>CM045463.1:16632834-17950076 GCA_024666655.1 Dascyllus trimaculatus
GATCAAAATGATGATGGAGGAGGGAAAAAGAGATTACTTACTGCAGGTTGGCAGGTGATAACACCAGGCTAGAGGAGAGGGGGGGAAAAAGAGAATTCCATTTATTGTGACAAGTAGTGGTTTTACATAGAAATACAAATGGCATTTTCCAATTTGAAATGTCAGAAGTTTAAAAAGAAAACAAACACACAAATACCGATTGTGTCGTCGGCACAGTGGGTGCCGGGCGCAATTACGCACAGAGCAAGTGCAGCTACAACAAACCAGTTCATCTGAAACACACAACAATCCCATTAATTAATATATATGCATGTTAAAAAAAATCTTCTCACGTAATCTTTGAACGAAAATGCCATGAAAATGTGTGAATGAAAGGACAAAAAACATATTTTTGTGGTCTCCAATTTGACACAGCGCAAATGTTTGGAATTTGCCACGTTTAAAATGCCAGCTGTTAAGATGACAACAGTTCCTCAATTCCGCAAGAAGAAGAAGAAGAAAAAGAAGAAGAAGAAGAAGAAGAGGGTGGGGGAATCAGTTTCTGGCAATTAAAGCAGCAGCTGAATCTCGTTGAGCTGAGCAGCAGCAGTGTCTTACCTTTGACGCACCTGTGCCTCCTCTCGTCTTGTGACAGCTGTGCAGCCTCATCCTCCTCCTTTATATTCGCTCAGCCCGTCCAGCAGCTGGTCTGAAACCGCCTCCGTTCGACATTTGAGTACACCTTTACCTTCCTGCAAGATTTTTTTTTTGTTGTTGTTGTTGGAAGGGCTAATTCTCAAAGGAAGTGGTTCTGATTGGAAGGAATGGAGGTATTTGTTCGCAGCTCTTCATGACTAATTTAATAATAATTTGCCATCACAGCCATGAATGCGTTAAAGCTGTATGATACGTACACTCCATGTGCTTTGTTGCTTCTGCTTCAGAATAAGGAAAATGCTGGAGAAAAAAAAGTTTCCAGGAAACACACAAACTAGTTCAAATCTCTACATTCATAATTTTTCAGTTGAGACAAATTCCCCTACTTATAGTTCCTTGTCACAGGCCTCTAACATATTGCTATATGAATTTTCCAATCATGTGTTTGAACCTGCAATAACTAGCCTACTTTTTGGGCAGCTTGGTAGCAAATCGACTCAACATAATCATAAACAGAGCCACATTATAATTCACTTGGAGCCTTGTTTCTGGCAACAAATCATCCAACCTAAATGGCCTAATAGGTTGATGGTGCTTCTGGTAAAAATAGGCTTATTAGGTTAGGATGTAACCAAGGCATTGTAAAGGTTTGGTTAGATATAGATCAGAAAGAGGATGGTTTCATTAAAGGATGCTGACTTTCGGTATGAAACAGGGAGTGGAGAGTCTGGTGTTTTCTCGGCACATCCATCATTCCTGAGCTACTTTGGGTGAGACTGTATATTGATGCCAAAGAAGTTTCAATGCGCTTGAATTAATGTTCTTGGAACTGGAGCTAAAACACACTGTGCTAATCAGTGTTTACACCTTGTCATTCATCCAAATACCTAAATTGACTAGCAGGGCAGGATGAGGAACACATTGTGTGTTTTTTTTTTCTCTGTCAATAGCAAAGTTTGAAACTAATTTTTTAAAGTTAGTTAGTAGAACTTTAAAAAATTACTTCGTGAATTGAAGACAGTATGAACCTTTACCAAAAAAAAAAAGTTTGAAACTGTGTGACGTCAATGATGAGGTTGGACATACAAAGCATGTGACAGCGATTTCCAGTGATTAGCCACATGATATAGAGACTGATGGATACGTTGATAGACAGGAAGGCAAATTCCGATCGAGTCAGATAATCTTTGTTGTCACACACATGACACACTACTAAAGTTTTAACATTTCTTTTTTCAGAAACAGTTTCTACCAGTTTAATTAGGCCACATATCTAAATGTTATTTCCCCTTACACATCCATACACAGTGTACTACTGAATAAGCAGTATAGTAGGTTCTATTTTGCAGCCTCAACCTGGCTGTCATTGTAAAAGCTTGCCAAATTTGTTGGCTTGATGATACTTCCTTAATGGGATAATTTACAGCATTGGCACCAATATCACAATCATCACCTTTAGAGTAACTGAAGACAAAAGCCATATTATTATGCAACTAGTTGAGGATGCTTTTCAATAGTTCATTGTGGAAAAAAAACACTCTCTGTGCAATTTGTAGGAAATAACCAGTACAGTAATTCAGATTTTACTTGAAGTAAGCCTGCTAGAAAGCAAAAGTGACATTCTCTATTAAGGTATAAATAGAGAAAAATGATTTTGCACCTCCTCTATGATTGTTTTTTTTCCCAATTGTGCATGTAGTCACATGAAAATGCTGCTTTGTGCAACCTGCATTCCATACATTCTAATTGCATAACAGTCTATTCAGTTTAAAAGAACTCATACTGCCTCTGTTTCTAATATCATTTGCACATTGCATTGTGAGACGTATTATGTACCAACAGCACAACTGCTTTTTTTGGTGTGCAAATTAAAGTATGCTTTATTTTGTGACTCTTCTACAGTGAACACACTATTTCACTAATATCTTCAAGAGTTAGTGAAATGAAAACCAAAAAGAACTGGGGACACACCTTAAGATCCAAGCTGACAAAATGAGTTTTGCTCTGATTTAACAGCTGCCAGCAGCCTTCACATTGTAGTTCAATAAATCTCAAACTGGGAGGCAGGTTTCTCTGTAAGGTGTGAAGAAGAAAAAACAATGCTGTGCAGAAGTGATGACATTGTAATCTGAACAGAGAGAGTCCGGAGTGCAGAAGCATGTTCTTTAGCTTCTGCTGAGATCTGTGTGACTTTCTAAACAGGCCAAGTCCAGAATTCAAAAACCTGTTCTGACTTTGCCCATAGGCTGTGGTATAGTCAAACCAGTCAAACAGTGGCTGAGTTGAGAGACGACAAGAGATGGCATCTTAATTACACATTGTTTGCATTCCTGCAGTCAAATTCAGTAAGCAAAGGTCGATACATTCCGACAAAGGATGTCATTCTTTCACTCTAGACCTTTGGCGTTTGAACTTTTGACCCATGAAATATCCGTCAGCCGCAGTGCTCTGAGATGATGATCTATTAGGATGAGCTACAACAGATATTTAAGTGTTTAGGAGAGGCTGAGATTGAACAGTGTGGGTTAGAGCATCAAGCTCTAAAGTATCTTCAGCATCAAAGAGACGTACCCCGACAGACTCTCTAACAGCTGAAAGACCTGCTTCCAAGGCGGTGGTAAGGGGACTGTTGTACCAAGCAGTGTGTGAACTAAACCGTGGCTCTTGAAAGAACTCACCGTTTTCAGTTTTTTATGGTCACAAACAACATTTATAAAGCATTTGATTAAGCTTTTATTCATCATTACTCCTATTAATAAATATATGAATAATAAGAGAAGGAAAACAATTAATTTCATCACCACAGAATGTTATGTTTGTTCTGTTTTGTTTTACGAAGGTTGGCATCAAGAAAGTCTGTTATTTTCTGACCTTTAGGCGATTGAAGTTTTTGACTATTGCACCATTCCCCTGTTTCAGTGGTGATTTCAAGAATAAGATGCAAACTGGAGCCTTTTTTTAAAGTGAATCACTGATTCATCATCCTCATGCTTGAATCAAAAACAGCCTTATTTTAGACATGCTGATGAAGATACAGACACTGTGATATTTTAAAGAAACTCCCAAAGATTCACAAATCATATTTTCGGAGGAACTCGTGTCTTATTAAGAGGTGACAAGCTCCAAATGGCTCCCCTGAAGTTTGGAGCACCTTGTATAATTAAATGTATTTTTATGTAATGAACAATTATCAATCTGTTATGGTACAGTAAGAGTAGAAGACAACTAGACTGATGTTTTTAGACATTTTCTCCTTCACCCAAGAGGCTTCTTCAGTTCTAGCTGGATGATGGGAGTCCGAAATATATATTATCACATATATATTATTACAACTTAAGACTTACCAAGAGATGAACAGTTGAGAAATTACCAGGTGAGGGATGATTCTCATGTTAATGGTGGTGAAAGATTTCAAAACTGTCTTAGAAGTAGCTGACAACCGGTGTCATATGCCTCTCTGCTGTTTAGGGATGAATGTTCTCATTTAATGTAAAGGGATTCCTTCACTCCTCTAAAACAATCAGTTGCTGCTGTCTAGAATATGAACTTTGCTATCCTCAAAGAAGTGTCCCCTTAGACCTTTTAGATGCAGGTGGACTGCTGAGCCGTGTCGTCTTGTGAGGGCTGCTGTCCTGTATTGTCTTCATTTGTTAAACAGTGATTAAGTCTCCCCTATATATAGGTCTGTGCACTCCTCACTGCATTTTAATGCATACAACATTACACAGCTCATGTTTTATCTGTAGGGTGACCCAGTTTTTACCAGCATGTTGTGATTGAAGAACACTCTTCTAAGTTTCTCAGACTCATATGCTACATATGGAATGATGATGTTGTTCTGCCTGTTCTTCTTTTCTTCTCTGTTTGATGTTGCAGGTTTTTTCCCCCAAGTCTCTTAAGAAAGCTTTCACTTCCCAACAGGGCTTTCATGTGTCAGCAGAGATATATAGAAAGAAAACAGACCACATCAAACAGACAAGAAAGGTAGAACAGGTGGGACAACATTGTCATCCTGTAAATGGCAATCTAAGAAACGTAAAACATACCGACACACTTGAGACTCAGCAACACTCTTAAAAAAAGAAACTGGTTGACCCCAGCCATCTCCAAACAGAGGGGGGGTCTACAAAACCATTAATCATGCACTTATAATGCAGCCTTGAGATCTCTCCCCATGAAGTTTCACCATCATCACCAGTCCTGTATCGTTGATGGGCCATTACCATTACCATTTTGTCTGTTTCTCCATGCATGCTTGTTGTCTTGTCCTTCTCAGTTTTCCTTCATCCTATCCTTGTGGATGGTGCGTTTGTGTGTAGTCTACGCTCATTCTATCTGTATTTCTTTTTCATGAGTGATATTACTTTACTATCTCAGAATCATTGCCTGTATTTCTTCTTACTTTACTAGTCTAGGCTTATTTTGGCTTACCTACTTTTATTTTCAGTAATGTATCGCACCTCTATCTCATTGCTTTTCTACTAGACACCACATTTTCTAATGTTATGTGTTATGTAATTTTGTTGTTCATTCATTCTCATCTTATACTTTATATTTAGTCCATATAAAAAAACAGGTTTCAATAATCTGTTGCATGCCTTTTCCTTGTATTCTCAATGTTTTCCATTTTTTTTCCAAATCAAAAGTCTTATGAAGAGGACGATATTTGCATTAGCACATGATTGATAGCAATATGACGACACATTTGTCATTTCATTAATGATAAAGTACTAAAATAATATAACATCAATGGTAAGCAACAAAAAATTACAGAAGGATTTCACGTCTAAACATCAGTGACATTTGATTTTATTTTTCAGTTCTTACAAGAATACGTTTCTCACAGCTAAATCACAAAAACACTCAATGCAACAAGATTTAGTTTTCTCTGGATCTCTTTTGTGTGGTCAGTGTTTTCATTTTTAATATTGTATAATATTTACCAACAGAGCAGAGAGTGGAAAACACCCTGCAGTTTAATCAACATTGCAGCGATAAATCAAAGTAAAGATGAATCTGAAGATATCACCACTGAAACCACTTTCATGGTCTACTGCTAACATAAAAAGATAAATAATTAGTGCAATATATGTCCCTCTCAGGAGTTTTTAACAGACCCAAGTTACATGAAAATGACACAGAGGTATGCCAGCAGCAGAATCAATAAGATGGGTCCATTGGAACTGGCTGCCGATGTGGTGAGGATTGTTCTGGTATGAAGAGGCTGTGTGGGCCGAAACACATTGCCATATCCTGCATGAGTCGGGAACATCATCATCTAATGGAGGTAAAGAAATGATTAGCTTTCATTGAGGACAGATGGAAACGATCTTTACTATTCAGCTCTGGTTAAAGCACACCTCATCATTTGATAATTATCTCCCTGCACTTGTGAACCTAACCAAGCAGTATAACCTGTTTTGATGGTAAAACTTGTCACGTATGTACGATGTGTCATGACAGGAAACACCGAGAGGAGAGGTCCAAATCATAGTGACGCTATAATGTTGTCGCTGCTTACAGATTGTGTAAGATTATATCAAACTGTGTACTTTAAAGTCACTCTGTCGCATATTTGTCACATCCTGCTCTACACCGGTAAGTGAAATACTGGGAACAGCTGATCGAACTGATTACCACAGTTTCAGTCAAAGCAGGGATGCTTCTTTAGCCACGAGAGCACTGATGAGTTTTAATGTAACTTTAAAATCGAGCTCTTGAGTTTGAAATTTAACTAGAATGCACTCAAGTGAGATGTAGACCTGGATACTATGGTTCAAGGCTGAACCATTCAAAGACACAGAGACTTGTCCTGAAGCCACACCAGCTTTATCTTGGCGGCTCGCCTTGGTTCACTGTCATGCTGAAAGGCAAAAGATTCTTGCCCCAGTCTCAGGTCACTGCACTCTGGAACAGGTTTCTTCTAATGCCTCTCTGTATTTGGCTGCATTCATCTCTTCTATAACACTGATCAGTCTCACTGTTTGTTCCACCAAGAAACACCCTGACAGCATGATGCTGCCACCACCATGCTTTACTGTAAAGATAATTTAGCCAGGAGAAGAGCGGTGCCAATTGTTGGCTAGAAATTGTGTTTGGAGTTCTGCCCAAATAGTCTTTGTTTTTTTTTACTTATCAGATGAGAGAATCTTTTCCCTCATGCTCTCAGTGTCTGTTTGATGTAGTTTGTTCAAGTTTAAGCGGGCTGTCACATGGATTTTCCTCAGAGTGGCGTTTGTCGAGCTTCTCTACAATAAAAGACTGACTGATGACAGCTGCCACTGAGATGGTTGTGCTTTTGGCAGGTTCTCCATCTCTTAAGACAACTTCTGAAGACAGACTTAGATTGACTGCTGAATTCTTGGTCACCTCCCCGATGAACACCTTTTTTGTCCCTGATTACTATTTGAAGTGCTGCTGTAGAGAATCTGAATACCTTTGTAATAAAAGGCCATTGTTGTTCATCTACAGTCTACCCCACAATAAGACTGATTCACATTTTAAAGTGATTGTATTGTTTTTTCAGGGCAATAAACATTAATCAACATCACTGTGAATGTGCTGTTGTTGGCCAATGACTGATTTTTACTTGTCCATTTAGTCTGTCCCCTACAATCTGCTACAACTGTTCCATATGATGTCAGTGAAAACATCCTAAAATTTAGCCCAAGCAGTCTAATCTACTCTTCAGTTCCTGTAGTCACCTATGATTTTCCTTGGATTTAGTAGAAGTTCAGCTCATTTCTCAGTTTCTTCCAGTTTATCACAAGATAATGGATTCCCGCCACCAATAATTCAATAATACTGAATTGTTTTCTTCCTTTTGTTAATCAACACTTTACGTATAACCTCCAGTGAAAAAGTTATTTGTGACTGCTGGACTTTATTGCCAGAGATTTATATTCAGGTGATAAAGCACAAAGCCAGGTCAATTAAATTTGTTATTCAAGGTCTGCTCCAACTGTATGCACAAAGGCTTCTGATTGCTAAAGAGGCTTGAACATGACCTGTTCGATGAGTCTACAGCATCAAGATGAGGAGTAACACGTACCAGGCTGTGGTTCACCTCGACAGACTCTTTAAAGACTGTCCAAACCACTGCTTCATTGCATGAAGGGGTTGTTAGGGAGCCATTGTAGCGGTAGTATGACTTTCGATTCACGTCGCCAAGCAAGTCATCAATGGAGATCTCTGCTGTGACTTCGACTTTGGAGCCTGTATTGTAGCAAAAATGCAGAACATTTCTGTACATGTAAATGTGTACATTGTTTTCCCAACTGATTAGTTTTGCTTTTATATTCAATAAAACAGAAGTGTACTCACTGATATTCTGAATAGCGGAGAGGTAATCAGTCAGTTTTTTCCAATACTCCATGTTGGATGCTGAGCTTGACGTAGAACTTGTCTATGAATATAATTAATAATTAAGAGCTTCAGACTATGGAGAAGCATAATGAGCTGGGCTGTTAAACGTTTGTGCCATGATTTAAGAAATCTAAACTACTTACCGTCTGATGTCCTGAACTGCCACTGCTGCTTTTAGGAGTAGCCTTAGACTAAAAAACAGACATCAAGAAATACACTCTTCGTTTTAGTGCCAAATTTATGTTAACAAATCTCGAGTTTCTCAGGTAAGAATCAGTGTATATTTCTTTAACTAACTGTCAAATACTTCAAAAATCTGTCATGGAATCTCACTTCTGCTATTTCAGCTTACAGGTTCAAAGAAATAAACAATATTTACATATTTATGATCATTTGTATACAGGATAGCACACCTTGTATCTGACATGGCTTATTAAAAGCACACAATGGAGAGTTTCGCAAATCCTTACTAGCAAACTTGAAATCGGGCATCAACCACAAGGTGAATTAGATAACTGAAAGAACGGCATGTATGAAGGTGAGGTTCAGTATCTAAACTTCCATCTCATGCCTTTGCAAACATATGCATAGAATGTCTCAGGATGGATGGGGGAGGTGTAGGTCATGACATTTTAGTTTCCTTTTAGATGAAATACTGATACGTGGCAGACAGAGAATTCCCCTCTTCATTGATGGAACAGGTTTTTCTGTTGTTTTTTTTAACACCATGTTGTATATCTTGGTTAAAGCTTGTTTGCCAGGTTGCTTGCAAGGCATTATGTGTGATTGATATTGTTTATTTTAGCTGTTATAGCAGAGGCAATAGTACAACTCTACTACTATTAGGTTGAACCTTACCTCAATAAAGAACCCCAGGACTGCCAGGCCGTTAGGAGTCTTTACTGCTTCTTCAAGGGTTAAATTCTTTCTCTTGTTCACTATATGCATCTGGACAAAACACACACTGAATATCATGTGCTGAAAAAGCTATTGGAAAACAATGCTGTACATGCAACAGACCGGAACCTTAGTGCTTGTACCTCCATTGGGTATCTTTTTGAATCCACAGTGTGCTCTGAACCCTTGGAGTCATGTGATGTGGAGCCCCAGTGGAAGTGGAACTGAAGGGTGGAGTAGACGTGTCCCAAACCTCCCCCTGACACCTCCACCAAATCGTCCTTCAAGACACACTTCACTGGGAGGTTGATGAGAACACAAGAAAGAAACATTTGATTTCTTTCAGTTATAATGCCTATAAAGAGTACTCACCCCACCTGGAAGATGTCCCCTTTTCACACTTTTCAACATTGATATAATTAGGCTTTTTTTTTTACAAGAATTTACCCCCAAAAAGACTCTCATGTCAAAGTGAAAACAGATTTTTACAAGGTAATGCCATATAATTAAGCATATAAAACATCACAAAAGTGATCGCGTATGACATCACCCAGTTTAAAGTGTCTCACCTAATTTGACACAAATGCAGTCAATTTGTTCCTTTGACATTAAAGAGTCTTTATTTTGGGTGTTTTCAAAAAAGCAAAATTAAATTTTTGTCGAAGCATTACAGGGGCAAAACTAAAGATAGGGGGTGAACACTTTTTATTGGCACTGAAGATATAGAAATGCAAATGTAAAACTGAATAGTATGAACAAATATGCATAAAAACTCTCCATTTATAAAGATACAGCTCGCAGTTTAATGGCTGACTCAAATGGTCAACTGTTGGTCATGTAGTTACACAAATTTAAATTAAGCTTAAAGTTTGCTCTATCAGCAAATTCAGTCTCAACCACATCCAAAAAATCCACCCATAAAAACGAAAGAACACTTTCAGACCTGCATGGCCCGTGTTGGTGATATACTTGATGGCGTGCTTGTCGTCAAACTTCGTAAACGTGAAGGAATCGAGGCGGCTGTCGGTCTTAGCCATCTTTGTCTCGATGTTGATGGGTGACTGACGTTCGCCTCCACAGTGGGACAGAGGCAGAAGGTGCCAACGAGATGGATTGTAGTCTAGCAGTAGATAATTGAAATTTTATTTCCTAATCCCTACAGCAACACCACCTTGAAACTCTCAATTTATCGGTTTTATTGATACGTACCACAGTGAGCATCATAGCACCATGGATGACCTAAAGAATAGGAGAACAGTCATGTTTAATGTGCAAGCTATGGTGAATCATGCTGTAAATGTGTATGGTTTTCCAACTCACTGGGAGCTGTTGCAGGAGAGGCAGATACTTGACGCCCATTGAGCTCTTGTGAAGGTCGATAGGCGTTAGTGAAGCCCGCCATCTTGGGAAACAGCTGAACCTAAAAGGAGCCACAGTAATGTCAGGGTTTTTTCTGCATAGTAGGATTTTTGGTGGCCTCAAAAACAGTTTTAAGTCGTCGGCAAAAGAAAATCATCAAGGCTAAAATTCTAAACATTGAGACTAAATGGTCAGAAATAACAGGAAAATGAATGAATTGCTGTCAGATTATGTAACACAGACTCATCGCCTTTATTCTACGGATAGTCACCCCCCTAAGGCCCGTTTTGAGTCATAACCTGGATGTTATGGTCACAAATAAGTCGTGAAGTTACGCACTAGCAGCATAGGGAGCCACTCCCATCCCTATAGCAGTTAAGTTAACTCAACCCCCCAGCAGAGTCAAAGGGCCCATACTTTGTTGTCAGCACAGAGCGCTATTTATACTGTAAGATTGTAAAGTAACCTGAAACAGCAGCTCTCCCTTTGAAAAGGACCTGCTCTTTTTTATGTGACATCTTTTGTGTCGGCTTGTCTCAACTTTTTGGCTTTCTACCCCGTGTGAATTTTGAAGATTACTTATTTCAGGGGTTTGGCTTAAAAGAGTCCTATAACAGTGTCGGACTACGTTTCCTTCATTATGTAACCCAACCGCTGACAGTTCAGTCTGAGATGGGGTGTGTTATGCTAATAGCGACCATTGGAACCAAGAGACACTTGCCTTGAGCAGAGACAAGGAGCAGGTTACAGGTCTGGTAACTTTCTTCAATTTAAATCTACACGCCCAGATTTTTGTCATTTCCAAACTGTTCAGCTTTAAATTAGTTGCATTCCAGCTCCTCTGGTAGCTGCAGGAAAAACTGCATGAAACATTTAGATACATCCACCAGCACTTCTAAAAGAACTGATGTGTAAAACCGGTGGAACTTCAGTGGGCCTGCGTCCGGTATGCTAGTTTGGCGTTTGTCATTCAGCTGTCACACCAGAGAACGCCAACCACAGTGCATTATACACAGACATAGACAAAAGACAAATGTAATTTTGATGAAAAAGTTCCACTCCAAGCATGGAAACAAATTTGAGACTGAAAGCAAAACAAACAACAACAACAAAACAAACATACTTGATCTGTAAAATAAATGCATCAAGTGTTAGATCTAAAAACAGGGCACAGAGGAGCAGGTTCTCTGCAAGTTGTTGGGAGATACATTCAGCATTGTGAAATATCCTTCTAGAGGAGATGTGAATAGTAGAAAAACATAAAACGTAAATAGTTAAACATCTATGACATGTCGAACCACCACTTTTTCCAGGATCCGTAACACCTGATCTTTTGAAATAAACAATCAAAGAAGTTAAACTTTTGTTTGTGTGTTATTTATGATTGACAGGTCCTTATTGCATAGAGAGACAGGTACAGGACTTTATGCTCCACTGAAAAATGTGCCCACAGCGAGTAAAAATGTGAAATATGTATGTTCTAACTGTCCAAAGAGATACTCGTTATGCACCTGCTGAGGCACCACACGTAGCCAAGAACAGGCTACATACAGAAATACGCAAACCTCCCATATCTACTGAGTGATGATGGCTGTCAGGCAGATAAGATGAAGAAAAAGATAATCATTCTGCAACATGACTCAAAATTATCTTTTCTTTTTCCACAGTCACATGTAGCTTGCCCAGCGTCTCTGCTTGTTGTTACAGTCAACAGAAACTACAACAAGCATCATTATCAAACAGCTATCAAACCAGACACCAGCATGTACCAGTATGTCCAGTCGCTTGTCTGTGCTCTGTGGTGACGCCACATTGTGCGGCTGCTTGTGTAACAGGTTGTATGTGATTCCAGTTGTCACAGGTCATTTACAGGTTCAGCTGTTCATTAGAAGTAAGCGACAAACGAACACTATCATTATCCTGAGGTAAACCACACATAGAAATAACAAGCTTCCTGCTCGTTTCATAACACTGCTTGGACTAGTTTAATCAAGTGGCCATGTGACACTTTCTGCTGGGGGCATCTGTTGCCTAAACAAGCCTTCGTTAAGTCCTGGCAAATTCTGCCCAACTCACCAGATCTTTGTGGATGTTGATGGGTTCCTGAAACACCGTCCACGCGACTGCTTCGTTGCAGCTGGGTGTCGTCAGGGACCCCATGTACCGGTAGAACTTTGTGAGGTCTACATTTCCAATCAGCTCATGAATAGAGATGTTGTGGCTTATTTCAACCTCATCGCCCTTGGCTGTGGGAAGATGTAAAATAAAAAAGCTGTAGTCAAAGGAAAGTCATGTAGGCTTAAAGAAAAACAGAACAGCTTCCTTAAGTTTTTTCCATGAATATGACCGAAAAAAACAATGGACTGATTGTTTGAAGACTTTGTGATGTATGATCAATCAGGCTCACTCTGAATCTCACCTGCATCCATTTTGCTTGATGACTTTTACATTTATAACGTGACATTAAAAATAAAAGCACATAAATCTCTATTTGAATGCCTCTTTTGTAAGTTACAGGACTCATGAACAAAGATCCTAAGAGCTTCAGGAGAAGGCAGCAATACCTCTTTTTTTGGTTCTTGAAGACGTTTCTTCATTTCACCTCTTATCCAAGAGGCTTCTTCAGATTAGGAGTCACAGATATTGTCACCACAAAATTACATGGCTAAAGGCCCATTGAGTACCCAAAAATTATACGACTCAAAATGTGAATTGTTGTGAACTTGGCAGATGAGGGAAGATTTAAATGTTAACGGTGAAGAAACTTTCAGGGGAAGATCTCAAGACAGCATCATAAGTACCTGATAAGTGGTGTCAAAGACCCCCGACTCTGTTGAAAGATGGCTATTCTAGTGTAACACAGCTAGCTTCCTTAACTCCTTCCTGAAACCATCTGCAAAAAAATGTGAACACTGCTGTACTCAAACGTTTGTCCAACTGTTAAGCGGAACCATCCCTAACAGAGGAAGTCTTAGACGCTACTTATCAGATATTTAGAATTCTCTCTTGAGATGCCTCTCCACAGAAAGCAATGACCTAGAAATAAAACCACAAAGCATTTTACTGTAATAAAAAAATACAAGGTCAATTAAAGCTGCAAGCAGCATCGGACGGGCCCTCGCCCCCCCCCGCAACGCCGCTGTGGAGACGATGGGAATGTCTAAAGCACGCACTCGTGTTCGTCTCATCCTGCTCTGCACATGTACCAAATTTCATGTCTGTACGACAAACCAGTGATTTTATATGAAATTTTAAAATTTTGTAGGGGGCGCTGTGGAGCTGTTTAAGTGCGCCACAGTGTTGAGGGATAGCCTGTCATCAAGCATATCAAGTTTCATTCATATTCGGCCATGTGCAGTCAAGTTATGAGCATTTCACACTTCATGGCCACACGCTCAAAATGGCCGCCCTGTCACGCCCACACCGTGTGACAGAGGCAGAAGATTTTAATAACTTTTCATCCTGAAGGGGTCTAGATGCCACACAGCCAATTTGGTGGAGATGGGATAAAAATCCTGGGAGGAGTTCGTTAAATTCCAATGTCTCAGCACCACATTGTCTAGGGGGCGCTGTGAAGCCAATTGAAATTTCAAGTGTACGGATCTGTTTGTCTGGAAACACTATACATGTGTACCAAATTTCATGTTTGTAGGTCAAAGCAGTAGTTTTTTATGAGTATTTGAATATTTGTAGGGGGCGCTGTGGAGCCGTTTCAACACGCCATTTCCTGAATTGTATATCAAACATTAGTTTTTGAGATTTGTGAGGATTTGTGTGGATTTGGTGATATTAGGTGGATCCCTTCACCTCCAAAACTCATTTCATTCCATGTGGCAAAATTGGTGAAAATGGCTGCCATGCCACACCCACACCGTGTGACATAGCCACGAGATTTTAATAACTTTTGATCCTGAAGGGGTCCAGATGACACACAGTGAATTTGGTGAAGACCGGGAAAAAATCCTAGGAGGAGTTCGTTAAATTCCAATCCCTGTGCACCACATTTTCTAGGGGGCGCCGTGGAGCTTTTTGAAATTTCAAAAGCAGGAATGTTTTTGTCTTGGGCTACTGTACCTGTGTACCAAATTTTATAGCTGTACGTGAAACTAGCCGTATTAACTCCACTAAAGCCCAATTTTGAAGGTGGCGCTATTGAGTCATTTTGCCATTCATATGTGTAATTCCCCCAAAATATCAAATTTTTCGCCAGTCCTGATGTGTGTGCAAAATTTGAGGAGTTTTTGAGCATGTTTAGGGGGTCAAATTGGGGTTCAATTTGGCGTAAGAAAAATAAAGAAAGAAAGAAAGAGAAAGAAAGAAACTGAGCAGGAACAATAGGGCCTTTGCCCTGCAAGGCAAAGGCAGCGTTCAGTGTTTCACACTGATCGCTGCCCTTTGCTTTTTTCGGGCTCGGGCCCTAATTATCACAATCTGCTGTGCCCAAATATTCTAAATGGAATCTTAGTGGTTTTAAAAAAAGAAATGAATCATACCTGTGACATTTGTCAGGTAAGATGTGAGTGTGCTCCAGGCGTCTGACACATTTCCATCTTCAGTTGCCTTAAGGGAGAGGACATAGTTAACTTTATTGCTTTGCACATCTTTCTATTGCATAATGTAGAGAGAGTACAGTCATCAGTAAATGAGTGAGTTGCTAACATGTAGCCATTATCAAGTCAGTGCATAAACTCTGGTGTCAAAGTGTAAAACAAGTGTAGCCTACTCCCAGAGAGCAAATGCTGCAAAGATGTAAACACAAGAGGAGCATTTTCAGTAGATGTGTCTGTGGAGTAAACATTGCAGGACATACATTTATGAAAAATCCAAGAACAGCGATTCCGTCTGACTTCGCTACGGCCTGCTGCACAGTGAGACCTTTCTTCAGACTGACTATGTGCATCTACAAGAGATTACATGAAGTGAGAAGCAATGGACAGTAAGGATTGCCTTGAGAGAAAAAGGCACGATGTCAAGTGATGCTGTACCTCCATCGGATATCTGTGGCCATCAACCGTGTGCTCTGAACCTGGGTGATTTGTATCGCCCCAGTGAAAGTGAAACTGGATAGTGGAATATGTGCCGTTGAGTCCACCTCCGCTCACTTCAACTTCATTGTCTTCCAATTTGCATTTCACTATGCATGACAAAGATGTTTAGAAATAAATTTAATAAGGATATGGATGAGCCCTTATAGACTCCCATCACGAGTCTACACCGTTCAGGCATGACATTATGACCACCTGCCTAACATTGTGTTGGTCCCATTGACACGGATGTCAAAATCCAAGGTTTTCCAGCAGAACAGCACATAGTACCAATATGATCAATGTTATTCACTTCACCTGTCAGTGGTCATAATGTTGTGGCTGATCGGTGTCGATGCTGAATATGGGATACTGCCTGTTGTGCAGTGATTAAAGAAGTATTCAAATAGGTCACTAAGGTAAAAACACCACTAACAAGTTTCTCAAAATTGCATTTAAATGCAGTAAATGAACAGAAAAAAAAAGCAGGTGGAAGTCTCAGTTTCTGTACCTGTATGTCCCGTGTTTTCGATGGACTTGATGGCGTGCTCAGAGGAGAAGTTGACGAAGGTAAAGTTACCCAGCTTAGGGTCAGTAACAACATGGCTAGTGTTTATGTTGAGAGGAGACTGTCTTTTTTCTCCACAGAAAGAGTCGGAGATGTCTTTCCATTTGGACGGCGTGTATTCTATCAAAGTTTAGAGATGTGCTCAATACCACAAACTCATGCTGACTATTGATGGTTTGATCAAAAATCCGATATCCATCCGTACTTACCACAGCCGCTATAGCACCACTCACTCCCAGAAGCTGAAACGGAAATATTGCAAATGTGAGCTGAGAGTAGTAATTGTTCACATTCTTATTTTACAATCCACACACACAGTACTAGAATGAAGATGAAACAGGTGAAGCTCATCGGTATATGAAAAAATCAGCCTAGTAAAACTGATGCATTTTACTCACAGCATTTGACCAAAGCCCCCCAACTCAGGCACAGCAGAAAGGCGAAAAGATGCATCTGAAAGAGAAAATTAAAATTAGTCATCAGCTGCAAGATGCATCTGATTATTTTCACCTCTGCCAGTTCTGTGCTGTTCTCAGTGACATCTAGCTGGTACACTTTACTATGAAAACCCACTGTACTGTACACTGTAAATAAGTTTTTTAACTGTAATTTTTTTGAGCAATTTATTATTTTACAGATTTTCCTTTAAAAAACAAGCCGAAACTGTGTTGAAATGTATACATTATATTGTGTTGATTAAAAAAATCTAATAAAAACTAAGTTAAGAAACAAGCCAAAACTGTAAATAATGTCCATGTCAGACATTTGTATTTTTACAAATATTAATTTATTCCTTCATGAAATTTATTTAGCTGTATTACAAATAGGAAAAAAAAAAATCCTTATTTTACAGATATTTGCTTTTAATCGAAAAAGGGATCTTAAGGGTTCAAAATGATGTAATTTTTAACTGTTATTTTGTTATACTACAAATATGTAGTAAAATCACAGAAAAAAATTATACATTGACTGTAAAAATTAAAACAAAAATACTGTCTTAAAAAATCTTTATTTTTAGAAATAAAATTGTGCTTTTACAGTGCAAGGCTCTAAAGTTACCTTACACTGTTTAGGTGCATTTAAATTACTGTAGTTAAAAAGAAAATTATTTCACAATAAAACTCAAGATAAAAAACAATTTTATTTCCAGAAAATTTACAGATTTTTCTTTCCCCCTTTTTTTATTTTACAATGTAAGTTACTGTGTAAAAGTCTATTTGAAATTCTGTTTTTGCATCAGCCACCTCAGGTCTGGACTGAGTCATCATCTATTTCTAGTAAGAGTGCACCATTAAACTGAAGCAAAATTAAAGTGCAAAGACAAAAAAACCCATAAAAAAAGCAGACAGGGCATCTGTAAGGCAAGTATCAATTCATCATGAGGTTTTAGATGCTTTTTTGATTGCAAAACTCATCGAATATAAAGTATAAGTGATTGATATCAGATTAATTGGTCTAACTACTGCTCTTACAGGTGAAAGTCTGACAGATCATCCTACCTTACTCTCCACACTTAACGTCCTTAAAGTTTAAAACTGTTATATTCTGGAGTTAAAAACCTGTGTCCACTCATAGAGGAGTCCGTCAGTGAAGAAAGGGTGAGCAAGTGGCTCAGTATGTTTAAAGTTAGTGATATAGACCAGGAGGGGGATGCAATGGGAGGGGGCCCACTGTATATACAACACTAAACCGGTATAGGGGACACACGTAACTTGACTACATGTCTCTTTTCAGGACATTGCAATCTAAATAGAGGTGGCAATCAGGAACTTATACACAGTGCTGGCTCAAAACAAAGGTGAAAGAACTGACCCGGATTTAATCTGACAAGTTAAGTAAAGCCTTTTTGGTTGGTTTTAAACCAAAAGAATGATTTGGAGATTTCAAACCTACCATTTAGTGCAAATTACAGGCGCAAAAACCCGCAGATTAAAGCATATAAAGCTAAACTTCACATTCTTGTTACCGGTGGGGGGGTCTGGGAACCCAGGAACACAGCGAGCAAGCACAGACAGGGTTTTCGAAGGATTTATTTAGTGCATGGATAGAACTCAAACCAATATAGTGTGGGGAAACAACGCTGAGGGAAAAACTGAGCAGGAGCAAACCAAACCAAATTCAAAGAAGGTGCAAAACTACATAACTTAAATACTCCAACTACAGCGGAGGGATCCAAGGGAAACTGATCTGAATAACTAAACCCAAACTAACAAAACGAGGACAAAGACAACAGACTACAACCAATACATAACTATAAAACTAAACTGAGGGAGGAGAACAGAATGGGGAAACCAGACTTAATTAAAAAAAGGGACAAAGCTACAAAAACCAAGGAATAACTCTAACAAACAGAATAGGAACAAAAGAAAACTGGTCAGAATAAACTAAAGCAAGACAAACAAAATGGGGATACTCACTGGACTGAAAACTGAACTAAAGGGGCAGGCAGGCTGAGGGAAGGTAGGCAGGAGAGAGGTCGAGACCAGAAGGGAAATGAGGTTGCACATACTATGGTATGGCAGTGTGTGAATGAATGAACCGGGCTTTTATTGCATGCGGTGATTGTGAGCAGGTGAGCCAATCCCCGCAGCTGTCTCCGATCCCTGCAATCAGGGTAACTGCATGCAGGGCTGGGGTGACAGAGTGAGAGAGTGGGGGGGAGAGAGTGAGAGAGTGAGGGAAAGCAGGGCTAAGCGAAGGGCAGAAGAAGAGAGGGAGAAGGAAAGAGAGAAAGAGAGGGAGACAGGCAGTGACTGAAGCAGGGATCATGACAACTCTGGTGAACATTGCTATAAACTCAATATGCCGATGATTGACAGTTACATATTTGTACCCTGAGAAAGGAAGGAGAGATGCTACTTCACTCATTTTATTCACAGAGGCAATGGACGTCTAACACAAATGAGCAAAAGCTCGATCCAGAATGGGACAAACTTTTTGCTTCAGCTCTTTAAACACAGGGGCAAGCCACACTAAGCTTTTAATTTCTACGCTAAGCTTTTAATTCACAGGTGCTTCTGTAATATGATACCTGAGAAGGTTACACAAGCCATTGTAGGAATGTTGGCTCTGATCCTGTAATGGGAGAAGTGACACTGAGCTATTTGTATTTCACATACGATTAAAGTTCAGATGCTCAACTTGTTGAATCTTTAAAGAAAATAGATGTTTCGGCTGAGACTCCACCTCACTGTTCATGTAGATTTGTGCCCTATTTTTGCAGTTCAGACAACCTAAGATGGGAATGTGTTACTCTTGCAAATAAAATAAACTTATTGCATCTAAACATCTTTAAATGCTTGTTTAAATCCACACAAAAAAGGAGCTTTTAGCACGGCTTAAACAAATGATATTATGTGTTAATTATTGAGCTTCACAGTTACTGGCTGAACATTTCCAGCTTTTGGGCCGTACAAAGGTACTAGTAGTAGCATATGAAATATTCAGCAACCATGATTTGAATCTGGTATCAGTCTTTTTATCCTGCCAGTGGTGAAACAATTATTCAGGCATTTTGGTTAAGTAAAGTACTCAATTACAAGTAAAAGTCCTGCATGAAAATCCCTCTTAAGTAAAAGGACATAAGTATGAACTATGAAATACACTGGAACCAGGACGTTGGCACTGGATCCTTTGGGTACTCTGGCTTGTACAGTGGGGCCTCTGTCAATCAAACTTGCTCCACTGCATCCTGTTGATGATTAATCACAATGGGATGTAGGAAGTTTGGAGGTCAAATCAACATGTTGTGCCATTGTCATGTTCCTCAAAATGTTCCTGATTGTTTAATGTTTTTTCCATGTGGTGGGGTGCATTTTCCTGTGGGGGTAGACCAGTGACATTTGGGGTTTCTATTTCCATGAGGGAGTGTGTTTGTTGTGGAACAATGTTTATTTGGGTGTCTAAGTCTCATCAACATGGATGTTAAAATCCAAGGTTTTCCATCAGAACATCACATAGTACCAATATGATCAATGTTATTCACTTCACCTGTCAGTGGTCATAATGTGGCTGATCAGTGTTTATTCCATCATTAGATGATTCATAGTGAAGCATTAGATTGTTGCAGCTGCTGCAGGTTTGACCTATTTCATTATAGTTTTATATTCAGGAACAGCAGATAAATCTGAGAGATGATTAATGGGAGGGGAAAGAAGAAAAAACAAAGCTCTGATACACAAATGTGTTTCCAGTTTTTTGATATTTTCTAATCTTTGATTTTTTGTGTGTGACATATTCGATTAACAGACAATGTATTGATATTTTTAGGTTTATAGTGAGATTATGAGGGAAAAATCACTGTTTGTTGGAGCTGTTAGCTCATGAAGATCTGAAATATGACCATGACAACATAGTTTTTTTGTAAGATGTCAGAAGACAAAACCAGTGTTTTAATATTTAACAATGTGTTCACGAAGTTGCTGCATTATCGACTGTGTAAAATCTTCTTTTTAAAAGTATGTAAAGCTGTCAAATAAATGCAATGATGGAAAACGTATGAAAGTCTCAAAAACATGTAGTGGAATGGCAGTATAAAGTGGCACAAAATGAAACACATAAACACTTCAAAATTGTACTTAACTACAGTAGTTAAGTAAACATACTGAGGTACTTTCCACAACTACATCCCATTTCCGCAAAGCCATTGGTTTAAGTCAATATTGACCATGTTTTATATTGGCGGATGTAAGTTTACCATGGAAATATTGACAGTCAAGAGTAAAGACAATCACCTTTTCTTGTCATGGGGCTACATGTCTTTTTTCTTACCTGGTAATGTTTGATGTAATTGTTCCCGTGTTTATACACATCACTTAGCTAAATGGACCTACACAACAGGTTTTTTGTCCTTCACCTTGTTCCCTCACAAAGTGACAGCCATCACCACACCTAACTAATTTATCAGCTCATCAAAAGCGCGCCAACCACACCCTCCTTTACGAAAACAACAACAAGGCCAAGCACTTCACATTATGAGTCACATTATGAGGACAAGAATCCTAAAATGTAACAAAGAATTGAGCATGTGAATCAGTGAGGAACTCCCAGGCGTTACTGAAAAGAAATCAGAAGCAACAAACGCCGGGATCTTGTATTTTATTTGTTTATTTATTTGTTTGTTTGTTTTGTTGTCTAGTACGCCTAATGCAACAGAAATGTTGTTAAGCCCATGAGGAAGCAGGTCACACTGTTCCCGTCCATCCAGTCGAATCTATCTCTTGAAACACTTACAAAGTTTTAATGGTCTGAACTTTGAGAGGCACCTATAAAAACAGTGTTTCTGGCACAAAGCCCTGGATCCGTCTGTGAAGTTTCAATGACACACAGGAGATTTTTTTCCTTCTTTGTTTGCCAAGTTGTTTATATAAATAAGAAGTTCACTTCCACATTTTCACTGTAGCTGCATCTCATTGGTTTCAGTGTAATCTCTCTGCCAAGATAAGCAATTCAAGCTGTACACGAAGCTACCATGAAATGAGAAGGATAAATAGCAACAAGTATGAACTGAAGGGATTTATTCAAGAGAAATGTAGCTGAAAGATCTTTATTTCTGACTATACATTATTGACTTCACACAATAATGTCATATCTATTTTCACAGCGAGTGCTGCTTAATGTCCGTGGCACCGCAGGAGCTTTGTATTGTTGTCAAAACAAGCAGAGAGATGTGACCGGAAGTTGTTGAGGCTTGAGCTTGGAGACAACAAACACAAATCTGCAGGACAGACTGGAGGCCGATGCGGGTTTTTACTGAATGACGAGAAAGTATCAAAAAGATGTGGTTGAATTGTAACATTAGAAATCAGTTTTCACCAACTCTGAAGCTCCTTATGTAACTATAATCTCTGTAGGTTTGTTACAAGGCGTCTTTACAGAACCCATCACTGCTTTATGTGACTGAGTAACTTGGTTAACACCTGAATCTAGAAGACATCGTCAAGTGCAAATGCTCTTCTTTTGTTATTTATAGAACATCTCATATCTTTTGTTGTGGCTAGAAAACGATTTAATGCAGCCAACTGTGACCAAAAAGTTCCTGAGCTGTTAATCTGGTGGCAAATTCTTGATCAATACATTAATCCACACCCTGACAAGGAGTGGATTTAAGGACAGTGATCATATAGCGTGACCAGAACAAAGACACTCCTACCCCGGAGTAAAAAAATGCCACCTTAAAATGAGTCAAAGGCCACAATCCCACAGATTACACAAAAGACACGAAACCTGCTGTTGGGATGATGGTTGCTGCGTGTCACTTAGGGCCGTAACCACAACTCCACCATTTGTCACCTAATCGTTTACATTGAATCTGACACATGATGCTTCGGACGGACGTGATCTTACTCCCCAAAATGTCCTTCAACTTCATCGAGTCCAACATTTTCCAAGCAGCATTGACAACTTCAATAACCTTATGAGTTGCAGATGTGACTCTTTACTGACTCAAACCTTCTTGTCTATGACTCCACTCTCAATATACTCATTTTAATTTCAAATACAATGTTTACTTGGTTGTTTCATGACTTCCATTCTGATGTAGAGATGCTGTGTGCTGGAACAGCAAATACTTATTTCCCTGTTAAGGTGACTTGCTTTTAAATGTAATGCTTTATCTTACTGCAATAAACTGCCTAGTTCACATACACTGATCATGCATGACATCATGACCACCTGCCTAATATTGTGTTGGTCCCCCTTATGTGCTCAGAAATGCTCTGAACCACTGGGCGTGGACAAGAGGACCTCTCAGGGTGTCCTATGGGGTCTTGAACCAGGATGTTGCCACTGGATCCTTTGGGTGCTCTGACTTGTGCAGTGGGGCCTCTGTCAATCAAACTTGTTCCACTGCATCCTGTTGATGCTTGATCAGAATGGGGTGTAGGAAGTTTGGAGGTCAAATCAACATGTTGGGCCATTGTCATGTTCCTCAACAAGTTCCTGATTGTTTAATGTTTTTTCCATGTGGTGGGGTGCATTTTCCTGCAGGGGTAGGCCAGTGACATTTGGGATTTCCATTTGCATGAGGGAGTGTGCTTGTTCTGGTACAATGTTTATTTGGGTGTCTAAGTCTCATCAACATGGATGTTAAAATCCAAGGTTTTCCATCAGAACACTACATAGTACCAATATGATCAATGTTATTCACTTCACCTGTCAGTGGTCATAATGTTGTGGCTGATCAGTGTATATCTATTACCTTCCTGAACTACTTGAAGGCATCACTTTTTGCTTATTTTCAAACAACACACTCTTGCTTCTAATCATACTCGAATATGGATAGAAGTTATGTTCAGTGTGTAAGAGCGTATAAATGTATCTATTCTTTATAAGGCCGTTTTCTTTGATAAGGTAAATAAGAAAAGTGGATAATGCAAAAAGGTCGGGACATCCGTTGAATTTTTTTAAAAAAGGAACAAGATTTATTGCATAGATATTGCATATTGCACAAATTCTTCCATGAGCAGAAAATATTAATATTAAAGATCCTGATATTGCATGGATTCGATTGAAATTGCACTACTGATGTTACAAAGGTGCTTCCATATGTAGAAAAAATGCATGTACTTTTACTGTCTGTATTTTGGTATAAAAGAAATAGCAGATGTGGAAGACTGAGAGAGCTTTTGTCTGGACATCTGTGTGTCTATTTGTTGCTTCATGTATAGTATTTTCTGTATATTTATATCAAAATCTCGTGTTTTTGAACATCCATTAAAGCAAAGGGAATGAAAGTCACAAAATCTCTGCCTCTGCTTTGATTTGACCATTATTTAAAATCAGTGTCTCTATAAGCCCCCCAGTCCGAACGCTTGAATTATCCCTTTAAGAGAGCAAGGCATTGCCGTGGCAACGGACATTTACACCCATGACTTGTTAGCTTAGGGCTCTCTTTGTTGTTTACTGCCCTGTCTAAACCCAAAACTGAAAGATGTATATGTCATAAGCTTAAGGGAAATGCAGGTTCGATATAAATCTATGCTTCTGATGCACAGGTCAGACACAAAAAACACTTTTTAACAGAAAAACAAATTTATTATTACATGACTACCAGTGATGCTGTGTATAGTTTCTATATTAATATGTGTGTGTAAAATCCTACTCTAAGTTGCTGCTAACTTAAAGGACATAGTGGCAATCATGTTCATCTTTCTAGTACAGATTCCTGCCACTAAGACATGACTATAAACAACTAAAGTTGCTTTACATTAATACTTCTACAAAAAAATAAAAGAGAGACAACAAATCACATCAAGGAAAAAAATCTACACACTGACTTTTTAAAATTCAGTTTACAAATCTTATCGAAACATTAATTGAGACATAAATATTCTTTGCCCGTCAGCTGTACAATTTATGACAAACTCTTGCTGGATGTTGAATCCTCATTTCGCTGGTGATATAAGAGCAGCCAGACAGCATCGGTCCTAAGAGCAGGAACTTAAATAAAAGGAAACCAGTCTCGGGAAGCTCAGAGCAGAGAGGCAAAGGTTCTGCAAACAAAAAAACAAAAAAAACAGTAGGAGAATGAGTGAACCCACCAGTGTAGCAGTCCTGTATGTGCTGCTGCATTGTTGAGAATGTCAGTGTGTTGTGACAGTAAAGACTCTTACTGAAAGAGGGACCCAGTCAGCTCATCAACAAGGCCGCCTGGAAAAATACAAAACTTAGGTTGATAAAATCTGCAAACAAACATGTGCCATAAAAATAAGGAATAACTCCCAGTGTTTACCTGGTGTGCAAATTGTATCACACAGAATGGGGCAAATGTAGCAGGATGAGCAGCTCTGTAGAAAACACAACAGGGTTAACACAAGGAGGCTCTTGTCAACATCAGGCGTGTGTCATGATCAGTATTTTGCACAGTGCAGATGCTTGCCTGGCAGCTCTCGCAGTGATCCGACTCGTCTCCCTCCTCACAGGGGCACTTGTCACAGTTTTTAGAGCAATGCTAAAGGAGGAGAAGAGTGATCAGTCATTTATCTAGTATCAGGATGACTGAAACAAAGCAAGACTTCCTGATAAACTTGTCAGAGTCGGTTTTTACTCTTTAAAAAAGGAATGAAGTGAAAACACATTGGTAGCTTTCCCTTTCGATTTTGGAAGAGCTACTTTTGAAATGTGTTGTGATTTTACCTCACAGATGGAGCAAATGCCACACAAGGATCCAGAGTGGAACTGTAGCGCTTCAGTCGCCGCCTCCTCTTCATTTGAGTCTTCAACCTCAGCCTCATCTGAATTCAAGAGACCCCATAAAGCATATTTACAGGACCTGCATCAAGTATAATGACTTTTTAAATTGCCAAGTATCAGTATTAGCCTATGCATATATAGGTTCTACTTGATGTAAATCTCCTCTTAACTAAGAATATTGTAATATTCCTCACAGACTGCATAAATAAGACTGACACACATACAGTAGGTGATGATGTAACACTGTCCTGTGTAAGGATAAACTTCTTATTTTACTTTCTGTCTAAAATGATAAACTGTCACAAGTAGAGGCCTTCTGATGCCATTTCAGCCATAAATGTCACCTTTTCCAAAACAGTTGGATTTTAAAATGCTACTTTTATTTCATTACAGATGATTTTTTTGTGGCAATTTGATGCCTTTATTTAATACAGGCATAAAAGTGGAGAGACAAATGAATGTGGGGAAAGATAGAAGAGAAATGACATGTTGCCCCATTTGGAAACTAAACCAGGAAGTGTGCTGATCAGGACATCCATCCTTTCTCCTGGAACATTCTGAGAGCAAATATTAAATCAAAACCAGTGTTTATGTTCTCTTGTTTCTTGCCTAACAGGCTCTGCTACCCTTCACCCTCACCCTAACTGGTTGAGGCAGACGTCTGCCCTCCCTGTGCCTGGTTCTGCTGAAGGTCCTCTCCGCTGTTGACAGTATGCGGCTCATTGAGAATCTTTGTCTTCAATTAGTCTCAATTAGTGCTGTTGCTCGAATCTATAATATTGTAAGATCCTAACCATAATATTTAAATTAGTTTGGTAAATTTGCACAATTAATATAGTAGGGTCTTAAACATAATATTTAATTTATTCAGGTAAATTTGTATTTTAAGTGTTATTTGGTACATTTGTAACACCATTCTTATTCCTTTATTGGAAAACTCTTTTGCTGTTGTTTTTAAAGCGGTATTAAAAAATGTTGACATATCCGGCTTATTGACTGTGGTCTTGGGTATCCTGCTTTTGCACCGTCTGTCAAAGCACTTTTTAAACTGTTGTATTTAAAAGTGATGAATAAGGTTAGACTACTGGTGCAAGTCTTATTCTCATTCTTACTCTTATTCGTATGCTATTAGCTTTGCCTAAACTATGTATGAATTAATATCTTTGTTTTGTAATGCTTGTCATTAACGTAACACACCATCACGAAAAGGGGTTGAAAATGTGAAACTCACTGGTCTTTTTTTTAGCACTAATTCGGCTGTGAGGGTGCTGAAGTGGAGACACTTGTCTTGTTTGACAGCTGATGGCTTTTACAGAGCAGCTGAAAAAGCAAGAAGGAAGGTCCAAGTGACCCACAAACTGTCTATTAACCTGCCGTTCCAGACAATCACATTTTGAGAGAATTGTAAGGCCCAGGTGTTAGGAGGGATATCGTAACTGTCAGTACATTAGACATCCTCCTACAATATAAAGTTATTTTAAATAACCCTGTTTCCTTTTGCACCAACATCTGAATTTTTAAAATCAATTCGACCCAAGCGGTTTTCTGTACTGACACTCTTCAACAGTATCTGTTTTGAAGTCTCAAAAGCCACATTGGCCCAACAAAAGGCATGAATGGTTTCTATACTACTGGTTGCCAGCTACCCCGCAGATAAGCCAGTCTATTTTAGGACTGATATGTATGACAGTGTTCCTAAAGTAGCTGCAGTGAGTCAAACAATGTCAGAAGGCTACTGGAGAGTAATGACTGGATCAAAGGACCCAGAAAAATAACAGTTTCTTCTACTTCATATTGAATTACTGCACAGTTTAGTTGGTTCTTAACCTATCGGTTAAAACATGAAAATAATAAGAGTGGTTTACCATCCTCTTCCTCTGCTCCCTCCTCCTCACCATCACCGGCCACCTCTTCCTCAGCTACTTCCTCTCCTTCAGATGCTTCGTCATCATCATCCTCACTTGCTTCCTCCTCATCTTCCTCCTCACTTTCAGCTGTGGCCTCCTCATCTGCTTCCTCCTCATCGTCATCATCAACATCATCCTCTGCTGCCTCATCATCACCAGCCTCCTCATCCTCCTCGTCTTCTGCTTCATCATCACCAGCCTCCTCCTCCTCCTCCTCAGCTTCGTCATCATCATCACCAGCCTCGTCGTCCTCCTCCTCCTCCTCATCATCATCATCATCATCCTCTGCTGCATCCTCATCAGCCTCCTCCTCCTCCTCCTCCTCATCATCATCGTCAGCCTCCCCCTCTGCTGTTTCATCATCATCATCATCCTCCTCCTCTGCTGTCTCATCATCATCATCACCTTCCTCTGCTGCATCCTCATCAGCCTCCTCCTCCTCCTCATCATCATCATCATCCTCACCAGCTTCCTCCTCTTCCTCATCATCAGCCTCCTCCTCTGCTGCCTCCTCTTCTTCGTCTTCTTCACCAGCTGCCTCCTCTTCCTTTGTTTCTTCTTCCTCCTCATCTTCCTCTGCAGCTTCCTCCTCCTCAGCCTCCTCTTCCTCCTCTTCTTCCTCTTCTGCCCCTTCATCCAATTCATCATTATCTTCCTCCTCTGCTACTTCTTCGTCAGTGCTATCACCTCCCTCAGCAGTTTCACCCTCTTCGGCCACAACCTCCTCAACATCTCTGACGTGGAGCTCCTCCTCTGCTTCAGCCACCTCTTGAGCGCCAACTACCCCCGAGAGTGGGAGCTGTGACGGACACAGGAGCACCAGCAGGAGCCCCACCATCCAGCCTTTCACTGGTGCCATGTTGGGAAAAAACTTGTACAGCTCCTTCTAAACCACAAATCCACACAGGAAGAGTGTCTCTATTCTGTTCGTTCTATAAAACCAAAACAAAAGCTGATGAGTTTTCAGCAATTAAAATCCCAATAAATCCAGAGAAAGAGGCAACAAAGCTGCGGTAGGTTCAGGGATATTGTTCAGGCCTTTGGTCGGGGCTGTAGAGAGTCGGGGACAGCAGAGGACTGTGCCAGCCTTGTGCTTGGAACACAGAAGACACAGTGGGAATGCGGCTGTGTGTGCGGTGTAGTTGTGTGGCTGCACGGACGTGAGTGACAGAGGCACATGTCCGGGTAAGAATGCTCCTGATGCCCTTAACACAGTGTATTAGAGAGGTGGGTGTGTGGTGGACGGGGAGGGAGGGAGGGAGGGGATCCTGGACTGCAGCAGGGAGTGGAAAAGAGAGGTCAAAGAGCATACGGAAATGAGAGGGAGGAGAAAGTTGGAGGGACTCATGAATTCAAATTGAGGTTTAGGTTTTACTTCAATATAACATTTGTTGCCTAAACCTGATGAGAAAAGATCCAAAAACCTTATTCATCAGTACATGTAGAGTTTACATGTCTGTGGAACAGCTTTTATGGAGACCAGAGAATGCAGATATTTTTAAAAGCTGCCTTTTTAGTCTTTAATAGATTTTAATAATTCTCTTTATTTATACATTTTGATCAGTTTTATCTGTCTTATATCATTGCACTTTTCTATTATTGTGTTATTTTGCTAGTCTGAATATCTACATATATGGGCCTTATCTATATCTAGCTGCTGTAGCATGTAAATGTCCCCAGTGAGGGATCAATAAAGTCTTATCCATTTCTGTGTGTGTATAAATCAGAGTTTTTTTCGTACAGCACTTTTGACAGAAATAAAAACTTTTAAAACAAAACGTATTGCACTATAAATAAAGGACTCAATAAAAACAGGGTCTAACAAACAAAAGAAACTCGATCATATCATAAATAAATCTCATAAATGTGCATTGAGGAAACGGATGCAGCGGGAAAGGTTGAAGGTGTTTTTCAGGCACTGTGACACATGAAATGTTCTCATATCCATCAACCTTCCAAAATATAAATTATCCAATGAAAATGTAGTAACAAAAGAAATAAAAAAAATAAATAAACAATATTTAAAAATCAACTTTATATATATACTTTTTAAACACACTTCAGTATCTTAAAACTGCTTATTCTCTATTCACTAAAATTACTGGAGCTGTATTCTTGAGTGCTAACTGAATCCACAATAACCTGAAACTCAAGACGGCATATGCATGAAACTCCACTACAGTACAGTACAGCTGAATGCAGACCAATCTAAAAAAAAAAAGAAACCCTCATTGGAAGTAAGCTTTCAGTCTGGTAATTAATACACCCTTTAATGGAACTTTATAAAATGATCACAGGGTTAAATCAACACCTCTCAGACAGCGAAGGAAATATGTCCCTGCCAGTCCGAAAGCAGACGAGAACATGTCAGAATGATGTATGGAGTAGATGTAAATAGACGGAAATGGAGAGGATGGTGGTTTGCACGTGCTGGCATTCCAGAGTTTACACTGTAAGCACATAATGTGTCATAACAGGTTTTTGACTATGGAGCTGGTGAGAGACAGAAAGGACATTTAGATTCAGCAGCACTGCACTGCTGTTTGAAGCGCTCAGTTACGCCGACACGTGCTTGCATTTGCAGTCGTCATGCCTCGAGAAGGCAGAAAGTGATGACACTGCCTCTCAGTGTGAGCTGCTGCTGGTGCAATTGACAGGTGGCCCAGCTAACTATTTACAGTAAAGGCGCCTTCAATAGCTTGCTTCACTATGTGACCTTCGAAGGAGCCCAGGCACACTGAAACTGAGCACCGTGCACCGCTCACACTATCCATAACAGCTCCCTCCACAGTGGATCCAACTATCCCGCCCGCCCTGTTTTGTACATAATTAACATGTATCTCATCTAAAACCAAACACTGAAGTGTCTTTGAACTAGTATTACTTAGCTGCTGCTATTCACAAACACGTGTTACTTTGGAGTTACTCCACTGTGTTTTCCCCCTTAGAGGTCTTTTTTGTTTTTTTCTTTCCGTGAGTGTCACAGTGAGGAGGGTTTAAAAGAAGTTCCTGAAACAAGAGAAGCCTGGTGTTACCAGGAGAACAGCAATAAAGAAGAATACCTCAACATTCAAGGAAATATTTGCTTTCTTGCAGAGACAATATACTGCTTTTAAAAAACAAAACCATAAAAAAACAAGCAATAAAAATCTGTCAAGGGTTCCAGAAAAAATAAGTTCATCAAAAGAAGTACAGTTAAGTCATTATGTAAATTCAGGTTTTATGTGATTTTGCTAGATATTTTTTGCAAATACACAAAACAAGAAAATCTGTTTTGTGTGGGGTTTTTTGTTACAATCAGCATGTAAATAAATCATCCCCCCTTGTGATTTCAATTAAAACACAGAACATCTGTAAAATACCAGGAAATTGTTTTTAACAAATATAGTAAAACAATTTTTTACAGTGTACTGTAAAAAAAAGACCAGACAAAAACACTTTGGAAACAGGGGAGTACTGTAAAATATGCTGTAAGTAAAAATAAAGGAAATTTAAATACATAAGATAGTGTAATTTCATGCTAAAAACAAAATTGGTAATTGTCATTTTTTATGTGGTTTTACAAAACGGGGAATATACTCAAGATAACAGTAAATTGTTTGAAAAATTGGTTAAAAAGTATCAAAAAAGTTTTACAGTGTAGCAAATATGTAGCAAGAGCAGGTAGCTGGTTAGCTTAGCTTAGTACAAACCTGGAAACAGTGGGAAACTGCTAGCCTGGCAGTGTCTAAAAGTAACAACAAGCATCAGCAGCTGACTAATCCGTCATTGTCAGCAACTAGCATGTTATATCTGGAGCCGGGCTGCCTGTTATGTCTCGACTGGAGTCTTCGGCTAAGCTAAGCTAACTGTCTGCTGGTTCATGGCAGTTTCAATCTTTTCATCTAAACTCCAAGTAAGAAAAAAAAGTGAATAAGTGTAGCCTATTTCCAAAAATGGTGTTATCCCTTTAACAAGAAGACTCATTATTCATTATACTGTACATACAATTTATTGAACAGAGCAACAATGTGCAAATACATCATACATTTTGGTGTGAGTGAATGTAACCAACCATTTAGTGTCACTGACCACAGAAAGTGTTACCATGTGCGCTTAATATAACCCCTGTAAACAGTATTACAATATATCAGAATAAAACTTTAAAAAATACATAAAATTCCAGCTTAAAACTGCAGCAGTGAAGACGTCATGGCATTGGCCAGTAAACTGCATAAAACATACAAGGTGTATGAGACTAATGCTGTGATTTAATTGGTTGATGTAGATTCACTGTATGTGCACTGTGGTTTGAGTAACATGGGCCAGTCTCATTCTTTTACAGCCATACATGCAGTTGTCTTTGGTATTTAAGTAAGACAGCATTTACTGTGAACAGCAGTGATGATTTAAAATGTTTCTTTAGTTCAGTGCTGGCAGAGTTTGGTAATGGGTCCAGTGGTTACCAGTAGGGCTGGTTGGTGGGCTGTATGGAAGCCGCCAAAGTGAACATGCTTCATTATTGTCCCCATGGCTGAATCAAGTCAAACTGGAAGAACAGGGGAAGGCATCTGTGCAGAAGAGGACATGAGGAGGACATGTGAAAGTGCAATTTAGGCAAGGCTCAAAGCCAATACCACAAAAACTCAAACCAACTCATCAAACAAGCTAGGTGAAATGTTTGACCCATATTAACACAGTCACATAAAGTAATGTATTCTTTTGTTTTGTAATTGCTAGGAGGTACCTCGTAATGTAGGCGGCGGGCGAGGAGGTTTGAATGTGCTGCCTTGAGCTAAAGTATCCACGATCCAGCTGAGGGCGTTTGAGCAATACTCCATCTGAAAGAATGAAGACAACAGTAACTCCAAAACTTTAAGATACCTGGATGAAGGATCAGCAGTGAGCCAGCACCACACTAGATGTTGACATCTCCTGTTCATTCTGTGCCTCGGCAATCACACAGGCAGATTTTGTGGCTTACCATAACACAAACAAATGATTTGTTAAAGGAGCAGTGTGTAGGATCAAGTGGCACCTAGTGGTGAGGTTGTAGATTGCAAAAAAATATAATACACATTGTCGCAACCTCCCTTTTCAAGTATAAAAGAGCCTACAGTGGCAACTAAAAATGCAATAAGTCCTTCTGTCGAGCCAGTGTTTGGTTTGTCTGACAGATGGTGGAGCAACAGAGCAGGCTAAATATAAATAAATATAAAGAACTCATTCTAAGGCGATGAAAACATACTGATTCTTTTATTTGGGTGATAGCACTAATGAAAAATGATATTCCATTTCAGCCAATAGATAAATCTGGACCTTCAAATTGCTACTAGTTCCAGTTTGACTAATGAATATCATGCAGTCCTATTTGAACATCAACTTAATGCAATAGTTCCACATTTTGGGATATGTGCTTATTTACAGACAGAATGATGACAGTTCTGATAACCATTTTGATATCTATGAAGCTAACACAAGCAGCCAGGTAGCTTAGCTTAGCTTAGCATAAAGACGAGAAACTGAGGGTTACAGTTAGCCTGGATCAGAGGCCGCAAAATTAACCGACAAGAAACGCTGAAACTCTAATTAACAGATTTTTAGCCGTACAAAAATAAACCACAATTTGTCAGTTTATGTGGGACTGTGTGCCTGAATATTTCTAAGATCTCATCAGAAGCATTTCCCAGCCAACCAGCAGACACCAGGAAGTTACTGGGCCCAGCCAGACACACATAATCCCTGCTAAAAACAGTTGTGACGCTTACACGCCGGGGGTTTCCTCTATTCTCCATTTCCCTGTTATGTCATGTTATGCTGAGCTAAATTGATGCTGCATGCAAGCCCTTTACAGTTACTCCATCAAGAATGACACAAATGGTATAAAACGATAAACAGAGTGTCAACTCAGTTAAATGATTTAAATGAAAAATGAAAACAGGATTTAATGTTACCTCATTCTCCAGAGCTCTCAGCCTGTGATCAAAGTCTCTGCTTTCAGTCAGATGTTTAACAAGACCATCCACTCTACAAAAAAAGGTAATAATATTACTTCAGTATTATGGACCCAAAACAAGCTTAGATTTTGCAACTGCAGTGGTAAAGGAAGGTTTGCTCACTTGACAGACATCCGTTTGAGTCTCTCCGAGTCGCTGCTTTTCTGGATCTTGTTCTGAGCGGTCAGGAAGTCCTCCTTCTGGATAGTCTCCCACGTCATTAATCTGTTAGCTGCTTTCCCTCTTAACTGCAATACTAAAAGGCAAAGGCATTCGTCATTTCTGATCAATTTCAACTGAGCCACTGCAAAGGAATCACCACAGAGTAAATGTGGATGTAACCAATGATCTCATTCCTCTAGTGACTGTTAAACCCCTTTTGACATGCTCTCTTTTCCATTAATTTAAAGGTGACTGAAGGTGTTGGCTTCATGTCACAATGGAAACTTCTCTGTAAGAATCGCGACAGCAGTTTCACCGAGTCGGCCCTTGTAATATTTTTGTGTAATTTTCAATGAAGCACGAGTCTGAACTGTCATGAGTCATGTACAGACAATAGACTTGGAGTTGTGTGAGGCAATTTGGGGAAGATTTTTTTCCACATTTAAGCCCCAGTATTACCAATATAGCAACCAAAGCCACAGCTTGAATACCAAAATCACAAAACACGAGTTCATCACTTTGCTCTACAATTTCACATCTATTACAAACTGAAATCTATAAAAAATAAAGCTTTATTGCAATAAAAACAGAACAAGTCAGATTAATGACACTTGGTGACAGGAGCTGAAGTTTAGTTTGTTGCTTCCAGCTGTTTGTAGGAATCTGTGTTTATTTATTACCTGCAGCATCAAACAGCAGCAGCAGGAGCCATATGAGAATCTCCAACGCAAGAGAGTCGCGTGTATTTACACAGCAGTAACGTCATTAATTATTCATAACTGTAAATGATCCCCAACATGGAAACAGGATTGATCAGGACCTGACAGGTCACACACAGTCACAGTTTATAAGCTGCAGTTAAATCATTTGTTACATAGCTGGATGTAGATTTAGTCTTTTGTTTATTAGTGCATTATTGAGCATTATGTCCATGGATGTACTATACAGTTTTGCATGTATGGCAAATATCATGTGACTCTCTGCATCAGTGTGGTGGGTGCCATGAGGAATGTTAATGTAAAAGTGCTCTATGTCTGAACAGCGTCCCGTCACTTTAACAGATTGATGAAGCCTGTGGTGTTACGCATTTCATTTAAGGGCTTTAGATGCTGCCATTAGAGGAATTACACTGAGTGGAGAAAAAGGCAGCCAGAAATGAAAACATTACATTAATAAAGGCCAACCAGAAGACATTCAAAATGTGCACTCAGTCATGGTTTTCTCCCTCAGCATTTGATGTGCAGAAGGCAGCAACTTTATGACATTAATCAGACTCATCTAAGATCTGTTCAAATACTAACCAAAGTGGTGGATCTTGACAGACGGCACCTTGCGGATGTTCCTCTTGATGAACAGGTTGATGTGAGAGAGGATGATGAAAGGAGGAGCCAGTGAAGGACGGGAGTGGTATTGAACAATCAGGTTGTAGCGCTGGAACTTCCAGTAGATGTCGCTGTTGGCCTGCACTTCAGAGAAAGTGTAGCTGTGTGGACACAAGATTAAATAAAGAGCAATCACAATGAATTATTTCCGCAGATCAGCATGTCAGTGTAGCCACAGATGGAGACTTGTATCTTTGTTCTTTACCTGAACATGGCAATGAGCAGGTTGATGAGAAGGATGTTGGTGACCAAAAGATAAATAACCAGCAGAATCACTACCAGCCAGTTACTGTATAGAACTCTGCATGGCTCTGCACCGCCCTCAATCAAAGTCACGTTGTCTGTGCAGGGCATATCCCAAATTTTCCCCACTGGAATGAAAGAAAGATATTAAAAGTAAGGTGGCTCTTTTATAAAGCTGCACTGGAGGTGAAATACAGGTTGCAGAATAACAAAACATTCCTGATCTGGCTTCAAACTGCAACAATTATCCATTTTTCTCCTCTATATGCACCATGCACAAACAAACATGTATACCATCCATCTCTTCCACGGGGATCTGTCCAAAGATGTGTAAGTACGGCCTGTAGAAAACCCTGCGGAAGATGCGATCGAGGCGAGGGTCGTAGGAGTAAATCAAAGCCTGATTGGCGACTCCGTATGCCATGAGCCACACCCCCAGGAAGAAGAGGAAGAAGAAGACATCCTTCATCTTAACAGGAGAAGATAACAGTCTTGTTATCATTATAATGTAAACAATAGCTGTAAATACCATTAGTATGATGTCGATTCATGGTAACTTTCTCACCATCTTGCCTACGATGATGATTTTTGGTCCCAGCTGCTTGTGAATGGCGAAAATGTGAATGAGGCGAAGGGTGAAGACCATGTAGTCCACACACAGGACATCCCGGCCAAATCCATACGACCACTGAAACATCCTGAAACAAGCAGTGTAATGTCAGCATCACCCACCATTCAACACGTAATGTAACACCACTTAAAAACATCAGGTCAAATTTGGATCTTACTGCATGTAAGACAGGCTTTGATTACTGGTGTAGTTACATCTTTATGGACATTGTAAAAAACTGTAGGCATGCTGCTCTTGTAGGATTTGCATGCCAAAATGTTGTTTTCTAACGTGTTTTTTGTACTAAAGACCGTTTACCCTTTCCAGTCACACAATAAACTTAAACTTAAGCTGAACTGTGCATATGTTCACCTGTGAACTTGTGACAGATTAGACAATACATTGCTGTGTTTACAAATGGGGGTTTCCAAAATAATGGTCCAAAAACTCACCCTAACTCTAACCCCTGGAGTACAAACAATGCACACGTGCACCAATAGACGTACTAAACTAACAACCATAATATTGCTTTATTGTTTTTTATTACAGTCTAGTATCAGAACACATCACTTAGAGTAAATTCAATGTCTAAACATAGAGTATGTAGGAGCAGCAGAATTACAGTGTTTTGAAAAAATCTTTGATGACAATTATGGCTAAAAAAAAACAAGCACCTTAAAACACACTATGAGCATAAAATATTCATTGTGATATAAAAAACTCATTAAACTATTATATTTGGGAGCCTTTTGCATAATCCAGTGTTTGTAAACTGGCCTTGTGTGTACTGTGTTTGCTGTCCGTACCTGCAGATCAGTCCGATGACAAACAGTATGATGGCAGTGAGGTCACATTTATTCCACACGTCCTGTATGTACACCCTGATCCTCTGACGCCAGGTCATCGTCCCCAAGAAGAATGTCTTTGAGAAGAAAACATCAATAAACTTCAGATTCACAGGGGGAAAAAAACACAGCTTTAACAATCTTAAAGAGAACATTTTCAGTGATGGATGAAAATACTATCAGTACAACATTTAAAGACATGCAAGTTTATGTTTGGTCTTTAGTGTACATTTGAGGGCATAACCTGTCTCTCAACCAGTGTCAGCTGGGAGAGGCTGAAGCCCCTGTGACACTCAACAGGATGAAGCAGGTAGAGGTGATGCTAATGGATGGATGGATGTTTGGTTTTTCTAAAAGGGGTATTCCTTTAAGGGCATTCTGCTCGACCATCTCCGATTTGCTTTGAAGTTTTTCATAAACTATGAATATTTAAAATGGTACATTTCAGCTTGATGTAACAGACCATTTCCAAGATAACATTTTTTAAAAAATTGCCCATTGGCCCCCTTTCAGAATATTTTTTCAGGTTTATACTTGAGGCTCCATTTGAACCACAGTATTTCAGGAATAATTAAAGATAAAAATCTTGAAAATGTCACTTTTATCATGCCATTGATTCAGAAACTGCAATGCTGGATGTAAATCAAAATAGTCTCCGAGTATGGGTGAGTTGAAATATGAAAAAAAATAAGGTTGTCATGAAAAGTCCAATCATGAGCACAAAGTGAACTAGCTAATTGCATGTCACAATAACACAAAACATATAAAATAATTTGTCAAAAAAATGATTTTTTCATTAAACTTCACTACTGATTGAGCAGCTATGACAACTTGGACTACAAAAACAAAAGTATTGCAGATTTTAAATGAATGACGAGAAATGACAGTGCAAATATCAGGCTTGTATCTGCAACAGTTCTTCAGACGTAGTGGTTCAAATGTTGCTTCAAATTTCAATACATGAAAAGAGTGCTATAAATAAATATATCAAGCTAAAATTTCACAAATATCTTTATAGACATCAACATTTCACGCAAATCAAAGACGATCGAGCAAAAAACTTGATGATTTGAGATGGAATGACCTGACTTTACTGTATGCGATCAATGACTGCAAATCATTCATCTTTTAAATTACTTTTCAACTTTTCCAGTGACTACGTGATAGGTTGATGCATTAAGCACAAAATAAAAAGTAAGACGTGTCTCTACTCTCACCTCTCGGATCTCCTCACACACTATGGTGAACACCCAGAAGTACAACACGTACTCCGTGATGGCGGGACCGGCGGGCGGCGGGGGCTTGAAATCCACCAACAGCACGTAGGCGAAAAGCAGGAGAAACAGGAAGTACATCAAGACGTTGCCCAAAAATGAGGTGACGGGTGCGAACCAGAACTGACGCCATCGTGACACGATGAACGGACGCTTCGGTGGTGGGCGATGTTGACGCACGCCTGTGTTAAAAGTTATGGGAAATGGATTAGAAGATCATCACAGTGACAACAGTTCCTAAAAAGGATTCAGACTCACCTCTGATGGTAGCTGTCCTGGGAGTGATTGGTCCTTGTGAATCAGCCTCACTGGTAAAACGACACATTTATGGTGTATCAGCATATTTCAGTAAACAGAAGCTGTGCAACCTAGTTCACTTTAATAAGATGATATCTCAGAGTAGTGTGTATAGAAATATTACATGTGCTTGATGTCAGAGAAAGAGAAGACGGTGGTCCCATAGAGGCTGTCACTGTCCCGACCCGGGCCATCCTCGGCAGGCTTCCCCTCCTCTTCCTGCTGCTGGTCCTCATGGGTTCTAGGAAGCGGAGTATGCAGTGAAAACGTTTAATATAATAAAGCAAAATAACATTATAGTCCTGAAATCTTTCATCTTCTGAATGCTAGTGACAAAAATAAAAAAATAATGTGTGCTATACCTGAAGGAGATGAGGTTGGTGTAGCAGAGGAGGGGGCAGAAGAAAGTGAGAAGCAGCTTCCACACGTCAGTGTTTCTCTTCATGTCGCCCCACCAGATCTGAGACAGGAGAGACTGGAAGAGGAGAAAAACTCTCATCAACTGCTGCTCATTGCTCAACATGGAAGTTCTATATCATCAATATGTTACTGTATCCAAGTGCTGCTATTTGCAATTACTGTAACAACATGAACTAATTATTTTTTCGGTACAGAAGATGTTAAACGTTAGCCTGAAAATTCAGTAAAGCAAGCTGCAGATGCAGAAGCACAACTCATGTTTTTAACATTTAAAACAGAGTAAGCATTAGTATAACTGACTGACTTATAATAAAGTTAGAGACATGGGTTCCACTGTTGTCTTTCACCTCACAAGTGTGAAAACTGTGACGTACCTGTACTCCATCGTGGCTGAAGAAAAGCCGTGCGTCAGCCCCCATGCCCATCTGTAGGCAGGTGGTGCCGCCCCAAACTGGAGATTTCCTGATCAGCAGGGTGAAAGAGCGACTCTCGTTGCTCCGATAGCAAGAGCTGAAGACATCTGAGGTAGAGAAGTGTACACAAGACATGTGAGAAAGATGGTGACCCAATTACCAAACAAAAATATAATCATTTACTTTCACGAAGACACCAGTGTTAGGAAGTCAGGTGTGAAATTCTATAAGATCAGAATGTGTTTTGGAACTTCTTACTAAAACAACTCTAATGAGCCATAAATGATCTACTTTTGCTATCCACACAATTATTCTACTAAATCCAAGCAAACAACTGCTGCAGTAAAATATATGGTATATAGATTTGCTTAAAGCACAAATTTGATTTTAAGCCTAAAAACATCAACCAACGTATTCAAGCCTCAAAAATCTATAGGTTGAGTTACTATTGAGTTAAAGGAAACAACAAAAGAGCACTAGCTGAACATATAAAAAAAAACTAAATAGCTAAAATAGATCTCTAAATATCTAGAGGAGCAGTGGAAATTGGATCCAAGTCTCACCATGTGCCAGATTCTCAAACCTCTGGGCCAGCTCCTTCATGGACAGTTTGGTTTCAGTCTCCACCTCATGCTTGGAAAGTTCTCTCAGGATCTTACAGCCACTTAGTGCACTCAGAACCGACTCGCCTGCCTGCATGAGACAATGAACAAAGCAAGGCTGTTGACAGCTGATTTAAATGAGTATTTTCTCTAAAAGTAACTACATACTTTTACTCAAATACTGTACTGCATTAAGAGCAATTTTGACTTTACTTGAGTTTTTCCATTTTACGCTATGTTAGACTTTCGGTCAACCTTATATTTTTGTTACTAGTTACTTTACATGCTAAGACCAATTTTAAGATTTTGTAATATTTTACCTAAAAACATAAGAAATTATGGAAAACAATCCACATTTTCAACATGTTGGCGTGTGACCATAGAAAAGCAGCCTCTGGTAGTTGTCAAAGATGTTTAAGATGTTAGCCAAGTGACTTTTCAAATGGTTCATACAAATAATTTGTCAATTATCTAACATTTTAAACATTAGAAATTTTAAAGAATGAAGTTTGTCATTTCTCCTTCTCCAGTTATTCTCCTCATAACCCCTCAGATTTATCTTGTAACACTCTGAAAAGGCCACACTAACTATTAACTATAAACAAAATCCTCACAACTAGCTCCACTACTTCTGAGTCTGACTACACTGAGAGCATGGGGGGCAGTTGTGAACTTATCTCAAACAAACTGAACAGCAACAGAACATATTTTTGCTTTCTGTATCAGAGCTTTTTACCATTTCCCAGAAGAAAGTGGCCATCTCACTGCGGTTCTGCAGGACGGCCCAGATGAAGAGTGAAGCCCAGGGGAAGAGGCAGCGCCGCTCCCGATACAAGCAGTCTCCACGCAGCAGCTTACTGGCGCGCTGGGATGAATGGAAAAAATAAATGGAAAGGTTAATATGCCTTATTAAAGCTTTAATATACAGCATGTTTGCTTATTCAGACACGTTCAAAGTACCCTGAGAGCTCTCCTTTTGGATGTGATCTGCTGTAGGTCCAAAGCATCATAGTAAAATGGCTGGCAGACATCACCCATTAACAGCTCCAGGACTCCTGACACCTGAGGAAACAGTGAGTAAAAACAAGAAGAGTTTTAATAACATTATTTCTGATACTACTTGAACAAAACTAGTCTAAAGTGCAGATTTAGAAAAATCCACCTCAAAAAGGGTGATCTCCTTCACTGGTCCACTCTGCATGTTCTCTGCTGCCACTTTAGAGGGCGATTCCACGTTAGAAGAAGCAGGTGCATATGCTGCTGTTCCTAGTCGCTCCACTAGGCGCCGCTGAAGCAGCTGGTAAAGCAGGGTCCCGTCGGCCACAGAGCGGTAGAGGCTTTCCAGCCTCCCATAAGTCAGATAGTCCAGGATGTTCAGGCCATTCTCAGTGAAAAGTCGCACAAACTGTGGCTTATCATTGACTAGGGCATCTGTCATGGAGTCCTCCAAGTCTTCATACTGTTTGATTGAATGAAGACGATCATTTTTACACAGGACAACACTTGTTTTCTCCCAACAATGCCTTATAAAGCAAGATTAAAACAGTTTTACATGTCAAAAGTGCTATAATGCACCCCACATAATGCATCTGCTTTAGAGTGGTAGTGTTTCTCTCAGTATAACATCTGATGTGGAGTGTTTTTTCCCTCTCACCCTCCAGTGAATGTCTCCATTGAAGAGTTCACTCTTGGCAATGTCAACCCTGTTCCATGTGACCGCGAGCTTCAGCTCTTCATTGTAAGGGCTGGCATCTACTGAAGCACGCTGCTTACTGGCTGAAATACACAAACACACCACAAATATTAAAAATAGAGAAAATGCAGACAGGTTGCCCTATTAAATATTTGAAAAATTCATAGTACAGATTAGTTCCATGTACCTCCCACTAATGTTTTGAGCAGGACTGTGTCGAAGTCATTTGGACCCTCTTGTTCTCCATGATAGATTGTAATCAAGTCTCTGTTCTGGTAGATGCTCAGAGCCTGGAGACGCACAACAAAATGTCAGATACATTAGCACAACACTTGGAGGTACTCAGAATGATTTCAAAAACATGCATCTCTGAGGAAGAAGAATTTAGTGACAAAATATGCTGTCAAACCCATATCATTAACTGCACAGCATCTCCACGCTGAGTGAGCAGGATTAAGACAAGAGTGTGACTCCAAACAATCCCTGGCTCAACGGAAATCAACATAATAGGATTTTAAGCACTGATTACATTACTGCTGCAATAACCATTAAGAACAGTGATGAGTTAATAATCTGCTACAAACCCAATGAGGTGTGAAAAAATAGTTAGACTGGCTTTAAAACTGACTGTTTTATAAACAGAGACGCCACAGCCTAGAGAGACAAATTTAAGGCAACAATTTAATGGAGTACTCCTGTTCTTCTCTTCTTGTCAGTGCTTGTCTATAGCAACTCAACCATAGGATTCATTTCATAAGCTGCCACTAAGAGGAGGATGTAAATGGTAAATAGTGCACATTTACACTGATCAGCCACAACATTCTGGCCACTGACAGGTGAAGTGAATAACATTGATCATATTGGTACTATGTGCTGTTCTCCTGGAAAACCTTGGATTTTAACATCCGTGTTGATGAGACTTGGACATCCAAATAAACATGGTCCCACAACAAACACACTCCCTCATGCAAATGGGAATCCCAAATGTCACTGACCTACCCCCCACAGGAAAATGCACCCCACCACATGGAAAAACAACAAACAATCAGGAACATGTTGAGGAACATGACAATGGCCCAACATGTTGATTTGACCTCCAAACTTCCTACACCCCATTCTGATCAACATCAACAGGATGCAGTGGAACAAGTTTGACTGACAGAGGCCCCACTTCACAAGCCAGAGCACCCAAAGGATCCAGTGCCAACGTCCTGGTACCAGACCCCATTGGGACACCCTGAGAGGTCCTCTTGTCCATGCCCAATGGTTCAGAGCATTTTTGAGCACATAAGGGAGACCAACACAATATTGGGCAGGAAGTCATAATGTTATGCCTGATATAGCGCCTTTTAACTTTAGGTTCTACAAAGCACTTCACAATGTGTTCCTTATTCACCAGGTGACACACACACAGACACACACACACACACACAGACACACAGCAGTGAGTCAAACAAACAAAACACAGAAAGCTCAGTTTTGAATACACACACACTGCTTCTCACACCGCAATCTGGATATGATCTAAAGTCTAGACTGATGTCGGCAGCACGTGTCTCGAGTAGATCTGCAAAATTAATGTCAAGCCGAACCAAAGCACTCTTTGAACTGATAGTTATTGGCTAAGCTCTATACTGTCGATCCTCTTTCAGTGTTTGGTGTTGCAAAAATAACCCATGCCACAGCTTGTAAGTGAGTTAATTGTGGAGCAGTAAAAACTGAATAAATAACAGCCTGGAGCTGCAGAATCTGGGACAAAGTGAGACATGAAGGAGTTTGAGGAACAGCCGGAACGTCCCACTAGAGGCTTAATTAATTTTCTTTAAGTTAAATAGAACAGTGACAAATGCTGACGGTTGTGCTTGAAGAAAGACTACAGGGTCATTAACGTAGAAATACTTAATTGCTAGGGGAATGTAAATATGTTCAGAAAATCTATTCTATTATAAAATATCATGTAACTGGGGACTCCCTGAGATCAAGAATGTCACTGCTAAATTTCATGCCAATCTAGTCAGTAACTGCAGAATAAACATAGTACGAAAAGCTCTCAGGCCTTTCTCTCCCTGCTCTACATGTCAAAAACCCACAGATCGATAAGTGTCTCTGTCCACAGCTCTCACCCGCTCAACCAGTTTGTCGGTCTCCGCTTCTGCTGGAAAATACTTCTTAACCCGTTCTGCCACTCTGTCTTTCAGATCCACACTGGGACCTGCCTCGCTGTCGCCTTCGCCGGAAGACTGGACGACAGGAGCCGAGGACAGGTTCTCCAGGACATCGCTCAGGAAGTCAGCCATCCCTCCTGAACCAGCCAGCACCAGCCAGGGCATGGAGGTCTTCAGAGAAAGATCCACTCTCTGACAGAGGAAAGAGAGAGATTAAGGGCATAATACAAAAATATATTTTAGCATCGGAACTAATCTAATTATGCATTTGTGATAATTAACCAGTATAAAAGCAGTGACTGTACCTCTAACATGTTTGCCTCCCCTGATACCAGCATACAAAGGACAGGGATGTCAATGCTGCCGCTGCCTATAAAGACACAAGCATTTTTCTTCTATTTAAACAGACTTAGTGAGACAATAGTGGCTGTGACCATATTTGCACAACAGCTGAGAGAAACCACAGACACATAGCGAATACATGGTGATTTTTTTTTGTTAAAACGCTGCTTGACTTCACATGTTGAAACACCGTGTCTCAAATGCATGTAGTGGCACGCAATGGCTTCAATCCAGTGGATACCAAAGGATCATCTTATCATCACATGCATTAATAAAGAATCGCCACAAGAGGGCCGAACAGATGAAATCCAGGTCCAATGTGAAAGAACATGTTCATAGCTGTAGGAAACCTGCACTTATTAAAGATGCCCCTCTTTAATTTTTACATTCAGGTTACACTAAATGATAAATACCTGGGATTATAGTACAGGGGAACCAAAGATAATAGCAGAAAAAAATGCTGCTCAATTCCGCAGCAATCAGTTTTGACTTTGTTGACTTTGGCTGAATAGTTTAAAGAAAGATAACGCATTGATAATGTGTTAATGCGTAAATACTGGTTTCTTATATCCAGTTCAACCTGCAATTCCAATGAAGGTACAACACAACAGGGGTCGCAAGTGTCAAACATTGTACTTTTTTAACAAGAAAATCTTATTGCATAATTTGGAATTTATTATTGTACAATATATTTCACTATACCAACTCTCACCCCATATGCCTGTGCGCTGGTGGGAGATGTAGTCCTCCAGTTTGGCTCTGAAGCCCGTCTCTCCTCCTCGGCGGCCCACACTCCCATCGTCCACCAGCAGGAAGGCCTGGTAGTTGTTGTCCAGGCAGCAGGAGTCTCGGGACGGGTTCTGGACATAGTACTTGGCGGGAAAGCTGCCCTGCAAAAGGAGGGACCCAGGGTACATTATTCCAAGGTTTATTCACATGATATCAATACATGAAGTGTAACAGGGGCCTGTATTTGGTAGATTCTCCTAGTGAAGTAAATTATCCAGACGAAGGATGTATCTACTTTGAGCACTTAAAGAGGAAGTCTACATACACCTATCTTACTGATGCAAATCACAAAAGGAGGCTGTACCTGAGAAATTAATCCTAAACCATTAAATTGAGACTTCACTTGAATAATTTGCAGCTTATATACAAACAAAACTTGTAAGACAAGACGAAAAACGTCCACATTTAATGCTATTTTTTTCGTTATGAACAAAACACTTTTTAGCAAGTTACAAAATCTGCAAACATGCGAGTTCCTGTCCAACCTGAGGGTTGACCAGCTGTTCTCGGTTGTGCACGAGGCCCCACGAAGCGATGCCCAGTGCCACCACCTTGTTGAGGGAGACCGATGAGGCCGCAGTGGCATGATCTCTCACCGCCTCGCCAACACACCTACCAACGCCCTCGCGCAAGCCTGCTGTCAGGATCCACGCACCTAGGTGGAAAAGTTAAACAGTGGGTGAATCTCTTAGGAGGGACTTTTAATTGCTGTTAATAGCTGGAACTTTACTGCATCTGAACCATTTCAGGCCACAACAACATTTGTACTAATAGGTAAATCCAGTATATCAACAAATGCTTGAAATCACACCGCTTGAGTAATGTAAATCTAATCTCACACATACATACTTGCATTTCTAAATTATGTATTTGCAATGTTCATATTTCAGATATTTGGCTTTTATTACTTTCTGCAAAGGATTTATTTCTAATTCAGTTGTGAGTCATGTCTACAAATTTAAATTGTGCATCAGATTTTATATACAAAATGGACGAGAATTAAATTAGATAAAACAAAGCATCACTGCAGAGAACAACACTGATCAGATTAGACAGTACAGACACTGAAATAGAAGGAAAGGGAAGGAAGGGAAACACATTATTGATCCCCAAGGAGTACATCCAAGTATTATGGCAGAGCAGAGTGCCATTTAAAGACTGTACAGACACTGCAGAATTTCACATAACTACAACAGCTTTTAGCACTCCACCCTCCTTCATGTTATCCAGTAAACATGTTTATTCCAACCTGTGCCTATCTGTGCACCTGTATGTTTTTGAAAATGTCTTATTGGGGTTTGTTTTGAGAACAGCGAGTGTCCTCAAATGACAGCAGCTCCGTGTCGCCATGTGCCACCTGCACTTGGCACAGCATTCGGGAGGAAATGGCCATTGTAGTACCAAATTAGGATCAAACCCCAGAGAGTCGTCCAGTGTAAGGGGACAACACTCTGCAACCGCTGGATTTTTCCTGTTGAAGCCTTGAGTTTGTTCTGTCTTCCAAGAAGGTGTTGATTCACTATTGCCCAATTTTTTTTCAGTAAGAATTTAAGAGGGATTTGACTTCATGGGTTAGTCATGAAAATTAGCTGCTATGTTAGTGAGCAAGTGTAAAGTTTAAACAGTACTTAATTTGTAAAAACATCGTGATACGTCTTTTTTCTTCACCTTTAATTAAAATTTTCATCATAAAATGAACAAGAGGCGGAAAAAAAAATGCAATCACTTCACGGAAAGGACCTAAAGTTATGTGATATTATAGAGTTATATAACCCCGCAAACATATCCTGGTGTAGAGGTGTGTTGCATTAGGTTGAAACACTAGTTTGCAGTATATACCAATTATAAGAGAAGACTGGCAGTCAGCATTTGCATATGTGGGTCACTCGATATAAGAAAACAAAGACCATTTCAGAATGAGTAAAACATCTGTTGCCACACTGTGAGCAATTTGGTCAGTTTATTTCATATGTCAAAGGGCAGTCATGATGACACATGCTGAGACTTACCAACTCAGCAGTAAGGAACAGAAACCACAAGCTGAGCTAACTGACATACTGTATGAAGCGTTTATGTAACCTCTGATGCACCCGCTTGCAGCAATGTTTGAAGTGTTCATTGGTGCTACAGGAAGTTTGCTTTTGTCATTTGTTTACCTGTGCTTTGTGAGGCCTTCACCAGTCCCTGCCTGAGGACCTCTCGCACCCAGGTCTTCACCTTCGTCCTGCCTTCTCCGCCCACGACAGAAACCACCAGGTTAGGCGCAGGAAGACCCCAGTGGGCTGTCATCAAGGTGTAGACCATAGACGGAGGCGTGTCCCATGACAGACGCAGGTACTGAGAGACAAAAGGAACAAATCACATGTCAAAACTAAACAATGTAGTAATTGTTATAGCATCAAAACAACGACACTGAATCTGCTTCTTGACCTCTGGATTCTAGTAAAAATGCCTCAGATTAGTTATAATAAAGCCTTTTAGTATCTCACTGTCAGTGCATCACCTCTGTTTATTCAGGGGCACCAGTAAGAGAAAGGTTAAGAAAATCAAAAACATTGACTACTGCAGCTCTTGGTTCATCTGAATCTTTGTTCGATTCACTTTTAGAGGCATTTAGAATGACACTCTACAGACCTGATCATACACTCTAATGCTATGGAAATAAAGCACTAAGTGACTCATACAGAGAACATTCATCAGGCACCCACATAGCTGTGTCTCTTGCTGGCTCCTGCGAACTGCAGCTCTCCGAAGGCATCAGTTGGGTATTCAGAGGAGTGCTGGGCGCTGTCCCAGTGGTTCACAATCGCTGTGCTGAAATAGTCACCGAGAGCCACAGAGGCATGGGCATCTCTGGCACCCCCACACTGACACAGAGCACCATTACTGAGAGAGGTGGGAGGATAATACATCAGTTTGAGAGGCTGATCATCTTTTCAAACATTATTATAGTCAAAAGACACATTGCTTTCACAAAGCAGTATTTACAATACCTGAATGAATCCTCGACAAAGGTGGTGCACACTCTTTTTTTGATGATTTTGGGGATCCAACTCTGAAAACATTTTAAAACAGTTTAATAAACTGAATTTATACACGTTCCGTTTCAGTCTGAAGAAGCTTAAAACCAGTTGTACCCTTGCATGCATGTGGCTGCCGGGTGTAGAAAACTCAGATGAGAGTTGTTGACTTTGGCTCAGAGAACGACCTGGCGATAAACTCCTGAGGCATGCAGTACCTAAAACACCTGGCTGTGACTTCTGACGCGGTGCTGTAGTTTCACCTCATGTTTTTAAGCTGGTGTGTGTCATAGACTTTCTGTGGTGTGTGTGTGCATGTGGACACGTATTTTCAGTCCACACATTCTGCATTGCAACTACAAACCTACATGTCAAACAAGGGAGCCACCCAACTTGAAACTGAACTAGACTGATTTTGAAATCACAACGCAAAGAGTTTCCTGTTGTTAAGAGATTGAATTTCTAATCCACTGTCATATGATTTGTCAAGTGATAGTGTGTGTAGATGCTTCTGGCAGGACATTTGACTGACAAACCTGTAAAAATAAGCAGAGGTGCCTCAAACAGGAGTCAAGGGGAGCCATGTCCATTCGTAAAAAATCTCTGATAGGTCATGTTCATTCAGTGAAACTCGGACATTGAAGTTTTAGCGACTATGATGTCCGAGTGCCAGCATGAGCACCTTTAGATGACTGTAACACCTATTTGCCCAACAGCCAGCTGTGCATCACGTTGATAAATGTCACAGAAGATGCAAAAAACACAGTTTGTGTGCCTTTAGCTGATGGAGACCTCAAAACATTAACAGGAGCTGAAGTTTAGTTTGTTGCTTCCAGCTGTTTGTAGGAAACTTTCATCTGATTTTATTAAATACCTGCAGCATCAAACAGCAGCAGGATCCATATGAATTTCTCCAAAATAATAGAGGTTCATGCATTTTTGCACAACATAACGCAACACAGGGGTAGCTCAAGTCCTCCTTTTATAAATGTAAATTATCTCAACATGGAGACAGAATCAATCAGGAGGCAGTAGTAAATGACCCTGTGTGCATTTTTTTTAACCTCAGACAGGTAAGCTACGACACACAACTCCTTTCAGACATGCACTCTGTTCCATTAATCCGACAGCTACTGAACGGGTCGGCTGCATGTGTGAATGTGCATCCTGGCTGCCTGTCCGTAAAAGTCGTGCAAGCAATTTTAGTAGGTCGGACATGCAGCCGTACTTTAAATTGTGTAAAGTGATTTCAGGATTTTCCACATTTCAGCACCAATATTTCTCTGGAAACATCACAGAGACGCTTAGATTATAAGATGCAGTGAAATCAGGGGTCATACAGCTACAATGCTGAGCTCCATTACAGCTGGATTTAACTTTACTGTAAAAGTCTGATCTGTTTATTAAAGTGTTTTATTGAAGAGATTTTTCCATTCTAGAGGTACTATAAAACAGCACCTTTCTAATCAACAAAGTAAGGATCGACTGGTATGGTTTTTTTTGGTTTGTATTTTAGGGCCAATAGCGATGCTGACTATTGGTAATTAAGAAAGACTGATATTTGGCACCGATATACATTAAATGTTATGTTTTAACAGCATGTGATAGCAGAGAACCCGTCATTCATAACTAGGCTTTTTCATTAACAAGGGTGACTATAACTGAATATGTAAAATAGAAAAAGGAGTGATTAAATTTGGACACTCTCCTCTGTTTATGTGGCACTGACTGAGATTGATCAGTTTGTTCCTTCAGTTACATCTGCTGTTTTTCTGTAATTTCTTAACCGTTCACTTTTCTATTGCTAGTCTGTTTATTACCCACTAGGGTCCATATCTTAAAGCTTTATTAATTATCATTTTCCAGACTCTGTTTCAGGTTAACCTGTGGATGCCTTTAAACTTATCCGCTAGCTGTTAGCATAGCCTTAGCCAATGTGAGAGTAGCTAATTTCCTGGTTTGCGGCAACAGGTTGTGTTTCTTGTTCAGTTTTTGCAGTCTCTGCTTGAGAGACATTTCTCAGACCACAGAGTGACGACAGACAGAGAGACTTGGCTGCATCAAACCTGAAGTAGGGTATTTAATTGATACAGATAATCGGATAAATGCTTAATATCGGCCAAAGTAATCCGCCAGGCTGATAACTGGACCATCCCCAGTGTTGATCTGCTACAAAAGAGGGCTGTTCCAGTAAATAAAGTGTCCACCAAAATACTGCAGGAGGTAGCATAGTAACAAAGAAAACACATTTTATTGTACCATAATAGGTTGTACTTAGATAAATTATCATCACACATGGACGGACCCCTTCAAATACACTGCAGCATCTCTTCTCCTGGGCTATTTTGAACACTATTTTGCCACCCTAGTAAGCAAAATATTAACTGTACCTGTATTAGTCCATGCACATCACATAATTAGTAACAATAACTGTAAAACAAGAAACCAAAACATATTAGAATGTGCCTTCTTAGCTCTCATATTGACATTTTTTTTATAACTAGCCTCTATACTACTACAGCATAACTGAAATCCTGAATTTCTTCTATAGGAGTTAGTTTCTGTGAGCCACCCTGACATTTTCAGTGCGCCCTCATGGCCACCCCTATGGGAAATATGTGAAGCCGCCCCTGCTAACCCGACGGCTCCGTCCCATTTAGTTGTGCCAGCTGCGGCCAAAACACTACCACAGCTCTGCCAGTGGCACCACAACACGGAATGGAACGCAGCTATTATTAACGTTAATACTACACCTTAAGGAGCGTTGATTTAGTTGTTTATGGTCAAACGCTGGGCTGCACATAAGTTAGGTCATTGTAATGGGTGTCCTCTTGGCTTTTTGACAGTTAACTAAACATTTAAGCGGCTGTTTTATTAGAAAAAAGGACTCGCTGAAGTTTTTTTAGTTAGTTAGCTAATTAGCCGCTGTGAGGTTAAGCTAGCTTAACTTCCGACGCCGGTTGGACGAGTTTACATACGATGTCAACAAACGTGAGCGGAAACTAGCTAAAGTTATCAGCAGCGCTACTCTCCTTTTGTTTTCCAAGAACAGACATTGAAATGTGAGTAATTTACTGGCAAATACACAAACTACAGCCTAATACGTTTTTATCGGAAGTAGATAAACGTAGAAACTCTCGACGTCGTGACTCTCCGGCCAACTGTAGCTTTGAACAACTTCCCCTTTTCAGACTTCTCTCGTATTAGTCTTTCGTCCGAACACCACCATGTTATCACAACAGCAGCCGAATGATTTTATTGAAGTTATACCGACCTGGTCCTTCTCAGATTTACTGATTTTGTCTCCTGCACCTCCTCCTCCCTCTCCTCCTGTGTCTATCATGTTTCTTCTCTCTCTGTCGGTGTCACTGAGAGAATTGTGGGGAAACACTGGAGGATTTCTTTCTGACCATTTTCCACCGAATAGGCTGCTAATGAAATGCCATTCCCGAGCGTGTCTCAGCAGTCAAGAGAGGAAACTAGGTGCAGTGCAGACACGCCACACAGGTGAGGGTGTGGTTTCACAGGAGGCAGACAATTTGTAAAACCTCCAAAAAAAATAGGAGGAGCAGCTCCTAACCACAGACATTTCAAACACAGGGTGTGAACGGATTATGATCCCTGTACAGTATGAGTTATTTTCACCAGTAAGATCCCCGTCTCTGTTGGAGCAATGTCAAATGTGGTTAAAAGAATGCCCTGGTCACTGGTACATTCTCACACCTCTGCAGCAGACAGACAACTGAATACACACAATCCTGGGCTCTGAGTAATTTGCTGCTCTAATGGCAGACTAAAAATATCTCACAGTCAGGCCCTGATTTCCAGCAGAGCCAGAGGTGTAAATGCCTCCTTCAGCCTCACTCCATCAAGGGCAATGAAAGCCAGACTTTTGCGTGCAGGAACGTTTTCAGAACATTTGCTCATTCCAGTGAAAGTCAAAAGTCACCAGCTACACCCCTAAAAACACTTAAAGTTGTTATGTGATCCCAGAGGCTCCACCTTTTAAAAGACTAATGATCTGCTGAATGTGCCCATCTAAGCGTAAATCAACCTGCTGGAGTCCATTATTTATTTTTTCTGAATGGGTTAATCCAAGTATATACAGACTATAACTCTACACATTTGTTTATATTAAATATTTATTGTAAAATGCATTTAAATATTGAAGAATTAAACATTTGAAAAAGTAAGATAGTTAAGGATTTTACACAACATTTAAACATCCACATTCTATGTGCTTAATGAGCATAAATCTGTAAGTACCAGTCAGTCAGAACATATATAGAGATATTTGGTTGTAAATAAATGGAGATTTTGGTGAGAACTCTCCATCGTCTTAGTCCTTAAGTTCCAACAGTCCCTTTTTGGTCCTATCTGCCAAATCCTTGTGGGTCTTTGGCCTTCTTTGACTGCTCTTTGTCACTTGCTTTGCTGATGTGGTATAAAGTGTTGGCTAGGTTGTGAACCTGGCACGTCCCAAACTGGCATCCACGCTGAGGTGCACGTCGGGAACGTAACTTTACTGCCATTCTGTCAGTGATGAAGAAGAGGGGGAAAAATGGGGGGGTATAAGTAAAACTGGGCATTCAAAGCAATAATTTCCAATTTTCAAAAAAGTCGCAAACATACAATTTAGGTTTTTCTGGCAGGCTTGATTAGCAGAAATGAAATAAACACTTGAAGTAGACTTTCATTTACAATATTTACTTGGCATTAATACCTACTACAGACCCTTTACTGCCACTCATTATATGTTTTGAAACTCTTGTCACCTGTGTTTTAGAGCATCCAGGTCAAGACGTTTGTCTTCTGAACGAAACGGGATGATCTTCAGTAATGGAGCACGGTGCTCGTCCACGTTCTTTGGCCTTTCCACCCCGACAGCCTGGACAGTCGCTCCTCGGAGGACAATGTCTGCGTCTGACCTGTGAGTCAAACAGAAAACAGTATTGATTAAGATGCAGAGGACAAAAATGTAACGAATAGTTCAACTGATGTGAATTTTCCTCAGTTTTCCTCTTCCTTCTCACGTATAAAAAAAATTACATTGCATTTGAGTCAGAAATGGTTTGATTTTCCTTCTCCAACTAGCGTGAAGTGGGTGATTTATCATAACGGCTACTTTCAGTGTTTCTTTTCCGTCCTGAGCTGTGTATTTGCTAAAGTTTTTCACTGACCTTTGAGTTGGTCTCAGTGGGGAGGCTGCAGTCAAAGGCACAGTCAGCAGCAGCAGAACAGCTATCTCCATACCGCACTGGCCTATAGTTACGGAAAACAACAAAGAGTGACATTAAGGAAAAAACATACTTTTCTGACGTATTAAAAACACAGAGGAACAAGGTTTTATGATAAGAGGAGTCTATTACAGCAATTATGTTTATAAAAAAATGTTATAAAAATGAATATAGGATGACTCTTACCGCCAAGGAAATGTAAAACCTGCAGTGGCTTGTTGAGTTAATTCGTTGGCTCTTGCTGATGCCAAAGTCTGTCATCCGTCTCTACCTCAGGTCCTTTATAGTGTGATGGCAGGGTGAGGGGGTGTGTCTGTAATGTTGTCATGATGCCGCCTGACTTGCTCCCACACTTGTGATTTATCAGTCATGGTGGCAGTTTTATGCTCTATTTACAAGAGCTATCATAAACCACCTTTAGACAACAGCATACAAACAAAACGTAAACTTTAAGTGACCTTGTACTCTAATGCTGATGTTTACATTGATTCTTATGTGCACTTTGCTGCACCTGCCCCCCCACCCCCCATTCACATCCTCCTCCATCCCTCTCCTCCCTCACTTCACTTGCTGCTGAGCAATTGTTCCAGAAATCATTCTTTCATTTCCATCACCTGCAGGAAGCCCGCTGAGCCCAAAATAACCCCAATTCTCCTCCAGGCTTTTCTTTATCGTCCCATTTTTCCTGTGCCTTTTTCCCTTGAGTCACTTGTGCCGTCACCGTGTTTATTCCTGAAATGTCCTTCACTCACATCCCCACATACAGTTTTTCCAAAACAACTCCTTGATCTTGCAGTTTTCCTACAGATGATAAATCTAGTTTTAGATATATTATGCTAAAATTACAGCCTCCAGGACTGCTCATAGCTTTATTAGTCCACTTATGCTCACAGACACAAGAAATGACTTTGTAAACTTTACAGTTTCAGCCACATAATAACAACACTCTAGGAAAGTATTCCCCCTTTCTTAATCTTTTAATAATACAGTAAATCCATGGGGAGCTAGTGTCACATTTCATGTTTTCTGGCCTCCACACTCTCTTTTTCCCTGCCTGGCTCTTTCTCTCTCGTTCCCAACTTCCCTCTTTAGTCTATTGTGTACTTTTCCTGTGACTACCATCTTAGCAGTTTGCATTGTCAGAGTAGTGCACTGAGTCACTCCTGGTGCGCGTGCACTCCGGAGCATTAGCAGTGAAATGATTAGAATTTCTCACATGATTAAGCATGGATTACGCCAAGTGTTTATCAGATGAATCGTAATGGCTGCAGCTTAATCACACCATCCTGTTTGAAGCAGTTCCTGCACACCTGCAGCTGCCAAGCGTTGAGCAAATGGATCACTTACTTTCTGAAAGACATGAGTGGGAAACATTTTGGAAGCATTTTACAACAGAGGTGAAGAGAGTCTGTAACTGTTCTATGTGTGGTTCCTATGTTGGAGTGTAAACAGACCATTACTGGTGCTGGGTTATTTACAATATTACTATAAGTGTATTAATAACACAATATTAATTTTTTAAATTGACCAGTACTGTTTAAGGTACAAGAAAGAATTTCAAAAATAGCTTTTCATCCCTATTAGAGAATAGCACAATCTGTTTTTATTCCCTGCAGGACAATTTAGATGCAATATGGATGATATACATAATTACCACACTTGTCATTTGGTTAAACTTTGTTTTCAGACATAAGAAAATGCTTTTATTGATGATTGGTGTTTGGTGTTAGATTTTTTTCCATTAAAATGTAATCTATCTATCTATCTATCTATCTATCTATCTATCTATCTATCTATATATATATATATATATATATATATATATATATATATATATATATATATATATAATGGGAGGGCTTGAAAAAGTATTCCATAGTGGACTGTAAGAACTGCCACATGTTAGCCCTTTTTACCTTGAATGCTACTACGTGGCCGAGCTGATAGCTTCATTTACCTTTTATTTTTTAATCATTAAGTTAAGTTTGTAAAGTTATTATTATTCTTGTTTATTTCTATTTTACCTTTTTTAAAAACTTTCCTGACAATATGATACTATTGTTTTTCTTGTAAATTTATTGAAATATCACAAAATAAAATTTAAAAAAAAAACACTGTAACTCCTCCTGTGACTACCTGGGACAAGGGTTTAAACAGATCATTAATTATTATACCGTAAACTTAGGTTTATTAATGTAACACATGGCTTAATAAGTGAGTTTAGAATTGCTGCCACTACTATACATCAATTAAACTTCAAAATGCCCTCATAGCTGTATACAGCTTTTCTTAAAAAAACAAAGACATTTATTCCCAGTTTATATACTGCTTATAAACAATAAAGTGTTCTCTATACACATCCACTGACAAATCCACTCCTATTATATGTGCAAGTTCCCAGGTTTCATATTCACTTTTAAACTGCTATGATGCTGCAAAACAGTGCTATAATTTGTTTTAAACTTAAATTAAAATAAGTAGATGAATGCAAAATCAGCTTCTAATATCAAATCCTGCATATATATAATTATACACAATGGTGGTCAAACATCCAGGTGAATTAATAATAAATAAATAAAATTTCTGAATTGAGTGGGATTTAAGGAAATAACTAATACATATTAAATTACTATAAGTGCTACTTATTACTATTTTGTTTAAAAATAAATAGAAATAAGGAAAAACACAAAAAATTCACATATGATAAAGATCTAAATATCTACATGCAACACAACAGGTTACTTTAATAGAATGCGTAACTTACAAATACATATAATAGCCATACTATATTGGATATTATTTTTGTGGGGAAAAATGAACATCATACAAACATAATCTCCAACAACAACAAGATCCATCCTGCTCCTTACTTTTGTGAATTGACCCTTCAAGGCTTCTATAAGTAAAAGTCAGTTGTGTTTGGACTACATGCAGTATATTGTGTTGCAGGTGTTGTGACAGATACTCGTGATTCCAGTCTTTGTCAGTATGATTAAAGTGTAAAGTCCTGGATTGCGTCAACAACCGCTGTTTTTTTCCACTAGTCTGGAAGTTCACTGTGGGTCATCTGTCTCTTGTAGCTCTGACTTGTTGATATCCTGCATTTAATTCATCTTGAAAGAACTCGGGTTTACTCTGCTCCAGGAGAACACTTTGTGAGGACTCCTGACTTTTCTCCCACTATCAGTGACGTAGTGAGCATCCTGTTGTTGTAAGCCTAGCAGTCCACTTCAGCCTCCGGGACCTGCTTCCTTTACCCACTGGGCACAAGAGTGAGCATCCTGCCAGGAAAGCCTGTCATTCACTCACATATCATCTTCTCACAGATTTCATGTGTCAGGGCACAAAAGACGCATTGCTATGAGTGTGTGAACTTCTTTTTGGGCTTGTTGTGTATGAGAGCTGAAAGTAGTTCAGTTAACCTGAAAACAAAACAGTTTATTTACTTAAAACCAGAACTTGAGCAGTGTGTTTGTCATCACCCCTCAGTGCAGACTGATTTCTGTGACAAGTATTTTGGTGTAGATTAGCACCATCTGTAGCTTATGGCTAGGGTAAAATGTTTACCTTTAATAACAATCATTTATAAGGCACATCTGTGCACATATTATGCATGAGATAAATAACCTCATTTGAATGGGCTGACTCAACCATGAAAACAGTGCCATCTTGTGGGAGTAGACACAAACGACATTGTAATAAAGTGTGCACAACATGTAATTACGTCACATGTAATCCGTACAGTCTCTTTTGGGATTGATTGATTTATAATTTTGCTAAATAGGAGTATAAATGTTTCAGAATCTAAGCTATCAGCTAAAAAAAAATACAAATTAAGTGGCTTTGCAGATGCATTTCTCAGCAGTGCTTTTCAAGTCCAGCTTAGCCATCGGTTGCGCCTGCGATATTATGCAACAGCTAAAGAAGCATGACAAAAAACAAAATCTTCATAGCTATTTTAGAGTTTCCTGAGCTATTAACAGATTTCAGGAAAAGAGTGTTAAAGCTGGACAGAGAGAGACGTGCAGTGCAAGTCTGAAAAACCTGTAAAAGGTTAGGGGGTCAATACTGAGAGATATAAGCTTAGAGTCCATTAGTGGATTATAACCATAAACACTCCATGGCTCCTGCATCTCTCATGGATTAAAGAGAGAGAGAGACACACACACACGGAGAAAGAGAGAGAGGTAGGCAGAGTGCATGAGGGTGACTGGAAAGCAATTGAATTGAGCAAATTCAAAGGGAGAATACAGCACACTGCACATACGTAGAGTAAGAAACACTTGGTAACGAGCTGACGCAAAGTTGGAGCTGTGAGATCTCCTTGGATCGGGGATTCTGCTAACCTACAGTATATCATCTGACTGACAAAGTGAGCTGCTCAAGGTAAGTTTAGATGAACATAAGGCCATCTGTAATCTGTCTGCAGTCTCTTTTTACGTGTGCATTTCTTTCACATCAGTGTGAACAGTCATTTAAGACATTCAGAATCAATTTTAATATCTGGAAAGAATCTATCAGTGATCAATTTGATCTGGTAGTGATGCTGATAAAATGGTTGTACCTTACTCCTACATTGTGTATCTACAACAACTTCCTTTGTGTCTGCTAATGCATAACCAATGTCACCACCACCCTCATTATTGTTGTGTAACTGTAATTTTGTTATGACCCGAATGAGCTCTGTCTGTGTGTGTGCAGCAAGCATGAACGTGGACGTGGAGGGGATTATCCAATGCATCAAGCAGGGGGATGAGAACGGTGTTCAAATGCAGCTGCAGGAGTTCAACAAAGAGGTAATGCCACACAGAAGCTCACACATCCTTAGACACAATGCACTACATGCCGCTTATGATATTGTTTTTGTCATTGTTTGTGTTCCTGCAGTATGCACAGTGCTTCTTCTTCGATGCAGAGGAGAGGGATAAGAGGAAAGTAAGTTGCTGCTGCACCCGTTAACTAAGAGAAAGTTTTCTGTCACATCCATGTCCCACCAGTGTTCCTTAATGCATTACCCTACTACCACACCTCCATCTCATCCACCCCTCCCCAGCTCCACCCCACAGTCTGTCTGTGATTAGTAATTCTGCTGTATCAGTTGTCCCTGATCCTCTCTGCTGCATGCTCCGACAGATTGAGTCCAGGCAGAGTGATTGAATAACTCATGTACTCTTAACTGTCAGGGGAAACAAGGGGAGTGTCAGTCCTAACTTTACGAGTTTTAGGATTTTTTGGTACAAAGAAAAGAATTTTCAAAGCAGTTTATCAGTAAAAGTAGCTTCAGGTCTTTTTAAATGCTTTCATCTGTATGTAAATTTAGTGCAATTCTACTTTTTAATTCTAATCCTATCCAGTCTACGTCCTTCTTACGGTGCCATGAATTGCTAAATATGTTTTGTTCACATTTACCAACACAGGTTGGTCACCTTTCAACAAGCCAGTCAAGACAAGATTAAAGTTGACTCAGAAACATGATGTCATCTGTCACAAAGGGGCTATTATCTTGGCTTGGGACGACAATAAATTGTTCAGTAGTTTTATAAATGGCTCTGACACTTATCATGACCTCTAATGACGCTATTTTTTCTCTCTTCTGCTGCATTCATTTGTTAAAAATGGATTGTCCACCTCTTAAAGCAAAGAAAACTAGAAGAGGTACAGTACTGCCACAGTTTAGAAATGATATTGAAATGTACCTTGTCATTGCACATGAAAACACCCCTAAACTAATCCATAAATTGTGATAAAATGTTAACATTCTGATTTTATCTATTGTTTGCACTGCCTTACCAGTTCAGGAAGAATAAAGTGAGGGACTACGGTGATTCTGACTCCGACTTTGATGAGTACGACCAGGAGGACCGAGGCCTCATTCTCAGACAGGTACCTCCACTGTCTGCTGGTGGAGATGTATTCTCAATAGGACCATTGAAAAATGCTAAATATAAATGTTTTTCTGTTTCTGTCCTCAGAATTTAGCTGTTGTCCTTCTAAGGTTCATAAGAAAAGGAGTCAAATGTCGTCTGTTGAGAGTATCTCTACGCACCCTGAGGATCCTGTCCAGGGACAAGAAGGTCCTGGGCCCTTTGGTGACCGACAGCGCTCTCCTGACTCTGGCTAAACTAGCCGGCCTGACCACAAGCGACATCAGCGACGAAGCCAACGACCCCGACTGTGATTTCTACGACAACATCATTGCTTCTCTTGCTGAGGCCAAAGTGCTGCAGACTCACACTGACGAGGACGAAGGTGAAGCTGAAGGCAACGACCAAAATGAGGACAGCTCTGCCTTTGATGAGGATGCCAAGAGCGACATCAGCATCGCCAACAGCGGGGACATAGATAGCATCAGCTGGTTCGGGAGCCACAGGACGAGCATCAACGAAATGCACAGGGGCGGCATCCATCACAAGGTGCTGGAGCGAGGGAGGAGGGACCGCAGGGAGAGCAAGATGGAGGTGGAGGAAGAGGAGGAGGAGGAAGGGGATTCAGGGGAGGAGGCCCAGAGAAAAGAGGCCATGAAGGTGTTGTGTAACGTGGTGTACAACAGCACCTGGGCACAGGAGAGGTTCAGTGCTCTCAGGTGGGGTTTCTCACAAAGCACACAGACAATTTCACAAATTTCCATAAATATCAAGCTTCTTTTCGGGCTCAGTATTTCACAGCAGCATTCAACAACCAAAAGGAGAAAATTATTGTAGAGAAAGCAAAAACATGCCCCTTGAGCTATTTGATAATGCTGCCAAATAGATACGCATATATCAAACCCTGCCGAAAAGCGGCAAGTTTATGCCTGTTCTGTTGAAGGATGTTACAACAAATGCAATTAAAATCTGATATGAACGTTGATAGGGCAGAACTAGACATGACTCAGTCTGTGTATAGCTGAACTCAGGAACAATGTCATAACCTTAATTTGGCTTTCGTGCAAATCAACATATTTCCAGATATAATAATGTCTCTCTGTTTTTCCTGCCAGGCTCCTGTGTGGTCTCACAGAGCGTCTGTCCTCCAGTGTGAACTGCTCGTCTCCCTCCAGTGTTCAGTTCTATGAATTACGCCTCATGTTCCTCATTACTGCACTACGGCCGGAGCTCAGCACTCAGCTTCAACAAGTAACTTGATCTCACATAGGACAAAGTAACTCTGTAATATGTAGCGCACTAAGTGTTGTGATAGTGGCCTCCCCTTTGCTGTATATCTTTTTGTTTGTGGCATCACCTTCAGTTTGTTCTAATCTTGGTAAAAAGATTCCTACTCTTTACCTCTGAACTGGCTTCCCTACTGCCCTCACACTTTTCCTCTTCCAGGAGGGAGGAGTGTCGATCCTCACAGCAGCCATGGAGAGCTGCCTGGAGGTGCAGTGGAAGGAACAGTATGAGTGTGTACTGGACCCAGCGACACCACCCATCTCTCTTGAAGCCTCTCAACGCCTCACTGAGATCCTCAAAATCCTCTTCAATATCACTTACAGCACCCACAGGCAGGAGCCAAGTGAGGTCAGTGAAAATGAGGGTGTAATAAAGCTGTCAGCCTTCAGGTGTCATAGAAAAAGCAAGAAGAATGAGTCTGCATACAGGAGAAGCTGACATTTTAGAAACTTAGGAGTGATAAGATAAGGCTCTTGTCTATTCTTCGAGGAAATACATGAAATTAACATCCACTAAAGAACAAATTAAATTAAAATCCATCCTATCTTTATCTATTGTCTCCCAGCTGTGTCAGTAAGAGTAATGTTGATTAAGGAATATTTTCTCTCCCATTAGGATGATGCTGCTCTGTACCGACACCTGGTGGCGATCCTGCGTCTCTGTCTAATGAGGAAATGTACGGTGTCGGACGACACTGATGAGCTGCAGGGGTGAGCATGAAGTGAAGTTGGATAGACTGCATTTAAAGTCATCATTGTTCATTTCTTTTTTTTTAAATGCTATTTTTTGGGGGAGATTTTTGAAACTTTATTGATAGATGGAGTGAAAGGGGGTAGAGAGGAGAGAGACATGCAGCAAAGGGTCGTGAGCCGGACTCGAACTCACGACCGCTGCTGGCGACCTGCGCCCACGTGGTAACGCCTTAACTAAGTTAGCTATACAGCAGCCCGTTCATTTCTTTTTCTAATCTTCTTACTCCTTGGTATATAATCCCGTACTATTTAATCATGTGTCGACAGTGATTAAATAGTAATCACTGTCGACACATGATCATATATACCTGTAGTGTGTGCAATACAGGTATATATGAGACAAATAAGAGCTCGTAGAATTTAATCTCTACTATTGTAGAGCTTCTGATGCATGTGTTTATAAATAAGTAATAATTAATGCTTACATTTTAAGGAAATTTACTTTTATAGAAGATTCTAACATCTAAGTGTAATTTGGCTCTTAAATCATTTGTTTATAATATATTTTGAAATATTTTAAGGAATCTTATTTGATTTCAATTCTCAAGTAATTATAATCATTTTTTTTATTATTATTATTGTTCTTATTTAGTTTTATAATTATGGCAAAGTAGGAGAAATTTGACATGGTGTTTTGATGCACAGTAACAGTAAACACAGGCAAATACAACCTTGTAAAGAAGGATGAAAGTGTCGCAACTACTGCTGTCAGTTGACAGTAAGCGTTGCAAGACAAATAAGAAATGAGTGTTATATATCAAATAAACAGCAAGTGCAGCTTATCCAAGAAATTATAATAGTAATAAAGTAATAAAAAGTAATGAAAATAATTCTGGTATGCAGGAATGTGCAAATTATTTTCCTCAGAATGTGTAAATTTATATCGTATATTGTGCAAACAATTTGAGATGTGCCAAGGATTATAATAATCCTATTCAAAAAGCTGTGTGTGAGTTAGTGACTATGACGGGGGAGAAAGATAGTGTCTCCGGCTTTGTTGATGAGGCCAGCTGCCTTTGGAAAGTCTCTTTACATATTCTCATGTGAAGAACCGTGTAATATTTATTTCTAATCTCACATTTCTTAATAGTATATAATAGTGTTTCTGCCATTTATTGTATTTTTGTATTTACCAGTATATAATAACCCATCCTGCCAAAGCAAGCCAAATAATTTGTCTCCCGGCTCTCTTTTTTCAGTATTCATTCTCTCCTCCTGTACTCTTATCTCAATCCCACAGTCACACGGTCAACCTGCTGTCAGCGCTGCCTCTCCAGTGTCTCGATGTGCTGCTGATGGTCCCTCTGGAGCCGGACTCAAAGAAGTGTCAGGGGGTCAACATGGACTGTGTGCACACCCTGCTGATGTTCATGGAGAGACGTCTGGAGTCGGTGAGGGAGGCAGCGATATGAAAAGAAGGAGGGTTATGCTCGGAGCAACCCTTTCAGATCTTCTTGTGGTTTTTAAAGAGTTTGTTCCTAAAAAAGTTTACATATTTGAGTCTGAAAGAGAGACAATCTGTCTGCTAATGCTGAAATAACCAGAGAAGGGTTTCTTTGTTTGTGTGCTTTTCAGGGGGATAAGGTCAAAGAGAAGCTGACGCCAATCCTCAATCTGCTGACAGAGAGCTGCAGGGCCCACAGAGAAACACGCCACTACATCAGGAAACATGTAATATTTCTGAAAAATGATACCTCTGAGAAAACTGTCACATTTTGCTTTTTACAATATTATTACCACCTTTAATCTTTAATATACTGTTGGTCCAACACTTCCCTCGACACACTGCAGCAGATGCACTGTTGATGGCCACTCATTACTGCTGACTAGAGGCATCCTATAAACCTCACCTCTTTACACCTCTCCTTTCTCCTGCATCTAGTACATTTACTACAAGAACTTACTGGTCATTTAATATTTAAAACATTCTTCTCTCCATCTCTGAGTGGTCACAGTGCTTCTGCTCATCTGTACATATTTGCAGCTTTTGTTGAAATGATCATTTCTCCCCCTCATTAGATTCTGCCTCCTCTGAGAGATGTATCACATAGACCAGAGGAAGGCTCCACAGTGAAGAGTCGTCTGGTTCGTCTCATGACTCATCTGGACACAGACCTCAAACACTGTGCTGCTGACCTAATCTTTGTGCTATGCAAGGAAAATGGTAAGACTGAAGCCTGTCACTCTTCTGAATGTGGTCATATAGGAACATTATATGTTAAAATTATAAACAGAATTGACAAAAATTCCCCTTTTATTCATACTTATTCTACATATCTTTAAATGTTTTTTTAAATATTGAAACCAATATTCAATATTCATTCCGTTATAAATACAAACAATTTTGCACCTTTATTGTAAATAATAATAAACTAAATGTAACATGTGTGAGACTACTGGATACTTAAATTTTTCCAGGGTGATGGATAAAGTGTCTGTGTGTCTGTCTATCTATCTATCTATCTATCTATCTATCTATCTATCTATCTATCTATCTATCTATCTATCTATCTATCTATCTATTTTTCAGTTGTTCATTAGTATCATTTTGATTCAGTGTTTTTCTTATTTTTTGTATTTCACATCAATACCAAACTATTTTTATCAGGGTATACATTACTTCCTCTCCTCCCATCATCCTCTTTCACCTCCACTTCTTTTTTCCAGTGAGCCGTTTTGTCAAGTACACAGGTTACGGTAATGCAGCGGGCCTGTTGGCCACCAGAGGTCTGCTGGGAGGTCAGGGGCCCAGGGCCTCCTTCTCTGACTCCCAGTACTCCAGCGACTCCGACTCAGACACCGAGGAGTACCGGCAGGTCAGAGACCGCATCAACCCGGTGACGGGGCGGGTGGAGGCAGAACAGCCGGACCCAATGGAGGGAATGACGGAGGAGGAGAAGGAGGAGGAAGCCAAGAGGCTCATCATGCTCTTCAACAAGCTGTCCAGGTCAGTAAAACACTTACAGGCAGGCAGTATAAAAATCTGTCTAGTGCTACTGAAGAAACAGGAGACTCTGAAAAGATTCAAATTGTCCTAATAAATACATTCCCTGAGGAAACAATTAAAGAGAGGAGCTCCAACTATGACCTAAAAATGAATTGGTATTGACTTTGAGCACGGTAAAACTGGAAAGGGATTTATAAACTTTGAATCTTTCTTTCATTTTAAAAGAAAGAAAGGCTGTTAAATCTCAATTATCAAAGTATCGTAACACCTTAAAGACTATAATTTTCATTGCATGTGTATTAGATAAAATAATCCTCTGTTTTAATGCTCTGTTGTTAAGTTTGTATGTGCTGAGAGGAAGCTTTATGAATAAGGTTACACTATGAAACACCACCAACAATAAAATGATTTGCATAAACCTCTAAATACTGATCACTACAATGAGGACACTGTTACAGCAAATGAATAAACTGTCCATGTCTTTTACATCTCATATGTTTTTGCAGAGATAACATTATCCAGCCGATGGAAGTGGATGGAGAAGGGAAGCTCGTCCCAATGTCAGGACTTGAAGGCCACTCCCTCGCCGAGGAAGCGAAGTCTGAGTCAGAGAATGATGGAGAAGCAGGTGAAGGGGAGAAGGACTGAAACACGTCAAATCCACTCATTCACTTTATTTTCTTCTTTTTGTAAATATTCAGTTTCTAAAGTTCGTCAGTGCATAAATATTTATTGTAACTGTGTGGATGACGCAGAAGGAAAGAGCTGTAGTTCTTGTCCAGACCCAGCCAGCCATTCTGACAACTACAGAAAGAATATAAAAAGATAATTTCATATTTCGACTAATAATTTAGAGCAGCAATAAGGTCACACTGGTTTGAATGAAACTCTGAATTTGTAGTAGCTCCTCAGAAGGAATTGGTTTCATGGTGATAATAAGCCATAAATGTGTGAATAAAGTCTTAAAATCTTATTGCTTGTTCTGACATTATGTGCATTTAAATTAGTTTCATCCGGTCTTCTGCAGAGCGTTGCTTTAGAGGAAATTCCAAACAGGCCACATCAGATACATGAATTCATGACCCTTACATAGATGGGAGAAACATCTGCACAGCATATGTACTTCACTCTGTACAGTGTGTGATGTGTTGCAGTACAGAACATGTGCTCAGGTGTTAACTGGGCGTGTTGTGTGAAAAGCTGTCTCATGTGATACAAAACATTTAGGCGGAATTCCAGATGCTGCAGTTAAATCAGCTCGACCTTTATATTCCTGTTTGTTTAGGCTGTGACTGAACAATAGAGTTCACTTTAGACTGTTTGTGGTTTTAGATATTGTTACAGTATATTCATTAGACAGTATGTCATTTCAGCTAGGGATTGTTACCGTGCTGCACTTATTTTCTTTATCTGATACATGTAAGAATTCCCACATGATTACAATGATTACTGAGCTTCTGGGGGATGTTTCACATGGACTTACAAAGGTGTGAGTTTAGAAGGAAACCTGCTGTTTTGCTTTAGGAGGAGTACACTTACTTTAGCACAAACACAACATTTACTGGGGCAGAAAGTAGAATGAGTGAAAGGCCAGTGGAAACAGTTATGGTTTACCTGTTGAGCTCTTTTCTTTAGGTCATTCTCTTACAATAGCACCATTAACATTATTTATGTAAGAAAGATCCTATCTAATCAGTGATTTACTTTTAAAAGTCAAGGTATAAATAACCACATATTTGTGTTGAACATTATCCATGTTGTAAAAATGTTTGGTCCCTTGTGAAGTACCGGACAATCCAACACTAACACAATTCTTATTAGAGCTATTATTATTACATGATCTATTCTATTTGGTGAAGAATCAAGACTTAAAATGTTTATAGACCTTTAAGACTGATGTTTTTTTTTTTTAAAAAGGGTAAACAATGACTTTCAGGCTCAGCAGACAGCATCAGTACAACTCCATCATCTCTTCGAGGGACATCTGCAGCTCTACAGACTGCAGGGAGGAGGCGCCGCCTCCAACAGCCAAATTTTTCAGTAACTCCATTGAAGTCAGGACTACCTGAGACAGACAAAAAAACAGGCAGCGGAAGTCAGACGCAATGACAAGAATGACAAGACCAAGATTTGAGTTTGACAGCAGCCATTAAATCTGAGAAAGCAACAGGACATGTCAGGTTGGTTTCATTACAGTAAACTTTTTGTATGAGCTTTTCATTTCGCAGCATGCACTCCTGTGTGGAGGCTCAAGAGCTGAAAAACCTTTTACGACTGAAGGATCAGCTGTCAGCACTGGTATTCAGGCTTTGTTCCCTCAGTGCTATTAATCAATACTGAGACAAAATTGCCTCTTGAAAGGTGCTGCTGAGTACAGCTCCCTTGAGTGGGCAATTTTGTGGGTTTGATCACTCATGAAATTTAATAGAAGTTTGTGCAGCAAAAGAAATCTGTACCAAACTGAAATACTGCTTCAAGGTGTGTGAGAGCAAAACAGTGTTTGTGTGTTTTAATAATTTATAAGTCCTCTCACCTCCACTGTGATGAGCTTCTTCTCCCAGGGCCTGCTGTCAGGCCACTTCTCCCCGAGACAGAAGAACAGGGAGCAGGGAGGGCATTCTTTCCCTTCGATGAAGTCCAATATTCCTACATGTAAAGGACATGTAAAAGGGCTGTACATTCATGTGTACGGACACAACAATCTACATGAGTAGTCCTTTTACTCACCTCGCACAAAGTCCTTGAACTGGTAAAGCGCTTGTGGCTGCAGTTTAGAAACCTCTTGGGGCTGCTGGCTCTGGTCGAACTTGGAGAAACTCCAGAAAGCTTTGATTTCACCCCGTCGCTGGCCGTAGAACACGTGACCGGAAACCCCCACGTCCAGGCCGTCGCCCAGTTTGTCGAGAATCCGTTGGGTCAGATTGGCTTGAGTTTGATCCAGCATTACTCCAGGAGTTGGCAGAGAGACCAGGGAGAGGCCTGACTCATGATCCAAGACTGTCCCCTTGAGCTCAGGGCTGATGTGACGACATTATTCATTTCAGTTCAAGCTGAACAGACGGTTTTACAGAACACTGAGGGAATTTTTACATGTTTTTGTTGCTGAGCGTAAGATGAGAACATTGTTGCCACTCTCATGTCTGTACTAAACAAACCACTTCTGGCTCCAGCTGCACATTTAACATACAGAAATGAAAGTGGTATCAACCTTCCTAATTTATCACTCATTTCCTGAAACAATAACCAGATGGTTTCAAGTCAAAATAGGAATTCTGATCGTTTGTTTCCTCTAATGAAAGGTATATTTTGATGTTACCTGTAGACTAGGCGGACTCCAGCTTCATTCTCAACTGTCTGCTCAGACACCTTCACTCCTCTGTAGTACACTGAGATCCTAAATTGAGTCTCTAAGGATTCAGAAACAGGAGAAGATATGAGAAAAGGTTGCAGATCTGGATTGATATCAATCAGACTGACAGGGCAGGCTGCATTTGGCATATTCATCAAACATAGTTCATGTGAATATTATATAAAGGGATGTCATTTCTGTGTGAATTCTTCATGTTCTTGTCACACACAACAAACCCACCCACCCCCAATCCAACTTACTGAAATTATCTCCATCTCTGGTCTTGTTCATTGTATGTAGGAACTGTGCCGCCAACTGCCCATCACAGGCCCCTCCCACTGCTCCCTCCATTGGACGTGCTGGTTGCTCAGGCAACCCAGTTTCACTGGCTGCACCCTCAAACGTTACTGGATACTGCTGTTGCCCAGGCAACGCACATCCACCAATCACAACCTGATTCTGGAGCTGTTGTTGCTCGGGAGGAGGCTCAAAGCCTGTGGTGCCCTCTGTGGAAAAGTTGGAGAAACTGAAAAACTGTTTCTAGGAAAGTACCTTGGATACTCTTTTTTTTGTGTGTGTTGTTTTTCTGCTCCTGCTGCAGCAGTGAGGAGGAAATGCTGATGAGCCTTACCTGCTCCAGGGCCAATGTTCAGTTCCTTCAGACACTCCTGGAGAATATCTTGGCTGGCTGAGGAGTCTGCTGGAAGATATTGATTAGTTCAGAGACATTCAAACTAAAAACATGCATTTCATTAAAGTACATTTAAGTTAAATAGTACAAAAGGAGCTGCGTTACCTGGAAGATACGGAGCGTCTTCTGCAAGGTACAGACAGTCATCAAAACTCGGAACAAGCTGGCTCTGAGAGATCACGGACACATCAGAATCAAGTAAATCATCTCACAGCCTTTGCATAGCGTTTACATTTTAACCCCTGCGTTCCTATAAGTAAGACACACAGGCGTCACTTACGTCTTGTGTGGGGAGGCCAAAATCCTCAAACAAATCAGCGTCATCTTGTTCCTGGGATCCAGCAGAAGAGTTAGCTTTGAGAGTGGAAGCAAAGATCTCTGCTTACTATCTTTTCATCATTGACTCTCCTTTAATATTTCACCTTTAATCTTATAATCCGCTTTTACAAATGGTATCTCCTTGCATGCTCTGCATTTGCATGTTCCCTTGACAAGTCTCATCCAGAGAAACAGAAAAAAACAGGCATAAACCAGGTGAGGAGGCGATCAGATAGGTGCCGATAGAGAGGTGCTCATTTTAAATCCATGCATAGAGCACATTTGAGGATACATTAGCAGTGTGTGTGCTGCACCTGCTTACATTCATGCAATTTGAAATTCAATATGAAAAACCAAATGTGTCTTGTTAGTCACAGTAGTAAGAAGGAGAATAATTACAACACACAAGCTGAATATTGTGATATGATAATAAATTTGCATTCTTGTATTTTTGTTCTGTGTATTTCCAGTACCAGGTGCCAGCAAATACACATCTAATTCACTTTTTTGTCATCAGAGCAAACAGTTCTTTTAATCTTGGTTGCTGTCCACTACAACATAGGTCCCGGTTGGTGGATCCTCACCTCCTGATGCCGACTCTTCTGGCCAGCGAAACACTTTATGGGGGTTTGCAGGGTCGTTCTTGTTATCGGACACCATTTTGAAGCCTTTAGCTCGGAGAGCGCTGCGGAAGTTCCTCTTCCAGACTGAGGCGTCTCCCTGAGCCCGGCCATTTCCGCTCACCTCAGCCCAGGCCTGCGAGGGAGAAACAGATGGAAGGCATTATGAATCACACAAGATGCACAAACTACAACCTGGCAGAGCTGGATCCTTTACATGTTACAGTATCCTGTCGTTTACAATGACCGTCCACGGCAGTTACCTTGAAGATGAGGGTGTCGGTGTCGGAGGAGTCCTGTCTCAGAGCGTGTTTCCAGGGGATGGAGAACTCTGTCCGCTCTTGGTTTGTCCAGAGGACGCCGGGATACTTGCCACTGTCAATCTTGGCCCGCAGCCACGGCATGAGCAGCGGTTTAGGATGAGACATTTCTACAGAGGCGGCAAAAAAAATGTCATAAAGACTTTTTTTAGCACTGCAGATCATTTCTAACTCCACTGGCCTGCTGTCACACACACTGTAGGTATATAATTCACTGAATGGTGACACTCGTGGTGTATTTAACCAAAAAAAGGCTCTGAAAGGCTAGATGCTTAATGTCCATAGTTGTCTATGTGTATTTAAATTTCACTTTATAGTATGTATTAACACTATTTGAATTACGCCCATGTTTGCCTGTAGAGGACACCATTGAGCCATTTTATAGCTCAATTTATGCAGAGAAAAGTTAAATCTGACAATATGGGTGTTGAAAGGAAGGGCATACAGCTAAAAAGTCAATTTCAGCCACAATATTGTTAATAAAAATCGTTCAAATGCAGAAAATCTAGTAAATGCTTACATTTTGTTAGTGAGACTAAACCTGGTTATCTTTTTTTTTTTTTTAAAGTTCTAAATAATGAACCAATTACGTTGTCCAGGTAATTAGTTTTCTCTCTCAGTTTTATATTCCTTTGTGTGTTTCATCAGGTTTTGTATTTTTTGTTGTGCAACAGCATGAGTAATTTTAAGGAAGATCTGTGGTGTACAAATGTAATTAATTTTCAAATATTCTCAATGTGATAATAAGAACTATCTATAGAGCACCTTTCAAATCAAACGTGATTTACAATATAAAACAGACTTTGCAAGAAAATAAGATCTGAAACGGAAAATATCACATGACAATATTAGTCATAAAGTTACAACATATACTGTACCAGCAGATAAGAATAAGCCACATGATAAAAGTGACTCTTAATAACACATTTAATAGAAGGTAGCTAGATTCAGCTTTTTTCTTTTTCTTTTCCACTCCCTACAAATAATCGAAGGTTTAGGAGAAATTTAAATCGGTGAGAATCCACCCTCAGATTTCGGCAGAACTGTGGTGCAGCTGGGGAAACTATATTTATAATTTCGGAGTTGTGAGAAAGAGGAACTAGGTGAAGATGAAGACAGAACGAAACTGTCAAAATACTCTAATATGAAAAATGTTTTCGTGATTGTACTTGAAAGTGCTTTAATCAGCACAGTAAAAAAAAAACACCAGACATCCCCCTTAAGAGCTGTTTCCTTTATAAAAAAAAAACAACATATAAAATAAAAGTCATGATAACATTTACACAAGAAGTGTGCTGCAGTGAACAAATGTAGAGGGTTATTTAATAGAATAATGGGGTACAACTTTGCTTGTAAGAAGCTTTATGTAAAATCTGGGGTCGAAAACAGTTTTGACTCCAACACTTAGCACTGATTTCCACTTTAACTTCAACATGTTGACATTTACACGTGAAGCCTCCAGGGAGAATCCTACCTCAGGAGTCATTTTAATCCATACAAACATGTTATTTCTGCATCAGAGTAACTTAATTTTCACATCTTTATGTTGCTCTTACTCACTGGACCGTTGGATAACACATACAGAAATGATTTTTGAATATCGCTAGTTGATTTAGAATCGATCAGCTCATCACAGATCACAGTTAGAGAGATTATAACTTTATTATCGCTAATATATTTAAATTATTGATATAAAAATAATGTCACATCAACAAGAATCTTCACATATTACAAATAAATACTGTTTTTGTGTAACCCTCCATGTGACCCTCATGTAAACTCTAAAAAGTCTGTATAGGTATAACCTTGTTAAATAAAACTTCCAAGTTTGTTTTCAGATGTCAAATTATTGCATCATCACACATCAAAACCACTAATCTTACTGTGCTACGACCAGTACAATGATCTCAATGCTGTTTACAGATCAGTAAAACCACTGAAGACCTAAATTAAAAATCATTTGTAGTCAGGAGGGGAAGTATGGGCCTTTTGACCCATTCTAACTGTGAAGAATCCCCGATTTGCACATGTATTGTTTGGTGTTTCAAGTAGAGGATAACACACAACCGCCTCTGATGTCCAACAGCTAAACCCAGGCTGAAGTAGTTTGCATAATGGTGTCATCTGTCTCTTGTCTTTCTCTTCAGACTATCCAGACCAGTGTGATCAAAACAGTCCTACCTGTAGTGACCAGGCTTCAGTGCAGGTGAGTGTAAGCGTGGTGAGCGACAAACTGCCAGCTGTAGATTCCTCAAATACCGTACAGACTGTGTGTGTGTTTGTGTGTGTGTTCGTTGTTTCACCAGAAACTCCAACTGCTTAGTTTCGTTTTCCACATGTGACGTCAGGGAGGTTTTTCTGCCCGCTAGGTGGAGTCAGACATGAGATCAGAGCTTCTATTCTTCTGAGGACACTCTGGATTGTCAGGCTCATGCAATCCAAACTATTAAAGCCCCCAAAAGTATAAGATTGTCAGTGGGATGGAGGGAATAAGTCCTCTTTATTAGTTCCAGCACATGCATTTGTCCTTTACAGAGGTGCTGTCAGCAGATCTCATATTATAACCTGATAATTGCACTATTTACAGGCAAAATTAATATTAAATGTGAGACTGTGTGCTCCCACTTCCTTTCTATCTGTTCCACAATGTTGTTAGATTTCATGTAATATTACAGAAGGTGCAGACTATGGTGGTTCTTCAGTTATGTGCCTTTGAACTCGTCCTACTTATGATGATTTACAGCTATACTTACATGTAAAGGTGTGGCAAGCAAACGTGTCTTCTTAAAATGTGTTAAAGGCCATTTTGTAATTTGATATCCCAGTAGATACAGGTATTGGTGAAGAGGAAAGGTTCACCCATAGCATAACAACTCAAATACAGTATATTATTAATAATAACTTACAGTTGAAACCAGAAGTTTACATACACCGTATGAAAAGGAAGGAAACATATGTAAACTTCTGACTTCGAGAACAGTAATAAAAATTTCTCTAAAAAATCCTCTCACGTTATTCTGGCATTTAGCAAACAGAAATCACTTTTCTAATCCTAACTGACCTAAAAAGGGAAAAGTTTAGTCTGATTTAACGTCAGACAGTGAGAAACACAAGGTTACGTATCTTTATATACAGTGTATGTAAACTTCTGGTTTCAACTGTATATAACTACAGCAGCTTAGAATAACACTATAAAATGTGTTTTTGTTGCTGCTTGGCCACCTGTTGTTGTAAATTGTTACTTTAATGATCACAGAGGTTATTTCCTGTATGTAGTAGAAAGCATCTATACACGCAATATTGTCGCTGCTGCAGATTTCCTGCTGTGATGTTGTGAAACTGAAAAAGCCTCTGCGAACAAAAAAACCTCGACCAGACAGAAAAATATTCTGGCTTCAGTAAACAGATCAGGAAAATGAGATCTAATATTTTTCATCAACAGTTTTGTATTATTTTCAAGGGCTTTAACACATAATTGTAATGATAGATGAATAGATGCCCATTTTTTGGAATTATTATTCTTACATTTGCAAATAATAATAATCCTAATAATAAATTATTTATTTAATGTAGTATTAAAATCTGGGGCTGTTCATGAAATATTTACTCCTAGGGCCTTGGACACCGAGGTCTAACAATGCTACTGGTCCCCCCCCAGAATGAAAACATGAAAAACTTTTATTATATTTTACATTTCCCCCCATAAATTGATGCAAAAAGGCCATAAATTAATAAGAATGCACAAATTAACTGTGTGAAGATTCAAATTACCTGAAGGAGGATATCCAGAGACCTGCTCAACGCCCCCCCACCCCAAAAAAAAAGTTCAAATGAAATGCACAGTCATGCCCCAGAACCTGATTGCAAACATACAAATTACTTTCCATATTAAAATCTTGAGATCAGCTCCTTCAAAAATCCCAGAAGCTGGCGAGTTTGCTGGAGGTCTTCCACATGAAACTTGTGTAAACTGCATTCTTGCCCAGAACGAGCCCAAGCAACTTTCAGCGCATACACAATCAAACATCCCACTCATGGCACAACAACAAGAAACACTTTGTTTTGTTTTGTTTTTGTTTGTTTTGTGTTTTGAGAGAGCTGCAATTTTAATTAATCCCAATTTACTGCCTCAAAAGCCTTTTAAATGAGAGAACCAGCCAAAATGTTCTTACTCCGTGATGTGAACAAGTCAAAATGTCCCCACACAGATGGATGTTCAACAGTACACAAACACAAACACACACACACTTATACACACAGAGTAGGGAAATGAAACTGTTTGCTCTTTGCAGATTTTATTTGTTTCTCAAATACAGGAGAGTTAATGTACAGAAGGACAAAGAATTTCATCAAGAACTGTACAATATTTACACATCTTTTTTTCCTTTTTTATGGAAAATTAGATTGTTTTCAAAATAAGTCATAGTATGCACAAACATCAAAATGATAAAAATGAAATGACTATTTCCTCTTTAAATATTACTTATTTATACTCCTTCTTCCCACATGGGAAATGGATAGTTTACTTCTTTTTCTTTGCACCTGCATGACTGATGATTGAACTGAAGCACAACAATGTTAAGTTTCAAATAGATTTTGCCATTCTCTCCTCCTTTTTTTCTTCTTTTCTTCCTTTTTTTTCCTCTCTCGTTATTTTACACCCACTGTATTTGATACAATATTTCTCAACGTCTGTTCTTTTGTATAGAGGGAAGACGACTTGGATATGTGGGTTATGATTGTATACTGAACCTGTGGAAAATAAAAAGGTATTTAAAATGTTAGGGCAGCAAAAACCAGCGCTTGTGAGAGTTTAAGTTAAAAACCTCCTCATATAAATAATAAAAATGTGTTTATATATTATCACACAGCTGACTGGTGCTGCCCTTCACGTAGCACAGAATGAGAGAGAGAGAGAGAGAGAGAGAGAGCATTTATTAACACATTTCATGTTTCTATCCGTGGACGAGTCCATGATCACGCTGCTCACGGCACACTCTACACGCAGTTTAAAAAGCATTCTCACCCTCTTCCACTCTTTTCAAAAGCCAACAGCTGATGTTAGTCTTCAAAAAATAATTTATGTAAAAACTAAGCAGTAATAGTTTCTCTTTGAACTATTGTCTTTATGACACACAGTTAACAAGATGTCAGTGGCTCCTCCGTTGACTTGGCATCGCGGCTCCTCCTCTTTTCATCCGTCCACCTCGCAACTCTCCCTTTTTTCTTGTTTTTTTTAAAACCAACGGTCAATTCCTTCTTGACCCTCCAGTGACCCCTTAATCCGGTGGGGTCACACAAAGTAAGACATTTCTTTTAGTCACTGATCAACAACGAGAAAAAAAAAAGAGGCCAGTGTCCAAGGTCGCGTCAACAGACCCTCTTGTGTTCGTCAAGGGCCTTAGAGATTTGAAGAGGGTCGGGGGGCTGTACAGTGGGATCCATCTCTTTCCATTTTTTCTTTTTGTTTTTTTAAAATCCTCTCACTTTTTAAGTCTGTCTCTTTACGTGGTTGAATCAGGCTTTGGTGCTGAGCGTGAGCAGCTCGATGAAGGAGCCGAAGAGGGTGTCCAGCCAGCTCTGGTTGGCCATGCACTGCTGCACCACTTCCTCTTGGCCCGGGTCCTCAGCAGCCTGCTCAATGGTGTTGGTCTGGGAAAGACAGACACACAACTGTGACCAAACCGGGGCGCTGAGCCAAAAGGAAAGCATATGGCGATTCGAGCTCCAAAATGACAAAATCTCATCAATAAACCAACAGGAATGGAGCTCATGGCACCGGCAGAAACATATAAGCTTACCTCTTTCTTGCACTGTAAGAAGGTGTGGTATTTATAGTGATGCAGAGAGTGGTAGAGACTGTAGATCCGGTACGAGTCAGCTGACAGTTTAAGGTCCTATTAGAGAGGTATCAAATCATTGGGTCAGTTTTATGAAATCTTTGAATCTTACAGCAAAAAACAAAGAGCAAAAAACAGAGCAGGCTTGGAAACTTGCAGCAGGTGTTTTGTCACCCACCCTTCACTGTAGTGGTTAATTTTGTCAGTGCAGTAGTTTCAGTGTCTATGTTTTCTCACTGTGCTGCATGATGCTCATATTTTCCACAACTTGTACTCATGTGGCACTTTTTTACGTGAACCATAAATGTCAGAATGAGCTGAAATCTCCTACAATTATCCACAGGGGACCTATTAACTACAATGATACTCTAAAATCAAAAAAGGGTGAAATGCAAAAGGAGAAGTTCTTCTTTTGAAGTGCAAATAATGATGACAACGACGCCTCTAACTGAAAATGTTCTCGTACGCGCCTACCTGTGGTTTAGGCAGGGTCTTTTTGACTCTGTTGAGGGTCTTGCGGTTGTAAGCGTCACCGCTTAGCCGGACCCTCACCACTCCTGTGTCCAGGGGGTCTACAATAATCTGGGGGTACGCATGCAGGACCTCCTGTCACGGAAGAGGCAGAAAAACAGTCAGGAACAGACGCAAAATAGTTGCATAAAGACAAGCATAACAAGAAACGTGACATACTAATGCATTTATTTTTATTCCCAGTAAATATGCTGATTGTTAACCATCTGGTATATAAAATATCAAAGAAAATGGCGCTAAAAAATGAAAAAATAGAGTTGTTAATAGTAAAGTTTGCCATAATTGCTTGAGAAATTATGAAATCAGTAATAAATTATTCATTAATTTTCTGTTTCCTTCTGTCTCTTTCAGCAGTAGAATCCCTCAAATAAGTCTAACACCACAAATTACAGCATATTTTACAGGAAAAAAGGTGTCTTTTTAAATGGAGGGCAAACAGCAAGGTGAGATAAACATTTTAAAAGTTATTTCAGTCCAGAAGGATCAGAGAGAGAAGCTGCACGTAGAGGACAGATTACCTGGTGCTGAGAGCTCATGCTGACTCTCCTCAACAACCTCCTCTTCTGTTCGCTGAGGATGCTGTCAATCTTCCTCATTGGGGGGAGATAGAGCTCATCTGACGGCCAATCAAGGTAAAGGAGCTTTCATTAGTCATCATTCATGTAGCTGCCAATCATTTTAATACCAAGGACAAATTCAAAGCAGCTCTGTCTGGCTGCTGATCTATCAGCATTCCCAGGGCCTCCCTCCCACCCGTCACACCTTGTTTATCTGAATTTCAAAAACCATTAAAAGATTCATCTAAATAAGCATGCCAAATACTCTACAACAAGTCCACTGCTACTGTGTGGGGAAGTTTGTCCAGCTGGATGCTTTGACCTAAAACCTGGCAGCTGATACTTGTCAGTGGCGGTGATGTTTACTCAACCTGCCCAAACGTCCCGCTTCTGAAAATACCATGAAAACGGTCCAGTACTGCAGTTTCAAAGTGGTTATTTAAGCTGCAGAAAACATGCAACCAGACAGGCAAGTCTGGTCTGGTTAGAGATAATGTTCTTACACAATCCAAGCTGCACTGAAGCATTTTTAATCTATTTCTGTCTCCTTTGTGTCAAGGGATTTTTAAAGGAAGTTTAGCTGGTAACTATGTGGAGGAGGAATGTGTGCAGGTCTCACCGTCTGTGTCCTCCAGGGCTTGTATCATGTCGGGGTCCAGGGCTGTGCTCACCAGCATCTCCACGTAGCTCCTGAACATTTCCCTCATGGCACGGTTGTTCACGCCACCTTTCACTGGCACTGAGTGGGCGACAAACAGAGTTTAAAACCATGCAATGACCCTTATACCAGCATACTTCTAATGTCAGAGGGCAAACGCAAAGAATCAAAATGGGCGCTCACTTTCATTTTCACTAGCTGCCTCTTCCGATGAATCCGAGTCAGACGATGAAGGTACTTCCTTCAGCCACTTCTTCCTCTTCTTGGGCGGTGGCTCTGCCTTCACTTTGGCTGGCTTGGACTTGGGTGGTCGCTCAGCCTTTTCCTTCTCCTTCCTCTCCAGCGCTTTCTTGTCCTCCTTCGCTCTGCCTCGTTCTGCAGCGCCGCCACGTCTCTCCACCTTCTCCTGCTGAGGCTGGACTCGCTTCTCCTTCTCCCTCTCCTTCTCAGCATCCCTCTCCCTCTCCTTGGCTTTGGGCACAGCAGCTTGAGCCTCTTTCTTCTCCCGTTGCTCTTTTGTCGTTGCTGAGGATGCCGTCCTCGTTTTCTCCCTCTGTTCACGCTGAACTGGTGGAGTCACCCTCTCTTCTTTCTCCACGGCTCTCGGTGGCGGCTGGGTGGCAGGGGGGGATGCCATTCTGGGGAGGGACTGGCGTCTGTGAGACATGAAGAAACTGAGTTTAAAAAAATGTGTTTACACTGAAATCAATCTTGTCTGCTACAATAGTCAGCATAACCTCCAGGGCCACATAAATCTACCTACTTTTTCACTTCATCTTATGAAAAAGCCCCCAAAATGGTGATGTTTCAACAATCAATAGCCTATTTCCACCATTAGACTTCAGTCAACTGAGGCCCCCGTCATCATACACATGGTGGTGCTGCTTAATATTTTAAGGGGTAGTAGTATACTGTTCAACTGGGATCTCTTCTATTAACTCTAATTCAATATGGACTGGATGAAAAATATGAGTACCTAAGAGCAGGTGTAGCTCTGCGCCACGGTCTCCGAGAGCAGACTCTGACGTAGTCCTTCTTGTTGACATTCTCCAGAAATTTGACATATATCCGCTGGTATCGCCTCTTCGCGTCTCCAAAGTAGCCAAGATACTGAGCCAGAAACAGATGGTACTTAATTATAAAACAGCAAAACTTCTGAATATCATTACTTTGATGGTATTGTAGAAATATGTCTTGTGAGAAACGCATAAAGAACAGCACAGTTCTTTTCATTATATTACAGTAGGAACTGTGAAAATCATCCAAGTCAACATGACTGTTTGCAGGTGTGGTTACATTACTCACATTGCTTGTGGCGCAGAACTGTCTCTGCCCATCTTTGATCTCTGGGCTGAACTTCTGCAGCAGGGCTTTCTGCACCCTCCAGATGGGTGGAGGCTCACGGCCCGTCTGTAGGGCCAGCTGTGCCCAAACACAGAACACACAGTTAAGGAGGAAATCTTTGTGCGACCCACAGCTACAGAAGGATTCAAATGAACACATTTAAAAAAAAGGAGCACCAAAAGTTTTTTCTTTGGTTTTGACAATAACTTAGACAACACTTTTAGTATCCTGTTCTGACCCCGACATATCACTGTTAGAATTTGTGTATTGATTTGATTCGAAACAACACACACTGTTGTACAAATACCTTGAGAGTTCGGATGTCTTCAACGCGCACTACAAACTCGTCCCTTTCTCTAAAGATGCCCTCCCCTCCGCTCTCGCTCTCATCCTCCTCACTCTCCCCGACAATGGCGGCGTCTTCTTGCTTCTGGGCGAGGTGCAGCGAGGTAATCTTCGGAGCTGGGGGCTCCTCGGGAGAGGCGGGGGACTCTGGAGATGGCATGGGAGACTCTTTCTGAGTTGCAGGCGGTGGTGGTAGTGGTGGTGGAGGAGGGGAGTCTGAAGTAGGAGGAGGACTGGCAGGCTGAGGGACAGTAGCAGGTGGGGGAGGCGGCGGAGAGGGCGAAGTGGGAGCGACAGGGCTTGGAGGCTGGGAATCCTCCCGTTGTTCTTCTGGTGGAGGTAGGGGTGAGGGGAGCGAGAGGGGAGGGAGGGGGGAATGAGAGGGGGAGGAGGATGAGGCAGGAGATGGGGGGACAGAGGGAGGCTCAGGGGTGGCAGGTTCTGGAGGAATCTCGGGAAGAGGAGCTGGAAGAAACAATGGACAAGAAAACCACATTTAAGCAAGTAATTACACAAAACTTCTGAACAATTTCACAAAAATACTCATTTCCACTCCGCTGCAGAAAAATCAATGCACAAGAAAACTGAGCATACGATGAAGAAGAATCTGAGCCTCACCATCAAGCTTAGGGGCACCAAGGGTTTCCAGCTGTGGTTCTCTCTCCTCCGTCATATCACTCTCTCCATCCCCTCCTGTGCTTCTTTCCTCCTCATTCTCCTCCTCCTCCTCCTTGTTCTCATCCATGTCTCCATCTTCTGCCTGGAGGACGTCCGGTTCGTTGGACTGGGGCTGGGCGTGGGGCGTGTGCATGGTAGGCTGTGGGCTAAGCGTGGGGGGCTGCAGTGTGGGGGTAAGAGGGGCCTGAGTAGGCTGAGTCTGAGGCTGGGGAGGCGGAGGAGGTAGCGGGGGCTGGATGTTTGAGGTTAGCTGAGGAGTGTCATACAGAGCGGAAATGGCTGAGGAGATGCTCTTCTGGAGGTCCTGGTTCTTTCCGACTGAGTCCTCCTCATCAGAGGAGAATGAAGGTAAAGTCTCCAGGTTCCTCTTTAGCTCATCCTCTAAGCGCTTGGGGCTGGGGCAGTTACCCAGAGCCAGACCCCCATTCCCTTCACCATCCCCAAATGGAGGAGGTGGAGGTGGAGGAGGAGGTGCAGGAGACAGAGGGCGCAGACCTCCTGATTTGCAGGGTGAAGTTTCTCCGTTGTCATGTTCCATTCCTGGTGAGATATCCAAGCCTGGAGGTCTCTTCCCTGTCTTGAGGAAGTCCAAGAATGAAGCGACAAAGCCTGCCTTGGATTCAGAGTCCTTCTCATCTCCCTAGAAGAAACACAAAAGAAAAACTCAGCTCAACTCCACAACTATCAAGCCACAATCTAACTATATCTGTTTAAATTTAGCCAAGTGCAGCTTTCAGCATTCTTTGCTTAGCATAGCAACAATATAATCTTGTAGCCGTTACCCTTTCTTCCAGTCCCTCTTCATCCACTCCTTCACTCATCATCTGGCTCTTCTGTTTGCTCTTGTCATGACTTCTGCTGCTTTCAGTGCTGCAGGGAGGTCCAGGACTTAAACCGAGAGAGGGAGCTGAGCCAACCGAGCCGTCTGACAAAGCAGGGTCCGTGCCAGACAGAGAGTCTGTCCTCAGCAAAGCATCAGAGGAGGACAGGGTACCGATCGGTAACTTGATCTGAAAAGAAACAAAAAAAATGTTATATTCAATTTTTTTTTAATCTGAACAAACAATATGTGTCAGAACATCTAGAAAGCAATGATTCATTCATTTGTAAAGAGTAGCATTTAAATAGGGCAAACAGACAGGCTGAGCCTAACACTAAATGTGACTCGTCCGAAAATAAAAGCGTGAGTGTAAAAGTAGAGTAAGGAATCACGAAACAGATACAGATAAAAAGAACAATCCTCGGCAGGCACATGGTCATAGCAGTACAGGTAACACAAACTACCAAAGCTGCAGATATTGGTTGACTGCCTCTTCCATCACAAAAACAGATCATCATTAACCCTCTGAACTCCAAAACCTGCCTGTAGGTTTGAAAGGGATGTTATCTTGTAAAAACAGTCAAAGTTACACCATTTATCAGAGCCAGAAACTCTAAAAGCAAATCATTTTCAAGCTTTCCAGCTATCACTGAACTAGTCATTTGTGTACGCTTTTGTCGAGAAAATTAAAAAAAGTTTTAAATCCTGACATTTCATTAAAATCACCTTTTTCTAAATGTATTATGTTAAAAACTGTCAAAAAACCAAGAACTGAAAATGTAAAGAACTATTTGCACAAACCGGATTCTGTAAAAAAGACACTCCTCGCTCCTGAGCTCCTCGCTCCTTAGAAGCTATGATTGACTCTGCTGTGACCGACAGTTAACTGACAAAAATTTAGGGACTTTTCTGCTTGAGTGCAGGTTGTGTTTAGGCAGAGCAAATAAGAGACAAGTATAGAAACAAATAAAAAATTTAAGTAGTAAAATATCTATAGCATATGAGTCAATCTTTTGTCCTTTGTGTTGATAACACATGTGGGCCCTTTGAAAAAATGATGTACATGTTGCTTCCAAGATTTTTTTCCAGATTTATGATTTATGGAATTATTACTGTGTCATACGGCACAAAAACATTCTTCAGTTCTCTCTACTTCTAGCCACAGTTGTGCTGTTTCCATAGAGATACCAGATTTTACATTGCAGTGAAAAATGAGCCCACAGTAAGTAAAAATGTGACTAACAGGAGCAGAAAATGTGCAGAAACTGTTTGGGGTTCAGAGGATTAAATCACAGTATGTCGCTTATAATTGAATCACTTCTTTTATCTGCGTTTTTGCAAAGGCAACCACAAAGCACAACATTTCGCTTCAATATCTGCTTTTTGTTTTTGCATTTGTTAGCCTCAAACCTGTGCATGCAAATCCCCAAGCCTTTTCTCCACAGAGTGCCACTGACCTTGAGAGGTGGAATAGGCTCGTGTTGCTGCTGGGGCTGGTGATGGAGCTGCTGTGGCTGCTGCTGATGGAGATGATGGTGGTGCATCTGATCCTGCTCCTTCCCGCTCATTTCTATGTACATATCCTCCCTCCTTCCTCCTCGACCTCTGCTTCCACGGCCCCTACCCCTGCCTCGTCCCTCCACACTAAATCCACTTCCTACTGTTGACCCACCCATCTCTCCCATCATGCCTCGTGGAGTGTAGGGCTCAGGCATGGGGCGGATGCGAGGTCTGCCTCTCGGCCTCGGGGGACCCTCTCTTTTTGGCCTAGTGGGCTTTCGGCCTCTCTTTTTGGGTCCTTCTGGAGGCAGCAGAGCGTGTGAACCCATAGAGGAGTAGCCAGAAGAGTGGTAGAAATCAATGTCGCCCATTAAGGGGCTGAGAGAACCACTTCCTCCTCCTCCCTTTCTGCAGCTCGACACCAAATCTGGCAAAAGGTCCGGGAGCCTCCGGCTGTTTAGCCTAATGTCAGCTGGCTGGTCAGCTTTATCCTCATCATCCTCAAACTCATACTCTTGAGCATAGCTTTTCTTAGGCAGTGTGTTGGGGTCCCTGCGCTCCTTTAACAGGTGGAAAGAGCTGGATTTGAGGAGCTTCTTAGGACGAGATGAGCAGAATATCGGAGACTGGAGGCCTCCAGAACCAGTTCCTGTGCTTGTTCCTCCAGGCCCAGAGGCCATTTTAGCTCCAGCGTTGTTAGGACCAGCAGTATTGGAGCCCATACCCATAGCTGGGGCCTGGGACTGTATCAATCCAAGCTGCTCGGTGTTGACAGTGGAAGGAAGCTCATGCGTTTTAAGGGAGTCTAGATCCAGAGTCATGGTGTTGTTGCTGGGTTCTTCCAGGCCATGACAGTATGGTTCATAACCTTGATCACCACCATGGTGACCCATTATATCATAACTAGCTCCACTACTTCCTCCTGCTCCACCTGCACTTTGTCCAGCTTTCATGGAATCCATTCCCTCTTGTCCGGTGTGGCTTTCGTTCATCTCCTCCTGCCCTGGTCCTCCACCGCCAGCGCAGCTCGACTTGTAGTCCTCAGCACAAAACATGTCTTCCATGCCTGGAAAAAAGGAGCGGTCCTCATCCTGAAGCAGGGAGTCCGGGAAGCAGATAGAAGTTAGGGGTACAAAGCGGTTACTTTGTTGATTCTGGTCTGCTTTTTCCACTGGGCTGACTGTGTCAAACTGGTGCTGCTCTGAGCGCTGCTGGTCCATCTGGCTCTGCTGAGGGGTGAGCTGGGCTGAGAGCGGCTGCTGAGGGTCAGGCTGAGGCTGGGAGTGGGCTGAGGCAGAAGGTGGGGGTATGTGGTGAGGGTGAGGGGGTTGCTGCTGAGGATGGGGTTGGCTGTGAGGGTGGTGAGAGTGGGTTTGTTGGTGTTGAGAGGTTGGGTGCTGCTGCTGTTGCTGCTGCGCATGGTGTTGTGAAAGATGGTGCATGTGAGACGGCGTGGATAAGCCGATATCTGGCTCAGTGAGGAAGGAGTGGAGTTCAGAGGCTGAGTGCTGCTGTGAATGGTGGGTTTGCTGCGGCTGATGGTGGGGCGGGTGCTGCCTCTGCTGCTCCTGCTGTCTGTGGCGCTCACTGCTGCTTCCACTCCTTCCTGCGCTGCCTGGTCCACCACGTCTGTCTTCTGCAACAGCGACATCTGTGCTGGAGGTCTGAGAGAGGGAGCGCTCCAGCATGTCCAGGGAGGAGACCACTGAGCTTTGTTTGACCTGGCTCTGCTCGTGCTGATGTGGAGGGGGACCATGGTTGTAGTGAGCCGCTGCCACCTCTAAAGCTTGGGACTGCAGCTGAAGCTGGAGCTGGGTGGTTTGTGACTGAGACTGAGCCTGATGTTTACTCGAGCCGAGTCTCCCACCAGCGCTCTCCATTACAGCTTGTTGGCTAATCGAGTGCTGCTGCTGTTGGGGATGAGAGTCCATTTTATGGTGCTGTTGATGCTGCGAATGAGAATCAATTTTGTGGTGCTGCTGATGTTGATGCGAGTCCATCTTCTGGTGCTGTGGATGCTGAGGGTGGGAGTCCATTTTTGGGTGCTGCTGATGTGGTTGATGGGAGTCCATTTTGTGATGCTGTTGGTGCTGCCGGTGAGAGTCCATTTTGTGGTGCTGCTGTTGATGCTGTTGGTGGGAGTCCATCTTGTGGTGCTGTTGATGAGACTCCAGTTTGTTGCGGGTGGTGTGAGACAGCACCGACTGCAACAGATGTGGCGGCTGACGGGACTGATCGGTGGGAGAGTCCATGAGTGACGCAGCAGCTTGAGATTGAGAATGCTGTTGCTGGACTTCCGGTGTTTTCCGAGGATAAGGAATTTCTGCATGCTCCTGTGACTTCTTTTGGAGCTCCATTTGGGTGTGCGGTGGGATCTGCGAGTGTGAAGACACGTGCTGACTATGTGAGGAGTGTTGGGGAGCAAGGGAGTGCTGGGTGTAAGGGTCTCCTCGGCCATAGTGGACAACAGAGCCTAGGCTGTCATGGTGATGGAGATGGGAGTGCACTTGTTCAGCACTGCTCCTCCCTCCACTGCTCCGACTGCTTCCAACAGATCTCTCGTTCCTTTGCTGCTGTTGTTGCTGTTGATGATGGTGTTGCTGATGTTGCTGCTGTTGCTTCTTTAGTGACATCTCCAGCTGGTTGTCCAGTCCTGAGATGGATCCTCCAGAACCTGCATTTCCAACTCCAGCAGTAGATGTGGCACTGTGGGTACGTATGACACTCTGAGGGTGGTACCTCTCCTCAGAGGTCTTACCCATATCGTAGCTCATCCCTTTGCCTGAATCAGTGGTTGGGGGTACTGACTGGGGCTGTGGCTGTGTCTGCTGAGATGTCTGCTGGGGCTGCTGTTGAGGATGGTGATGAGAAGCCTGAGGAGCAGGGCTTGCTTGGGCTTGCAGCAGGTGCTGGATCAAGAACTCGTCGTCGTCATCAACTTCCTCTTGGGATCTCTGAGAGCCCACTCCCAGCATAGAAGTGTCTGCCTTTGTTTTGGAGGAGGTGGAATGATACGACTGAGGTTGGGAGCTGGGCCCTCTGGTGTCGGGGAAGCCCTGCGGCGAGGCAAGAAAAGTAGGAGACAGAACAGAGGAAATGTATTTATTTGAGCCTGCACCTCCTGGAGATTGAGTGGGGCAGGTGGGCACTGGGGAGTGCAACCCTGGACGGATGATGCCTGAGTTGCCTGACGGGGAGGGGCTAGAGTCTGGAATATGATAAGACCCTCCACCACTGCCTCCTCCACCTCTCTCATTGGTCATACCATTTCCTGCTCCTCCTCCTGACCCAGAGTTTCCACTCCCTGTGCCGCTGCTGCTTCCTCCCCCAGATGCTCCACTACCTGATGAACCACTTGATCTTAAAAGGGCAGGTGAGTGACCTGGAGCTCCATAGCCAAGTGATGGGCTTCCTGCTCCACCTAGGGAGGATGGAAGTGATCCATAAGCAGAATCAGTTCCGTATATATCAGTGGAGTACGACTGGCTTCTCCCTCCTAAGCTCCCATAGCCTTTTCCCCCAGTGCCCGAGCTCAGGTCTTGAGCTTGTGGTGAACTGAAACCTCCGTAGGACTGAGCCAGGTGGGATGTAGGAGGCTGGTTTGGGGAATATGACTGTGTCTGTTGTTGGGGTGGGGTCTGACCAGTAAGAGCTGAGGTGGGGGTCTTCACTGGGGGTACAGGAGAACCATAGCCTGAAAGGCAGGATTTGGGGAGAGATTGGGGAGCTGAAGTGGAGGTGGCAGGGGGCTGCTGCTGAGGGGCTGGGGGAGGCGGAGCTGGCTGAGGAGGTGGCTGTTGCCTGGAAGGAGCTGCACTGGAGCTGGATGTGGGAATCGAGTTAGAAGGATGAGCCCCAGAGGTGGCAGAAGAAGAGGAGGAGGAAGAGGAGGTAGAGGAAGCAGAAGGGGGGGTGTGAGGAGTTCTTGAGGATGATGCCGAACTTCCAGAAGAATATCCACTGCTGGAGCTGCTTTTAGTACCTTTCCCAGCAGAAGAAGACGAGGAGGAAGAGGAGGAGGAGGAATAGGGAGGCTGAATGATTGGTCGATACTGCTCAGTGCGAGAGGTGGGCTTGTGGTCGGATGAGGGGCTCTGGTCACCAAGTGGACTGCAAGAAAGGCCAGCATGCCTGTGGTGGGTGGCAATCTGCTGGTACCCCGCCCCTCCACAGCTGAGGTAGTGCTGAAGAGAGTGGGCAGCAGAGGACGAGAGCTGCGACTGAGCTGGCGTGGGCCGCTGGTAGTGCTTGATAACGCTGTCCTGCCTGGGCACGGCCCTCTCCTGAGCCGAGTTAGACTGCGACTGGGACTGAGGTTGGGGCTGGGCTGAAGAAAACACTGATGGATTATACAGTTGAGAGGATTGATCTTGTAGCTGTGATGACAGCAAGTTGAACTGGTGTGACTGAAGGTGCCTGGCAGAGGACGCCTGGGCTGATGTGGCACCTGTGGGATCCTGGCTGCCCCTGTAGGCAGCTGCAGCAGCCCCCTGTGAGGACAGGAGTCTATCAAAACCCAGGCTTGACTGGGAAGGGGCTTTGATGTGTATTAGGGGGTCATGTGGGGAGAGCAGGCCATTGGATGTAGGACTAAATGTGGGTGTGTCCTGGAGGGAAAGGGAGGCGGCAGGGAAGGAGCGGCTGGAGAAGGATGCTGGATGTTGATAGGCCGATAGAGCTGAGGAGGAGGGGAAGGACCCAGAGCCAGGAAGGGCTCCAGAGATGAAGAGTTCAGGAGGAGCAGGCGTGTGCATCGCTGTTAGGAAAAGGAAAACATTGCAAAATTACTCAGTAACCATCATTTAAATCTAATATAACTAAATTATGACAACAAGACAGAATATTTAAACAGTATTCTAAAGTGAGGCTATCAACACGTACAGTAAAGTGTTTACATTTTGAATGAGAATGCTCAAAAAGTAACACCAACAGAATAATAATGCGACCAAACATTAGGAGTTTTTTTTTTAAATGTCATATCGACTGTGGGGCCTGTTTGAATGTCAACACATCAGGGAAGATCTAACCCAGCCCCACCTGTCTGCCAGGATGGTGTGCGGAACTGGGAGAGAAGGGAGGAGGCAGAGGGTGGAGGCTGGGGACCCCGGGACTCCAGCGCTGAGATCAGATTCATGACAGAGGCGTCAGGGGCAGAGGGACTGGCATGGTGCAGGCCAGTGTCAAAAAGCCCGGACAGACCTTTACGACGGAAAGACAGAACAATTAAAAACTGATTAATTGATTAGGAAAGCATATAATAACAGCTGGTTGCAGAGAGGGGCAAAAATACAGCATTATGCGATCTAAATTTTAACTGTGTCTAAATATATAACTTTAGTTGTAATAAATGAAACAGAATGCCAGAAGTTTCCTGTGTACCTATAAGACACTGGCAAAACTGTAGTGGAATAAATACAGGCTTTAACATGAAGGTCTTCAACTCGATTGAGCTATAATGTGCACATTTTTCAATGACAATAATCTTCCAGAGCCTGCGTGGACAGACACAATAATTCATTGCCGGGGCCCCTTATGGTGGTGACATGGAAGGTATGACATTTATCTTACCCAAACTCCGTCCAGCTGCTCCCCAAGCCCCGCCTTGGCCAGAGCTCCCTGGGTGGTGATTGGTGGCATAGCCCTGCAGAGGGTGTGGGGTGGCGTAGGCTTGTCGGTGAAGGAGCTCAGACTCAGGGTGGGATGATCTGGAACTCCCATATACAAGACTAGGAAGAGAGGGGAGTGGAGGGGGTTTGTGAAGTGTCATTAATTTCAGAGCACATTTACATAAACCTAATCTGTTCCCAAAATGTGACCCTTGAGAAAAGACTGTCTGAACTGGGCTCACTTTTAAAAATACACCAAATCTGGCATGCAAGTTAGACTGTTCTTCAATTAAAGAAATCCACACATCAGATGTGAGCTCATTAGTTTGGCATCCATATTTAAGTTAAGGCTTCTGAGCAGCAGCAGCCTACAGGTGAAAACCCAACTCCTTGAGGAGTGTGATTTATGCAGGAGTAATTGCAGTTTTACAAACATGGTCATTTTTGCAAAAATCTGTACATGCAAATCTGTCAGAGCAGCAATATAGTGAATGCACAATGCAAAAATAAAAAGATGGGTCATTTGCAATTATTATTATGGAACTACAAGACTCAACCACTGCATCATTTGACATTTCACAAACTGAATAAACTCCTTAATCAACTCTAAAGAGTTTCCTGCCGCAGATTTTTTTGATTTACAAAAGACAGATGAAATGCGTGGCTGCTGGCCGGCACAGATAACATGCTAGCATTTGTGCTGCTGCTGGTAGCACCGCCTAGCAGCAGTGCACAGCAGCTAAAGGTAGAGATGCAGAGACTAGGCCCAAACTGCAAGGCCAGTCTTGCGTATAAATACGGCATGGGTCACCAAACTCACATTTTGACCAAATGAAAAACACGGTCTCTTCAGTTTATAGCAAACACAAGCCACTAATAAACCCGTAGCCAGTGATTATGTTGATGTAGCTAACAGCTGGACGGTGCAAGTCGACGCAAATGCTTGCTAAGCTGCATGCAAACACCAGCAACTAGCCAGGTTTGTTTAGCCAAATATCACCTCCCGGAGGAGCGTGGTGGCTTCAGAGTGTGATCCGGCTGATAAGTGTGCGTTTAAACATCACACATGTGCAGCTAAATAAAAGCCAATGACGTTTGCGTGCACAGGCCTCAACTGACTTCCCTGCAACATAAAGCTAGCTCCCCGGCTAACCAAAGCTAAAACACAGAGCAGCTACCTATAACACAGTCCTGACGATTTTTCTCCACCACCTCATGCATTCACGCTGCACTTAGTGGGTTTATTTTATTATTACTACAGAAGCTGCAAATGTGCAGGCTGTGCGCAAAAAGAAGGGAGATTTGGCTCAATTTTATTATGCAAATGAACATCCAGATCCCAGCAGCAATTATCTAGATCACGCCTGGGCAAAATGCATCCTAAAAGCTCGATTTTTTTGACAGAGTAGCATCCCACCCCAGCTAAAGATGTCTATTCCACGCTGTCTTTGCAGTGTGGTAATTTACGTTTGATTAAAAGGTGTCCCCTCTGTTAATGTGCATCTTGTTGATGTCTGTCAGGGGGGCTGCTGTGGAGGGGGTTTGCTGCGTCTGCACTCCTATCAATCCTATGAATTTATCCATCAGGCTCTGTGTCCAGGCCTGCACACTGGGAACAATAATTCCTATGGATACTCCAGACATCCCCCCCTCTCCTCCTCCTCCTTCTCCTCCATCTCCACCTCCACCTCCATCACTAAAAAGAAAGTCTGTCAATCACATTCAATTCATATCCAGCAACCTTTCCCTTTCTCCACCCCGCCCACCCCCACGACACACCACTCATCCATTCCCTGTTTATAATATTATTACTATGCAACTGTTTGGATGACAATGCACTACACATAATGGCAAGGCATGGCGCCCCATATGAAGCCAATGGCGACAATTTGTTTACATGGGGTCACACCGTAGCCCTGCACGGTGCTATAAGACATGCATGCACATTGTCTTGAATCCAAACGCATACCTTGCTTTTGCCGATCTCTCGTAACTCCATCCTGCTCCTGCGCCCAAATCACCAAACCCTGTTCCCGGGTAATTTCTATCCATTTACGCCTCGTACGGTGTGTGTGTGGCGATGAGGATGAAAGCGACGAGGGCAAAGATTACGGAAAGGGGGGAAAAATAAAAATCCAGTCTTTCCCGTGCTCGTTTTTCAGGCTATTTTCCCCGGTTTCATAAGCAAGTCCTCAGGAGTGGAAAACAGCATATTGAAAGAGAAATGGAGGGGAGGAGGAGAAAGCTGGATGAAAAAAGAGGGGGGTCTACGGGGTTATAATCCAACCACCTCCAAAAAAAGCCACTCTTCCTCCTTTTCCTACGCCTTTTATCATTTCCACGAAGGCAGCCCGAAAGCAGTCATGGTGAAGATGCCGCGGATTTTGGCCGGTGATGGGCGAAATGCTGATAAACATTTGACTTGAATGCGTCCCTTTCTCGCCGTCTCTCCTCCCCTTTCTTTAGGCTAGTTTCGGCTACGCTGCTAGCAACGGGAAAAGATTGCGACTGACAGGGCCACGTTGGTAGCAATCATTCCTCCCAGCAGACGAGCAAAAGAAATCCCCAATTTCTAAATCTTTTTTTTCCTTCTTCTTCTTCTCCTCCTTTGCATGCAAATGGTTCCCACCCCCCTCCGGAGCGGAGCTGTGGGGCTAGCAGCAGATGCTAGCTGTCAGTAACGACGCATCAAAATAAAACAGGGCTGCTTTTTTATTTCCCCCCCGAAACGCTTCGCTCCCCTTGTTCCTATTCACGGCCGTTCGAGGCTGGAAATTAAATAAAAAAAAGAGGGTCGCTAACGCCGGGGGAAAGTCAGGAAACGGTGCGAGAAAAATCAAACGTGAAAACCGAACGAGGAAGTGTAAAGAAAAGCAGGCCGCGTTTTAATATTTTTTACTCATTTTCCTCCGGAGACGCCATTTTTGAAGGCGGCTAGCCGCTGTCCGTCCTCCCTCTCCCCCTCCGTGTCTCACCGCCGAGACTCACTCAGTGTCTGCGGTGACCTCCATTCACCAGTCTGCCTTCCAGCCCTGCTCGCTTTTTTTCCTCCAGATTTTCCACCTTATTTAACTCTATCTATCAACCCACACGACATTTACACTTTAGCAGTCACCTGTTTGCCCTTCTGTTAGCATGCTAGCGCTAAAGTATCTCCAGTAAAAAGCAGGTTTAAAGGCCTCCTGCAGATACTTTGCAAATTCACATCCAATTTATGCAGTTTTTTTTTTCATACACACTAAAAACTTGCAATCAAAATAGAATATCCTTCATTTTTCTTTCACTCAGCGGCATTTTATTCTCGTGCAAAATAGTCTGCAACATCACCTGTTTTATTTAATGTTTTTATTCGTGCAAATCTTATTATTATTTAGAGATCCAGTCTGCCAAACCCCCCATATGCACGTTTTATTTCCAGCCAGCAGATGGCACACTGGAATTTATGGTGATTATAAAGTAGGAGGGATCTGTGGATGCTGAGACTGAGAGCTGCTCTTCATCACTGCATTTTCTGACACACTGGAATTGGCTTGATCCTCATTTTAACCTGTTATTGTCTCCAAATGCATGACATAACTAAGATAATCTGTTAGAAATATGCTTCAAATGGGCATCTTTATTAGTCTGTATTGCAGAATATAAATAGGATCCTCTTTGTTTAGTGATAATACACACAAACCTACACTCCAGAGGCCTATTTGTCCAGAGAGCCATCATTGTGTATGAATATGAGTGTTTGCTGCCCTCTAGTGTTGATGTTAAGTTCTGGCCCTGAAATACTGTAAATGTCTACGGTGGCCCATTTAAACTTCTAATCAGAGTTTAACAAAACCAGATATGAAATCAGAAAATCCAGATTTAAAATCAAGCAGAGCTCTGTTGCACAATTACAAACAGTTTAATTAGTATGGAGATGCTTGTTTACCCAAATAATGATATATTACTGCATAAATAAATAATAAATTTGCATGATGTCATGATCTGGTGGGCATAAAAGGATTTTAAATCCAGTTAATGGCCCCTTTTGGAGAGAATTGGATGCAGCTAGTGATTCTTCAGACTTATAGAGTTTTGGAATTGAATTGAGGTTTAGAGTATAAATTAAACTGACGTTTAAGTTTGATCTTTCCTAAATTTAAGCAAGTTCTAAAATCGGGTGCAACAGATTTACATTTAAATCATGATTAAATAGGTTTAAAAAGTTGGCGCAACACATAATATAGGTGCAAATGTGGGTGAAAAACTATCCCCCATGTTTTTTATACCTGTATTTTTTTTTACCTGTAATATGTATAACATTCAAAGCTGATGCAACTTAAGCTCTTCCAGTTGTCTGTCACGTTATCCTGTGTCATTATGAATTCCCCAGACACTAAAATGATGCAGTGGCTTCTAATATGTTGCTAATTCAGGCAAAGCTCACTCAAATATAAATTTATAATCCCCCCGAGGCTAAGGTTAATTTACATTAACTGTATATTTCATAAAATACCGGAGCTCATTCTGACTGCCATCTGGGAAAAGGGGGAGTTAATCAATTACTCTTAGAACATGAAGACCTATAAATATTAATAAAGTCTATATATTAAGAATTTCTCTAATCTGACAGCCTCTGAGGAGAGACTCAGAGGTTGTGAAAGATTAATCTTTGTGGTACAGAAAACGTAGCACAAGACAACTCATGAGAGTTTTTTTTTCCCTTCTAATTTGCAAAGAGATTTCCACTCACTGTCACATTTATCTGGCTCCAGACGTCCCGAGATACTTATTAATATATGTATGCATACTATCAGGTTCATCTGACCTGTCGATTGTGTCCATTTATGTAGATACATGGATTTTTGAGGCCTTGATGTTCATTTTATTTATGCAAAGCACTTGGAGAATGTTAAGTAAATGTATTATTGACTTTTTCCTATATGTTATGTTAAATGTAAGTGACTTAATATGTGCATTTTTTTCATTGCAGTTGTTCCTAGGGGCCTGTAAGATCTATTTACAGGGACCCACTTAATTAAATGCAGTCCTGACTGAGTAAAGGTAAGTTAAATTTTTATTTTATTTTTTTGCAAAATGGAATTTTGTGAGCCTTGGTGTATTTTTAAAGGTTCCTTTTACTTATGATCCCTTTTTCCCCATCTTTTTCACTTTGTTTGTAGGTTCATCTACAAATGTAATCTGCAATATTTTGGAGGTACGTATATTTTTTGGGTTGCACTTTGACCACTGGTGGCTTTAAGTATTCATTTTAGAGTATAATCTACCTGTTTAATGTTGACAGTTTTGGCATACATTAATGATTATTACCATATAGAGAGTTTTACTTGTAAACTACCACATAATAAACTTATGTTTGGTATTCAAGCAGCCTATAGCATGTGGGGATGTGACTGTTTGGTTAAAGATGACTTCTCTTTACCACAAACTATTTGGCTGATCAAGGTCAATAGCACAGAAATCCTGCAAATAAATGTATTTTTGCAGGTTGGACAGTGTGCAGGAGTCTGTTGTATGTCTACTATGCACCTGTTGATTGAAACGGATGAGTAAAGAGTTCCTTAGTTTTGTTTCTTAACATGATCATAAAATAGGATGCATGTTCTAATGTACTGTAATTTCAATCCTTCAATAATTATTACTTTAGTGTTCATGTTCATAATATATTTTTCCCCCTTTATGAGTCATTATTTGGTTTCAGAAACAGGGTCTAAATGTACATTTGTTTGTTCCTTTAGTTGACGTTGCTTGTTTTGATTAGTCGACTAGTATTTGCATTTTTGGGGGGATGATTTGTAGCTCTTTTTAACCAATCCAGGACAAGGACAGGTGCTTCACTTACACGATACTGCCAACATGGCAAAGGAGGTTCTATGAAATGTGTATAGTATTTATATTTAGAGGGGAAAACGGGTATACATGACTAGAAAGTTCTGTAATTATATGGATGGGGTTTTTTTTGTTAAAAACAAACAAGCAGTGCAGTGTTTTACTACCATTTGTTTTAAGCATAAACTTATATTCATGTAAATGAACTGGTATGCTCTGTAACGGTTTGAATGCATGTAATGAAACATATCTGATAGTCAGTTAAAAATAACTGTTCATTGAATCTAAAAATGCTGGAAAAAATAATTCTCCACATTTTGGCATCCCTAAATAGGTTTTTGTGAGTGCCAAAATGATCAGGATTCAGGATCAGGATCAGGATCAGTGTATATATATATATATATATGTGTGTGTGTGTGTGTGTGTGTTAACTGGGCTTTCATTTGCGCAAACAAAGCAAACATTTTTGTTTATGGCGTGATCAAAAATAACTGGTAAATGCATAGTTTTTAAGTCAAATAAGGTAACATGGACTCATTGCCTTTACTGATCCTGCACTGATTATGCTTAGTCACCCCCAGTGGCCCATTCTGAGCCAGGAAACCCCTGAAAGGTGTACTGGTATGAATGTAACTGGACAATCATGTCATTAACATATATTGATTTATGTTGCGTTGAATCTTTTCTACAACCTTCTTCAATGCTAAGCTCAAAGTTTCTATTGTTTTGACAAATACTACATCCCTCACTCCAAACACTTAAGCCAACAAAACTGTTCTAAACAAAGTCAGGAACCCCAGTGTCTTTTCAGGAAAGATCCCACTGTCAGCTCCCCTGCAGAGAGTATTTTAAAGGCATTAAGAGCCCTTTGTAATGTATAATTACTGACTCAAAAGGTCACCCATCTGCATATTCATTAGAGAGATAATAAAGGAGTAGAACAAAAGACAGGAATGAAGGAATGTTAAGAATATTTAAATTGTACAGGCTGAAATACATTAATACAGTAGACAAATAACGTTTTGGCTTAACAATAAAATAAATAAACAACACTGTTCAACAAACAAACTACACTGAGTTGGGGGAATTAGCTTTTCTTCCACAATCAAATGCATTTTAATTTTATTTATTTTACAACTGGTAGCATAAACATAAGCCTTTAAGTTGATTACTTGTGAAAATGAAGTTGTTCCAGGTGGTATTTACACAACATTTAAAGGAAATATTAGGTGTTATGTACTTAACTAGCTGTTTTTATTAACTCCAGTGTTAGTCCTGACTTCAAGATGAAAAATGTTTTAGTTGACTTAAATTAACTTAAATTTAGTTTTAAATCAACTAATGCAGAAAATTGAGTTTAACTGACACATAATATTAAGTTGATGCAATTACCATTACTATTATGGTCACCGAACCCGTCAAAATAAGGTTTACAATTTAAAAGTTTTATCCAAATCATTAAATTAGATGTTTTAGCTTCAAGGTGAAGACATTTTTACTTCAAAGAAATTTCATGAAGTTACCTCAACTTAAATTTAGTTTTAAATCAACTTATGTAGAAAATTGGGTTTAAATTACACACAATATTAAATTGATGCAATTGCCAACATTATTATGTCAACACAACCCATCAAAATAATGTTTGCAACTTAAAATGTTTACCTTAATCATTAAATTAGATGTTTTATCCCGAAGATGAAGATTTCAGTTCTGGGAAATTTCATGAAGTTACCTCTACTTAAATTTAATTTTAAACCAGAAAATTAAGTTTAACTGACACATAATATTAAGTTGATGCAATTATCATCATTATTATGTCATATCAAATAAGGTTTTAGGTTTATCTAAATCAATAAATTAGATGTTTTATCTTGCAGTCTTGTATTTTGCGATGAGAACGGATTCTTCAATTGCTTTTCAAAGTCTGAGAGACGCAGAAATCAGTTCAAAACGCTGAGGTGAACAGTAACACTAAAAAATTAAAGTCAAAATTTCTAATTAAATGCACACTTCCTGAATAATCTCTTGTAAATGATCACTTTCTAGTGGATTTCTTGACTTCTCCCTCTGTTAAGCTTGTCACACACAGTCACTGTCATGCCTCCCCTCCCCTCCCTCCCTCACCGTCTCCCCCTTCCATTCCTGATCATACTTGACTGCAGCTCTTGCGGCAGAACACCTCCACAAACTCCAGCTCTCGTCTGTCAACATGCCAGACTGTAACGACTGCGTGCCGGCACCGTGCCAGGTTATCAAGGAGGACGCTGACAAGTGGTGAGTTCTGACGGGAGACATTTGCACTTACTGTACTAAAAATAGTATTTGAATATTTGAATTCAGTATTGTAAGATGTTTGAGTTCATTTTCTCCAGCCAGCGTGACAGTCTTTGGTGAGTATGAGTGCATAAGAACCAAAGTGCAACCTTGATTCTGTGTGTTTGGGTTCCAGTTAAATGCTGGTCATCACCTATTAAGCTCAGTGCATAGCAACCATTGTGTTCATCTTAACTTGTCATCTGGGTTCAACCTGTTTGAGTGCCTGAGGGATGAGTATTAACTGCCCTCTAATATAGAAAACTTGTCTACAGCTTTCGATAAATCCACCTTACATCACGGGACTGAGTGCAGTGACATTTCCACATGGTCCCTACAGTAACCTACATGTCTTGAGAAGCATAAATAGATCCAAGGTTTAAATTCCACACGTATGACCTATTGCAGAAGATGGGAATTCAGGCCGTCGGTTCATGTTACATGCGTGCAAAGAAGCCGCAGATATTTGGCGTATGTCCACGTGCAGCAGTGATTAGTGTCACTGAGCTGCTGCACAGATTATTCACTCATGTTCTTCACTAAATGCAGATAAAAGCCGCTGCGGAGGTTTGAGTTGAAATACATTTGTCACGCCCTCCACCTCTGCTGCCTGAGTGGCAGTCTCCTTTCCCCTTTTCCCTCTTCCCCTTTCCCTCTCTCTCTTGCAGGTGGGCGTGAGCAAGGTGTGGGCAGCGAGGAGCACGGCAGGTGCAGCCAATTCTAATCAGTGGAGGAGGCACGCGTGGGATTGGATGATCAGCCCTCACTCTCCCGGTTATAACCACGCTCCACATGCTCCTCGATGCCAGACCGTCGTTTTGCCTCAGTCAGTTGCCAACCTCTGCTCTCGTTCTGTCTGCTCCGTTTGCTCTGCACCCTCGCTATTGCTAACGCTATTCCCTCTCCGCTTCCAGTTGGTTCCCCGTCTGCCATCCACGTGTGCCTCCTCCGGTTCAGCTCAGCCACTGCCTCCACTCCGCCAGTAACCCAGCCACCGCCAGGATTCCAGTCGTGGATCGCCACCCCCACTCCCGGACCTCAGCTCACCACCCAGCCTGCCTGCCTGCCTGCCTGCCTTCGCTCCCACCTGCTCCGCTCACCTGCTCCGTCGTGCCCCCCTCTCCGTTCAGGTTCAGTAGCATTAGCATTAGCATTAGCGTTAGCCCGTCTGGCTCAGTTTCCCAGTGTCTTGGTTGCTATCAGCTCATAGGTTTTCGTAGCTCGCTTTTTGTTATATCAGCTCGTTGGTTTTTGTAGCTCGCTTTCTGTTACCTATTTGTTTCTCAGCTCGCCTTTTGCAGCTCGCTTTATGTTGTTACTTTTAGTCAGTTTTCAGCATCTGCTCGCTTTTAGTTTCGGTTTTGGTTTATTAGTTTGGTTTCCTGCTGTGCAGTGATTTTCTGTTTTCCGTTGTTGTTAAATAAACATTGTAATTTGTATATCTGTGTGCCGTGTTTCTTTGCCTGCGCCTGAGTCTCTGCACCGTTCGTAACAGTACGGTCTGGCCACCATGAGCTCAGCAGGCAACGAGACCGGCACTAGGCCTGCCCTTAGTGAAATAGACCTGCAGCAAGCCATAGCTCATCAGGGCGCGGTGATAGGGCAGCATGACTCTTTGCTACAGAGTCTTGTAGAGAGCAACCACGCGCTGATAAGTCAGGTCTCCCAGCTCACGGGGAGAATTAGCACGCTAGCTGCCCACTCGGCACCTATTACAGCTACGTCCGTGGCTGCACCCGTTAGCAGCAATTCGGCTAACGCTAGTCTTGCTGTCAGCCAGCCAGCTCGTGAACCGCATGTGCCCGTCCCCGAACGCTATAACGGTGACATCGGTTCCTGCCAGTCGTTTTTGACTCAGGTTTCATTAGTCTTCGACTTACAGCCTCACTCTTACGCCTCAGATAGGGCCAGGGTAGCTTTCCTGGTTAGCCTTTTGTCGGGCCGAGCGAGAGAGTGGGGTACTGCGGTGTGGGAACGCCAGGAGGCGATCTGCGGCTCCTACATCGCCTTCACCACCGAGATGAAGAAAGTGTTCAACCACCCGGTGCAAGGAAGGGATGCCAGTCACCGTCTTCTGTCCATGCGTCAAGGGAACCGGAGCGTGGCGGACTTCTCCATCGAGTTTCGTACTACCGCGGCAGGGAGTGGATGGAACGACGCCGCTCTGCGAGGGGCCTTCTACGCAGCACTGCAGGACGGCCTGAAGGATGAATTGGCTACCCGTGACGACGTGAGCGACCTGGATCAACTCATCGACCTAGCCATCCGGATCGACAACCGGATCCGTGAGCGACGGAGGGAAAAGACCCTCCGCTCGGAGTCTCCACGGGCCCTTCCTCCGACTCGACAGAGTTCTCCACCTCCTTTCCGAGCCGTTCCTGATCTTGAGCCCGTGCAACTTGGACGCAACCAGCTGTCCGCCCAAGAGAGACAACATAGGCGGGACGCCGACACCTGTTTATACTGCGGGAAGGCTGGTCACTACCTCTCTGCTTGCCCCCAGCGCACAGTAAAAGGACGGGCTCACCAGTAACTGGGGAGATACAGGTGAGCCATCTATCGTCGTCTTCCCCAAATCGGCTGCAGCTAGCCGCCTCCCTCTGCTGGCAATCCCAGTCTGTTCCTGTACAAGCCTTCATCGACTCTGGTGCCGAGGAGAACTTCCTGGACCTTCAGCTCGCCCGTCAGATGTGCATTCCTTTGGAGTCCCTGGAGCCCCCCCTGGAGGTCCGAGCCTTGAATGGACTCCACCTAGCCAAGGTACAGCAGAGAACTGTTCCTGTCACGTTGTTTTTGGCCGGCAATCATCGGGAGAAGACGACCTTTTTCGTTATAGATCACTCCAGTCCCCCCATGGTCCTGGGTTATTCCTGGCTTCGGGCGCACAACCCCCACATCGACTGGAGGAAAGAGGAAGTGATATCCTGGGATCCCCGGTGCCATGAGACCTGTCTGCACTCAGCCCTGACCCCTGCTGACGCCACCAGCCCTGTTCCGGACGCCCCGGTGAAGTTGGACTCCGTCCCTCCCGAGTACCATGACCTCGCTCCGGTGTTCAGCAAGGAGAAAGCCTTGTCTTTGCCCCCTCATCGTCCCTACGACTGTGCTATTGAGCTCGTTCCCGGAGCCACCTTACCTACCAGTCGGTTGTATAACCTCTCCAAACCGGAACAAGCGGCCATGGAGACCTACATCCGGGACTCCCTCGCTGCTGGCATCATCCGCCCGTCTTCGTCGCCTGTGGGGGCAGGATTCTTCTTCGTGGACAAGAAGGACAAGACCCTTCGGCCGTGCATCGACTTCCGTGGTCTCAACGACATCACCATCAAAAACACTTACCCCTTGCCACTCATCAACTCCGCCTTCACCTCCCTGCACGGAGCATCCGTTTTCACCAAGCTGGACCTCCGCAACGCCTACCACCTCATCCGCATCCGCGAGGGGGACGAGTGGAAGACGGCATTCAACACGCCGCTGGGGCACTTCGAGTACCTGGTCATGCCCTTTGGACTCACGAATGCACCCGCCGTCTTCCAAAACCTCATCAACGATGTGCTCCGGGACATGATCAACCGGTTCGTATTCGTTTACCTAGATGACATCCTCATCTACTCGAGAGACGCCCAGGAACACACCCGCCATGTCCGCCAGGTCCTCGAGAGGCTGCTGCAGAACCGACTCTTCGTGAAGGCCGAGAAATGTGAGTTCGGAGTACCTACCGTTTCCTTCTTGGGTTACATAATCTCAGCAGGGGAGGTGAGAATGGACCCTCTGAAGCTGTCTGCTGTCAGGGACTGGCCCATTCCGGAGAATCGGAAGCAGCTGCAGCGTTTCCTTGGCTTCGCCAACTTCTACCGTCGTTTCATCCGGGACTACAGCAAGGTGGCAGCCCCGCTCACCTCCCTCACTTCGGTCAAGCGGACTTTCTCCTGGACTCCTGAGGCAGACCAGGCCTTCCACTCCCTGAAACAACGCTTCACCTCCGCACCCATCCTGACGCAACCTGATCCCCACTTGCAGTTCGTTGTGGAGGTGGATGCTTCGGACATTGGGGTGGGGGCGGTGCTGTCTCAACGTTCCCCCGCCGACAACAAGTTGCACCCCTGTGCCTTTTTCTCTCGGCGGCTGTCCCCTGCCGAGAGGAATTACGACGTAGGCAATCGAGAACTGCTAGCGGTGAAGCTAGCTCTGGAGGAATGGCGTCACTGGCTGGAAGGGGCGGAGCAGCCGTTCATCGTTTGGACCGACCACCGGAACCTGGAGTACATCCGATCGGCCAAACGACTGAACGCCCGGCAGGCCCGCTGGACGCTTTTCTTCGGCCGCTTCAGTTTCACCATCACGTATCGGCCTGGGTCCAGAAACGTCAAGCCTGACGCATTGTCCCGCCAGTTTTCCTCCCAGGAGACCCCCGGCGAACCTGAACCCATTTTGCCTGGAACTTGTGTGGTGGCTTCTCTCACCTGGGAGATCGAGTCCGTGGTGCGCCGGGCCCAAGAACGGCACCCCGACCCAGGTAACGGTCCTACTAACCGCTTGTTTGTTCCTGATCCGGTTCGCTCTCAGGTCCTGAGTTGGGCGCACTCTTCACGGTTGACCTGCCATCCTGGGACTGCACGCACCGTGGAGGTCCTGCGGCAGAAATTCTGGTGGCCTACTCTGGAGAGGGATGCTAAGGAGTTCGTGGCCGCATGTTCCGTCTGTGCCACCAACAAGACCTCCAATCGGCCGAGTTCGGGACTCCTTCAACCGCTGCCTATCCCTCATCGACCCTGGTCCCACATCGCGGTGGATTTTGTCACTGGGCTTCCCCCATCCCAAGGTAAAACTGCCATCCTAACCATTGTCGACCGGTTCTCCAAAGCCGCCCATTTTGTCCCCTTAGAAAAGTTGCCCTCGGCCAGAGAGACGGCCGATCATCTGGTGAACCACGTTTTCCGACTCCATGGGATACCTGCCGACATAGTGTCCGACCGGGGACCACAATTCACGTCGGAGGTTTGGAAAAATTTCTGCTCTGCGTTGGGGGCTACAGTCAGTTTAACCTCTGGTTTTCACCCGCAGTCCAATGGTCAGACGGAGCGAACTAACCAATCTCTGGAGACCTTCCTGCGATGTATGACCTCGGAGAACCCTTCCGCCTGGAGCAGCCTCCTCCCATGGGTCGAGTATGCGCACAATTCCTTATCTAATGCTTCTACCGGGCTGTCTCCGTTTCAGTGTTCCTTGGGATACCAGCCGCCCATGTTCCCCTCCCAAGAACGGGAGATCTCCACCCCGTCTCTCCAGGCCTTTCTCAGGAGGTGTGAACGGGTCTGGAGGCGCCCGAGGGCCTCCCTGTTAAGGGCTTCGGAGAGAATGGAGGGGCAAGCCAACCGTCACCGTTCTCCTGCCCCTGTCTACTCCCCGGGCCAAAGGGTTTGGCTCCGGGCTAAGGACCTACCTCTCCGGGTGGAGTCGAAGAAGATGGCGCCCCGGTTCGTGGGGCCTTTTGTTATTGAGCGCATCATTAATCCCAGTGCGGTCCGCCTGAAGTTGCCCTCCTCCATGAGGATCCACCCCACGTTTCATGTCTCCCAAATTAAACCAGTGAAGGAGAGCGCTCTGGCCCCCCCTGTCCGTCCCCCTCCACCACCCAGGATGGTGGACAATGCCCCAGCGTACACCGTGCGCCGCCTGCTGGATGTTCGTCGTCGGGGACGTGGTCTCCAATACCTTGTGGATTGGGAGGGATACGGTCCAGAGGAACGCTCCTGGGTACCCAGACGCCAGATCCTGGACCCTGCCCTAATCCGGGAATTCAACCAGAGGAGACCTGACCGGAGGATTCGTGCACCTGGAGGTGCACGTAGAGGGGGGGGTACTGTCACGCCCTCCACCTCTGCTGCCTGAGTGGCAGTCTCCTTTCCCCTTTTCCCTCTTCCCCTTTCCCTCTCTCTCTTGCAGGTGGGCGTGAGCAAGGTGTGGGCAGCGAGGAGCACGGCAGGTGCAGCCAATTCTAATCAGTGGAGGAGGCACGCGTGGGATTGGATGATCAGCCCTCACTCTCCCGGTTATAACCACGCTCCACATGCTCCTCGATGCCAGACCGTCGTTTTGCCTCAGTCAGTTGCCAACCTCTGCTCTCGTTCTGTCTGCTCCGTTTGCTCTGCACCCTCGCTATTGCTAACGCTATTCCCTCTCCGCTTCCAGTTGGTTCCCCGTCTGCCATCCACGTGTGCCTCCTCCGGTTCAGCTCAGCCACTGCCTCCACTCCGCCAGTAACCCAGCCACCGCCAGGATTCCAGTCGTGGATCGCCACCCCCACTCCCGGACCTCAGCTCACCACCCAGCCTGCCTGCCTGCCTGCCTGCCTTCGCTCCCACCTGCTCCGCTCACCTGCTCCGTCGTGCCCCCCTCTCCGTTCAGGTTCAGTAGCATTAGCATTAGCATTAGCGTTAGCCCGTCTGGCTCAGTTTCCCAGTGTCTTGGTTGCTATCAGCTCATAGGTTTTCGTAGCTCGCTTTTTGTTATATCAGCTCGTTGGTTTTTGTAGCTCGCTTTCTGTTACCTATTTGTTTCTCAGCTCGCCTTTTGCAGCTCGCTTTATGTTGTTACTTTTAGTCAGTTTTCAGCATCTGCTCGCTTTTAGTTTCGGTTTTGGTTTATTAGTTTGGTTTCCTGCTGTGCAGTGATTTTCTGTTTTCCGTTGTTGTTAAATAAACATTGTAATTTGTATATCTGTGTGCCGTGTTTCTTTGCCTGCGCCTGAGTCTCTGCACCGTTCGTAACAACATTATTATCAGGCACAGACCGGAGTAATCCCTGGGATGCACTATATTTAGAGATATTCTGTATGTGCCCACAGTTTCAGGTGACGTAGCTTCTGATGTGTTTTATATTTACAGCATGTATTTAGCATGAGTTTAATATGTGAAAGAGTAGAGACTGGTTTTGTTAATCTGGCTTTGTGTTTCAGTGTCAGAGAGAAGGGAGCAGAGGGATGTAAAGATCTCATGGACGCCTTCCAGGCCTGTATAAAAACTCTGTCTGAGGGATCATAATAGAAAATGAAATCATGTAAGTTCACACAAACAACCACTAACTATTAATACAGATTTTTTTCCCCAAAATAAACCACCTGTAGAACACATGATCTATGGTTTGAAACAGGTGCCTGTAAACCAGAATAGCAATATTTTAAAGCAACAAAACATTTAGCAATGGTGCTAATTATTCAGTGGCTGTGAGTTGATTCTGGTGGTAAGATTTTTCAAAATAAAAGTATTTTTTTCTCTTGCCACATTGTCTGGTCACTTTACTAATTTCACTGGCAGTTAACCAAGAATCTGAGTTCACTGAGTTCACGAGAAGATAAAAGCTGCAGCTTATAGAGTCTAAAGGGGGGGCGTAGTAATACAAAATAAGCGTGATATGGCTAAAAGGTAGCAGGCCATTGCAAGAATAATAATACTATACAAAAAAGAAAACCTGACATTGAAATGACAAATCTAAAATTATTATTAAAAATTAAACTGCTCCATTTATGATACATACATTACTGACTTTGTGAAGGAGTGTTTGAGCTTTTGTGTCCATCAATCAGTTAAATGTGGTTCAATTCTATATTTAATCCTGCATAATTCACAGTATTCATAATTTAATCATGCACAATTCTACTCTATTCAATAACCCTATTCCAAACTGTACATCATTGTATTTGGATGGTTTGATTGCATAATTTCTCACATGTTCTTCACCACTTATTGCTGCCTGGTCACTTTTTCTGTCTTTGATTTTCTTCAGTCACGCCTTCACTTCCCAGTCCTTCATCTCCCATCCCTCTTCCCTGCTTATTGCACTGGACTGAACCATCTGAGAAACTGAAGAGGGGGTGATGATACTGCACTTGTGATACTGTGTACTTCTGTGAATGTGTATTTTTCTAATATAAATGTAATAGTTCCATTATGGGCTGGACTATAACACTGATTATCTATGCACTGTCATTTTATATGCATAACATACAATAAAAATGAAGCCAAACACAGCATATTGTTCTTCTTTGGTGATATTATACCAGCTATTTTGCTTTTGTTATTAAATTATTCCATTCACTAGATGCTGGAACCTCTCCACTGGCCGAGCACAGGCTTCTACGCTGAGTAGTTACCCTTAATAGAATTAAGTAGAGCTTGTTAATCTCTGCTTAATCCTCACATTAGTACCTGCACTGAGCAGTCTAATGTCACTTTCCCAGTCTGAGCTCTGGCAGCGAGTGTGGGGATTGTGGGAATGTGCAAAGATTAAACTGGAGAACGGACCTGGAAAGGATGCTTCTCCAGTCCTCATCTCTCTAAATAAAACCAAATGAGACGTTCAGAAGTTGTAGAGACAGAATCCACTCAGGGGAGTATATTTTATTCTGTCCTACAAACCTTACAACTGCAGACTTTTGTCCTACTTTTTCTTCCCCCCTTCTTTGCTTCTTGAAATCCCACGAAAGGATCATTTTTCCACGTTAGTTATTTAGTCTTAAGGTTGGTAGACCTTTTAAAATTCCTCTTGCTGGGTGTGTTACTCACAACATGGATGTTGGCCTGCTAGTATTCTTTTTTTAATCTCCAAAGCTTATCAAAACAAACCAGAAAGTAGTAGGATGAGTATCTTTTCTGTTCTATTTCTGCACCACGGTTTGGAGACAAATCCTCCTGGCTGCGTGAAAACCAACCAGCTAGGCGCAGATGAAGATGGGCTTTGGGGAATTATCCGCCCACACACATTTCAAATTGAGATTTTAGAGATTTTTCAAGGCACTTTACAGATGATACATTCAAATGTCCTACTTACCCGTTTTCATAAAACTGTCATCTCTGTGTGATTCACTTGAATCTCCACCCAACACGTCTCTGCTTCCTCTCCAGATGAGGACGTTTAGCGAGTTATGCTCATCGCAGAATTTCTAGTTCATTTTATAAAAAAAGAAAATTTTGCTGACATCTTATGCAGAAGGTCTCAGAAAGTGTTTGTTTTCACATTAATGTTTTTATGTCAACTAAGTTGCCTTTTTAAAGCAGACGTTTTTTTTAAAACCTAAGTACTTACATTGTCATACAGTTATTTACTCCTGTGCTTTTCCTACTGTGACACATCTTTAGTAACAACAGCCCATCAGCAAACATTAAAACTAAATGAACACATAATAAAAGAAGTTTTAAAGAAGCAGTTTAAAGATGGGTCTATCATTAGTGGTTGAAAGTAACAACTATATGAGTACAGTATCTATCTATCTATCTATCTATCTATCTATCTATCTATCTATCTATCTATCTATCTATCTATCTATCTATCTATCTATCTATCTATCTATCTTTTTAAATTTTTGATTGTTACAGTATTCCACTATTTTTAATGTGTTTTTTATGGAACCCTTGCTGCCAGATTATTTGCAGTTTTAAAAATTTTTTTAAACAGTGTTCCCTATTAAAAAAATACTTATGTTATTACTATTACAGTTGTTTATATTACTATTGTTGTTGTTATTATTCATCACAAATATTTAAAAAATTATAATTTACTAGGTATCTACTAAAATAACAAAAAAGGAGTTTGATTTACAGGTCATAATGTACATAATGTCCACATAAAAAATTTATACATATTTTTTACAAATAGTAACTTGTTCTTTTGCAATATGTGGCTATAACATTACTTTTCACAAAACTAAATGCAGTTTTATTGTATTTAAATGTGCTAAAAAATATCATTATTTTACAGATATTTGCTTTAATTTTTTTACATTACAGTTACTGAATGTTACAGTATTTTTTTTAAATCATATTAAAAAAATTACAAAAAATATAATTATTTTACAGCATTCCACCAAATTGATATATTCGATTTTTATATGACATATATTTGTTCTGGAAAATAAATAATACATTTAGTTACTTCTAACCACTAGCAATGGAGTATTTTCACATTAATGAATTGCTGTTTTTACTGTTTTCCATTAAGGCACACCTCAAATGTGACACCTCGTATGAAAACAAACCTAAATGCCGCCTTTGGGACACCAATGCCTCTGAAAGCATCCCGACAACCGGCAGCGTCCCGGACACATGTGTGTCCTGATCCCGGGGAGGGAGGTGTCCGCTGCGGCTCCAGGAGCCCACAGGGCGGCCGGTGCTGAGGTGAATGCAGAGATAAGCGTATTTTGAGGAAGATGATCGGGAGGAGGAGGAAGAGGAGGGCGGGGGAGGAGAGCGGAGAGAGGATGGAGAGGGAGTGAGACCCGGATGCTGATGCGAGTGAGGCGAAGGAAGGAAGAGGGGAGAGAAAAATATCGATTTACGGCAAGAAAAACCGAAGGGAGTGTGATACAAGGGGGCCTTTTACCCTGCGTGAACTGCAATCTAGAAGCGGGCAGGGGGATCGGGGACGGTGGGCGATAGCGCGGCTTCATCTGCGGATCCGAGTGTGTGTGTTGTGTTTTTTTTCCACCTGAGTATCCGCCGGTGAGGGAGGAGGACACGCCAAAGGAGAGGAGCGGGGAAGATGCTGTGATCCGCTACTTGCAGTGATGTAGAGAGGCAGAGACGGGCAGGGACAGGGAGGGGGAGGACTACGCTCAGCACGGAAAAAAGATGGTTGTTTTGCGGGGAATACGCGCTTCGCCTCGAAATATTGTGAGAATGCGGCGGCCGGCCGACGAATCTTCCCGTTTGGCGAGAAACTTCAGGCGGTGTCGGTTTTTTTGACAGACGGCCGTTGGTCCAGGCGCTGAAGCTAAAGCTAGCCTCGCTGCTGAGTGGGAGAGCGGCGGCGGCGGCGGCGAGGCTAAAATAGCATGTTGTTGCACCTGTAAAACAGGCCTGACAGAGAGAATAACATCCATTTAATTCCATTCACTTGACGCATTGGACGTTTTTGTCGGTAAATTCAACCAGCGAATGGCGTAAATGTGAGCAAAACCTGCTTGTTTTAAGGCGATATAACGTTTTCTCCTATTAACCGCCATATATAGTTAACGTCAAGGTGCAAGCTAAACAAATAAGCTAATGTACATAAGTAAAAGCTCATTAGTTTGCTAACCCTGTCACGTTTATATGTAGGCTAGACGTCAGTATTTAACAGCCTAGCAACTTATTGTCATCTCAGTCCCCCCTGCTTTAATCCACCAAATATCGAGGTGTTTGGTTAAATATCATGTTCACTGAAATATTTAGCCCGGTTTTAGATTCTCATTTGTCATCCAAGGTCTTGTGAATCAGTTTTTCTTTTTTACATTTAGTAACTTCAGAGTAGCAGTGTTGTCACCAATATAAAAATGCAGCCCTTCTAAGTTGAGCATCATCTTGTATCCCCCCCACAGTAACTTCTGTATACAATATCACAGTAATTGCAATAATCACAGTGCAGTAGTAGTAGTAATAATACTTGTGTATCAGCCTCCAGTCAGAGCAGTATGAGTAAGGAACTGTCTCTAAGTCAGTCAGCTCAATATGTTGGGCCCTATCGACTGGAAAAGACTCTGGGGAAGGGACAGACAGGTGAGTACAACAAACTGATTTTGAGTGTAAAATGTTAAAACTCTCTTCTGTTTTATAGCTCTGAACATTTGTAATTTAAATCAGGACCAGTTCACCCGAGCAAATCAGAAAAGGCCTCAAATTGTGTGATGCAGCTGTCAGACCCAGAGTTCAAACTGTTCTGTCAATAGTTTTGAGATGATATCTCTTGTGCTAATCCTCCCATCTCCTGTTTTAAATCTGTTACGCAATAAATATTGAACTGAAGCTGGACTTTAAAGCATCAAATTGCAAGATTCTTGTCAGAAAAAACTGCATTTAGATCTGTGGCCCAAATGCCTCAGCGATACTATTTTATGTAGAATTAAAAGCCGTAGATGAAGCTTCTTTCTTTCTGTCTCCAATACCTTTGTTTTCCCCTCCTGCACGTCTCTCACTCTGTCATTCAGGACTGGTCAAGCTGGGGGTCCATTGTATTACGGGTCAGAAGGTAGCGATCAAAATAGTCAACAGAGAGAAGCTGTCTGAGTCAGTCCTGATGAAGGTACGGTGTGACGCCAAGAGGTTGTTGCTCACAGTGACGACGACAGGGCTAATTTTGTATATAGCATGATGTGTTAAGCTGTACACAGACTGCTCTGTATTCTCTATATTTATCTTCTGTATTAGTTAATTAATTAACCTTGGTTTTGATGCTTTAAAAATGACATTGACTGCCTGCTGTGCTCTGCTTCAGTGTCTTCATCGGTTTCTTTCTTTCTTCCTGTCTCTTTCCTCCTACCCTCCTCTTCTCTCTCACCAGGTTGAGAGGGAGATTGCCATTCTGAAACTGATTGAGCATCCGCATGTGTTGAAGCTGCATGATGTTTACGAGAATAACAAATATCTGTGAGTTCCCTCTGCATTCAAAACAGCCTTGCACTTTGGCTCAATGCAGTTTGCATGTTTTTGTTGATGAGTACTGACGTTTAGAGTGGGATGGGTATAAATATTACCCTAGGAACTGTACTAATTCACTCTTATTATTGTAATTCTCACTTTTTCTTCATCTCCTGCGATTATTTTGATCTATCTTGAGGAAGGATATACCCCAGATCCTTTAATACCTTTATAGTACAAAAAAGCTGTTGGAGTAAACAGTCAGGTTAGCTAAAAGTGAGTACAGTCTTAGTATTACAGTCCTAGAATCTAAACTGGCTACCAATCAGAGCGCTGTCCCTGTTTGTCGACAGGTACCTGGTGTTGGAGCATGTGTCAGGAGGAGAGTTGTTTGACTACCTGGTGAAGAAGGGCCGGCTAACTCCGAAAGAGGCCAGGAAGTTCTTCAGGCAGATCATCTCTGCTCTGGACTTCTGCCACAGTCATTCCATCTGGTTGGTTGTTGCACAGAGTAGTGGTCTAGGTCATATAGTTTAGGTTCCTATATTGGCATGCTAAGCTATTAAGAGTCTTTTCTTTAAATAATAAAAAAAATCAGTGGTGGTTTGATGTAATAAATGAGTGGGAAAACCTGTGATTCTGCAGCGCGAACCAACATTAATGACACTTTTTCAAACCCATGCAGTTATAATTACACTAGAATGAAATAATCAGCACCAAAAGTCTGAATATTCTGTATATTTGTGCAGTCACAGAGACCTGAAGCCTGAGAACTTGCTCCTGGATGAAAAGAACAACATTCGCATCGCTGACTTTGGCATGGCCTCCCTACAGGTGGGAGACAGTCTGTTAGAAACCAGCTGTGGGTGAGTACCAGCTCTGTGTGCAGGTTTGTAAATAGTTGGCATTAAAAGTGTCATATTTTGTATTTTTTTAGAACTGTAGATCTGTGGATTATATATTATATTTTCTTCGAAGATAAAGTACAGTAGCAGTCACAGAAGCTGAAAACACATACACCAAACATGCATTCATTTCTCATACTGCTTCAGTTTTCCTCTTACTATTGTTACTGCCAATTCTTCTGCACGTGTAAGCATGACGAATTTCCCTGTAACATTCTCTCTCCTTTCAGATCACCACATTATGCTTGCCCTGAAGTTATACGGGTAAGTGTCGTGCTCTTACACAGCGTCCTCCTCAAATGTAATGAAAATGAGCAAAATGTATAATCACAGGAAAATGCTTAATTGCAAAGCTACATGAGCTAAACACGAACCAAAGACATCACTAATTATTTCAAAAATTAATTAAAAAAACTCCTAATAGTATAGTGTCTCTGCCAGTTGTGTTGTTTTCATGAAGGCTCGTCTTTAATAAGCGTGAATCTTTAGGGCACCGAGCACTCAGAAGATTATCCAGTTGTATCAATGAAAAGATGATTTTGCAGTGTTTTGAACTGAGATTTACTAAGTGCTGGATTAAAATGGATTACAGTGTTTCTTATGACAGCGATATAGTCAGCGAGTGTAGTCTTTGATAAGCTTAAAATCAGCTGAAATTATCTCAGTGAATATTACCAATTAGTGCGACTCATTAATGTATTCAAAAAGTCTGCTGTGAATGGATTCATGGGGGATTCTGTCTTTGGCAGGGGGAGAAATACGATGGACGGAGAGCAGATGTGTGGAGCTGTGGGGTCATCCTGTTTGCCCTGCTGGTGGTAAGTCTTTTAACTCGTGTTTTCACAGTGCTGTTTGGTCTCTTTCCCAATTTTTGCAAAGTTTACTTGATCAAATCTTGGTTTTCCGTCCTCTCTCCTTCGTCCCTCTCTCCCCACAGGGTGCTCTACCGTTTGACCATGACAATTTACGCCAGCTCCTGGAAAAGGTGAAGAGTGGTGTGTTCCACATGCCCCACTTCATCCCACCGGACTGCCAGTCTCTGCTCAAGGGCATGATTGAGGTCAACCCTGAAAAGAGGCTCACGGTATGAGATTGCTCACAGCAGTCCAAGGCTCATATGCAGACTGTATCCAGAAATAATTTAGCCAGATTTACACCTGCATTAAGTTGTCCACCTTGACCTGAGCTTGCCTCTCCTTCCTTCCTTTTGAATATATAGTAAAGAGAGGAGCTTAAACCTGGAGTGCAGGACATTTAGATATAAATGGACATCAAGCCCTTAGCCAATGAGTTCACACAATGCTGATTAAGAATATCAGTGCCAGCTAAATCTCTGTACTTTGCAGTATACCAGAGTTTTAAATCTGCTTTCTTTAGTGCCATTCCCACAGTGGTGCATCAGAGTAGTTGCATTTTATGCGAACCAGCAGCGATTGGTTGCCAGAGTTGAAGAGGCGAGCAACCCTAGCGACAGACACAGCAGCTAGGAGTGTGGCGAAGCCTGTGGTTGAAAAATCTAGCAAGTGTCCAAGAAAGGCTTCTGACACTCCCAATGCAAAAGATCTTTGTACAGAGTGAGAATTACAGTCTAAAAACAATAGTGATCAACAGCGACACATATGTTAAAGATGCACATCGCCAGTGTTTGTGTAATTAGTCTCCTTGCCAGAGGGGTGAGACAAACGTTTTGCACTGCAGGTTTAATTCAGCAGCTGTTAATAATACCAATATTTTTTTTGTCTTGGTTCAGTTTTAGATTTTTCTGCTTATCTGTGCTGGATTTGCACTCTAATAATATTAGCTCAGTGGTTTATTTGATGTTTTTTGTTGAATGAAAGTGCAATCAGAAGGATGTGTGTTAGTACCACGTTTAAAGTTGTGTTTTTTGACATGTTTGAAACCGTCTAGTTCAATACCATTTCTTCAGCTCACTTAGTGGTAATTTACTGCTATGTTGACAACACATTCATGCTGCAAAGTTGTAAACTGCCATTTCAATATATAATATTTAGACTTGATGAAATGTGTGAATGCAAAAAAAAAAAGATGCGGTGTGAACTGTTTACACTGCACAGCTCTGTCGCCATCTGGCTGTTAACAGACTGTAGAAACTAATGGCCCCATCTGCCCTGTCACCCCTACAGCTAGAGGCCATCCAGAAACATGCCTGGTACCTGTGAGTATATGTTCATTTTCATGCACTGAGCTGTTAAAATGAGGGTGCATCATATATTGATCATGCACCTTACATCTGTGTCATTCTTGTGAGCTTCATTGTGTGTGTGTGTGTGTGTGTGTGCGTGCTTGCGGCTCCTAGGGGTGGTCGTAATGAGCCGTGTCCCGAGCAGCCTCCTCCCAGGCGAGTGTGTGTGAGGCGAATCTTGTCCCTGACTGAGCTGGACCCAGATGTGTTGGACAGCATGCACTCACTGGGTTGCTTCCGAGACCGAGTCAAGCTCACACGTGATTTGCAATGTGAAGAGTAAGTTTTTTTTTTTCAGCTCAAAGGATGACAATTGTTTTGAGTGCCTGATTGCACACTGAATGACTAGAAAATTCAAAACATCTCTCAGCTGCACAATGGTAGTATTTATTTTAGGACTGTTAAACTGTGTCGTGCACAATAGTTTTATTCTGGTTACTCAGTCATGTACTCAATGAGTGTCACTGATCATTGTCACATTTTGAGTGCTGTCTGAAAGTGTAGACAGGAAATGGTGTCTTCTCTCCGCAGCTATGTGAAGCTCTGAGCCAGTTTGACTTCATATGTGGTTTAAAGGTGTCATACTGTGAATAGCTGTGCCCACCTTCAGGGACTAGATCCTCTGTAAGATAAGGCCTATGATACTGCGCTTTCACATCCTGTCCAAGAAATATGATCTAGCCGCACAAATATCGAAATAAAGGTACGGTCGGGTGCTCTTTGTTCAGTTTTAAATAATCACATGGAAGCAATACTAGGGTTTCAATTCATTCATTCATTCATATTAAAATAAAGAATTTTTATTTGTCTTTGAGATGAAGATGATGGCCTAAAATCTCTTGTTTTGTCAACAACCCTAAGATACTCAGTTTACTGTCATAGAGAAGAAAAGAAACCACAAAAACCAAAGAATTAACCAAAGAATATTGACTGTTTCATTAAAAAAATTACCGTACTCAAACCAGTTACTTCAATAGTTGATAACTAATGGATAAACAGATTAATCATTCCCTCCCATGAATGCAGTATCTCTTGAATGTCTGCATGGAATTTCTTCAGATGTGGTTCAAATGTTCACCTGAACTTATTCAGTTCAGGTCACTGTGGCCTCATAAAGCATGTTTTTGGCCACAACTAAAGAATCAATATGCTAATTATGATAAAGTTTCACGCAAATATATAATATGATCAAACAATGAAGGTATAACATTTAATATCCAGAAGGTCAAAGGTCAAATCTGGGTAAGTATGGATGTCATCGACAGCTTGAACAGCTTGTATAGTAAGACAGTAATTCTAGTTTGATTTGTTATAATTTATTCAGGCTGTGGAGGATCCAGCTACTGAACACACAGTGACACAGACACAGTGGAACATACTGTACTAGAAAGTTTTGGTGCAAAGGTGCCAATTCTGTCCTGTTCCAGTACATATTATCAGTTGAACAGAGAGTTTTGTAAATATCTCCTGACATAAAATCCATGTTTGTGTATGATTGTGTTATTGTGTGGTGCAGGAACATATTTTTACCTGCAAATTTTTGTACACAAGTTTTTTGGGAGGGTTCCCTTCCTAATCACATACTGTTCCTTTTCTAAATCTTTCTTCCTGTAATGTAGCATCTCATCCAATAAGTTTCTGTCTTTCTCTGTGTTTATCTCAGAGAAAACCAGGAGAAGATGATCTATTACCTACTACTGGACAGGAAAGAGCGCTACCCCAGCTATGAGGATGAGGACTTACCTCCGCGCAATGACGTAGGTCAGTCATTAGGGGGCAGGAGGGATCCATTTAATGGAGGATGCTCCTTTTCTCACTCCCAGTTTTACCACAGTCTGTGAATCTGGTGTCATACACACAGGTACTCTTTACCTCTGCCAATATAATTGGGATTACTTGAGCTTATGCAACAATATTTTGCTCAGATTAGCATTACCGTTAGCAATAAAACATAAAGCAATATGGAAGACAGACAGAGAGGTTTGTGCCAAGTGCCCTCTTGTCAGATTTGGCTTTCCTGGCCCAAAAACTCCAGAAGCATTTTTGCTTTATTATTGTTAAACTGCCAGCAGTAAGTCGTAAATGTCTTTTACAATGTTCATACCAGACTTCACAGGACATCTGCAAGTTTTCTCTATGGGACAAAACTGAGAGAGGGCAGCCATTCTGCCAGTGCAAACGGAGCTAAGTTTATCACAGTCACAGATGGTGCAGCAAGCGAAAGGCCTGTGGAAAAATTACTTTCAACATGATCATACTTCTCAGAGGTGCAAAACAGAAAATAAATGCATAGTGAAGATGGTGAAGAGCCAGTGCCATTCTTACTAACAGGAAGCAAAAGGGTTTATTAGAAATGCGTTATGTTAATTTGAGAACACTTGATCGCTGCCACCCTTTTGAGAGCAATCCTATTATGTTGCACAGTGTGTCATGTTTGGCTGTTTAAAAATGTAGATTTGCTTTGAACTGCTGATGAATTTATGGTGTTTTTATTTAGCAGATCCTCCTAGAAAGCGTGTTGACTCCCCAATGCTGACGCGCCATGGCCGCTGCCGTCCTGAGAGGAAGAGCCTGGAGGTGCTGAGTGTTACTGAGCAGGGCTCTCCTACCCCACCTCGCAGGGCCCTGGACACAGCTGCTCACAGCCAGAGGTACAGAGTGTTATTCCTACGCATATACAGTTCATACATAGGGTGCAAGAATTCCGTCTCACACAGTTTCTTGGTGCTTATACTCTGTCTTTCCTGACAAGCTTTTAACCTTTGATCTACTTGTCAGGTCTCGCTCAGTCAGCGGAGCATCTACTGGTCTCTCCTCCAGCCCTCTCAGCAGTCCCAGGGTAAGGCTCCGTCAGCGAGCTTGTAAAAAACTGTTGCGGCACTATCTTTGAACATGATACAAACTTGTGTTATAAAATACTGATTGTCCAACATTCCACTTTTTTTATTACTTGCCTCCTACCTGCAGCCTACTAGCACTATAGTTCCGGTTGTAGATTTATGTGCTGCAGTGTTTCCCAGCAGTCAGTGTCAGCGTGGTTTGGATTCCTGTTGAGGCCCAGGGTTTGCATCAGATTTCGGCCCTGTAGATCCTACTATAGTTTGGTTGGGCAACAACAGCACTCTGTGTGGTTTTGGATTTGAAGATATTGTTGACATTAAGATAGACTGGGCAAAAATTCAGTGTTATTATCTCTTTTGAATTACTCAATTTTAATGGCAAAATTCCCAACAATATTTAACACATTCTGTTTTCAGGTTTATTCTAGTGTTTTTGTTTTTGAACCATAAAAATAATTAGACTCTTCATTTTTTCAATGCTTCAATAATTCTACTGTAAACTATTTTTATCAGTATGCTGTGATAATTTTTGCGGCATTTCTTGCCGATGTCACTTGCCCCTGCATTACAACAATTTAAACACTCTCCACAACTCCTTAAAATATTCATTTATCTATCTTCTCAGTCATTTTTACACATCATCACAACACCTCAAACGAAATGTCTCACCCAGCAGGAGGTTTGCATTTTTCTTCTGTCTTCATGTCACTTCTCTTCCTCTGCATGCAAGAAGCAGTTGTATGGCATTTTTTAGAATAATTAACCATTAACTTAGATGATTTATGTGATAATTTTAGTTTGATCATGTTCAAAACTGTGTTAAAACAGTGTGCAAATGGTCACATTTGAAAAATTTAATTGTCAGTAACACTGCCACTTTCCTCTGTCACTGCATTATTAACCCTTTCACTGCCACGATTGTCACTAAACCCTCACTTGTATGAAATATAGATTGCACTTACAAAATGCTAAAAGGGCCAAACTGAAAGCTTTAATGGTCAGCACTGACAGCAGTACATTTGGCACATTCACTACTCACAAGATGCACTCTTCTGTCATTAAGCATGATATTCATTTCCATCCTTTCTCCATTTTCCATCCCTTCTCTTTCTTGTTTTCCATCTCTCCCACCCCCCCACCCCCGACCCCACAAACCCCACTCCCCAGTCCTATCAGAGCCCCGTCTTCACTTTCAGCCAATCAGATGTCACCTCTGCCACCGCTTCCCCCCTCACAAAGGAGTCCAAACAGGGAAGCACCACCACTCCACGCTCAGCACGGGCTCATGACAAGCCCAAAGCTCCCCCCAACCCAAAGACCCAGACCTTGCCCACCAAGGGACCTGCCGACCGACCCCATCTGCAGCCCATCAAATCCCTGCCTCTGCACAATCCATCCTCCCGCTCGCCCTCCCCCTCCCCTCTTCTGTCACCCATCCCCCGTTTCTTCTTCCCTTCGTCCTCTGTCCTAAAGTCAGTGACTAAGAGCTTCTACCCAAACTCTGCCCACTCTGTGCCGCAGGTCACTCCCCAGGGCTCTCCGTTGCCCACACCCTTGGGCACCCCTGTCCACCACCCTCACCACCCTTCCTCTACCCCGCCCTCCTCTTCCTCGTCCTCGTCCTCCTCGCGGGCGGAGGGAGGGGGAGGGGTGGGCTCGCTGTCGCTGACCCCGCCTTCAAGCCCAGGAGGGGGAAGTGGCATGGCGGCCAGCAGCTCTGCCCACTGGAGGACTCGCCTCAATTCTTTCAAGAACAACCTGCTGGGCTCGCCCCGTTTCCATCGCCGTAAATTGCAAGGTAAGTTCCGCATGCTTACCAAAATATTGTGTGGGAGTTATGTTGTGTTTTCACCTCACAGGTCTGGAACAACCGAAGTAGATCATCGTTTCAAAAGGCGTCCTTGTTTCTCATGCCAGTAAAACATTAATTTTCTCTTTCAGCGTACAGTATTTAAGAGCTCTAAAATGACTGAGGGTCACATCTCTGCCATTTTCTCCTTCTGCTAATATTAACTCAAATTTTAAATGTAATAGTAATTTGTCTCTCTCAGTTCCTACATCAGAAGACATGTCCAGTCTAACACCAGAATCCAGCCCAGAGTAAGTTGCATCTCCTGAGAAGTCTCTCGTTTTCACATTATAAACCCTTTGTGTATGTTTTCTATGGTTATCTGTATGTGCTAATATCGTGTGCATATTTTTTTTTGTCTGGCTACCAGGCTGGCTAAGAAGTCATGGTTTGGAAATTTCATCGGCTTGGAGAAAGAGGAGCAGATCTTCGTTGTGATCAGAGACAAACCTCTGAGTTCGGTCAAAGCCGACATCGTCCACGCCTTCCTGTCTGTAAGTACCTGATGTGGTCTGTGTTTCACGTCTGTCACTACCAAAGCTTGTTCGTAGAACGCATGGCTCTCACTGGCAAAGCTGTAACAAACTCACATCTCTCATACTGTGCGCACTTCATTTCTTTCATTATTTCAGTTTCCTCTTTTTTTTCAATCTTTATTTAATCTTTAATCACTCGTGGCACGTAGATGGATCACTTTGCTTTCACCAATGGCTCACTCTTTCTCTCTCCTCTCCTCACCCTCACCCTTTGTCTCCCTATACTCACGTTGGCCCCATACCTCTCCTGCCTCGTAAGTCTGTCGGTCTCTCTGCTTCTTCTCTGTCTCCCCACCACACAGATCCCGTCTCTCAGTCACAGCGTCCTCTCGCAGACCAGCTTCCGGGCCGAGTACAAGTCCTCCGGCGGCCCCTCCGTCTTCCAGAAGCCCGTCAAGTTCCAGGTGGACATTGCCTTTTCCGAGGGCGAGAGGGAGCGGGACAGGGAGAGGACCGAGAGGGAGGGGAGGAGGGAGACAGGAATCTACAGCGTGACATTCACCCTCATATCAGGCAAGTGGAGGGACATTAAACCCCTAAATGGTGAACTGAATGAAAGAATATAAACATAAACATTCTGGACATAAATTCCAGCAAAAATGTGATGTTTTGGGTAACATTGTGATATTGAGAATCAACACCACACTCATGTCTGTATATAAAGCTAAAGCGACAAGATTGTTAGCTCTGCTTGGCACAAAGACTGGAACTGGGACAGGGAGAAACTTTTCTTTTTTTAACCTATTTAAAGTACTTACCTATTTTTAAAGTACTTAAACCTTGTCATCTTTATTTATTCTTTGATCAGACACTTCCTCAAGTAAATCACAATTTTGTTATATTATATTTTAAGGGTGTCTTTTGTAGACATTTGGCCAAATTAAAAACAAGGTCTGCTCAAAAATAACTTCAAACACAAAAAATGTGACCTGAAAATCACCATCATTATGGTTTTGATACTGAAAGCCAGGTGTCATACCGACACTTATGTCACTATTTTTGGAACAGTACTGACCATAAGTTGCATGTGTTTGCCTTGAAACCTGTCCAGGTCCGAGTCGCAGGTTCAGACGAGTGGTGGAGACGATTCAAGCTCAGCTTCTCAGCTCCCATGATCAGCCACTGGTGCAAGCCCTATCTGGTGAGAGTGCTTACACACACTTGTCCACACATTAGAGTAAAAAGTTTTTAAAAAATGAATTTTTTCCTCTAGGTACAGCTGCAGTTGTACTTAAATTAAAAGATTTGCGTTTTGAATGTGTTTTGTCTGCATTGAAAAAACTAACTGTTATTTTTTTCTTTTAAAGTCTCTTTTTTTTTGCTCTGAACAGATCTTTCTGCATTGATGAGCTCTCTCACTATATGCATACTCAGTTATTTGTCTTTGATGCAGTGGTTTATGTAGAAACACTAATTTCTGTGTTATCTAATAAAGGTTTCTCTTCAAACAGTACTTTTTTTTTTAGCTAAGAATGCCTTTGAAGGCTACAGTGGCCCAGTTGATCAGCTAACTTTTTGGCAAAAAGGAAAGAAAATATTGTGCTAATTTTTTAGGCCCACCCCCAACATTTCAATCACACCTGTGGCACGTATACATCGGGAGTGACTTTCCTGTTCTCTGCTCCTGATCCCTTCCCAGATGAGAAGAACGGCCGGCCCCACGGGACCCCCACCCGCCAAAACTCGAGGCGCTCTGAGGGTGGGGGCGACAGGTGCGAGTGGGGCGACCGAGCAGATGGTGGAGGCATAGGAGGCAGCGGGGGAGTTCTGCAGCGCAGAGGCTCGGCAAAAGAGAGAACCCGACTGCTGTCCTCCAACGGAACCCAATCCCAACCGTAGGATAGAAAGTGAGACCACGCAGCAGGATGCCTGAACTACACCAGAAAGAAGACAGCATAACTTCATCTCCAAGTATCCCTGCAAGCCATGAGCTACTCCTATTCTTCCTTGACTAAGTTATTGAAGGTGCCTGACCATAGCAAGGATTGAGCCTTCTCCCCCCATCATGCATTTTTTTCCAACATTCTCTTGATCTTTCGGATCACCAGGATTCCTACCCTTAAATAACAAAGAAGTGTTAAGGAACCACCCTTTAATGAAAAAAAATAATATGTGAATGAGCAGTTTGGTATCCATCATAGATACAGCTTCACAGATCAAACTAGGATTTTTGAAGTGCTAATGTGCATGCCAGTTAGCAAATCAGCCTGCTAAAGGATGCTGACACGACCAGATAGGCTAGTCTACCATACCATTGTAATACAGTATCTGACACCAAAAAGAAACAACAGTCTTGTGATGACTCTCAAGATTACTCTTTAAATTAACCCGTGCGCTCATATCACTATCAAGCAACATGCAATTACCAGTCCGTACTGAGAGAAATACAAATGCATCCTAAAGAGTTAACAACCTGCTACCACCTCAGCGAGTGGTGACGAACAAAAGGTCCTGTTTTTCTCAGGAGAAACCCTGGAATTCCAGCAGTGTCTTCTCCTGAGGTAAAGAAAACCAACAAAGTAAGCTAAGTAAGTGAATGTGAAATAAATATTTTTTTATTTAGTTTTTATTTATGTTTACATACTTCTTTTGAGGATGTCAGTAGCACAGTGATCGCAGTAACGACAGCAACCGAAACACCACGGTGTTTGACGGGGGAAGCTGACAGGCATTCATTTAAAGTTAAATGTTTTTGATTCTTTTGTATTTCCTTTTTACTCAGAGACAATACGAAACGATGCATCTGAGATTTTTGCATTGGACCCTTGTTGCTCTGAAGGAAAGTGTTTTTTGATTTGAACAGAAATATGAACATTGCTATATGAAGAAAAGAAAAAAAAACACTATGCGTGAATAGTTCCATGAACCTCATCACAGCTGTTTGTGCCCAGATTGAATGAGAAGACCATTCCTGACCTGTGGATCAAACAGAAACCACCTTTCTCGTCGAGCTTGTCTCCTGTTGCCATAGTATTCACGTACTGACTTATAACAAAATAAAACAAAAAAAACACACGCACACACACACACACACACACAAAGGAAATTCATCAGTGGACGTTTTCATGATGCTGGACTCAAAAGGCTTGCAGTGTCAATTCCTCGTTGAACAGGACTTCAAAATGGGAAGCAAGCAGAGTCTCCTATTCCTGACGCTCCTCATTTCAGTGTTCACCAACAAGCCAAGTAGTCCATCACTGCACCCACGCTCATCACTGAGAGTCGCACCATTCTGCAAGCAGACGTAGCAACTCGGACAGTCACGTATTACTCCAGTACTCTGTCAGACTAGTCGATGTTCATCACCAGTCTTCCATACAGCACAATATGCAAGAAAAGTGCAGAATGTTTTCAGAGACACACAGCGCTACGTTTTTTTTTTTTCATTTTAATGGTTTATTTGTATATTTCTCCACTTCTCCACTCTATTTATTATTTATTTTTATTTATTGAAGTTATTTGTTTATGTCATGTATTTGTTTACACACTAGATTTTATGCCAACAAAAACGTGTCAGTAACAATCTTTTCCATCTTTTGGATTACTCATTACTGATCTTTTTCTTTTGTTCTCTCCATGCAAAAGAACGACTTTGATAGCGGTACTGACAAGTGGTTCTCATCATACGTCTCCAGTGATCTTTGTCTGCATCTCACGTCTCTTTTAATCACGTTTATCTCTGGTAACTGGAATCTGTGTGCGAGACGGGGTGGATGACGACTGAGCGGGAATGAGCTGAAAACTGTGCAGCAGATGCATTTTGAGCTGATCACGTACGGAGATGTTGACTGACCCAGTAATATTAAATGAATTAACACAGCCGAAACCATAACCAGGCACCCAATTTCTCTCTTCTCATACATTGAATGCTTGCTAACTCGCTTCATCTCTTGCTTTTATGCCTTTTGTCCCCTTGACCTGTCTGTCTGCCCCCTCACCTCTGTCGTGTAGCCATCATCATCATCATCATCATCACAAGAGAAACTGTATGACGTTCGCCTCACAGTCCATACACACTTTATGATTGCTCACCGCCATCAGTTTCATCTCTCACCTCCCACCTTCACTTTCATTGACCCAACTCTGGCTAAGATTGTAAACTATTCTCCATTCATTCATAAGGGTCAGTAGAATAAGGTGTTTAAAAAAAGAAATGTCTGTATCATAATTTAAATATAAAAAGTGCACTATTATAACTATTGCCTGTGATAAAAAGAACAATTATGATTGAATTGATGGTCAAAATAAAGAGAGATCCACCTTATTGTTATGGTTACAATAATAAACCCTAAATTCATATGTGTGTCTATTTAGTTTCTGGGTTAAAATGGTGTCTCTTCATTTTATGTGGTTGTTTCTTTAACCTTGCATCAAAGCTAAAAAAGGTAAAGCTTAAAATAGTATCACCATTTGGATAATTTGTATTATGTGCGTTAATGTCATAACAGAATAACATGAAGCTACTAATGATCATTGTTCTGAAACGAGATATAAATGAGAAAATAGCGCACAAAATTGAGATTTGGTAGCATTTCCTGGAGTTTTTAATCTCATCTCAAGGTTTCCTTTGTCCAGTGTTTGAGTTTTCTCGAGATCTAGAATGTATTTCATGGTTGCATAAACAAGACTACTTTATTTCTGCTGAAATGTGGTTAATAGCTCTAGAAAAATGTAGTAAGTGAACTTGAGATGAGATTATTCATCCCAAGAAATATGTAACAGTTTATTTGAAAAGAGGTTTTACCTAAACAGTCGTTCATTGTGACATAAATACACAGTTGACAGTGTAACAATAAAAGTTTGTATTTATTTGATGACATCTAATGTTGATAAAAAGGTTAGGTATACTCACATTTGTGAAAGGAGTTGTATAAAATATATGACAATTACATGTCAAGATAATGAAGTGTATATTGCATATAAAGGGAAATATATCTATCATTTTATCATCAGGGCCCAGTTGTTGTGATCATAATAATCCAGGATCAGGTAATCCAGTGTACTTTTGTGTCAGTCAAAGCAGCACTGAATTAGATTATCTTGCACATTTTTCAGATTACCAGGGCTCTAAATGGGTTTACACTTTACGTGAAGAGACAGAAAGAGTGCAATAAAACAATACAAGCATCCTCATCCATTTTCAATTTCAGTTCGACAGTTAGACCTCTCATCTCAATTCTCAGTTAAAATTAATAAAAAGGCGAAATGTCCAAACCTCAAGAAAAGAAAGAATATTCAGAGTTAGTTTTTTCCCCCTGGAATTCATCCTGAATGCTACCCTTCGGTTGCAATTGGGACAATCCTAAACTTTTTGGGTCATAAGTCTCCCAGCCAGGGGTGGAGCCGGGAGGTGGCTCAGGGTGGCCACAACCACCACATACTGAAATCTGGCTAATGAAACTAAAACAGTGAAGTCCATCAAATAGCTACACTCATAGACCTGGCCTTATATCCAGTAACTACTGTTTTTCTGGCATAACTTTTTTGGCAGAATTGTTTTTCTACGACTATTGTTCCCATATCCTAATAAGACTATTTTACACCACCACTGATCCCAGTCATGCTAAAAGTTTTGAATAACACATATTAAAGGTTTTACCCAGATCAAGATTCCTAGGACAAAAGGTACAGCTTCTGTATAACTTTAAAATCATTGATATTTAGAGCCCTGACAAAAAAATAATGAAAAATCACAAATCAGCAGGGATGCTTAGCCTAGACTAGCAAGGATTCAAGCTAGCTAGCTAGTGCTACAACAAGCTAATATAGCTAACGTTAATACCTTAACATAAAGTAAGCTAGTTAGTCTTTCAAACAGATCATTTATAATTGTATCATTTATAAATAATTCATACATGTAAAAAATCTTTTTTTTTTTTTAACATTTTCACATATTGCAGGATTTTGTGTGTGTGTGTGTGTCAAGTAAGAGCTAAACCTTCATATGACTCTCATGTAAATAGTAAACATAAACTTTTAAGATTAGCACAGCTACTAGCATCTAAGAAAAGACCTGTAATTAAAATATCTAGTGGTAAAATTATGGTAGAGAAGCATCATCCCCCGTTTACCCTTCTTCTGGGCCCAGATGCTGATTAGATTTCCGACGGTCCCTAAAGGCATCATCTGCTCATCCATGCCAGCATCAGTAGTACAGTCGGAAGGAGGAGGAAGAGGAGGAGGAAGAGGAGGAGGAGGAGGAGGAGGAGGAGGAGGGTCCACCGACGCTACAGTAGCAGACACCGGGAGCCTGAGCGACGTCAGAAGTTCACAGTCGGTTCCTGCTTTTCTGGATTCTGGACATTTCGGCGCCGTAAACAACAACAGGTTCGTTAACGGGCTGCTGACGGTGTTGTGTTGCGTTGAAGTGAACACACAAACGGTCGCATCTCTGCCGGAGCGTCAACGAGCCGTTTGTGTGTCGCTAACTACACACTGGGCTGGGCGCTCGGCTAACCAGCACTAGCAGCAGCAGCTAGCGCTCATATGTAGACCTGCTCTAGTTTGTTTAAACGTCAGCTAGCGTTAATTAACATTCACCGACTGTAGGTGTAGCATGACAGCTAACATTAGTGTGACGCTCTCAGGTACAAAAGAATCAACAATAGGTCGAGGTAAAGAACCAAACATGTAGCACAAGCACATTATTAGTATGCTTGTGCTGCTGAATCAAAATTTATCTTGTGTTCACGACTAACCAGTACATATCTTTGTGTGTTTTTGTAAAAAAAAGAAAAAAAAGTGCTAGCTAGCCATAACATCCCCTTTTAAAAGATTCCTGTGCTCTCTGTTTTGGGTTGACTTGGCTCAAACAGAGTGTCATCTCTACATATTTGCTGTGTTTGCTGACGTTATGTCCTGCCATATAACCTATATAGTCAGTGGTTTGGTGCATGGTTTAATGTTTGTATGGAGTTTACACATTATCTACTTCCTCCCCTTGGTGTTCTCCTTGTGAAAAGCTGAAACATGCCACAGCTCTGCCCAGCCTTGCCTGACAATGAATAGCTTAAAGGGGTTTATGCAAACTTTGTGTCTACTTGAAATGTGTGTGTGTGAAGGGATTTACCACTCAGCATAATAATACACACTACATTTATCTGGTTTACGAGAAACTTATGCAAGCTTAGACCGTGTTGACATTACTGGTGTTCACCTTTGCAGTCTTGCAATGATGGAGATTATATAGCTGTCCATAAAAAGGTTATGAAGTTTTGCCATAAACCGGACGCAAGCTTATCTGATCTCAAAGTGCCATAAAGTCAGATAAAGAGATCAACTTGCTACCATGAAGGATGTCAGGCCTGTTAGAGATTTCCATTACTGTAACATGAAGCGCTCAGTGTTGTGAAATCAACAACACTAAGGGCTACTCCACTATCGGTACAGATTCGGCTCATGAATCAACTGGGAGCCAATGACAGTGATCACATGTATGAGAATTAGTTAAAAGTAGTATTTGGTAGGAGGGATAGTTATAGTAGGTTACTTCAGTGGCTTAATGATTCTTCAGATTAGCTTTATTTGACAATGCTGTCAACCTGAAATGACCGCATGTCCTCAGTAGCTAGTCTTGGCCAGTAGCACTGTTTGTCAATGATCCAGGCCATGCTGGATATTTGTGTGCTTTTGGTGAATTAAAACAAACGCAAGACTAGCCAGAGAATGTTCAGTTTCTTATATTTGTTTGTCTGCAATGATGTGATGCCGCAACAGAGTGAGCTTGATTAAATAAAAAGATCAGTACATTTTCACATGTTGCAATAAAAACGAAATGTCTCTATGGGGCAACTCGGGGCAGAGACAGCAATACACAAGTTAACGACAACAATACTGTTAATTATTCCTGATATTAGTAGCCCATATCACTCTAACATACAGCTTTACTTTCCATCACTTCCTCTTCCCATATCAGGTAGACAAGCAGGGAAAGTTTTGTCAAGATAAGCAGAGATAAGGCAGAGCTTACTGAAACACTGAGAATACACCTGAGGCTGCATGCTGCATGGTCCAGTAACTCTTTACTCTTTGTTTTTCTGCTCAGTTATTCTGTTGTAACTGGTTATATTCCTGGACGTCAAAATGCTGCAAAACAGATGCTCAGCAGATTTTTCATACGTGCATATTTGCGTATGATGACGAGAATCATGGGGAAAAAACTGGTGTGTGCGCTCTACTATGTGAGCTACTGTGCAGCCCCAAGCATTGGGTATTCTTATGCTCATCCACACTTCATATATTCTCCTGACACTCTAGTGGTCAATGTTTTTCACTTGTGTTTACCTCTTATCTAGTTTACACAAGCCCTGCCTTCCTCTGTCCTCTGTTCCCACTGTGAAGTCACTGTCTAATGTTGATCTGCTGTGTTTACTGTCTGGTAGATTTCTAAAGACCTTTTTTTTCATGTACCAAGCACATAAAAAAATAAGTGATTATTCGAGTTCTTTTGTCTTTACTGTTCATAGCCCACTGTTTCCTTATCTATTAATCTAAATTAATCTAAATCATACCTGTGGCTTTATCAAAACTTCCAGTGGGGCAGTCTTTTTTTAATTAAACAGTTAATGAGACATAAACTCTAAGTGAATTGGGAATCAAAGTTGCAGAGATGCAAAAGATTACTCCACTATCAGTGCAGATTGGACTCCCAAAGCATTTAATCATCAAAGCGATCTTGATAATAACCTCTTAAGAGACCAGCATATCACAATGCGGGCTTTTTCATTGTGTCTGAACTGAGCAGGTGTGTTGTGTGTGTGTGTTGGCACTGAAATAAAGGGGCTGAAGTAACTAAGGGTGGAATTTAACTCTGTTAGCCCTTGGCACAGGCACAGCTTTATCTGCCTGATCTGACATAAAGATCAGAACCCCAATGGGACTTGGGGACGGTGAGGAAATTGTGTGTGTGTGTTTGCCATTTTTAGATACACAATAAGAGCAGACGTAGCCTCCACAGGGGTGCAGTCCAGTGTCACAGTGACTAAACCGCGGGGCATTATCCATAGCCTATTTGTGGAGGAAAATCAATTCTCTTTGTGTATAGAAGCAGTAATTGCCTTAAACAAAAAAGACCCAATCACATCAGCAGCCATTCAGCGCTTTCCCATCAAACTCTATCAATTTCAAGCTGACTTAGCATTTGAAAGGAATCATAAATAATGTGTCTTTTGAGCTTTTCTAAAAATGCTTATGCATAAGATGGATGTGTTTTGCCAGGCTTAAACACACACATTTTGCAATTCATCATCAGTTTGATGAATCATCTGTATGTCCCTTCCCAGCATTTGCTCCCACCTTCAGACTCCTGTCAGCTGCTACAAGAAATGTGATCACAATTCACAAAGCAAAAGGGATGTCGCTGTAAGCTTTTTATATTGTTTGCATGTATTTTTTTCTTGTTGATGGCTTGCATGCAGTTCTCATCAGCCTGTTATTAAGTAGGTCAATTCATGGTATAGAAAACAGCTGCCCATATGCCCTTTGTTGTAATCTGCCCTAGGGATACCAAAATGTCATAGTCAAGGTATTGTCACAAGAGTTTTGTGTTGTTGTTGTTTCTCCCACAAATGGAAGTGGAGCAATGGAAATGGACATCAAAGTAATAGCAGTTAAGCTAAGAGTTAGGGTCTTGTAGATGATTTAATGTGCTTTTGTTACAAAACTTAAATTCAAGAAAGACTTTTAATAAGTCCTTTACAGTTATGTGACGCCTGTATGCAAATCCTACATATTTGTATTGTCAAAAATCCACACAAGAAATTTAAATATGTTTGTCCTCTGTGTGAGTTTTATTCAGATGTTAGCAACTGCCACTGAAGAATGTTAAATATTTGTGCACGATTTCCATTTTCACAGGTTTCTCCATATATATATATTAGGTGTGACTTCTTTTAAGCAGCACACTCGGTTCCTTTGCTTCTAGGTTGTCGGCTGACTCCTTTAAATTGCCAGTTAAAACAAACATCTCTTCTCCTACGCTATGCCTCCACTTCAGGTCGTCTCATCGTGCTCGGTAATCATGGCAGAAGCCCACCAGGCGGTGGCCTTCCAGTTCACGGTCACCTCAGAGGGCATTGATCTGCAGCTGTCCCACCAGGCCCTTACTGAGATCTACCTCTCTGGTGTGCGTTCCTGGAAGAAACGTATCATCAGACTCAAGGTATCTCCACCCTGTTTTGTTTGCTTCACCCAAAACCATCTGTAATAATAACCACAGCCTTGCTTAGAGTTTTCTTCTTTCTCCTTGTTTTCACTGCTTTTCTTTGTCTCTGTATGTTAACACTTGTATCTGCTTCACAGATAAATGCTGTTATTTTTTTCTTTTTCCTATTGACTACTTCATATGGTAGTATTAGAGTTCATTTTCTGCTTATTTTACTCAGTTTGCAGGTTTGCAAGCTGCAAACCTTTCAGAGCCTCTTTTTAAGTTGGAAGGCAGTAGGGCTGTAATAGTACACAAAAAGCTTGGTACATTTTCAATGCAGTGAAAACGAAAAAAGTCTGTCAGTATCATTGCAACTAGCTGCAACCTACAAAAACAAATTCAAAATGGTTGCGGACAACCACAGCTAGAGTTTGTTTTAAAAGGGTTGGTGTGACTTGCAGGGTGAATTGCAAATGAGAACAGGTCTCGATTACTTCCAGCATGTATTTAAAACCCACGTTCTCGACAACATGAGTGTGGTTGTGTATCTGCTGCTATAAAAACACCTATGGAGTTCGTTGGCGCTTTCGCCCGGTCTGAATTAAAGCTGAGTTTACACAGCACTCACTTTTTTCTTTTCCTACTGATGTTCACATTGTGATGCCGTCTCAAATGAGTGACCAAGTCCGACATAGAGCCAGCTACATACCTGATTACAACTGAAAAAAGCTAACATGTAGCTTTCATCTGATCCACCTGACTTTCAGAAAACTGTAATGTTCTCAAGCAGCAGACTTTAATGATAGTGAAGGCTCTTCAAATTCCGGTTGGCCTGCGTACACATACATACTAAACCGAAATGCCTGTTTACAGTACAAATATTTGTACTTAAATATTATTACACACCTTGTAGGGAGTAAGCACTTAAAACATACATCTTTAGCATAATATTAGCCTGCTGCTATGTTAAATGCTCACATAAATCATTGAAGCAAGCTAAATGGATCAGTTTTCTTTTTTAGTAGTTGTCTTTAAAGGTCTTTACTGTAGTCTTCGAACTGTAGTCTTTAAATTGCAAATAACAATTAAAATTTAAAAAGTTGTTTTTTGTTTTTCTACGTATCTGTCAGTGAGGTCTTCCATCATAATGTGTTGGCTTTACCATCAATCAGTAATAAATGCCACACATTATGGCACACACTTTGTCCATTTATCCTGCTTTCCATGACTCATTTCACTCAGTGCAATCAGGAAGTAATGTTACTGTATAAACATTCTGCACTCAAATGAGGATGATGTCTGGTACTGAGCTAAATGCAAATAGCACAGTCAGAATTGAGCTTTTGCATGTCATTTATTATTACCTTTTATTGTTTTATTACGGTAAATGTCAGTTTGCTGACTGTAAACAGGAAGAATGACATTTGAATGAATGCTTCTTCTCTCACATTAACAGAACAGTGTGATAACAGGGGTGTATCCTGCTAGCCCTTCGTCCTGGCTTTTTGTGGTCATCGCGATCCTGGCTACCATGTACACTCGCTCTGACCCCTCCATGGGACTCATAGCCAAGATACAAGAGCACCTGCCAGTCAGGTAACACTTCTCATTACTCTGAAAAACCGTGCAAATACATCGTTGGGTTCACCAGAGACCGCTGCCGCTGATTAGTTTTTGTGCTTTTGTAGCCTGAGACACAGCAGTGGTGCAAAAAGTATTAAAAACCTTGTTTAAGTAAAAGTAACAATACATCAATTTAAAAATACTAATCCTACATGAAAACTCCAACTTAGGTAAAAGTACATTAGCATTAGCAGCAAGATATATTAGTATGTAAGTATTAAAATAAAAGTGCTGGTTTGGTCATTCTGACTGATATGGTTTTAAAAAAGACACCATTAGATTATTAATAGCAAGCATCGGTGTGTCCACTGCACATCACTGCTGCAGGTGTGAACTACTTTATATACAGTTTAATATACAGGGACAGCAGATAAATCTTTTTCTCTAGTCTCTGATTCCTGGTGAGATATTAGATAGTTTATACATTTATTGAGATTAAGCTATGCGAGAAGTTTAGAGGGGAAACAGTCAGCAGCTCATAAACATCTAAAATGTGACCCACGACTACACACTGCTTCATGTGTGACGTTAGAGTTGAAACCACATTATTTCTCTCTGAAATGTTGTGAAGTGGAAGTATAAGGTAGTATAAAATGGAAGTACAAGCGCCTGACAAATGTACTGAAATACTGTACTTAAGTAAATGTACTGACTTTTTACCACAGAGAAACGGCTTTTGTAATTTTTAGATGGCAAACCTCTCTTCCCTCTTCAGTGCAACATCTCAGTCTGTTCCTGGTTCCTAATTTTATTGATCTGTCTCCTGTTTGCCTCTTTTTTATTGTCATTTCACACGCCATTTTTCTCTACATATTCCAGCCAGTCGATGAGCACACAGTGCCAGGCGGTGGTGTCAGCAGTGCTCTTCAGCACCATGCTATGGCTCTTGCTCATCTTCACCATGCGGCTGTGCCTCAAGCAGCTCCTATCTTACCACCGCTGGATGTTTGAGCAGCACGGCAAGATGTCAACCACTACTAAAGTCTGGGTGGTCAGTGCTTTTTCTCACCTTCTCCACTTGCCACTGTTTATCAGCAAGGGTTCCAATCAACTAAAGACATTTTTTGTCTAAAATCCTACCAAGTGTTCAACCAGTCAGGTGGTTGGTGGAAACAACCTGCATGTTGTGTCTAGATTATAATAGATACTGCAGCAAAAATAAATATGTTTAAACTAGTTATTTTATTCTGAAATGACAACAATAGAATCAGAGCACCTGCCCATATTCATTTGATTTCTGTAAATAGAACTGAATCAACTGGGGATCCCAGCACAGGAATATGACACAGACAAAACTTTTTTAGATAGTATGCCATCTTGGTTGTTAAGCTGTGATATGCAAATTGCTGTTTGCAAAGTTTACACTTTACTTTTTGGCCAACTGTTTAAACAAAATAAAGCCATGCTGACAACCTCTTTGACACAGTGCCAATTTTATTCAGGCTGACTCAGAGTTAATGCTAAATAAGCCGCCTAACTTCATAGTTTCCATTAGGTTGAGCAAGTTCAGAGGTGTGAAAATATGGGGATGTTCTAGGTAGTCTGTTCCTCTTACTGAGAAAAGTAATGAATTAATCCTAAAAAGCTTTTAATGTAGTTGCTTTTCTCCTTACAAAGTAACATCAGTGATTGTACAACCAATAAGAATTTGGTGAGGTGAGGCCATATCCACAAAACCAGACACCACAGCTCTTACAAGTAACCATACTGTTCACTGTCCACCAGTTCTGTGATCTTGTATGGCCCGAAGTGTCACTGAAATTCTATTTTAGTTTGAATTTTTTATCTGGTATATATTTTTCAAAATGCTGTTTTTATGTATGTTCTGTCTGTCTGTCTGTCTGTCTGTCTATCTGTCTATCTATCTATCTATCTATCTGTCTATCTGTCTATCTGTCTATCTGTCTGTCTGTCTGTCTGTCTGTCTGTCTATCTATCTATCTATCTATCTATCTATCTATCTATCTATCTATCTATCTATCTATCTGTCTATCTATCTATCTATCTATCTATCTATCTATCTATCTATCTATCTATCTATCTATCTATCTATCTATCTATCTATCTATCTATCTATCTATCTATCTATCTATCTATCTATCTATCCTCACCAAATTGAAACAGATACATTTATTATTTTCAGTATGTATGATATTTTCATAAATTAGTTGGTGAAAAAGTAAAACCAAAAATTGCAGGTCTTATAGATGTTTCCCATTTTACATTCTGAGTGTGCATATGTTTGTATGTCTATGCCAGGCTCTGGTGCGGATCTTTTCTGGCAGGAAGCCTCTGCTCTACAGCTACCAGGGTTCACTGCCAAACCTCCCAGTGCCCACCGTCAAGGACACAGTCAAGAGGGTGAGATGTCACATGAAGCAGAGGAAATGACAACATGCAGATTACTGACTGTAAAACAGATGGATGTTTTCTCACATTCATCATTTATTGTTTCAGTTGTTGTCTAGTTGAGGATTTAGTACAAATATTAGGCATCTATAGTTCTAAAATGAGATGTATTTGACAGAAGAGTGGGGTAGAGATTTGGATGTAGTATCTACCTTGCCAACTGCGAGATTTTGTTAATTAACTGACTTATCAATCTTTTATATTTCTGTATTTAGGAAACTACTATGTGATGCTTTTCTGTTTGTTGAATTATCTCTTAGTACTTGGAATCAGTACGCCCACTGATGGATGATACAGAGTATGAACGCATGACCCAGCTGGCTGCAGAGTTTGAGAGCAGTCTCGGTAACCGCCTGCAGTGGTACCTCAAACTCAAAGCTCTCTGGGCCGCTAACTATGTAAGTGGTTATCCACAATGCCCTGGTTAAGTGCAGCTACTTAAATGTCCAAAGCACAGCGATTGAAAGAAAATGTAAAATTCCATTAACAATGTATGTCTTTGTGAGGTTTTGTACTTTGAATTATTTATCGTGTGTGAATATGTGATTGATGTGACTTCCACTTGGGTGCAATATTAGCTTTCTCACCAAGCTGTTCTTGTATGTTTCAGGTTAGCGACTGGTGGGAGGAATATGTTTACCTACGAGGACGAAGCCCAATCATGGTCAACAGTAACTACTACGGCATGGTAAAAAAATCTCTGTGTTCATTTTCTCTGAAAGATTTCTCATCTAACAGGGTGTAGTTGTCTCTCTGAATTAGCTAACATTATTATTTTGGACAGACGGCTGCATTAGTTTTAATTACATGGTCTCTAAGGTATAGGGTTTGTGGCGTTTGTTTGTCATGGGAGGGAACAGTAGAGGATATAATTACGTGTTTGTTAGTCTAAGACAGGTACTCTTTGTTACTGTCAGTGTGTGTCAGCAACACTGTTTACAGCCCCTCACATAATTTTAGGAACTACCCAGTTCACTCTGGTTTTCTGCTTTTCTACTAACTGCAACTACTGGGAAATCAAAGGACACATGGCCAAATATTAATCCTTGCAGCTTTGTTGTGACAAATTAGCAGTGTCACATTGTGTGGGCCACATTGGCAGAGGTTCAGTTGGGCCGCAGCCTTGACAGCTCCGGTACATTCACTCTTTAGTGTCAACCTCACTACATTCATCTTCAACAATATGTATATTATAACTCTCTCTCTTAAAAAATCAAACTATGAAAAAAATATGTTGGCTCATACCATCAGATTTAACAAATCTAAACTATTTGCAGTTATAGAGTACATAAAATATCATGACTTAAGAGTATCATCGGGATTCTCTAAAAGAGCTTTCACGTCAACCCTGTCTTATGTGAGTCAGAAGATAAAGATGTCACTGATAACTGAAGATGGGGAGAAATAAAGTTCAGAAACTGACATCAGGGCCTCATTTTGTTGCACAACCAGGTGTAAATTGATCTGATGTCCTGTTTAAACAGCAGGATAGGCCAACTTATCATTGGGTTAGCTACCATAGTTTGAACAAAATATCCAAGCAACTCGGATGACACCATGGCTAAACAATGCACAATAGTTTAATCATTACTTAGTTATAACACCATTAATGTCTGTGTATAATTAAATATTGTAGAATGTAAATAAATTCCCTTTTAATGCAATTATTGGAAAGACTGATCCATTCTAATTAGTTTGTTCACATTAAGACTCTCTCCTTTAGTAGTAGCTTTACACCACCATTCCCATATGTGATACACTGGAGAGTGCACATGCAGAGAGGTTTTATTGTCACCGGTTGGTCGGTTTGCACACTGCCACAATCAGGGCAGAGAGATGTCAGCGCAGATCACAACTTGTTGTAGTTTATGAACAATCTCCCAAATGATGATTATTGGTTTGATTGATCCTCAGATCTGATAGTCAACATTTTTCTGAGTGCCACAATCCTTCTTTTTGGACTGATTTGTAATAAAATAAGTTTATATATTTAGAAAACATATTTTACATATTAATATTTGTATTAAAATATTTTTTAAATGTGCTGCTTTGGCTCTGATGCAGCAGCATCTGTACTCAGCACTCTGTGGCCTCGGGCAGTGTCCCTTTCACGGTACCATCTGATTGGTTTCACATCTCAGGTAGTAACCAATCAGCACTGTAGGATACACGTTAAAACGTTCTGTTCTAATTAGACGTATGTAAAACCTAAATAAACAAAGCCATTTCATTTAGGTTTTATGTTGGAGTTTGTGCCATTCTAAATTTTAAGACCATGATTTTGACTTCTTTCTGCAAATGCGGTCTCCTTGACTGCTCATATCTAAGATCAGTATTGGCCCTGAAAAAAACATATTGGTCGACCCCTGATATTAATCATAAGCCCTGTCTATAATTTCTATAAATTGTATTTAATTCAAATGTAGGACTCTGTATTTAGAAACATTTTGCCTATCACTGTTACTGAAGATTGTACACCCATTACAACCCTGAAACCACAGAGCCTCCCACACTACAAATCCCATTCAAACCCGTGCATAATGGTCATATCAGTTTGTCATATGTGGCTTTTAAAGCATAACCTTGTCCTCAGACATTATACATGAAAATTTCTGTGTCTTAATCAGAGTGTAGTAGCAAGGGATCAGTGTTTCTAATGTAAACATCTTCAAGGAACCCATGACCTTTTAATCCCAGACGTACTTCATGATCCTTTTGTTTGGAGGATAATCACCTCTGTGTATACTCCCTCTGACATCTTGTATCTGCTGTTTTCTCCCCAGGACTTCTTATATGTGACTCCAACACCCATCCAGGCAGCCAGAGCAGGCAACAGCATCCATGCGTTCTTTCTTTACCGCCGCAAACTCAACAGAGAAGAGCTCAAGCCTGTGAGTTCAGCCACCAGTCAACACATGCTTCATTTTTGGCAGCAGATAACGTGATAATCAGATGTCTGACATGATTGGGTTATTTTCAATGTGGAACCACAATGTATTATATTACTGCTATGTAATGTTTATATTACGGTGGATGTATGAACCCATCCGTATGTGTTGTGATTGTGATTTGACTGTGTGACATCCATCCATCCATCCATCCATCCATCCATGCATCACTGTTTGTATGTCTTGATTGTTTATGGCAGACAGCATGTTCATCTCCATTCATTATCACTTTTATGTGAAGACATTTCCCTTGTGTTCTCATATCATGCTCATCTCTCACCCCTACCTTTTGTGCTCTCCTCAATCTCTCCTTCGCTTGCTTTATTTCACTTCATTTACCTTCCTCTTTTCCTCTCACTCTCTGGAAAAAATCCTCCCCTCTTTTTGCTTGACTCTACATTTCGTCCGCTGCCCTTTTCCATCCTTCTCCCTATGCCCTCGCCTTCTCCTCTCCGTTTCCCAGAGTCGTATACCTGGCACTGCCATTCCTCTGTGTGCAGCTCAGTGTGAGAGGATATTCAACACCACACGCATTCCCGGAGAGGAGACCGGTAAAGAGACTGACTTGTACACACACATAGACACACACAGTGCAGACGTACGGTGGATGATAGTGTCTGAACATAAGCAGTTAAACGCCCCAGTTTCTGCCTTCGTAGTGAGCATTGCTACCACACCACTCCATCAGTGATGATGAGGCATACTGAAGGTGTTTGAACCCTCTAGAGTTTAAGTGTCGAATACAAAATTGTGTGAAAGCGAGAGCAGTGTGTGTGTGTGGTTCAAGCGAGGCGTCTGTGATTCACTGAGTCACAGTGTGTCTGCTGTACAGCTCATCCTGCCATCTCTCATCTGTCTCCTCTTGCCTTCTGGTCTTGTCTCAGGTCTGTCTAGGTTTCTGGAAAGGGCCTGTGTTTAACTAATGTCTATTTTCTTCTGCCCACATATTTTGTTTTCTCATCTTTCCTTCTTCTCTTCCTTTTCCCTTTCCTGTTTCATCCCAACACTCCTTTATTTATTTTCTATCATCCTTTATTTTTCCTTCTCCCTTTCTTGTACTTTGTTTTTGCACTGGCCCATCTTTCTTTTTCCCACTCAGTGGTTGTTGAGGTCTGCAGTTCCTTGCTGTTCCTATCAGTTTGAGCGGATGTTTGACACTTGTCGAATTCCTGGAACACTAACAGGTAGTATTTATATTCTTACACAACTGGCCCAAATCTAGTTTTACATCTGTATAATAAGAAATGTACGGGGGGTCTTTATTGTGCGTAAGAAAGAAAGAAAATCACTGTCTGAAATACAGTAAATCTTCCTTATATATGATGATAATGAAATAATATCTTGAGTGTCAGTCATTTCAAATTAGAGATCACAGTGAAAGAAGCACAATCTGCATTCTTGCTTTCAATTTTACAGCAATCATCTTTACTCAAACCCCCTACAGTCTGTCTCCATTTCTGCATTTGTTAAATAGACCTTCACTGTCACAGGTGTGGTTAGGCTAGCTCAACACAAAACTATTCAGTTGAGTTGTGTTGAGTAGTTCTTTTGTAGAGTTCATCTGAATTTAGTAAAGTCAAGTGTGTCAAACATTTGCATATGGATGTGACCATGATCATTCAGCTGTGTAGTCTTTTTGAGATGATTTATGGAGTAGAGTAAGATGCCAAAGGCGACATCGCGCCCACGTAGCACCACATAACACCTACTTTTTATTCTAGCAACAAGTCCTGAATTGTTCAAGAAGCGTGTTGCATTTTGTGAAAATGTCTCAAAAAATCTTACTGTATGTACAAAAATTGTTCTTTTGGTACATTTTGCCTTTTTACCTAAAGGGAGGGTTGTTTTCACAGAGAAAACAAAATGTTACAGGCTTCTTGGATTAAATTAAGTAATGTTTTTATAATATTTAGCTCTGTATTTATTGTGTAATTTTTATTGCCACAAAAACGTATGTTGCAGATGCATAACATTTTTTTAAAATGAATTTACTGCTAAAAAATAATACAGGAATGTGAGAGAAAGACATAAAGTAGGTCCATCATCTCTGATGTATTTGTGTTTCCTTGACATGGTCTTTTTTAGCACCTTGCTCTCATCTGCATTCTCAGATTCCCCTTCTTTACCTTCTCTGAGTTGCACACCAATTCATTCATTTGAGCTAATTCATAAAATATTTACACTTTGCCCTCTGCCATTTTTCTCTGTTCATTTTATGTCCAAAGACACTGTGCAACACTGGCAGGACAGTGACTACGTAGTGGTGTACCACAGAGGTCGCTACTTTCGTCTCAAAGTGTACCAGGCTGGCAGACTTCTGTCTCCAAGGGAGATTGAATTCCAAATTCAGAGGATCCTCGATGACTCCTCACCTCCCTCCAAAGGAGAGGCCAAACTCGGAGCCCTAACTGCTGGAGACAGGTCAGTTTGATGAGGCAGTCATGTTTAAATCAGACAGGCTGTACAACACACTGCATCACTAATGTAATGTTGTCATTTTCCGCTCAAATGTTCACCAGAATACCATGGGCTAAAGCCAGGACGAACTATTTTAGCAGTGGGATCAATAAACGCTCTCTGGACTGCATTGAGAGAGCCGCCTTTTTTGTGACCCTGGATGATGACGAACAGGGCATGATGGGAGATGACCCGGCATCTAGTTTAGATCGCTATGCCAAGTCCTTGTTGCATGGCAAATGTTATGACAGGTAATTTTACGGTAAACCAGTCATGTGAACATGCAGTTTGGTAGCTAGTTATTCTTCCTATGCTGTTAAGTTGACAGAACTTTCCCTACATTGTTCTGTCACTGTCATGCAGGTGGTTTGACAAGTCCTTTTCAGTTGTTTTCTACAAGAACGGAAAGAATGGTATAAATGCAGAGCACTCATGGGCCGATGCTCCAGTGTTGGCACACTTATGGGAGGTGAGGAACATTAAAAAAAAGTAAGCTGCACAGTATTTTCATCTGACTCTGAGAAGATTACTGATAACTGTTGTGTGTTTCCAGTACGCCCTGGCCACCGACAGCTTCCAGCTTGGTTACAATGCAGAGGGTCACTGCAAAGGAGATGTGGATTCATCGCTGCCACGACCACAGAAGCTGAACTGGGAAATTCCTCCAGAAGTTAGTTATTAATTCAAACGTCACTATTATCATAAACATGGCAACAAGCAAGAGGAAGTATTTTCCTTCTTTGTGCAAAGTAAATTTGTAGTTGTCTAACCTAGAATGTTTCAGAGGATTTCTTTACAAAGTGACAAACGTGGGCTCTGTGCTCAGAATGTACTGCTGAGTTATACTTTGGTTGATTATTCTGTGCACAAACCAAAATGTAAAAACGGTTCTGGTTTACCAGAGAGTTAATCTTTTTTTTTGTTTGTTAGGGTTGATGTTGCATATAAACCATTGTGCACTGTGACGGGTTGTACTTAAAAAAAACAAGCGTTTAGCAGAGTGATATGAGTACTGCTTGTTCATGTGTAAAAATGCATGGTTAAAAGTGACTCATTATCTGACTCAGTATGCAAGTGTGGCTTTTTTTTTAAACCACTGTGCAGTGGTTTGAGGTATCTCAGTCCTGTTGATGTTGGCTGTTTGAATGTGTCTGTCTCAGTGTGAGGAGCAGATCTCTCAGTCTCTGGCAGTTGCCCAGGCCCTTGCTGATGACGTAGACTTCCATGTTGTCTCCTTCCGAGACTTCGGCAAAGGGAAGGTCAAGAAGTGTCGAGTCAGTCCAGATGCCTTCGTTCAGATGGCTCTTCAGTTGGCTTACTACAGGGTGAGACTCTCACTTAAGTGGAATGGATGTGTGATGACTGCATTTAGCCCACTAAACCCCAAGCAGTGTTGCTGTTTGTTGCCCCTGTCACATTTTTACTCACTATAGGTTCATTTTTCACCACAACATAAAGTCCTGCACCTTTTTGGAAAAAGTACATCCGTGGCTAGAACTCAAGTTATCAAAGTTGTAATGCCACAAATCATTGAAAATGAAAAAAACAAAAGATTATTTTGTTTGATTATTTATTTAACTAAAACTGAAATGTGCCCCAAGTGTTACCAAAACTGGAAAAAATGTTAGTTGGAAGCTGTAGGCTGCTGCTGATTCATGAAGAAATTTTGGTATTTTACAGAATGTGGTTAGAGCAAGCGGTTTACTTTTGACATTATTTTAAATGCAACATGTAGGATAATATGATTTTGATGAAATATCACAATTTTAAGATTATATTTGGTTAAGCTTCCAGATAGATAGATGTCATGTCTTTTAAACCCGCCTGCTGGTTTTGGAGAACAGAACTACAATTTATTCCACTGTTCAAGCCTTTTGGATATGTAAACTCTGAAGTCAGCTCTTTACCTTCAGTTTACATCACATATGTAGTACACAAGCATGTGACAAAACTTAATTCAGTTTGGACATGTGTTCAGTATAATCTGTTAATTTAATTTTTCTTATTTTTATTTTTTATTCATTTATATTTTTTCAATGTTCCAGGAACGGAGGACATTCTGTTTGACATACGAAGCCTCCATGACCCGTCTGTTCAGGGAGGGCAGGACCGAGACTGTTCGCTCCTGCACCAATGAGAGTAGTGCCTTTGTCCGAGCGCTGGAGGGTGGAGAGGTGAGAACATGGACACTGTCTCTCAATTTTTAAAATTTTTGTGCAGCATTTGAGGACAATTTGAATGGTGTACAGAGTAGAAACTCCAAACAAGATGGCTATAGCATTGCGTCTGTATTACAAGTGATGACGTCTGATTACTGGTTTCCTCAAATAAAACACACATTGCCTATTTTTAACACGTGCTATGCCAAGTAGTCATGACACTCATGCTTTTCTCCACCAGGCAGCAGATGTGTGCAGGCGTTTGTTCCGTGCAGCGTCAGAAAAGCACCAGCTACTATGCCGCATGGCTATGACTGGAGGTGGCATCGACAGACACCTGTTCTGCCTCTACGTGGTGTCCAAATACCTCGGAGTGGAGTCTCCTTTCTTGAAAGAGGTTTTGTCGCTTTATTCATATCAGACTGTCCTGCTCAAAATGACTGTTATCGCTTTAGTAGAGCAGTGACCTTCATAAACTGATGTGATGTCTTGTGGGTGTTTCAGGTGCTGTCTGAGCCGTGGAGGCTGTCGACAAGCCAGACTCCAGTCCAGCAGGTGGAGCTGTTCGACATGGTCAACCACCCAGAGTACATCTCCTGTGGAGGAGGCTTTGGACCAGTCAGTATTGCTACCAATGTTTCAGACACATTAAAGTGTTTAACTTGTAGCTAAACTGGAAACCAGACACAAGCTAATATTGTACATTCTAGTATCTCTCTTGATTTTTTTGCAGTTACACTGTATTTTATTCATATAATTGCAGTTGCTGTTATATTAGTAAACAGTCTCACTTTTCATTGGAAGCCTCCAATTTTAATGTCTATGCACAGTTCTATTATTTGACACTCTGTAAAAGTATATGATGTTATAGTATATGTTTTTTATTATAAAACACAGGTGCTTCTGATATTCATTAAGCAGTCAATATTGTGTCTCTGTGTCTTTCACAGGTGGCTGATGACGGTTATGGAGTGTCCTACTACATATTGGGAGAGAACATGATTAACTTTCACATCTCATGCAAACACTCGTGTCCCGACACTGTGAGTTTAAGGGAGTAGTCATTCTACACTACATAAGTAAAGTCTGTTTTACAACTTTTTAGTCACAATTTTTTTTTAAATGTGTGGTTAATAAGAAGATACATGTATTTTCAGCTATTGATGGTTCGGTTTCTTTGAAATGGGGTGGTTTGAGATACTTATCCATCGTCAGTGTGTTACTTCCAGTAGATCACAGTTGGTTCACCCCAAATTTGGAGAAGCAGGCAGAAGTACTGGCACAGAAGCTCAGCAATGAACTGCTGGGCATGGGGTTAACAATAAAACATATTTTAGACACTTGAAAAATAAATATGTTTTTAAGTCTACATTGCATTTAGAATATTTTCACTACTTTACCAACATGGGACCAAAGCTTTTATATTGCTCTCTATAAAGCCACCAAACGTCATTAACAAAAACGGTAAATTTATTGAATAAAATAAGAGTTGATGGGTGACCGCAGCCGCAATTGTTGGCGTTATTTGGTGTCTTAACAGGTTAGTTTGGACTGGAACTAACACGTTAAAACACCAAAGTGACACATTAACATCTTAGGAAGTTCTGCTATCTGCAATCACAATCTGTTGACTTTGAAGAGAGTGATTTAACAGTTTCACTTCCCTGTTGTAAAGCAAAGCAGTGAAACGATTCTAAATATATTGTTATATAAGTCAACTATCCCTTTAAGATGTGTGTTGAAGTATCACAGTTATTATTCCTGTAGTTTTTTCAGAGGAAGACAAGCGTAGTACCAAAAAATGAGCTTGTGAAGTGATCTCGGTTGTTTGAATCCAATACTGAATCAGTGATGCTGATCCAGTACTTAAGAGACCGTAACAACAATAACACATTTGATACTCTGAGGGAATAAAGGTATTTGAATGTTGTTTCTGCTATTATTTAGACAAATGAGAGCGCAAGTCAAAAAAAATTGGATTTAGTTTATTCTTGTTTTTCCCTCCCAGACATATGCACCTCCTCATCCTCTAATTTGTGTCTCCCTTCTAGGATGCCCATAAGTTTGGTGATCAGATCCGAAAAGCCCTGCATGATCTCATACAGCTGCTGGGCCCCAACCAAAAAGAGCCCAGCAAAACAGAAGAGAGTCGGCCTGAAGTCAAGAAAGACCAGTAGATACTTAATCAAAGGAAAAGGATGCTGAAGGGAAGGTGTGCCAACATATACGTTACATGATGAAGTGAGGTAGGCAGGCTTCTGTTCCACATGCCAAGCAGATGGTATTCAAAAGTGAGATCCAAGGGTAAACTGATAGCAGTGGAGGTGATATTTTTACTGAGATGTGTCTGTATTTGTGTGTTTATATTAGCTGTGTGATGGGTGTGTGGAAGGAGTAAGAAGTGGATGCAGTTTGATTTATTGGTTTAGTTTTAACAGTCGAACCATTTAAAACAATATAATCCAAAACTCTTAATGAAAAACTCATTGTGGTTAGATTTTGAACTCTTGTTTGAATTTGATTATTATAAAAATGTTCTGTATGCATTGCACCAGTCAGCGTTGGGGTAGAACAGCCTGACGTCACCTTACTGCAGGGAATAATTTAATATGATTTCGAATGCAGTATGTTTTGACACTATTATGGAAGCCACTCTTTGTACCACTGCTGTTGGATTTGTTTAGAAAAATGGAGTTGGAAGTGTCTTGATCACGGAGTATTAGCTTTGAGAGAAAACAGGCAGGACTTTGGAGAGGATTTCATTTTCTAACATCTAAATGCAACATTACTGTAACAGTGACACCGGGTATTTTAAAATCTTGGAAGTCTGTGACTTCTCAGTGTTTACCAATATGTATACATCTGCTTTTTACATACATGATTGTAATGCTGTGCTGAGAGTGCCACGCTGTTCATATATGCAGTGCAATTACATGACTCAATTAATTTCATGCCTGTTTGACAGGTATTACGTTTAGTAATATTTACCAACTATATTCATATTCAACATACATACAAATATTACTGGTCAGTATTCCTTTTAGTGGTCTGTAGGCATTTCACTCTCAGTGAGTTTAAAAACTGTATTCTCACAAAAATCAATTATTTCACTGCCATAAGTCAGTTTTTTTATTTTTTTTTCTTACCACTGTGTTAAAAACAAACACTATAGCAATGCAAGCTATATTTATGAACATGTGCAATTATATGATCACAAGCAGTGCTGCAGGACAGATGTGGAAAAGATGTTAAGTGTCATACAGTGACACAGATTCCTTTTATTCTCCACTGGTTACTGCCTTTTTTTGTTGTCACTCCAGATCAGATCAGCTTGTCTCATTATATTGCTATTGTGAGCCTTTTTAATGCAATATTACGAAGAAACATAAAGACATTCTTAAAGAAAACAAGCCAAGTGTGTTTCTTTTTATTGCCTTCAAAGAGTTCTCCATGACCCTCATAAAAGTGTCACAGTCACTGTTTGGAAAGAGAGAATTAGATTTTTTTAAATTTTCTTTTACATGTTCTAGAACCTACATTCCCCAAAATTTAGTCAACTCATCTTTTCTAGTTTACTTTATGCAAATATGAGTTTTGCTAATTTTTGTTAATCAAACTGGAAATGTATCATTTTTAACCTTAGATACATGATAAGTTGACTAAATAAACAGCTGAGAGTTCACTTGACTCATTTAATCAAGTTTATAAAAACAAAACTAGCATGTAAGCAGACTTAACTCCTCAGAAACTCTTCTTTTTTGTTGTATGAGAAACCTAGACATGGTGTAAACTTGATAAAAGTTATGGTTGTTTCTTTTTATAATATTCTTCAAAGGTTAACAAAAAATGGCTTCAACAGCTGAGGCTTTGACTCCCTGATATTAAAAAAAGAAGAAACTTAGAAAATGCACAAGGAAAGCAGATCTGTGACTATTACCTATGTGACTAGTTCATTCAATGTAATTTTTTGAGTTTACTAAACTTGTTTTCTCAAATTCAGGTAATTTAACGCAGCTTGTTTTACGCTTGGATGACTTTGGACTAATTAGTCAACCACAGTGCAGAATTAAATAAAATTAAAAATTAAAAATTCACATTTTTAAGGCAGCGGAGTGCTCATGTTTCTAAGCTGAATAAGGATTTCCAGTGTAGCTGCTACTGTAGCTTTTAACCTTTAGCCTGCAGAGGCTCACTCCTTTGTAACCCCATAGCCCAAGATTTTTTTAAATGTATTTTTCTTTTTCATGTTGTTTTCACACTTGAACTCTGCCGCCACCACTAACGTATCTAACTCACACATGCTCACCAACACCTCTGACCAGGCTAGGAGAGTTCCCCTTTCAGAAAACACTTACAAGCTTGGATTTATCTACACGTTTTGCAAAAGAACACAGCACACCAATAGAACAAGAACCATTAAAGACCACCTGAAAAACAGGAAATAAAATAGACCTCATCAAAACAATACATTATGAGTGTATAATATCAGATAAATATAATTTGTATATGTACTAGAGCTTTGTCAAGACTGCAGAAGTAACTGACTTGAGGGATATTTGTCAAATGTGTCAGAAAGCATTTCCCCAAAGCACAAATGTGATGTGTGCTGTCTTCTAAAATATGTGAGGCTATTCTAGTTTTATCTGACTGTTTTACTGGCTGTACTGTTCTCTTAAACTTTTTATGATTACAGCTGAAGTGTTCAGGATTAACTGTCCTGTTTGACAGTACAGATAATTTTATACATTGGCAGGTTCCCTTTATGCCACAATCTAACCGCCCTCAATGATTTCCTTTCTTTTTGATATGGAAAATGTTTCCGTCTGGCTGGACTCTCCACTTGAGCTCGACCTGCTGATTCTTGGTCTGGATCTGTTGAGGTCAGAAAAGAAATCACAATGACAAACCACACCTTCGTTCAAATTAGTCATGATACCATAATAATTGGCTTCTCTCTTCTTGATTTACAACAAGCAACATTAATGTAATTAATCTAGTTTGTTTTATTATTGGCAACATTTTAGAGTCGACAACTTACTTGGTTCAGGATGCCTTGTGTCACAGCAGCGCTATTGAAGTCGAGGAATGAATCTGACTTCATTTCCACCCTCACAATCCTTCTTGCGACTCTTTCCTTTTCTGGGGTAAAATAAAAATATTAAATGCAACAGATACATTCGATTTGCTTCATCAAATCAATCATATTAAAACAGTGTAATATATAGCAGGGACAACTGAAGAAATATGGATTTCAAACACATCTCTGCAAACAGGAGGAATATATCCTCTTCATAACAAACAGATATTATACACTTACCCTTGTAGCAGAAAAATGGAAATTTGCTAGTACAGCCTCTGTCCCACCATGTTTTGGTAAAGGGGTTGTACATTACACATGGTCCATCATGATTTGGCTGTGAGATTTCCCAGTTTCTGAAAGAGCTGACACTTTGGTCTGACCATTTCCACTCATCTTCGAACAAACCGATCCAGACAGATTCCATCTCTTTGTCATGGTAAATTTCCTGTATTGCCAGATTTTCAGCTTGATTCCTCACACTGGCCAGATCTTTATTATGCTCTCGACAGTACTTTAGGGCATACCTCCAAGTCTTTCGTAGAGTAACAACTTGCAACTGGCTGGGCTCCTTTTCTGTGAATATTTCAAAATGTAAAGATTAAAGTGTTTTGGAGAAAATGGGGTGGTTTTTAGTTTTTGAGCTGCTGTGTGCACATGGAGGCGGATTAAAGTGATGTTCAGCATATTACTAGAATATGTTCAGATGTTCAAAACACATTGGGTTTTTTTTGTCATACTGTTAAAAAATAGAAAATAAAAAATCTGGCAGCAAAAATATGTTTAAAAAGATGCGTTAAACTGTACAAGTTGCTGTACAAATATATAGAGCAGCTGTATATAGCTGGTATTTAACTGTTATCTCTTAATGCAGTGCTAATTTTTGTAATTCGATGTAAAATAAATGTAAAAAAACATTGAAATATCACTCATAAAACGGTAAATGGTCTGCACTTATATAGCGCTTTTTTCTCTACCTTAGTGGTGTCCAAAGAGCTTTACAATGTGTTTTGCATTCACCCATTCACCCATTCACACACACATTCACACACCAATGGTGACAGAGCTGCCATGCAAGGCGCTAATCTACCATTGGGAGCAACTTCGGGTTTAGTGTCTTGCCCAAGGACACTTTGGCATGCGGAAGTGTCAACCTTGCAATCAGTGGACAACGCCGCTCTACCACCTGAGCCACAGCCGCCATTTAAAGGTAACCACTTTTAAATAACAGGCATATGAGATATTATAGATTGTCACCTAATGGCAGCAGAAAAATTGTGTCTTAGAATTTGTTTTTTTTAAAGAAAAATAATTATATAACTTAAAATAATAAAATCCCTCCAGTACAGAAATATTAGTAAAGTTACCATAAAATATTTGTAAAAATGTGAGGAAGATCAATTATAAAACAAAAATTAATAGTCAAATATGGCAATTTTTGATACTACTTTAATTTGACAGTAGAATATAATCTTAATAAGGACATTCTTTGTAATGCATTTAAAAGTAAATGTAAATAACCGGTGGTGCTTAGAATAGTCTATATCCTGATAGCACTGACCTGACTGGCATACAAAAGGACGTATGACTAAACAGGATGAAGTGAACCATTTCCCATCAGATCTCATGGCTCCACAGTTGTTAGTGATGGAAGCGGATGCAGTTTGTGCCCAGTTCTTGTATTCAACTACTCCGGAGCTGACCTCAGTTTCTCCCACAGACCAGAGCCAGGAAGCTGGTCCAGTTTTTCTCATACCAATCCAGATATCTTTTCTCACACCACTGGCTGCCGCTTTGCTCACCATCATCTTCATGTCTTCACTGTTGCGAACTGTAGCGAGGTCAGTGTAGCTCTTCCTGCAGTAACTCTGGGCATCATTCCAGGTCGTAGCCGTGTTTATCACATAATACTCACGAACAACATCTGAGCACAAACTGATGCCACCTGTACAGGGACAACCACCAAACATCACATAGCAGCCCTGTCTATTATTATATCGTTTTAATTAAACACGATTGTTACTTGATTTCTTACACTTACCTGAAGCTAGCAGTAAAATCAGTAGATGGAGCATTTTTTCTCTAAGATATAAAATGGTAGATGTTATTCAAGTTAGTAAACAAATAAAATGAACACAGAAAAAAGGTCTGCACTTGTTCGTCTACTAAAGCATCCTTTTACTTCAGTTCAACACCAGTGATACTTCTCTGATGCCAAGTCCAAGCTTTTTTTGAGGTTGTGCATGTACTTTAGAGAACCACATGAAAAAAGTTTGGCAAACATAATTTTGTTAAATAATTAAGAGTAGTTTATGTTTTCCTTAAATGCCCTCAGGATTGCATGCATTTAATTTGCTCTTTCTTTTAGAGGATATCTGAAAGAATATTTTGAGTGAGTGTAAATTTAAATGAAAATATTAAAACCAATATGGGTTAGACTTTATAGAATCAATGACAAACCCCAGAATCCATTAGTTTAGAGCATCCCAGGATGCTCGTTAATGTATTCCAGAGAGATAATGATTTGTCAGTTTGTTAATTGGCAGGAAATTACGAATTATTTTCCCTAATAAAACAAAATTTAGGGGGTTGGGCTGTTGGTGAGTGAGATATTTAATTGATGTCAAAAGGGAAAATGTAATGGTATATTTGGATACGTTTCCAAAAATATATCCAAAAATACCATTTTCACAGTTTATCAACTGTGAAAGGGCCTGCTCATTGAAAGTGAATGAAAACATTAAATCTAAATATTATAAATGAGTGGTTCATGAAAATGACAATGAATTATATTGTTTAACTCATTTAATGATGTCTATCTATGCTATCCACAATTATAAAAAGTAAAATCTAATAAGTCATCTAAAAAGTCTCCATTATTAGTTCATGGTAACGTAAAAATAGCGCTTTTATTTATTTTTGCATTAAACTGTTCAGTTTTATAATCCATCCATGTAGTCTAAATTCTGCCCCAAGACAATAGCAATAAAAACATGACGTGTAGTATGTGATCATAGAGTCCAAACTCCACACCAGAAATTCTGTATTTTTGTTGCCGTGACCTTTGTGACCTCACATCACCTGAACATCATGTTGGAGAACTGCTATACACCTATACTATCTTCTTCTTTTTAGGATATTTTGTTCGTATTACTCAATAGATAAATTATATTTCTTACCTGAGGCACAGATGTGTCATCATGAAAATGAGGTGAACGTTTGCAAGTCGTTAATCTTCCTTCTTCTTCCTTCACATGATGTGTTTTGGTCTTCCCCAAAGAGCCTTTGTATTTGTCTTTATGGAAATTGTGTTTGCATCCGACCAGAGCAAGCGCATATTTGCATTTCACAAAGAAATTTTAAGACGCAAATAGAGTTATGTGGTCAGGAGAAGACGGTGATGATGTCATCTATATGCTGTTTTTATCTATGATATATTTTAATCTATAGTTACCTAAATTGATAAATGCAGTGGATGAAGGTAAGAAGGTCTAAAATTTTATAGCAGCACTTCTGTGAAAACAGGTGTCACACTTTTCTTATAGTTTTTAGATATCTTTCTTCATGTTGAAGTGATTCAAAGATAGAAATCTTAAAATGTAGCCACAGTTTGAACAGGTTTCATGTGACTTTTAGGAATAACCTGGAGAGCACCAGAGTAGTTTCCTCTCCTAAACTATCTTTCAGGGTTAAACATTTAGCTTCATTGTAATTAAAGAAAAGACTGCTTCATTTGTAACCAGCACCAAATATTCAAAAATGTTCATCACCTTTCTATTGTGGACCTTTGTCTGGTGACAGAAATTGTATTGTTTTTGTCCTGTTCTTCTTTCTCTTCTGTATTTATCTCAGCTCCTGCCACCTGTCTTTCTGTCTCTTATTTCAGTGGTGAGGTCAGCATCAAACCCTCCGCTCATTATCTTGTCTGTCAGACTTCAGCTTATGCCCCCAAAAGCCACCAATAATCCACATATAGTCCCTGTCCCTCTTTTCTAAATGTTCCCCCATGTGCAGGCACATTCCTCAGTCCCTTCCCCCTACCTCAACCATTGCTTCAAAATGTCCTAATGTGAACCCTAAAAGCAAGTATTAACACACCCACACCCTCTCTCTCAAATCTAAAGCTAAAATAATCTGAAACCAAGTTGTTCTATTAGAATGAAATTATTACATTAAGGTGACTGGATTTTTCTGGTCCTCGTAATGTGACTTTGTAAACAAGTCTGTGTCCCCACAACGCCAGTTACATGAGTACAGACACACACGCACCTTCTTGTTACCCCAGAGGACCCCATATATAAAGCTCTGTTTAGTTTCCCATCTAGTCGTTACTGCTTTTCATCATCAGTGAACATCTTTATCCTTTGCTGTTCAGGTAAGTGCTCTGACTTTTCCTCTATAATACTGTTGTCCTAAAACAAAATGTTTCTTCATGTGCAGGTCTGTGATATATTCACACTTTGCTCAGATTAGTTTGTGTAAAGTAGCTATAATAAATTCATTGTTTTAAAATGCATCGAAAAATAATGTAAAGAAGAGAATCATCACAAAATCTGCTGTTCCTCTTATTGCTCTGGCTGTGTCTGCTGGATGTGTCGGTGGCAAGTGTTTGCTGACACTTTCTTAGTATCATCCTTAAAGAGGACAATATGTAGGTTGCGTATATATATATACACCACTTACATATATTGCAGCATTTTTAACAAATAAAAGAAAATAAGTTATCAAATTATCAAACTGAAGATGCTCTAAACATTTGAAACCAACAGTGTATGATAGTGATTATATATTTTAGTTTTAACTGTCACAATATCAGATTTTTACTGCAAGATTACGGTGACAAAAAGCATTCCCAATAACAATAATTTTGCTAAATCTTTAGATTTTTTTTTGTATTAATACTGTCAGTCTAGTTTATCTTTAAAGTTGTTTTTTGCGTGTTTTGTCTCTTCTGGCAAATGAATTACATTTAAGCTACAAGTGTAGGGAGGTGGAGAGAGTATGTATCCATAACAGTACTGTATGTTATTCTAATGTTATTCTAATTCTAATGTGTGTCAGCCAGATAGTTACTGGTGCTGGACTATTTGCAATATTACTATGTGTATCATTACCCCACAATATAAATATCTATCAATATATTTCTCAGTCGTAACAGTCATCCTCCAGCCATTGAGAAATGTATTTTTTGTTATACGTACAATGTCACAGATACAATATATTCAGTATCTGTTTGTTCCACTTACTTAGAGATGCTATGTCATATTAATACTGAATGAAATCTGTGCATCCATGCAATATTTTCACAACTTGTGTGCAATTTGATAGATATTTGACTAAATTGCAATAAAACATAACTGCATAATCGAATACAACACATTTAAACATTTGACCCTCCAGCGTGGATAAAAGTGTAATATATCTCTGATATTAAACGTGCTCCACAATGACATGAAGTTATTCTTGGTGCCCTTGGACTCTCTGTCCATCTGTCCTGCTCAGTGTGACTCTGCTGGTCAGTTTAGCCAACAGTGAAGCGATGCAACGAATTCCTCTCCCAATCCTTCATCTGCCTTTTGTCCGGGCCTCTGTTTATTCAGATTCACATGCTCATACTCTGAGATCTTGGCTAAAAAATAACCATGAAGGGATCTGAGAGACTTGGGGCGGCCACAGCGCTTGATCTAGCATGTTAATACAGCCAAAGACAGGCAGTCTGGGAGGGCTTTCAGTTGTTTGCATCGAAATGAGTGTATTGAAAATATCGTCGCTGTGTCTAGCCAGAAACCCATTTGTCTGTTTATTCAGTTTAACTGCAGCTCATCAGACAGTTTTGACTTTGCACCCCATAAATATAAAATCTGCTGTTACAAATTACAGTGAAATATGTATATAAACTTCTGAAGTGATGGTGAGGAATGCTAAGATATTTATGTGTCTCCACACACATTTAGACATCCTTTCAGTTCAGTGAGACTGCAAGTAGATGAAATGATAATAGAGGACTTGGCTGGTGTTAATAGCAGCCAGCCGACCAGCTTAATCTGTCCATCCCACATTCTCTCTTGTAAATCAAATTAAACTAGAAGGATTGGACAGCTGGTACCTCACTCCTGTCCTGAGTAACAGGATGCTTCTCTGCTCTATTGTCCCTCTGGCCTCTTCTATTCCTAGACCACTAGCTACAAAGAATATTTAGTTTAATCTCATTCTTTAAACAAAAGCTGTAACTCACGTTGAAAAAATGCTGCTATCTTTTATTCTAAAAATGTTATGAGAAAGTTCTGCAAAGTTTTACTATTGTTTTCTCACAATGTTCTTCGTAAACATATACAGCGATCAGGAACAACATTATGACCACCTGCCTAAGATTGTGTTGGTCCTCCTTATGTGCTCAAAAATGCTCTGAACCATTGGACATGGACAAGAGGACCTCTCAGGGTGTCCTATGGGGTCTGGAACCAGGATGTTGGCAGTGGATCTTTTGGGTACTCTGGCTTGTACAGTGGGGCCTCTGTCAATCAAACTTGTTCCACTGCATCCTGTTGATGCTTGATCACAATGGGGTGTAGGAAGTTTGGAGGTCAAACCAACATGTTGGTCCATTGTCATGTTCCTCAACATGTTCCTGATTGTTGGATGTTGTTTCCATGTGGTGGGGTCTATTTTCCTGTGGGGGTAGACCAATGACATTTGGGATTTCCAATTGCATGAGGGAGTGTGTTTGTTGTGGGACAATGTTTATTTGTGTGTCTAAGTCTCATCAACATGGATGTCAAAATCCACGGTTTTCCATCAGAACAGCACATAGTACCAATATGATCAATGTTATTCACTTCACCTGTCAGTGGTCATAATGTTGTGGCTGATCAGTGTATTGTCATTCTCAAAGGTGATTGTAAAAAAGTTTAGTACTAACATTGTTAGACCACATGCGTTAACAATCTTAAAACATTTATTGAACGTTGTATGGAGAACATTGTGGGAATGTTTTATATAGGAACATTCTGTAATGTGTTACCTGTTTTATGAAAAACGTCATCTGACGCTCGATAACTTCCTGAAAACATTTTTGGAATTTTGGTTTGAGAATCTTCCTTCCTTTTGTTGTCATGTAACGCAGTCTGTGGCAAATCCCTCTCGGCCATATAGTCCGTTATTTTTGGGTCACTTACTTTTATCATGAGGAATTATATAAAGGCTTTTATCAATGTGAATTTAGACACTATAAGAAGACTACTGCAGCCAAAGTTCTCAGATCATTGAATGGACCAAAGTTGTTGTTATTGCTTATGAATTATGCAAGTAAAATAGAACAAACTCATGTTGCTCACAAAAAACCATTTAGTACATAATCTGCAAATTCATGAAGCAGCTGTCTTTTTTGGGGGGTGAAACTACAATTGAAAATATGATTTTCATTTGTCTTGTTTTCTCTCCAGTGGCACCATGTCTTATTCAGAAGAGCATGGGTGAGTCGACCCAGTCCAACCAGTTAACTTCTTTGTCATTTCTAAACAGTTTTACATTTATAATGCACGACTGCCTGTTTCTTGGCATGTCTCATGTATTCTTTCGATTCTTCTTTTTCTTCAGCGGGCATCAGGAGGGTGAGCACATTCATTCATTCATTTAATAAAACAAAACGCTTTCTTTTCTTCTGTCAAGTCAATCACACCATCACCCTTTCTTTCTGCAGAGGAAGATGAGGAGCAGGGGGAGGGAGGTGAGACTGTGATGCAGTGTGCTGATTATACCAACCACATTTTAGAAATACCACAAATGATTACAACAACCTGTCAGTGAGAGCACCCCACAGGAGAACCCATTGATTTGCATATCGTAAACAATCCAGTACTTGTAGCTTCTAGCTATGTACATGTGGGAGATGGAACAACACAAGGATTTAGAATGAACCGGGGACCTTAACTCCCCTTCAAGCACAGTGGGAGAATGAAAACTGCAACATGAACTGTGTCATGACTGCTTTTCTAATCTATTTGACCTTTTTTTTACTATTATAGTCAAACTTGGCTTAATATTAACTGTTGTGATATAAAATCTATTTGAAACTCAAACTCAACTAATTCACATTTTCATTGCTGTTGTGGCTGCCATGTTGAAGAAGAACGCCCCAAATACAAGTAAGAAGACACTGAAATATAAATATTGCCACATTTTACAAATAAATAATCTGATCAATCTCAAAAACAGAAAGTATATGATGTGAATATATATAGACATGTCATTGTGTTAATTTACAGGCCCGTGACACAGCTCGCTGCCCCAAAAATCCCGGAGGGGGAGAGGGTCGACTTTGATGTATGTTCCCTCAAGGTTGTTGTTAAAGGCAGCAATTACATAGTTTCCCCAAAACCAGTCATAAATAATCTAAATCTGGTCTCTTATTTAGGACATCCACAGGAAAAGGATGGAAAAAGATCTTCTGGAGCTGCAGACCCTGATTGATGTCCACTTTGAGCAGAGGAAGAAAGAGGAAGAGGAGCTGATTGGACTCAAAGCCAGAATTGTAATGCCTTTGCTATTCTGTTTTCCCAACTGCCTATTTTATCCACTGCTTCATCTGAAAGAGGGATTTGTCGGGCCACAGACTAATAGTGATTAAAGAGGCATGTGTGAATGTCCAGCTGATGAGATTTTCCTGTTATAGGAGAGTCGGCGGGCTGAAAGAGCCGAGCAGCAGCGTGTGAGGGCTGAAAAAGAGCGGGACAGGCAGACACGGATTGCGGTAATTAATTAAATTTTTTGCATATGCTGTTTAATCCACGCATGTCAATAATCCGCTCAGTGTTTTGACCTGACACATTACAAAGGGAACTGATGATGTTTTTTTTTTTTAGGAGGAGAGACAGAGAAAAGAGGACGAGGAGGCGAAGAAGCGAGCCGATGACGAGGCCAAGAAGAAGAAAGTGCTCTCCAACATGGGCGCTCACTTTGGAGGCTTCCTAGCAAAGGTCATAATAACACATCTTGAGGCAGATGTGTCACTTTATACCACAACTGTGTGGGGAGCATTTCTGAATAAATCACATCACATGGCAGTCCAAGTGTTTTTTTGTTGTGTCTTGCAGGCAGAGCAGAGACGCGGAAAAAGACAAACTGCAAGAGAAATCAAGAAGAAGACTCTGGCGGAGAGACGCAAGCCGCTGGCCATCGAGAACCTGAGAGAGGACGGCCTGAGGTCGGTTGAAGGTTCACGACAGAGTGAAGCATGCTGAGGGCTTTTTGTTGTTGTTGTTGTTGTTGCCAGCAGATACGGGTTATTTCATGTAAATGTTCATTACATTTTAGATTGGCTCCTTGTTGTAGAAATGCCATCTGGGTAAAGCAGGCATATAACATTTTGGAAACTGTTGATCTCCAGACACAAAAGGTGTACACAGAGTTCCTGTACATTTTCCATCTCAAAGTTCCATACTTCTCAGTAAGTTTTTCAGACCATATTTGACATTTGAGTTCAAAAAGGTATGCAACATATTGAATAAATGATGTCATATTATTGTTTTCCCCTATATTTTTGTGTCCCTGACAAATAAGAACCAAAAATGAGCTGAAAAATGTAAAATAATTTAATTTTCATAGCATCTGTGCAGCCTTGTTTATTCACTCTGTCCATGGAGACGACAATGAATGCAGTCATAAAGGTATAGTTTCCTAATACAGAGACGATAGTCTGTTAACTTGTTAACTGTTAACTAATTTTATAGCTCATAAATGTTCAGAAAAGCATAGTAATTGGTTATTTTAGTGTCAGGTACACACCAATCAGGCATAACCTTATGAGCACCTGCCTAATATTGTGTTGGTCCCCTTATGTGCTCAAAAATGCTCTGAACCATTGGGCATAGACAAGAGGACCTCTCAGGGTGTCCTATGGGGTCCGGCACCAGGATGGTGGCTTTAGGTACTCTGGCTTGTGCAGTGGGGCTTCTGTCAGTCAAACTTGTTTCACTGCATCCAGTTGATGCTTGATCACAATGGGGTGTAGGAAGTTTGGAGGTCAAATCAACATGTTGGGCCATTGTCATGTTCCTGATTGTTTGATGTTTTTTCCATGTGGTGGGGTGCATTTTCCTGCAGGGGTAGGCCAGTGTATTTGGGTGTCTAAGTCTCATCAACACGGATGTTAAAATCCAAGGTTTTCCAGCAGAACACAACATAGTACCAATATGATCAATGTTATTCACTTCACCTGTCAGTGTTCATAATGTTGTGGCTGATCGGTGTATATGCAGTTCAAATAGATTGCTGCATTTTCTTTTAAATTAAACCATCAGCTCCAAATATCTTGAAAAACACGCTGTTTGTATGATCAATTTACCTTTTGAAATTCAGAATAGGAAACAGAATATGAGCATAAGCCTGGCAACACATTTTTTTTCATGTGCTCTTTATTTTGTTTTCAATTTATCCTAAACTAGAAATTACTCAAATTAAATTCCTCACTTTTCCACATTGTTTAGGAACCCTGTGTATACTCCTGTCAGCTAAAGTTGTCAGTGCTGTTGTGTTTTTAGAGAGAGAGCCAATGAGATGTGGGAATGGATCTACCAGCTGGAGTCAGAGAAGTTTGACTTGACTGAGAAGATGAGGAGGCAGAAATATGAGGTGAGCTCTTTGGCTTTGAGAACATACAATGATTCTGTTTTAAAAATGGGTGATCCGTGACATCAGAATCTAATGTACTTTTTTTCAGATCAATGTCCTCCTGAACAGAATCCAACATGCTCAGAAATTGTGAGTCAATCTGCTTGTTTCAATGCCACAACTCCCACGCCCCAGAGGAGTAAAAGTAGAGCATTGTGCAGAGCTGCTTTGCTTTGACTATGCAAATATATCACAGATCAGTGGTCGCAGCCACACATGCACAGGAAATCTCAATCTATTTAGCATTCACCACTTTATGAACAGGATGCACACATCTGAGGAATTTGCATAAAGTGATAGAGCAGAAGAGGAAATAGCCCAATTTCCCTTTTATGATACCTCAGTCACAGGTGCTGCTATTTCTCTGAATGGCTGTTTTGTTATCTATTTGAAATCTTCTCTTGTCTTAACGCAGCAAAAAGGGCCACGGTAAGGGGAAGGTTGGAGGACGCTGGAAGTGAACTCTCACACACAGGAGGCATAAACAAACAAGAAGACTGTTCTTTAGTTTCCGGACGAGGTTGCAGAAGTTTTGCAGTGTTTACCATTGAGCGAAGCTAGATGTGATAGATTGTTGTGTGTCCTTTCTTGAAATGCATCCAAACAAATTTGCATCTGTAGTTAATAAAATGCATGAATACAGAACATTTTTAACCACTGGAAATTTAGAACATTTCTGCTGAAAATTCATGACAGCTGCTACAAAGAAATATGAATCACTAGCTGAGGTCTCTCACAGTTTTAACTTCCTTATGAAGGACAAATAAAATGTGTTTGCATAACATTTCTGTGCTGTGAAGCTTCCTCATCCTGTCTCTTGCATCTTATGAAGGTAAATCTGCTGACAAAGGGAGCAGAGTAAACAGCTCTGATGAAATTAGCCACCTTTACTTCTTCTGTTGTATGAAAACAGAATGGATGTCATCACTGCTCCCCTCACGCCACGGTTCAAATCCGGCCTCCAGAGCCATGCTCGCCACTTTCTTTGCAAAGCCTGCTTCTTGCTCTTTGTTCAGATCCAAAATGTACCTGAGACACACAAATGCAACTTAACTGCAAAGACCACAATCACATGCGTCATTGCACTTCAAAAATAGTGCCACCATTGATCTTAAATTTGCGGCAAAGGCAAAATATCTGACACACAAATACTCTGCAGTTACACAGTAGAGTCACTGTACTCTCGGTGACTGTACGGTCACCATGGTAACAAGCCCTGTTACTATAAAAACCCTCACTTGGCCAACTCCATGACAAGCACGGCGTCTGGTGCTGCAATCTGTCTCATCATCGGGCCCAACTGGTGCGCGCAGCTTCACAGCATAGAAGGAAACAGAAAGACAGAAATGAAACGTGGTCAGCAGTCATATCAGTAGTCTGCGGTCCAGGTGGCCGAATGGTGAAAGACTCCTGTTTTAAGTTAATTTAGTATTTTTGTATTTTATATTTGTAGCAATTAGAAAAAACGTCTCACCTGACAGAGACATAAATGGTGTTGAAGTAGTGGGAGTATTTCTGCTTTTCTGGCAGCTTGTGAAGTGAGTCCAAAGGCAGGAATGTCACAGAGATTCCATTCAGATGCATCAAGTCTGAAGAGGATTTGAGAAAATTCAGTGCTTTTGTGTTTTACTTGTTGGTTTCTGTGACCCGCAAAACTGAAACGCCATAAGACCCAGTTCCTGATTAAATCTGTCCGAAACATCAAGGAATGATGCAACATAAGCCAGTCTTTCACCTCTATAAAGCCTCTTCACTGCGACCTAAACTGCTTTGGTTCTGACCTGCCTGTTTATTTCCTGTTATGTGCAGGCCTGACAGCATTAATAGCCTTTTACCGTTAATGGTGACAGATTTCTGGTCAGTCTGTGTGGACGGCTCCTCTGAGTCTGACTGAGAAGTAGTGGGGCAGCCCCGTCTGCTGGACAGGGACTGAAACAATCCCTGCACGTTTGCAATGGAGATATCCTGGGCTGTCTGTGGGTGTGAAGAGGTGACAACTGTGCAGCTGTATAATGAAAAAGATGTAGAGACAGAACTATAAGTATATATAAGTATAATCCGTGCTATTACTGTTGTTACCTTGATGTGTTGCCCGTTCTGTGTCTTCAGCAGGCTCTTGTCATCAGTTTCAATGCCAAAGGAGAGGTAAGGACTGGAAACAATGTCTCCCCAGTAGCCCCTGAAAGACACTTTTTCCCCATTCTGTCCACAGACAACCACAAAATTAGGGTCTTTATGTCTTCTTTTTTCTACGCTGTGTAGATAGATTGTGTAGACAAATAGCTAAGACTTACACGACTAAACACTCTCGAAGAGAGCAAACTAGAATTGGCTATCTGGTAGACACCTTCCCTCATTTCAAACGCCAGTCCCTGTTCCCTCCATTGCACATACTGCTGTTTGTTGATGACGCCACACTGCAGACAGACAGCACAGCGAGAGTTTCAGTGCAACATGTAAGAATACTCCCCGAATTTTAACAAAGGGAAGTACACAAAATGCTCAAATACCCCTTTCTGGTGTAGCTTCATTGTAAGGTCCCAGTCAAAGCAGCCTTTCTTGGAGTCATAGCGAGTTCCAAGATGCTGCCTGACCCGATAATCCCAGACTTTGGACATCGAGATAGGAGCAGAACGATCAGATGAAGGTGATGAAGGCCGAGGCTGGATCCACAACTTGAATATCCTGGCCAGTTCATCTCGCTCCTTAAACTGTAGAAATATTTAGTACTCAGTGAACGACATTAGTAGATTTTGTCTGAATTTGTGTAGCACCTACACAGCAGCATTTTTGTAATTATATTTATACTTATGTATGGTACACTAAGTCTAGTTTCACATGGGTATGACTGAGCAGGCCTGAGTGTCTGATTTTAGAACAATGCAGTCTTACCGAAACACAGACGGGGTGCTTAGGATATTTTTGTACCTTGAGAAGAGTTGTGTTGAGGCAGGCATGTGAGGCCGCCTCCAGTGTTTCAGTAACAGATGAAGAGAGCTGTGACGCTGCACATCGCAGAGTCTCCTCCGTCTGACTGCGGATTTCACTGTTCCCAAACACCTCCAGAAAAACCTCTGTCTTCTCTGAAAATAAAAACCAGGGCAAGACAAACTGCAGGCTTAGGACACACCTGTCTTTAATGAAGATGAATAATTTATCAAAATCCCACCCACCGTTAATTCCCATGCTTTCCTGGGGTATCAGTGCCAGGTAAAGGAGTAGCAGCTGTCTGGCCACCACCTCCATGCTGGTCTCTATCACCCACACCTGCAGTGCGGCAGAAAGGAAAAGATTTGTGGTTAATAGTGGAGTTAGATATGTTTCTCAAGGGAAACATGACAGTTTAGGAAACTCACGTGAAGACTTTGTTTGTCCTGCAAACCAGCAATGGTCTTCAAAATATGTCTCGGATCTCCATTGCCAATCAGTAAAACATTGACATCTTCTTCATTTCTCACAGGGCCTGTGGATAGAAAGACAAAATAAAAGGCGATTCTAACACACTACTGCAATTCTAAGGTATAAAAAGTTGACACTGAATGCATGGCCTTGTTTAAAATATCCCTGACTTACATTTTAAATAAAAATAGCATTTTTATTTAAAATGTTCATTGGTTTAAAATAAGCATTGAAACAGTACTATTTTGCATTGGTAACTAAAAATACATACCATATCAGCCCTAGTATTAAAGATATTTCAGAGAACATCCAGCCATACATATCTCCTGTGCAATTTAAATGATAATAATAGAAACCAACAGTAACCCTACAGTAGATATTAACAGAATAGGAACTGTCTGTGTTTTTTGTTTAAATTAGGAAGTTACAGTTGGGTTTGAGGAAGTTTGGTAACAAATATTTACATTTATATACATATACTATATAAAGGTTAGTGGTTTTAGTGCATGACTGACATGCTTTTTTCAGGGCCAATACTGATACTGATTATTAGCCATCACAGAAATCAATAACTGATATTTAGAAAGAAAAAATATGTACATTATTATTATGTCTGTTATTGAAATATATTTATCTACAACCAAAGTACAGTATTCATAGCAATACTACACCAAAATAAAATATTGCATTAATTTTTAAAAAGTATCAAAATTTTACTTGTGAAAGATTTACTAAAGTATTACCAACAAAAATCAAAAGCTGTATTATACATATTGATTATGCAGTGTGGTGGCATTAATTCCTAAATATTACTTTAATATTGTGGTTGGTCAAGATTAAGCTAATTCTCCTTCATACAACTGTTGGGCTGTTTACTTTCCAGCAAAGTAAGAGGAAATACTCAAGAACAATACCTCAAAGTTACACTAAAGCTCAGTAACTGGACTAAATGTACTTTGGCTTATTTAACTACTACTGTGTCGCACGTGCGTGTCTTGAATGAAAACAGCATCCTCGTGCGCTCCAGGCTCTTACCCAGACTGAGAAGGTCCCGCGCAGGACTGAAGCCCCACCAGGAGACGGAACCGGGACCCTCAGACTCCCGTCCGGCGCTCATCCTGCACAGACCAGCCAGAGAAACAGCTGAAGGTGGTTTACGCCGAGATTTAACAGGCAGGGGTAGTTAAAGTTCATGCTAACAGTGTCAGTTGGCACGGAACCCGTTTGAAATAGCTTAGCTTAGCGCGAACTTAAGCTAACGGCACTTTTTAGGCTAAAGAACGTCTAATGTTAGCAGTTAGCTTAAAACTGCCGCTATTATTCTGAAGCACAACATGGTGACCAAAACCTATCATAACATACGACCAGATATTATCAAAGGACGCGAAATTCTCGTAAAAACTCACCTCACCGACTGTATGAAGACAACTGAGTAAAGCTTGCAGCTAACCGTTGGAGCTGAAAGTTTGAGTTCTGTTGCTAGGCAACACTTTCAAAATGGGGAAGACAGACACCATCTAGCGGTGACACGGCGGGATTTCCTTTGAGTACAGTGACTTTTATACACTTACTTGTACCTTTTCTTCATTAATTTATGTTGTAAAAATCTTTATTCTAATGTAAAGAAAGCGCCAAATTCAGGCGGCAGCTCACAATTCAAAATCGAATGGAATATAATGCTGTAAGGCTGCCTGCTATTTTGTATTTCCTTCCAACATTTATTCTCCTGTACATCAAGTATTTAAGTATATTTATAACCTCCTGGACTTTAATAGCTCATGTGTTTAATCAGTGTTTTTGCTAATGTTTAACAGTTACATTTGCCACAAAAGATTCAGTGAATATGTGAGCTCATAATTTATATTTTGGGAGTAAAGAATGAACCAGTGCTGAAGAAGAAAAAAGGCCTGCTGGAGGCATTGTTGTGTATGAGAAACATTATAGTGAGTTCCTTGCTTCATTAATGTCTTTATAAGGGAGACAAAAGTTCTAAATATTGACAAGAAAGTATGAGCTGCATCCCAACTGGACCCTATGAATACACTATTGTAGTATATTTCATAAGCATAACAGAGTAAAGGAAGCACTGATGTGAAGCTGTCCACTGTAGGTTTATTTGCATTTTTAAGACTCTGTTGCACCACAGCACTACGGAATGAGCAAAAAGGCCCGACATAACATAAGATCTAGAAAGTCTACCATGTCTTCTGAGCCAACAAACTTTTCAGAGCACAGTGTAATTCTGTGAATCATTCCTTTTTGCATCCAAGTTGTACAAGGCCCATGCATTAGCATACACAAAAGATGCACAGTTACAGATAAAAATTTTCCAAATATACAAATACAGAGCCATATTGGAAAATAATCACCGTTTTTCCTGCATAGAGTATTTTTATGACCTCCAAAAGGCCCACTGTGAGCCAGGAAAAACCCTGATAGCTTTTGTTAAACAGGGAAAGCCAAGGTTTTAATAACAATGAAATATCAAAAATTGCCTGTACCTCTCACATGCACACATACACATCTACACACATACATTGAAGTATCTCAAAAGAAACAAAATGGAAAACAGAACATGCAAATTGAGAAAACATCAGGTTTAACACTAAGCAACATATCAGTAGTATTTGATTATCCATTGAAGCGGCCTCTAACGAGGTTTTGCTTTCAGTGCTGCGTCCACTTCTTCCTCAGGCATGAGAGTGTGCCACTGGGCTACTGGACGTCTGGGATTGGCAAGCATGTCTGACCAGTGGCGCAGGCCAACTCCTGTAGCTCCATACCCCATGAAGGTCTTTCCAATGGGGTCATTGCTCCCAAGTTTATCATAGTCGAATACTGTGATGACAACCTGCACTTTCTGTATGAGAACAGAAAAATACATCTTCCAGTCACACTCCACAACAACACTATCTGTTACATTTCAAGCTAATCACTGATCAAGTTTACCTGTATCTGCTCAAAGGGGACCTCAAAGCTGAAACTCTCATTAAAGTAAGGATTGAGTGTGTTTTTCTTGACTGTCGTCTTCTTCTTCTTAATCCGTTTTCCATTTTGTTGCAGAACAATCTTCACGTATGGGTCTTATGAATTGGGAAGAAAGGATGAGTTATGTTTTGTGTAGCTAATTCATTTCTTTTCACACAAAATTTAAGTATTACAAAGCTTGTTTACCTGATAAGCCACCAACATCCATTTTCTTTAGATTCTTTGCCTCCATGATGTTCACTGTCAGTTTTCCGGCAGTGGGTACATAACGTAAAGAAATGCAAATGTCACCCAGTTTTTCCTGCTGAAAGAAAGTTTTGTGAAAATTCCAATCATGATTTCTTAATTTTTTTTTATAAAAAATTACATAGATCATATTATTTACATTTTTAAATGAAAAGTGATCAACTGTCATTATTATTTTTAGTGCAAATATTTAGTCTTTAATTTAATCTTAAGAAATTTACAACAACACACAGCACGTGTTTAGTAAAGACATTATCGTACCTCCTCCTTCTCACCACTCTCTAAGTCCCTCCATTGTTGCATGGGCTGGCCCAAATCAACACTGTTCATTGGAATCTTTATTTCACCAATCATATCGTGCTTGGAGAAACGATCAAAGTCAAAGACCTGCAGCACCAGAGTCTTGCCACCCAGTTCTGCATATGGAATCTAGAAGGAGAGATTGTTAAAACATCTGACTATAAAACTGGTGAAGGTGGACAATAGACAGTTTTATTTACATGTAATGAAATGTAAAAATCCGGACAATAACAAAAAACATAGAGTGACAGGAGACAATTGACATACTGCACTGTAATTTTTGGGGAGGGATATCTTGACAGATGTCAGTCAGGAAATTCTGCCTCATGAAGGGTTAAAAGCGATATGCCATCAACAACCTGGAACACCAACACATGCTGAGACATAAAGACAAAACGCAGACAACATCAAGTGGACAAAGGCGCCTCAAGGATGTGGTACCTTGAAGATGAAAGTCTCATTGAAAACAGGGCATAAGTTTTTGCGCTGAACCTTGGTCTCATACTTCTTCTTTTTGTCTGGCAACAAAAAGACTTTGACATAGGGGTCTGAAGTTCCCCCCATGTCCATAGCAGCAAGATCCTGAGCCTGAAGGATACCCACTATAAGCTTTGGAGGAAAGAGAACAAGTGTCAGAGTGACGCGTGAGGGGCAATGGTTTCTGAAAAACAAATGTATGTAATATATTCTAATCATTATCATGAATTCCTTTGATTGAACTGCTGATGTTTTCATGCAGGACCTACCTGGGAATCTGTGAAGTTGTAGTCCAAGGAGAACTCCAGCTTACCCAACTTTTCCTGTTCTTTCTCCTCTTCCTCCCCTTCCTTCTTCACCTCCCCCTCCTACAAGACAAAAACATGTCCATCTTGAAGATCTTTATCAGGTAAGATTGCAGATTTAATAAGTTGCTTGAAATAGAGTAATAGGTTACCTTCTCTCCAGTCTCTCCTTCACCTTCCTTTTCCTTTCTGCGGCGACCTGCCTTCCTCTCTATTACTTTCTTTGGCTTTTTCTTTTTCCCAAAGCATTTTTTGAAAACACAGAAGATGAAGCATGCTACCAAAACCAGGACCAACACAACGATGGCTACTACTGCCCACATGGGAACTGCAAAATTAAGAGGTGAATTGAACTCATCAGTACTTACAGTATACATAATGGGTGTGTGCTTATCATGACAGAAATTAGTGCATATCTGATTCTTTTGTCTTTTACATGCACAATACTAACATACTGACAAAAAAGTCTGACAATCAAAACCCAGAAAAACAAATTTAAAATTTTGTGTTTAAATCTGATCTTAAAGTAGATGTCTTAACTTTTTCACACTATGCCCAACATGTGCTTTGTAAAATCTTGTTACTGTAAGAAACATCCACTTTGATAAGTCAGTTTACTTAAATAATCTAAATCAAGTTTAGCAATATCATTGAACATAAACATCTTATAATAAGCTTGGGAACAGAACCAAAGGCATAATGCACAATATCAAAATAAAATATGATATGATACAATCTGGTGCTCCTTCCAGCAGGGACTGGAGTACTTATCTCAGAGACGGTTAGCTGAGCATGTGTTTTGTCAGTAACACCCTTCTTCAAAATCAGATAATAACACTGTCCCAGCTGGGAGTGGCCCTTTGCTACCACAGTCACCCACAGTGGCATCGCTGCTGTAGCTTTTCATTAAGAGCTTTACTCCTGACATCATAAACAGTAGTTGTTAATTTTAAACTGAAATGGTTGATGTAATAACCTAGAAAACAAGTCAATATAAAATCATTTGTTATATTATGTCAAATAAGTCAAGAAAACACAGTGGCTTAACATGAAAAATATTCTGCCTTTATGTTTACAATATGTAATTTTTTTTTTTTTACAAAATAATTTCTTTTCATGAAAAATGGGGGAATATAGTTATAGAATAATATTAACTTGACAAAATATATATTTTATATAGCAGGGGATTACTCAATAATAACCAATTATACAGTGATTGTATCAGCAAGTACATTAAGTTATTAATTTCTCGACAGCGTTGCAAATTCCAGAAGTGTCTTACTTGGCAGATGATTCAGTTCATTCATGAACTTTTCCTTCATGTGGTTGTAGTCATGCCCTGGGTGATGTTCTGTATGTGCATGTTCATGGTGTTCTGAGAGAGGGCGTTCATGATGAGCTGGCTCTGTTGCTTCCTCCGATTCTGGTTCAGATGGCTCAGCAGCCCTCCGGAGTCGGACCCCATTACTGACCAGCCTCATGTTTGCTGTCAAAACATCAGAATCATGTTGTGTTATGCTCTCTGTCAACTTGGCTCCTACAATGAGTGATCACACAACTTTACATGTATGCGGTGTAATCCCTATGTTCATGTGCTGCAGTACAGTTCAGGAGCATAGGACATCTCTGAGCCAGATGCTCAACATGGCTGACCCTAATCCCTCTGTTACTCTCTGTCATCTCCTCCATCCCATAACCCACTCCCACGTCCATCCCATCCTCATTTTTCTGTCGCCACTGTCTCTGCTGGAGACTGGATTAAACTCTGGCGCTACAATATTAATCCAAAATCCCAGATTCTCAAAGCTTTAATAAATAGTGGTTGTTCTCCTCCCTCAATTGTCCTCACCCCCAGACACTGTTGGGCCCCTGTTAACTCCCATGGAAAGTTTTTTACAAAAATGTCTGCTTCTTGACGCATTTCAAACAATACCCAGAGGACTACAGCAAAGATTCTTGGAAATCTCTGTATGCATGCATATGTAGCCTAATTTAAATCTTAGGCTGTGAAATTTACACTTGAGAATATTCCCAAATTCAATCATTTTCAGCATCACAATTGCAGGACTAAATGAATGTCATTGGGCTCTATGAATGAGAGACAGTTGAAAGAATTTTGAAATACAGCAAGTCTCCATGACCCCAACATCAGGCCAGAGTGAGATTTCGAAAACCCTTGCAAAAATTGTAATGTTTATTTCTGCCTCATTAAAACTGTAAATTACAGAGTAAATAACACCCTTTAAACAATGACTGAAAGACACTAATGTTACTGAATGTATTCCAGAAATTCTCTACTGCAACTGTCAATTTTGAGGCAACAAAAATAAAGCACAGGAAATGCTACATCCATTAGTGGATTTAGTACAATCTCTTCATTTAATGTACTACAATTTGCAACCCTCTAAAAACGGCACTGGGTTGTGTTTTCATAACAAATGCAACCTGGCTCTAGTACAGGGACCTCCAGGGTTGGAGGTATAAAATTACAAACTAACAAAAAACAGTATTTAACCTATTTTTATTAATAAAAAGACTATTTTTTTGATTAAATTAAATGATCAATAATGGAAGATGTCAATTGAAACTTTAAAATATTTTATTCCTAAACCCACATTTATTAAGTGGATGATGCTATTGTTGAGATTCATCGGAAGTAAACTACATCAAATGAACCAGTCATGAGGCAAACTAGTCCTTTGAGTAGGTTTGTTCAAAACCAGCTGTAACTTTATCATGAAAAAAATAAACAAATGTAGATTTTTGTCACTTGTTCAGATTTGATGCAGTGCAGTGCTCTTACATAACAAAATGTCTGAAATATTATGTAAGATTTATCTTACCTGTTGATGTGCTCCTTTAATTCCTTCTGAACAGCTGTTGGAGCAACTAGTAGTTCCAAGTGTTTTTTCCCCCTTGGTGTGCTGGAGCTTTCACACACCTATCAATCCCTCTGTATGCTGTTAACACTGACTGGCAGGCTTCCTGCAACCCTTTGCATCAAAGCTAAAGCACTGGCAAATCACTCGAGCACTGTTATCGTTTAATCCCCCCCACCCCTCCTACTGATATTAGAAGGCCGACAACACATCTGTTGCTTTGTGTTTGACTGAAGACACATAAAACCAACAATCACCTTTTCTTTTATTGGTACTGCAGTGTTAACAATGTAGCATACTGCAAAACTTAAGGATTTCCCTTGTGTAGGGGAAAGTGGCTGTTCATTACATTGAAAGCAGTGGTGGTTGTGTTTATCCATTAGACTGAAGAGATTGCAGTGCATCCAGCCCTTCACTAATCCCCTCAGAATAGCTGTTCTTGCAGTCTATCGTCAATCTATCAGCAACTTTCACTGAGAGTGGATATTCCACCGGCCTCATCCCTTGGCTTACCATTTTACTGTACAAAACACATACCCGCATTTAGACCACTGTGAACAGTAATCCACAGGCATCCTGCCACGTGTTTGCACAGCTGCATCTGGAGATCTTGGTGGCCAGTCCAACATGAAACAGCCTTCTCTGATAGTTAACATATGAAAGTGTGGAGAAAACAAACACTAACACAGCACAAAAACTTAAATATTTTGAGCTCTATAACATTTATTGCAGGGCTGTTGAAATTTGGTGCATTATATTCCCCAAGAATGTGCAATAACACATGATTTTTATATAGTATGTCAGTTAATTAACAGGTTTTCCCCCCCTCTGTAACACCAATCTTTTATAATCTAGTTATATTAATTTCTGTTGGTCAAGGAGCAGAAAAATCAAGACTTGATTCAAACCAAATTTGAATTATTTATCTCAAGTGTGTTGCAGCCCTGCTTGTTAAAGTGCAACGGGACCATGAACAGAGTAAAATCGCAAACACGCCTGAAGCTATGCACTCTGTTGACATACTGAATGTAACTGAACCTTATCTCCTGAAACATGTAATTTACTAAGAAGCAGTGTGGACATTTTAACCACAAGCTGTCCAGCAGCCTAATGGTAAACATTAAGCTCCCCCCCAACAGTGAGTAAGCAAAGTCCCACTTGTTATCTTAACAGTGTTCAATACGTAACAGACATGACAGACAAAATGTGCTCAGACTACATGACAACTGTAGTCAACTGACACTGTGCCTGAACAACTGGACACAAAGTTTTACTGTTGAACTGCTTAAAAAAAAAAAGACAAAAAAAATGTCAGCATAATCAGACTTTAATATTTCAATGGAATTCCAAAAGTTAAATCTCTTAAAATCATTTTTTTGACTCAAAATTGTATGTATTTTTACAAAGTAGTTGGGAAGGTTAAAACCTGTGACCTTGGAATGCATGAAATATGACACAACTGAGACAACGTGAACGAGTGACTCATTTTAACAGCTTAGGAAAATGATAGTTTTAGCACCATTTTTAGTGAGAACATGTTTCCACTGTTGTTTTTTTTTAAGAAAAACTGAGGTATTGTGTAAGCTTGCTCTGGAGCTCTTCATCTCATTGGTACAACAATAAGGTTTGTGGTAAAATATCGAATATTGAATATATTGTCAAGTTTTCTTAACGGAAAAGAATGCACAGTGTCTCTATGCATTTAAGTGAATGAGGAGCTTGTATGACTATACTATGACCTTTACAGAGTGTGTTTATCAAAGAGGTACTCTCCCATAGAACCATGAGTCTCGGAAGCAGTGAGGCGGGTTAGACTGCCGATGTAATCGCCTAGCTTCTTGATGGTGTCGTGGCTGTCAGTGAGGAAGTGCTGCTCAAGGAAGTCACACAGCTACAAAAGAAGTAAGACAGAAAATAGTGAGTAATATTAAAAATAATTCTATTGAGCAAACACATAGGTTAGTAAGACACAGTTAATATTTGATACACCATTAAACACATCTCAGGTTTGCCATACTGTGATTTTGCTTAACATTGAACACATTTTTTTTTAAAAATGTGGAACAGTTTAGCTGGGTACTATCAAAAAGAATAAGCAGTACATCTAATAGTAGCACACTTACATGAGGGTCAGTGTGGGTACCAGCTCTGCGGTGCACATCAAGGATACATGTGTTCAGGGACTTCTGGTATTCCAGGGAAAATGACAGTGCATCCAGACCACCTCTCCAGTCCTCTCTACTTGGTTTCTATGACAAAAAGTTGATACTTCAATCAACAGATGTAACAAGAAACATACAAGTCTAAACAACAGTGATTTCAAAAGTCCACTTGTTATTGACTGGGACATACAGCAATTGTCTGGAGCAAAATTCGGCCTCCCCTCATGTTTTGATATTCCAGCAGCTTCTCAGCTTGTTCCCTCTCCTTCACGGAGCGCTCCAGGAAAAAACTTGAGAACTTTGGCAAAGCAACATCATCCCTGTCAAAATACATCCCCTGCAAGAGAGAGAGAAAAAAAAAACAATATTTAGGGATTATTGCACAGACACAAGATAGAAGTACACAGTAGATTACATAAAAAAATACTACTAGTGGTCCTATAGTTACTATAGTAGTTTATGACTGATTAAGACTGTTAAAAAATCATACCAAGGAAAGGTAGGTGTAGGATGCATTGAGCTTCACGTTTATGAGTTTGTTGATGTCACCTTCAGCCTCCGAATGAAGGTTTTGTTTCACCACAGACTGCATTTCTAAAAGACAGAAAAATACAACAGTCACGGTAAGATGGTAAACCAGTGTCAATTCAGATAACGTTCTTACATAAAACAAAAGAGATCTACGTTTTTGTAGCAGGAACCAGTCCAGATAAATACTTCTTACCTCTTCTTTCTCAGGCAAACTCGACATACAAACGCATTTGCTCAGTGTCCCTCTGAAGCAAGCTTGATAAGGCTTCTGCACGTATTTGCTAACCACCTTTAACTCAACTGATATTTAAGAGCTCAGTAAAACTGCCCCTTATCGTCATGTGTCATGAGGTGATTTGGGTTCAGGTGAGCTTTAACACCTCCACACAGGTGTTTAGAGGGCTAGGCTAACGTTAGCACACTTTGTTAGCCGTTATGGTGAACAGCAATACGATTAACGCCGCCTTTTTAAAGCACTTTGAAATGAAAATTACATACTAAAAGCTGTATTAACAGTAGCTTAGCTAGTTTAACTCTGATCGCTGTTAGCAACTGGAAGTTGACCGTTTAGCCAATATTAGTACATCATGTTACCATTAACTAAACACTAGCTAGATAGCTAGCTAACGTTTATTAAGTCTACTACAGATCAATACCATCTGGTTCTTCTCTCACTTACCTTGTCAGTGAAAGCAACGCTACCCCAGTTTGCCAGGACCACACAAGGTGACTATATGATCTTGTTTACGAGCACGAAAAGCTGGTCCTCCTTAGATAATGTTTGTTAGCTCTCTTGTGTGTTCATACTCTGTGCATCTCTACCGCCACCACTCGGGTTGGGGGAATATGACATGTTAAAACCAAGAATGCCCTTCAGAACTCTCAGGCAGTTTGCCAGACGAACAAACGATAAATCAGTTTTACTAGAATTTTTTAATACCAGTGACCACATACTGCTGAGTCATAATGCTAAAATTGATACATCTCATGTCATCTTACAGAAGAAAAAACTAAACAACAAATTAACAACAATAATGTTTGTAATTGGCCTCACAATGACCGTTCCAGACAAAACTGGAAATATGAGAGCTCAAACTCTGGTTAATATTCGATAACAGGCACTATGACACACATGTTTATGTATCTGAGCAGGAGGTGAGTTTAAAATAAGTCCTGCAGTGAAAAGGAAATGAGTGAAAGTCCTGGTTGAGGAGTAATGTAGTAGCAGAAATTAGGAGATTAGTCTGGCCCCTGCCAAAGAATGATGCACAGATTTGTGGCAAGTGGTACTATAACTGTAATGCAGTCTATTGAGAATCTGGCAGGGTGGAAACAGTTGTGATAAAAGCCATGGATGAGTTTCTCAGAATCACTCAAAGAGAAATGGGCTGATTTAAAGGGGAACAAATGACTAAGTGCTGCACTCATAGAAAGGCTTATCAGGGTAATTGTAGGTTACAGTTATGCACCATTTGCTCGGCTACAGAGTTGATTTACTTCTGCATACACAGGTGTTACTTACTAGAGTAATTAGTGAAGTCAGTTTTATTCTATGCAGTTTTAACATTTAAATGTATGAACAGTAGGTTCTAAAAGGTCTAGGTCTTAAGCATTTATCGACATTCAGAATTGTTTAAGTTCTGCCATAAGCCACCAACATGATACCAATGTTAAATATGAGTTTTATATGTTAATAACTTTGTCTTAAAATGTCATTAAAAGCAAATTATGCAGACAGGGCCCAAACAAAATCATAAATATTATAGTTTTGTATGAATCTTTAATAAATATTCCCTTTCTAAAGGGCTTTTGTGTTAGATACTGAGCCGAGCAGGCTCAGTATCTAACATGGAAACTAGTTACAGTTGTTCTGTTTAGCATTATCATTTTCCCATATTAACATATGAGGAAAAGTATTACAGTTTATGAAAGCAAAGTTCCTCCTCATGTTTCCCTTGTGTATGTCAGTAGACAACATCTTCTTTGACATATCAACACTTTTATTGAGCAGTATTTATTATATGACACCATAAACACTGACAAAACTTCATGTTCTGCTACAAGTATGAAGGTTATATTTGCTGTTCACAGTTCCTAATAGAGCTCAACCACAAGGAAGCTATAAATATCACAGCCTCGCAAGACAGTGCAAAGAAACCAAAAGCAAATTTGCTGTTGTGTAAAGCTAGTCCAGCTGAACAGACTTAACAGTGATTTTACCAAAGAAATCATTATAATGATACTTTTCTTTAAAAAACAAAGCTAAGTAAATATTCATCATGAAAAGTATTTGAAAGTTTGTCTGTTTTCAAAAATGAGAAATTTATTTTTTATGTATCCAGAATAAATGGACATAGGCAGTCACAAGCATGAAATTAGTATTCATAGCAGATGTAAAACAGTTACCAATAATAAAATTGCAAAACAGGCGAAATGACTTGATAGACGTAGCTTTGACAAGTGGCACATTATGACCGTTAATAAGGAAGTAAAAGGCGGAGCAAAGGTCTCTGGCGTTGTACAAGGCCAAAAAGGAGAAGCAGCTATTTACTTAGTCACTTGCCAATATAGGATAGGACCAGAGGTTACAAAAGGAGGACACGGTAGCAAATTAAAAGTCAACACCACTGGAATAGAGTTAATACTGAACTGCACGAGCCCAGGGTCGGATGCATTTTTGAGCAAACCTTAAGTGTTGTTGTTGTTTTTTTTTGTCAACACACCAGAGACTACTGAAAATAGAAAACTGAAGTTCATCTTGGGACAACAAAGGAATTTAAGTACATAGTATGTCTTTAGGTTAGGACCCTAATGATAATGAAGCGTTTGTCTTTCAAAACCAGCTCAGACCACTTGCTGCTGTGTCTCTTCTTGAGTCTACTTTGGGTAAGTGTCTTTCTTCTTCTTTTTTCCATTTGACTTTGGTGGTGATCAGTCAGTGTAATCGCATTCAAAAGGTTACCCTCAACAAAAGGAAACTATGCAGTCAAAACCACAGTGAGGGCTCAGTGCGTGATATTCATCGCAATGATGTTCAGAGAGTGGAAATGCTTTTACTGAAATACCAGTACATACAGAAAACAACAACAACCCAAAAATTTAAAAAATAAAAACCATTGCACAACACAAACATGATGGATTTTTTCCGATGGTGATATATGAATTTACTTTATTGTCACTCACTTCCTCAGAGAAACAAAAGCATGAATGAGGAAATAATGTAAAACTTAAAGGGAACGATATCTAAGCGACATTTATTGTTATATTGGTTATTGTACTTTATCAAATTTTGAATGTTATAGTATGGATGAAAATACATGTCATGAAAGATATTTTAGTAATTGTAATGCACAAATAGCTGTGTTGAATGAATTTGCCTTGCCTTTATTTAAAAAGAACAATGTTTGGACTTTTCTTTTTCTGAATGAATCGTTTTGTCAGCTCTTTCATTAGCATATTTTCGTTGTTTTTACCTCTGCCAGGAGGTTATGTTTTTGCCAGCATTTGTCTGTTTGTCTGTCTGTCGTCTGTTAGCAAGATAACTTGAAAAGTTGTGAATGGATTTTAAGGACATTTTCAGGAAATGCTGATAATGGGACAAGGAGCAGATGATTACATTTTGGTGATGTTCTGGATTACCATCTGGATCCAGGAAGTTTTTGAAGGATTCTTTATCATTATTACAAGATAGGACCATTTTCAGCATACGTGAATATAACTTCACAACAAAAGGCCAGACTGCTTGGCAAAAAAATCCAGGATACATTCACAATAGATTCTGTAAAATATCAAAATTTGATCTGGATCCTGGCAAAATTCTGGATATTATGATACAGAACAGAAAAAAATAAGATGCTTGCACATTTTTGGGCACTGTAAGGTAACAAATGAAGATACAAACATTCAGTTAGCACCAAATTGAAGCGGAGTGTCTGCTGAATCAGGATAGTGCGAACAGACTTGTAGCTTTAATAGTTATGGAGCTAGATCCAGAAGAACACAGCCATTACTGAAAAATATCAGTTTTCGTGAATAACTATTAAAGTAACAGCAACAATGACATCAATGTAATTCCAAATGCTAAAGGTATGTTTTGATTATCAGTCAATCCAATAGTGTATATAAAATGGATGTAGGACTATAACATAGGATGGAAATCACAATATGGGTGGAAATGAGCTGGTTAGTGGAGGTCTGTGCTCTCCGAGTGCTTTTCTAGTTATACTTGTTGCAGATTTGCATGTGACATTCTCTGGTCTTTTCTGAATTTTCCTGCACATCAGTATCACTAATTTGCCTCTAAAAGTCTCAGTGACCTCTTTGCGATGTAATTCTTTGTACTTGTAAAGCAGAATATACATCTAAATATTAGTGCTTTTTTAACACCCTGTCCTGCTTCTGTTCATTTAGGCCAGTCCAGCTGAAGAGTCTACACAGCGATTTTAACATAAAAATCATTATAATACTTCTTTCAACTCTAAAAAAATGATAAAAAAAATTCTTTATCATGAATAGTATTTGAAAGCTTTGTCTGTGTTCAACTACACAAAATAATATGGATACTAGATAAAAATGGAGAAATTACCTTGACTTGGGATGCTCATAAATTGCATGAGCAAGATCCCATCTGTGGAGATTCCATAGTTTGATGGTCTTCAGGCAGTTTTATACACACAGTAAACTTTTGGGAATTTTAGTAATCTGTCAATTTGCCTGTACTGATTCTTATTCTCTTTTTAGGGAGTAACTGACTCCACGACAAAACCATCATCAAGCACTAAACCGACAACGACAGTCACAAGTGCACAACCGACAACAAAACCACGTAAGAATGAAATACTGTATTTCCTCTATAGTTTGTGATGCATGATACAGGTGTGAAAACTAATAATGAACAACTGTTATTGTGGCAAAAGTCAACTTAACGCTCAACTCTTTTTCTAAAATGAAACTGTCAATTCTTTTCAGCTCCTGACAATGTTCAAAATGTGACGACGGTGAACCAGAATGAAAGCAGTATAACTCTGAAGTGGGACAAAGTCAGAGACATCTCAGATTACATCCTACAATATGATGACAGTGGCAAACCCATAAAACAAAATATTAATGCATCTTCTCAAGGTCCATTAGTAGAATATGTGGTCTGTCCTCTGACTGCTGGGACAAAATACAGTTTCACTCTCATCACTGTGTTTGAGGGCGTCGAAAGCACTGGATACAACTTTCATTCTGTTACAGGTAGGTGATCTCTGATTATTTATTTATAAGTGGAAGTTTTATTTGTCAAACACAGTTCATCATACAAATTGCTGCATTTAAGTTTTTCAGTAACAGAGTGGCAATACTCACTTAATATTTTTGACTGAATAACTGAAGTAAAGTAGGGTTTTTATTTGATTAAACAACTATACAAACATTACATTTTGTTCAGGATTTTCCTCAACTATACACAAGTGTGCAATGAAAGTGAGATGCTATTAGCTCATCAGTGAGACATAAAGTTCCAACCTCAGGACTCACAAGTGGAACTAAAATCCAATGTAAATCACCCAAACGAGTTTAAAAACAGCAGAGGCAGTTGAATGAGCCACACTCATCAGTTAAATGTTTTACCTCTGTCAAAGGCCTACAACAAAATCCAGGAGGATGTCTAATTTAAAGCTTCTCAGTAAAAGAAAAGTATTGCTCACTCACAGTGTTGCTCAACCACAGTCAAATACTTTTGACTGAATATGACTGTTAGACATGTTGTTTGTAAAATAAATTCAACAAGTAACAGCTCCTTCTTCGTGTAGTTTTATATCCTAGCTCCTCATGACACACACAAATTTAAATTAGCTGGACAAAATGACACCAAGGCTCTGTAACAACTGAAGTTTCATGAAAACAAATAAATAATTCACAGATATGTGTGTTGCTCTCCTAGTATGACTAAATGGATCGAAACTTACAAAAAGTAACATAAAATGAGTCAGTTAGGGATGTCCTGTCTTTTGTGAATCCATTTTGTCTTGTCTGTAATTGGTGACAAGTCTGTATTTTCTTGGATTGTGGTGCAGACTGGTGTAAATACCAGTGATGAACAACTGTTATTGTGATAAAAGTCAACATCATGCTCAACTCTTTTTCTAAAATGAAACTGTCAATCCTTTTCAGCTCCTGACAATGTTAGAGGAGTGACGACGGTGAACCAGAATGAAAGCAGTATCACTCTGAAGTGGGACAAAGTCAGCAACATCTCAGATTACATCCTACAATATGATGACAGTGGCAAACCCATGGAGCAAAATATTAATGCATCTTCTCAAGATGCATCAGTAGAACATGTGGTCTCTCCTCTGACTGCTGGGACAAAATACAGTTTCACTCTCATCACTGTGTTTGAGAAAGTCACCAGTTTTGGATACTCCTTTGATTCTGTGACAGGTAGGTGATCTCTGAATATTTATTTATAGGTTTAAGTTTTACTCGTCAAATGCAGTTCATATAAATTGCTGCATTTAAGTTTTTCCGTAACAGAGTGGCAATACTCACTTAATATTTCTGACTGAATAACTGAAGTAAAGTAGGGTTTTTATTTGATTAAACAACTATACAAACATTACATTTTGTTCAGGATTTTCCTCAACTATACACAAGTGAGCAATGAAAGTGAGATACTATTAGCTCACCAGTGAGACATAAAGTTCAGACCTCAGGACTCACAAGTGGAACTAAAATCCAATGTAAATCCCCCAAACGAGTTTAAAAACAGCAGAGGCAGTTGAATGAGCCACACTCATCAGTTAAATGTTTTACCTCTGTCAAAGGTCTACAACAAAATCCAGGAGGATGTCTAATTTAAAGCTTCTCAGTAAAAGAAAAGTATTGCTCACTCACAGTGTTGCTCAACCACAGTCAAATACTTTTGACTGAATATGACTGTTAGACATGTTGTTTGTAAAATAAATTCAATAAGTAACAGCTCCTTCTTCGTGTAGTTTTATATCCTAGCTCCTCATGACACACACAAATTTAAATTAGCTGGACAAAATGACACCAAGGCTCTGTAACAACTGAAGTTTCATGAAAACAAATAAATATTTCACAGATATGTGTGTTGCTCTCCTAGTATGACTAAATGGATCGAAACTTACAAAAAGTAACATAAAATGAGTCAGTTAGGGATGTCCTGTCTTTTGTAAATCCATTTTGTCTTGTCTGTAATTGGTGACATGTCTGTATTTTCTTGGATTGTGGTGCAGACTGGTGTGAAAACCAATAATGAACAACTTTTATTGTGGCAAAAGTCAACATAACACTGAACTCTTTTTCTAAAATGAAACTGTCAATTCTTTTCAGCTCCTGGCAATGTTCAAAAAGTGACGACGGTGAACCAGAATGAAAACAGTATAACTCTGAAGTGGGACAAAGTCAGTGGCATCTTGACTTACATCTTACAATATGATGACAGTGGCAAACCCATGGAGCAAAATATTAATGCATCTTCTCAAGATGCATCAGTAAAACATGTGGTCTCTCCTCTGACTGCTGGGACAAAATACAGTTTCACTCTCATCACTGTGTTTGAGAAAGTCGAAAGCACTGGATACCCCTTTGATTCTGTTACAGGTAGGTGATCTCTGAATATTTATTTATAGGTTTAAGTTTTACTCGTCAAATGCAATTCATCAGACAACATGCTGTATTTCAGTTTTTCAGTAACAGAGTGGTGTTACTAAATAAATAATTTTGATTGTGAATAATTGAAGTAAAGTTAAAGTAATAGGATTTTTATTCGATTAAACAACTTTACAAATACTACATTTTGTTACGGATTTCCTCAACTATACACAAATGTCTCCTGAAAGTGAGATAACTGTTAGTTCATCAGTGAGGCATAAAGTTCCAATCTCAGGATTTATAAATGTGATTAAAATCCATTTCAATCCCATCAATGAGTTTAAAAACAGTAGAGGCAGTGGAAGGAGTCACACTGCAGTCATCAGTTAAATGTTTTATCTCTGACAAAGGCCTATAACAAGATCCAGGAGGATTTAAAACATCTCAGTAAAAGAAAGGTGTTGCTTGTTTAATACTTTTGACTGTGGGTGATAAACTACTGAAACTGAATGAAATTTTTTATCTGATGAGAAAATATACAAAATATAGCATGTTATTGGTAACATTCCGTCAAATCAAGTCTTCTCTGGGTGTTTTCACATTTCAGCTCCTCGTAACACTGAAGAGTTCAAAACAGTTGGACAAAATGAGACCAGTATAACTCTGCAGTGGAAACAAGTCAATAACACCGACAGGTATATACTTGGGGTGAATGAAGAGGAGCTAAACGTTACTTCATCAGCAGAACTTGTGACTCACACAGTGTCAGATCTGAAAAGTGGGACTAGATACGAAGTCCGTCTCTTCACTGTGTTTGCAAACGTCAGAAGCAGCGGAGTAAACCACTCTGCAGTCACTGGTAAGAAGACATGAGCCAGGACTGACTGACTCACTGATGCATGAAACCTGATCTTTTTAACTTTGAATAAAACTAACAACCACAACGTTTTGTTACGTATGTCAATTGTAAATTACATTACATTAGTAACAGTTCCTTCTTCTTGTAGTTTTATATCCTAGCTCCTCATGACACACACAAATTATATTTAGTTAAACAAAATGAGAACAGAGATCTGTAACAATTGATTTCTTCTTTTTTTGTCACAGATGTGCATTTTTGGAAACTTACAAGTTACATCAAATGAGTCAGTTTGATTTGACAGGATACAAAAGATATCCTGTCTTTTGTAAATCTATTTTGTCTTATCCTTAATTGGTGAAATGTCTGTATTTTCTTGGATTATGGTGCAGACTGGTGTGAAAACCAATAATGAACAACTGTTATTGTGGCAACACTGAACTCTTTTTCTAAAATGAAACTGTCAATTCTTTTCAGCTCCTGGCAATGTTCAAAAAGTGACGACAGTGAACCAGAATGAAAGCAGTATAACTCTGAAGTGGGAAAAAGTCAGCGACATCTCAGATTACATCCTACAATATGATGACAGTGGTAAACCCATAAAACAAAATATTACATCTTCTGAAGGTCCATCAGTAGAACATGTGGTCTCTCCTCTGACTGCTGGGACAAAATACAATTTCACTCTCATCACTGTGTTTGAGGGCGTCGAAAGCACTGGATACAACTTTGATTCTGTTACAGGTAGGTGATCTCTGAATATTTATTTATAGGTTTAAGTTTTACTTGTCAAATGCAATTCATCAGACAACATGCTGTATTTCAGTTTCTCAGGAGCAGAGTGGTGTTACTCACTTAGAATTTTTGACTATGATTAATTGAAGGAAAGTTTTTCTCTGACAAAACACAACACTTTTCCCTCAACCAGACACTAGTGTGCAATGAACATGAGGTAACTCTTAATGTTTCAGTGAGGCATAAAGTTCAAATATCAGGACTCACAAGTGGGACTAAGATCCATTTCAGTCTCCTTACTGAGTTTAAAAACATCAGAAGCAGTGCTGTAAACTGCTCTATGGGAACCAGTAAAGTATTTTTACCTCTGACATTGGCTACAACAAGAGCCAGGACAGAGCTCCACAATTATGTCGAATTTAAAGTTTCTTAGTAGAAGAATGCTGCTGCTTACTTACTACTTTTGCCTGTGGCTGATAAGCTACTGGAACTGAATGAAAGTTTTTATCTTTTAAAATAATACACAAAATACAGCATTTTGTTGAGAACATTTTAAAAATCAAATGATGTTACAGTTTGTTCTCTGGGTGTTTTTACATTTCAGCTCCTCGTAACACTGAAGAGTTCAAAACAGTTGGACAAAATGAGACTAGTATAACTCTGCAGTGGAAACAAGTCAATAACACCGACAGGTATATACTTGGGGTGAATGAAGAGGAGCTAAACGTTACTTCATCAGCAGAACTTGTGACTCACACAGTGTCAGATCTGAAAAGTGGGACTAGATACGAAGTCCGTCTCTTCACTGTGTTTGAAAACGTCAGAAGCAGCGGAGTAAACCACTCTGCAGTCACTGGTAAGAAGACATGAGCCAGGACTGACTGACTCACTGATGCATGAAACCTGATCTTTTTAACTTTGAATAAAACTAACAACCGTAACGTTTTGTTATGCATGTCAAATTTAAATTAGCTGGACAAAATGAGACTAAGGCTCTATAACAACTGAAGTTTCACAGATGTGTGTTGCTCTCCTAGTATGACTAAATGGATCGAAACTTATAAAAAGAAAATCAAATGAGTCAGTTAGGGATATCCTGTCTTTTGTAAATCAATTTTGTCTTGTCTGTAATGGGGGCAAGTCTGTATTTTCTTGGATTATGGTGCAGACTGGTCTAAATACCAGTGATGAACAACTGTTATTGTGATAAAAGTCAACATCATGCTCAACTCTTTTTCTAAAATGAAACTGTCAATTCTTTTCAGCTCCTGACAATGTTAGAGGAGTGACGACGGTGAACCAGAATGAAAGCAGTATAACTCTGAAGTGGGACAAAGTCAGCGACATCTCAGATTACATCCTACAATATGATGACAGTGGCAAACCCATAAAACAAAATATTACATCTTCTGAAGGTCCATCAGTAAAACATGTGGTCTCTCCTCTGACTGCTGGGACAAAATACAATTTCACTCTCATCACTGTGTTTGAGAAAGTCACCAGTTTTGGATACCCCTTTGATTCTGTGACAGGTAGGTGATCTCTGAATATTCTTTTGTATGTATTTTGTAGAAAGAGAGAGAAATAAGAACAACATATAAATAAGTCTAAAACATCCGCTGTGTCCTGCAGTGCCTGGCTAAATCAGTTGTATTAATTTAGACTTTTCCTTTGTAAGTGCTTGCTGTAACTAGACAAACACTACATTTCAGAACATGTAGTAGCTCCACTTAACAAATTTAACATCTAAGTTTTGTGAAGAGTAAAAGTGTGTTTCTTTTCATCAGTTCCTCCAATGGTGCGTCATGTCAGTGTGACTAATCGCTCAGTGACCAGCGTAACGCTAACGTGGGAGAATGTGAATAAAGCCTGGAAATACTTGCTTGAAATTAATGGAAAAAATGAGACATTTAGCCCACATCAATCCTCATATGTGTCATGTTTAGTCACATCTCTCAAGCCTGGAACAGAGCATTCATTCAGCCTGATCACAGTGTTCTCTGGACTCAACAGTGCTGCCTTTAATGGTAGCGCAATAACAGGTACATAGAGGCCTCATTACTGATACATTCCTACAAATTGTTTTGCAATATGCAATAAAATTTTGTACCACATGTAGATTTGCAAAGAGCCAACAAGCCCCATTCTTTAAAAGTCATGTTACAACACTTTTGATTGAATTTTGTGCTAACATCAACAAATAAAGGCTGCTGTCTGCAATAATCTTCTTATTCATTTCAGCCATTGACTGTGCCAGTGTAAAATGGCATGTCACTACCTCATCAATCCAAGGAACCATTGAAGGCTTGTTCACAAATGCAACTGCCACTTACAAATCACAAATTCATGTCAGTCCTGAGGTCAGAAATGTGTCCTTTACTGACCTTATATCCGGTGCAACCTATGAGATATATCTTGAATATGAAGTATCGCCGAAACCGCTTAATCAGTGTCGCCACAGCATAACAGTTTGTAAGTACAAATCTGTCCTACTACAACTTACTTTATGTCTACGTTTTCCACATATATAATGTAAAGTACTAACATGATATTTCTCAAACTGTACTTTAAGATTACAGATTTCAAAGTGTTTTACCATATTGTAATTGCAAGTGGTTAACTTATGTCACTAAATAAGTTTTTGTGCCCTTGCAAACAAACAATTATTCTAAAGGAAAATTTCAGAGTACTGTTCAACAAAATATCTTTTATTCACATTCCACAAGTTGATAAAATTTAAAATGCCTCAAAACTATTATGTGTGATGCACCTAACTTTTATTTTATCATCAATTCATTGATTGATTACAGTGTTATGGTAACTGACTGTTGCTTTTTGAACTTATAAGGCATTTTTTTTTGCAGTGGAGCAAAGATTTTTAAATTACATCCTCTGTTTTGTTTGTTTTCTGGCAATTCATAAATATTTTTCCAAGCTTGTGACTGTAATTGCATGTTTTCTGCTGTTTTTTCTAGTCCCTTCTCCCCCTTTAAGTGCTCATTGTAAGTACTGGGCAAGTGGCTATTCTGCCTATATTGTCTGGGACAAACCGAATGGTGTGTGGACTACTGTGGAGGTGAACGTGACTGGGGAATCCTACAAAGTGTATGACAATAAGGAACAGGAAATCATAATTCAAGGATTCCAACCTGCCAGAACATATCAAGTGTCCTTAAATTCAGTGTCTGGGGACGAAAGGCGTTCTAAATCATTGGTTTTTCTATGTTCTACTGATCCGAGGGGTGAGTAAATGAGACTATATTACAATTTTAGTGTTTTTTCTCTGGTTTAATATTTCAACAATATATTTACACTTTTCTTTTCCATTTTGCATCCATCTGTTGTAAGCTTTGAATATTTTAATTATAGTTTTACTTCCTGCAGGAGTCATTGCAGGGTCAATATTTGCTGTGCTGCTTTTTTGTGTCCTGGTTTGTCTGGCTGTTTTCATTTTCCTTAAAAGACCAGATATCATCAGGTTAGTGCTGCCTCAGTGACAATACGAAGGCTACATTATCTCGCTGAAATTTAAATGAGTGAAACTTCTGATTCATCCCCACAGCAGAAAAAAGTCATTCATCAGTGGATCCAAACGAACTAAAACAAAGGGCAAGTAAGTATAAACCTCACGATCTGTTTTTAATATTCAGATATCAGCCATCCAAATTGTTGTAAAAATGTTATTTGCATCTTGTAGATTAAGGTACATTTTGGAGAATTTATTGTATTTGCCACATAGAAAATGTCCTGTAACATCCATTATTTTTATACAAAGAGACATGAACTCAACTTTTGTTATGTTTTTTTCCAGAAGAATTCCAGTAGCACAGTTTCCAGACCACTTCAAAAAATTAAATGTGGATGAAAACAGAGGTTTCAGTGAGGAATATGAGGTGCATAAAAAATTTAATCATGTTCTTCCTGTTTTTGTTTTCCTGTTTTTGCATCAGACCTTAAAATTATGTGTTTGTGGTTATAGTTTGGTTTTTATTTTCGTTCTGTTTTACCTTCTTCTCAATTGCATGCAATGTCATCTGGCAACTTCCTTGTAGGGCCTCGCTTCTGTTGGCACGAACCAGACACAAAAGGCAGCTGATCTACCTGAGAACAGAGTGAGGAATCGATTTAAGAATGTGCTGCCATGTAAGTCCGTCCTCTGACCATGCTGTTAAACAATACAGACTCATGAAATGGTCTAGATCCAATAACTCAAGTACTGTCCGCTCTGGTATATTGCAATGAAATTATCTTCTTTTTTCTCATCTTAGATGACTGGTGTCGAGTGAAGCTGTCTACATCAAATGGGGCCTCAGACTACATTAATGCAAGTTACATGCCAGTGGGTATTACATCAGAAGTGACAAGCCTTTCATAAAGATCTTTCTGTAATTATGGTGCACCACTATATAGTAAACTTGCAAAAATGTTGACTCTAAGTAGAAGAAGCTTGAGAAGGCTGAAATGTTCAATATTTCACATGAAGTTGCCACAGTCTAAAATGCACATTGATTAAAGTCTACCAAGTTTTGCTGGAATGATTTTGTGAACATAAAACATTTTATTCATTTCATACTGAGCATTTAAGGGCATATACAAGCTAGATAAGCATGCATATTTTATTATTTTAATAACTTTATCAACTGCTTCTCAGGGCTACAACAGCCACAGAGAGTACATTGCCACTCAGGGTCCTGTACCCACCACAGTCAATGATTTCTGGAGGATGATTTGGGAACAAAGGGTGAAAGGCATTGTCATGGTAACCAACTGCACTGAAGGAGGAAAAGTAAGTTTGAGAAAAATGTGAAAATGTTTCATGGCTAGATTTTGATGGACATTTGCTCTTTTGACTAATGTTTTTTCAGATGGGGAAATTTTACATGTCCTCACTGTGTACAGAGTAACTCACAAAAAATGATACAGCTGTAGGATTATTGGTGCCACTCTTTTTTATGTTTCCTTCGTCTAGATCAAGTGTGAGCAGTACTGGCCTGCAGACAGCAAGCCTTGCCGTTATGGAGAGCTGTTGGTCACCATCAGATCTGAACAACAGGACACGAACTGGACCTTGAGGGAATTCAGTGTGAAACATGTACAAAACATTTCTTAAATTCTTCTGGTGTAACTAGTTGAGAAAGTAAACCAAAATGACAGTTCGTATAAAAATATAACATTTTAGTTGTTAATGTCGCACATTTGCTGTCAAAGTGGAGAATAGTTATTGGGTACATTAAGTATCATTTATCAATCACCATATTAGGTCACGATATAGAGCAACAGCATGTTCATTTTCTCTGTATGAATCTTCTTTACAGAGAAACACCTCAGAAGAACGCTCAGTGAAACATTTCCATTTCACTGCCTGGCCTGATCATGGAGTCCCGGAAGGCAGTGAAGTCCTGATCCAGTTCAGAGGACTGGTTAGACGGCACATAGAGACAGAAGGAGTCCGAGCACCGACTGTGGTTCACTGCAGGTACTGGATAAGAAATCTGTACTATTTGTCTGGGACTTTTTTTTCTCAAAAACTAGTTTAGGTTAACAAAATGCCAGAGAAAAGGTTAAAAGCTTGGGTCCAACATGTATAGCTTACTGCAGTTCTATCTTATTTTATGAAATATCAGTGTTTTTTAAGATTATGAGTTTTGAACTAGAAGGTCATCAGGAGGGAGAAACAGGTTGGTCGCATTACCCCATATTTGCAGCATTAGCGAGTCATCAAGTCACTAACAGTCGCATAACAAAGACAAAGTTTCTGGAAATCTGCTGACTTTGTAATATTTGGACATGACTAATCATATTCACACTTTTAGTGCATTTCAGAAATTTAAACTTTTTCATGTCATGTATTGATTACTGTTGTCAAAACCAACTTGCACTAAAGCTGGGCTTGTGCGATTCTGTCAACCATGGTGAATTATTGGATACACTTACCTCAAAATACCACTTCATCACAGTGCAGCAGGTACATGAAGTGCAGGTTAAGTGTACTGTATATTTGTATCGTTCCAACATGGATTACACTTGTCTGCTCAAAACCACAAGTATGGGTTTGGGGCAGACCCAAGTTTCTGAGGTCAGTAGTGGATGATTTTTACAAAAACATTAGGACTATGTTATGATGACACTTGTCGTGCTGTGTTGTTTCTTCTCTCAGTGCTGGAGTGGGGAGGACAGGCACTATCATTACCCTGGATGTGTTGCTTCAGCAGCTACAGAAAGAAGGAGCAGTGGGCATCAAGGAGTTTGTGCACAAGATGAGACTGAATCGTCCACACATGGTGCAGACAGAGGTGAGTTACCACAGGCTGAGCTATCACTTCTGGAGTTAGGTACCAATTTGTTTTTTTGTGACACAGCTGGTAATATAGCACAAGCAGTGACACTATTATATATATGTTACATATATTATATATGTACAGCAGGTATGTTTAGATTTCATATTGTTGCTCATTTTCATGCTTTCATCCTAAAATATTTGTCTGAAAACATGTTTTCCACTGCCTCATTTTAGCACAAGTCAGTCTGCTTGAATATATTAATAGCTAACTTATTAAAATAGATTTATTGTCCAGATTGTTATTTACGAGTCCTTGTATGAAGTAAATCAACACATCAATGAAATTATTACATAAACAGTATGCGAAAGCATAGCCATATGTACCTAAACCTAAATTTTGCTTTTAGTTAAGCTAATATAAACCTCACTGCACCTCTGTTTGAGTACATGTCTGTTTTATGTGTTGCTGAATTAAGCCAACGCAAAGGCTTGGTCTATCTATACTATTGCGAAACTCCGAAGTATTTAACCCCTACTTGAGAAATTCTGCATACAAGGAAGTGTCAGCCACAATACAGTGTACATAAGCACTCTAAACCTAAAATAGTTCTGCATTTCAAATGACCAGCAACTTTTGTTCATTTTTTCAGTCCCAGTATGTTTTCCTACACCAGTGCATCATGGACTCTCTGCAGCCAAATCGGAAGCCTGAAGAGAACATATATGAGAATGCAGAGTTGATATATGAAAATGCTACAGCACTCCGAGAGTTGCATTAAAACAAACTAGTGTCCACCCTGCACTCAGTCTTTTATGCACTTAATAACAAACTAATACTGATGTGTAAATACTATATTTTGTTATAAACTATATATTAAAAAAAAATCACCATCTTAACTATTTACTGTATGTACATAGCACACTTTAGATTTTAATTTAACTTTTACATTTTTTTCTTCTCCTCTGTATACTACTATATTATTATTATTATTTTTATTGTTGTTGTTATTGTGTGAGGGAGCGACACTCCAGATGACCAAAGAATGTTGTACGATTACATTTAATAACAATAAGAAATGTGAGTATAAAAGAATAACTTGTACAAGAAATAAAATATTTTGTATTCACAAAAATACATGAATGTGCTTTTACCAATTCCAAAACCGAGGACTGTCAAACTGAACAGACAACGACGGCAATGTCCTTCAGACTGATTGTCAGCTGGGTTGTGGTTCCATCCAGTGTTAATGCGTGTGGATGATCCTCTGTGCTTGCTTCTGAAAGCAGGTCAACACAACCACTCTGCTCACACGTCCTCCTCTGTGCTGCTACTCTTTGTGTCCTTACTACTGGAAACAACAGAGAAGTGATCATCTATAACTTGCTGTCTGGCATTTAGGGCCTCAGAGTTGATCTCAGCTGGCACTGCAGACTGCTTGCCTGGATGCAGGGGCTCGATTTTACCAGCTGGGGGTGGAGGAGGGACAGAGAACTTTTTAGCGATGTTGTGCAGCACACTGCACGCCTTGATAATGTTTGACTTTTTATTCAAGGAGCCCTCTTGTGCAAAACCAAGTTGCATCAGACACTTGAATCGCCTCCTCAAGGAGCCAAGCGTCGTCCGCATGACATCGTGGATCTTGGCGTGGGCCTCGTTGAAGCGCATCTCCTTGTCATTTGCAGGTTCCGACACAGGAGTCAAAACATGTTTGCTCAAGTGGTAGCCAGTCCCACCTTTAAAAGAAGCATGAGAGAAACAAAGCATTAAATGTTAGATATCTTTTAAGACTGGAGATGAATCTAAAGATGAAGTATGAATTGTAGATGGTACAAACTGGTCCTTTAGTGTGCCAGAAATTTACTGCAGAAGTTGCAAGGAAGCCGTTGGAGCATATTGAGAAGAGGATGAAGCAGTTTCAGAGCTAAACCCTCCCCCTAAAGAACATGTGCATAATTTATGTGTGCAGATATTTATACACTGGACAGGAAACAGTCTCTGCCAGCAACAATGAAAGTTAAAATAGCGATTGGTTTGCACTGCATGTGTATCTGTGGTGTAGAATATACTGTAATGTGATAATGTGCAGAGCCTGACAGTTCATTCTCAGCCTTGAAACATAAGTTTGATTTTTCAAAAAGACTAACAGGCCACAGAGTCATCCTCAGGAAATTGAGTTTGGTGATTCCTGTCAACTGAGTGAATTCAGTCTGCTTATAGGACTGTGTTATGTTTGAAATGTATAGAAAAGTAAGTATACGGACCTTTAGTTTAGGTTTCTGTCATTACTGTTTAGTTTTTAATCCAGACATCCTGTTGTTAGTGGCATTAAGTTGCAATGTTACAGGTGTGTGCACAAGAAGAAAATGCTTGTGTCTACTGTAATTCAGACTGTGCACATGAGACAGGAGAGTGACACCAAACTGCAGGTCACACCTTTATGATCAAATGTCTCCATCCCATTCACCTTCTTCTGCATCCTCCTCACATCTTACCAATAACCCAGAACGGTCCGTGCAGCTCCTCCTCCATCTGCCTTCCCTTGAACGACGAATCCCACATTCCCTGCTCACACGTGCTGCCCACACAGCACTTTTCCACGCTCAGTATGTTGCCATCAGAGTCGCATATGACCTGACTGACGACCGATGTGTAACCCTGAGTGTTCACGAAAGACCTGAACGTTTCCTTCTCGTATGGAGAAGCTCGGATCTTGAAGTGCGCCGGAGCCAGGACTCCCAGCACGTTGGGAATCCCGCACAGCTTCTCAGTTTTCGCTGCGAGACTGACTCTGGCGTCCCTGGTTAGTGGGAAGGAGATGAACTGGTCGGACATCCCCGCTATGACACCGGAGACGGTCCCGATGACGCTGGTGGGACAGTCGGTCTGGGTCAGTCCGACTCTCTGCAGGACGGCGGCGGTGGAGACTCCATGTGCGTAATAGTTGAGCGCCACCATGACCATCGCGTCCACGGACATGAGCGGCTTCTTCAGGGCGACCGTCTTCATTCGGATGCGGACAGCATCAGTGATGAAGGCGATGCACGGTCTGGTCAGGTGGAACATCTGGAACAAAGCTTCCTCGTCGAAATGGTCGAAACAGCTCGGAGTGCCGTAGTCTTCCTCCTCGTGCCCGAGCAGCTCATCCTGCACCGCGAGCCACACCGGCACAGCGAAGGCCATAGTCTACTGCCGCAGGGTGTTTAAATACATGTGCGTAAATCTGACAGAAAGACCACAAAACGCGCTGAAGGAGTCACAAAAATTAGCCAAACAGCTAAAACCGCTGATTGGCTGAACAGTTTTCTCTTCTTCTTTCTCTTTGACAGACTGCAGTGGCGCGTCGCTGCCCTCTGCTGGTCATATGTTGCTATTACTTGACAATTATGTTTCCTGTCTTTCTTTTAATATAGTCCAACATTGTGCAGATATTCCAGCAAAAGGTGCGGTAGCAAGTATCCTGGATGCACAATCAAAGCTGTGTTATCATCACTCAGAGCGCAGGAATGACAAATATTTGTTTTCCAATAAAAAAAAGGCAAACTTATTGAAATTTGCAGTATGTTGATGTTGTTCAGGTGGATGTGATGATCATTATCTCAACTACACTGTCTATAAATAAGTTTTCACTCCCTTTGGATTTAAAAAAATGCTTTTCAACCTTCAGCATGGTCTAGTTAATCTTCCTTCAGAGGAGTCATAGGTGTCTTGGTGGCCTCTTTTTCTATGGTCACTGACTCGAGGCAGGTTTTCAAATGCACCGTATGCCCTTCAATTCTTAATGGAATAAACTGTACTCCAAGGGATATACAGTGACTTGGAAATGTTCATGTATCCATCCCCTGAAATATGCTTTTCAAAAACCATACAGAGATGCTTGGAGTCTTTTAACATTAAGGTGTAGTTATATCCAGGAGTACTGATTCACCACTGAACTTACAAATACAGGTGTTTTTATACTACAATCACTTGAAACACATTAACTGCACTCACATGATGGGGTGAACACTTATGCTATCACTTATTTACATTTTATATTTTAAGATACAGTCATTACTTTGTAGACATTTGATTCTTTTGGGGGCAAAATTAATGTCGAAAAAGCCAAATTAAATTTATCACGATTCAATGTTGAAAAGCAATAAGAAGGGAACCTTCCGAGGAGGGTCAATATTTTTTAAAAAAACACTGTACCACACAATTTAAACTCTAGGCTGCATCACCTCATCCCACTCTGTTTAACCGAATTGTTGGTTTCCTTTTTTTAGATATCACGACGACCGCCTCCCTCTTTACCGACTTCCCCTTTCCTCCTTGTTTGCTTGGTTATTTTCTGCACAGAACTTCTCCACAGCCGGGAACAAGTACTGATTTCCCGTCTCTATAAAAACTGTATCACACGATTGTTGAAGTGATGCCAAACCAAGAACTTTAATGGAGGAAAAAAACATCTGTTGCAAAATTTCTAATTTCTCAATCTTTCTAAGCTAAAAGTTTCAATGCCCTGTGGGAGCCACCATACTATAATAAACTAAATAGCATAACCTTTGTACCTGGAGTCTTAATTGTGACCATCTTTGCTGCTTTAATTGACCATTTTATGAATTATTTTGACAGTTATGATGCTGTATTTTACAAGAAAATTATTGTCTAGTGTGACTTTAACCTTGTTAGGATGAATCAGGATGTTTAAGACAGGCACCACACTGCTCATGCAGCTTACTCCTCCAGAGCAGTGGATCCAGAGGTTAGATCCCTCCCTTAGAACTCAATAATTTATGTCATGTGTAAATTATATATATCTATATCTCTATATATGAAGTTATTGCACAAAATAATATATTAAACAAGTGTGTAATTTATTGTAAATAATCATATTCTCTTTTTTCATCCAGTGTCCAAGTTGCTCTGAAAATCCTATCCTGATGTCGTCAATCACATTCAGCTCATTACTGTTATTAACACTACATAATACACTATACACTATATATACTATATATATTACAATATAGATTCTAAAACAAATATTCAGCTCACTTGATTCAGAATAGCTTCATCCCATGTTGCAACCTTCTTTGAAAAATAAATAAAGCATAGCATATGTTTGATAAACAAATGGTAAACAGTGACACCACATTAAAAATCCCCAGCAGCTTCACTTCTCTTCTGCCTACAGCAAAATCAGCTTGCGTTTGCTACATCTTGGGCGATAAATAGAACATTCTGTTGACTTCACTGACGGAAACATCCTTTAGTCGAGGTATTCCCCCCTTACGGGAGCTTTCTGTCCTCTGGCCTTGTGCAAACACATCTGTAACAGGAAGGAAACAATGCATAAGTGTTAGAATCAGAAAGTTTGGAACCTCATGAGTGTTTACTTACATGTCCAGAGAGATGACACTAGAGATGAACTGCCACATATATTTGAATTATAATATACACTAAATTATATATTGAGCTTTTCCATGTTTGTTCTCCTTTAGTACATTCGTAGATAATCACAACATTTCTTCTTTTCACTTTTAGAAAAAGCAATTATATCACTGATTACTGTACAGTGGCAGCTGGTGTGGCAGTAGTATTATAGATAGTCATTGTTGCACAAATTATATGAAAATCCAGATTTGCAATGTTGCCTCACAGTTTCTTTGCAACCACATCAGTAGGACTAAATGATTTGGGGAAAACATCTGAATGTGATTTTTTTTCTGACACATACTGCAATTTGATTTTGAAGTCCTGCTTCATTCCAATAGTCAGTACAGCAGATTTAAAACATGTGATAAAGCATTGCCACATGAGATACCACAAAACTGTGACTGTCACGGAAGGATGGTGTGAATTTCTAAAACCATAAATATGACGGGAAAAAATTGTGTCAGACCTTATGCAAATTAGAATAATGACATTGGACTTATGCCAGTCGAGCCACAATGTGCAGCCTGAACCACTTAGTATACACTGATCAATAGGCAAGCATAAACAACCACTGAAAGTAGCCTAATTACTTAATTAGCCACACCCCATATGTCCTAAATTGCAGCCTTAAGGATTTGCTAATTGCATTTATTTGAAATCAATTAATTGTTCAGCTTAACTAATGTAGAGGCAGTGGAAGGATCTGTATAGTAGTAATGTTCCCTGTAGTAGGAATGTTCCCTGTAGTAGTAATGTTCCCTATAGCAGGATTGTTCCCTGTAGTAGGATCGATCCCTGTAGTAGTAATGTTCCCTCTATTTGTGAGGTTCCCCGTAGTCGTGATGTTCCCTGTAGTAGTAATGTTCCCTGTAGTAATAATGTTCCCTCTATTTGTGAGGTTCCCTGTAGTCGTGATGTTCCCTGTAGTGTGAATATTCCCTGTAGTAGTAATGTTCCTTGTAGTAGTAATGTTCCCTGTAGTAGTAATGTTCTCTCTATTTGTGAGGTTCCCTGTAGTTGTGATGTTCCCTGTAGTAGTAATGTTCCTTGTAGTAGTAATGTTCCCTGTAGTAGTAATGTTCCCTCTATTTGTGAGGTTCCCTGTAGTTGTGATGTTCCCTGTAGTATGAATATTCCCTGTAGTAGTAATGTTCTCTGTCGTAGTAATGTTCCCTATAGTAGTGATGTTCCCTATCATAGCAATGTTCCTTGTAGTATTAATATTCCCCGTCGTAGTAGTGTTCCCTATCATAGTGATGTTCTCGGGAGTAGTAATGTTCCCTGTAGTAGTGATGTTCGCTGCAGTAGTGATGTTCTCGGGAGTAGTAATGTTTCCTGTACTAATAATGTTCCACGCCAGACTCAAAAGTGTTCTGTTAAAGACTTTCCTGCTCTGCTTTGAGTCGACCTTGGTAGACTTTTTGCCTTCTCACTAACCAGTTAGCACATGTTCCCACCTGTGATGTTATCCACAGAGTCGAGTGGCGCCGTGTTGTTGAAGTTCACTCCGAACAACAGCAACAGAGAGATGGCTAAAGTCACCAGCAGATAGATGGGCGCCGCAAGAGCCCAATACCTACACAGGACAAAAGGTTTCAGTTATATGATAATAAAACTACTAATGTCTACTATTTATTGTTTTCGAGAGGATTCTACTTACTTTTGAGGCCAGTAAGTGAGCCCTACTGAATGAAGCCACTCCTCTGGTACAAATGCCCATAAGCAATAAAGAACTGTAGAGATAAGATGGGAACATTAGTCATGGTTGACAAAACTGATTGCATACTTTTGACACAGAGAATTAAAGATTTGACCTGTACATACACAGTTATTAAAGGTTTTTGTTAATTTCAAAAGCAAATATCATTTTCACCAGGACTGTTTGTTACTTAAGCAGCAAGAGAGACACAGTTTTCTTTGTAATTAGGGCCCGAGCACCAACGGTGCGTAGGACCCTATTGGTTTTGTATTCGTTTTTATTATTATTATTTTTCTCCTGACGGAAGAACTGCATTTTTGAGGGCCTAAACGCGCTCAAAAACTCACGAAAATTTGCACACACATCAGAAGTGGCGAAAAATTTTATATTTCATGGGAGCTGCACATGTGTGTGGCAAAATGGCTCTGTAGCGCCACCTTGAAAATTGGGTTCTATGGGAGTTAATACGGCTAGTTTCATGTAACCCTACCAAATTTGGTACACATGTGCACCAAGACAAGACAAACAAAATTGCCTAATCAATCCATCAGCAAAAGTGTACAGGAAGTCCGCCATTTTGCTTTATATTTTTGATTTTTGCTCATATTCAAAAGCTATAACCGCACACAGGGTAACTCCAAGACAGCTGAAATTTGGTCAGTATATACAACAGGGCTTCGTGATTAAAAGTTATCAAAACGCTCCGCAAAAGTCTGAGGGCGTGGGCGTGGCGGCCTCCCGAACTTCGATGTCTCGCCATCACTACTAAAGTGTTTATATCTCAGCTGTACATGATCCGATCTGGCCCAAATTTCATGTGCTGGACAACAGTCTACTTCTGAACACATCCACATTTTAAAATTTAGTCATAGTCATAGCGTCACCTTGTGGTAAAAAAGGAAGCTCTAACGAGGACATTTGTCCTTACCACTGGTCCATACTTTGTGATATCATCCTGAGATTTGGCCAGTATATACAACAGGCCTTAAAGATGTAAAGTTATCAAAATCTTCCACAAAAGTCAAAGGATGTGACCGTGGTGGCCCTCTGACCTTTATGTACTTTTACCATTGTACAGCAGCTCTGGATTAAATCCAGATAAATGGTGCAACGCTGACACCTACTGTTCGAATTGTATAAATGCAGGTCTGTGTCATTGTAGAAAAATCCCTCTGTTTCAATACATTTTTATGTATTATTATTATTTGGTTGACCGTATTCAATTGAAATTTGGTGACATAAGCCTCAAGATGTTGATGATGATTCATGGACAAAACTGTGACTGTTAGTCAAACTGTTAGTCTGTGGCAGCGTGGCGAACTTGATGTCTCGTCATGACTACTAAAGTGTTTATATCTCAGCTGTACATGATCCAGTCTATCCCAAATTTCATATTCTGGACAAGAGTCCACTTCTGAACACATCCACATTTTAAAATTTAGTCATAGTCATAGCACCACTGATGGTAACAGGAACTTAAAGGCAGTATATTTGAAGGTACCATTGCTTCAAACTTTGCAATATAAGCAATATATATATAAAGCTCATGTGCAAAAGCTCATATCTCACCCAAAACCTTTCACTCATGTTTCAAAACCAAATTTCTTTCTCATATAAATAGTCAGTGCCACCAAAAATGCACTGACTATTCTCAATTGCTTTGGCTCATTTCTTGAAACACATCAGACGTTCTCAACACTCTCGGTGCTTTTGCCAAAATAACCTGGATGGTTCAGCACAACACCATGGTTCACCTGCAAAAGCTCATGTCTCTCCCAAAACAGTTCACACGACTGGTCAAAACTTAATTCTATTGTCATATAAATAGTCAGTGCCTCCAAAATTCATCGTCCCTTTGGCATTGTGTGAGCACTCTTATAAATGTCTATTCATATAATGGTTTGTGTCATTTGAAAACAAAATAACATTTTGAGAAGAAAATACATCGTTTTGAATGTAAAGTTTCAATTGAAGGAGAATTGAGGGCTTTTGCTCATTGTGTGTGTGTGTTTTCTGATTTGTATGCAGAGTTCTGAAAGTATGAGGCATGCTTTCAGAAAATGTGTGTAAACAATCGAGAAAACTGTATTGACACACATAAAGTTACTTTCATACATCAGAGTAAAAAGAAAATCTATACAGCATTACATACTGTAATTTAAACACATAAACAAAAAACAAGGAACATTATATGGAGCCTACAGTGCTGTAAATAAAGCTGTCCTCACCGTCCCTCTCCTGGCCACCGTATGTTCATGACTAATCCTGACAACTGAACAGACTATTGTGCATGTGATGACTTACACAATGAAATGATGCTGACATGTTTTGGAGTGAACGACCATCAGACTGAGAAGTCAACAATCATTTTAGTTCAACAAGATCTATTCACTTGGATATTGTGCTAAATGAAGGCTACCTGTACTAAATCATTTGCAAAGATGCACTGAGATATTGAGACAAGTACTAAGATGTTTGCAATTTGATGAAATGAAGTAGAAATGCCAGTCTGTTGTGAACAATTGCCAAGTAGTTTGGAGGTTTGTCCATGTTGTTTTGAGAATGTAATTTCAGTTTCGAGAAATGAGCCAAACCTATGGAGAAAAACTGTACAAACAACGATAGATCAAATATGTATTTCAACTAGTTTAATTATACATTCGTCAATATTCATATCATCACAGATTGTAGCTAGAAAAGCACCCAGAGAGCACAGACCTCCGCCAAGGAGCTCCAGTCCACCCCAACACAATCTCCCAACAACAAAGTATACTTAAAAAACACTCAACATCTTTGTGCTATATATGTGCACATATATGCTCTGTCCTACCACAAGGTGGCACTGCAGGACTTTCTAACACTCCCAATGTTAAATATCTTTTAAAAAATTCCTGGATCCAGACACTGATCTGGATCACTCCCAAAACTCAATCATTTGTTCCTTGTCCCATTTCACAAGGGCTGAGGGGGCAACTCCCACTTCATTTCATGTGGCCTATTCTGCCTATGGCCGGAATATGTACAAATGATTATGTCTTCTTTGTCTATTTCTAATTCATGAAAAAAAAATATAGTAGCCTCCTGAGACCGTGCGTTCACATGCGTGGACATGGTATTTTGGCTTCCATAAGTTGAAGTTGAGATTGTTAATTTGATTATAGCACAAAAAATAAATAGAAATTTGGGTATGTTGCAAATTTGCAACAACGGGCATAATGGTCAATAATAGCGACCCAATAATACAGTAATATAACAATAATAAAACAGATTTTTAAAATCTGTAACAGAACAGACAAAAATGGAACAGATAACATCTCACTCAGACACAGACAATAGTCAATGAGAAATGAGTTTGACACCACTGATGTTCATGGTGGCCGAGAAAGTTTGTGATACAATCCTTGAAATTGGTCAGCTAAGTCTGAGCACCTTGAAATTTCTGCCACATCCCGACATGCGCCACACCTGGGCGTGCGCCACGTCCCGACACGCGTGAGTGTGCGAGGGCCCGTTCAACGCTGCTTGCAGCTTTAATTTTGCTTGTTTTGTTAATTGGATGAGTTTAATAGTTTCTATTTTCTATCAGAAGAGTGAAATTAGCAGTATTTGACTTACAGAAACCAAACTGTGAGCCGAGGTAAAGAACAAACCCATAAATGGCCCTCTCAGGCAGAGGAGAAGGAGAGTTTTCCACCATGATCTGAAACCAAAATAAAACAGCCTTGACGAAGTGAAATGAAACACAGAAACCTTCAGACAAATAATTTGATAGAGGCACATACCTATAAACACGTATTTGTATTGTTTGTTTAGCTATAATCCTACTGAAAGCATTTAATGTCTCTCAAATGCAACACCAGATGTTTTCCTGTCAAAACAACTAAACTGAATTCTTAACCAAAATGTCAAAATATAAAACGCCACGTATTTATTCGACACGTAAATTAAGCTGACTGTCTAATTAAAATAAGTTCAAACTAAATTTTTTTTCTTAAAACCTTCTCTACTTATTTAATTTTACGTTTAAAAGCTATGAAACAGCCACAGTAGCGACGAACCAATCGCGTCCAAACATCGCCCCACGTGATATTCAGCACGATGCGAAACGTTTGCTCGAAGATACGTTCCGCTTGTGGAATAACCTGAGAAAACAAACCACAAAAGGTAACGTTGTACGTATTAATAGAAACTAAAATGAAATATTTCTGTTAAACAACGTGATTATTTTAGTATGTAACTAACGTGACGCGTTTGCTACACTATGCCATGTTTTGGCGGACAATTTTAGCTGTTGCACATCGCGGAAATACACATTGCAGCATGGCTTCTGAGCAACTGAAGTCTGCTACTGAGCGATTTTATCACATGTTAAGGAAAATATCCAAGCATTTCCTCTGTGTTGGTGTTTCAGCAAGATAAATTTACTTCGTGGACACGTTTTTTTCGGTGAGACAACATCGACCATTGCTTTTTAAACGTTACCTGTTTACTAAATGACGGAGTTCTGATGAACAAGCGTGGCTGAAGTCGGTGAAAAAACTTAACATATTTTATTAAATTAGAAGAACTATTTAAGGGAAAGCAGTGGCCATCATGTCCAAGGTGAAGCCGAATAATACAAACGTTCAGCCTGGAATTAAAAAGAAAAACAAGATCGTTAAAAAGAAAAAGAAGTACTGGATAAAATCAAAGATAAAAATGCCTCCAAACAAGAACCAAGAAAAAGCTGAAAGTCAACAAACTGCTCCTCCACAAGATGCCCAGCACTTCTCTGCCAACTGGAAAATATTACAAGAGGTTTGTCTTTACCATACTTTGTCATATATATATATATATGTGTGTGTGTGTGTCTGTGTGTTAGTTTTGTTGTATTCACCAGATCTTCAAGGTTGTCCACAACTTTCCTTGCTAAACTTTCCACAGATGCTAAAGGCCAGTCAGCCGGAGAAGAAGCAGCAGCCTGTGACACCGAAGCATCATAATAGTGTCCTGTCCAAAAAAGCTACAGAAAACTCTGCTAAAAATATTCCCAAGAACATTTCTGGCCCCAGCCAGACAGACAGTGGGAAAAAAGTAAAGCACAAAACTGTCTCCAACAGTGTCAGAGTCCCCAAGGAGACTCAGGTGAATGTGAAGGAGCCAGCTGCCTCTGAGACGAAGCAGTCTGCTGCTCCGAAAAGGAAAAAGGACAGTGGAAAGTCAAACAGTGAGCAAGCAGCCAAGAAACAGAAGTCTGAGGACGAAGAGAAGAAGCCCACAGAGTAAGTATGCAGCACTGACTTCTGCTGATATTTAGGTCAAGAATCATTATGGCTGCTAACCTCGTCTTGCTATGTGCTGCAGAGACGACCTCTGGTTTGATGATGTGGACCCCGATGACATTGAGGCAACAGTGGGAGCAGAAGCAGCAGAGATCATGAGGAAGAAGCAGGGTATACAGAAACCCAAGGACACAGACAGCGCCCTGGTCAAGGAGAAAGCGTTTGAGGGGTGAGTTATGACACATCAATTTTCCTGTAGTGCTCTGAGAGAAAATACAGTAAGTAACATCAGAATTTTACTCAGGTTTTTCCTGTGCTCTCAAAGTACTTAGACACACAAAGATACACAGATATGCATTTTAACAAAGGCAACAAAGTAAAGAATGTTTTAAAAAAGTTTAACTTCTATGTACAGCTGTAGATATGGTAGATATGTGTAAAAAAAAAAAAAAGTTTAGTGCAAATTATGCAGTTCCTGATGATACACTCAAAAAATTATTAGTTATTGGCAGTAAATACAGAGTTGTTGACAGTTTACATACATAAAATATGGATGGTTGTGCAATGGATCTGAAAAAAGGAATAAAGTGACGTGTTGCCTCTACAAATTGTAGGTTTTCACATGTTTAAACAAACATTCAAAATTATGTTTCTCCTGTGTAAACAGTCATCAGCTGATAATTTTGGTTTGACTAAGGATCATTGTGCTTGTTTTTGTGTGTTAAATATGAAGAGTATGTACTTAACATTACTCAAACTGTTTTGTGTGGCATATCATCATGGTTTAAATATTTTAACAGGATTTTTAAATCATTAAAGCAATCGTTGTTTTATCACACATTTTATAACAGCACTAAATCCCCCCTGCATTGGCATAAAACTAAATGTATGCTACTGATCCATCCTAATAAGTATGTAAAGTGAAATTTCTGGATAAAATTTGTGGATTAAATAGCCACAGTGAAAGTATCAATATGAATGAAGTCAAAATACCAGACCAAATCCGTGTCCCTACAGAGAATGCTGCCACATCAAGGTATGGCAAAATGTCTTGATGAACACAAAGTTATAAACATTATGTTAGAGTATACAGTTCTGGACATCCCTAACTTGAGAGTCCACTGGCTTCCTACTGCAAAATGCCAGTGACATTCTTCATTATCCTCTCATATGCATCTATTTAAGATTCCTGGGTTTTTCTACCTTAGAGGAACTTTTGGTGCCCCATAAAGAGATTTTAGCCAGCCCCAAAGGAAAGTCAAAAATGATAAGAACTGCAAAAAAAACAGCATTTTAAACCAGTTTCTTAAATTGTTGTTTGATTTATTGAAGATCACTAAATATTTTTGCTCATCAGAAGGTCAAATGTCAGGAAAATGCTTATAATAATAATAATAATAATAATAACTTTATTTGTATACCACTTTTCAAAACAGTATTACAAAGTGCGCTACATTAAAAACAACAATAATTAATTAAAAAATAAAATACAGAAGAAAAATAAAAGTGTAAGTATAATAGAGAGGATAGGATGAATACATAGGTAAGTAAATAAGAATGAAAACAACAGAACATCAGTTAAGAAAAGCCAAACCATAAAAATGAGTTCTGAGAAGAGATTTAAAAGAGGATACTGAGTTTGCTTGTCTAAGATCCTCAGGCAGGGAGTTCCATAGCTGCGAGACCCTGTCACCTTTGGTAACCAATCTCGATTTTGGAACCATTAGTAGGCAGCTGTCAGAGGATCTCAAGCATTGGTCTGGCTTACATGGAGTCAACTGATCACAGATATAGGCAGGAGCTAGGTCGTTCAAGGCTTTAAAACAAGCAGTAAAATCTTAAAATCAATTCTAAAACACACAGGCAACAAGTGAAGGGCAGAAAGGATAGGTGTAATGTGGTCACTCCTCTTTGTGCAAGTTAAAAACCTGGCAGCAGCCTTCTGTACCAGCTGCAGTCTTTGAATGTTGCGCCTGCTGATGCCAGAATAAAGTGGAGTGCAATATTCAAGCCTGGAGGAAATGAAAGCATGTATGACCTTTTCTAAGTCTGCTGGGGAGAGGAATGACCTGATCTTAGTTAGCTATCCCAGCTGAGCAAAGCAGGACTGCACTACTTTAGTCACCTGACAGTCAAAGGACAGGTCAGAGTCAAAGATAACTCCTAGGTTGCAGGCCTCTTTACGAACATTGTGTGATAAGGCGCCCAGACTAGAGGAGAGGTTATTAATACTGCTAGAACTGGGTCTATGAGGGGTAGTCAAGATGATGTCTGATTTTGTGTCATTTAATTGCAGGAAGTTTTTGGACATCCAAGGTCTGATTTTGGCAAGTCAGGACAAAATGCAAGAAATGTCCATATATTTCTGTTGATACGGTGTCACAGGTTCATTGCCTTGACTGCATGTAGACTAGTCCTGCTTGATGTTGAGTGTCATTGCCCCACAAAGACTCTTAGTGATGAAAACCCCTGGACTTATGTTATTTTGTGGTTGTATAGCTTGTCAATACAAGTTCAGTCCTGCGGTTCCATGTATTGCTGTAGGAAATGTTTGACTGTAAAGACAAATGTTGTGAAAACACTTGTATGATCTGGACTTGACAGACGGACATCAAGTTAGGGGAAGAGGTTTGGGTGTTAAGCTTGAGATGCAAGAGTTGCAGTTGTAGAGATTATACAACAAATCTAATTAACAAAAAAGAGAGGCAATAGAGGGACTTAACTCCTCAAGCAGGTTGAAATAGTAGTGAAGAATCTCCTGTCTTATCCCTCTGTTTACCATTCACCAACATCAGCCTCACCAAAATTGTGGCCATTGATTGTGAGATGGTGGGAGTCGGTCCTTCCGGAGAGGACAGCATCTTGGCTCGTGTGTCCCTCGTGAACCAGTTTGGGAAATGCATCTATGACAAATACGTGAAACCAACAGAGAAGGTGACAGACTATAGGACAGCTGTGAGTGGTATCCGACCAAAGGACATCAAAGATGGTGAGTCATGAAATAATTTGTAGCGAATAATACTGTGTAATGACTCTACAAGACAGTAGAAAGAGTTAGAATCAATCACTTGTTGTTCATTATGCGTGAATTTATCATCCGCGTTTGTCTCACTGCAGGAGAGAATGTACGGACTGTGCAGAAGGAGGTCGCTGAGATCTTGCAAGGGAGAATAGTGGTTGGACATGCCATACACAACGACTTAAAGGTAGCCTGGATGTAATATCTGAGATTGGACTTTTAAAAACATTTTTCAAACTAATTGTGAAAACTTATAAACCAGCATTAAACTGACTTCTCTTTCAGATTCTGCTTTTGGATCATCCCAAAAAGAAAATCAGAGACACTCAGAAGTATAAACCCTTTAGGAAGATTGTAAAGGTAATTATATGATATTGGGTGCAATCAAGGAGTTCTCAGACGTAAACTATCAAAAGGAAAAACTGCACTATTTAGGTTTGGCCACTATAGCCTTGGAAGCAGTGTTCTTGTGCACTAATATACCGCTCCCAGCACGTCTGTGACATTTGCAACGTTTCTTGGAAGTCTGGTCCTGTAAGCATGTAAAGCACCATCTGTGTGCCACTCTGGAATCTCATGCACTGTGTCAAAAGTTGAACCCACAAAAAGAGCAGGAAGTCGCAGGGAGCCAAATCTGGCAAGTCGTTCACATAGAGAACAGTGATTGTATTGATGCAGCCAAAAGACTGCATGCATACATGGTTACAGTAGCTTTTTGTCTCTGGTTCATATCTGTACTCTCACCTCTGGTACCCAGTGATGATCCTCAGCATGAGACTTGGGTCAGTTTGACACAGAATTGCCCTCAAGTTAGAGCTAGATGGGGAAATCGCAAACATGCACTTGCAGATGGCCAGAAAAACATTTCCAGAAAGTGGTCAAAATGTTCCAGGCACTGGAAGCTATGTATCGTTGCACAAGAAGTCTGTTTCACAACGGGGTGGTGGCCAAAAGCATTAGGTTTTTGCTTTTCATAGGGGCAGTCTTAGAACTTGTTGATCACCAAATCTTACATGTAGATCCCCTGAAAGTTCAGTGGAAGGTCACAGACCCAATCATGATATTTAAATGCTAATTAGATGTTTTTTTTCTTTCAGAGTGGTCGACCCTCACTAAAGCTCCTCTGTAGAGATATCCTCCATGTGAAGGTCCAACAGGGTGAACATTCATCTGTACGTAATCATGATGAAATTATGTGCTGCCTCTTTTTGTCAGTAATAACAGCTGATTTATACATCAGTGTATTGTTGGCCAACGTTACAAAGGAACACTTTTAAATGATACAAAATGAGATCTCGGACTGATCTTTGCCCCGTTCTTCTTACGATTTCCAGGTCCAAGACGCGCAGGCCACCATGAGGCTCTACACAATGGTGAAAAAACAGTGGGAAGCAGATATTAAAGCCAAAAACAAGAACAAAGACAAGGGTGAGAAGAGTAAAAGAAAGCCCAGGCTGGCAAGGAACAAGAATCACAAGAGATTCTGAAGTCGAAACACATATGCAAGACAACAGTTCATCTCCTGATCAGAACGGATCTGTCTGAAGCGAGCAGATGTTTGGATTTGTTTTCAGGAAATGAAGAAATCACAGGAGTTTTTTTATGAATGGATGTTGAACACTTACGACAGTCTAAATGTTTGACTCTCGTGTATCACAGCAGCCCCTCAAAGTGAGCAGAAACTAACTATTAAAAATCTCTGTAAAAATGACAGATGTCCGTAGAAATGTGTTTTTATCAGCAGGTGGTGACTGGTTTTGTCAGAGTTCCTCAGAGAAGTCGATCCAAGTTGTGAAACACTTGTTCGCTGATCAGCCAGGAGTTGTGCAAAGCAAGTATTGGACTTGCTCACACAGGAATTAAACCATCCAAGAGATCAGCGACCGATGAGATTACACTCATTTTTTCCAAACACATTTCCTCCTTAAGATGTTCCAGACATTACATCCTAATACTTTATTCCCGGCAGTCGGAGACAGGTGTTAAAATCACACAGCAGCTTCCTCTGTGGAGTGCTCTTTAGAATCATTTGACCAGCAGCTGCAGTTTTGACGTATTGTTTGCGCATTGTGCCGTTAGTATTTTATAAATTGTCAGATTGGAGCTTTGACCTCTAACGATCTGATTTATAAGAATTCCTGGTTGCTTTAAAAGTTGTATGTTTAAATAAGTTTGAATAAAACATGAGAGAAACTCTTAAGTAGCTGTAGCTAAATTTATTGCTTGGAATCATTTTAATCAATGTCAGAAGTGAACATTTCCAAGTCCATTATTGTTGAATCTCTTTAAAACACACACACAAGGTTGGCTGTAGATCCACAGAATGCTGCTCCTCTCTTGTAGCCTATCAGGAGGAGGTTTTGGTTCTATCAAAACGGTCTCTTGCAACTTAATTCTTTTTAATTTATTGCATTGTTTGCCTCCTGTTCCTGTCATGGATGCCCAGAATCTGTCCTCCTCCATTGGATCACGGTGCCACGTCTGGTCCACCTTTCTAAGCATTTCCAAGAGTGAACTAGTCATTTTATGTTTTCCTACCGTGACTTGTCTCTGCTCTTTGCATTGAAGGCTTTTCGTAGTTTTCTATAAATGTGCTTCTTCTGCTTCGGTCCCACTGACAGAATGAGGGATTCAGGCTCCTCACAGTATGTCAGCGTGATTTGCTGCCCATGTTGTGTAGCAGAAATGAAACTCACACCTTTGGTCGGAAGACTCCTGGCCCTAAATGACACTCTTAAGTTATGGAGCTCAGCCTGACTCTGGGGGCCTTAGACAGATGAAAACTTTCTATCTTTCTCTGACAAACACACAAAAATAGATATTAGAGGACGGTGAACAGTGTTTGCTGCAAATACTGTGTGTTTTATGGTTGGTTTTAGTCTCAAAAGCAAACATAACCTGCCTGGGTTGTTTGAATATACATTTAATATCATTCTTTAAAGCATCTTAAGAAAAATCAGTCATCTAGTTTTATCATTTTAGCCAAATTGTCAGCCAGGTCTGAAATGTTAAGTGATATAATTGTTTTTTCTTGTTTGTCATGGTAATAAAAGTAAGAATTTTCCGCTCCCTGTGTGCCAACAGTACGTCAGTGTGATTTACTGTCCAGGAGCTGACACACTCTGTGCCTTACATTGTTGTAATGAAGCCAGCGCCCTTGGTCCGCAGCCTCCAGGCTTTAAATTAGACTCTATGCGGAGCACGGACAGATTCTGTGAAGGCCTCCAGTGGAGGATCCTGGTGTAATTTGAGTGTTGCACAAGACAGTAGCAAGACTTCATTTTCTGGATAATTGTGGGGTTTTTGGTACAGCTTGGTCTACCCTGGTTGTTAAATGTCTGTATACAATATACAGAAAATATTATATGGCAGCCATAAGTTTGCTGGGTTCCAGGTATTTTAAAATTTGGCGTTTAAAGTGTGGAAATTGAAGAGATGATCTGCGTTACAAATCAGCTGCCTTAAAAGAAAACAAAAGCGAGCTTGAATCTTAGGTTGTGGGGCTTCATTATATCGAGGCCACCGGCTTATCTTGAATGAAGTAATCTGACCAAACAAGGATCTTTGGAGCTCAGAGAGTCTGGGGTCCTGTAACGATGATAGATAATGTGAGTTAATGTAGACATGTAAGTAAGGGGGCTTCACATGAACCTCATTCATTCATCATATTGTTTAGTCTGGGTTCATGGGAAGAAGATAGAGTCCTTCCACTTTATGCTAAAACCAGTAATACTTCGATGTTTGGTTTAATGTTTAGAATAGTTTGACACTGACTGAAGACAGAATAACATGCCAGGACACAAGAACACAACATTACTTTGGATAATATTTATCCATTTATAGTCATGTTCAGCGTTTTTACACATGCATAGTGACCATTTCCAAGGACTCCGTCTGCATATACTTACCAGCAAGTGGTCCAAGTGGACCATACAAGTGGTCACTTGTATGATCTGTACTTGACAGACGGACATCAAGTTAGGGGAAGAGGTTTGGGTGTTAAGCTTGAGATGCAAGAGGTGCAGTCGTAAAGATTACACAACAAATCTAATTAACAAAAAAGAGAGGCATTAGAGGGACATATCTCCTCAAGCAGGTTGAAATAGTAGTGAAGAATCTCCTGTCTTATCCCTCTGTTTACCATTCACCAACATCAGCCTCACCAAAATTGTGGCCATTGATTGTGAGATGGTGGGAGTCGGTCCTTCCGGAGAGGACAGCATCTTGGCTCGTGTGTCCCTCGTGAACCAGTTTGGGAAATGCATCTATGACAAATACGTGAAACCAACAGAGAAGGTGACAGACTATAGGACAGCTGTCAGTGGTATCCGACCAAAGGACATCAAAGATGGTGAGTCATGAAATAATTTGTAGCGAATAATACTGTGTAATGACTCTACAAGACAGTAGAAAGAGTTAGAATCAATCACTTGTTGTTCATTATGTGTGAATTTATCATCCGCGTTTGTCTCACTGCAGGAGAGAATGTACGGACTGTGCAGAAGGAGGTCGCTGAGATCTTGCAAGGGAGAATAGTGGTTGGACATGCCATACACAACGACTTAAAGGTAGCCTGGATGTAATATCTGAGATTGGACTTTTAAAAACATTTTTCAAACTAATTGTGAAAACTTATAAACCAGCATTAAACTGACTTCTCTTTCAGATTCTGCTTTTGGATCATCCCAAAAAGAAAATCAGAGACACTCAGTAGTATAAACCCTTTAGGAAGATTGTAAAGGTAATTATATGATATTGGGTGCAATCAAGGAGTTCTCAGACTTAACTTATCAAAAGGAAAAACTGTACTATTTAGGTTTGGCCACTATAGCCTTGGAAGCAGTGTTCTTGTGCACTAATATACCGCTCCCAGCACTTCTGTGACATTTGCAACGTTTCTTGGAAGTCTGGTCCTGTAAGCATGTAAAGCACCATCTGTGTGCCACTCTGGAATCTCATGCACTGTGTCAAAAGTTGAACCCACAAAAGAGCAGGAAGTCGCAGGGAGCCAAATCTGGCAAGTAGTTCACATAGAGAACAGTGATTGTATAGATGCAGCCAAAAGACTGCGTGCATACATGGTTACAGTAGCTTTTTGTCTCTGGTTCATATCTGTACTCTCACCTCTGGTTCCCAGTGATGATCCTCAGCATGAGACTTGGGTCAGTTTGACACAGAATTGCCCTCAAGTTAGAGCTAGATGGGGAAATCGCAAACATGCACTTGCAGATGGCCAGAAAAACACTTCCAGAAAGTGGTCAAAATGTTCCAAGCACTGGAAGTCTGTTTCACAGCTGGGTGGTGGCCAAAAGCATTAGGTTTTTGCTTTTCATAGGGGCAGTCTTAGAACTTGTTTATCACCAAATCTTACATGTAGATCCCCTGAAAGTTCAGTGGAAGGTCACAGACCCAATCATGATATTTACAGTTAGGTCCATAAGTATTTGGACATTGACACAATTTTAAGTATTCCAGCTCTGTACAACACCACAATGGATTTGAAATGAAACAATCAAGATGTGCTTTAAATGCAGACTTTGAGCTTTAATTTGAGGGCATTTACATCCAAATCAGATGAACGGTGTAGGAATTACAATACATTTTATATGTGCCTCTACCTTTTTAAGGGACCAAAAGTATTTGGACAAACTAACATAATAATAAATCAAACTGTCACTTTTTAATACTTTGTTGCAAATCCTTTGCAGTCAATGACAGCCTGTAGTCTGGAACTCATGGACATCACCAGACGCTGGGTTTGGTCCCTGGTGATGCTCTGCCAGGCCTCTGCTGCAGCTGTCTTCAGTTCCTGCTTGTTCTTTGGGCATTTTCCCTTCAGTTTTGTCTTCAGCAAGTGAAATGCTGCTCAATTGGATTCAGGTCAGGTGATTGACTTGGCCATTGCAGAACATTCCACTTCTTTGCCTTTAAAAACTCTTTGGTTGCTTTCGCAGTATGCTTCGGGTCATTGTCCATCTGCATTGTGAAGCGCCGTCCAATGAGTTTTGAAGCATTTGGTTGAATATGAGCAGATAATATTGCCCGAAACACTTCAGAATTCATTCTGCTGCTCTTGTCAGCAGTCACATCATCAATAAATATAAGAGATCCAGTTCCACTGGCAGCCATACATGCCCACGCCATGACACTACCACCACCATGCTTCACTGATGAGGTGCTATGCTTTGGATCTTGAGCAGTTCCTTCCCTTCTCCATACTCTTCTCTTTCCATCATTCTGGTACAAGTTGATCTTTGTCTCATCTGTCCATAAGATGTTGTTCCAGAACTGCACAGGCTCTTTTAGATGTTTCTTGGCAAACTCTAATCTGGCCTTCCTGTTTTTGAGGCTCACCAATGGTTTACACCTTGTGGTCAAACCTCTGTATTTCCTCTGGTGAAGTCTTCTCTTAATTGTTGACTTGGACACAGATACACCTACCTCCTGGAGAGTTTTCTTGATGTGGCCAACTGTTGTGAAGGGGTTTTTCTTAATGAGGGAAAGGATTCGTCTGTCATCCACTACACTTTTTTTCTGTGGTCTTCCAGGTCTCTTGGCGTTGCTGAGCTCACCAGTGCGTTCTCTCTTTTTAAGAATGTACCAAACAGTTGATTTGACCACACCTAATGTTTTTGCTATCTCTCTGATGGGTTTATTTTGATTTTTCAGGCTAATGATGGCTTGCTTCACTGACAGTGACAGCTCTTTGGACTTCATATTGAGAGATGACCTCACCAGATTCCAAATTAATATACCACACTTGAAATGAACTGCAGGCCTTTTATCTGCTCCTTGTAAATGAAATAATGAGGGAATAACACACACCTGGCCATGGAACAGCTGAGTAGCCAATTGTCCAAATACTTTTGGTCCCTTAAAAAGGTAGAGGCACATATAAAATGTGTTGTAATTCCTACACCGTTCACCTGATTTGGATGTAAATACCCTCAAATTAAAGCTCAAAGTCTGCACTTAAAGCACATCTTGATTGTTTCATTTCAAATCCATTGTGGTGTTGTACAGAGCTGGAATGCTGAAAATTGTGTCAATGTCCAAATACTTATGGACCTAACTGTAAATGCTAATTAGATGTTTTTTTCTTTCAGAGTGGTCGACCCTCACTAAAGCTCCTCTGTAGAGATATCCTCCATGTGAAGGTCCAACAGGGTGAACATTCATCTGTACGTAATCATGATGAAATTATGTGCTGCCTCTTTTTGTCAGTAATAACAGCTGATTTATACATCAGTGTATTGTTGGCCAACGTTACAAAGGAACACTTTTAAATGATACAAAATGAGATCTCGGACTGATCTTTGCCCCGTTCTTCTTACGATTTCCAGGTCCAAGACGCGCAGGCCACCATGAGGCTCTACACAATGGTGAAAAAACAGTGGGAAGCAGATATTAAAGCCAAAAACAAGAACAAAGACAAGGGTGAGAAGAGCAAAAGAAAGCCCAGGCTGGCAAGGAACAAGAATCACAAGAGATTCTGAAACCAATATGCAAGACAACAGTTCATCTCCTGATCAGAACGGATCTGTCTGAAGCGAGCAGATGTTTGGATTTGTTTTCAGGAAATGAAGAAATCACAGGAGTTTTTTTATGAATGGATGTTGAACACTTACGACAGTCTAAACGTTTGACTCTCGTCTATCACAGCAGCCCCTCAAAGTGAGCAGAAACTAACTATTAAAAATCTCTGTAAAAATGACAGATGTCTGTAGAAATGTGTTTTTATCAGCAGGTGGTGACTGGTTTTGTCAGAGTTCCTCAGAGAAGTCGATGCAAGTTGTGAAACACTTGTTCGCTGATCAGCCAGGAGTTGTGCAAAGCAAGTATTGGACTTGCTCACACAGGAATTAAACCATCCAAGAGATCAGCGACCGATGAGATTACACTCATTTTTTCCAAACACATTTCCTCCTTAAGATGTTCCAGACATTACGTCCTAATACTTTATTCCCGGCAGTTGGAGACAGGTGTTAAAATCACACAGCAGCTTCCTCTGTGGAGTGCTCTTTAGAATCATTTGACCAGCAGCTGCAGTTTTGACATATTGTTTGCGCATTGTGGCGTTATTATTTTATAAATTGTCAGACTGGAGCTTTGACCTCTAACGATCTGATTTATAAGAATTCCTGGTTGCTTTAAAAGTTGTATGTTTAAATAAGTTTGAATAAAACATGAGAGAAACTCTTAGGTAGCTGTAGCTGAATTTATTGCTTAGAATCATTTTAATCAATGTCAGAAGCGAACATTTCCAAGTCCATTATTGTTGAATCTCTTTAAAACACACACACAAGGTTGGCTGTAGATCCACAGAATGCTGCTCCTCTCTTGTAGCCTATCAGGAGGAGGTTTGGTTCTATCAAAACAGTCTCTTGCAACTTAATTCTTTTTAATTTATTGCATTGTTTGCCTCCTGTTCCTGTCATGGATGCCCAGAATCTGTCCTCCTCCATTGGATCCCGGTGCCACGTCTGGTCCACCTTTCTAAGCATTTCCAAGAGTGAACTAGTCATTTCATGTTTTCCTAACGTGACTTGTCTCGGCTCTTTGCATTGAAGGCTTTTTGTAGTTTTCTATAAATGTGCTTCTTCTGCTTCGGTCCCACTGACAGAATGAGGGATTCAGGCTCCTCACAGTATGTCAGCGTGATTTGCTGCCCATGTTGTGTAGCAGAAATGAAACTCACACCTTTGGTCGGAAGGCTCCTGGCCCTAAATGACACTCTCAAGTTATGGAGCTCAGCCTGACTCTGGGGGTCTTCGACAGATGAAAACTTTCTTTCTCTGACAAACACACAAGACTAGATATTAGAGGACGGTGAACAGTGTTTGCTGCAAATACTGTGTGTTTTATGGTTGGTTTTAGTCTCAAAAGCAAACATAACCTGCCTGGGTTGTTTGAATATACATTTAATATCATTCTTAAAGCATCTTAAGCAAGACTTCATTTTTCTGGATAATTGTGGGGTTTTTGGTACAGCTTGGTCTGCCCTGGTTGTTAAATGTCTGTATACAATATACAGAAAATATTATATGGCAGCCATAAGTTTGCTGCTGTTCAGTGGTGTCTGTAAAAACCTGGTGGGTTCCAGTTATTTTAAAATTTGGCGTTTAAAGTGTGGAAATTGAAAAGATGATCTGCGTTACAAATCAGCTGCCTTAAAAGAAAACAAAAGCGAGCTTGAATCTTAGGTTGTGGGGCTTCATTATATCGAGGCCACCGGCTTTTCTTGAATGAAATAATTTGACCAAACAAGGATCTTTGGAGCTCAGAGAGTCTGGGGTCCTGTAACGATGATAGATAATGTGAGTTAATGTAGACATGTAAGTTAGGGGGCTTCACATGAACCTCATTCATTCATCATATTGTTTAGTCTGGGTTCATGGGAAGAAGATAGAGTCCTTCCACTTTATGCTAAAACCAGTTATACTTCGATGTTTGGTTTAATGTTTAGAATAGTTTGACACCGACTGAAGACAGAATAACATGCCAGGACACAAGAACACAACATTACTTTGAATAATATTTATCCATTTATAGTCATCTTTAGTGTTTTTACACATGCATAGTGACCGTTTCCAAGGACTCCGTCTGCATATACTTACCAGCCCCAACATAACCACCTACAGGTAAAGTGTATGGCATTGATCATGTTGTTACAAAGCAATGTTCTGCTTTAAAGCCTTGGATCCTGGTATTTATGTGGATGCTACTCAGACACATATCACACACCTGGAACATAGACATAATATTAACTGGTTATGTAAATGTAAAAAAAAAAACATACATTAAAGGTTACCATCAGTCCAGACATAATAACACAAACACATAAGAAGTAATACAACCAACAACAGAAAAAAAGACCATATCAGCATCTTTTTATGAGATTTCTTTTATTTAAACATATTTAAAAGACCTCACATTCAAAGTTTCATCCTTGTGTTATGATTACAGAGGCTAATGTGTTGTGAAAATGAACTTGTATGATGCAAACAGAGTCCAACATTTCACATTTGCTTAAATTAGCCGTAACATTAAACCATATCAGCTGGCAATCATCTTACTTTAGTGCCATATTGTTTTAGGCCACACTGTTTGCGTAAAACTATGGCCCCAGTAAGGCTCTAGTAAAATAAAAAATAAAGCTTCAAGTTGCATTTTCATCTAGTATTTCTTGTTATTATTTTCTTTCTTTAACGCTGCCTTGACAAGGAATAGAATCAAATTGTAGAAAATGGCTCCTGAAACAGAGATCTCATACTAACAGCAACGCAGCAAATAACATGGTAATATCACAGCATCTATTAATTTAAGCAAGGATATAACATAATTCTATAAAATATTGTTTATATCCCCTTATAAAATAGACTTCTCAGAGTCATTGTTAACATTTGGTGCGTGGTCCTTTATTTTTTCAAACACATGGCATGTAAACATCACCTCTGCAAAGTTTGTTTGGTGTGTTATTGTCAATTTTCTCAACTAAAATCAATTTTTACATCCTTGTCCACCTCGCCCTAAACATAACACACTGTATGTTATATGCCTGAAGGTCACAGGGTTCATCTCTGAGGTGACATTATGTACATGGGAAGCACTGAGTCAGGGGACACTGTTTTTCAATTAAAGGTAGACAACGTCAATAACAGATATTGAACCACTGGTTTCTCATCTTCATTTAGTCTTTGCGTTCGTAAAACCAGCAATTCTTTCTGTTTACCTTGAAGCCCTATCTGTGCATATATATTGTAGATACACACCGATCAGCCACAACATTCTGACCACTGACAGGTGAAGTGAATAACATCGATCATATTGATACTATGTGGTGTTCTGCTGGAAAACCTTGGATTTTAACATCCATGTTGATGAGACAACAAACACACTCCCTCATGCAAATGGAATTCGCAAATGTTACTGGCCTGCTCCCGCAGGAAAATGCACCCCACCTCATGGAAAAAACATCAAACCATCAGGAACATGTTGAGGAACATGATAATGGTCCAACATGTTGATTTGACCTCCAAACTTCCTACACCCCATTCTGATCAAGCATCAACAGGATGCAGTGGAACAAGTTAGATTGACAGAGGCCCCACTGTACAAGCCAGAGTACCCAAAGGATCCAGTGCCAACGTACTGGTTCCAGACCCCATAGGACACCCTGAGAGGTCCTCTTGTCCATGCCCAATGGTTCAGAGCATTTTTAGCACATAAGGGAGACGAAGCAAAATATTAGGCAGGTGGTCATGATGTTATGTCTGATTAGTGTATACTCACATACATACTGTGCGTTTTCCAGTACAAGGCTTTGTCATTTTTAGAATATATATGTATATATAGTGGCAAAACGTTTACTGGTGAACCTATAGAATTGAGGCCATCATCACAAAGTTGCTGTTTTTCTATGTCAGTGCCTGAGAATCTTCTCTTCACCTCACAGTTTCTTCTTGAGGTCCGTTGCTCCCTACTTCCTTATGCATGAGCTGCGGTGAGCTGCCGCCAAGAGATTGACTGAGCATGTGTCTGTGTTGACTAATGCTCACTTTTAGTACGGACAAAGTTGAACATTCAGTATTTATGCAGGTTGATGAAGAAACAGTGTCAGCTACTTTCTGTGGATGACTTCCTGCTCACGTGTTCTGGTCACTCAGGGTGCGTTCACTTTGAGTCCAGAGCACAGAGTGACGCCCTGATGAGCAGTGATTGACCGTCTTGTTGTTGTTGGACATAGTTAGTCTCTACTGAAAAGGCTTACGTTGTATATTAGTAGAAATTGCAGCAGCTGCTAACAAAGCTTTGCCTGAAATTGCTGTGATCTAAATGAGATTCTGACTGTATTTGCATATGAACTTGCAGCTAATGTTAGTTTCTTAGCCAGCAGTGTGTCTGTATGGATGACAGTGTCAGTCTCTTGGTTGTTTGTGGCACTGCTTTGGTCCCGACTGAAATATTTCAACAACAACAGGGTGGACTGACACATAGCCAATTTACTGACATTGACTGTCCCCAGAGGAAAAATCCCTCTGACTCTGGTGACCTCCAGACTTTTCCCTCCAATGCTGATTGACTTCTTTCAGAATTCAGAGTGAAACGTCTCAAGAGCTTCTGCAGGGATTGCTTTGAAATTTGCTACCAGTATTCGAGGACCCTCAGATAATGAACTGTTCTCATTCGGTGCTTAGATTTGTGCCCAAAAACCTGCAAAATGTACATTCCCATCAGTCGCATCGTTTTGTGTTTACTATGAATTAGCAAATGTTGGTTGCACCCTGCTTAATATCAGCATCGTCACCATGCTAATATTAGCATTTAACCATAGGCTCCATGGAGCCTAAGCACAGCCTCATGAGAGCTGACTGGAGACTCAGACTTATTGCTGTTTTATTACCTTTAATACACTATATGCTGAATGCTATAGATGCTTTCAAAATGTATAAAAGCCCCTGCTTTGGAGGGCTGCCGGCTGCTGGTTTAACAGCTCGAATTATCCAAGAATTCTCGAGTACAACACCTGAGTAAATCTTGTGTGTGGCTGATCCCAGACTCTGCTGCAGGTCCTTGGGAGGTGTAAATGAACAAGGAGTGATATAGTGCAGAATAGACACACGCATTTGTTTCTTCGGGGTGCAAAAAGCAGCTCAGAAACCTTGCGAGAGGTGTTGGTAGTCCGCCTCATCAGGTGCGACTTAATATGAAAGTATGCTACATGCAAAAATACCTATAGAGACAGGAGGGGTATTACATGAGCTAAAATAATTTCACATTTATACGTGAATGTTCCGAGTGACTTACGGTGGACAGGTGAGGGTCCAGTTACCGGGACATGTAGCAGCTGTGGGAAACGAACCTGGAGAATGTTGGAATAAAGCAGGAAAAGGGTTCAGTGACCATACAAAAACACAAAAAAGGGTCAGTTCTGCAATCAAGCTGCTAATCCAGCATTTTTTTTTTCCTGTTTTTCATGCTGTTATGTTCTTTATATTTGCATCATATCAAGCTCAGTCAGTTTCATATCAGTATTCTTTTTCCTCTTTTTCTTTTAAAGGTGACTGCTGTGACTTTAGCTGTGAACCCTTATGGCACAAGAAGCATTGACCTTTTCTTGGTAGTCTTTAAGTTTCTGAATGTCGGCTGTAAAAAAAAAAAAAAACTCCTTTGGAAAAGCACAAACAGGTGAAACTAATGTAACTTTTGCTGCAGCTTTCAGCGGCTGTTTTACAGTAACACAACCTTCCTCGCACTTAAATAACCCCCCCTACTTTGCTTTCGTCTCCTCCTCCGGCCCCGTCTCTCATCTGTCTGCACTTTGCTCTTACAAGAACATTCTGTGGTCAACGCAAAACATCCAAGGTACCTAAGGAAGAGCCTTTTGCCCTCGTGCCCCTGTTGTAAATTTCATGAGGCGATTGTTGCACTCACTCGGTTTCCTGTCAATAAGTGCATCAGCAGCATTGCTCGCTGATCATCGTGCTTCCTTCTGCTGGGAGTAATGCCTCATAACCATTAGGGCCTCCTCCTGCAAGAGCAAAGCGCATGCCTGGAAGCGGAGGTTTTTATCTGCAAAATGCATGAATGAAATCATTCCGTTTGGCCCGATGATGCTTAGCTCCAGTAATGTGAGCGTGCAGCTTGATGCATTTCTGGAATTTTTCATGAAATAGTGATGGCTGCTCAGTGAAAAGGGAGGACTGCTTCATGAAATCTGCCTTTTTTTTTTCTCCACCTTTCTTTCTTTTTTGAATCCTTGTTATTGTTATTAAGCATATTACTCCATACAATCCACCGGCTCCTCTCTTTCTACCACATGACTGCTGATGTCAGGCAAGCCAGAGTCAAGGCTGGGAACCTGTAGACAAAATGGTGTTTGTGTGCGTCTGTCCAGCAGAGTGAGCATGTGTGGGCTATGAAGTGGGGGGAAGATGGGGGAGAGAGAGAGAGAGAAATGAATCAATTAAACAGCTGATGAAAAAACAACACATTTCCTCTTACAGCTCAGTGTGTGACTGTGTGTGTGTGTTGTTTTTTTTTAACTGCATGTATTTATGAAGTTCAGCAGCCATATGAGAAATTAGCCTCTGTATCCACCGGGGTCCTCCCACCCCTCTGTCTTGTTCTCTAATCCGCCCACATGTATCGTCTGAGGAAAAAAATAGTGCAGAAGGTGACGCTCCTCCAAAGGAACAGAGAGAGAGAGGGAGAGAGAGGAGGCACAGGGAGGGAAAAAGGCAAAGAGAGAGGTGTCTACAGGCTGCATCTCCACTGAAACATTTGGAACAAAAAAAAAACAAAAAAAAAAAAAACAGGGGGAGACAGAGGAAGAGCTGAATGGTAGCTACACCCTGCGCCTGGAAGCGTAGAGACACTGTAACAAAGGCTGGCAATTCTTCTTTTTTTTTTTTCCTCCTTCTTCTTTTTTCTTTTTTTTGTGTGGCAATAACAAAGAGGTGGGAAGAGTGGGTTGTGAAATCGAGGGGAAATAGCAAATGAAAAAGAGGCGAGTGGTTTTTTTTTTCCTCTCTCTCTCTCCAAGGGGGACTTCTGCTTCATTTCATCCGAAAAAGACTCATCCCCGTTTGCCATCATCAGCATGACCACAAGCTATAAGTAACGTTCGGCAATAACGCGTATCCACAAAAAAAAGAGAGAGACAAATTAAACCGAGGTTCTCCAGCAAACAGACGCGCGCAATGCTGTTTTGATTTATTTAAAAGAAAAGAAACAAAAAAACAGATCATCCGAATGCCTGCGAGAAACTGGATACTCTCTGAAATCATAGGAAAGAGCGATCTGACAAAGAAAACTACCTTCTGATTGATCCTTTTTTTAAAAAAAAGCTTGATGTGCGTGTTTCTGCGCGCACTCGAAACGAACCTGAACCAAAAGCAAGTGAGTATGAACCGTGTCTGTGTATCTGTCTGTATCTTGGTGGCTTTATTCTGCGTCTATCCGTCTAATAACACGAGATTTGTTATTATTATCATTATTATTATTATTGTTATTATTGTTGTTGTTGTTGTTGTTGTTGTCATCACTGGCCAGAGGAGATGGAGAGAGGTGGGAAGAAATGGCCAAAAAAACCACCACAGCCTCTAACCTACATTCAACAAGTATCGTTTTGTCCACAAAACCTGCCATTTTTGTTCCCCCCCTCCTTCCTTCCTTCCTTCTGTAACCTGCTTGTGTTTTGATCCTAATGTGGACAAATCAGAATGTGCTTCAAATTTTTAAACCTCTCCACTGTTTTTTAGCTACACTGAGATTTTTTTCTTTACAGCCTCATTCTGAAAATTTGCCATTTATTTCCAAAAAAACCCCCAAAACTAACATCCCTCATTGCACAAATGGTGGGTGTTTCCCCATCTACACCACCAGATCAGGGCAGTTTCATGCCTCTGAGAGGGGGAATGTGTGTGTGTGTGTGTGTGTGTGTGTGTGTGCATTCCAGCCTGCATCATTTATTTTTTATTTTTTGGTGTCTGTCTGCGTGAGTAACTGTTTCCATGTGGGCTTTTGTGCATTTTGTAAAAGAAGGGGGGGCTGCGTTTGTTTGACTCGCGTGTGCCCCTTTATTTTTGTGTGTGCAGTCGTGCATCATCGTGGCAGCACCGGGTGAGTGTCAAGGCCTTGAAATGGAGGTTTTGATAAAGGAGGAGGGCTGACACACAAACACACACGCGCACATAGGAGAGCAGGAGAGGAGAGAAAATGTTGTGAGGGGAAGAGATGGTGGGAGATGTAGGGAGGGTGGTGGTGGTGGTGGGGTGGGTGGCGGGGGGAAGGCGGCGGCACCGGAGCGGAACTACAAGAAGGACACGGCGTCACTGAGATCTCACCCAGGAAGTCGAGGGGGGCAGTTAAATGTCTAGACGTGGGTCTTCTACCCCTCCACTGCCATCACCTACACTCCTTTGCTCGCTCCGCATTCCACTGCATCACACACAAAGTCACTGGTTTCATAACGCCTCTTCTGCCTTCACTTTCCAGCACATGCCTCCCCTTCTTCTTCTTCTTCTTTTTTATTTCTTTCTTTCTTTCCTGCCAACTGGCTCCAGCAGCGTGCTCCTCTCTGAGCAGGAACTCTTCTTTTTTTTTCCTCCATTTGCTTTTCTCACTCTCTCTCTCTCTCTCACTCACACACACTCACTCACTCCTCTCTCTGCATTATAAATCTACAGCTGGTGCTATTTTTAGACCGAGGGTAACCCAGAAAACACCCCTTCGATTTTAGCTAAAAAAAAAAAAAAAAAAAAGAAGCCTCCCCACCAGAGACAGTGGCGTGCTGTCAGTGGATGTGATTGGTAGAGTAGTGATGGGGGTTTTTAAAAAGGAGGGCGCTGCTGTTTAAGCAACAGTGGGGGGAATAAATCTATTTCGAGGGCTGTGATTGAATTACGCATCCGCCATGTCCTGGGTTTCTGTGTGTTCTTGTGCTTCTGACCCCTCCTCTCTCCTTGGCTGGGATGCTTTCACTCTCATCTCTCACTTCTTTTTTTTGCTTCACTCTTTTGAACTTCCTGTCTGTCCTTCAACTGATTTGCCACCTGATTCTGGCCTTTTCAACCTCTTTTTCAAATCTTTGACCTTGAAGGCTCACCTCGAGCTCACCTTTGTTTTGTTTCCTTGTCATTCAGCCTCCCTCCCTCCCTTCCCTGCTGTTTAGACTCTCATCTGAAATCTCTCCCCCTCCCTCTTTTCTGTCTTAATTGCCGGCTGGTTCACAGGTCAGGAATCAGCGCTGTAATGCTTCTTCCCTTGTCCCATTTGTCAGTCTGGCCCCCGTGTAGCACATGATTGCACTGCCGGATCATAATAGTCCTAATCATGCAGGGGAGGCCAGCGTCATTAATTAGGAGTCGACAGGCTTAAATGACCTAAGAGAGAGTCGGGAGGTGTCGGGGGTTAAAGCTATCCCGATGCTCCAAGAACCAGATTTCCAATACTGAGGGATATTAGCTCAGATTCATCCAGGTCCAAAAATAGAGTTCCTTCCCGACATGACACACTATCCTGTGCCTTTTTTTTCCTTCCTTTGCACTCAGTGCCAGTTCAGGATTATTCTGACCTCTTCCTACACTGCTGATTGCTCCTTGAAGGAAAGCTCTCTTCTTTCATCCCTCTGTCACCACTCTCACCCCTGGTTTCATATCCATCCAAAAAAAATTTTAAAAATCCCAGCCGTCATCGTCCTGTGGGCAGGAAAGATTTTAGTCATGGACACTGACTGAGCTTTCAGAGCTCTATTACAGGCTTCATTGCTGCTAGTCTATTCCTGAAAATGGCTTTATGTATTAATCATCCCCCGGCCTGCTAAAAGGAGAAAACCAGGAGTGCATGATTTTTTTTTTCCCTCTCATAAAGAAAAAGGTTTCTGGAAGGGAAGCGTCACAAGAGAGCAGCAGCTGCATGTTTCTCTGGTGGGGGTGATTGACCAATATGCACAAGGCTCAAGACCCCCCCGAGGGGGTGTTGGTGCTGCGGTATGTGGGGATTGGTCAGCCCCTGGAGATCTGCACTCTGGTGTTGCCGAGTAGAGGAGCAGCCTCTGGTAGATTGCCCATTTCCTCTCTGCTTGCTTAATTGATTGACTATTTAATTCACATTCTGGGAATTGGCCACTAGTGAGCTTTTTTGTTGTTGTTGTTGTTATTTTTTCCTCATCTGTGTATATCAGCTGTCTGAGAGAGGGTTTGTGTGTGGCCCTGGCTACTGTTTTTCTCTGCCTCCTCTCCATCCGTCCATTCATGCAGTTCCTTTCATTCTTATTCATACTCGTCGTCACCATCCATCCACACACACACACACACACACACATGCACACACATCTTATCTGGCTTCTCCACTCGTGGCAAGAAACAGTTCCACCATGAGGTGCAGTGACAGTCTGAGGAGGTGGGGGTGGGGGTGGGGGTGGGTGGGTGCTGTGTGGTGTGACACTGCACTAAAAGGGGAGGTGACCGCAGTGCTTTCAGTGTGCTGCAGTGCTTCGGTTTCTCCTGTTGGGGTCTCCTCAGCACTGGGGAGTGTGAGAGGAGAGGGAGATGAAGGGGGAGAGAGAGGGGAGTGAGGAGGGAGGGAGTGTGGTGATATGGATGGAACAGCGTGAAGTCTTGTGGTTACATCCTTTGATGAGGTAGCGGGTGGGAAAAAAAATGGCTGCGCACCAGAAACACATACGTAATTTGCAATCTCTCTCTGCCTCACACACACAAACATACATTACACACTTGCCTGCAGAGCCCTCCTCTTTTTTACAACCCCCCACACCCCCCCACCCTCCCAAGTGGTACATTTGCCATTCAGCTCAGCTGTATGTCTGCTTTACACTTGTTTTCCCTCCCCTCTCTCTCCATCACTCTGCTGTTTCCGTGCCTCTCTCCGGCTGCTACTGCAGGACATTTCTAATCCGCCCTCTCACACCTTCACAGCCATTCAGGTGCCATCCCGAGCCACTGCAAGGTCTCCCTCCCCCATCCCCGCCTCCCCTCTTTTCATTTTCCCTATTTTTCTATCTTTTCTCCCCCAACCTCCTCCTCCTCCCCCTCCTCCCCCTCCTCCTTTCTCCATCACATCTCCCCCTTCTCATCTCTCCCCAATCTCCCCCTCTGCGATTGGTAAAGCTTTTTGCTTTTCCTGCCAACTGCTGGTTCTGTTCCGCATAGTCAGCACTCCTCCAAATTTCTCTCTTTTCCTTCCATCTCTCTCTCTCTCTCTCTCTCTCTCTTTCTCTCTCCTCCCCTCCCCCTCCTCTCCCCTGGTTGCTGCTGCTGGTACCTCACAGTCAATGCATCCCATAATCCCCCTGCCCCCCCTTGCTGCAGTGTTTCTGCTAATATATATTAGCGTCGGTGCAGTCTTCGTGCGTGAGCCGAGTGCTCCTCTCCTGCTCTAAAACCCTGCATCTATCAGGGCACACTGCAAAAATAAAAAAAACAACTCCATCATAAAAGCCTCCTGTCCCCCTTTGTAATGTTTTTCAGCCTGTTCGTTGTAGCCAGGTGAGTGTGCCTCCCCCCTCCTCCCTCTCTCTCCTGCTTTTCCTTCCCCCTCGTGTATGTATGTGTGCAGCGGTGTAGTAGCAGGGTGGCGCAGGACATGGTGGCCGAGGCAGGAAATGCTGCAGGAGAGAGAGAAAGTACTGGTGCTGCAGGAGGGGAAGGAGGTGGGATTGTTCCTCCTCCTCCTCCTCTTCCTCTCTGCTCCTCTGCACCCCCCCCCCTCCCCTCCCCGCTCAGTTTTGATCCTCTTTCTCATGTGCACTGCGTTTCCTTCTCACCTCTTTGCCTTTTTCTTTTACCATCTCCACTGCTTCTCTTCCTCCATTTTACACAAGATGCTCACCTTCTGTACCCCCCCTTTTTCTTCTCCTGCTCTCCCCCTCCTCCCACTTTTTTCTCTCTCTGGTGTGTTTTTGCGCTGATGTCAGTGATTAAGGAGCTGAGGCTGACTCTTAAAGAGATCTTCTTACTTCCCCTGTATTAAGCTGAAAACTGCAGCTTCCAACTCCCATTAAGATCAATGATCTGCTCTCATTTGCAGCTACTTTGCCCTCAAATTTTCCATTTTAACCCTAAGAAAAAGCTACATCGGCACACTTTACCAATTAAAAACAGTTACAATGCACAAAAGAACACTTAAGTAAATGTATAAAATCAATAAGCTCACCACATGCGACTGTGAGGGAACAAAAAGCGTTTAACCACAGTTACAGACTTGTGGCTGTCCGTGTATTAAATATTCAGCAGTTCGCCTATGTGCTGCCTGTGAAGTGCAAGTCAGGGGTTCAGAGCTGCCAAGCAGAGCCCAAAGAACAAAAGTTATTTAAGTGTAAAAGTTTCACAGCGAGGTTCACAGAAAGCTGCTCCTAAAAAAGTTCAGTATCCCATCAGAGGGAGTCTGTCCCAGAGAGAGAGAGAGAGTTGTCCATGGTGCTGAAATGTAATCCATCCCACAGCACACTGCTGGAGAGCCCCAGGACAACGCTGACTCTGGGTTAAGATCTTTTTACACTCTCTTCCCTCCCTGACCTCACTTCCAAACATTCTGTTTGTTGCAGAAGTCATTTCTTTTATTGTGAAGTCACCTCTATTTAGATGCTACTTTGTCATAATGATGCAGTGCAACTCTCAAGCTCACAGCGCAGGACTTTTTTTGTCAAACAAGCACATTTGATGGTCCTGCAGCAAAATGCTGCAGAGATTAGGGATAGCTGATGAACAAAAAGTAGAAATCTGAGGATTTAACGGTTATTTGTCAAAGCTGTGCACATTAAATATCTTTTTTGTCTCCTGTGCACAGTAGTTAGTGCTTTGATTGTTAACCCATGCAGCAGATCTTACCTGAGTGTTGTCTTTTTTCCCCCCAGGATTTCAAAAAATAAAGGGAGATAATACCCACACCAAAAAGTCAGAGCAAAATCTGAAGCAAGAAGCTCAATAAAGAGAAAAGACCTGAAGAGAAAACAAAAGATGGCAAACTTTCCTCTGAACAAAAGTTGTTTCCTCAGACAAAAAAAGTGAAAACAACAGAGCGAATGCTAGAAAAGAAAGAAAGAAAGAAAGACTGCAGCGTCCTACATAACGCAAAGCAAAAAAAGCTAAAAGTCTGTGAGGAGGAAAGAGTTGACCCAAAGTGAAGGAAGCTTAGTTTGGGATGGAGGGGAAAATGAGAGAGGAGTAATGCAAGGAAAGGGAGAGGGAGAAAAATGGAAGAAAAGACTGAGATGGGAGGAAAGAGTAGAGAAGTGAGGACAGAAGAATGGGGGGGACATTGGATAGGACTGTTGTGAGAGAAAGGAGAAGAAGAAGAAGAAGTGAAGCCTCCTCCTTCAATGAAATGTGATTCCTTTATGCGGAATATGAGAGCGAGTGAGGAAGGGAAAGTGAGGGAGAGAGTAGTAGGAGAGGGAGGGTGAGGGGGGAGGGCCGGTAGAGAGAGAGAGAGCGAGAGCTCACAGGAGGGAGGAGGGGAGAGAGAGTGGTGCATTTCTTTGAATAGAGAGAAAGGTTAACAACACAGCTACAGTGCATGTATGGGCTTTTTTTCTTCTTCTTTCCCCTGCTGTGGTCGCGTGGCTGTTTCTGAAGCATGTTGAGCCCCTCCGGATGGCAATCTGACCTGGCCAAGGAGAAGGGGGAGCAAATAACCCAGGCTTTTTTTTTTTTTACTGCAGCTGAATTCATTCACTTTTATAGTGCACTCTCCCTTTCGATCCTCCCCCCTCCATGCACACTCTCTTCTCTACCTACCCCCTTCTTCTTCTTCTTCTTCTTCCATTACTAGAGGAGACATTAGCTGTTTACTGTATTTGCCCCTATTGAGGATGCTGCATTCACTTCCCCCTCTTTTTTCGTCCTCTTAAGGTCTTTGTCTGCCTTGCTGTGTCTCCCCCCCCCATCCTTTTCGATCCTTCCATTAAAAATCAGATTTATGGCCTCCTCATCCTCTACCTCCCCCCTCTCTCAGGTTTTCTCTCTCACTCTCACCCCTCTACCTTCCTCCTCTCCTCTGCATGTCTTCACACATTGCATGAGAGAAGTGGCAGCATTGACATAATTGTGCATCGCATGAGTCTCGGTGCGGTCGGAGGGGGCTGCAGCAGTGGTGGTGGTGTGTGTGTGTGTGTGTGTGTGTGCACATAGGCTGATTGAGGAGATCTAACATTAGTACGGACACTGCACTCTCGGGAGGCAATTAACACACACATGCTCATACAAACACACACACAAGGCGCTGCACCACCACCCCACACAGGCAAAGGAGCTGTTCCTTCCCCCCTATTTCTGCCTTCTTGGGGCGCATTTGCAAGTAGAAAAACAGGCTGAGAGGATTTCAATCGACACCAGATCAATGTAGAGATAGTTGAGATCAGGAACCATCACTTTAAGACATCCTCTCATCACAACAATCAGCCCATGAGGATGCTGACTCATGAATGTGCTCCAGAAGCCACCTGTTTTCATCCACTGCACTGGCTCCAGGATGCTGGTGTTAAAAAAAACAAAAAAACAACAACAACAACAAAAACAACTTTCCTCCCCCCCATCCTCCCCTCTTCCTCCCCTCCTTCCCCCTTCCTCCCTCTCTGCACCTGCACAAGGTCGTTTTCGTGCCCTTCCATCCTCCTGATTATCAAGTGACTAATTGCGCACACACATGTGGCACAGGCAGCGTGGTTCTTTGATGTGCACTGCAATGTTGATAATCCACGTCTATTTCTCCCTTCTTGCTAAAAAAAAATTATGCCCTTTTTTCCCTCTCTCTCTCTCTCTCTCTTCCCCGCAGACTCCTCAGACTCCTCCCTCCTCCTCCACCTCCTCCCTTCGGTTTCTCTCATCCTCTCCCTCCCCCCCCGGTCCTCTATGCTCAGTTCGGTGTGTGTATCCTCTTTCAAAGGGCGCAAGGGTGGGAACAAGTCGTCCAACAAAGCATGTTACAGCGCAGACATGACTTGTCCGTCGGAAAGCGAGAAAATCGTGATAAACTGCGGGGGGGTGCGGCATGAGACCTACCGGAGCACCCTAAAAACGTTGCCCGGTACCCGCCTGTCGTGGCTCACCGAGCCGGACGCGTTCAGCAACTTCGACTACGACCCCAAATTAGACGAGTTCTTCTTCGACCGCCACCCGTCGGTGTTTTCCTTCATCCTCAACTACTACCGCACCGGGAAGTTGCACTGTCCCAACGATGTGTGCGGCCCCCTGTTCGAAGAGGAGCTGGCCTTCTGGGGCATCGATGAGACGGACGTGGAGGCGTGTTGCTGGATGAATTACCGGCAGCACCGGGATGCGGAGGAGGCGCTGGACAGCTTCGAGACTCCGGAGCCGGACGCGCCGGACGACGACCCGGCACTGGGCGGCGCGGACGGCGACTTGAAAAGACTGTGCATGCAGGAGGATGCCAGGAAAGCGGGCTGGTGGAAAACCTGGCAACCCAAAATCTGGGCACTGTTCGAAGACCCCTATTCCTCCAAGTACGCGCGGGTGAGTCTCCCCAGGTGTCTCCTGGAACTTCTCTTCTCTACTGTTGCATATTCTGCCTCATTATGTCTCACATCGCTGCTTGAGTAAGTTTGGAAAACTTTGCATGTTTTGTTAAGATTACCCCCCAAAAACCCAGTCCATCATAATTAACTGCAGGACGCTGACTGCTGGTATGTTATCAGTGTTGCTTGTATTAAATGGCGGGATATAGACTTACTGATATTGAATAATTAATGCTGATTGCAAAAGGAAAAATGGAAAATGGTATGTCAGCTGTGTTGCTTGATGGCTCGCTACTAGTTGAACCAGGATTGTCTGATGATGTGTAATAGAGCAGCTGGATTCCCACTGAATGCCTTCTTTTTTTTATTGCTGTTATAATTCCTGTCGTCGTATTCTGCTACTTGAGTGGCTGTAATACAAATCTGCCTTCAAACGCAGCATCCGACGCGCCTCCTGCATCCAAACGCCTTCATTAGATGATAGTTGTCCGTTTACGACGCACATCAATGCGCCGTATTTCATGTTAGTCATATTTTTTTTTCTTTCTTGCTGCTGCTGCGACGCTGAATTGCTCAAGTGCATGTCTTTGCCCTTGGTAGTGTTACACTCTGCTGGGTTTCTGTGTGCGTTTTTTTTTTTATTTGTCACTCTCTCCTGTCCCAGTTGAACGCTACATGCCTTTTACGCACGGGCTTCGTTTCCGTTACGCATAACTTGCTCCTTGCGTTGGAATCACCTTTATTTGTTTGCATGTAAATAGTTAATGATTTACCTCCTAAAAGCGAGCGTTTGATGGCATTTGATCACACAGGTGTAAGAGTAACAAGTACCCCTGACTGTGTTTTTGATCCGTGGTACATGAAAACAGTTACAGTGCCTCTTTTTTTCCTCAGACCCTCCAGTTACAGACGAATCCAGCTGCTTGATCACAGCTGCTTTGATTTGTTTGTTCTTGTTGCTTTGTATATCCAGTGTTACAGTTTGATCACCTTGTATTTAGTGCTATTTTTTTGCTGTTATGTGGGTGTGTAAGGACCCGTTGGTACTTCCAATGCATGGATGCTGTAGGTCCAAATGCAAAACCAGACAGTCAGCAGACACATGCAATAGTCAGGCATTCATGCCGTCACACCAGAAATAACTGAATGTCAAAAAAAGATCTTAAATCATTGCACACTCAGCAATACATACTGTACAGTGACAGATATAGACAATGCCTCTTCTGGCACCAGCAGTAGACCAACACACCTGGATTGTGTTCCCTCCACAGGAAGATGAAAGTGTCAGGCTGTGACGGACACATAGTCCGGTTTAGGCCACCCGATCCGCCTCTCTGAACTTGGGATCTCTTTTCTGTCACTCTTGTCCCAATCAGATTGATTTCTCACTTCTCTCTCTCTCTCTCTCTGTGTGACGAAACAGCTCTCAGGAGTGGTTATTTACAGATTGTCCCGATGTTGCAGAGGAGACAGAGGGCTTCAGTGGATTTTCGACAAGGCAAAGGATGCATTAGATGCAGCTGAAGCAGATTTGGTTTAAGTTCTTGCAGCATTTTCACTGTTACCTTGGATGAAAGTTGCTGCACCTGCTGTTAAGCTGCTAGAATGCTCCATATTGCTCAGTTAAACACCTCATCCACTGGTTACACTGGGAAATATCTCATGAATCCTGCAAAAATGAGCATTCAGTCGGTGTAATGGCTGCAGGTAGTGGTGTTTGTGGGGTTGTGGGGAGTACAGAGCAGGTGGTAGGTGGGATTCATTTCAGTGGCTGCCTCCATCTGTGGGTGAACGTAGCCCCATTTCACCGTGTAGGTCTAGTATGCCAGCGCCATACGTCAAACAGCGATGTGACCCAGATCACTGGTTTCTTCTACCCTTGCTCTTTCTAAAAGTAGCCATTCGGACCGATGTGGCCAAACCTTTAGGTCCCTGAGAGAAGCAAAAATTATACGCAAAGAGAGACAGAGAGGGAAAAAAGGCAGAGAGATTGAGAAAGGCTAGAAAAAATGAGATGCTGATGTGGAAATACAATGAGACAGATGAGAGAGAGACAGAGGGAGGAAGAGGGAGATGAGAGGAAATAGAGGGAGACAGGAGGAGAGACATTACTCTAATGATTTAAAGGGGGTTTGTTTGCATGGCTGTGATGTAACGCACCAGCAATCAATGCTTTTGATCGGAGCGTTCGACGCGCAACACGCCGGGCTTTTTTTTCCCCCTCTTCTCCTTAAATTTCACCTTCACTGCTCGCCCATCGTTCGAGGCTCAACCGTGGATTTACCGTAGTCGCGCACACATGTACGAACGCACACATGCTGGTGTCTGTGCTGGCTTTTCTGCTGCAGTAGACACGGAGAGAGGGGAGAGGAAGGGGAGGGGGAGAGAGCGCTGGAGGAAGAGAGGAGAGGTGGAGGGGGGAGGCGGGAGAGAAATGGAGAAGGGGTGAGATAGTGGAGAGAAAAAAAAGAGGGACTGAAGGGGAGCCTGAGAGGGATGTAGACGGAGTGGGGAAGAAAGAGGTGGAAGAAGGGGGGAGACGAACCGCGAGGAAGGAGGTGACAACCACGGAGAGAAAGACGTAGCATGATGGGGGTGGGGACCCTTGTCTTAGCATCTTCGATTATCTGTGAAGGCTTGAGCCATCCAATTTTCCTACCCCCCCCTCCCCGGCCCTCCTGGCTTGCCTATTGATTGATATTTTATTGATTATCTTCTCTTTTTGTCTGTTTTTAAAGCCATTCTCTCTTCCTCTATCACCTGTTAAAATCTGAGAAGGCTCACCCGGGGACGGGAGGGGGGGGGCTCCATCCCGCACCGTCGGACAGTAACATCGACAAAATTTATGGATGTATTTGTTTCTCTTTGATGAGGTGTTATACAATACGATTTGCATCTGATTTCCCTCATCGATCGGCGCCTTGCTTGACTTAGATCTCGCAGTGGAGCTGGGGTTGCTTGACAGATCGGGGCCCATCCCCCCCCCCTTGTTTTAGTTATTTTTCAACTTTAGTGGCCGGTTTAAAGTCAAATCTGCTTGAGCGACAGTGATCCTAATTGAATGACTAAGGATTCACCGATATTGATGAAGTGAGGTTAATGTTTTGCCAGTGTTTTGTGATTGACCCAGAGGTAATCTAATTTGATGTAATCACTTGTCACTCTGCGGATTGAATACATGACGGTAAACAAAGACGGAAAGGATGATGTTACTTAAAAAGCGGTCATCGAGATCAGGATTTTTTGAAGGCTTAAATGGTGTATTTATGAATTATATACACATACAACGAGAAAAAAGTGTTAAACAGTCAATTGTGGACATCTCAGTCCTGATTAAGGTGGTTAAATTCAAGCAGTGAGATCTGCTGTAGGATAATCTAATGTAAATTCATGCATTTATGAAAATATAAGTTGCAGAATTTTCCGTAAGCTTCCCTCTGTTTAAAAAGGCTCCCTTCCTTCTTATTACTTCTATCCGTGCCTGTCCCGTCCCATAATGTCGTCCTGCTGTCCCACAGGTTTAGCCTTGTTTTGGTTACTTCCAGTTTCGCACCAGAAGGGCACAGTTGTCTCTGTCAGCAATCTCCTGACAAAGCACCATTTGTAGCTCAGCATGTACAAGATGCCCCTTTGCCCCGCACCCCCACCCCCACCTCCTTTTCCAAATCAGACTCTGCGTTGCCTGCATTTGATTTGTTTCTGTTGGAGCGACGTCGTGTCCGGAGCCCACCTCTCCCTGAAGGTCATGTCTCGTGGTCCATTGTTTGCTGTTCCTTTCTGCTTGCGTTTGGCGCACAGTGCTGTCATAAACACAAATGTGACCTGATGCCACGCCGGACGGTCCTCGGAACAGGTCGTCTCCGGGTAGAAAATGACACTGCTTGGACGGAAAACAGAAAATAAAGATGTATTGATAGGCGTTACTCTATATGGTGAAAGGAGAAGATCGTACAGGGCAGTGTTGGGGTGACATTGCCATTTTTTTTTGTTGTTGGGGACATTCTATCAAATTTTAGACCTTGTTACAAAGAAGCAAAGGTCAACATGGGTATAAAAAGACAACAATAAGGTTTTTGATTGTCCAATTTGCCACTTAAACACCAGTATTTCTGTCCTCTTTCTATTGTAACTGTGTCACACACAGGCATTTTTTCTATATACTAGGTCATCTCTAATTTAGCGCAGTCTTGTGAGATTTTTTTTTTTGCACCAGTTTTGTTTGCCCCAGAGCCACACGGTTCCATTACCTCCCGACTCTGGTTGAATCTCAATGGGAGCTGTGGTGAAGGTGACTGTTTATTGCCTGTTAACAATCGAGGCATCCCCTCACTTCGCCTTGTCTCTGTTATTTGTTGTGTCGACCCACCGGCACTATCATTATTTTAAAATCTCATCCAGCAAAGATGTGAGACGACATCACTTTTTGCTGCTCTTTCGTGATCGTAAAGGTTTAAGTGCATCAAATTAAAATGTTACTTTGCTGTGTTCGTGCGTCTAAGTTGTTTCCATCCAAACCTCCGACCCCGCTTGAAAAGGCCTATTTCCCGCTTCCATTCTTGCTCCTCTCCCTGTGGGCTGCATCCGAAAATAGCAAAGAAAAGGCAAAGGAGGCCTTAATTTCATCCTCTAGCGGCAAATCTGTTCCTCCATTATTGGTGAGAGGATGAGATTCTGTACTTGTATCAGCACATAAGCAACACTCGGGGAAAAAAAAAAAAACACTGGTCTGAAAATAGCCAAAGCACCCGAGCCCGCCTTGACGGAGAAAAAAGATTTTCCTTGGCGCTCACCGAGTTAATTAAAGTAAATTGTTTTCTTAGAGCAGGAGTTGCTGTCAGGGGCGTGGCAATTAGTCAACCTGCCTTTCCTGTGCCTGCAGTCGGTAAATATATCGTGCTCTGTTTCAATTTTCCCTGACAGCGTTTTGTACCGCAGGCCTTCTCGTGTTGTGTTTGCATCCTCGGAAGTCACTGTCCCTCCGCTCGACGCCCGGTAACTTGAGCGCTGTCTGTTGGCGATACTGAACTCGATAGATGCTCGGTGTCTCCCAACAAGGACGGAGACAGGATCTTTGTGTTGAATAAGCAAGAAGCACTTTAAAGGGATCAAACAAGCAGGGTTCGATGTGGACGTTAGAGCAGTATACAATAATGGGATGTATCATTTTTTGTCAGGACATTCTGAATGTTATCAGTTGAAGGATGTCTTATATGGAATAGTTTGACATAATGTGACTGATTTATTTATGTAGGGATGACTTGTCAGTGTCTAAGTACTTTGCATCTGTAAATTAGTTGTCTGATTAATAGTAAGTAGAGAAAAAACTAAGCTTGCTCTTAGGAAATCCAAGGAATGTGGTAAATTCTCGTGTATATTCCTGTCAGCTCACAACTTTAGTCATAAATGAGTCAGGTTAGTCCCCACAGTTAATAATACAGTAGAGTTTTATCCTTAATATTGATCATGTAAAGGTATATTTTATCAAATTTTATGTTGGGATTTAATTAATATTTAAATTACTCACACCATAAATAACACTGTAGGGTATTAACCTCAATTTTTAAACTTGTTTGGTTAATTCTTAATGCCAGTCTTGTTTTTCTACTGGAAAGCACTTTGGCACAGTTGCTTTATAATTAGCAGTGGCTTGATTTGATTGAATGCCTGTGGCCTCTATCAAGGAAAAAAGAGGTGCACTTGATCCTCACTAGTGTTACTGTTTCACAAATAGTTCAACATTTCTGGTAAATCTGCCGTCAACGTGTCTGCACAGTAAATATGGTGCTACTGGTTAGTTTAGCTTAGCATTAAGGTTGGAAACAAGGGGGAATCAGCTGTCCTGGCTCTGATCTATAGTAACAAAATACACCTACCAGCACCTTGTAAAACATTATATCATGTTTTTCTGTGACCTGAACATCAGCTGAAGTGTAAAAACAATGATTCGACATGTTATAGGGGGTCATGTTATCCTAACTATGACTTATCCCGGACTGGAGACCATACAGAGTCTTCTCCGGTTGCCTGGCAACTGCTCCGAGCCGAGAACTAGTCTGACACTTAACCCTCTGTTTAACTGTGAGTTGTTTTTTGTGCACTTGGGTTTTGCTCTGATTAAACAAATGAGGCAATTTGTGACTTTTATAGGCGCTCACAGGTGGATTTTTTGGGACAGAGTCAGGGATGCTGTTCATCCATTTGCAATCTTTATGTAAAGCATACAGACACGAGAGTAGCATCAGTTTCCATCTAACTTTTGGCAGTAAGAGCAAATAATTTCCCAAAATGGTGCATATCACATTATATTCCAGGCGTGTCGTGTGGTTATGTTGCAAAAGTAGCTTCCCCATCCCCATTTGTGTCCTTCTCAGCTATCTTCCTCCTTCACCCCAACCTCGGTCCATTTAGCCATGCTGGTTAAGTGCTGAATCAGCGCTCTGTACAGACAGTCAATTAGCCGGGCCTTGTGGTAAACCCTGGACATTTTGCTCTTATGCTCCGGAATAAAAATGATTCAGAAGGCTGGCGTGGTGGAGCGCTCGCACGGTGCCAGGGCCGATTACAGTGGTAGGAGTCTGAATTCTCTAAATGGGGCAAAGTCTTGTCAAATCACACGAGGGAGCAGCATGTTGGTGCACTATAATCACACAAACTGTCACATGTACACGTAAACAAACGGATACACGGTTTGCACATACTGACGGGGAGAAATTGTTTTAATTGCGTGCTGAAATCAAAAGTCCTTTCACTGTGTCGGGGTAGTCAATTATTCATACAAACGATATCCAGCACGCACTGAAAGACTTTATGTGGCAGAGAAGCACATTTACCCACTTCTATTACAACATGCTTCTCCCATTTGACCCCCCTCGAACACCTGGCGGAACATAAATCATCCTCAGCACTCTCACCTTTACACATTGGCCCGTACTCTGTAAGTATAGCTGCCCATAAAGCACTGAGCTGAGCGTTCACACTTACAGCACACACATAAATCATTTCATGTGAGGAGCCTCCACATGTCAGCCTGCTGATCACTCTCACACATGTGAATGTCATGCCAACGCAAGCGTAAAACAGCGGGTAAGTCCAACAAACTGAGTGTTAATCAAATTGCAAATATGATTTTGTAATCACTACCAGCACTGGACCACTTATTATATTTTCACATTTGAAAGATTTGTTAGTTTTTGTTAATTTCTAAGTTCCTTATTAAGTCAGTAAACAGCTTGTTTTACCAAAATCATGATATTCTCATTACACTTAAAAATTTGGTATCAGCATTTTTTTCCATTTAATTCCCACAGCTACAATTATTACAGCGGACTCCTTCAGAAAAAATATAAGTAATGTCAGAGACTTTATTTGCAGAATTTCTTAGGCCCAGACATTAAGTTATCAAATTGCTTGTTATTGCATTTTATTTTATCATCTCATCAATTATTCAACTTATCGTTTCACCTCTACTGATGCCACTGTCATTGATTAACCATTAGTCTATTAAATGTCAGAAAACAATCATATATGTTCACCAGAAACTCCCAGAGCGCAAGTAAATGTCTTATTTTCTGACCACCATTCAGAACCCAGATAGATTCAATTTCCTGTGAATGAAGAGTGAAACAAGCAGCAAATATTCACATTTGAGGAGTTGAATCCAGTTCAGTTTTGACATACTTAACTTAAAAATGAGTTAAAGGTGTACTTGATTGTCAGATATCTTTTGTACTGTAATGAATACATCTTATGTATCAGAACTCATCTGCTGACAATTAGCATGCTAGCTCATGTACTTGCATATGCACAGTTTGATGAGTGTTTGTTGAAACCATCCAGAATAGGATTTTGGGGGCTGAATGCCAATACAGATATTTCAGGAGTGAACAATTCTGATATCTATATACTGATCAGGCACAACATTATGACCACTGACAGGTGAAGTGAATAACATTGATCATATTGGTACTATGTGGTGTTCTGATGGAAAACCTTGGATTTTGGCATCCATGTTGATGAGACTTAGACACCTAAATAAACATTGTCCCACAACAAGAACACTCCCTCATGCAAATGGAAATACCTCACAGGAAAATGCACCCCACCATATGGAAAAAAACATCAAACAATCAGGAACATGTTGAGGAACATGACAATGGCCCAACATGTTGATTTGACCTCCAAACTTCCTACACCCCATTCTGATCAAACAACAGGATGTAGTGGAACAAGTTTGATTGACAGAGGCCCCACTGCACAAGCCAGAGTACCCAAAGGATCCACTGCCAACGTCCTGGTTCCAGACCCCATAAGACACCCTGAGAGGTCCTCTTGTCCACGTCCAATGGTTCAGAGCATTTTTGAGCACATAAGGGGGACCAACACAATATTAGGCAGGTGGTCATAATGTTATGCCTGATTAGTGTGTATTGGCTAATATTCTCTTTGATACAGTCTGATAAAGTTATATAGAAAAGGGGAAAATGGGGTGAAGACACCATTTAACTTTGCACCACCATCTGCTCAGCTGCCTACTCTGCTACATGTGCTGCAGACAGTGCTAACAGTGCTGTAAAGAATGGAGTCAAAGCTGCCCTGTTGGACAAACTTTGTGATGACACCATTCCTAAATGGCTCCAAGCTTCCTTTTCTGCGTTATATCATATAAAAAATAAGTTTTCATGTTGGTGAGTATCAGAAAACAGTTACGTCGATGTCAATGTATCTGTCACAGGCCAATAAAATTAGATGTATCGGTTCGGCTGTAGTGTCTCTGCATCATTGGCCACACGTCATTATGTGGCACTTAAACAGTCAACTGGACCCTGCTCACTCCCTTGGAAAATGACATTGGAGGGCGTTACTGGGACGATTCCTGTGTGACCATCTGCTTCCTTGTGATTGTCCCTCCTGTCCAAGTGGCAGCAGAGTGGAGGCAGAGTGCATGTACGAGCTGATGACCACTTTAAAGCAGAAATATGATCTAGAGAAGTGTGTGGCGGTCTCATTTGGGACTGGATTTGGATGGGAATGTATGAGAATGTTTAAAATGTCTTATTTATGGCATTGCAATGAGGTAGATTATGGACAGTTTGCAGAAGCACAGAGGGAGAAAGGACGGAGGGAGAAAAGGGATGAGGAACTGAGGGGACGAGGAGATCAGAAAGATTGAGGCAGCACTGAAATGACAAATGCACATGTATGCTGCAGTTACATGAACCAAATACAAAGTAGATGTTAAGTACCGAACATATGCACAGTTCACTCACCTCCACACAGTGTTTGTTTGTCTTCCAAAATGTTTGTCAGGACTGCAGTGGGAATGAAATGGAGGGGACCTGAATGCTGCAGAGCTTAATACGACACTGTGACGTGACGGCTGGAGAGCGGTGTGTGTGTGTGTGTGTGTGTGTAGGAAAGCTTACCAGTTTAACTGTATCATGTCAGCGAGTTGAGTCATTCAGGGAATCTCTAAAACACAAGTCTGCTTTGTGATTGAAATTTTGCCAGGATCAGTTCCAAGAGCGCTGACCTCAGAGAGTCGGTGTTTCTCGTGAAATAAAGTATACGCAAGGATTACCCAGAGCCAGAGCTAATTATATCTCCCCACCTCACGCCAGCCTCCAACATTCCTCCTTCCTTTGTGTCCTCCTGCATTCAGGTGTCTGATGAGCCTCATGCATGCGTATGTGACTCTGTTTTTTTCCTTTTTTTGCACACATGCAATCATGCAACACACGCAGCTATTCTTGGACGTCCCTCTTCTGCCCGTCCCACATGTATTTCTACCGGTCCCGGTCTTTTTCATGCCTCACTTCCCATGCCCTTCAAATTCCGCAGTGTCCCGCGTTGGGCGCCGGATGACCCCTAGTAGAGACTGACAATCTTCGGTTTAACCGCCCGTCCTGGCTCGAACAACGCCTACCTAATGCTGATCGCATTTCTTGAGACACTGTGGTGGCTCATCTGTGAGAGACACGTAGGGTCTGAGAGGAATAAAGCTATCTGCTATTGTTTCCTGCCTGTTGTCAGTCTGTCATTATCAGCCGTCATGGATCATGTCATTGAAATAAGCCGAGGTGCCACCAGATCAGTGAAATACAGACCAGCCAATGCTCCCAAAGTTGTTTTTTGTTAGACCACGATGGGTTAAGGAGTTGATTTTTAATTGACAAAATGCTGCACTATTTACTGACTATGCTTCGTCTAAGCTAAGCTAACTAACTGGCTGCTGGCTGTAACTTCATATTTACGGTACAGATTTAAGAGTGGCGTTAACCCTGTCCGCCCTAGGCAATTTCTGTCACTTTTTTACTCACTGTGGACTCATTTTTTTAATGCAGTGTAAAGTCCTGCACCTCTATGGAAACAGCACAGCCTTGAAGAAGGAGAGAGAACTCAGAGATATCTTTTCTACAGTATGAACTATAATGCTGTAAATCTTAAAGAAAATGAGAAAACGAAAGCCAAAATGTATTCATTTCTTATTTTACAGAAATTGGACAGACTGGAATCAATATGTTCAACATTTTTCCAAGTGTCCACAGGTTTTAGCAAACTTGGGGAAAATTTGGTTGCAGGAGATACTATAGATATTTCACTGCATACATTTTTTTATTTTGCTTCCATACTTGTCTCCTATCCGTTTTGTGTAAACACAGAATGCAGTTTAGCCCAGTTCAGGAAAAACATCCAAGAATTTTTATCATGCCGCTGTTGGTTACAGCTTAGTCACTATAATAATAATTTCATTGTAGCAGTGAAGAGTGCAGATTTTTTTTTATTTTTTACAGAATCTGGTTCAAGCAAATACATTATTTTTGGTAAACTTTTAAATGAGACATGTAGAATAAAGTGATTTCTATAAAATAAGACTATTTTAAGCTCCTATTTGGTTTCACGACAACAGGACTGTTGGAAAAATGGAAAATCCAAAACCTGATTCTTTTGGTTTTGCTTTGTTTTTTTTTTTACAGTTTCTGACTTCAGATGACTTATCTCTAACCTTTAGGCCACCAGAACACCAGCTTAATTACATTAGTAGTGAAATGAAGTGCACTCAGCTGTTCAGTGTGTCGTATTTAGGGGATTTGGTACAAAATGGCGTAACTGTTGTGTTAACATTGTCGGACGCATTCCATCGGCCATCCTTTCATAACATGAGCTAGTATGAAGAAGCCTCGAGGTTGAGGGTCATAAACGACTAAAAGCCACAGATTCATAATTTAACACACCAAAAATATAACACTAAAAAAAATGAAAGACATCTTTTCGGTACTCCGCTCTGCCTTTCGACACACTTTTACTGCTTGTCCATTTCCCAAACTATGTCCCTGAAGGCAACTCTCTCTCTCTCTCTTTTGACATTTTAGTTGTTCTCTTCTTGTCTTGTTAAAAAGTGTTTAGTTTCGATGAAGTCTTAAGAAGCAAAACCTTTGATTTTACCATCACTCTGCAGTGATGATGATAATGACACAAGTGAAGGCTATTCCTGTAGCCCAGCCAAGGTTAAACCCACGCTGCACACTGAGTGGTTACGCCAGAACTTTCTGACTGATGGCTACAGTCATTCACCTAAGATAATAGATTAATCACCCGATCCCGCTCTAAAGCGCTGTTCAGGTCGCCCTTCAGGAAAATGCTCTGTATTCCACATCGTTTAAATGTTCATCTTTCATGCCTCATTCATGTGCAGATTTCAGATCATCGTTCAGTGTCTCCTTATCATTGCTGACTCTGCAGTCGCTGGTCGCACATTCGTTTTGCCCTCTGGGAAAGACTCCACATACGTAACGCTTGCCCTTCGTCATACTAATGCTGATCAAACATCACCATCGCTGGAACAAAAGCTGTCGCTAATGAGAAGCCGAATCTTTTATGTGTCTTTATGTATCTCTGTCAAGGTCACTTTCTCTTGACCTGACAAATTACAATCTCTCATTGACCAATCAGCAGCTGGACTGAGTGATCACAATTTGGCCATGGCTCCTCTGTATTCAGCCCCTCCACTCCAGCTGTAGGAGCAGTATTTGGCTCAGTCTTGTCCTTGGTGCCTGAAAGCAGAGGCTAACGCAGTGGTTGTCATGGTGACAGAGAGCCAGGCAGGGCTGTGGTAATACTGTAATGATAAAGCTCTTCTGGATGGTGCCGCAGTAAACACAGCGCCACTAGGGTCCCGTTAAGGAAGAGCACAGCGCACCGCCGTGCATGCAAAAACGCCTGTAGGGCTAATATCAGCTCCGGCAATCTCTCCTTGGTTATATCACTTACATTCATGCTCTCCACAACACCTCCTCCTTTCTTCTTCTCCGTCTCTTTTATTGCAAATCTCCCTCTCCGATGCCCTGCTCCCTCTCTCTCACTCCTCTTGATTGGTGAGATTTGACATCATTGTCATCTCTCCTCTGCTCGTCTTTTCATTCCTTCACTCTTCATTCATCCATCGAAACACAATCAATGCTCTCTATCATCAACTTCCTTTCACAGTCTTTTTCTTTTGCCTCTCTCTCTCTCTTTTTCTCTCTCCATCTCCGACTCCGGCTCTTTTAAATTTATGTTGATGATCTTTCCAAATCTAATTTGAGAGTCTAAGGAGTGAGGAGGGGGACTCTATTGGACCTTGAAGGTCACTGGGCTGCAGGTGCCACACATGGTAGCTTTACTGTGGGGAATTACAAAAGCATGCCTCCAAATGGTACATTCAGGGCATTAACATGGCTGTTCAGAGCAGAACGCACACCTCCATGTTGCAGTGGACGGAGGGGAAGAGAACAGAGACAAAGTGCCCGAGGAGACAAATAAGTGTGAAGTGACAGATTGCTACTCCTCCTTTTATCGTCTTCCTCCACCTCTTTCTTTCTCTCCCCGCTCGTCCCTCTCCATCACTTCAATGCGGTGCTCATGCAGCTACCACTCACTATCTGCGATCAGTGCACACACACACACCTCCTGTGCCCATCGGCTGTTTGTCTCGCTCGCATTGTGAGTCATGTCCACACGCGCTCTTATGCCGGGCACTTAGGCTAACAGATGTATACGCATACAGTAGACGCATCCACACCTGCGCTGTGCTGCGATGGGGTTTGATGAAGAGCGTTTTTAATGCTCAAGCAGTGGGAGCTCTTCCCTCGGTCCCTCCTGTGCTGCTGTGTATTTAAAAAGACTGGCTGCTGGGATGGATTGATCAATATTGATTTGATGCTCAGATCTACAGTGTAATCCACTGTACTGTGCCATCTTGAATTATTATTCGATTTAATTACCCAAACCACGACTGAACCTTTGTTTTAGCAGCAGCAACGTTGGATTGTGGCTTTTAGCTAATCATGGTGTAGTTAATGGCAGTAAAGTAGTGTACATTAGAGCTGCACCCAGCACTAACACTCAGGCCTGACTATGTGTTTGTTATTCATTGAATAAATTCAGCTGTTATCGTTGGGTCAAGCTTGCTCTGCATTGATTAGAACACATTTTGTATTTCAATTTCAATTAAAACAACCAAAGTATAATTTAGGGATGGAGGGTGAATCTGCAAATGCAACAGCATCACAAACCTCTTGTGTCCTTTGCTGTATTTGCACTGTGCAAGCAAAACAGAACGGTTAGGTTATATATTGTTTTCACGTGGGTGTGATATTTATAACCCTGGATGGATTCACAAATATTATGTGGATCTATTTTTGAGTTAATAATGTTATGTTGATGGCCCATAAAAGGCAAAACTCACATGGTGCAGCATCTGGACAGTGTAAAGCTGCATATACTGGAGTAATATTCCAAAAAGGCAAACATTTTGGTGCATATACAGTTTAATGACTGCATAGTTATTAACGATGGCAGACAAAGATGAAGTGTTGTGTTACCACTTGGTACCTTATCAGCTACTGACAGTTGAGTGAAGCACTCAACTGCAGCACTAACAACCGATATTGTTCGAGCACTGCAACACGTCATAACTCTATTTAGGTGGAGAAATGCACCAATCAGCCACAACATCATGACCACTGACAGGTGAAGTGAATAACATTGATCACATTGGTACTATGTGGTGTTCTGCTGGAAAACCTTGGATTTTAACATCCGTGTTGATGAGACTTAGACACCCAAATAAACATTGTCCCACAACAAACACACTCCCTCATATAAATGGAAATCCCAAATGTCACTGGCCTACTCCCGCAGGAAAATGCACCCCACCACATTGAAACAACATCAAACAATCAGGAACATGTTGAGGAACATGACAATGGCCCAACATGTTGATTTGACCCCCAAAATTCCTACACCCCATTGTGATCCAGCATCAACAGGATGCAGTGGAACAAGTTGGATTGACAGACGCCCCACTGCACAAGCCAGAGTACCCAAAGGATCCACTGCCAATGTCCTGGTTCCAGACCCCATAGGACACCCTGAGAGGTCCTCTTGTCCATGTCCAATGGTTCAGAGCATTTTTAGCACATAAGGGGACCAACACAACATTAGGCAGGTGGTCATGATGTCATGCCTGATCAGTGTACATTTTTACAGGAAGAAGGCTGTAATATGTTAACTTGAGACAAAAAAAACAATACACTCATGCTACTCTTTGTATTTTAAGGCAGTGACCTTCATCAAGAGCAGTTAACTTATTTAATTTGTAGCTCAGGAGTCAATGGTTTGGCAAAAAGTGGTCTGGAGTCAAAATATAGTTGCCCTTTTAGGTTTAATTGAATCAATAATGGGTTTGAATAGAGGTCAACACAAATAAACAATGGCATTGTAACAAAGTTTTGATTGGAGTTGACATAATTCAAAATTTATGACACCATAAATTTTTACTACAAACGTGTTTCCTAATATTGCTTATTGGTCTCATTGATTATTAATAATCAGTATCGGTTTTGAATGAAGAACTACCTCTGAATTAAATCATAACATTAATAAAAATGTGGGATTTCTTATCCAGTAATATCTGAGTGAAAAAGTCATTATTGAGGAGTATTTTTTCCCAGATAAGAATGTGCTTTTACCTTATTTATAAGCTCTTTATTTCTGGTAGATTAAATAATACAAGACAAAATGTGATAAACCCCTTTTTTTCTAGATATTATTGTCATTCTGATGTTAATGTGTCAATTGCTGTTTATTCTTTGCTTTCCATTGCACGGAGGTTTCTTGGTTGCATCGTGACCTTATTTAGTGTAAACAAAACAACTTGCATGTGTGTATGAATGAGCTAAACTCATCTGACCAACCATATGCTAAGCTACAGTTTATTAACGTGAACATTATTTTCATTGTAAATTTATAGGACACTTAAAGTGTCAGTTCAGCCTAAACAAAGTTTATTTTACTACTTTTGCAATAACAGGTCAGCAGCGAATTTAGAAAAGCAATGTTTCTTAAAAACATATTGAACATCTTAAGATGATGACCTCAACTGTGGCTCTTGAGTGCATTATATTACATTATGTGTGCTGAAACCTTCCATCAGGGCATAAATGAACTGAGAATACATCTTGCCTGATGCAGATTAATATGTTAACCCTCTAAAACCCAAACCCTGCTGCATTTTAGTCTACATGTTTCATTTTTAAAATTTGTCGAAAGTAAACCTTTGCTCCAACCAAATTTTCTAAGAGGAAAAAAACCTGAAAAATTCTGAGAAACTATAAACACAGAAATAAATACTCAATGTTTCCAGCTGTCCTTGAACAACTCATCTGCAACCTGCTGTACCATCGTGAAGCTTAACCAAATCTGAGATTAAAATTGTGATATCTCATCAAAATCATTTATTACCTACATGTCTCGTTTAATAGTTTGTCAAATTCAAATCGTTGCTTTAAACAGATTCTGTAATAAAATAAAATTCTGTTCTCCTTGGTGCAACTGTGAAGCTGTTATTGACTTTGACTGATCACAGTCACATGACAAAAATTAGGGGACTTTTCAGTTGAACTGCAGGCTGTGTATGTAAACATAAAATGTAAAAGTAAAATATCTATAATTGTAAATTAACCTTTTTCAGTATTGGTAACATCTGTGGGCACTTGGAAATTTTATTTTTGAAAAATTAATAATTCAAAAATTAACTTTGTTTCCTTTTTCAATGCTTTATGGCATCATAAATGTGTCATATTGCACTGAGGACATTTCTGAGTTTTCTAAAATTCTAGCCATGCAGTAGCTATTCTAGCCTTTCTAGCTATGCAGCTGAGCAGATGGTGATGCCGAGTAAAGTGGTGTCTTCACCCCATTTTCCCCTTTTCAGTATAACTTTTTCAGACTATCAAAGAGAATATTAGTCAATATACACCGATCAGGCATAACATTCTGACCACCCGCCTAATGTTGTGTTGGTCCCCCTTATGTACTCAAAAATGCTCTGAACCATTGGGCATGGACAAGAGGACCTCTCAGGGTGTCCTATGGGGTCTGGAACCAGGACGTTGGCACTGGATCCTTTGGGTACTCCGATTTGTGCAGTGGGGCCTCTGTCAATCAAACTTGTTCCACTGCATCCTGTTGATGCTTGATCACAATGGGGTGTAGGAAGTTTGGAGGTCAAATCAACATGCTGGGTCATTGCCATGTTCCTCAACATGTTCCTGATTGTCTGATGTTGTTTCCATGTGGTGGGGTGCATTTTCCTGTGGGGGTAGGCCAGTGACATTTGGGATTTCCATTTGCATGAGGGAGTGTGTTTGTTGTGGGACACTGTTTATTTGGGTGTCTAAGTCTCATCAACATGGATGTCAAAATCCAAAGTTTTCCATCAGAACAGCACATAGTACCAATATGATCAATGTTATTCACTTCACCTGTCAGTGTTAATAATGTTGTGGCTGATCGGTGTATCTTGCAGTATAAAAATGAGTCTACAGTGAGTAAAAAATGTGACAGGAGCAAAAAAACTCCCACAAACTACTCAGGGTTCAGGGGTTCAAACTACTTTTACATGAAGGATCATTTTTATTGGACGAACATGTTGGAAAAATACAAAACTCCGTCTGTCCCTCCGGTTGACAGAAGCTGCTTGTATGGTCGAGGCCTGTCATTTATTATTAGCCCTCAGCGTCTTGACATGTTTGCTTCTCTTTCTTTGCCCTCCTCCACTCATTCCTGTCACACTTTCTTGCCCTCTTCCTTGTCTTTTTAAGCTCCTCTGTCCGCGACATCGCAGTCGCATCACATCCAGATCACCGCGGCTACCTTTGGCTAAGTTTAACCGAGCAAATCTTGGCTTTCCTCAGTCAAATTCTGAATAGCTGTTTTGGCATTCGGCCCTTACCCCCTCTCACTTGTATCATACGCTGTCCTTTCCAGTGGACTGCTTCAACTTTTTCTTTTTCCTTTGTGCTTCTCTACGCATGGATCCACATCGTCTGGTCTCCCTCCCACCTGTCCACCCCCTCCTGTGTCTCCACCTGTGTAGCCTACATAGAAGATGTGATGTTGCCGCAGTTTCGCCACTATTTTCTCTTTGCGCTCTGTTGTGTTTGTACACGTGTAAGAGACAGCAGGGAGAGAGAAAAAACTCCCTTTGAGGGCAGATTTCACACTTTTTACCACACTGGAGCTGCTCATCTCCTCCGTTATTATATCACCTACATCATTAATGTCACTGTAAGGAATGATGACAACAGTAAGAGAGGAAAAATAAAACCACAACACTTGAGGGCAAAACTGTCCTCGTTGCCCTGATTTGTACATGTGAAGACTTTCTGTTGTTCAGCCAATAAAGGAGCATCCTGAGCTGGTCCCACTGGTGCTATCCTGCTTTCCTGGGACATGTGGATGGGGAGGAGGGAAGGAAGGCTGGTATGGGGGTAGAGAGGTAGGAGGATGATTGAGAACCTCAGTGAGAGTGTGTTTTCACGATACAGAGGAGGAGAGCACTGCAGCAATCTGAGAAAGTAGGTCAGACACCGACTAGTGAGAAGCATAGCAGAGGAGAAAAGAGGTAGGGATTGGGGGGGGGGGCGACGAAAAAGAGGAGGGGAGAAGGAGAGGAAAAAAGGCCAAAGAAGGAGGGTGGATGGTTGTGAGAAAAGCAGAAAAGCTGGAACGAACCTGATATTGTTCACTGGCAAACTATTTGGGGTGCAAAAGAGTAGTAAAGCTGTTAAAAAATATGACTCTTGATTAGCTGAACCGTCATGTTCTTGCAGGTCTTCTGCAAAACCTCCAACACGTTCAAAACTATAGACTGGATGCTGAACTACGCTGACTTTTCCTGGAAGGTCACTTTTTTGGCCGAATACTTGTCGGCTAATCTCATCAATAAATACAGTGGCTCAGAGTCTGTTTCTGTCATGAAGGCACTTAGAGGAAATATGTGTAGGCTCTCATCCAATTTCCGATTCAAAGAAAAAAGGGGGGAGACAGAAGCGAGACCTTTAAAGAAAAATAACCAAAACTGGTTCCCTCCATTTGCTTAGTTATACAGACCTCCTCTTATAAGTATGTTGCTCTTGATATTGCATAAGTGCATAATGTCGAAAAATACACGGTGACACGCACAATACACCGAGGGCACTCAGGCTTCTTATATATATGGGCTCCACTCAAGTATGAATTACCTTTCTCTTTTGCTCTTCAGGCCATGTCTGTGTTTTATTATTTATTTGATAAAGCACAAAGTATACTGCATCTATAAATACACTGCAGGGCTTGTGGGAATGGACCGCAACAGGGGGAGGCTGTGCAGTGGCCCCTCGCACACTGGTGTTATCACGCTACTGTCATTGATTCGCTGACAATTGAATGGGCTACAGTGGAATAATAAGCCCGCGTACATATACTGCTGCTTGCAGATGACACAGATGGGCAATGTTAAGAAAATTGCCTCTGAGTAATGAAAAAAATAAGCAAAGCTGAAAAATAAACTCACTGGGAAAACAGAGATCTCTGCAGTGGGACAATGTGGTGACTTAGTTTTTTTTTCTTTCCGTCCTGGAAAAGTTACCCCGAGGACAGCATTTTGGAAATGAACAAGCAAACACTGAACTGTAACGTGTTGTAGCACAGAAACAATATAGGAGGTGTACCAATACAATACTACCAAGATGTCCAGCTGAAACTGCTTAATAAAGATACTCTGATCAGCCACAACATTTAAACCACTGACAGGTGAAGTGAATAACATTGATCATATTGGTACTATGTGCTGTTCTACTGGAAAACCTTGGATTTTAACATCCATGTTGATGAGACTTAGACACCCAAATAAACAGTGTCCCACAACAAGCACACTCCCTCATGCAAATGGAAACCCCAAATGTCACTGGCCTACCCCTGCAGGAAAATGCACCCCACCACATGGTAAAAACATCAACCCATCAGGAACGTGTTGAGGAACATGACAATGACCCAACATGTTGATTTGACCTCCAAACTTCCTACACCCCATTCTGATCAAGCATCAACAGGATGCAGTGGAACAAGTCTGATTGACAGAGGCCCCACTGCACAAGACAGAGTACCCAAAGGATCCACTGGCAACATCCTGGTTCCAGACCCCATAGGACACCCTGAGAGGTCCTCTGGTCCATGCCCAATGGTTCAGAGCATTTTTGAGCACATAAGGGAGACCAACACAATATTAGGCAGGTGGTCATGATGTCATGCCTGTATGTTGGTCACAACTAAGCCTTTAACTACTCTTATTTTCACTGTTAAACAATCTATACATAATTTTCTTGATTAATCAACTAGTTGTTTGATCTGTTAAATGTCCGAAAATGGTGAAAAATGTTGATGTCAGTGTTTCCCAATGCCCAAGATGACATCCTCAAATGTCTTATTTTTGTTCACAAAATAAAGATATTCAGTTTACTGTCATAGAGGCGAAAAGAAACCAGAAAAAAATAAAATTTAAGAAGCAAGAATCCCTTTAAAAATGATAAATAACTGCAGCTGTAGTCACAATAACAAAGGCATCTTCAACCTTGCAGTTTTCATCGTGTTTCATGGGAACCTCAAATACAATTCAAGGTCAAAGCTCTTCATATTTAAAACACATAATTCTTCTTCTGTACAGGCCTGGCAGCTAATACTACATTTGTTAAAGAGCATCCTAACATGCATTGATTTTATTCCACAGATTGCATATGTGCAGTTAATCCAACTACAGCTTTAATCTTTAAATAAATCCACAAATTTACTTCCAGTATTTTAAGCATTTGAAAATGCTCGACATTATAAAAAAGTCCAATTTAAACAGAGTAAGTTAAATGAAGTAAGGGTTGAGTGAAGGCTAATGCAACGTACTTGGATCACCAATCAAGCGTGTTGGTAGGAAATGGTTTTGTGCATTCTGCATGAAAAAGCTGCATCAGCTTTCTAAATAATAAAAATTAAGATTTTAAAATAGCTTACACAAGTCACCCATTAGTTTGCAAGGCCTGATTTCATATTTTATATCTGTAAACAAATGTCTTTTTTCAGGTCAGTTGCACCAAAACTGTTTTAATAGTTTTACAACACTGAAATCAGAGTGAACTATGGGAATACAATGTGGGATTTCTCGCTTGTTTACAGGATTATAGCATACAGATGATCAGTTATTTATTTATCTTATCCCTTCAGCTTCTTTTCTCTTCCAGTCTTCTGTCCTGTACTGTGTTCTCCCTCGTAAAGTACAACAAATTAGTGATATAATTATCTTTTTACACACTTTCTTTTACAGTATTCTGCTAAAACACTTTCCTGGCCACTATTCAGTGTTATAACTCAGGAACAGGAGGGGATGTAAACTGCAACTTGAACTGGTTGGTGAACTGACTGTGGGCCATAATTCTAGTTTCTTTGAATGTTAGCAAGATCAGAGGCCACCTGGAGTCAAGGTGGGGCTGGTTTTAGGTTAGTTTTTATGTGTAAGTTGCTAGTTTAAAGCATTACCTGCACGTGTGGGGTAATTTTAAATTATTGTTTTTTAAACTTAATCTTAATATACACCAATCAAGCATAACATTATGACCACCTACCTAATATTGTGTTGGTCCCCCTTACGTGCTCAAAATGCTCTGAACCATTGGGCATGGACAAGAGGACCTCTCAGGGTGTCCTGCAGGGGTAGACCAGTGACATTTGGGATTGCCATTTGCATGAGGGAGTGTTTTTGTTGTGGGACAATGTTTATTTGGGTGTCTAAGTCTCATCAACACGGATGTCAAAATCCAAGTTTTTCTACCAGAGCAGCACATAGTACCAATATGTTCAATGTTATTCGCTTCACCTTCACCTTCACATTAGTGGTTATAATGTTGTGGATGGTTGGTGTATTTTAAGTGTAAAAGGATTTAAATTTAATGAAAAAGCATAGAATATGATACACATTAAAATAAGGAGGAATTCTTATGAAGAAGTTTGATACTAAATGGATACTTAGACCTTATAATCATGGTAGGCCATCATTTCCTGATGGTACACACTCTGCCATTTTCTGAGAGTATATCTTTCTTTTTTTGGCATCACTGTTCAACACAGTTATTCATGACTCATATACTTTAGTCAGGACAATTGTCCTTTTAAGGGAAGGTCCACTTGCCATTTGGTTTGTTATAAAACAAGCCTTTGTTTTATTTCATGCACATAAAATTTAGAATAGATGAACATACAGTAGATGTGTCCAGCAGAGTTAGTATTTGCATCAGTTGTTTGGTTCGACAACACAAAGATCGTACGTTGGCTGTTTTTCTTTGCTGTTGCCTTGAGGTTTCATGCTTCACAAATGCTGTAGTTCTTCTTCATGCTTTCCTATTTTGCCTTTACCTTCCTGAGTTTTCCTGATTTGCAACTGACTCTTCTTTTGCCCGTTTGCTTTGCCCTCCTGATTTTATTTTCTGTTTGCTGGTTTCTTCCTGTCTTTCAGTATGTGGCATTCGGCTCCCTATTCTTCATCCTCATCTCCATCTCCACTTTCTGCATGGAGACGCACGAGGCCTTCAACACCATCATCAACAAGACAGAGAACGTCACAGTTGGCAACCTGACCCGCGAGGAGATCGTATACGAGGTTGTGACCGACAGCTGGTTGACGTATGTAGAGGGCGTCTGCGTCATCTGGTTCACCATCGAGGTCTTGCTGCGAGTCACATTCTGCCCAGACAAGCTTGAATTCTTCAAAAGTACCCTCAACATCATCGACTTCGTTGCCATCCTGCCCTTCTACCTGGAGGTTGGCCTGAGTGGTTTGTCCTCCAAAGCTGCCAAGGATGTCCTGGGGTTCCTTCGTGTTGTCCGATTCGTCCGTATCCTCCGAATCTTCAAGCTCACCCGCCACTTTGTGGGTCTCCGTGTCCTGGGCCACACCCTTCGTGCCAGCACCAATGAATTCCTCTTGCTCATCATCTTCTTAGCTCTCGGCGTCCTCATCTTTGCTACCATGATCTATTATGCTGAACGAATTGGCGCAGACCCAGACGACCCGACTGCCAGTGCCCACACCAACTTCAAGAACATCCCCATTGGGTTTTGGTGGGCCGTGGTGACCATGACCACGCTGGGTTACGGAGACATGTACCCGGAGACGTGGTCGGGGATGCTGGTGGGTGCACTGTGTGCCTTGGCTGGTGTGCTAACCATTGCTATGCCTGTACCTGTCATTGTCAACAACTTCGGCATGTACTACTCTCTGGCCATGGCCAAACAAAAGCTGCCCAAAAAGAAGAACAAACATATCCCCCGAGCGCCGCAACCAGGGTCCCCCAACTACTGCAAGCCAGATGCCCTGGCCATGGCGACCGCATCACCGCAAAGGATCTTGGGAAATGTCTTAGGTGGAGTGATGGGTTCTGGAGGCATAGGGGGTGACTGTCCACTTGCCCAAGAAGAAATAATAGAGATCAACAGAGGTGAGTGTTTTGGTTTTTCATATTTAGTTCCCTTATTCTGTTAACAAATATTGTCTTTTTACAGCTGGAAAACAAATCTGTGAGTAAGTGTATGTATCCAAATGTCAAAGTTTAAGGATAAACACAGCAAACAAAGGGAATTGTTTAAAACTGAGTAACAGGCTTCTGGCAAGTATAGCAGTTTACTGAGAGCAGTTTTGGGCTTTAATGATGACTTTAGAGGTCCGATGGAGAATTAAGAGCCAAAGAGTCAAGACGAAGAAGTAGGCGTACTATCAAGAAGTGATGCGTAGTTGATTCTTGAGCCACCCTGGAGAAATCACTGGCCCATCAGAACTCATGTGTAATTTATGATCAACTGGTAGGTTCAGAGTTGCCTTAAGGCTCCCATCTGTCAGTGAGGAACAAACACTACGGAAGGAAAATGACCTCAATTATCTATTAAAACAGCTTAATGCATCTCAGTTTGGGCTGACTTCACATATTCCCTCTCTGGCATTAGCAGTGGAATCAGGAGGTAATTTGGCCCTTTGTTTGCTTTTTACGTGCTGCAGCAGCAGCCGTCAGTCACATGCAACAATAATGCATCTTTAATGCATTACTTTACCGGCTTAGTCATCAGTGAGCCAGAAAATATTGGTTTCATCAGTGCTTTTACTACATCTTGTCTGCTTGGCTTTCTTCCAGCCTTTTTGTAGGCTGTGTTAGTAGGTTTTTTTTTTCCTTTTTAGCAGGAAGTGGTATTAGTCAAAGTTTTGACAACTGGCTCCAAGACTTGTCTGCTGCATCATCTTGTTGCAACACTACAAAGAGCAACACATATGCTCTGTAACAGATTTTAACATCACATGGGTGACTGCAGTCAGTTATTCCCATCACTCATTAACATTAGTTGCCTCGCTACATGTTTGACAGTTTTCTGGGGAGAACATCTGACTATCTGATGATTTATTTAAAGGGTTGCCAGTGTTTTTACATTTTTATTATAATGTTTTATTTTTAAAATAATGATATTGTACATTAACTGGCATGGTATTTCAGCATCAACTTATGGGGCGTACAATTAAATTTAAAGTTAGCAATTAATGATTACTTTCATTATCGAATAATCTGTTGATTATTATTCACTTTCTAGTTTGGTCTATAAAATGCCAGACAATCATGAGAAATGTAAACTCTTGTTTCCCAAAAGCCAAGATGATGTTTTTAAATCGAAAACATTTAGTTTACTGTCACAGAGGTGAAACAAAACCAGGAAGTATTCAAATTGAAGAGGCTGGAATCAGGATTTTTCTTTCAAAAATACTTGTTAATCAAAATATTTGATAATTAATTGATGGAAATTGCAGTTCTAGTCAATAACAAAGGCTTTTTAACCCATATAGCTGTAATCATGTCTCAAATAAGCCTTACATACCATTCAAAGTCAAGAAGCTTATATGTTAAACATGCAATTATTCTTCTATACAGGCATGACAGCCAACGCTATTTCTGTCAGTCATTCAAATACAGCTTTAATCTTTAGATAAATCAATATTTTTGCTTCGAAAATGCTCAACTTCAGCTAATTAGGAGTAAAGACACCAGAAAATATAACAAATTTAGGAGGCTAGCATCGTACAATTTATGCTTTTTGATTTAAACTGAATAATCCATTTTTCAAAATAGTTGACAATTAATTTAATAGTTGACAATTACTCGATTAAATGTTGCAGCTGGAACTGGTACAGTGTTTGATTATTTAGCAGCATCAATAATAATAATCCAGTTTAGTGTTTTACTAAACTAAAAACAAACCTCAAATTGGCCATCTGTATTAGGAAATGTGCCTTATTATGTCACACTTGAGTGAAATAAATGCATTTTTGATAAAGCTAACGCTCTTCTCTTCTCTATGGTTTTCTCAGACAGTAACCCTCCTGTACGTGGTTTCCCCTTTTCTTTGCCTTTTCCAGATTCCAAGCAGAACGGTGACGCAGCCTCAGCCGCCTTGGCTAATGAGGACTGCCCCACCATCGACCAGGTGCTGAGCCCAGACGAGAGGAGCCCCATCGGGCGGGGGCCGACCCGGGAACGCTACCAGCAGGACCGAGCCTGCTTCCTACTGAACACCAGGGAATTCCGTGCCACAGATGGGAATGTGCGGAAAGGTATGTTTCACACCGGGCGACGGATATGTAAACACACACATCTTATGTAAACACATCCACACAGCGAGATGCCAGGCACAATATGCTGTAAACATATCTAAACATGTCCAGTGTGCAGCAGATGAAGCACATATAGGTCACTGAATGTTTGCAAGATCGGAACATTTAGGAAAGATGGGTTGGGTTGACAAGACTGATAGATAGAAGACTCCAATTCACAGCAAATAGCACACACAGTCATACAGCTACAACACATGCACATACACCATATAGCTCTTCTGCTCTGCTCTCTTTGTTTCCACCTCTTCACATTCATGTTGTCTGTGTTTTCCATCACCGCTTGGTATCATGTTTGATTTCCTTCTGTCAGACGAGGGTTTCTGTCCCTCTACTTCTCTCCTTTTTGCTTTTCTCTTCACACTGCCTCAGTCGCGTCTCCCATCTTTCCATGGTGTCTGTGAATCTCTGTCCCATAGTGTCACATTCATTCATGCTCAAAAACGATCTCCGTCTTTCTCTGTCTTCTGGACTCAGACAGTTGACCATGCATTAATTTACTTCTCGTCACTTCTGTTTCTCCCTGTCTGTTCTCTCTCTCCTTTTCTCTCTCTCTCTCCTGCCTTGCAATGTCCTTTTTATTTCTTCCCTCCTCCCTTACCCCTTTGATGGCTTTTTCCTCACCCTAACCTCCCTCCTACATCCTCCCTCCTGGCTCCCTGTTCCCTCTGCTCCATCTTTAAACCCCATGGAATCATATCACCCCCCTTTTCGTTTCCTTTTGTGCTCCATCATAACACCTCCTCCCTCCCTTTATTTTTCCTTTTTGCCCCATGTGCATTATCACCATGCTCATGAAAACCTGACACCTCGATTCATTTACTACTGCAATCCAACCACCACCACTGCCGCCAACCTGCACCAAAACACTCCCCCACACTCCCTCCAAACTTTTCAACACCCCCTGTTGACAACAAACTAGAGGCAGCAGCCCTGGCACCCAGCCCAGACTCCCCTCTGACTGAGGATTGGTATAAGATGGAAGGGTCTCTGTTACAGCAGGACCTCAATGCAAACTCCACCTCCTCCTGGATCAAACCATAGCCCAGAGGTAACACTGAAAACAAGTTAAAAAACAACAACATAACGGAGCCCGTAGCTTAGTCAACTTTTGACTGGAAACATCCAGAAATTTCGATCTGGCTGTCCATGATTTAGCATGTTTTGCAAATGCACAACTATTCCACAGGAGTACAGCACCCACTTCATCACAGATGCAGCTGCACATAGTATGTATGACTTCACAGATACACTAATTTTTTTCACAGTTGTTGTGTCTAAATGTTCAGTGGAGTTTCACCTGTAAGAATTTTGTGCCTGAAAGTGTGGAAAGTCTGCTGTCAGTCTTAAATATTACACTAAGAGGCTGATGCAAACAGTTGAGCTAAGGTTAGGTGGTACCTAAAAGTGAATATTGCAGTTTAAGCGGCATTTTGAGGCTCAATATCTGATTTTTGAGGTATTTCATACAATAAAACCTAACCTCAGCCCAATATCCTACCTGCATAAAAATGTGCTTTATCATAACTTTGTAAACTCAGCGACAATCTCAGTGTACAAGATGTAAAAAAAAGATTCTGGGAAGAAAATGGGATTGCTCTGTGATATACACTCATAATAAGTAGAGTGCACATTGTGTGTGTGTGTGTGTGTGTGTCTGTGTGAGAGCTTTAAACTTGCTTACACTCACAAATGGATCCATATGGGGGTAACGCACACACGCTAATACATCCAGCAGCTCAAGTGAAAGTAACCCAGATGTTGTGTCCTGTGTCAATAACTAATAAAAACATACACTGAAGAAGAATGACCGGGAACAGCGGGTCACGTTGTTGTCTGATGTGCCTCTGTGTTGTTGTTGTCTCTCTCTTCAGGTTGTGTCATATCACGCGTGTGTATGTGGGCTTTTTCATTCTTACATGTTATACACTGTGTCTCTGTCCTCTCAATGCCGTCTGAGTGTTGTGTTTGTGTTGTCGTGTGTGGCTTCAGTTTGGTTTCTCCCTTCTACTGTGTTTATTCATGTTATTCCCTACCCCACGGGCCTTCACCTTGGCAAACCAAAGCGCACACTGCAATTTAGAAATGTTGTGCTACAAACAAACAGTGCTCTTTTTATATATACTTATATATGTACATGTACTCACAGCCCTCGCAGTGGCATCTTTTCTTTATATGCCACATTTTTCTAGGCACAAAGCATGATTGCATGTACATATGTAGCATTTAATGTAAAAATCAAACAATAGCTTCACAAAAATCAGTGCTGTGCATCATCTTTCCAAGGCCCAAGGTTACTGGGGTCAGTGGAGCCATCTGTGTCAAGGGATAGTACCTCGTGAAACATAGCACGCTGAAAACAAGCAAACACATTCAACAAAACCAATTTAGCCCAACTTATAAATCAGTTAAACTATGCTAATTTGCAAAATACGGTGCTATTAGCGTGTATTGGATCTGAAATACTATTCCCTAGACCTTCTAACTGTGCTTTCAGTGCCTAGTGTAGTCCAAAAGTTCAGGTCTTTTTTTGTATTTGTACTGCGAAGACCTGGATAGAAAATCAAAAGGAGTAAAAAAAAAAGCTGCACTCGGTGACTGAAACACTTACTGACCAGACAGACAGACAAACGCTATGACAGATTTGACTGAAAAGTGGCTACATGCTGTCTAAGGTAAGCAAGCCTTGAGCTGTCCAAGCCTGTCATGTAGAGGTCGCTGACATCGCTACAGTTTTAAATGGTTCTTATGTATAAACTGCAATTTAAGTGCTACCAAAAAAAATCCCTCTTTAAAGCAAGTCAGGAGTCCGCTGGGGAAAATAAGTGCTGGAGAAAGTCGTGCGCTGTAATTTGTAGGTTTAAGGTGGTGATTAGTAATGTTTGTCTGTGTTAATACGTTGAAACGTGCACAGGAGATTGCCGTAAAACACCAGAGAAATACAATCTGGTTCTTGCTTTCTCTGAAACTTGATTCTCTAGGATTTGATGTGAAGGTCATGCATGCACAGCCCTGTGATAGACATATGAGCTGTCCAGGGTGTTGTCCTCCAACATAAAAAGGTGACTACATGTAGAAACTTGGATATATGACATTATTGACAATCAATATCAAGAATAAGTGCAAAAACAAGCTGAGTTTATGTCAGCTTTTATCTCCACTGATTCCAATCGCTCTCCTTGTTTTTAAAGAGGGATTCTGACGCTGTGTAAAACTCATTCTTGTGTGCTTCATTTGTGATTTATTTCATAGATATATGCGTTAAGATGTCTTTTGCCAACTTATGTTCTTAGCTTTTCAATCTCTTCTTTTTGATTGTTGGCCATTTGACTTCCAACGCACCCAAATGCTGTATGCATGGCTCACAAAGGTCAAACGGTCAATCACCCTTTTGATTGCTCACTCCAAATCACTCCTCCAGACCTCGCTCAAGGATCTCAGTCACTGTTGGGTTCTCTTTCTTTGTCTCTGAACCTCTACACTCTCTCTCCTCACTGTATTTGTGTATTTATTTGGATTTTTTGTGCTTATTTATGTTTCTAACGTGGTGTCTTTCATTGAGTGTTTTTTTTGTGGGGTATTTTGCAGCGATTTTGTAGAGGTTTGTTTCTCTGTGTTGTATTGTGAGTGCTTTATGGTTTCACTTTGCATAGTTACATTTATTTAAAGTTATTATATTTTGCTGTTGTTTGTGGTTGTGGTCTGTTTTTCTCTAAATGTCTTTGAGTTTTTGTAAAACTGTGATTTTGTTGTTTTGTGTTTTGACTTCCCCTATGTTCCTCCTGTGTTCACATTTGAGTTTTACCACCACCTGATATCTGTCTTCGATGAATTGGAACGGTAAAGAAAATGGCCAAAAAAAACAATGAAAGTGTTGCAGATCTCACTGGTTAATGACATTCTCAAGTACGCTTGTGACAAAAAGGTCATTATTTATTTCTAAATTCACCCATAACATTTTTATGAGCATTTTAGATATAATACTTTATTTATCAACTCCCACCACTCATAAACTGATACAAATACCAGGAAATGTGCTTTTCATACTTATTTAATTCCACCATTATTTACTTTGTTAATAATTATGATATTGATCAGGTTGGATTTTCTGCATAGCTCTGTTACTTTTTTGTTATAGGCTACCTTAATTAAAAATAGCATAGTTCAACATGCTAAAACCAATCACTATATACTAAATTTTACCCTTTAAAGCTCCCTTGTGTGAGGTAACTTGTGTGAAAACGTGTTTTCTGTGGTAACACTTGTCAGTCTTCTTGTATGTACACTTTTAGGTTTACACAGTGTGTAAAAGCGGTTCTACATCGTCATGCATGTTCTGTTGTATGTAAAAATATCATTGTGTGTCTAAATGTCATCATAACTCTGCAAATATTCCGCCTGAGCCAGATTTTTACCATATAAAAGAAATAATGCATGATGTGTATATACATACAGTGTGTATATACACATATGATAAATAATTTACATATATGTATGAGAGGTAAAGATATAAAGTATTAAGTGCCTTAATGATAACAGCTGATGCATCCTGTATGACCAACATACTGCTAATAAGAGGATGCAGGATACACTTGCATGTCCACCAGTTTCCGCAAAAGACACATAGGTACTGTATGTACTGTATGCACATGTTGTGGTTTCAGTAATGGTAGTGTAGCGATCGATACATCTAATTATGGGTAACAGGAGATCACACCATCTTTAACAGGCAATTGATCCCATGTAAGAATGATACAGTATGAGGCCATGCTAAGAATAGAAACCGAACAGTCAGCACATCCACAGCAAGCATGCCCTCATGAAATTACAGGACATATGTGCAGCAAGAAACAGAGGCGGTCAAGTAGCTCTCTTCCTCCTCCATGCATACAGTGCATACAAGGCTGTTATTTTGAGTCGATCTGTTTAATTTGACATGATTATTTCCTTGGTAAACAGTCTGGCTGCGATATTTGCAGTTCTTTCTCTGTTCCTCTGCGTCTTCCCTCCACATAACCTCCTCCTCCTCCTGTGATTAACACTCATTCTCCATCCCATCCCCAGGCCGCCACTGCAGTGCAAGTGTAACTAAAGTCTGACTCTAGGTAGGTACGTACTCCCTCCATAGTGTAAATTAAGTGTGACTTTGGGAAGGAATTATGTCATCATTGAATACAGTGACAGGCAGACTCACCATTTCCCCAGACGGAGACTCCCAGAGCTCAAAGCCCCTGTTGATGTTGTTGTAAATACAGCAGATAGTCACAGAGAGCAGAGCAGACTGGGACAGACTGCAGTGGCTGAGACATGATTAACTTTATTAGCATTTTTACTCTTGTGAATTAGCAAAAGCAAACTAATATCAACCAGGTTTTGACTGCAGAGCAACAAACCAAACAATCTTCAGAATCTACAGAACCACTTAATCACCTGATCCTCATTATCCTCCATCACTCTCACTTTTCATCTTGTCAAGAGATGAGAACTGTCTTTCTCTTTATTTTCCATATTTTACTGATGTTCCATTGCCACTGATGAATGCAAGTGTTACAGATCTTCAAATTTAAGATGGAAAAAGGACCAAATAATGGAAATGCATTCAAATGAACAGAACAAACATTAAAACTAGAAATATAAACTACGAACAGGCTACTTTTACTTTAGTCAAAGATCATAATATATATGAAACATAGTGCTTTTGTCTTCTTATCACATGAGCAGTGTGTATTCGTGCAGATTTTTGCTCATCACAAAGAATATATAAAAAGAAATTTCGCTATAGAGTCAAAAGCAAAATCAACTTTTGGTGCAACTTACAGGCTTCCGAATATTTATTTTAACTCACAATGCATACCATAAATATGTAGGGCTTTCACTGTTAATCAAATGCAGAGCAAAAGTGAATATGAGACAAGTTGTAGCATCTAATTATTGATAAATTAACCCTCTGAACCCCAAAACCGACTGGGGGTTTTAAAAGGCAGGACATTTGCTGAAAATGCTAAAATGACACCATTCATCAGAGCCAGAAACAAAAAAACAACAACAAAAAGAATCATCAGCTTTTCAACTTATTGACTGTCTTTGAACTCTGTGATGTGGCGTTCTGTCGGAAAACCTGCAAGAAATAAATGTCGAACCTGATTTTGTAAAGAAAGACACATGCTCCCTGTTGCAGCTACAAAGCCATTAGTGACTCAGCTGAACTGCAGGCCGTGTTTACACAGAGCAGATGGCAAGTATGTAAACAAATTAAAACTGTAAGTACTAAAATATGTATAGTGTATAGAACCACCATTTCCCCTTATGCAAGTAATCCCTGTGGGGATGTGGGAAAATGTTGTACATGTACAAAAAAAATACATAATCAAGTCAATTCAATTGTTTAATGATTTATGGCTTTGTTGCTTTTTTTTTACTGCACCAAAGCTATTTTTTAAATTCTCTCTGCTTCTAGCTGTGGTTGTGCTGTCTCCATCAAGGTGCAGGACTTTATATTTCAGTGAAAAACGTACCATAGTGACTAAAATATGACAGGAGGAAAAAAAACACCCCAAATTGCCCGGGGTTCAGAGGGTTAATATACAAGTAAATATTACAAAGTACATTAGTTGTTTTTTTCCTCTATTTTAATATTCATTTTGAGGCAGAAAAAAAAGACAATACAGCTATCCTTTTCATCAGACCTTTAGAATCACATTGCATTTATTTAAAACCAACTTAGATAAATTCAATTATCCTCAAGTACTGCCTAAGATTTCAGTCTCTATTGATTTGACAGCATCTGTGATGTTCTTGATGAGGAGATGGAGGTGTGTAATCTGTCACTCAAATATGACATTCACACATTTTTCCAGGAAAAAAACATTTTGTTTATGTGACTGCTTAGCAATAAGGCTGCAGAACATGTGCATTAGAAAAAGCTTAATACATCTCAGACACGTGTCAGAGAGCAAACAGTAAGGACGTAATAAGTAAGTACTTATTACTTGTGAATCCTGTGTGTGTGAGGGCATGTAGGGTTACAAAGAGGGTTTAAAATCTTAGAGACTTTAGTTGATATAATGAACATTAGCAAGATCAGATGAAAGATTTATCAGCTCTTGCTGTAAGAGATTTTTGCCTGCATTCACTTGCAAGCCTTGTTCTCTTTCTACAATAGAGCAGGTTGATTTTTCCAACTCATCCTCCTGTCATTAGCCCTGAAATCGGCGCGCAAACATCAATTACACGGCTGCCATCTGATGCAACGTGACAATTTGTCTTGATACGTTTGGGCAGTATGAGCAAAATATTTCTTTGTATCTGGACTTGAGAATGAAGCAGCACCACAGATTTGCCAGACAGCTTTTCAGAAAATCTTTGTGTGACATGAAGCCTAAGAAGCACAGCGAAAATGCATCATCAATATTTTACCGAGTTGCCATCCAACAAATGTGCCCGAGCCGGTCAGAATAAAAAAAGGACTTTTATTTATGGTTGGCTCAAATGATGCGTTATCTAGAGTGGGAGAGTTGGCCACAGTGCAGCTCAATATTGGCGCATTTTTCCATTTCAGCAGAAGGCACAAAGGGCGTCATACTGTACCAATGGGTGTTCTTTGTTGTCTCACTGTGGCCATGTGATGCTTGGAGTTTGACAAAGATCACTCATTTTGCCACAGAATCTGCGAGCATCACGACATTACAGTAGAATAAAATTCAGCTCATGACCACACTCCTAATAAAAGTGTCGAACTCCAGCCATCATATGTGAGTTAGCCATTGTTAGAGCAGATCACTGCTACCTACCAATGGTGTTTTCACTTCACCTGATGCAACAACACTCCGTCAGCACAGCACTGCCTTCTTTCTGTGGTTGCTTCCTGCAGGGAGAGCTCAACATCTGCATGCTGTGTTACACACTGAAAATACAGCGGGAAAGGACACAAAGGCTATTCCTTAGATAAATTGGTTATTGCAAACTTTAGCAGAGCAAGTATCGCACATTAAACCTCCAAATCACTTGCGCAGCTGGATTTAGTCCTCCATCATGTGTCATTTCCCACTGTAAACACGATATAAAGTGATATCACTCCAGGATGCAGTTTTTGGGGATAGTATGTATTTTTTAAATGTTGCAAAGAGGACATTTGTGTGTTGGCCATTTGAAGTTTACAGGAACCAAAAGAAAACACTGTTAATGAAGCATAATTTGAAGCAAGTAACACGTCAATTCATGATAAATCTAAACTTTTTCATTCAAAGCTTCACGTGGTCAACTCCTACACTGTATCTGACTATATGCTGCTGTGTGTTAAACTATATAGTTTTGGCCAAATAGTTGTCTAAAACACCGGAACATTGAAGTTTACTTGCTAAATGTTGGGTGATTTATGCAATGGGCCTACTGTTGGTGTTGAATTTCTTAATATTCGAAGAAAAAAAAACCCTTTGCTTTTCTGTTTTTGAAGGAGAAAAAAGACATATCATAACTCGCATTTTCTTGTTTTGTCCTGTCTTGTCTGTCTTGTCTCTGTCTGTCCTCGTCTGTCTTTTGAATGCCGTTATGATTTGATGACATTTTTCTATTTCTTATCCTCAACTGATTCTCTCCACTTATGTGCTTCTTTTCACTTTGATTTCTGCTTACGGCATCTTAAACCTCATGCTCATGTTTTAAAACTGTGTAACCTTCATAACAAACCACCTGAATATGGAACTTTTTACCTATGATTTCCATTTATTTTATTTACATATCTTATCAATAACATGTAATATAATCTATTTATTCGATCAATGGTTAAAATTACTCTCTTAAAGCAACAGGCTACGAGAAATCTCGCAGTCTAAATAATATATCGGGAATGGCTGGGTCATCACTGCGGCTCGCTCCAATCACTAGCCCACCCTTTGAGACCTATGAGGCCCCAGGGCCACTGCGCCGCTGTCGCTCCCCCATCCCCTCAATTTTGTAGCAGAAAGAAAACGTGCATGATTGGATGATAAGGGATGCAGTGGATTAGCGATGGACCGATCACACTGAAGCCTCCGTTTGCATCGTGCAAAAAGCAATAGCAATAACATAAAATGAACTTGAATGTAGGAAGAATGACCTCTCGTCTTGTGAATTCAACGGTTTATGATGCATGCGTCGGGGTTAGCGGACGGGGATAAACACAGGATTTAGCTTTAAAGATACACTGTTGTTTTAAGATATTAGAAGAAATGTAAGAAAAATAAATAAAATAGTATCACGGGTAAAAAAAAATGAATATATATATATAAAGACATGTGCACAGTTGAATTTTAGAACTTTAAATGTGTAGATCAAGTTTTGTGTGTTCTGGATCAAACAAGCTCACAGAGAAACAACCATGAAACAAGAATCTTCCGTTCATTTAGCCAAAGACAAAAATCCATTTATAGATTAGATTGGTGTTAAACAGGTTTCTACTTTCTGTCTTTTTGTGGATATTAATGTCTGTACAGCGTAGGTATCGTTTTTGGTAAATCTCTTTTTAAAAAAACAGACTCTGTCTCTGCGAGTCTCAGTATTGAAACTTTATTTTGTATCCTGTTGTGTGACATCATTGGACACTTCATGTTGACAGTTCACACAGAAAAGCTAAGCGATTTAAAAAAAAAGAAAAAGAAGGAGAAAGCCTTGCATAAATAATACAAGCATTTACCATAAGAGCGAGCATACATCTGTCTTTCATTGCATTGCTGTTAGGATCCCATATATGCAACTGTTACCTTATAGTGTACAGTTAAAGGTCTGCTCAGTCATTTTTATTATTTAATTGTTATCTTTGGTAGCTACAAGCGCATTATTCAGTACAATTCTACATATTTACCATCATTATCATCTTATCTGGAATTATACTAATCAATATTCGAAAACAAAACTATTTGTTTAATGTGATGCCTTGAAGAATAGTATAAAAATGCAGTAAAATATTTGTAGTTACAATACCCTGCAGGCTGTCACTTTAGCAAAGTACACACTGTGATAAGGACAAAGGTTCAGTTTTACAAGATTGGATCTGGACATTACAGGGGCCAAGATGAAGGTCATGTGATCAGTGTAGATAGTCGAGCTCCCATTAGGTTATTAACTGTTTCCAGTAAGCTAATAAAACCACAAGATAATGATATTTTTGGACCACATCCAGGATTGCTTTTATTTGTTTACGTGCATTCCTTAGTGCTGGTTGTTACAGCGAGTGACATGATGTTATACAATAGCAACAAGGTACCTTGTTCTTTGTTGTCGTTGTTTTGGCATTTTCAATTTTTTTATTAGATAGTGAAAGTGGAGAAAGCTAGGAAATATTGGGAGAGAGCACGGAAATGACATGCAGTAAATTTAGAAATCAAACTTGGCACCCATGTGGTCTACATGGCAAGCCATTTTATATTTTACTGCTGATATATTGAACAGATATCAAAAACATTGTAGTTACACTGTGACTAGTTCAAATACTTACTTAAGATATCAATGTTGCTTGAATTAGTCAAAGCGACAGTTGGGGATAATTCAGATTTAAAAGTATTTGTAAGCTGATAAGGCAGAAGGTGAAGGATATGCACGTCAGAAAATGTAATGTAGATTAGCTATAGTACCTGGTTGTTCCAACAGGTGAATCCTCTTACAGTTTAATACTGCAGAGACCAGAGGAGGTGTTCATTCGGACTTCTGTCAGTTCCATGTTTGCCGATAGAGAGCATTGTGGGAGTTTAGCTAGTATTGTGGCACCATGACAAAGTCTCTGTCGACACTTAATGCCTACTAGCCAGAGTTCTCTGTCTTATAGGCAAGCTAATTCAGTTTTCGCATCTTTAGTTCTTATTTTCTTTTCGATAATATTAAATGACTGAGTGGACCTTTTGAGGAGATCCTAATTAGGACAAACATGTAAATGAAAGATGTGCTTGTAGGCCTGTGACTTTTTTTGGAAGAAATCCAAGTGCATTGTTTTTAGAAAGCAACTCAAAAATAAACACCAAGACTTCAAGTACAACAGATGTACACAGGCAGATGTGGATAACTGCAATATAATAACTAATTAATATAAATACAAATACAAGCACTTTACTAACAATCAATTTTACCAACAATTTACTAACCTTAAAAGCTTGCTTGTTGGCATAAGATACTAATTATATAACAAAAATAGACTGAAGCCATAAGATTGCCTCATTAAACATGTCTCTTAAGCTTTTCTAAATATCTGTTTCACTTCTTCACTCATGCTTTTATTAATTATATTTTCTCCATATTTACTTTTGTTTTAAATGTTTATCTGAAAATGCAAATTAAAACCATCAAATAAATCTGTTGGTTGATCTTTGGAAAAAAATATGGCAGTGGTTATAATGTGATATTTCCCTCAATAATTTCAAATTTAAAATATCTTTTAGGCAAGTTAGGGCTTTTATTTTTGTAATTGAGGTCACCCTCTTCAGATCGCCATGCTTGTATGTAAATAGATCTTGTGTTAAAAGTTGAGCAAAAAAGATTTTAAAAAATAGTATGACATTCACATATGCAATAAACACGCAATATTACTTTACTGCTGGAAAACATGCTGTGCACATACATATGTAAATATGCAGATATATTTTTAATCTTTAAAATGCACAGACTTAGAGGCGGTCGACTTGTTGTCTTTGATTTCGCTGTTCCAGTTCTGAGTGTACAAAGCCGTTCTGATGACATGAGCCATTTGTCTGGTTTTATTTCCAGCCAGTGTAGTTCATTAGAATTTTGATGTTGTGACTGCCATTTTTAATTGTTTCAGTTTTGTAACAGGTTTTTGTATTTTCTCCACTTGTACTGGTTAATGTGTATTTCATTGTGAGGAATGACTTTTCTGTACCATTGATTGTCTACAATGACATTTCTTGAAAAAATACAATGTATTAAAACTATTCTTTGGATCTTTAAGTAAAATAATGTAGTAAGACTAAAATCAAGAAGAAAAACTAAGTGCTAAGTGAGGTTTTTCTGCAAGTGTAAAGGGAGATTCTTTCCATACTTGTCTAGAGTCAGGTCCTGATATTCTGTCATAATCTTTGGTCCTGAAATGCCATTTTGTATAAAAATCAACGTGCTTCCAAACCCCTAACTTAGATATGCAGTATTTAGATGAAGACTATGACACCACTGGAATCAGTGTGTTAAACTACACCGTGGCTTTTGGGGAGTTTACTTTTATTTTCTCAATCAGAAACGACAGAAACAGCAACTATAAAGGACTTGATTTAGGTTTTATTTGTCGTTTTTTTTCCCCTATAGTCAAGAATATGGATGATAAGAATAAGAAATCCAATGGAACGTAGCTGCTCCTGCCTGCCTACCATAAACAGCTGGGATTGTTCTGTTTCATTTTATGGCTGGCATGAAGTACATTTTCTGATTTTTAACTTAAAGTGAATAAAATTTATGGTAATGCACCACCACTCTTCAATCCTGCTAACTTTGTTATAGTGAATGAATTAATTAATTTACACATCATCCATGGTAGTGACGATGCAGAAAAACTGAAATGATTGACAAAAATAGCATTCAGAGATTCCCCAAAACTTCACAAATTAGGTTTCCAGGTGAGCTCATGCCTCATTAAGAGGAACTGAACTCCCCCCCGGCTCTTCTGTAGTTCACACACTGACTAGAATCTGTAGTCAACTGGAGTTGTAGTGTCTCATTTTATTATAGACCCCTCCATACGATCATTGCAAGGAGTAATGCTTGCCTGGCTTGGTCTGATGCAGGTATTTTAAAGCCCATCGCACATATTTTTCAGACCAAAGTCGCAAAGTAGTTGTGCTCATGCTCAGTGTTGCTGCATTTTACCATTATGATGTCAAAAAAAAAACAAACAATGACTGTATTTTAGTGTCGTCTGAAAATATCTGAAACAGCATGCAGAGATTTGTTTCTCTAGTGAATACAAGAACTTTTGATAGCTCCTCGATGCATAATGTCAACCTGAACTTGTACAGTTAAAGGTAGGGAAACTCTGGGATATTTTAAATCGATTTAACCTGTAGAGACGCATGTAAGGAGTGAAGTGCATGGTGCGTTGATTGGCCTGGGTTAAATCATAGCCAATCATAAACCTAATTTTTGGTCTACTGGCATCACTTCTCTCAGTGCTCAAAACCCCATTAAGCGCACATGCAGACTGTATAATCATATAATGACTCCACAATGTGGATGTTACAGTTTGCAGATGTTTTGACTTCATGCCACTTTATTTGGAATGTACATTTCCTGTTGTAGTGAATGTCACCCATCTTTGAATGTTTTTCTTTAATGCTACAACTGACTGACGGTCGGTGAGAGCAGTAACACAATCTCACAGGCCACTTTGGTTTTACGCAAGTACTGTATCTGTTTAGATTTGTTTTGTATCGTCACAAAATTGATCCGAAGAATGTCATAACTGTGAGTTATTTGTTGAGTCATATCACATGGTTGTGGCCAATGCAAGTTACCTAGCACACTCTGAAGCGAACATTGTTTAAGTGAACAAAACAGGCATTTGTTGTAAGTGCCTCTATGAGGCCCCTCTAGGCTCTGATGTCAATTTAGGATGCAAACTAGCTAGATTTAACTAGCTAAACCTTTGAAGCAATGCTTAATAGGTCAGTGGTTATTGTTGAATATGTACAGATCTGTATCTACACATGTGAATACATTAAAGTCATATGAAATTAACATATCTATGTATAATTTGTGAGTGCAGACAGAAAGGTTCAGAAACACTGATTCCAACTGATCTAATATATACACCAATCAACACCAACATTATGACCACTGACAGATGAGGTGAATAACATTGATCATATTGGTACTATGTGATGTTCTGCTGGAAAACCTTGGATTTTAATATCCATGTTGATGAGACTTAGACACCCAAATAAACATTGTCCCACAACAAGCACACTCCCTCATGGAAATGGAAATCCCAAATGTCACTGGTCTACCCCTGCAGGAAAATGCACCCCACCACATGGAAAAAACACCAAACAACCAGGAACATGTTGAGGAACATGACAATGACCCAACATGTTGATTTAACCTCCAAACTTCCTACACCCCATTCTGATCAAGCATCAACAGGATGAGCAAGTTTGATTGACAGAGGCCACATTGCACAAGCCAGAGTACCCAAAAGGATCCAGTGCCAATGTCCTGTTCCAGACCCCATAGGACACCCTGAGAGGTCCTCTTGTCCATGTCCAATGGTTTAGAGCATTGTTGTCCACATAAGGGGGACCAACATGATATTAGGCAGGTGGTCATAATGTTATGCCTGATCGATGTATGTCATCAGTAAAGTATTTGCTTTTATGCTGCAATGAAGTTTCAGCTTACCATGCCATATTTTAAGGTAGAAGTTCTGCTTCCATGTACATACATATGAGGTCTCTTTGTTTCTTATTACTATTTTGTTGTACAATTTCACCTTGATCTAATTATTTCAGACAATATCCAAGAAATTCCTTACTGCTCCTCTGCTATTACCTTGGACAAGACCAGTACTACATGGAGTATTTTATTGAGTGTAAATGTACAGTGAGTGTAAATATTTCAGAGGTTGTTGCTTTCGTGTCCTGCAGAGGCATGTATAATACATGTGCAGCTTCTAGAGAAAAAAAAATGCAGACCGGTATTGGAAGTACAGTCTTTGTACTTGTGAGAAGAAGGAGAGACAATAGTGTTTGTGAAGACTTGACACCATTGTCTGTCACTAAGATGATGGTTGAGTTAAATGGATGCTGTATAATTATCATGTAATTTACCAAATTGATGTAACGTTGGGAGCACTAAAAAAAGCAGCAACAAATCTCCTGTAGTAAAATGCATTGATCAAATAGGCTCAACTATTCTTGTAAGTGGCTCCGGGGCCAGATTTTTTCACAGTATATAGAAAAAGAATCCATGTGCCACCTTTTACACAAAACTGGCAATTATGTTAAATTTTTCTGTGTGCAGTCTGAATAATGGTAGCTCAAGAGAAACCTAAGGTCACAGAGACACGAATTTGGAGCTTTAGTGTTAAAGATATCAAAAGTCTCCGTTTTTTTTTTACAACATTTATAGATATGCACATTAACATCCTTGTTACAAGACTGCAAGAGTGTTATTTTATTGGTATTATACATATGTATGGATGTTAATGTTGGAATAAGAATAGTGCACAGTCCAGACCAAAATCTGTTTATCCAAATTTGTACAGTCTTGACTAAATTTGACAACCAGTATCATCAGTATGTTGTCTGTTTTAATTTTCAATTCCAATGCATAATGTTTAACAAGTCAAATACATTACTGATACTAAAAGTCAGATTATGTCCAAACAAACTGAAGTTTTAATATCCAGTAATGCTATGTATGAATTTGCTAATCTGGCATGAAGACATTAATTAATTTTGGACAGTCATAGTTGGGAATTTACAAAGATTGCAAAGATCAGTAGCATTCATTTCACTTTAATTTGACCAAAAAATGAACATATCTCCTAGTTATCCTTCATTATGGGACATTGGCAGAAGTAAATTCACTTAGTGTCATGAATAAATGGATGAAGTTTAAGAGCTTTAATGTGCAGCTGTCATCTAGATGTTAGCAGCTACATTGAGAGTGCAGTGACAGGTGAAATAAATATATTAACTAGTATGAGTGACAGTTTTCTACCAGCAATCCTGTCTTACATCACTGGTAGTTACAGCACTGTTTTTATATTCTTTATAACTCTTCATTATAACAACCCATTTTTCTTGACCGAAGTAGTTGAAAGACACCTCTTTTAGTGGAAGCACGCTCAAAGCCTGAGGGAAAAAAACAGTTTAGCAAACAATGTTGATAACCACCATTGTAAAACTCATAATCTTTACTTGAGGTTTTAGGTTTTGTTAAGCCAGCTAACCCAAAACAAAGTCTGGCTTTGTTGGACCTACTTTGTCATACACCTCTAAGGAAAAAATGTCAGGACTGGCACAAGAATTGCCTCTATGTCTGCATTGAGGACAACTTTACATTCACACCGATCAGCCACGACACCATGACCACTGACAAGTGAAGTGAATAACATTGATCATATTGGTACTATGTGCTGTTCTGCTGGAAAACCTTGGATTTTAACATCCATGTTGATGAGACTTAGACACCCAAATAGCTGTTGTCCCACAACAAGCACACTACCTCATGCAAATGGAAATCCCAAATGTCACTGGCCTACCCCTGCAGGAAAATGCACCCCACCACATGGAAAAAAAACATCAAACTATCAGGAGCATGTTGAGGAACATGACAATGGCCCAACATGTTGATTTGACCTCCAAACTTCCTACACCCCATTGCGATCAAGCATCAACAGGATGCAGTGGAACAAGTTTAATTGACAGAGGCATCACTGCACAAGCCAGAGTACCCAAAGGATCCACTGCCAATGTCCTGGTTCCAGACCCCATAGGACACCCTGAGAGGTCCTCTTGTCCATGTCCAATGGTTCAGAGCATTTTTTAGCACATAAGGGGGACCAACACAATATTAGGCAGGTGGTCATAATGTTATGCCTGATCGGTGTATATCAAAGTACTATTTTAACACATTTACAATGTTTGTACTTAGTAAATGGGAATCAGTTGATTTGATTAACAGATATTCAACATGTACTGTACATCTGGCAAGTTTTGAACTATGTTTTGCCAACAGCTTTTCTCAGCAGATGGCAGCACCTATACAGTGGACACTGGAAGAAAGAAGTGAAACCAACTGAAAACCTACTAGAAGAGCTAATTAATACAGCTGCAATAACTGATAATGTTTGTGTTGTTGGTTGATGTTTGCTGGTGAGACCACAGTGGAAGGGTATCATCTCCTAGCAGATAAATGTACGATGCCATCACATGTTATACAAGAACTGTTTGACGTAAATGTAGGCAAAGCATTTAATGTTTAGCATGTTGTTATTGGTGAACATTTTCTTTAATTAGCACCTGTGATGGCATCCTGTGACATAATAATCTGTTTTTTAAAATGTGAAAATTTCCATAAATAGCAGCAAGTACGTTTGTATATGTCCATCTGTCCAAAATGTGTTTTTCCATGAGGTGTGTGTATCATTCTAATGAAAATGTCTGCACATACACACACACAAACACACACTAGTGAATAACAAACACCCCAACACCTAATCTCCTTTGCTTTGAAATGTTTTGTGTCATTCTACTCCTGTAAAACTAACTACGGTATTGGTTGAGAGCTGGCAGTGTGGAGAGTGTGGTGCTGGTCAGCTGGCCAGCAGCTTGTGTCATTCAGTCTGTTGTTTGTTTCTCTAACACTGTCAGCCACAAGTTTTATTGTCACCATTTCTTGATTGTTGCTGTTCAAGAATGTGCCAACCTTCTGTGTGTGCATATCTACATGAGATAGACTTTTTCTGTAGCTGAGTTGTTTAAACATGTGCACTTTATTCTGATACAGTTAGCCTGCAGTTTACAGGTAATGGTGATTATTTCCTAAAAGTACATAAATGTTAGTAACACTATGAAACTGTGTTGTGCAAATCAATTTAACTAAAACCAGTTTACAGCCCGGATTGGTTTATATCAGTTTCTATAAACTAATCGAGATACAAGTTCTTACTCATAATGCTAAAGTCTAAAGTTTCATTGTCAATGAACATGATTTTTATTTTACAATTTCTGTTTATTCTCTGTGAATTTAATGGCTTTCTGTTCTTGTCTTCACAGTGTTAAGTTTCTAGCATTCGCCTTCTCTCTAATGAGGAGTCAGTAACCGGTAAACACAAAATTGCGGCGGGAGCCACGTAAGCGGACACGTGTGACACGGATGGACAGTTTACAGGAGATCTTTGGGGTGACAAGAGAGACCAGAGGTTAATCATGAATATTAAGAAAATCACATGGTCTGCTCCTCACATTGTTACCAAAGCAGCCTCTCGGAACTCCGACCACACTTTTGACAACTGTCTGACCGACCCTTTTTTTCTTTTTTACTTTTTTCTTTTTACTTCCTGACTGAGCATTGCACTGACACACTTTTTTGGGAGAGAAAAGGACTCCCGATTTACACATTCCAGATGACATCTCTCTTGACATTATACTTGCCATCTTGTTACGATGACCAACTTCAGCACCGTCTGCAGTGCTGAACAACTGAGCAACAACTTCACAGAGTTTCTGAAATTAAAAAAAAACTTCTTGTCTTCAACTGGACTGAATGAACAATGTAGCATCTCTGCTAACATATTGTAGCATTTGTTGGCTGGGAAATAACTTGACTTCAATCCATCAACAGCTCAAAGAGAGAGGAACTTATGCATTCAAGGGATCTTCTAGATGTCATTTTTTCCTCTTGGGTTCCCTTTCCAGTAGACAGCGAGTACATGAGAGACAAAGGATTGGTCTTACTCTTTAAAAAAATACTTGACATTCCAAAAAAAAGAAGAAAAAAAGATGCACAAACATATGGGATTGATCACAAACACACAGTATTACAACACCACATAGTCCCTCATTCAATTCTAGCACTTGTATAGTTGCCACTGAACCTATGTCTTCCATTCACTTCTATCAGACTGAAACACTGCCCTCCTCACAAGATAATCAAACACAGCACTAACTTTGAACAAACGAAGCACAGCAATGTAGCATCAGCTCAAACAAGTCGTGTACGGCATCACCTGAAACAGTCACAATCGATGGAAAAAAGACTTCACTTTATCTCTCATGTACTGCTGCAGGCAAGCCCCCGGAAAATCTCCACGTGGGATACCAAAGGTCCTGTAGCATGCACTTGCTGAATGACCTTCTGTAGTCTATTGTAGATTAGGAGAAATATTCCACTCGGGGTGAGGTTTGTACTCGCCTTCTTACTGCCCATTGTCTTTAAGTCATTCCTCGAAACGAACTTTTAAACTGCCACAAACATCCCATCCCTATATGCACATTCAAATACTTTTCCCCATGTCTGACTGGCACAGCGTTCAGTCATGAGGAGCAAAAAGACTGACTCAAGGAGGTGAAACAAGCCCTGGAACCTTGTTGCTCGAGGGGTATTGACCTGTCGAAATGTTAAAAAAAACTGCCCCGACTACAAGGACTGTTTTAAGCCACTGCCCATTAGCTGGAAATTGTCTTAATTTGAAAGGGACCAATCAGATGAGTATCACCCTGCCCTGTAACACAAAAGGCCAACACTGCCAACAAGGCACAAGATGACTCCTCCAGATGCATACTGCCCCATCTCTCTCTTGTCCCGCTTGCTGCCAACGACTGCTTCAACGGCAAGTCGACGTCAAGACAAAGATGGCCCATCAGAGGGAGCCCAACAGGGGCATAAAACGAGAAGAAACGGACCAAGAAGTGGAGCAAAACGTGGAAGTGTACAAAGAGAACAAATCTATATTTTGATAAACAAATCTACAACATTCTCCATGACTTTGGAGGAGGAAGTTTTCTGAGCAGGAAAAAGCATCGGAATGGCGGGAAGGAGTTAAAAAAAAAAAAGAGAAAAAAAAAGATGCAAACGCGAAAAGAATATTTGGCATCATGAAATGGAGTCAAAGTCCTAGAAAAGGATGGAATATTCTGTCACGATGGGGTGGGCAAGAAGCTGCTCGCCCCGAGAGCACTGGAAGATTTTTTTTCTTTTGAAAGACAATGAGCAATGAGAGACTCTTGCCTGTAAAGACACGGGGCAGACAAAGGATGGACGCTGAGATAAACAAATGAAGAAAAAAAAGATAATGCATTTTTGTAACTTTGTTTACCAGCATGACTACTTTGCATGACTGTCTTTTCTGCAAGCCCTTAGTTGAAGACAAGGGTGCTAGAGATACAAAAAAGTATATATAAAATGAATTAAAAAAATGTTATATGCAATTAATGTTTTAAAAAAGATTATAATGAAAGAGAAGAGCTATATTTTGTTTTGAAAAGTAAAAAAAATGTGAATATTGAAACATGTATGTTTGCAAAGTACACCCTGAACTATGTTTTGTTCGATGAAATCTCTCTGCTACTACTGCCCTTACATTCCCTCATTTCCAGTATTTTCAAACCTCCGCCATCATTTTTTTGATTTTAAAACACGTTGAGCACTATGTTTTCTAACTCTTTAATCCGCAGCGATCATTCCAGACTTTGCCTATAGCATCTGCGCAAAGGATGTTTGTCGTTACGTCCATGTTTTCCTCCTTGAAAACCATTTGCACAACTTCCGTAGCAGCAGCAGCAGCAGCAGTTCGAAAACAACAGCTCTCCATACCACAACTTGACAGCTTGATTAGCACTCATAGTTTTGCTTTTTTTTCTTTGGCAATAATACAAGAGTTGTCACATGATTGTAGCAGGTCAAACGGAGAACCTCGAGTCCCTTCGAGCGTCTTCAAAAAGCCTCAGTGTTTAAAAGAGATTCATAAAAAAAGGCCTTGGATGATCCCATGGCAGGATTTTGAAGGCAGTTCTGTTCCACTACAAGCGGCCAATAAGACTAGGAGAGATATTCTATGAGCGAAGAGAGATTTCAGGTTTGCATGGAACCAACTGCCATTCCAAAGTCTGTGTGTGGTTTTAAGGACTCAGGTGTGTCGATGGTGTGCGTGGATGTAGGTGTTTTTTGCTATTTCCTTTCTAACATAATAAATTCTAGTATATAGACGATACGATAATGTGAACACCTCACAGTGATGTGTAAAAAACGCATGCATTATGACTTGATAATCTCTCGATGGAGGGGAAACCAGAGTCTTGACATATCCCCTTTAGCCTCCTGTCATTGTTCGTCATGAATCCAGTCCTGATAACTTTAAACACTGTGCCGTGTCGTAGAGCAGAAACGTCTTCCTCCGAGAGGCAACCGAAAGCTACTCGCACTCGCAGTGTCAGCATGAGTGTGTCAAGGTGGCTCGTCTTCGTTTATCTTTTTTGGTTGTTTTTTTTCAAAGATGGTCAGGTGTTTGTCGTTTAACCCTCATCCAGCCGGCTAGTTGGCAGCTCATTTACAGCACACAACACAAGTCATGTGAGCACCAATCAAAGAGACCCAGAGCTTCCAAAATGATGTCAGAAAAGGGGAGAAAGAGAGGATGAAGAAGTACCAGTGTCCACCAAGGGGGAGGTAGATAGTAATAAAACGTGAAAATAATCTCAGTGTTGAGTGCTCATCCTTGGTTCCAAGTGAGTTTCAGGCCCTGCTGGTCCAGGGCTCAGCTCAGGCAGCTGAATGGTCCTCCGTCCATTCCTCGTACATTTGCAGTTGGGAGGCTCGCCAGAATAAGAGGCTCTTCGGTGTGACGTAGGCCGATTCTGTTGAGTCTACGCTGGTTTTACAGGGTCTAGAACTTTTGTCTAATCGCAAAAACGGTCCATGGGATTTTGTTTTTTAGTCCCGTATCTTTTTTTTAAAAAAACCCAACAATTTCAGTTCCCTTTTTGGAAGGCATTAAGCTACTGCGGCTTTCTGATGGTCAAAAGATGTTTATGAATATTTCAGAGGTTCTAGCAATGGTGTGCACACTTGCAAAAACTTTGTGCTTCACCCTGCTGTCTGTGTTTTTATGGCCAAGTAGTGTCTTTTTTTCCTTTCTTTCTTTCTTTCTTTCTTTCTTTCACTGTTGCTTCATTCTCTACATTGTGACTGCTCTGCCAATGCCAGGCTGAAAAAAAAAAGATGTCTTTCCTTTTTTCCAATGCATAATACTGCCATTTGATTTAGACACGTTGAACAGAATGAGTTACAATGTCGAGAGTGCTAAGTCTGTTTTATTTTTCTCAAGTCTGCAGTCTGTTATAAAAATGTTAAACGATTTCATGTACAAACACTCACACAACCAAAAGAACAAAAAAAAAGGCTTTACATGATAAGTAGGTGCCACTAATGACTACTATGTGCAGATGTTTGGAAGGTGTCATGTGGTCCTTGGATGACACATCCACAAAGGCATCCTGTTTATTTTCCTTATATGCCTGTTTCTGTTTAATATGTTTTTTTAATTTTTCTTAAAAAAAAAATTGAGGACACTGTATGCAATCCGCACCACGAATGCCACTGATCGACACTTACTGTATTCTCCCTGAGACACAGATGTTCTGTCATCAGTCCAGATGATTGCAACCACATGGCTTTATGGCTTTCCATAAAGTGACCGAGCAATCACACTAATCTAGAAAAAAAAAGATTTTATTTTACAAATTGATGAGACCAGAGTTGTGTTAGAGGAAATGTTATCATGCTGAATAGATTTTTCTAGTATATTAAAATATTATTTTAATTAGAAATAACAACGATAAGCAACACAAAAGTCACCGATATACATACATGTAATATTACTTACTGACGTCATGCATCCACGTAAGCATCCAAAGATAAACAGCCCTATGTTCATTTTACATGCTATCAAATTGGATAAAACAGACTTAAGTACTAGTCCATTGTACTGCGGTCTTAGAAGGAGAGTGAATGGGGAGAGGAGGTGGCCACTGGAGTATCTGGTTGTGACTTATGCCGGATTTTATTTTTGAAATGTTGGAACACAAAGAACAAACTCATCAAGAACTGTATAAAGTATATTTCAATGGAATGTTCATGATCTATCTTTTTATATTTTGAAGAAAAAAATAGAAACATATCAATAAAGTGTCATAATTGAACATATTTCTACTATTGAGACTTAAAAATGTATGAATGTCAATGCGATCTAATGTGAAACCAATCTCCATAGCAGCTTGAATGACTAACTGATTAACAAAACATGAGATGCTTTTTCAGAGACATTAAAAATTGCTTAAAATCATTAAAATCAACTTAAAATAAATGAAAAAGTAACATCAACCGTGTGTCAGTTTGTTTCAGGTGTCTAATTTCTGATGAAATGCGCGTCCCTGTGCAGACTGACTGAATATGACATTCTGTACTGACTGTCACTGTTAACTCTGTTCATCGGCCTGTCAGCTGCAGGATCCCACGGACCACTGACTGATATAATGTGACTTGAAGCGAGGACACAATGAAAATCCAAGAAACGGAAGGCTGATGCTTTAAAGTTGGGACTGAAAAGGACTGGAGTGTATTCAGATGCCAGCATTACACAGGAAATTTCTTTTTTAGCTAGTAACTGCTGCATCAAGACACAGTTCCTAAGATTAATAACTTGTCTCATGGTGGTAATCTATAAGTTTGAGGTCAACTGTAACTGTGTCTTGATATTTGAGACTAAGTGCTGTTTTCCCTCCTCGATATCAAATAACTGTAACTGTAACTTCTAATATCCAAGACATCGGACACCAACATGTCAACAGGATCTGTAATGTTTTGTAAGCAACACTGAATGATTACATTCTTGGACCCAGTATCACAGATTTGGGGGTGAACAAAATGTAATTAAATAAAAGTTTTATTAGCTAAAATATCAACAAGAATGCCACTTAGCGGTGCTAGGTTAAAAAATCTGCATTGTAAAAAAATTATTTATAGAATTTTTACTTTTTATTTTGTAGTTTTCCCCCTTTATTTTCAAATGCACAAGATATTGATAAAATCACAAAATAGATTGTAAATTTATATGTCTAATGTAAAAAAAAATCTTTTATTTTCACAAGTATATGCCTTTGATTTAATAGATGAAATAGTTGAGTCTAATTCTGTACATATGTGTCCAAAATTAGACACAATTACCAAAAATAGAAAATTAACTTTTGGTTCTGTAATTTTACATCAGTTTGTTTTCTGAATGGGAGATATGTTGAAGAATTATAGACGTTTACATAACAAAAATGCTAAATTAATGTGTTTTGTCAGGATCTCAAAGCATTGGTAATCTGTCAAAATACAATTCATGTCTAATTATACACCGACCAGCCACAACATCATGACCACTGACAGGTGAAGTGAATAACATTGATCATATTGGTACTATGAGCTGTTCTGATGGAAAACCTTGGATTTTAACATCCGTGTTGATGAGACTGAGACACCCAAAAAAACATTGTCCCACAACAAGCACACTCCCCTCAGTGGAACAAGTCTGATTGACAGAGGCCCCACTGCAAAAGCCAGAGTACCCAAAGGATCCACTGCCAGCGTCCTGGTTCCAGACCCCATAGGACACCCTGAGAGGTCCTCTTGTCCATGTCCAATGGTTCAGAGAATTTTTGAGGACATAAGGGGGACCAGCACAATATTAGGCAGGTGGTCATAATGTTATGCCTGACCAGTGTACATGTCATAGGTGATTTGATCATTTTTATACAGGTAAATATCCTTCATCAAACTTTGAAAAAAAAATACAAATCATTTCATTTAACATTGGGGCTAGAAAATACATTTTAAAGATAGAAAATTAGTGAAACATTACTATTTTGGTGTATTTTTGGTGCCATTTCCTCATCTTTTTACAAGGTGGCAACCTCAGTGACATGTCACAGACACATTACAATTCAATGCAAAAGAAAATGTCAGACAATCAGAAACTATAGAGAATAAACATTTTAATTTGAGTGAGCCAGTTGAAGCTCCTAACAGTAAAAGTGGAGCAAAATTCCCACATAATCTTCGCACCGCTTCTAGGAGAATGTTTCTATCCGTAATGAAGACACGGGAGCTTGTGCTGGGACCTCATGCTAAGAAACAGCGATGTGGTCTGACAAGTCATCTATTTCCTACCTATGGTTTCCCGCTGTCTGTTTCAAACTGTGTTGTCAAAATTGCGGTGGTGTCGAAACGGTGCAGAAATTGCAGTGGTGTGTGCAGCCATCTCATGGGAGTCGCAAGATGTAATGATTGCTCTGCATAGCTGCATGAAAGCTGAAGAGTTTAAAGCTGCTTCACAGAACCAGAAGCTTCTCTGTCACAGTGATCCTTCATCCAAAATGAGGACGCACAAAGCCAAGAGTATCACTAAACTTTAATCTGGTGTCATTTTATGGTCGATTTCCATATTTTTTACAACTAAAACAAGCATAAAATTCCTTACTGCATTCATTTAATGCATGATATTCATATAATTTGGACTTGAAGCTTATTCCTTCATGAGCACATTTCCACAAATGATTATAAGATTCTTAGTAAACAGACTGATAACATGGGAGTAAATGGGAATGTAATGTATCAGCCCAGTGAGCAGTGTGTTTTTTCCGTGACTGAAGGCAGCATTGAGGAAATGTCGGCTGAGGCCTCTTTCAGTTTTTCCCTCCTTTGCGCCAAAACATCACCTCCCTCTGGTGGTGACACACAGTAACGTCTGCTTTGCAGGATTTATTATTATTACTAAGAAAGTGCTATGCAGTGTGACACAATCCCATGATGCTATTTAATATTCTTTAAAAATACTGAGAAACAAACCCAGAAACCATCCTGATTCTGTTGCTCAATGGCACATTTTGGTATTTTAGCACCTGTTTTTGTACTGTTCCTTTATCTCCCTGTTTATATTAGTGGCAGGAGACAGTGATATTATTAAATGTGAAAACTTAAAACCTGGGAAACAGCAAAAGTTCACAACCAAAAAAATAGGTATTCTATTTATATGGTCAATTTGAAGTGTATATCATCTTCCTATACAAATCAACACACTCTTGGCTTACAGGGTTTTTTTAATGACCTACTGTATGAGATAATTCAGGCCTCTCAGGTTTAGGTGGGGGCTTCTTGTGTGACACATGGCAACAAATTGGAGGTGGAGGTGATGGTGAATTGGCAGCAAAGAAGGATTTTGTTTTCTCAAAGCATCAACATCCTTGAAATAACAGGAAAAATGTGAGAAAGACCATTAAACTTGGAAATGGTTGAAAAAAAATCTCATTGTGCTGCTGCACAAAAAGTTAAAATGTCTAAATTCACCAAAAAGGCTTTTGTCATAGCAGATATTTTGACACATATTATCAGGAAAAACACATAAGTATGTGATATTAGGGGTCTACACAGGGTCTGTTTATTTCTTACTCATTCAAAAGTAAAGAAATTTGTGGTGGTGTAAGAAAAAAATTAATAGATTCAGTCTTTAAATGTCTATGAATTAGTTGGTGACATTTATGTATGTGGCTTCTATTGAAGTGCAAACTACATGCAAAACAACAGTGTTTAATGACTATTTTTTGTATACTTGCTGTTTATGAAGTTTAAAGTTTGGAGCTCCAATCGGGTGATACCAAAAATCCAATTCCATTATGTAAACACACTGTAGATACACAATCTCCAACAGCTTTGAACATGACTCTATGAGTTTTGACTATAATCAATCTCTTGTTTTAATGCAATGTCATGCTATCATGGATTGTTTTAACCTAGAAAATATAACTTGGGAGACCTAAAGGCTTAAGAAAATGGAGCTTTTGCAAAATATTATTAATGAATATACCTAAAATTTTACTAGTTTGAACCCTCCTTTGTCATGTAAATCCATTTAAACTGGTTAATATACTTGATATATTGAAAAATTTGAAATTAAATGTTGCAATCTAACATAAAATATTTTCTGTTTAGCTGTCAGGTATGTATTATCCCTGATTTTTTATTTTGAATGAATGATGTAACGTCCAAACCCAGTAACTCTGTGGTAACGAACCCCAGTGCCAGTCACAGCAACGTGCTTGTTAGAGGGTCGCACCCACAGCACCAGGCAGCGCCAGGCAGAGGTGACATTTGATAGTGAGGTTGAAGGTTGTCTTGCCCCATAGCTAAAATGGAGGGAAAGGACAGGGAGGGGTTGGAGGGGTCTATCGGAGATCGAATTTCAACAGGACAGCATTCCTGAAAAATTTCAAGACAGACAACGTGAGGCAGCGAGGGACAGGGCAGGACCGTGGATGTTCCCTGAGCAAACAACTGGCAGCCGAGTTTGTGTACAACCTGGTCAGAGAGTTAAGCTGGACGCAGTGGACAACTGAAGGTAGACAGACCAAACAGGGCCTTTGTGTACATGACAGACAGACATGATGACAGAGGGAAAGACAGACAACCTGATGGGCCACAGGAGACGAACAATGTGATTTTTCATCCTGCCGTTAGTCTCTGTCAGCAGCTGTTTTACACGTAGTGAGTAAATTCTTTCACCTCACTAACAGGGTACTAACATCGCTTGCTGTTTTTACCTTCAGTTCACCTTTTCAACTTAATAAAATCATTGAGTTAAATGCATTTTATAAGCTTTTTGAGTGAATGTGCGCATTTGAATGTAATAAAATCTGTCAGGGAAAATGCTTGCTAACCAGACTTCCTTTCAGCTTTGTGCTTCTAACACCATCTGTGATGCTTATCAGCTAGAAAACTAAATCCACTGATGGAACTATCACTCTGGTTTCAGACAGGGTTTGCTTTTAAGTCCAGGTGCTCCACAAATTCTCAGGAGAGCGGTTTGCAGCGTTCCCTGGCTGAGGATACAAGCAGGGATGGAAAGCAAAGAGGCCAACGAAGGCAGAGGGAAAGAGAGCGACGGGGAGAAAGATAAGCATCTGAAGAACCAGCTGAACAGCGAGGAGAAAGGAGAGAAGGAGATCAAAGGGAATGAGAAAGAGAAGAAGAAAGACAGACGGCGTTCGGGCTCTCTGTGGAGAAGTGGATGGGCGCTGAGTGAAAGACTGGCCATCAATGTCTCAGGGATGCGATACGAAACTCAGCTCCGCACTTTAGCCCAGTTCCCCAACTCCATGCTGGGCGACCCCCGGCGGAGGTCACGATACTTCGACCCGCTTCGAAATGAGCTCTTCTTGGACCGCAACAGGGCCTGCTTTGACGCCATTCTGTATTTTTACCAGTCGGGCGGGAGGCTTCGGAGGCCTGCAAACATACCCCTGGACATCTTCATGGACGAGCTGATGTTCTACGAACTCGGGGAGGACGTCATAAATCGCTTCAAGGAGGATGAAGGCTTCCCCAAGGAGGAGGAGAGGCCTCTGCCAGCCAACGAGATCCAGCGGAAACTGTGGAAGCTGTTCGAGCACCCCGAGTCCTCATCGGGGGCTCGTATCATTGCCATCATCAGTGTGATGGTGATCGTGGTGTCCATCCTCATCTTCTGTCTGGAGACGCTGCCGGACCTCAGGAATGACAAAGAGGTTGGAAATGTTGTGTTTTGCAGTGTGCTTGGGAATCATATAGAGGTCAAGGGTTAAGGAGTTGTTAGAGGTTTCCTGAAAGTTACGTCTTACGGCCTTACAGGAACGAATTATATTAAGTATCCTGGACATTTAGGGCAGTGGAGAACTAGGACTTACATAGACAGACGTAACTGCAGGTTAGGTTAGGTTGAGTGTTGGCTGAATAGGTCAAAGGTAAAGGGTTGGAAATGAGAAAACATGTTGGTAGTTACTTTGAAAAGGCTTTTTTTGTAAAATAACCTTACCATGTGTCTGACTGGATTCTTGGTCTTCCAGGTCGTAATAATCCTAAGAGCTTCAAAAAGCAACTCCCTTCTTTTGAAATGTGTTTAAAAAACAAAAAATCCAGTTATTTTCTGAAGTTCTTGGGATAACCCTACACCTCATATGTTCACAGCAATTAATTCAATATCACTTATCAAAACAGAAACTGCTATAAAACTGCTTTAAGTATCTAACAAACCACCTGTGTGCAGGATCTTGAATGGAATATGTGTTGCTGTGTGGGTCAAAGGAAACATGATATCATGGGAAGCAGGTGTTTAGGTAAACACACTCTTGGAGACTACTCCAGTGTGTTGGAGAAAAAATACTGACACTAGGAACTATTGGCCAATATGTCTGGAAGCAGACCAGAGAGCAAGCGAGAGAGAGACTGCAGGAAGCTTATGGTGTGATTATTTTAGCCGGCTGTTAAATCTGATACACTTGGATTCAGGAAGCGTTAAAGGGTACAGGGACCAAGGGGTGGGGCCTTGAATACAAATGATAGAAAGTGAAGACAGAGTGAGGAGACAGTTAGGTGTGTTAATTAAAGGTCACAAGTGACCGTACACATAGGCAAAGGTGAGCCAAGGCCTTCCTGTGGCTTAGAACCGGAGACTAAAAGGTCTCACAGGATGAGTAGCATACACTGGGTCATGTTAACACATTCCTCCAGGACTGCTGCGCTGGGCCAGGCTGCCTTTGCACAAGGGAGCTGCCAGGAAACTACTGTAACTTACTCCTGTCCAAGTCAGCGGTACACGCACTGAACTGCACTGGCAATGTTACACGGTATCAGCGGCCAGGGAGATGGGAATAGCGACGAAGGTGGAGATGGATGAGGAGCAGTGCACAGAGACACTCATGTTTCTCTTCGGAGATCTCACAGGGTTATATTTAGTCTTAGGAGAGCCCTTGGAGCGGATCAACACATAGATGTCCACCTTTAGTAATAAACACTGTCACTGACCCGCTACTGAAAGTCATGAGCAATACTCCAGGTTTATTTAAACTACCCTGAAACCTTATATATTACACACAACATTACAGCATATCAAAGTGATCTGTTTATATCCATCCCATCCGTTTTCATGCTTTTAACAGGATGTTAAGTGTAAGATGTTTTAAATAGCAGCAATGCAGCGCTTGAATATGAGGCTAACTGACATGGAGGATGGAACAACAGGTGGACTCAAAAAGAGATTAGTACAGCTAAATGTAAGGCCGCAGATGTCGAATGCTTTTATGATGTTGCCAAAAGTGAGAACCAATGAGATGGTGGACGAAATGCTGAAGCTGATATGAGAACACCACGGAAACAGTATCTCAGTAGCATGCTTTAAAAGTATACGCTAATAGCCTTGCATTTAAAGAAATACTTTGACATTTTGGACGCTGTGTCGATCAATCCTTTTGCTGTGACTGGGATGAGAAAATAGATACCCTTCTTATGTCTGTACAGTAAATCTTACAGTGCCTCAAGCCAGTTACCTTAGCAGAAAGACTGAAAACAACGGGAAACAAGGGATCTAGCTTTATTCGAAATTAACAAAAATCTGCCAACACTTAAAAAGTGTCCGAATTTACATGTTGGATGTTGTTTTGTTTTAAATCCATGTGAAAGGTTAGGTAATTTCTCTGTTCTATGAAGGGGTAATCTGCCACATTATTTCTTTATTGTGCTGTCTGCTTGGGGTTTTTGTACAGATTAAACGTTCAAGAGTTTGAGTTAGTTTGTGAGCTTTGAAGGTGCTTGTAAGTGGATTTTGTTACACTGAACACAGCCAGTCTAGCTGTTAATTTGTAGTTTGACTCTACTTATGGTCATACTGTTCCACACTTTGCAAGTATGTGTTTTCAATTTTTCCTGTCTGTTCTGTCTTCTCCGCTTCAGGGAGTCAATTCTCAGGCAAAGAACGGAACTGAGAACATGCCTCCTTCGCCAAATGTTTTCCAGGACCCCTTCTTCCTGGTGGAGACCATGTGTATATGCTGGTTCTCCTTTGAGCTCCTCATGCGCTTCGCTTGCTCCCCCAGCAAGACGCACTTCTTCAAGGACGTCATGAACATCATCGATTTCAGCGCCATCCTACCTTATTTCGTCACTCTGGGAACAGAGCTGGCCAAGGACAACGATGCCTCCCCGGCCACATCCTTGGCAATCATCAGGGTCATCAGGCTGGTGAGGGTCTTCAGGATCTTCAAGTTGTCTCGTCACTCCAAGGGCCTCCAGATCCTTGGTCAGACACTAAGGGCCAGCATGCGTGAGCTGGGCCTGCTCATCTTCTTCCTGTTTATCGGTGTCATCCTCTTCTCCAGCGCCGTGTACTTCGCCGAGGCCGACCACAACAAAACGGACTTTGTCAGCATACCTCATGGTTTTTGGTGGGCTGTCGTCACTATGACTACGGTGGGCTACGGTGACATGTACCCAGCCACAGTGTGGGGGAAGCTGGTGGGCTCTATGTGTGCCATCGCTGGGGTTCTCACCATCTCGCTGCCTGTGCCTGTCATCGTGTCAAACTTCAGCTACTTCTACCATCGAGAGAACGAATGTGAGGATCGACAGGAGTACACTCACGTCATGAGCACTCTGTGGGAGGACGAGGAGCCTGAAGGGGCGGAAGCAGAGGAGGGAGATAAAGATCCAGAGGGAGATTATTATGCCATTGAAGGCATTTGCAACCCTCTAAATGGGACATTGCTTGGCGGACTGTGTGCAGGACAGAGCACGGAGTTCAGAGGAGGAAACTTTTATCTGAGGGAACCACTGGTTACTCAGGTTTAGAGAGGGTGAGTTTGTTTTGCACCCTTTGACAAAGACATAGTAGGAAAAGATTGAGAGAAGCAGAATGATCCACAATAACATGTGTCTAGAGGTCCTTAAAGAAGAAACTATCAAACCAGCAACTTGCAAATTATTTAACATAATGAATTTAACACTAATATACCTCCTAACAACCTTATACTGCATTTCCTTGCTCATTCATAGGTATTTATTACAGCACCAGTCAGCCAAATGCCGCTGAAAAGCAACTTTTGTATGATACAGTTTTAAGAGGGGAAAAGTTTTACATTCTCAGGGTCATGATATCAATATAATATGAGGTATTATTTATTAACGCTGTCAGCTAGTGTTTGAGATGAAAATGACTTTCTGAATGTCTGCGCCTTGAAACTATGATGTCTTAGTAATGTTACTCTGTGCCTTGAAGTTTGAAGTGGAAGCGGATAGATTATTGGGAATATAGATGTCACGTCCCATCAGAACTCAATCACCAGCCGAGCCATCGCTGCAGACAGGCCGAGATCTCTCGTAAATCAACTCCACATTGTCAGCATTCTTCTGCAAGCAACGTACAGAGTTCGCATTTGTGTAGTTTGGGCTTATGTTACCTGAAGCGACTGACATGACATTTATCGTGTCACTTACAAGCCTACAGCGTCTCTTATAGACACACTGGCACCTGCAGTATTTGTGTTGAAGAGGAACGCTTTGATTGCTATGCCATAAGTTCTATATTTATCTGCTTAATTATGCACTCAGTGTTTTTAATAAAGATTCTATTTTATTAATTTTCTTAAAAAGAGCAGTGTTATCTATGGTTGCCTGTGGTGTTGGGTCATTAGAGAAAAGATTTAAACTTATTGTGGTGCCACTGAGGAAATAATACTTGCCTGCTAGATACAGTCGTGTTATTTTAGGATGTGAAATATATCAAATTAGAGGAATACAATTATACCTAATCTGTCATTGCTTAAGCTGCCACATCCCTAAGCAACATTGTGCCAGACTGAGCTTGTGTTTCACTTTTGTGTGGCTGTGATCCACCTATTCAACAGCTACTAAGCCGTTATAAGCTGTAGCTTCCAATAGCATTGTTCTCATTTTCACTGGAACACATAAGACTTTCCACGAGAACACAGTGATGACCCATGGAAGGTATGTGTACAGGTGTTGCTTGTGTAAACTGCTTCAGTAATGTGTTTTAGTCTGTGTTATTGACGTCAGTTTAATAGTCAGTTAAAGGGCAATTAAATAAAAATCATTTTTTATGTGAACAAGACAGAAAACAATGGACAAAAAGCAAACAAAAAAAAGCCAGTGTGATTTTCAACTTTACAACAATACAAGGAAACTGACACCCCAGAATTATGAATCCTGACTGCTTATTTCATGCAGGATGTCTTCTAGCATATGATAACACATTATTGGCATTTAACAAGGTAAAAAAACTTTATTTTCAGCAGAGTGTTTTTAAGGATTAATTGAACCTCATAGTGGCAGACAGACTGTTTAAACAGTCTCCATTTTAATGTATTTTACCTGCAGGAGATGTACTTTTGATTCTATATCAAAAACCCTCATATATGAACCATGTTTATGCATGAAAAATCCACAGCTCGCTTCAACTCTCCTTGATGCAGTCATATGAAAAAAAGGAAATAAGTCCAATGGCCTTCATTTCAAATAGAATTAAGGAAACATGCGGAAGTCTTGACTAGAGCAATAGTTTTGAAATCAGGTCAGCTTATGTTTAAAGATAATATTGTCAAGAGAATTTAGGTTATTTAATTTAGTTAAATTTACATATATTAATTATATATTGATACATACAAAGCCCAGTGTCATCAGACTCTCAGTATAAAATTTATTTTTGTTGAGTTGGAGCTCTGCCTCACAAAGTAACTGCACATACAGTAGCTGCAATTACTCTGAATTATATGTAACAGCTGCCCCAAGACTCCACAGGAAGTTAGAGAATTCACTATCTATTGCAGTAAGATGCAACTGATAAAAAAACACATACAGTATACCGGATTAGCAGTTTACTTTTTAAATAGACCTACAGTTTACTGTGCAGTAGACTGTATAACAACAGTCTGAATCTACTGTTCAGCCAAAGTTATGCAATTTTTATCTGACACAAAGACCTGTTCACTAAAACCCACAAAGTGTTGCAGAGAACTTGAAGTACTTCATGTCATTATGTATTTGTCCACTAGAGACTGCTGCTGCTCTCACAATAATCAGCCCATTTCCTCACTTTTGCACAGGAGATGGTTGATCATTGGCCAGAATATGTTCTTCTTATTTGGCAAACGCATACCTCCTGGTTTGTCTAATTCCTGCATTTACATTCCTTCATCATTGCGTAATTGATTCAGACAAACAAAAGTTATATCATGTCCTTTTTTTCATGCAAAATTTCTCTCCAGTTTCATAAACACACTTGAATTGTACAAATGTAAGATTTATTGGACTTTTCAGGCACACACTTCAGCTCAGAGAAACTCCAAAAGCCTCACATATCAAAATCATTTGCAACATGAGTTGGTTCTTTCACAGACACAAACATACTTTTAAGCTACAAACAATAAAATCTCTGAAACTGTGGCCAAAATTATCTTTAAATAACCATTAGAAATAGACAATAAATACAATAAATAAATAACTTAGATCAATACTGCCCTCACAGAAACATGATAAACAAAAAAGATCAAGCTAGTCATCTCATAACAAAATCTGGTCCATGGGTTCAAATGACATCTAAAGGTACAATAACAGTGCAGTTCAATTCTTACTTGTCCACTGAAAACTGAGGACTGACCATCGAATTTAGACCCATTCCAAGAAGGTCACCAGAGTCCATGTTGAAAGTTCTCTCGGTGTTTGTTGGTTGCTCAGACACACTCTCCCCAGCCAAAGTGTTCCTGATTGGAAGGAATCGAGTGAAAGGGACCGAGTGTTGATCTGGGGAATGCTTTGACGCCAGCGACACCGGAAATCCATAGTGTGAGGAGAGGAAGCGGGTATATCCATCGGCCAGCAGCAGCTCTCTGAAGGTGCAGTCAGACTCTGAGTATTGACTCTAAGAAGTGACAGAAGTTATACATCATCAGAGGACAACTCAGACTGAAGATTACCAGTAGTAGAAGTAGATTTTGACACTCTCCTGAAGCTTACCTGCCCTCTCAGATGGCCTCCGCTGTCCACACAGAGGAACAGGGATGATGATTGTCCCTTGATGACTACATGTCCCTGTTTAACCGATTTCAGCTGCAGGACACCTGGAAAGACATAAACATGAATAGATGTTTCTTCCTTTTAAGTCTCCTGCAGCTCTCAGTTTTCTGAGCCTTAAATTATCCAGTGTAGTTTGTGAAAATATGCAAAGTCAAGCCCATATCTGCTGTCTGTAACTGATTAGTCCAATTAATACTTACTGTAAGGAGTCTGAGCATCACTCCCTGTCACTCTCCCATCCGGGGTCATCTGCAGATACATCCCACGTCTATGGTTATCTGCAATAAGAAAGAATGAATGAAAATCAATTCAATTCCTATATTTGCACTGAACTAATTTACAGAAATAAAAAGCGTCATAAATACCTGTGTAGAGATGCCCTTCTCTGACTTGATTGTTAAAGGACAAAAGTGGGTTGGAGTCAGGGAGGTAGAACGATGAGGAGAAAGGAAGAGAAAAGATCAATAATAAAGAGGATAGGTAGGAAAAAGGAGCGTTTGGAATCAAAAACATTTGGACGAAAAAAGTTCAAGGAAGCCTCGAAATGAAATAAATAAGCAATAAATACAAATAAATAGCTTATTCAATAATAAATAGAAAAATATTTGACTCTGTGCAGGCGACTTCTAAACAGGAGCAAGTTTGGCGCCCTTATAAAGGGGTTACGGGAAGGAGGTCCCACTTCGTGAGAGTAAGTATGAGTCAGAGATTTGCACGAAACTGTGATTGAATGCTAAGAGGAAGAACCTGGGTTCTCACACTATGTATGGGCTTCTCGCTGGCGTTTACAGTAAGAGTTGCTCGTAAAGCTGCGTTGTTAGACGCCCACGGGTTCAGGTGGGTTAAGATTCCTCTGAACCAATGGGAAAGTTTTAAAAAGTGTGTATACTGATTTTATGTTACCCATTATTTCATCATTTAACACCTGTTAGTAAATTATTTAATATTATTTAAGGCTCTCAGAATAATAAAATGTATATAGTATTCCAATGTATGGGCAATTAGTGAAGATTGATTTCTTTCTGAATTATTCATAATTGAAAATACTTTTATTATATGTCGGAGCTTTTATTTGAAGTATTTTACACCTCAGGATAACTTGAATTTTTAAAAAAAAAAAAAATTATGCTTTGTCATGTCTGGACTAAACCATTTACTTTGTAACCCTCCATGCTTTCCCATTCAGGCTTCCACTTCAAAAATATACACATTTCACAACTGCAAGAAGATGTAACACAAACATATCCCCTTGCGTCATCCGCTGAATACATTATAGCAACAGATACGAGTGGAAGTGACGTCGACTGTTTTGGGTTTTGGGGGTGTTTATCTTATTTTGATATGTGTGTGTCTGAGAGAGAATGAGGGAAAGAGTGGGTGAAACTGATTTATAGGCAGCGCAAGTGTTTACAGGACTGCAGCTGTGCGGTCGCCAGGGACAGGCCTGTACGTGGATTGCAAACTCCCCAGTTGAGAAAAGCGATGTATCACTGAGAAGCTTTCTCGTCACATTGTATGGTGATGACGGATTCAGTTCATACTGTTCTCTTACTCACTTGTTCACCTGTCAGTCTTAATAAGGTGTGAGAGCTGTATTAGATGACATCAAGCGTCATTAGGCTACGGAAGTCCGCTATTCTTAAGGCCAAAGAAATAAGTCATAGTTTATTCTGGAAAATTTAAAAATAGCAAAAAAATACATAAATACCTAAAACAAGCTTTTATCTATCCAACTCTCTATCTGTGACAGTCCAACATACTAAAATGTATGTATCTGTATTACAGGAAGTTGACAACAAGAGTATTTCTTCTCACACACAATTAAAAACAAATACGTTACAAAGGATATATTGAAAATACAGGCCACAAAGTAGAAACTCAGTGCAATAAGAGAAACTAAACTGAGTACATCTGTGACTTCCAGTTAGCCTAACTGCAAGAACACTGTTACAAAATGACTCCTGAAACCAGAACTTTCACAGCTTTAGACCTACAGTCTGTGTCTATCTGCATGTCTGCATCATGGCTCCCTAATGAAATGAAATGCCAGAGGAACTGAGAAATGTGATTGTGAGACTTCACATATTCATACTGAAAACTGGATACAGGAAGATTGACGATCAACTAAAAATCATCTGAAACACAGCTATAACAGTAATCAGGAGGTATAGAACGAGCCGTAGTACCACTAATCAGAGTTGCACTGGTTGTCTTCCTAAAAGGACATCACGGACAGTGTGTTACTTGCACGGTATAACTCTGGAAACCAGACCGGCAAGTGCTTCAGACTTGGTGCATAGGTTAATAGTGGAAGTCAGAGTTCCTGTGACAGCTCAGACAGCGTGATGAACAACTCTAAGGACTAACCCTAACCCTAACACCTTTGCTTACTGCAGTGCAAATCTACAAAAGTAAATTTTGCTAAATGATGTAAAAAGAAGCCTAATTAATATTGAGGGCATATTTTCTGGTCAGATGAGACCAAGATAAATTTGTTGGGCTCAGATGATGGCCAACATGTTTTGTTGTCAACAGGCTGCAACTACCACAGTAAATGCATAGTCCTGACAGTGAAGAACAGTGTGTCAATGTAGGGCTGTATGAGTGCCAAAGGTTCCAGTCTGAAGTGTAGAAGATGATATTCCAGCTTACAGTGATCTGAAGCACACCGCGATGATCACACAAAAGTTTCTAATGGAGAAAAAAGTGCAAACAATGCAACCCGCAGAGCAGAAATTTGGTATCTACCATATCGAAGGTTTGTCATAAGAGTTTGTCATCAAACGTGTAAGTGGGCATGTAAAGTATTGACCTTGTTGCATTGAGTTCCTACTATGGGGCCTGTATTTGTAATATAGTAAATGTAAACTGTTCAATTTTACACAAAAGCAAATAACCTACTGTTTGACTTAGAAGCAGGACGGTTACTGTAATATGATACAAATTTGAATACTTTGACTTTTAAGTGATATTGCACAGGGGTGTTTCCACTTCTCTTGTATACTGTAAAACACACCAGCAGCCGTAAACACGGAAAATATTCCTTCATGTTTATGCTGTGTTTTCCTGTTTACTCCTCAAACCTCCACCGGCACCTCGGAAGTGGTAGGAAGTGCCACCGCTGTGCGTGCCAAAAATACAGTATGTGGGCGAGAAACACATCATGAACTTAATTAAGGTCTGTTCATTTTGAGTTGCAGGGCTGTTAGACCTCTTTAATTCATTTCATAAATACTGCACGATTCCACACCATAGGAGTTTCTATGACAAGTTTAAAAATAGAAGAAAAAAGAATCTTCCATCACCTGTTTGGAATACAAATACCTACTATTTATAAGCTTCACCGTGGCCAAAAAGCACTGGGGTTCCCTCTTCCTGCTTTGGCTCATCTCCAGATCGGCGGTGCTCAATTCAAACTTGGCTGAGCAAAATCATGGAGTGGATGTTAATTAGAAGACTGTGTTGGTGTCCTTAATGTAATATATTCATAATAAAGAGCTGCAGCTACCAACAGAGCAGAGAGACCCTAAAGTGAACACATACTCTCATCATGGGACTGAACTACATGTAAAAACAAGGATATAGCACCTCTCTAAGCCCTGTTCCTAACTCATGCTTTAGTTAAGTCAGTGACTGCAGTGCATTTAAGCTACTGCAAAGCTGCATTTCAAGGCTAAACTGCATTTCAAAGAGACACACTCCAACAGCTAACTGAGAGCTTCACGTCTTACCTGCGATCTTGTATCAGTGTGAGGCGTGAAATAACTCCTTCAGCGACACGTTACAGGTATGTTTTTTTAATTACAGCTTTTACAATCATTATCATTATTGTTATCATATTATATTCAATTATCATCACTACTCTCCAATAATATGAATTTTGAAATCATAACACAATTTTGTTTTGTCAAAATGTACACATACAAGTAGCATATCTTAAATGTCCATAATTTTTAAAACATATTTTTCCTTTGTTCAACCTAAAATGAAATTACAGTCAGTCTTAAAACTAAGTATGAAATGAACATACAGTTTAATACACACACACATACATACATACTGTACATACATACATACGTACATACAATAGCAGTTATCATAAAAAATGATAAAAATAAAATACACACATTTTACAAAGTCCTGACCCAAGCTTTCACATCATTAGATGATTGATATCATGACGTTCACTCTAAAATGGTTGATTTTGGCATGCATATTAACACAAATGCTCTCTAACTAAACTCTTTTTTCCCCTCAGTCTGAACAGGATTTTGTCATAAAGCACTTTGCTAATTGTCTCATTGTCTGTCCTATTCACATTTGTGCATCTCATGTCTGTTATGGCTTAAGAACTCACATTTGACTCCCCCGTCATTGTATAGTCACCGACATTCTCTCACTGAGCCTCCCTCTTCCCAGACTGTACTGTATTGTGATGTTCCTATAGGCAGAGTATGCTCTATTATCAGTCTAAATCATAGTCAGATCAACTGAAAGGATGTGTCATTCTCTTGAGCCGAACAGGAATGCATTTTTTTTTCTTCTTCCAGTTTTAAAAACTATAAATTCATTGTGTCAATATTGCCGTCTCACACTCAAAAACAGAAGATGAATTCACAATAGGCAATGGTCACTTTCTACAGGCCACTTTCTACAGAATCAAACAGCATCATGCCACAACTATGGATCAAGATGAGAGAGAGAGAGAGAGAGAGAGAGAAAGAGGAAGAGAGAAAGAGAGAGAAACTGATGGGTAAACAGACATTCACTCATTATTGTATCATCTTTTCACAAATCATTCACTCAGTGTCTTTGATTATTCGAGACACGCAGCTCGAATGTTGTTGGTCATCTTCTAGTGTCCATGTTTGTTTTTTTTGTTCCTCAGTTTTTTTTCTTCAAAAATGTGGTGTTGTTTTTTTTTTTCCTTGGGTTGGGATGGAGGTGGGCGTCTGTAGGAAATGGAAGAAAACACAACTTAAAGAACCGTAAAAACCCCTTCTGGGATGAGGTGATTGATTCGGTGTTCACACGAGATATTTTCAGCAGACGGTGTTGTCCTCACCTGGTGTGCTTATCTTTAGCAGGAATATGTTCTCACGGACCCCGACTCTCCTCTCGGACCAGAGTTTACTGACAGAGAGAATTAAGTAGTTAGTAAGTATAACACAGAAATATGAGATAAACAAAAAGGAAAACTGTAAAGAAGATAGAGCTTCCACTGAATGTATTTCCCTCCTGATAAGCCATGATATACTCATACTGTGTCTGTGTGAATCAAAGCTGTGTTGGAATGTAACTCAGTATATTTACAATTCTAATGTTCATATGCTACTTTCTCCTCCTATTCCACTATGATTTCAAGGAAAATACTACACTTTGTACACCATTACATTATTTTAAAACTTTACTGAGTAGATATTTTGCAGATTAGAGAATTGTTATGAAGTATCACATATAAATCAACTAATAAATGATGCTATATTATTATAGCATAGTATATACATATATATATATATATATATATATAGTATATATTATAATTAGCTCCAGCTGCAACATTAAAGTGATGTACACATTAATGAGTCCATAATTATAGTCCAATAATATAATTTGTATGATTCTACAATGGGCCATTCTGCATAACAAGTACTTCTACTTAAGGTACTTTAAGTATTTTTTGATGCAGATACTTTTCTGCTTTTACTATGGAACAATGTTGAATGCTTGATCACTTGTAACAACCACTATTGAATAAGAGCTAACTTTCTGTCTGTGCTCTAACCTTTGGACTTCATTAAAAATGAAAATATAAGGTGATGACCAGCAGCTGCTTAGCTACACTTAGCATAAAGACTTTATTTTACATGTCTAATTAAAAAATTGCCCAAACATAAACTGTTCCGTCTAACTATCGTGTGTAAAAACAAAACAAAACAAAAATCTATGCTGTTCGTCAGAATCGTCAGATGTCAACTTTCCAGTGGTCCTTGAACTCATCGTGTGTGATTCCATCAGAACACTTGGATTCTATAAAAAACCTAAACACAAAATGTACTCCTCAGTGCAAAGAACAAGCTATTAATGATTTATCTTTGACTAATAGTTAGGTGACACACATTCTGGGAACTTGTATTGACCTGCAGACTATACTTAGACAGAGAAGTATGTAAACAAATAGAAAATATCTTTGGTATGTAGAGTCACCATTTTTTCCAGTAAGTGTCAGACATGTCGAGTCCAGGTCTTTTCAAGTTATGTAAAATAAATAATCAAATGAAATTCTTTTCTTTTTTATAATTTATGGCATTTTACCTTACTTATCTTGTCAGACTACACAAAAGCCTTTTTTTCTTTTTTGAGCTCTCTCTCCTTCTAGTGATTGTTGTGGTGTTTCTTTAGAGGTGCAGGACTTTCTGTAGGTTAAACTACCCAACAGTATGTAAAGTAGTTCAAATTAGCTCAGCCCTAAACATCTACAGCAGTAAAAGACGACACAAACATTATCACAGCAGGAATACTGATCCAAACACATCATATATAATAGTAAAACACCGACAGGGAACATTTTACTGCACAATGAGTACTTATGATACTAAAAATTACAGATGATATTACTTTTACTTAAGTAAAGGATCTGAAAACATCTTCCACCACAGACAGTAAGTTGTTAATTTCTTATCTTAATCTCTGTATGAATAAATTCTTTAAAATCATGTTTTCCACTTCTTGGTGAGTGTGTCACTAACTTTTATATGTATAACCTCTCTGGCTTCTGTCCTCTGAAAGACCTGTTGACATTGTCTGTAATGATAGAGCGTGTTACTGAAAGCACTTCACAAAAGTTTCACAGGAATTTCATCATGTGATTTAGAACGAAATAAAACCTGACATTAAACAAAACTGTGTAGTGGAGAACTGAATGAATGAATTTCCTGGATTTCTTCATCTGCAACAGACCATCCACTTACCAAGATGTCAACAAAATCAAAGGATAACACGGATGAAAGACAGAAACACTTCACCAGAGTCAGCCTTCACTTGGTAACCGAGAAGATGTTTTCAGTTCCAACCATAAAATGTGACCAAGTCATCCTGATAGCAAAGTTTTAATCTAAAAGCAGGACAATAAGAATCAACTGAAACCAAAAGGAAACCTTGGAGCAGATAAAATTCTTATAGCTGACAATAAATGACAGAATCAGTTTTCGATGCTGGACACCAACGAGTGACTGTCGGGTGTAAAATGCTGCATGATTCCATAATTAGCAGTGTTAGCTTCGTTATTAAATTGCTTTATTTTTAGTGAGTCCTCTTCCTCGACTGTCACAAACATGCCTGTTTACCGGGAGTCTTTAAGTGTATTGGGGTTTTCCATGTAAAATTTTTCATTACTTTGTTTTTTGAATTCGTCAGGTCAGTTATTAGAGTAAATATTATTGTGGGTTCCTAACCTTAACATTTAAGCTAGTCAGATTAAGTTGTATTAACTATATCATTGTAGGGTCTTCACCTTATTAATAAATTTAGCTGGGTAAATTTGTATTTTATATCATTTTGAAGGGTTGTAGCCATAATATTTAAATAACCTGCCAAGGTAAATACACATAATAAATAACGCTGTAGGGCTTTAATCTTAATATTCAGACTTATTGGATTAATTGGCAACACCTGTCTTATTTCTATTTCTTTTTAAATTGATTTTTTTTAGCTTTTTAATGCACTAGTACAAATAGATAATGGTGACTTGACTTTCTACATCTTGACACCAACTCCTTTAAGCTGAATCATCTGAAAAAGCAAGGATTTGTACATCTTTAAAACCAATCAAATGTTGCTCAATCCACAAATTCCCAAGGCCGTTGTCACACCATTGCTGTTCTTCTGTTGACTTTTCACCGGAGTGTAAATAGATTAAGAATGTCGGGCTAAATAAACACATATCTGCATGCAGCAGTAACTTCTGCTGCATCACTAATGCTTGACTTTGTTAGTATGACTATCTCCACATTTCATAACACACATTGTTTTTCTTTCTTTGTGTTCTCACGAATGTTTAAACAGGAGGAGAGCTCTGTGTCATTCCTGATCGCTGCTTCGACTCCTCACCTTCACTCTGGACCTTCCTCAGGGTGACGGAGGGGGTCGAGATGGCGGAGGCACGGAAGTTGGCAGGTAATGTTTCTGAGGAGTCGGAGGTCACGCCGCGGAGGTCCTTCTCCCTGAACATCTTCCTCCATGATGGTGACCGTGTGAATGTTTTCGTGCCGTCCTGCGGAGGCAAACAAAATAATGGCAGTGATTAAAAATAACAGCAGGAGAGGCGATCTGTTTCAGGCTCTTATTCATTACACATTAGTGGGTTTTAACAATAGTGGTATTTGACAGAGCGGGATTTGTTGTGTGTTTTTAGTCGCATGCGCTGTAACTAAGCAATTAGCACTCATGTAAACACAGCTGAACCACCGCGGCGTGCCAACAGTTTGCCAGCAGTGGTACGAGCACTGATGCCATCACGGCTTGCTTTATATGGAAGAGAGACGTTGCAGTCTGGTATTTTATCACTGAGAGGAAATGAGTCTGTCCTGACACGTTTTTTTTAACAAAGGGCAAAATCTAAAAAGTCTGGAACAAAGGCACTATTGTCAAGTAAAAAACTCTTACAATCAACACACATTCCCATCTCCTGGCAGCAAAGATTATCTGGATTGATTTTCTACTGACAGTCTGCTTTGTCGTACCTCATCTGGCCTCCGCTCTGTTCCCATGGAGATGAGAGCATTGTACTCCTTCTCGAGGAGCTGCCTCGCCTGCAAGACACCGACGAAACAGAGTTTTGAGATAATCTAAGAGTTGGAGATTAGGATTATCTTGGCATTATTCGAACAGACGGTGCATCAACGTGAATTTCTGATGACAGTTGACAGATTAGCGATTTACAGAGATGCTGTAATTGTAACTTCAGAGTCTACAACCAGCCTGGATTATGTTGTGTGACGTACCTGTGTGTTCTGGTTTGGTATCTGAAGAAGGAGGGCCAAGTCGGTGTAGTCAAAGGTGTCATCTAGTGCAAGGAGGGCTCCATGGACTCCACTTTCTAATAGGTTGTCAGCAAACTCTTTCAGCCCAATGGACTGGACCCAACACATCACTCGCTCATTGGACCAGACCATCACATCTGTGGACAAGGAGGAAGAAAATTAATGCAATATATATCCAGAAGAATGAAGAAATGACATGATGTCTGAAATTTAATCCACAGGCCTCACCTTGGTTCTGATGCTGACTCTCGTCCCTCCTCCTCTCCAGCTCCTTTCTGTCGTAGTTCAAACGCTTCAAGCACATGATGCCATAGTGAAGACTCACTCTGTAAATAGGAAGCACAGAGACATGCAGATGATGCAAATAGAGAGAGAGAGAGACCGATGTGTGAATGATATGTGTGAATGTGAATAATCATCACAAATGACGTATAAATGTTTCTTCCAGACCTGTGGAAACTGTCCACCATCTTCAGCTGGCCCCTCAGCTCTTTCTTGGTGAGGTGATCTAACATGCGGGCGTCCACCAGTGACTCCATGAAGTAGGAGCGATACTGAGGCAGACCCAGGCTGGGAAGCCATTCGTTTCCCACCCACTCGTGGTTCATGTCTCCATAGGCCAGGATCTGGAGGACAGAAGAGTTGATAGACATGAATAGCATCAAAGAACACCAACAAGGTGCACGGGAAACATGAAAAAGAGTAAAACTACAGGTAACATCTACAGCGGCACTATGATCTGAATTTTAAACAAAGAATACTCAACCCTCATCGAACAACAGTTTTTAAAACTGTAGCAACTATTTGAAACTGTCTATTAGCACATATTACTGACTGAACGTAAACAAAATCTACATATACCAACACCTCAAACTTTGAACTGTATCGTCGCAATATTTTTGGCGGGAAAATACTAAAACTGTCAGACATACCACAACAACATGGCTTTCTGCCGGTTAACTCCCACTTTCAAACTATTTTACAGGTAAGAAAAATTCCATCCTTTATTCTAAAGTTTGGTGGTAGAAACCTTTTAAAAATATAAAAAGTATATTAGACATGATTTGGCGGGAAACCTTTTCCAAAGCTTCAAAAATGCAAAAGTGGGTTTCAGTGGGTTACTGACACAAAAGGCCTCGTCACTGAATCATGGGTAAATTCATCAGTTGTGACTTCTACGGCAATTATAGTATAATATATAGTTCATGAGGTTAAGATTAACTCTATATACACTCACTAACCAGTTTATCTGGAACATTTGCGAAATGTAATACAATCCAACATTCTGCCATAAATTCTACTTTGATGAAGCTTCTGCATTTTCGTTGTTGTTGTTGATGGTGTCAAAAAAGCACTAATTCTGATTTATGTTTATTATTGAGGTCATAGTGGGTGGTAGTGGTGTACTTAACTACATTGCATTCGAGTGTTCTTAATGTTTTGTTCACCCAATTCATATACATGAGGGGAGCAAACTATTGTGCAGAAATGTATTGTAGAATGGATTACAACTACACTTTTAACGAGTCAAACTTAACTGGTTTTCATTTTAATCTAGACACGTTCATGTCAATAAAGTTCACTCATTCACTAGATGTATGTTTTGGTGTTACTGAATCATCAATACCTAATAATCCATGAACTTGAAATAAATGAATCAATGCTTGAATTTCAGAGGGCTATAAAGTAAAAATAGCAACATATTTGAAGTAGACATATTTTATCACTCCTTAATATCTCAATATATAAACCTTTGTTGCACATAAGAGAGCACATGTTGTAAATATGCCCTATATAAATAAAATTGAATTGAATTGAAATCACAATTTCCCATGTACTTTGTTGCTTAACAATATGACATATAGGATGTGCAAAAATCTGCCTGACAGCGTAGCGGAGCAAGACGGATAAGGTGCTCAAAAAGAGTCAGTATCAGGAAAACACAGTCTGCCCTTCACCTACAGGTGTTTCCACCAGCTGTTCCTCCTTCCTGGATGCTCTATATACACTGCCGGACTGTAAATACACAGCTTTCATACAAAACAGCCCTCTGCTGAAAATGATGCAACACTGTTAACAGGAAGCACTGGAAAAAATGGTCAAAACAACCGTCTACGGGGGAGTATTTATTATGAACGTCCATGATCTCTGTATGTTTGACTGAAATGTGGATAGTTTGGGAAGAAAAGCATTATGAGTTGACTAATCACTTCTTTAATAAATCACTTATAGATTTGTCATGAGTCATGAATAAGAACAACTTACAGATTATGGAAATATTATGGAAAATACATCTTAGATTGTGTTTTAGCTTCCTCTTTATTTCATCCTGCACCAAACTGCACTACAGCTAGACCAGAAATATATTTATTAACAGCGTATTAACACTGATTTTTTGACCACATATGAACAGTACATTTGGACAGACTTTTTGATTTTTCAAAGACAAAGAAGAATCACGCTGGACGTATCATAGAGGACTCCCTACAGCGTGGAAATCTGGATTTAGTAAGCATTACTAACAAACAATAATTACAGTTTATAAACCTCACTTTGTTGGAAAGTGGTACAAATTTAAAGGATTCTAAAGTTTATTTTCCATTTAATATCCAGACTTTCTGAGAATGTATAATATGTATAACCACTGTGGACTAAAAAGTGATTTTCACACAGTTGTTTCTCCCATAATGCCTCTGGTTTTCATGATTGCCAGCTGATGGGTCAGATTTACCACAGTTTCATCATCAACTGCAGGAAAATATCTTTCTCTATGTTTCTCTATGTTTTGCAGATAGATAACCACAAATTATGTTCATTATTCAATAAGTCAATGGTTAAGTCTCATCAAAATCAATTTTAAATCATGCTTTGACTTCCGTGCTCCCACAGACTCACCTGATCCCAGCTGAACTCCTTCTGCTCCTTGTGGTTTCGGGCAGAGAGAAGAGAGCAAAGAGAAAAGGGTACAGAGAGTTGCACAGAGAGGGAAAGTTCACCAGGGAGAGTGTGTGTTTGTGCGTGTGTGTTATGGTGAATCGTTGCCGGGACAGAATGAAGAGGAGGAGAGGGGAAGGCAGAAGGAGGAAAAGCCTTGTTAGTGAGTGAGAATTAGTTGGAAAATCACTACATCAAAACAGATTTTTAGGGAACAGCAAGGGAAAGGTGTAGCCAAACATGCCTAATCAGAGACAAAGAAAAAGAAAAGAGCTTATCAACGTGACAGATTTGCTCATATTCAAATTGCAACACAGTTTTATATCAAAGATTTGACGTACATTAAATACGTGGAAACATAAAATTTATCAATATAAAAAAATAATGAATTGTCTTTAGATTTAAGATGCAATGTAAAACTCAGTCTTACTGGTTTGGTGGCAGCAGTGAGAGACTCCATCTCAGCATGTGTCATCCAAATATTACTGGTCGACTGCAATGACAGCAAACACACATCAGTCTCTGTTCCTGACATGAGTATAATGCACACTGATGATGCTTTTTTTAACTAAGTCTTACAGATCGAGTGCTGGCAGGTGCAGACGGACTAGTGAGGGAGACCATTTCCTGGATGGCCAGCCGGAGTTTGAGCCGGTGCAGAGGGTTGCTGATGCCGATCTCCCTCTGGATCTCCGTGTCTGACAGGTTGGCCATGATGGCGCCGCTCTTCACGTTGGCACGACACGCCGCCACATACCAGGCCGGCATCCCGACCCACAGCTGGGTAAACAGAAAGTAGACGAGGTGCACAAGAACACTTGTAATAATTATACTTCACAGATGATCAGATGACATCAACTGATTGTGGCTTTTATATTTGTCGAATACAGACTCTGTAGTCCAGACTCTAACTTGACCTATTACCTGTCATTAGAGAGTTAATGACATTATATCAGACTACAAGCAAACTTAGCTGAATCAATCCCATGCTTTCACAAAAAGGGAGTGTCATGACATAATACCTCAAGCCATGTAACAACAGTCGGGCCGTCCCATGAGGCGAAAGGCAGACCCTGACGACAAGCTTCCTCTAACAAGTCATGCCTGGCAGGGAGAGTGGAAAACAGCAGTTTGACAGAGATTAATTTCCTCATATCTCTCCTTACCACTGTCTCCTTTTAAAAATAGAATGTCACATTGAATAGGAGATGTTTAACACAACAACATATGTGTCCGGCAGCACCACAAATGCATGTATTTTTTAAATTCATGGCATCAGTGGTTAAAAAGATGCAGCCTAGATCAAATTGGTTTCATGCTCTACCAATGGCTAATGAATATGTAATTTACTAACACACTGTAGTCTACAGGAGGGTTCAAAGGTCTCTGTATAACATGAGAAGTGTGCTGAAAGATAGCTGATCTCACTTCTTTTTGCTGCGGCGATCTTTTTCCACCGTTCCAGTCCCGAGTTTAGCCAAACCTAACGGGTCAGCTGAGCCCAGGTCATCAGAAGGTGTGGAGGCTGTAAGGACAATATGTTAAAAATAACAATTGCTTTCGTTTTTCTGCCTCACTGTGAAGGATTCTCCTGCTGTCAACAGAAAAATCTGTCACTTGGAGGACACAAATGGTATTTTGAATGAGTGGTTTCCAATCTGTCCACATACCCAGTGAGGCAGATTCGCGTCCAGGTGCACCGATCCTTCCCTTTTCCTTTTTGCCAAAGAGACGACCAATGGATGACTTGATGCTTTTCTTTTTGCTGGCTTTGTGGAGGGAATCCTGGCTCGCTGTGGTGGCACCATCAGCAGAAAGACTAAACAAATAGAGAGATGAAAAACAGGATCAATGGTGAAATCAACACAGAAGCTGAGTGCATTTCGGGGCTTGTTTCAAATAAACTGTTCATGAAGAGTTACCTGCGAAATTCACGGTGGTCGTCGAGGCCCGCCCCCGGGTGAGTGTGTGTCATCCGGTCCAATCGCAGAGCTCGAGGAACAGGTGGAGGGGTGGAGTCGATCAGGGCGAGTGCTCGGCATTCTTCACCGTCTTTGCTATTCTGCAGGGTGGAAACAATGCAATAGATTGACATGGCGCACCTCAGTTTCAGTTTTAATTTGCAGGTTTATCAGTTTTCGACACAGCACCTGTCTGTCAGTCTCCCTGGCAGGTGAATGCGGCAGACGGGGGGTGGAATGTCCAGAACTGGGCGGCGAGGGAGACGCCAACGTGGAGGAGGTGATGGAGGGAGTCATGTAGCCCCTGCCGACACTGTCCCGTCCTCCCAGTGAGGAGGGAGGAAGAGGGGAGGCATCGAGGGCCACGCTGCTGACCCGACTCTCGATCTCCTCGGCCCTCAGCTCTGTGCTCTCTTTTTCTTCCTGAATCAGCCTGGGAGGAGAGGAGAGAGGAAAAAATAAAACTCAGACTTTACAACAAAGGAACTCGTCTATTTCATGAGAAAGGTGAGTAGCAGGGGGATGAGCATTTCCAAAAGTTTCCAAGATTCCTGCACATTGTAAAACTTGCAAAAACACTTTTTAATTACATTTTGGTGCTGGACCTTCATTGGGCCAGGTAACATTTTGCACCAATACATCAAAATAAGTGGTGCAAACATTTCTTCGGCCTGTTGAAGGTCTGGCACCAAAACCTGATGAATAAAGGTACTAAGTGTTTTTCTGCAAGATCTCTGCAAGAAATCCTCAACTTTAACCGCAATCTAAACAATAGTAATGGTATCATTTGCAATATCCTTTTGAATAGTTTGTGCAATATTAGTTCATACATCATGTGTAGCGTTTCATTCCATGTGCAGTATTTCATGTTTTAATTTCTCAGGTATAACGTTTCATTTTCATTTGCAACTTTTTGTTTACATGTGCAATATTTTACTTTTATGTCCATCATTTTGCAATGCTTCATTTTCACTTCATTTTTCAGGTGTAATATAATTATTAATAATTTAATTTAATTTATTTTTTCTTTTCATTATTATGAGTGGTATAACTTATTACCCCCATATTATTGCCAGCATCACTACTTTTTACTGTTCTATTCTAGCCTCATCTTATCGCAACTTATCTTATCTCAGTTTTGAATGTAGACTGAAATACTGACTGCCCAACCAACCTTAGGATCTCACATCTAAACTCTGATGCACATAAAACATACTTAATCTCCTTGTTAATGGCCTCCAGTTGCTCCTGCAGCATGATGGCCAGAGTCTGTACATCTGTCTGTCCACTGGGAGACAGCAGCTCCGATCCAAACAGAGTCTCCCTGTCATCCTCGTCATCAGAGCAGCCTCCCTCCACACCGCCTTCATACCCAGGACCCAGCATAGTGCTGCTGTCCCATTCTCCATACTGGAAAGACAAATGGTGGAAAGGATGCATGGAATTATCCTCATAACAAACTATATGTACATCATCAGTATCATTATCTCAGCCTAAGATCAACACCTTGTTGCTATCGTCTCTAGGAGGCCCCCACCGGCCGCGGTGCGCCCGCCTGACCACCACCCCGCTAGAGGAGCTGCCGTAGCCGGCCGGGAGTGAGCCACTGCCCTGAGGGTACCGCAGCTCCGAGGCACTCCCTGGAAGAGATCTTCGAAAAAGGGTGGAGGGAAGTGAGCTCACGCTGCCCGCCCTGTGGTGAGATCCAGAGTTCATTGGTTACGCCACAGTACTTGAAAATGACACCATTCACATTTCCTGGGTAAGAGTGCAAAATCACAGCATTATCACACAGACAGACAATGTACTAAAGGAGTTGCATCCATATGAATAAAGCATGTACACACTATTTACATATTTTTCAGCCAGAAAACAAATGACCTCCAGGCACACTTTGAATATTTACTTTAGAAAGTAGATTTTAGTGGAAGCGCATTATGAATAACTGGGAGTAAACAAAAGTTTGTACCCAGAAGAGGGAAGTGTATGTCTCATATCCCCTGGGATGCTTTTGTTTTCATTTAGGCATTCATAAAATATAGGGTAAAATGCACAAATACATTCCCACAAGGGCTGATTGTGGCGAACCTGGAATATGAAGAGCCTGGTCTGCCTCTTAGCTGATCCAGCTCCAGTTGGATTCGCTCCAGCTCAGCAAGAAGCTGCTCCTATATTGCACAAGAAAATAGAATATAATCTGCTTTTTTTCTAAGAAAATGATTGTTAAATATCAGACCTGCAACTCTCTAAACATGAAACATAAAGATTACATAGCTAAACAGTTGAATACCTTATTAGCAAGAAGATCGTCCTGGATTTTCTTCATATTGGACAGTTCCTCAGAGAGAGCGTTCTGGTAGCACAGAGAGATAAACATATATTTTTCATGCATTCTTGCTTACCAGTTTATAATAAACGTCCCCACTGATTAGTTCTCTCTTTACCTTCTCCTCTAGTGCTGCCATCCTCTCTTTGAGGTGCAGCTGAAGTCTCTCGTTGGACTCAGACAGAAGCTTGTCCACCGTGTCTGAGAGACGTTTGTTGTGTTCGTCATTCATCTTCTCCCTCTGCCTCGCCTAAAATGAAGCCACAAGAGAGAAACTCAGAGAAGAGAAAACAACAGACAAAAACTTAAGCTAAGATGCAGCCGAGTAGAAAGATTTACCCTCTGCAGCTCTTGGTTCTTCTCCTCAAGTTGGGCCTCCATTTGCCGTAGTCGCTCTTCAAAGTTTCCGTGGCGCTCCTCTGCCTAAAAACAGAGGATACAGGACACATGCACCAATAAGCCACAACATTCTGATCACTGGCAGATGAAGTGAATAACACTGATCATATTGGTACTATGTGCTGTTCTAATGGAAAACCTTGGATTTTAACATCTGTGTTGATGAGACTTAGACACCCAAATAAACATTGTCCCACAACAAGCACACCCCCTCATGCTAATGGAAATCCCAAATGTCACTGACCTACCCCCCACAGGAAAATTCAACCCACCACATGGAAAAAACATCAACCAATCAGGAACATGTTGAGGAACATGACAATGGCCCAACATGTTGATTTGACCTCCAAACTTCCTACACCCCATTCTGATCAAGCATCAACAGGATGCAGTGGAACAAGTTCGATGGACAGAGACCCCACTGCACAAGCCAGAGCACCCAAAGGATCCACTGCTAATGTTCTGGTTCCAGACCCCATTGGACACCCTGATGATAGCAGTCTTGACAGCATACAGTAAGGGGTCATTCCATCTCAAATCATCAATTTTTTAGAACAATTTCTGCTTGAAATATTTATAGCATAAATTTGGATGTTTAAAAACATATTTGGGAAATCTTAGATTGATATATTTAATACTTTCTAAGATTTAAAAAAATCCCCATTGATGCATTAAAACTTGAGGCTTCATTTGGGTGACAATATCACAGAAACAATTCATGATAAACGCCTGAAATTTTCACTGTTATTTCTCATTATGTCAGTAAGTCAGAATCCGTAAATATTGGATAAGTAGATCAAATAGTCTCTTGCTATGGAGAAGTTGAGATATGAAAATAAAATTGGAATGTCCCATCTTGAATACAATTACAAAAAAATGATAATCGAGAAGTCAACTAGTGATATTTTCTGAACCATATGTAGCAGCATATCACAATTATACAAAACAAAACACGTTGAATACTTTTTAATATGAAATACTTGCCGTTAAAAAATTTTAAAAAAATGACAACAGAGTTCTGGAGTTTCAAAATGGTTCTCCAAATATAACTAAGAAAATTAAAGAAAGAATAAATAATGTGGGCATATCAAGCTAAAATATCAGAGATAGCATTTTAAATATATGTATTTTGTGATGTACAAAGTTTCAAGCAAACCAGCGATGATTAAGCAGAAGTCCCTCATGACTTCATATGTCATAATACATTGTTAAATAACTGTAAAATAAGTCTAACTTGCAAATATGGTATTAATTTTAGCACTGGATCTCAGTGGCTAACTATCCAGCCAAGCAGATCCACTATGTGTTTGCCCCTGATTTAAAGTACCTTGTTGAGAGCAGCCACTCTTTGGGCGAGCTGGGCCTCGATCTCAGGCAGCGTCTCGGCCCTCTGTAGAGTCTGCTGGAGCTTCTGCTTGGCCTCGTCCAGACGCTCCTGCAGTTGTCTGTTCTTCTCCTCACTCTGGACACACAGAAGAAAACACATTCTTATGAGCTCTGCGGCTGCAAACCGACACTCTGGATCCATTTTCATATTTGTAAATACCACCACATCATCTCCACCAAACACAGCGGAGAGTCGTCGATTTTATTATAACCGCAGCTGGATGCCGGATTTGTTTGAGGCAAACTTTACCTGTCTGTGCAGGGACTCCTTGCTTGCCAGCTCATTTTCCAGCTTGTCTTTGATATCGTGGAGAGAAGTCGCCTCCCTCTGGGCACTGAGGTACCTGCAGGCAACACGAAGACAACGTTTAATGTAAGATTGCTGCTGGAATCTTATATGTGATCATCTGTGATTCATTAAGGCTGTCTGGTACACAGGAAACAGAACACTAATCTAAAAAAAGCTCACAAATTTTAAAAGAAAGGACAAATTTTGAAAGACAGGTATCTTTTGGCCCCATATCTTTAAAAAAAACACTGAGGATGAATGTTTAAAACATTTAAAACTTAGACCTTTCAAACAAACTGGACACTCGAGAGTTAACTTTTTGCTATTTGCACACAGCTGAATCCTTAATAAGAATTATAATGCAAATGTCATTATGTAAAACCACCTCAGCCTACATAAAGAGGGTGTCGGGACACCTTTGCAACATATTGCAGCCAACAGGTGAAACATATGGCCCTTCTGCTATGTGCATTGCAGTTGATGTATAAAATTATGGTTCAAGAAAAAAAAGAAGCTAGAAATAGATACATATAACTAAAAAACATCAGGTTACCTCCTCTCTAGTGTTGTAATTCTTTCCTCCATGTCCTCTCTTTGGCAAAGAGCCTGAAGAAAACAGCGATATATCATGAAATAAGATCAGACAAAACTGTCATAATATACACAGCAGGCCCTATTACACAGTAATGTGGCCAGGAAAGAGAAGTCTAAGAAGATGAGAATAATTTACTGAGATGTAATTTCTATTACTATAACAGTGGATTTATAAGTTATTCTGTATTGTTTTTTAGATTTGCACAATTACAGTAACAGAAATCAGCAAAAAAAAAACAAACAAACATTATAAGTGTCTCTGAATGTCGCTCTCAACACATTTAGTGCATATGAGCGCTGTGTTCAAATATACACTTGGGTGCTGGGACAGCTCGGGGTTTTGGCCAGGAAGAGACAGATTGGCCCAACAGACCTCTTTCACTTCTCTTTGGAGCTTCTGATTGGCCTCCTCCGACTTCGTCACCTCCCTCCTGGCGGCCGCAAGCTGTTCCTCTATTTCCCCAACCTGACGTGACACCACAAAGGGACGAGAGATGACACAGATTGAACCTACGTGAGTCAGTGTTAAGTGCCACAGCGCCGAGTGTAAATAGACATGGCAGTGAGTGGTTACAAATGTCCGTCTGGTCAATGCAAGGCTCCTAAAAAACTACACTGACATGGTGGAATGTGCTGATTTAACAGTCTGATGAATCTAACACACATGACGCCTCTCTTTCTACGTCTTCGTTTTCTCTTCAGTCCATTTATCACCAGAATTATATAAACATTTTCAAATTAGTCATCTTTATCATTATGTGAGACTTCATCACTCACTGCTACATCCAGCACGTCTATGATTAAATTCAAATGGCGTCTCATTTCCGACAACACAGTAGGATTTATGAAGCAGTTGCAATAGTGTAACCAGCCACAAGAGGGAAGAGGGTGACCAGCAGAAGCAGATCTATGTGGTTCTCCTCATTCCTGGGTTATACTGTGTTGCTGGAAATGACTGTGGAGTATCCTGACGCTGCTTTACAGGCAGAGTTGGTTATGTAAACTAAATTAGGAAACAGAACAGAAACAGGACTGTGCTTGCAAACAGGTGCACATGTTTTCTTCACACTGGTTTGAGGTCAAAAGAGGTAATTGGGAAAAATGTATGTCGATTTAGCAATATTTGAATCCAAATGTGACAACAGCTACGAGGCTGTTTGTTGATGTAATTAAATCTGATCAAATAACACCAATGCAGTCTTGTTATAGCCGATTAGTTAAGTGTGTCAGTTTAGACTCTTAATATATTGCATATGAAGATATTATTTCAAAACTTCAACCTCAATTGTTACCTAATCGTGGATATTTATTGTTATTGAGAGAAACTTAACAGTGTCCCAACTAAAGCAGGTCAGTTTAACCCCCTGAACCACCATTTATCAGTCAGAGTCTACAGAAAAGAGAAAGAATCATCGGATTATCAACTTTCCGACATCCATAAACTAATCACGTGTGCTGCTATTGGTAAATGCAAAAAGAATCTAAGCTTAAAATCATCTTTTTTCATGAAAATCCTTTTATTGTACATGTCTCATTTGAAAAATCGCCACAAACTAACCATTGGCTCTACCGAGACTCGGTAAAAAACTAAAAATCTTTTGCTCCTTGATGCAACCATGAAGCTATTAGTAATGTAGCTAAGACCAACAGTCGCGTGACAAAAATTTAGAGATGCTGGATTGAACTGCAGGCTGTGTTTACAGTATGGAAACAAATTAAAAATGTAAGTAGTAAAATAATATATAACATAGAGTCACTGTATTTTCTAGTATTGGTAGCATTTTGGGGCACATGGAAAAAAAATTACAAATTGATTCCAGGTTATTTCAATTTTTTGTAAAATAAACATTCAAAGAACTTATTTTTTTCTTATTTTTCTATGATTTACGGCAGTATAACTGTGTCATACTGCACAAAAGACATTATAAGGTCTCTATACTTCTAGCCATGGTTGTGCTGTTTCCACTGAGCCACAAAACTTGAAGTTAAAAATGAGCTCACAGTGAGTAAAAATGTAACAGGAACAAAAAACACCCAGAAACTACTTGAGGTTAAAACCTGAAACTGAATGCTAACTCTTAAAACACTCCTCTGAAGCCTTAAAACCATCCTTGCTTTTTAGATACATTGCTATACTGAAGCTCCAAACCTCGCTCTGGTTCTCACCACGACAGATCAACGGGATCTCGAATGCTCACCTGCCGGCACATGAGGGCCAGCCTCTCCCTCAGCTGGGAGAGTTCGGCTCTCTGTCGCTCTATTTCTCCTTCTCTCTGTCTTTCCAGCTCCCCGTCCTCCAGGCCAGAGGAGGGACCGTTGGGTAGCCGCTGGAATGATGACAATATAGCAGAAAATGAGAGTGATGAAGAGAAACAGTCAGTTAGAACCAAGATAAGAGTGCAGCTAAATATGAATGAGTTGTAGATGAGTTCAAATCACACTGATGGGACCCAGTTTCTACTTTTCTACTGACTGTCTGGGCGCTAACACACACACAAAAACAACTGGAACCAACATGCATAAAACCCTCCCTTACATCTTTCCCGCCGTCCACCCCTTGTTGACGTCTTTTAATTTGGTCTCTTAAAGAGATTACCTGGAAAGAGGGAGACAAAATGGGCAAACAGACAATCCAAATTAATGATTTCCTCACACTGAGCCTCATGAAGTATGTTGAGACATAGGAAGTTGCGTCAGACTTTACCTCTTGAGAAGATGCGGCAAGTTGATCCTCTAACATGGACACCCTCTCGAGGGCCACACGGAGCCTCTCGCGAACCTACAGAGTGAACACATGGAAATATAGAAGTCAACCAACACTTACATCACAACAGAAGTTCACCAGAAAGGCACATAAAGTGTTTCCTTGAACTGCATTTCAATTGAACCCACACTAGCAATGGGTGTGATCAACCTACAGACTGTACACAAAATCTACACTCTTATGCAGTCTATGGATCATCCTCATGAACAAGTCACAAAGGCTGAAGGGATTTATTCACCTGGGTCTTTATTGATCAAACTGAACAATACTCTGGTCTCAACGTAGGAGTAAAACTGTTCTTTGCTAAGATTGTAAAAGTAACTTTCTCCTACTTGCAGTAAAGTCTAGAAGAAACCTTTTGGTTGATCAATCACATTTATAGTCTACTCTGAGCAGGAATAACAACTCAGATAATCTGCCTCCTTGTAGTTTTTTAATCACGATAATAAATATGTATGATTTTAAGGAGTAAAATATATGAAATGTTTTCTTAGAAGAAAGTGATGGCTGCAGTTTGAGAGCTAAAACAATTGTATTCTAATTTATACTTCATCATACATGATATGTTGGACAGTCTGTCATCTGCCAAAAGGTCGGGTCTCATGTTTTTTTGAGCCAAAATCAATTTTATCAATTTTTTTTAATCATCAGACTGCAAATTTTTCAGGTATTTGGGTGCAGCAAGGAAATTTTGTTTTAAATACAATGCTAACAAATCACCTTACATCCAACAAATTACATAGAAATGTGAACATTAAAGTAGGGGTAGGCAGGATTTTGTCTTTCGTTTTTGCGCGCCAGTGGCCAAAAGTCCTATAATAACATTTCGACATATTATAATTCATGTGGCCTTCGAGGAAACTAGAGTTCTGCACCTCCTCTTGGCTCTGTTTTCAGGATTTAGAAATCTACTTCATGATAGGAGATTCTAGCCAGTCACAGGGCTTTTTTTAGCCAAACCAGGTGAGCGAGTGTAATCAGCAGTGGGCAAAGGATGTGTTGTAGCAATGGGATAAAAAGGGAAGTTGGGTCGAATCCTGTGTGACAAGTGAATGCTGACTTTAAACCTGACTATTTTTGCGCATTTACAACTTCTGCATATGTTCGGGAAGGAGTTGCCGGAGGAGGGCTGCATTTTCAAATTCTGGCGTATTTTTTAAATTGATTTTTTGCCTTTTCCAGATTTCAGCATCTTTCTGATGACTAATGATTGGAAGTCTACTATCCATTTTCGCTCCATTTTTGGTCTCCACCAGTTAATGAATGAAACGTGATTCTCTTTGGCAGCTGAATGCCCTCACAACCTTCATTAGTTAGCTGATAATTTTGCACACAGTCTATTTGTCCTTTTTTTGTCTGTGAAATAAAACTAATGGAAGCAGGAAGTGAACTCAGAAAACCCCACAAAATTAGCTAAAACACACCATAAAGCACCGCAAAGATAACCTGAGTAGTCATGTTATTATTTTTTGGGGGGCCTACCTTCTCATCTAGGGCCTTGTGGTGCTCGAACAGGGATTTCAGGGCCTTGAGGACTTCCACCTCACTGGAGACCCCTGCTGGGGACTGGGCTTGCCTCTTCACCACCGTCATCCTCAAACTGCGCTCATGGCGAGACACAAGACACTCCAGGTGTTCCAGCAACAACTATAGGATCAGATGAGGGGAAAGAAGATAGTGAGGTGACAGAAAAATGCAGCGGGTGAACAGAGAGATAGAAGAAAGGCAGCTTGAAGGATGGGGATGGAGAGGAAGAGGAGAATAAGACGGAAACCAAGGGTGCATGACAGGAGACAGGATAGAAAACAGACAGAGAGAAGGCTCAGTGAAGAGGCAGAGGAGTGAAGGGTTTTAAAAGTGACAAGGGGATGAAATTGGGTGGTGAGAAGTGTCCCGAGTAGCAAAAAGGGACAAAGAGTGAGTGGGAGAGATAAGGGAGGCAGATACAGACATAAAAAAAGAGAGAATGGAGAGAGCGGATGAGAGAAAAAGGAAGAAAAGGAGAAAAAAGCAGAAGCAAAATGAAACAGTGTCACACCCACACAGCCACAATGGGTGAGGGAGATAACACGGAGGCTGTTACAGTGCTAATAAGCAAAATGGCCGCTAAACATCTTACACGTGTGTTGTTTCTCTCCGCCTTGAGCTCGGCAATCTCCTCCTCCCTCTCGAGAAGCTGCTCCCGGCAAACGTTCAGCTCTTTAGTCAACACGGCAAACTCCTGTGGAACACACAAGCTGCGTTCAGGGGCGAGAAAACAAACTGTCTGAATGCACGGTTTTAAAAAGTGGTCTCAGCACAGCCAGATGGGCTGCGATGAGAGTTTAAAGGAACAAATAATAACTCAGGCATGGCATTAAAAAAAAATCGAGTGACTCTGGAAATGAAATAAAATTGGCTGCTCTGAGCACACACACACACACACACATACACACTCAGCAAATGCACACATAATTCTAAAAATAAGCCGAACCAAAGGCATCCAGAAACACACTTTGTGAAACACCTGAGACCAGGAATGTAGGAGGCCCTACATGATGTAAACCTACATAATAATCATGTAAATCACTGACACAGTTTCCACCAGCACTCTCTGTTGCTCATCCTCCTCTGTGAACTCGCATTCACGGACAGATTACATCACACTGTTACACAATGGCTCGGCACTGGAATGCACAAGAGAGACCCCAAAAACACAGCGTCGATATGTCATCTACAACACCGCTGGGAATATGTTTTTGCAACTCCAAACAGGGAGAGCGTGTCCTACATGACTTGCTTAAGAAAATAACATGCAGCGAGCAAAAAACTTCTACAATCCACGGTCAGTGATTCCTTTATGTGTCCATAAAACATATCTGAAGCTTCGACTCGGAGGCAATCGCTGTTTATGATGACGACGATAGCGTGCAGATGTTTATGGTCAGGATTACCTGCTTTATGATTCAAAAACAGTCAAAAGTAGACACATGAAACGGGCCTGCGTTTGCAAAACGGGGGAAGCGAGAAAGCGCCAGAGAGAGATCTCCACAGATGGTGACACAGTGGGTTCATTGGCTCTTGGCCTTATGGGATTGTTTCTTGCTTGGATAGGGGTCAGCTTCTCAGTTGGCTTCCCTTGTCCCCTTGTCATTTCTTTTCTATTTTATCTCACTCTATCATTACGGGCTAAGGTCTGCATTCATTTCATTGAACCTGCAGTCCTGCTAGACAATGTATGTGGAAACTGAGTTATGCAAACAGTAAATACACCTCATGTGTCATGTTTTTAAGGTTATGTACACAAATAAACACTCATACTAACACAGCTCAATTTTCTCAAGTGTACAGTGCTATGTGGCATCGTGTTAGAGGTGTTTAAGCTATAACTAATAATTATTTTTATTTGGTGATTAATCTGTCGGTTATATTTTGTCATCTATAAAATGTTATAATAAATACAAACTGCAATTTCCTTCCAAGAAGGCATTTTGAAACTGCTTTTATTTTTTGCTAATAGTTAATAACCCTAAAACGCAGATTACTATATAAGAAACGCAGCAAATCGAAATAAATGACAAGCCAGAAGAAGGGAGTGTGTGGCATTTTTGCTCAAAAGATATATAAATAATGAGCCATTTATCAAAAGACATGTTGTTATTTCCTTTGACCATGTGTGATTAAATGTTATGGTAGTATTTTCTTGTGGTTATGATGCCGTTTTAGCATTATCTTATGATCTGTGCCATATTTTGGGAGAAATGGCAGAGAAAAATATAAAGTGAACACATTAAACATGTACAAAAATCACTGTATGTTATATTATGATATATATTAGTGAATTTTGGAGTTTCATCATTTTTGTGTTGAGGAATTTTTTGGCGGGCCAGAAATCATGGCTTGTACCGGAGGCAAATTTGCATGACGCCTCCCCCTACTGCTATAATGTTATATAAACTAGATCACATCAGCATCAGTGGTTCTTATGCTTGACCGCAAGTTACTACAGTCTACAGTTTGCTGGCTAGGCAAGCTGTCGTCCAGAAAATGCATCAGAACAGCTCAGTTTTCTTATTTAAATTCCCTAACTGTGATGAGATGAAGAAGAGGTGGATTTATTTTTTGAAGAGCCACACTGACGGAGAGTCACCACCTGTATCAACCTCTGTAGTTTTGCAAACCTTCATCATGGACAACTGGCATTCACTGACAGTCCACAATGGTGAATGGGGACTAACCAACCTTCATCTTCCCATCCTATAAACCATTGGTGCAAATGTTTGCAGTGTATGTTCAAAAAAGAGCGTAAGTTGCAACATGGACTTAGTTTATTAGAGTAATTAACCTAATGAAGGGCTGCAAAGTGAAAATATTCCATATATACATTTCATGCTTGTGATTTCACATCTAACCTGTTTGGTTCAGTTTAAAAATGTCATTTGGGCTGGTGTGCAAACTGTCAATCAGTGCCTTAAGCAGACACATCTCAGAAATTTAAAACAGGGAACACTGCTTTTTTCAGATTTTAAAATCTAAATCACCCTTCTGATTTGTTTAATCATTCAGTTTTGGCTAAGTGGTTGATAATGGATTTCTGTGCTCTGACAACCTCAGGATGAATATTTTTTACTGCTTTACACAGACTTTAAAAGAGAATCTGCCAAACTGTATTTTACCAGATTCTTCAGGTTTCTATATGATTGCATTACATGATGTTAGTCAAGTCAGAACTGGCTTTTATCACAAAGCACAACAACAGCAAAAGGAATCTTGACAGAATTTCATTTTGTTTAATCTGCTGATCTACCTTACACATTAGAAGCTGGAAAAAACAGAAAAGGATCTCACATACAGCGCCGAGAGACATTAAAGTGTGACAGCACGCTATAAATACTGTAAACACAACATTTACAGTTAGAGCCGAGGATTTGTCCAAGTGGAAAAAAGGTGTTCAACTGTATGATAAAATAAAACCTCCAGATTCCAGTTATTATCAATAAGCAGTTTATACCCACAGTGAATTCCTACAAAATTAAGTATTCATGTGTGTTCAGCTGAAGTCATTAACAAATATTACCTTCCAGTGTCATTAATCATCCACTAACAATACAGTCAACAAACATAATAAACCTGATTACACAATGAGGAGGGAAAACTGCAAATGCAGCTGAGACTAGACAGCCAGAAGATGATAGAACATAAACTCACTGCAGCAGGAGAAGCAACATTAGTGAAGAAAACTCTAAAAATGCAGAAGGGGGGAAGTAGCTAGCTTCTACTTTCTAGTTGTGTCTCTCTCCATAATCTGTCACTGCAAAGGCTTAACTGTATAATGAGCTCATTTAACAATGACAGACTCAGAAAAACACACTCATACGTGACGATTCTCCAGTGACACAGAGGAAGAACAATGTTACCTCACAACTGTTTTCAGTTTTATGCTAAATTAAAGTCACTCTGCAGCAACTGATTAAAACTCTAAAAACTAAATTCTGTGTATGAAATTTACATATTTCTGCATGTTTCTCCAACCACCTCACTGCAGCTCAGGCACACCAGCTTACCTATGACTCTGCTCAAACACTGTAAAACTGCTCTGTGCAAGATAACAAGTATCAAAAAATTCAGCCATGCATGCTTGAACCAGAAAACTATTCTGAGGAGGAATAATGACACAGAAAACTCCATCCCGCAAGTTGACAGAATTGGTTCCTTAGTTTTGTTACATACAAAAACATGAAAGTCTGAATCCATGTTTTCTTTAACACGCCGGCATCAAGCATCCAAACATGACTGATTCTTCCCCGTACATATGGCTGTAAATACAAACACACAGCTTTCTTTACCTGCGGCAGAGCGATGGACAGCTGCCTCTGGAGTGACTCCTTCTCGTGGCCGAGCTCGCGGAGGCGAAGCTGAGCGGTGCCCAGGCTCTCCTGCGTCTCCCTCAGGTTCTCCAGCAGCCTCTCCCTCTCCGTCAGCATGTTGACCATCAGGGACTCCAGGTTCCCCGTGCTGCCTCCTTCATCCCCTCCGCCTCGGGGTTCCCTGCCACTGAACCCCCCTCCGCCCATCGCACCCCCGGGGCCTCCGACCCCGGCCCCGGCAGGCGAGGAGGGGCCTCCGCCAGTCCCACTTCGCCCATCCTCAGATATGGTGGGCATCACCTCGCACATCATCATGAGACCGTGGCGTGTGTGTCAAGTCAATATCTAAAATAAGGGGATTGTACGTGCAAAATGTCTTGTGGTCGTGCCTTGGGTGTTTTATGAGCTCGTACTAAAAGTTAGATGTACAAAATATAAATCTTTACATCTTTCCAAAAATATCATTCCTTTGGTCGTGTCTACATCTACATCTTCCTGTGTTTATTGCCTTTATGGTTTATTTTTTTCTCTCTCTGCTCACTTCTGTTCGTGTTTGCTCGCTTGTCTTCCTTCAGAAAGTCCCGACCTGCATGGTAAATGATCAGAATGCTTATGTGTTCTCCTGTTATGCAAGAGGAAGAGGGGAAGCCGTTCTGTGGGTTGTTAGGATTGGCCGAGGGTGAGGAAGGGAAGGGGATACGGGCAGGGGGGAAGGAAGGGATAAAGGAGGGCCGATGCTCCTAAATTGTGTCCACGAGGCAGAGCTCCTCACAGCACCGGGGGCAGGAGCTGCAAAACAGAGCAGACGTTGCATTAGATCCCCCTCAAAAAAATCCCCCTACAAATACAACAAATGAGAAATGACACTCCAAGCATGAGCTCACAGGCTGACAGACTAATGTATGGTGACTGTATGGAAATGTGACAACAATGCCAACTGATGATTTGCAATAAGCACTCCTGACGAATTATCAAATATGTGTGATGACAACTTAAATAGAATTATGAATCTCTGCTTATAAAACCTCTGCAAAACCTTTGGATTCTCGAGTTACAGCAAATGAAATGAGAAGTGTATTTGAGCAGCGTACATACTGAGTCACGCAACATGAGAAACGTCTTGAGGAGACAGGAATGAAATTATTACCGTTAAACTCGGTTATAGTCCAAAATTACACAGAATCCTGTTTGAGAATCTGTGTATTGAATCAGTAGTTCAACATTTTTGGGAAATACAGAGAGTCAGATGAGAAAATCAATACCACTGTCATATCTGTCTGTGGATTATAAAGCGATTAGGCAGTTAACTAAGATCAGAGTAAAGAATATAAATAGGAAAAAACAGCTAACTTGACTTTGTCCAATAAACAAATAATCAGACAAACCCCAAATTGACGACAAGAGTGCAGGCACAAAACTCTCAGAAAATCAAATGTGGTTTTTGCATTTATTTCGATTTTTAACAGGTTGTAGCATGTCTGTAATCTGGTGGACTTTGTAGCTTCAGACAGAGCCAGGCTAGCAGTTTTCAGTTGCTAGGCTAAATTAAAGTCCCTTTCCAATCACCGATTCAACCCCTAAAACCTTTTTTCTGTGTATGAAAGCTACATGTTTTTTCATGAAAATAATCCCTTCTTGCCTTAAAACGACTCAGATTTAATTGTTCATACTGCTTTGCCTTGAATATGCAGCTCTATGAAGTCCCTCGCTGTTTATCCACCCACCTAGCTGTAGCTCTAGCACGCCAGCTCACTTATGACTCTGCTCAAACACTGTAAAACTACTCTGTGCTACAAAATGGCAAGTTGTGACTTTGGAGTCATTCAGCCATACATGATTGCACTAGAAATCGATTCTGAAGGGGGAAGTAATGACACAGAAAGCTCCACTCTGCAAGCTGACATGATTGGCTCTTTAGTTTTGTTGCATATGAAAGCCTGGAGGTCTGAATCTGCGTTTTTGAGACTGTAATTGGTACGCTGCGCTTTCAAGGTGGAGATGTCTAGTGATGGCACTGATTTTTGCATATTTCGATCATGATATGTCTGCCAGCATATAAAAACACCATATGGCCATGTTAGCAAAGTAAAAATAAAGTAGTTGATTTTCATCTGAGTTTGTGTTTTGGTTTCAGTTCATGCTGTTATTGAATCTAAATGCAGCAATGATAAACTGGTAAGCCTGATCTATAGATTCAACAGTATCATCCACATGCATCTCCAAACCTGAGCAGGACAGAAAATAAATCATCTGTGTATAAACTACAGAGAAGAGTACCAAGGAAAGTACCCTGAAGAACTTGATTTTCAGCATTAGATGTGATCTTTAAGCCAACTGGCTGCTGCCTTATACACTGTTCAGGCATAACATTGTGAACACCTGTCTAATACTGTATTGGTCCCCTTATGTGCTCAAAAATGCTCTGAACCATTGGGCATGGACAAGAGGACCTCTCGGGGTGTCCTATGAGGTCTGGATCCAGGACGTTGGCACTGGATCCTCTGGGTACTCTGACTTGTGCAGTGGGGCCTCTGTCAATCAAACGTGTTCTACTGCATCCTGTTGATGCTTGATCAGAATGGGGTGTAGGAAGTTTGGAGGTCAAATCAACATGTTGGGTCATTGTCATGTTCCTCAACATGTTCCTGATTGTTTGATGTTTTTTCCATGTGGTGGGGTGCTTTTTCCTGCAGGGGTAGGCCAGTGACATTTGGGATTTCTATTTGCATGAGGGAGTGTGCTTGTTGTGGGACAATGTTTATTTGGGTGTCCAAGTCTCATCAAGATGGATGGTAAAATCCAAGGTTTTCTAGAAGATCACCACATAGTACCAATATGATCAATGGTATTAACTTCACCTGTCAGTGGTCATAATGTTGTGGCTGATCGGTGTATTTTACAGACAGCAACTCTCAGCTAGAAGGCTGAGGCTAGGAGTGCATTTCCCAAAATTCTGGGCCATTACTTTATGATCTCAATGTAAACACTGTGACTTCAGCACTCATTAAAATGTTAAAAAGGCTAATCTTAGTAAGTGAAGCAAAATAACAACTTTAATTTGCTCGCATTCTGAGTTTTCCAAAAAACTAAGAGAGCAATTATAATTCAAAGATAAGATCTCACTCCGCTGATGCTCACTTAATCGTCTGCATAGCTTAAATTACCTTTTTTTCACTGAATGAGGCCTCCGTCACACCCAGCAAGAGTGGGCCAGAATGGTATGGATCCAGGCAATCAGCATTACTATATCGCCTTGCGTGGCTCTCTGTCCTCCAGTATTCTTCACTGTCTTGTCTGGAGCACTCAGGGGCTCGCACTGGCCTTTATACTTTTAAGTGTTTTGGACTAATCTAGTGAACCATGCAGCTTTCTTCTTCTTTTTTTTAAGTCAGTGAGACTGGGCAGCGCAATAAAGAATTTCTTTGTTCAACCAAAATCATCCATTTTGTGAATCATGCATATTTAGCACATGGGCCTCAGCACCAGTGAAAATAAGTCTGCTAGTGGTCTTATTATCCGGAGCATTGTAGTGAGGGGAGTAGGAGAGACTCTCACAAAGGAACAGAGACATTTGGATGTGTAATGTTGAAATCTTATATTACAAGTAGGACAAGTAACTAAAACTGTTTGTCTGGCTTTGCCTTGTGTCTCTTGCAGATGAGTGAATGCAAAGAGTTGGCCCCCAAATGTCCAAAGTGTCCCTATATGCTGATGGTAAAGACTTCAAGTGAACTTCAATTTATAAAAAAATAACGATGATGAGCGAAAACTGAGAAATAAATGAAAATCATGAGGAAAACAGCTGAGAGAAAGGATTTTATGAGTGTAGCAGTAATGTAACATGACTAGGTGGCTAAATGAGCCATTATTTAACACTATTCTTTGTATCAAGACGGGTAAGTCTGTTTGAGAGTGACAGTGCAGTCTAATTCTGAGGCTTCAGTTTTAACACTGTGGCAGATTTTCTATGCGTTTGTGTTCCTTTCTGTGTTTTATGCTATTTCTATGTTTAAACAGTGTGGGTTCAGTACTTGTTGGAAACTAAACTATTTTTCGTCCAGAACAATCGCATTTTTGAGGGTCTAAACATGCTCAATATCTCATGAAAATTTGCAAACACATCAGAACTTGTGAAAAATTAGATATTTTATGAGACCTGCATATGTGTGCGGCAACATGGCTCTATAGCACCCGCTGCAAAACTTGTAACATCTACTACCGGCAGGCCATTTCACCTACATCAATAAAATTTGATAGGCATGTGCAGCACGTCAGGGCGCACAAAAAAGCTAATGGTAGCCATACGCTAAATCCAACAGAAAGTCTGCCATTTTGCTTTAACTGTGAGGATTTTGGTGATTTCAGATCATTTTCAAGAGTAATATCCTCATAGAAGGTACTCAAAGAAATCTCAAATTTGGCCAATATATACAACAGGCCTTGGTGATTAAAAGTCAAAGCGCGTGGCCGTGGTGGCCTTCTAAGCTTTGATGCTTTGCCATGAAACATCAAGTGCTCTCAAAATACCCTGTACATGCTCCAGTCTGCCTCAATCTTTACATGTTTGATTAGAGTCCTGCCCTGATGACATCCGTATGCCAATATCTATTCACAGTCATAACACCAGCTGTTGGTAACAGGAAATGACATGTTTTACACTTTGATTAAATATTATTAGCCGACTGGCCATATTAACCTCAAGTGTGCTGACCTAAGCCTTAACACATTGAAGATGATTCATGGGGAAAACTGTGAGTTGTCATCATATGGAATTTGGATGTCTCACCATGACTGCTAAAGTGTATACTTCATAGCTGCACATGATCCAGTCTGGCCCAAATTTCATACGCTGGACAAGAGTCCAGTCTGAACACATCAACGTTCCAAAAGTGAGTCATAGTCATAGCACCACCTACTGGTAACAGGAAGCTACGGGCATTATATTTGCACATACCGTTGCAAGAAAGTATAATGAAATGAAATGATATAATGAAATTGGTCAGCTGAGTGTCAATACCTTGAAATTTCCGCCACACCAACATACACCACACCTCAACGTGCGCCACGTCCCAATATGTGTGGGTGTGTGAGGGCCTGTTCAACAGTGCTTGCAGCTTTAATTCAACTTAATTTTGCAAACATGACATGATTCCAGTGAAGTTTTATCTGATTTTGCTTATTATGATACAATAACCCCTCCTTTGTGGAGGGGCCTTAGTGAAGTGGCTCTCCACCTTTCTCTTCTTAAAAACACTGTGTCCAGTATAATATAAGACCTCACAGTCAAAGCTTTGCAGAGTAAATTACAACATGTCAAGAAAACTGGGCTGATATATGCTGAGATTTCCGATTCTGCAGACTTTCCTGAAGCACTTCATTACTGATAACTCTACTAAGCAGAGCACATGTATTTACACTCGCTGATTTCATGCTTCCTCATACAGGTGTGGCAATGTGTGTATCAAAAGGCTAAAAAAAGGAAATTGCATATGTACCACAGCTTGGTATTGTCATATGCGCATCCAGGACCAAAAAAAGGCGGGGTGGCTGCTCGCTGGTAATTGGAGGCTCTGAATTAGCTCCTCATGCTGGTGAGCTGGCTACAGCACTTGGCAAGCTCACTGTGTGTCCCACTAAAAAAAAAGCAACTTACTTCCTTTCCCGCTCCACTGATGGATAATTACTGATGCAAGACTGACCTGGCAGTGACTGCATTTCCTTAAAATACAGTTCAAAACGAGATGGCTTTTTGGACTTTCTCTGCCACAGACAGTAAACCCACATCATTACTGCACAGAGCAAAGACTTGAAAAAGTGAGGCCGCATCGTCGTAGAGTGTCAGCGGTGAACTTTTAACCCAGAGGCAGAAAACTTAACGATAAACCTGCTGCAGGGCGGCAGAGGAAGTTCAGCTGTGAAATGCTCTCATGGAAGACGCCTGAGTGAATAAGATCACTAATAAAGGAGGCTGCTTAGCACTGAGGCAGCTGATTGGGATGATGGAGGATTATTTTTAGGTCTGAAGCATTTTGAACCAAAAATCTACTTGACGAAATGATGTGTCAACTATCTCGAAATATAACATAGAATCTTTCTGTTTTGGGGGTTTTAGATCATCCAGAATCACAATGGTGTCTCAATTATGTTGGCTTAGAAGACAATCAGCCTTTGTTTCCTTAAAAAAAAGCCAAAGATGTTCATTAATGTTCATTATGTTCAATAAGATTATAAGAGAATATACACAAAGAACTCCAATGTATCTGTACTGTAATGCACCTGTACAAATGGCAATAAAACTCTATTCTATTCTATTCTATTCTATTCTATTCTATTCTATTCTATTCTATTCTATACATTTCAAGTAGTTTACAACACATTTGATGTTACCTTGCACATTCTCAGGCAATTAATTTGCACAGTTCTGCACGCTGAAATGTTTTGAAACCTTTGATTACACTAACTGCTCAAATTTCATGTAGCACTGGTTCTTATTTGTCTTGTAACACTTGCTACGTACTGACTGGCAACATTTTTTAAAATCTATATGTTACTCTTTCCTGTCATGCACAGGCGCCTGTGGCTGAGGTGGTAGAGCAGGTTGTCCCGGCCCCTCCGCATGCTGAAGTGTCCATGAGCAAGACACTGAACCTCAAGTTGCTCCCAATGGCAGGCAGGCACCTTATGGCAGCTCTGCCATCGGTGAATGTGTGAATGTGTGATTGAATGGGTGAATGCAAAAAACACTGCAAAGTGCCTAGAAAAAAGCACAATAAAAGTGCAGACCATTTACAAGAACACCAAGTCAAATTCCTTGTATGTGGCAATTAGCAATATTCTGATTCAAATCTACTTCAACATTTAACGATGACACCACTGCCCTGAATGGATCCATTATTTACCTCTTTAAAAATACTCATCAAACTATGCCGAGGATCTCTGATGTTTGCTCAGACCTTTATTTTTTTACTTGCTCAGACGTTGCACAAGCAGCAGCTTCTGTTGCTTTGTGATGTAAACCACCTTAAATATCCTCCTGAAATCCATTCGAGTTGGTACAACCCCCTTGAAACACATTGCAATACCACCACCAAGGTACAAGATGGCCTGCTAGGAAAACTTTCCTGGGATAACAAGAAAAAGTACCACAGTGACACAATTAGTGACTTTTTTTAACAATACCAGCTGACAGTCATACTTCTCTGCATTCCCACTGTGTCATATGATGACTCCACACCGGAATAACAAAACAAAAAAAATAATCATTGCTGTAGTCCTGATTCAGTAGAGTACAAAATATAAGTGTGCAGCCTGCAGTTTAGACTGAGGCATCAGCTGTGAGGTCACTGGGCTTCGGGACCTGTGTGTGTTTATGAGTTAACCAGAAAACAAGAACTGTGGAATAGTTATCGGGTCATAATGTTACAGCTTTATGAGACCTTTTCGTTGAGTAGTTGCTCTGTGTTTGCTGAGAGAGAGGGGTGGCTTGGAAAACAATGAGCCGGTGATAACATTTCCCTGTAATGTACAGCTACATTATCAGGCACGTTCATTAGATTCGCTGGTGTAATGGGCGAGCTCATGTCACAGTGTCACCACACAGGAATCGATCAGGGAGCGTGTGTGTGTTAGTGTCTGTGTGTGTGTGTGTGATTTCACATCATGACTGCCCTCATCATCATCATCATCATCATCACACTGAATCCTACCATGACTGGCTGTACAGTATCTGGCTGCTATATGGCCTCTGATTAGGCTGTGTGTTGGGATATTCTCAGAAAAATGGGAAAATAAAAGAAGAAAATGACGGCTTTTTGTTGTGTGTGTGTTTGTGGAAGGAAGAGAAAGAAAGAGCAGCAAAAAAACAGCTCCTCCAGCAGCAGACACTGGGGCGGGGAGAGGGAGAGAGAGAGGGAGAGAGAGGGGGGGGGAGGGAGGGGGGTGGTGGTTTGCAGGCTTCCGACAATGAGAAACTGAAGAATGAGGATTTTTTTTAAACATCCAATTGAATGTTAAATCACCTTCACAGCGAGAGGAGAACGCATGCATGTCGGGATGCATTCCTGGTATTTCAATAATAATAATTAAAAAAAACCAGAGCATATAGCGACTGATAATGAACCCCACCACCTTTCCTCCATCCCCTCCTAATACCATGAAACGCTCCCCCCCCCCTCAAGAAACGCATCATTGGAATCGATAAGTGATTGTCGGCAGCTGTGGTGTAGAAGAAGAGGAATGAAAGCAAAAAAAAAAAAAAAACGGATCCTGACTTTTAACGCGCGTCTTGGCATCCACATACGAAAATGACGAGGCTCTCCAGATGACAGGTCGATTGATCTGTGGCTACCCACTGCACACCCTCCCTCCCCCTCATCTCTGGATGGACGCATGCATGCATGTATGTATAGAGGGAAAGACCATTTGATGATGGTTGGCACGAACGCGCACGCGCAGATCTACATTCTTATAGTAAAAAAAAAAGGAGGAGGATCTCCAAAAAAAATTGCCCCTCGGTGCGTAAAATGACCAAATTGGAGCGAGATAAATCTGTTCTGTTGGAAAAGTGGCACAAAAAATACTATCCATCGTACATTTTAAGGCCTGCCTTTTTTTTCTTTTTTTTTTCTCCAGACATTATAGAATTCAACCCCATAGGGCTGGTGACAGCACTGAGACGAACTGGGTGGTTTGACTACAAAGCTCCCAAACGGCTGAGAGCTTAGTTGCAGCCATGATTAATTACAAGCAACACATAGTAGGCCAATATACAGTGGCATCTTCTGATCTTATGAGGACTCTCTCTCTCTCTCTCTCTCTCTCTCTCTCTCTCTCTTTCAAGTAGCTACTACCTCACCTAACTGTATGCAAACGGGAGCGAGCAAGCGCGCCCTAAATAAATCGTGCCGTGCGCTGCCAACACACCTGTCAATGCCTGACATGGGCACCAAGCGTTGCTCAAGTCCATCTCATATATTTGCTTCTATTCAAACAGATCCCCCCCTCCTCCTCCCTCCCCATCATCATCCTCACACACACACAGATACACACAGATACACACACACATATATGCCCCCCCTCCCTCCTCATCCCTCTCGATCCTTGACAACACAATGTTAGGTACTTGTTATCACACGCTTGCACGCACACATGCATGTATCGGTGCATGCACGTCCCCCTCCTTCCTTTCTGCTGCGTCTTTCGATGAATATTATTTTCCCCAAATGGAAAAAAAAGGGATGCGATGGGGCGGTGTGAAGTTGCATCCTTACCACAGTCGTCGGGGGGGAGCCTGTAGTGTCCATGTTTGCTGTTAAATATCCCTTAGGTCCATCATCTCCGCGGATCCTTTACCTCGGTGTGCGTGCCGCCACCGCCACCCCCCAAAAAACAAAAAAAAGCGTAAAGTAAAAAAGCTCACCGCCGTGTTCTGTCTTTTTTTGTCTCTCTCTCTCTGTGTCTCTCTCTCTCTCGCTCTCGCTTTTTTTTTCTCTCCACATGTAAACGGCAAAGGAAGGGGGACGCGAAGAGAGACGATACGCCACCTTACCACAGACTCCCCCTCTGTCGGATTGGAAGGTAATGGGTCTTAAAGAAACATTCTCTCAGCATTCTCCGCATCTCTGTGATTTACGCGCGCACCACGCGCTCTCACGCGCACACTTCACAGGCCAATCAAACACCTGATTAATTATACAGTGTGTATGTATATCTGAGACAGGAGCAAACTCACTGACAGACATTTTTGCTTTGCGCATTGTGCACTGTTTTTTTATTATTATTATTTTGAACTGCAATCAGTGCACAAAATCACCACTTTAACGGGAATATAGAAGTGTGATGGACAGCATGCCTGCAGACGATGCTGTCTGAGTGTGTTGCAAAAGGAAGCTGCAGGCCCAACTTCAAATCATTAGAGAAACTTAGCATATAATCTACTAATCCGAGCTCCAACTGTTAACTATATCATTATATGTGGTAATCTTATGGAAGCATCCACATAAATCGCAGTTATTCACATGCAGAGCATCACCTTTAACCTATTCTACACCAAACTTACTGTCTATTTCATGTATGTCAGAGCAAACATAAGCTCTTACTTATCCAAGAATATCTGCAGTGTAGTTGCCAGTAATATTAAATCAAAGTATGTTTAAAATGAATGCTATTATACATAATCCTATTACATTTATGGAGCTATACATCCATATTTGCTGCCCTTAATTTAACATCCACACAGAGGGAATCCAGCAGCTCATGCATGCTTAAAATGTCCCTGTTATTAATATGCATGTTGGTATTGATATCACATTTGTAAACAGATCAGTAGGTCCTTCTCTCTCACTCTCCCCCCGTATGTGTGTGTCTGCATGTGTGTGTGTGTGTGGCTCAGTAAACATAAGGTGGTGCTGTCTTTAAGAGAGAGAGCCTGGGAAGGGGTGATGTAATGTGTTCTCAGACAATGATGTCATCGGCTGAGACACGGCAAGGATTTAAAGTGACAAAGGCATTTTCAGTGGCTCCATGTAATTCTGCATCAGGTCTCCTCAGAGAGCAGCAAACCGAGCACCCAGGGGACCGTCTTTGGGGGGGGTGGTGGTGGGAGGAAGAAAAGGATGTAACATAAATGTGATTCTTGCTCATATTAGAAGCGGGAGTCTGCGTCTCGATGTAGCACACAACATGTTTATTCAATCAGGATGCGATCTGTGATACAAAACACATTTTTGTTACAGTGACAATAACAGGGTTATGTTGCCAGACCAAAAGCAGCCATCATCTATAATTCCTGTGTTGTGTTAGATATGTATTTTGAGAGGAATGAATGTGTTAACTTCACATACTGAACACGTATTTCACAGCAACTGTACATAATGTATTTGGTTTTGTACCATCACCTGCAAGAACTACAGTATATTTCCATACATAGTTGTATTTGATGATATATTAAGACTTTCCATTGTATTTGCATTGATATCCAACTAATGAAAATGGAAATGTTCAAGTTTACCATATATTATGTCCATTTCTGATTTCCTATGTTCCCATTATAGAATTTCTGATTCAAAGTTCAGTCAAAAATCCTTCACAGTCCTCATTCTTTCTCATTTTCTGTCACAATAAATCACATAACTGTGTTCTTGTCCTCCCAAGTTCTTCACTTAAGCTCCTTAAGCCACCACTGCTCTTGCCTCTACAAACTCGTCCTTAATACAGTTACTCTTGCCTTCCCAAAAGAAGCGCTCCGAATCACACTTCCGCCCTCAAACGAAGAGCTGGACAGAGCAACGGCATGTTTGTCGCCTCGTTCTTGCACAATCTCGTTGTTGTTCTCGCTTAAACTTCTACATTTCCTCAATACTTTCGCTCTCTCTTGGTCCTCTTTCTTGTCTTCTGACTTTTTCATCTTTGCACATTCATCTAGGGTCTGATCTGAGTCGGTGTCCTGAACAGGAGCTTCATCAATGGCTTCTGTAACGTTAAGCTTGCATTCTTGCCCTGAGTCGTCCTCACATTCTTTCGGAGAGGTCTTTTCACCCACTTCCTTCCTCACTTCTTTGTCCTGGATTTCTGCTGTTGAATCTTGGTGTGTATTATCAGCTGTTTGACTCTTTACATTATCCTCTGACGTCAGATGTTGACTCGTATCTTTGCTCTCTTGGTCAGATGATGTTCTACCTTTACTAGTCACTTCAGCTGGCACAGATTCAGTGATCAACAGTGTTTCCTCCTCTTCTGGCTTCATTGATGTTGGAGCACATGAGTTCCCATCATTCTTTGTTATGTCCGAGTCTGAAATACTGATGTCACATGCAATCTTATAGAAGAGTGAATGGTTCTCTTTCATTTTCTCCAAACTTTCACTCACTGTTGATGACATTTCATTGGAATCATTGTTGTCATCAGAGCAAGCTGGTTGGGTGTCGATGTCTGCCGTCTCCTCACTGCACAGTGTTTCTATTCCATGGATCTGCAGAGGCATGAACCCTTGCCATTGGTTGGTGGAGAGGAACCACTTGGCTCTCACATCAGAGGACTTGAAATCGCTTTCATCGTCATCATCATCATCATCACAGTGTTCTTCAAGCTTCTTCTGCTCATCGTCTTTGCAACCTATAAACCCTTTTCCTCCATCTTTCTGGTAGACAATCATGGATGAGACGTGGTACGGTGAATCTGGACGTTTGATTTTGGTTTTGGCAACCCCTGCTCTCCCACTCTGCTGTGTTTTGTTCCCAAGCTTGGCTTGAGTCTTGGATTTTTTAACATGCCATTGTTCTTCATCGTCCTCCTGAGATGCTGTGCTAGAAAGCTGAAGTTCTGCAGAACTTCTGAAGTTATTCTCACTGCTTTCAGAGCTACAGTGAGAAACACGGCCTAAAAATGGGGAAACAGGACAGAATTTGTCAATTCGTTAGTTAGAACGTAAGTGGTGTCAGCAGTAGATACTCCTATTTAGGGATGTCCTAATGATTTGTTTGCTTCTTATCTAATCCAAGTCTTTTAATATAAAGTATGTGACAATCTGGTCCAATACCATTTCCCTTTAAAGATAATGCTTTAGTATTGTAGATTAGCTGTAGTACCTGGTTAGGTACCTGGTTGGAGCCTCTTACTGTTTATTGCTGTAGTGACCAGGGGAGGTGGTCACTCAGACTATGAGCAGTTCCATGTTGGCAAGCAGAGAGCTTTGTGAGTGTTTAGCTAATAAAGGGCCACCATGACAAAGGGTTCTGTAATGCTTAATGACCCCTACCAGAACTCGGCTGGTCGATTCAAGCTGGGACTGACATAGAAATCATTTTTATATTCTACTGGAATATGTAACAGAGCTGTTTTTAAGGCCCATATCACATGTCTGTTGATTTAAAAAGCAACACACAAATGTTCAATGTGCTCAGTTTGTGTATAATTAGATCTATTATTGACTGAAAATGTTGTGCTTATAAAGAAACTTGTTTAAAATTTGTACTCTTAGTGTCCTGCCACAAATTGTACTAACTACTTCTGAAACCAGTTCAATTCAATTCAATTCAATTCAATTCAATTTTATTTATATAGCGCATATTTACAACATATGTCATCACATAGCGCTAAACACTGTAAGGAAGAACAGAAAACAGGAAACAGAAAACCCAACAATCTAAAGTTGCTTTTGGATTTCCTATGAGCAAGCAATCAGCAACAGTGGGAAGGAACCAAAAACCCCCTATGATAGGGAAGGGGGAAAAAAAACTCAGACAGAACCAGGCTCAGGGAGGGCGGCCATCTGCCTCGACTGGTTGGGTTGGGAGTGGGGATGAGGAGGGAGGAAGGGAGGGAGGGACAGCAGGAGAAGTTGGCGTGGGGATGGGAGGACAGCAGGTGGTGAGGCCAGCGGCTGCAGATCAGGGACGTTGAGCTCCAGATCGAGAGACCAGTGTGACAGCAGATGTAAGCAAAAGATCGGGTTTAGGTTCATGCCGATACTGATCAGTTAAAAAAAGGGTCTTGATCAGGATAAGGACATCCCAATACCCTTTTACTATAGGAGATTGCAATTAACTAATGTCTAGCAAATACTAGTTTCCTGAGTAAGACAAACAAACAAACAAAAAAACATGACGTGATTAGAAAGAAAATTGGTTAACCCCTAACCTAATCCTTGTGACTTCATCCCAATCACAATATTTTAAAAGAACTTTTAATTTTGTGTTGGAAAAATAGTAAGTACCTGCTTTCATTCTTTGTGTTCTCGCTGTGTCAGGGGGCTCCTGGTGGACGTCCTTCCCCAGTCCCCTGGTTGGGAGTTGGTTGTGTGTAGTACCACTCTCTCTGACTGCGCTGATAGATGGACAGCAACCAATTTGAGGAGAATTTCATCAATGCAAAGCACATACACAAACCATTTAAACAAACAAAGAAAAAAGAAAAACCCACCTCCGTATGACTCTCTCTCGTATTCGTTCCACTCGTCGGAGTTTGGCCTCCCGTTGCTCAGGGGTCAGACAGGGGTCACGGTCCATGTCAGGGGTCAGAAGGACAGAAGAACAGTCCTCCACCTGTTCAAGCAGTTCCACATTAAGATATATACATCGCAATAGGTTTGATACATAAGAAACATTGATATAGTTTCCCTTATAGGAGAACTATATCAGTGCTGTTATTCATTTTTAATATAGTGAGGGAATCTGCATATCTAATGCAATGAGAATTAATCCTAACTGCAGGCCTTGTTTAACAGCTCAAACACAGCCTTTACATTGTTTTATTGGCTTGATAACCAAAATTCACTAGAGCTGCTTGTAAACACAATTTTACCTTACTTTCTGTTTAGAATTATGCTACAGAAAATGATGCGTTACCTAAGTTTGAGGTCTCACAGTCCCCAGCTGTAAAACATTTTTGAGACATGCTTTACATCTGTGATTGGTGGTGACAGTACATTTTATGAATACAAGAGTACTCCATTGACCAAAATAAATATTTGAAATTCTGTAATTTAAGTTTAATGACAGTCTGTTCATAAGAACAGGGAGTTAAATCTCTCCAGGACATCTATTTTTCGTAATAATGATGATTATAATTATGCTCAGTTCTTCACCTTCAGCAAATGTACAATTCCAGTTTGTGTCAAGGTTAATAACAATTTCCACATATCAGGCTCAGAAATTTCAGAAGAAAATCTGAAAATATCACATATTATCATCCCTTTACACTGATGAGCTAAATCCAGTGGTGCCAAAACATGAATCAGATCCAGGTAAAATACTCTAAAATGCAAAAGAGTATTTATAGTTTGTGAAATAATCTTAGATTTTTTCTTTTACTGTTGTTTCATTCTTTCTTACCCTGACATTTGAGCTATCACTTCCATTTCCTAACCCTTCCTGGTCTTGACTTCTTGAGGTCTCAACACTCTCAGCTCTGCTCACTTCTGAACGTGACTCCCTCTTGGGGATCCTGGATGGTCCCTGATGCTGCGTTCTGCTAGTGTTTCTAACAGGCTGATCCGGGTGCATCTCCACTGAGGCCCGGGTTTGATCGGGGTTGTCCAACAACTGCCGCCTGGGCGGTTTGTTCAACAGTTTTTTGTTTTGCTCAGCCAGTTTTTGCTGCATCTCAGGTGGGATCTGCTCAGGCAGTGGAGTGTCGAGCTCAGCTGGGGGATCCTCAACGGAGACTCGTCTGGCCACAAGTGAGGATGGCAGTACGGCTGTCATAACACGTGTTACCCTTAAGGGAAAGGGGGCCTAGGAAATACCAACATAGATTAGTTATAGATTTGCATATATATATATATATATGTATATGTGTGTGTGTGTGTGTATATACATATATATATATATATATATATATATATATATATATATATATATATACATACACACACACACACACATTATGTAATGATTTGATCAGTTAATGATGATTTGGCAAACCTCTTCCTTTGTGTCTGAACTTTGACTCTGGGTGTTTGGAGCAGGTATGGGAGGTTTCTTCCTGTTAGTCATCCTCTCCTGATTCCTCTTCATCCTCTCAATCTGCTCCTCTTCACTCATTTTCATTTTCATCTTCTAGAAAATATGTAGAAATATGACTAATTTATCTCACAAACGTGTGACAGCAGAGTCCCTAACTGGCTTTAAATAGGTGATTATTATGGCTTTGTGTTTGCTTCTGTTCATGCAGAAAGGTATGTGTGCATGAACATATGTATGACTGCTTGCATGCTACGTCATATGTACACACACACACAATTATTTACATATATATATAGTTACATATATATAATTATATACACACATATATATTTACGTGTGTGTGTGTGTGTGTGTGTGTGAGTGTACATGTGAGGAAGAGGGGGTTGGGTGGCAGAGAGCAGAAAGATGAGCTTCTGCATTGAGACGTGGGCCTCTGCCTCCCCCTCTCGCCTACAGCAGGCATTGCAACATGCCCTAATTGCAAGGAAAATGAGAGAATCAAAGAATTGGAATTTGGCTGTGATTGCAATGAGGAAAAATCTGCTTTGATTGCTTCTATATTTGGAGCATTTTGGATCAGGTTGCATACCAGCATACGGGAAATTATGAAGAATCAAACCTTGGTTGATTGGCTGGTTGTGTCTGGTGGGATCCACTTTGAACCGGGCTGAGATTCTAAAGATGAAATGAAAACCGAGAAAAGGAGCGGATGGAGGGAGCGAGAGAAATAGAGAGGATGGGTGACAGGAACAAAGAGAAATCGGAAATATGAGGGTGGAAGGCAAAACAAAGCCACTGGGGGGGCTAACGACATGATTTAGATTATTGGATTAAACACCCATTAAAGCTATTAATAATAGATGTGGCAGAAAATATTCATACACAGCACACTGTATTAATATCACTCTATTTGCATTGAGTATATTTATACCAACCGGATGCGTCTCTGTGTGCTTTCACATTAAGGAGGTCAGGTTGGCTGTTTCCTCTTCTGTGCGCAGGATCAACAGTGTGGCTGTAGATCCCCTGAAACATCAGCACAGAAATACATGACACCATTGTCAGACCTGACTGTGTTCGTCATTGATAACGTCAGTATTTCCCACCTCATACAGCGACTCAGTCCAGCCTTGGCCCTGATCCCTGCTCTGGTGGCTCTGGTGGCTTTCCTGTAGTTCCTGGGGTAACGGTGGGCGGACTGGCGGCTCTTGTTCCATATCCTGCATGGATCGAAGTTGACAGGGATGTGATTAAAACTATGAAAGCATGATGGAAGACTTAGTTGTATCAATGCCAGACTGATAGACTGTCAATACAATACTATAAACATTTAAAATCAAATTTGAAAGAAAACACCTGCAGGCTGAAAGATCAAGTCAACAGATGCCCACAGACTGTTCTAACCGATGCCCTGAGAGCACAACAATAATTCCATGCTTGTTATAAGCAGTTAGCAAACGTCTGGGGCTTCTGACAAATGGAACAATGGGCAGGAGTCATACCATTGGCAGTCCACTCTGCAGCCTCTCTGTGGGAGAACCAGGAGATCCAGGATGTGGAGCTGCAGACTGGAACACTGAGGGGGAGACAGAAAAGGTCAAAGTGTTGACACTGTCCTTTTATTGTCAGGTTTTAATGTGCATAATCAGGATGGACCAGGAAACTTTACACACTGGTGGCCCCAAGTGGCAGCAAGGTGCAATTGTTGGAATGTAACATGACATTAGTGAACTCTGTTGTACTCTATAGCGTTCTGTGTCTTGTGACACTTCAGGCAATTCATAATATTGGGAAATTAGATGTCCAAGAACGACCTGCAGCTGGATGACTTTAAATTTGAAGTGATCATAATGATGTTAATGTGGCCAAAGTAGTCTTTTGCCCAACTAAGCCTATAAAGATCAGGTCATTCCTCTCCTCTCCTCTGCAGACTTAGAAAAGGTCATGCATTCCTTCATCTCCTCCAGACTTGACTGTTGTAATGCACTTTATTCTGATATCAGCAAGCAGCATTCAAAGACTGAAGTTAATTTAAAATGCTGCTGCTATATTATCCCAGTCTTAGCGGCCCTTGACTAGTTACCAGTGAGTTTTAGAATTGATTTTAAGATCTTACTGCTTGAATGATCAGACTCCTGCCTATATTCGTGATCTCCTAACTCTCTATGAGCCTCATCACTGCTTAAAATCCTCCAACAGGGCCTCACTAACATCTCCAGTCACAATTATTGTTATGTTGTTATTTTAACATGCTGCTCATATGTACAGGTGGCGGCTGTGACTCAGAAGGAAGAACAGGATGAATATAAATTGGGTAATGCAGGGTTGTGGTTGCTGACCTGATTCCACACATCCTATTAGAGCACATTGGGTTTTTCCAGGCAAAACTCCACTGTTTCAGTTGAGTGAACACAGAAATGTACAGTCGGACTCTGAGCAGCAAGAGCAGATGATGCTTACTGTGGTGTCTCTGTAGTCCCAGCAGGAAGCGGAAGTGATCCCTGTTGACCTTCAGCCCAGCGAGGATGTCCTCCATCATCCACAGCTCTCTCTGAGCCTGAGACTGCTCCTGATTAGATAGAAACTGACACATGAGATACCTTCTGGCACGAACATGCCGTTTGGTAGAAGGGCACATGACTTCAGCACTGTAGGTCAACACTATATATACCCAACACTCTCACTAAGACATACAACTAATAACTCCCATTAAGGATTAGCACTCCCAAAGATGAGATTGCCATAGGTTCGGTATGTATGTGAACAAAACATAATATATTAGTAGAAAAACAGCATCTGGCTTGTCATTTACAAATACCTGTGGCATTCCAAAGTTGCAGATGTGCTGAAGGTGTGAACGGATAACGGATAGTTCACTCTCCATTCTCTCATACTGACACCATACCCGCTCCATTTCCTGAATGTAAGGATTAGAGGACTTTAAAACCCTAAAAACATCCATAGTGAATATAAAAAACAAATTAACCAACAGACAATCAATTTCTGCTTTACTGATACGTGATAAAAGCTATTTATATAGTTATGCTGTTTCTTCCAGTGGACTTGTTGCACACCATTGATACGTCACACATTCTGGCCCGGATAGTGACCAGTTCTTCCTGTAGCAAAGCCTTCTGGGTCAGAACTTCTTCATGGACTCGAGGTCCTTGACTCTTCCACTCCTCCAGTTGTAGTCTGGACACTTCTAATGCACACTGGACCTGGTCCTGCAACATGGAAATACGTTTCAATCATTCTTTTTCATTATTATTCCAAAAAAGCACATTGTACAGCTATTTGTCAATTAAGCTTTTATATGTATTTTCCAAAAAGATACAATACAGCACTGAAAACCTATATATTTTTTAATTGGTTTATTAAACTGTATTTCAAATTTTGAGCAAATTTGGAGATTCCAAGGTATTTGGCTGGTTTAGGTTCTGGAATCCAGTGTGACTGATCAAGATATTGCACAAACCATCAGCTGATCTCAATATGTGGCATTCTAATGAAATGTACTGATCATGTGTTGGTTAAATAGTCATACATCTGTAGATTAATTACTAACCTTATCCATTTGTAACTGGGCCAGTTCCACAGACAGAGACTGCAGCAGCTTGTCACACCCACACAACCTCGTCAACACAGCCTGAAGAAGAGGGAAATTTCAAACTTGAAACATGTATTTAATCTCAGTGGTGTTAAGATCCACGTTACTGAATTAAGAACACTCACATCCGCGTCACTTTCAAGGGGCCGGAGCTGTGGCATTTCCCTCGGGTCAGGCTTCGGACTCTGAAATCATAAAAGTCCATGTATTGTTGAGGTTTCTTTTTTTTGAAAGAGTAGTTCTGATGCCACCTTATTCTTGTCCCAAGCCTTTATTATTTAGAAAATCTTAATTTTGTAGGTAAATAATCTTCTCACCAGATTAAGACATGCAGTATTTAGGGTATTATATGTGTGTTAGTGCTTAAACATTAAGATTGAGCTGTTTCAACAGAGCACTGCACAAGCTTCAGCACACTACAGTCCTGTAATATGAGTTTGTTTACAAATTTAAGAAAAAATATTCAAAATGTACTCACATATGATGTGTTTAGCAAACAGTAACTTTATGTAATACTCAAATAAATAAATACAATCATGGCAGTACTTATCATAGACAGAACACAGTACAGATGTAACAACTTCAGATATAATAGTACCTTTAAACACAATATCAACAACAGACATATGATTTATTAGTAACAAAAACATCAGCTCTGTGAGGAAGACATTGACATGGACATAAAACAAGTCATATACAGAACAGTACACATGACAGTATCACAGGGTCATAACAATATTGTTGCTAATACTGTTAGAGTCCAAGCCAACACAGTTATAGACTGAGACAGATATAAAAACGCCACAACACCAACTGGGACCACACAGAACGCCATAAGAACAGCACAGTTGAGCCAATACCATAGCTTGCGGTAGCACACAAACAGATAAATGGCTGCGGTGATGGTGGTGATGGTGGTGGTGGTGTTGTGGGGGGTGGGGGGCATGTGCAGCTCTCGATGAGGGGGGTAAAGGGGGCAGTAAGTCTGCATGTGCCCCTGTGGAGTAGCTCTGAAGGGAGAGACAGCATGTATATGAAAAGAGAACACATGATATTAAACAAAACATATATGCTGCTGCACAGAATGTCATTAGAGACTTCAATACTCTGTTAAAGTAGGTTTTACTCACTAGTACCAGTAATTACTGAATACAGATGTTTACACTTTACTCCATAGATGGGATGTGCTGCACACTAGTGTAGATGTTTTCCTGTAAATATCTATAATATCAATATATTTTCATCTGGTCACCTTTCCCAAAGGTCTTCGCCCACTTGGTATATGATGGACAGAGCCGTATGTAGGTGCAGGCTGTAAAGAAAGAAAAAGACAAGATGTGTGAGTTCTTGAAACAAAATTGCATGTTAAGGGGGCACTCAACTCTATATCGTGCCTTTAAATCCATAGTATGAGTTAGATGAGAATGCTGGTTTAATTTAATCTTGCCTTTTCCCTATTAATGCGGCTTTTGTCTCTATGGTTCTCTATGGGTAAAGCTAATTTTGTAGTCTTCAGCTCTGTTGTAGAGACTTGGTGGAAATAAGGAGTCATACAAAGCAACTTGCAAAAGGCAAGTTCGCAGGGTGAAATTAGCATGAGTTACCTTTAGATTTATAAAGAAATTGGTGTGTATCATACGTTTGTTTTGGTCTGACCGAAGTAAAACACAGAAATAAACCATCCTACACTTTACTGACTTTATCAGGGATCTCCATCCAGAGTTACTTACCAAGAAATATGTCATCGACCTAATCACTGACATATCTGCTCAAGCATGTTCGTTTACATGTGTGAGGGGAGACTTCCATTGCGGGAATGGAGACAGAGACAAAGAGATAACAGAACAGAACATCTTGAAAGACAATAGAACGTCCTCAAAGACAATATGGAAACCCATGGTGTTCTTGCACACATCGCTCTGCTGCTGACTGAGTCGGAAAATTGTTGCTGCAAAGAGAGTGGCCTGCTGATGCCTGATTTGGAAAACCTCCATATGTCCATTGATAATAGTAATAGATTACTGTCCTCAAGTTGATGTTTCTCCTCCCTGAAATCAACTCTAGGAAAAGACCAAGAGCGACTGCATCAAACGCTCAGCTATAAAGTTACTACAGTTCCAGGTACAGCCGTTCCAGGCGACTAATTTATGTGTTTACTTTCAAAACCAATAGTGATTCTTGAGAAAATCCTGCTTTCTTGGGAAAGCTGCAGGGATGTCATGCATCTCACACAAATACTGCCCCCTGCTCAACTCCCTTTCCCTGAATCTCTGCAACAGAGGTGAAGAGTGCAAAGTTAGCACGACACTTAGGGCCTCAATAGCCACATTAATGGGAAACAGGCACGGCTAGAATAGACTGGAATTCTCCTCTAAGCTAAAAAACAAGCAAACACTTGACCCTGCATTTCCTTCTATGCAGCTTAATAACATCTTTCATTAGACCTCACCACACACACTTCTCTCTAATGCCACAACTTCCGTTTATAACAGAGGCCACTTGTTAAAAAAAAAAAAGTTTAAGCCTGAAGCCCAATTAAAGATGAAAAGGCAGTATTGGGGGTTATTTCTGAAACTTTGGAAAGCTCCTCCACAGTCATGCAAAAATATCTTACAAATGTTTCCACAGGCTAAGAAGTGGTTTGTGTCAGGAGAAAAAATGAGCTTCATGCGTAAAATTGGTTCCTTGGTGGTTAAGAAATGGAACAAATTTGGACAAAACGCTGAAATTCCCACAGATAAGTAAATGGAACAGTAGTAGCCAATGACACATGATGGTAGTTATTTGAAATGAGATAAGGTGAACGGGTTTCTATCACTTATTTAACACACTAATTCTTCCATTGTGCATTACATTTTGTAGAATCCAGGGTATTAGAACATACACTACTATAAAGATAAACAAAAAAATAACTCCTGACCTTGCTCAGGCTTTGCCACCTTTCTGTGACTGGAGTTGTCGGAGTGGAATTGAACTCCAGCTTGGGCGAAGCAGGTGCATAGAACAGGGTCTGTGGCCCCACGAGCGGGTCATCATGGGGTCGGATGTCCACCCTTCCGACTGGTGTATGAGGTCGAGACCCCAGCTGACCTCTGGAGGTCAAAGAACCCGTCCCCATTATGTCTGTTTGTGGTGGCGTGTCTTGACCAGGAGGGCTGGGTGATCTGTTTGAAGGGCTGCAGAAACACCAGAAAAAGAACAGATTCCCAAACCAGGACCTCTCTCAGATAAGGAAGAGGCAGATTTGTTTCTGCCTTACAGTAAAGCATCTCACAAAAAAGAGACGCCTCGACAACCTGGTGTTTCTGTGACGGCCGCCCCGCCTCTCCCTCTGCTCCGACTGCGACCTCCCCATCCTCCCTCCGCTGAGATGACTCGGTTCGCTCAGAGTCCTGCTGACATGTCTGTGTTTTCGGGAGGGACCCTCTTCATCTGAGGGGGATTTGGGGAAGTCCACCGATTCAGTGCTGCCACCTATCGCTGTAAAATCCTGATAACTTGAGCAACGCCTGAAATGAACCGAGAAAAAGCTCCATACAGTGAGTGCAATCATGTTGGCTATAATCTCACGTACAAAGTGGACAGAGTTGTACCTGCTCATGGTGCTGTCTGGCTCCATCGCAGCAGATTGACTGAGGGCTCGAACCCAACCCAACATGTCCTCTTGAGTGTCTGCACTGAAGAAATAAGAGCGCATTCCCTGGTGCACCACCTAGTTTATATTCACAAATGGACCTTTATGTAAAATATTCCTGCATAAACACCTTAACATTTTGTTCATGTATATAGCTTTAAATATGACAGCCAACAAAATAGACCACATTTAACCATATACAGTGCTGTGCAAAAGTATTTGCCTCCCTACAGCAATCTTTTATTTTCGCATATTTCTCCCACATAAATGTTCCGGAGCATCAAACTAATATTCATATTTATTTAAAATTTTACAGAGATAACCCACAAAATATAAAATGCTGTTTTTTAAGTTCTGATTTATTGAAGAATTATTGAAAACCTATATAACCCCTGTGAAAAAGTAACTGGCCCCCTGAACCTAATAACTGGTTGGGCCACCCTTGCCAGCAACAACTGCAGTTATACATAATCCGACAACAGCTTATATTCTTATAAAGACTAAATGATGATACCTTGAAGGTGAACTTCCTGTTCTTGCATTCTCGCGGAGTGCAGAACAGGATTTTATAGCTTGGAAGTGGGATGCTGCCCAGCACAGATTCTTCTCTGCTGTCTGATGGAGTAAACAAAAAGAAAAAGATGCACTTAGAGTGCATGGAAATCCAGACAAAGTGCTGGGATACAACTGTGGTTCCTACCTTTGTAATAAAACAGACAGTAGTTGGAGAGGACGAACCACCTTCTCTTCCACAGCTTCAAACCAGAGCTGTCCTGCGGAAGAAATATAAATGTCCACACACTCTTCTGCATAAAATGAAGAAATAAAATATATATATTTTATAATGCAAAGCTACTTTTTTGTTGAGCCATCCTCTGATGACAACAGCACAGTTGGGGTCTCTCTTAGCGGCCTGACATCTTTTCCCAAAAGTTTGCACCTTCCCATCGTTTTCCTGTTAGAAGAGGGAATTATGTCACGCACCTATCTGAGCATTGGCAGTGTCACACTAAGACATCCACGTGCTTATTGACAAAAAGCCATGCAAGCGTTGAAAAAAACCTTTCTGACAGGAAAATAGGATATTGTGGCCACACTGGATGCTTGGCTTACTCTGTCCTGGTTGTCCATTCTGCAGGGAGAGAAGCAAAGTCATTCAGATCACAGTTGAAAATGAGAAGATCATGTGCAGCAGAGTCAGACAAAGGCACAAAAACACATGAAAATGCACAAACAGATCAGATAAAATAACATGTCTGTATAAATTATAGTCCCAAATACCATGTAAATCTCAAAACTGTGAATTACAATCAGTACTGAACAACAACTCCTCACAACGTAGCCCTGCCTACACATTCAAATGAGCTGCTTGAGACATGAGGCCTTACCAATCCAGTGTGAACCAGAGTCTCTGTCTGTAGAAGTGCTTCAGTCTCTCCCATGAGCGGCACCCTGTAACCTCCGAACACACAAATGCCACATTCCTATATAGTTGAGATAGTTTCCTAGTCAACTGTTCATTCTCTCGAAGGACTTGGTGCTGTGCTCTCCCACTACCAGCAAAAAGAAGAACTCTCCCACAATGCTATTCTGAGCCATAACAGGCCGGTTGCGCATCCCCACCACGAAACTGACAGGTGACAGCTGCGTCGCCGTGGTAGCAGGGAGGGGCCGGGGACTGTGTGAAAACCAATCTGGCAGCGGGGACGGTCTGGTATGAGGGACGAGGGTTGAAATGCATCGCAGGCTGCAAGAGCTGTGGCGGGGACTGCCGAGGACAGGAAAAACCAAAATAAAAGAGTGTGTAAAGTGGCATGTTGGGAACAAATGTGTCCAGAGGGGTGTGGGACTCAGGCTGTCTCTTAAGGATTCATCAGCATATTTAGCCTTTTGCCTCATATATTATGGTATGTCTCTCACATGTGCACCTGCTGTCATTGTTTTATACAGCAAATCTCTAATAATACTGCATGACCGCATAGGAATATTACAAATATTTCTCTGCTATAGAATTATAACTTGTATTTTTTATGTAACTTAGAGTTTCAGACACTCAAATAGGTCAGTATTTTCTAGATATATGGTTAAATCTGTTTATCATTTTCATCTTTTTATCTGTTTCATCTTAAAATCTATTTATTTCTATTTTTTCTCTCTATGCCAGGTTCTAACAATGGCATACATGTACAAAAAATAGGATCTTATCTATTTTAGAGCTCTCTGTAAAGTACAATTTTATTTACAAATCATAGCAAAGATTCATTCCATACATTTCTACTTCATGTTCAGCTACTTTCTTAATGTATTTATGAACATATGTAGGTAGAGAATGATTTTTATTCCTTATTTACTAAGTTTTTTTTATGTAATACTAGTAAAAAATCAAAAATTCTGTTTTTTTGCTGAACGCCTTCAATTATGTGCACTCTGCATGTACTATATTTCCAGTTGTTATTTATGTTTGCATATGCTGTATGTACATATGGTATAATTGATATCATAATCACCTTAACTGCAAGCTCAGTTTACAACTGAAAGCACCCTTTTAGATTTTAAAGTTGTATTTTACCTTCTTTAAGTTACACCTGCTTGGTCTGCTTTATTTTACGGCTTTTCTAAACTGTGCCTTTTCGTTGACCTCCATGAAACAGCCTCACAGATGAACTCCAAGATAAAAAGAAATCACAAGAAAGCTCTCACACTGAGCCACCACAAGCACTCGTGGGTGACCCAGAGGTCCGCCATGGTCCTGGCACCCGCAGTCTGTGTTCGTATCAACCACAGCCGCCGAGGCACCGAGGAGTAAAGGCACCAAACAATCAGCCCTTTTGTAGGAGGACGAGAGAGGAGACTAACAACTTCATAGCCGACGGGGATTACGTGGGTGTTGTGAAATATTTGGAAAATCTCCTCCTTAACCAGTGGGGGTCTCTTCGCTGGGAGAGGAGAGGACTTGAAATGCTAAAGAGGGATGGAGGGGAGGACAAACGGCGCGTCTGTGCGCGACACAGAGTGCGCTTTGTGACGCCCCGAGGGCTCCGGAGCATCATGTGAAGTCGGACACAGAGCATGTTGAATACATTGGCGTGGAACATAATCCTCTCTGTCGCTGTCAACAAAAACATTTGCATGTCTCCCACATTCTCGTGCTTTTTAATGTCAAGAAAATACGGCTGACCTTGATAAATGAAGCAGTGACGAAAGGCATTGTCTCAACTACTAATCTGACTGTCTAAGATGAGGACATGCGAGTGAGGTGTGCTGCACATTCAATGCAGAAAAAGTTGCAGTTTGGAGACATAAAACTTGGGTTTCAGAGCTTTGCATAGTGGGAAAAGGTCCCCTAGTGGGCCTGTAATGTTGCAGCCACAGATAATGCACCATATCAGGCACACAACACTTAATCATCACAGCATAACACTAATTCAATGGAACATCTGGGATATCGATGTGTCCAGTTAGGAAGCATAAGTGATCGAGATTCCTCCCCCCTCCTTTGATGGGTTAATAGTTTTGGTTTCCACTGTCCATTCTTAATTGAAATTGACACGGTTTATATCAATAATTTAAGTGTTCTCATAAATTTTTGCAGTTTGAACAGAGTATTTCTTAGATTCATTTTTAATAAAGATACATGATCTAAAAAGTAATGAATTACATGAAACTCAGATTATAATAAAGATGCCATATTGCTGTACCTGACTAATTGTGCCCGCCTGCTGGCTGCTTTAAGCTCCATCACTTGGCACGTTTCCTCACAGCATCTCCTCGGGCTTGGCTGCCCTCTTCTTGGCTACCAGCAGCTCCTGTTGCCCAGAACACTCTTCTCCTTTTCGTACTCCACTTCTCTCCTCGTACGTGTGAATCTCCCTCTCTGCTGCTGCTGCTGATTCCGTCCTGACTTGTGGCTGCAGTGTTTCTGCTCTACCTACGCTGACTGTTAACACTCAGTCCTCTAACAGTGACTCTCTGTGAGCCCCTTCTCTCTCCTCCTTCCCCCTCTTCTTCTTCTTTCTCCTCTTCTTCTTCCTCACTGTCCCTCCCTCTCACCCTTGACAGCCTCTCTGTGTTTTGCTGAGTGTGGGTTTGTGACTCAGGAATTTAGAAAAAAAAGCAGCTGTTCTTCTGCTTTACTCTTTTAGATTTCCAGTCTATTAAATTAGTCTTTTATTATCATCCTCGGTACAGGCCCAACCTTTCAGAGTATAATTAAACGCATCCACCAACTGATCATAGGTGAGGCAAGGTCACTTAAATATTTCATTAAGAGCTGAAGAATTTTTTAGAAATCTTCTTGCAAAACCTGCAATTTATTGTAAAGTGCAGACATAGTCAAGATATCTAATGTTGCATTAGAATATCAGACATCCCTATTGTCTTATAATTAGTCTGTCTAGACTTGAAAGGCTTCCACAATCAGGCAAAAGCATTTTCGCAGATGGTTGGATCTTATTTTGGTTTGGTGCCGCACTGAGTCAGCGTCTTGGGGAGTTCTTCAAATATTCTCAAGATAGAAAGTGAGATGCCTCCGATTCACTCGACTTGCATGCGGTACACAGGAACCAAAAAAAAAAAAGGTTGCTCAACTGATTCGGCTCTAAGAAAACAGCTGTACAGCGCAGTAAGGTGAAATTTAAACTTGCGACTAATATCAAAAGACTAGACAGGAAGAAAAAGCGCTCAGAGGGAAAAGTGAGAGCTGATACTCGGCAGCGGGCCGCTCCACATGCCTCAGGAGAGCTGGCATTATTGCAGAACAAGAGGAAGATATCAAAGGCATTTTAAGTGGTGTGATAAGAACAGTGAAGGCAGAGGAAAAGTCAAGTTGAAAACTGCTCTCACAGAGGAGCAGCCAAATGACCTGGATGGCTGGTTGTTTGCTGGCACAGTCTTTAGATGTAGAAATATTGTGGTGTTCTGAAAGAGAAATGCTGCAGCTTCACCACAAAACATTCAAGCCATTGCTCAACACTTAAATAGTCATCATGCCGTCTTATAATTAGCAGCTCACATGTCCAGGACATTTGGTTTTGACCAGGAAGGTTGTGACCCCGGATGCCCAGGATGTCCAGCTCTCACAGGGGACACATCAGTCTGCCTATTTATGGCCCCTCCCTTTTAGCAAACTACACAATCAGCCACAGTGACTGACAGCTGCATGGCCACTTATCAGCTCCTGTTACACAGCAGACAACCTGTGTGGTACGGCAATACAGGCAGCAGGGGCAGAGGCTTGTGGGAAATGTAGTTCTGTTTGACCATGGACAAATGGCTGTTCTTATTAAACTGTTATGTATGGACACATAAACAAAATTCTACTGTGATATTATGTTATCTAACAGCAAAACTCTCAGCATAGATTACATCTAGATGTCTCTGATCACAGAGACTCTGTATTTCAGCAGTTATACACTTTATTAAAATCTAAGAATCTGTGAAATGTCTGTACTATGCGATTGACTGGTGTTTATTCAATTTTTTATGAATAAAAACCATTTCTGAATTGCATTATTGTTATCAGTTGATGCAAATGTTCTCATGTATCTGTGTTTGTTTGTGATTTTAGGAGAGAATGCACTGAATTAGCAAACTTTGAACAACAGAGAGAAAGAGATTTAAAAAAATATTTTAGCTCAGTGCATAGACAAGAATGTGGAAAATACTGTACTTAACATTTACAATTTTTATGCTGTAGATATACCATAGAAAACAGAAAATGTCCTATTTTTCAATACAGATACACCATTAATAGTAAATATTCATTTTTATTGTATTTATTACAGGTTAACCATTAAATAACAGCAAAACCTCATTTTTTCTATTTGTTTGTTTAGGTTTTTTCTAAAGAAAAAATGCTTTTTTAAAAAAAACTATTTTGTACTGTAAATACCTATTTCTTTTTTCTTTTCTTTTCTTTTCTTTTTTTTTTACTTTAGACATACCATTAAAAAGGAAATAAATCCATTCTTAGTTCAGGTAATTCTTAATAACATTGATCTTGAGTTGGGTTTCACCGTTAATAAAATAATAGAAGTGCTCAGTGATTAAACTAAACTAAACTTGTTCTCGATCATCTGTATGTGGTAAAAACAAAACAAGCACAAATCATTTTTAACTCTTAGATGACAGTCAAAAACCTGGCTGGTTGGCTGAAAACTGCATGACCATTGATCTTCTACTGTTACACCAAACAACCTGCAGGGTGCTCTCATATACAGGAAGCAATGGCAGTGGTCTGCGGGCTCATGGGAAATGTAGTTATTTTTGTAGTCCACTATATGTATTATTATTTTGAGGAAGAACATCTATATTAAAGGTAATTTCACAAGTATCAGTTTTTTATTTTTAGTTTATTTTGCTTGTTAAAGCGATTCTTCATGTCAGAATGAATTATCAAGATAATTATCTAAGATTTACCATAAAAACATTAGACTTTGTCAGAACTCAAATTTTTAAAAAAAGTACGAATTGACAGATTTGGTTCTTTGTAAAAACTCCTTGCTCTACATATGACTGTGCCTTAGAACAGTCATATGTTCAGTCTTTTTTCCGTTGTCTTTATCTGCAAGCATGTCAACACGTTGCCAAGACTACTGTGATCTCATCCCAATGCATCATTGGACAACTACAGGACCAAATTATTATTGAAGAACTTCAATAACAATTTGAAGTTGTGTGCTGTACAGACACACAAATTATCAGTCTAACAACGACAAAATTAACTTTGAAGTATGAGTTCCTATTTTGGAAACTCACTTTATTATTCGTCATGATTATTTTGATAGCAGGATTAGTCAGATAAAATAGAACGTGATATTATAGAAAATCAGAACTGTCTGGAAATTCGTGATTAATCATTTTTGGAAATTGAAGATCACTCTGATCTGTCCACCTCATGTACTACCATATTTTATTTTATTGTCTTCCGAATGTAACATATATTAAGAGGAGCATGTAACAGAGTTAATACATCCATTTCAGTGTGCATATAGTTCATACTGTATTATAGAACATCTTGTCTTTTGTGTGTACTGACAGCAAGAATCCAGCAGATAGAGCTGTTTAATAATTTTATGCATCAGCGACTGCTTCTACTGACAGTTTTACCCAAATGATTCACTTCAGTAAGTTGTGTATTATAATATGTCAATTTTTTTTAAGAATGCTTCGTAATGTTACTATGTTATAGTATAATATATATAGGGAAACCAGTGTCTAGCTACAGTCTCTGGCTTACAGTCGCTTCTTGATATATGCGGATTATGCAAATACCCAGGGCCTCTAAGCCACCAGGGGGCCCCAAAGCTGCAATTCTACAATTTTATTTAGCGGACTATTTTATCCCCCCAAAAAAGAAGAAAAAGGAAAAGACAAAATTTGAACCACTGACTTCCCTTACCAAAGTTGAAGGTGTCACTCACTGGGCTATTTAGCTACAATACTACCTAACCAACGCTATCTGAGCAGAATAAAAATGACCTGTCTTTATCTGTGGCTTATGTGTTTATTACATCCCTTATATACTTTAAAAAATAATATAGAATATAAATGAAATAAGCTGAAATGATAAGCTGTGACTAGTGTTTTTGAGGCATAATTAAGTCACTATCGTTGGACTGCACTGTTACGCAGTGAGTGACGCCGCCGACAGGTATGATGGGAATGATTGATAACTAGCCATCATTCCCGTTAGTGGGGAGATTAATGGCTAGTAGCGTTGTGCCCTCAAAAAACAATTAACCTTGCGGGGCAGAAAAAAACAAGAAGAAGAAAATGGAGGAAGAAAAACGGTCAAAGGATAAAGGTAAGGCAATTGTTCGTGATGTGGGGTTAGGTGTAACGCCGAGTTTTTATCAAGTTTGCTTGTTGTTTGTGCTGCTAGCTAGCTCAGCTGGCCTTGGATAAATGCTAGCTAGCTGGCTAGGATTTGCCTGCTCATAAACCCAGCTTTAGAGTTTGCTTCATGAAAGTTGGCTAAAATAAAATGAACATGTCACACGTGAATGGACTGTGCTGTCCTACCACCGGACAGACTGACTGAAGGATGACACCCGTTAAGTGAGATTTTAGCAGGGAGGGTGTGTTGTTGTTGTTGTTGTACATATGTTTGCTATGTCATCATCCACAGGAAGTTGTCTCTCAGATATTTGCCACTTAACATTACTTAAGGATTACTTGTGATTAATTTCTGAAGTTTAGTGTGTATTTTGTAGACCTCTAATTAGAGGTGTGTTGCTGCTATATAAATAACACTAAATATTTTATAAGTGACTTACAAATATTTAATGTTATTATTATTATAATATGGTTTATTGTATTTCTATTCCAAGCTTTAAAAATTTAAAGTAAACATTTAAAAAAACATTCAGTATCTGTTTTATTTATTGACATATAGTGGATTGTTGTTTTCCTTGTATTATCGTTTTTTTTAATCAGTTTAACTTACCTGAGTGGCTCAACTTAAGATGCTTAATTTTAATATGAGAGGTTATCATAACTGTAGCCTGTTTTGCTCGTGAAGTGTAATAGATCGTGGCGTCTTAGGAATCTCTCCATTGTAGTTTGACAAACTAGGGGCCCCCAAACACCATGTTGCATAGGGCCCTCACAAAGCTAGAAACAGCCCTGACTTGGCTTGTAATGCACCCTTTTGACAGAAGGTGATGCTGTTGTCTTAAGTAATGAAGAGCACCATTGATTATGAAACATGGTTGGTCACAGGTAAACTAACAGTCCAAAAAGACACACATTTAGTGATCAAGGAAGAACTCCTTTGAGTAAGGAAAAGCAGCAACATCACAATCTCAAAATACTAAGAATTTAGAATCAGGAAAATGTACCTGAAGTATCTGGTGTAAAACACACATTATACAGCTTCTATAGTGAGTCATTTCTCAAATATTCTTTGTTAATTTAATGTTATGGACACACTGAAGAAAAAACTGAAATGTTGTCTTCTATAGATTTCTGTGCAGTAATGGTGATAGTGGCTTCATCCGGATTGTCTATGTGTCTTGGAGGAGGATGGGATGGGAGATTGTTTCTCTGCTGTGGAATCAGCTCCTAATTAATGTTCAGGAGGTCGGCATTCTCTCTACTTTTAAGATTAGGCTTAAATTTTTTTTTATGATGAAGCTTATAGTTAGGACTGGTTTTGGTAACTCTGAACAATCCCTTTGTTTGGCTGCTGTATGCCTGTAAAGGACTTTCCATGATGCACTGAACATATGTCATTTACTCTTCTTTCTCTGACTCTCCATACCACTAGCACGTCATAGGTTTTGTGCCTTCTTTCACTCCTAGTTTGCGTTTTGTCCTTTCTGCGGGTGTGTCTGACTCTGGAGCTGTACATTTCTGGTCTGCGTTTACTGTTACCACAAACCTACCCAGTGTTTCTCCTTTTCTCTCTTCCCTTCAATCTCACCCCAACCGGTTGAGGTAGATGACCACCCTCCCTGTGCCTCGTACTGCTGGAGGTTTCTTCCTGTTAAAAGGTAGTTTTTTCCTTCCCACTGTTGCGACATACTTGCTCAAAGGGAATTGTTGGGTTTCTCTGTGTGCATATATATACAGGAGTGCGTATCTTGTGTTACTGATGTCAAACATTGTCTCTGTAGGTTGTTGGCCCTCTGTTTGAAATACTGTAAGTACACAAATCTACAAAGTATTACACAGTTTGGCCCCTCCACCCATGAATGAGTTCATTAAGCACAAATCTGTCAGTGGCTCGAGCCACTGTCAGAGAAGATTGTGAACCTCCATTCAGACAAACAGCCTTCTCTCAAAACGTCCTGTCAGTCCAGGGCGCTAAGATCTGGAACGGTATTCCCCTGCCAGTGAGGGAATCTACAAGTCTCCCTACATTTAAGAGGCATTTAAAAGTGTGGCTGAGAGACACACAAACATGTGAGCATATGTGACCTGTAGAGCAATCCTTACAAACTGGACATGTGCAATACTCTTCATTTTGTTATGTTCACTCTGGCTCGAGCACATTGTTGAAAAGTGCAATAGGGATCGGTGCAATAGAAATCAACACAATAGGGATCGGTGCAATAGAAATCAGTGCAATAGAAATCAGTGCAATAGAATTTTGTGCAATAGAAATCAGTGCAATAGCGGTAACGTGCATTTATATCTCAAAATGTAGGGCGTTGTGCAATGGGACTGTGTGTGCAAAAGTTGGTTGTGCAATACAGATAATTTGGGTTCCTATTCACTGTCCCTTTTCTGGTCTGTGCTTAACTGTCTTTGTATTTTTATGTCTCTGCTGCCTGTGTTCACATGTATTTAGTCTGTGTACATAGTGCCTTTGTATAGTATGTGTCTTTATATTTTTTGTGTTTTATAACATCAACCTGCCAGGGGGTCTACAGATGGAAATTAGCCCTGGGCTATAATCTGGCATATTTACATTTGTTTAAATGTTCATTAATATGCATTGTTTACCCCTTTCTCTTAAACAAACAAACAAACAAAACTGAAGCCAGCTCTTAAAATGATTTCTTGTCAGACATGCAATATGTCTTCATACAATAACTAATGGAAGACAACTAAAGACAGCTTTTAATGAGCAATTGAACATGCGGTACTTTTATCAGTATCTACAGTGTACATAGTTTAAAGCAAGCCTATAGTCTGACTAATTTAAGAGAAAACACAAAAAAAGCATTTGTGATGATGTGAGTTAATGAACCTGACATTTGTATTTATGGTGACTGACATACAGTATAGGAAAAGCGCAATCACTAACTGGGCTCATAAATTTTATATGAACAGGCATTTATTATTTTACTTTGCAGATTTCATATTTGTAGGTTTGCTATGAAGCATTTTGTCTAGTAACTGAGAAATGAGAAAACGCTTGTGGGCGAGGTGTGATTTGTCCTGTCTCCTACATGCAAAATGCTCCTGAAAGTAATATTTAGGTTGCAAATTTCAAGAGAACCAGCGTTTAATCCAATAGCACATTGAATTTAATCTGAATATAATATAAACACACGGACCAAGAAAGAGAGCAACATGTTACTGACGCTCCCATCAGGCCAAGTTAGACTGTCGACAGTTTGAATGTGGGACAGTAGCATACATGACAGCAAACCCGCTGGGACCAATAGAGTCAGAATAAATGAGCGCTGCATATCATTGATAGGCTGGTGTTGGACCAGGTGGGAATAATATAATAGGAGCACATGGAGTGGATGTAATTTAGAGGCAGCTACTGACTGCAACTTGTCAAGCTGCTGTTAAAGTGTTCACATGAAGCTGGTAAATTCTATTTGAGGAGAGGATGCCGAAGAACACAACTGAGAATAATGATATTAATAAAGTATACGCCTCATAGGTTATTTATTTCACACTGTTGGTTCATCAGGGAGATTAGAATTGTTAAGTGTATATTAACATTCAACTTTTTATTTGAAGTTTTATCCACATGTTTTCAGTCGACATTGTTTAGCAAAACATACGAACACATGAGCATGAAATGTGGGACACCCTCACCCACCCGACTTATATGTCATGCTATATGTGTCACCTATACAGCTTATATCACTTTGCTCATGACACAAGCTTGAGCTTGAGCTAGAGTTACCGCTCACTTACATGCCTGGCATAAGCATGCACATACACAACATGTAGGGCAATGACGCTCTGAATGCGATTATTCTTGGATCGTGGTCTCCAGTTTTGTTTTCTTTGGTCAACGATGTATGTTCATACCTGTCATATAGGTTTTAACTGCACTGATCACTGACTGTAAATTCTCACTTATGCTCATCACACGAACCACTGCGTAAATCACACCTGACAGTATCTGATCGCAGGTATACTTGAAGGGTTACACATACAGACAGTCATAGAAGCATGTGTTTGTTTTACTTAAGTATTTAAAAGTAGGCTTTGAGCGTGATTTATGAGATTTACTGCAGCATTTGCAATCTTTGTCATTGAATAATGACAGTGACAACCATGTAAACAAAAGTAGATTTTTATTACAAAAAACACTGATCATTTCATTGTGACCCATTTATGGAAGAGTGTAGGTTGTAATGACATCTACGAGTTAACATGTACAGTATGCAGGGGAAATGACAGCATTTATAGAGTGAGAAATACTGGCAGTCATTTACTGGGGCTCTCCCCGGTGCTTGCTGAATGAGGTAGTGTGATGCACTGGTGGGTGCAGGAGTGTGAATGTTTGGAGTTTGCCGGTGCGTCCTACTTTTAGTTCTCCTCGAAGCTCATGCTTTAGGTGTGAAAGTGGCCAGACTGGAGGCCCAGCTGTCAAAGAAGGAAACCAAGCTTCAAGCTGGAAGCTCTCACATATCAAAGTGAGCCCCTTTAACCCAGAGGGAGGCGATTCCCACTCCCTGTTCTTTACAGAGCCAAATTGGACATTGTATGTGCTACACACTGTATATCTTATCCAAAACACATTAGAGAATGACCACTGAGACAAAAGCAGTAAATGCAGTTAAGTGCTAATTTCATTTTAAATGGTTACAATTTTTTTATTTAAATAATTTCCCAATTTTAACTTTTAACTTTTAATTATAGTAGTAAATACCTTATTAAAATCATAATCAGCTCATAAGTACCCAAAGTGGTGCTATAGAACTACACGTACAATACACAGGAGTATCAGACAAGAAAGTGCACAGAAATAGAAAAAAATCCTCAAAAAAAACAACAAATAATAAGTAATCCTGACTGTATCATAATAATATTAAATAGATTAAATGTGGGTCGGTGTGAAGTAATAATAATTAAAGGAATATAAATAAAATATTATCTACATGCAATACGTAAGTGTCAAAAGCTGTTGCATTATCAGCACATATCTGACTTATTTTAGCTACAGCAGCTCATTCTGCTCTCTTCAGTAAGGTGCATGAGGATTGAATTCCCATCCAGAAACCTGGAAGAATCTTTTTCTCGAGAGGAGTTTTAACTTTATGCAGCAGCTTAGCCTCCCTCTCTGCTCCCTCACCAGTTACAGCATAAAAGTTTATGATCCCTGCAGGCTGGTCGATGTAAACTCCAATTGTGGAGCAAAATGGGACGTCGTTTATATCTTTGTTGATGCCATTGAACCAGATCTGGTAACGCATTCCTGACCAGCACAGGCCCCAGGATTCCTCGTTTTCTCCGAGACCGCTAGGACCAGAGTCTGCTCTTCTTCCTGCTCCTTCATAGGTGGCTCCAATTACCACCCAGCCAGAGTATTCCACCTCCCAGTAAGCCCTCATGTTCCAGATGCCCTCTTTGCACAGCACCTTTGATGAAGGAAGAAGGATTAGAAAGACAAAGATAAACTTGTTTCTTCAGGAATCAGCCTGTAACTGTATTTTGATTATTCTTTCATTTACCTGAGGAGAATACTCGTATCTCTCTGGTCTATCCAGAACAGGACAAACCTCCTCAGTTCTACGACACACTTTAGAGCCACCATCAGAAAGCCACAACATCTTATTGGCAGTTTTATCATCCAAAGTGAAATTCATCCAGTCTGCAGGGAACAAAAAACAACAATTATATTCTTATAACTACAAACTAACTGTAAAACCAGTAAAATATTGCTGAATATCTTACGCTGCATCAGCTCAGCTCTGCCTGTTGGCTCTGGTATATTCGGCAAATAAACTGAAACTTTTTCTGCAAGGAAAGGAAATAAGCCTAAATACAAACATACACAACACAGACATGCTAATACATGTTTAGCGGAATCCATTACCTTCTTTTGCCTTTCCATTCTTGTTGGATTTAATTTTTTTCCCTAAAAATGTAAAGATCAAAGGTTAAACTGCACTTTTGTGAAGTAGGAAGTTCTTTCCTACTTCACAAAAAAATTACACAACCTTATAACAATCCCAACATGAAACATTAATCTTAAATTAAAAAGATGTTGAACCTTAATTATTCATAACATTAAGACCAACTGTGAATGAAGCTAAAAGCCCTAATGTGAAGTAATAACCTGACACTGACAGGCCTAATAGCCAAAGAGGCTCTACAAATGATATCATGTCATACAATTTAAACATGGTAAATTCATGGAGACAAATGAATGAGAAATGTGATTGCATACATTTTCTTCTCAGTATCCATGCAATAGGTGAAGGTACAGTCGTTAGGATTCTACTTCTACTTGAGATATTAATTCAGAAATTTTAAAATGCATATATTTCTATGGAAAAATTCTGCTATAAGTGCATTACTAAGCTTGCATGTTGAAAATCAGCACAGTTGAGGGTTTCAGTTAAAGCCAGTCATGCTGTCATTAATTGGTCATCACTGTCCTAACGGATTAGTATACATTCTGTTGCAAACTGTTAATATATATACAGTGTATGTTTGTTTCAGTGCAAATTTAATGATTTGCCTTTAATAATATCATAGTTTTACATTATATGGTACAACATCTGTACCTGATTTGCTGGTCTCCGAGATAATTAATGTAGAATTGGGTCCACTTGGCATCTTGAGGCAGCGTGCTACTGATCCCGTCCAGAGGCTTCAAAATTTTTCCACCCTAAGGTGCAAGGTCTTAGTCTTCCACTTGACTTTTTATACCCCTCAAGAATGATGAGTGTGTCTATAGGAGGGTCTGAAAGAGGTGTTGGGGTCAGTGGAATGGGCGCTCGATGGGAGGTAAAAGGGGCCATGCACTTGACTCTGACATATGGATAAGGGTAACAGATATTTGATGCCACGGAAACTTTAGGAGTCTGGCCAAAAGAGCAAGAAGATGGTCCCAGACATGACTGAAAGAAACGTTCAGAAACTTTCCTTGTCAGTGTTGTCAGCACGAGCGCTACAGGAGGTAGCAGAACTGCGTAAACACAGACAAACTAGACAAGAAGATCAACTGCGTGACAGAAAATGACCAAGGCCACTACAATCCACTATCCACTATTTTTCAATCCTATATATGCTTGCGCATGAGCATCTGTGAAAAGACTTTGTTTAAAAAGAAAATGGAATGTTTAATGATTCCTTTGATCGCAGAATCTGTCGAAATATTTCTTCAACTTGAAAATCAGCAAAGATTAATTATAAATCACCTTTGATGGTGCCAGAAGGTAGAAATACAGTGTATGGGCTGAGAATTTCCTCTAATTGCACAGATTCAAAGGAGGAACATGTGTGCAAAAGTGGGGTTTATGGTGTGTTACATTTTTATATTTTTGTCATTTCCAGTTTTACATCTATAATGTGGAATAGTATGTACTACTAAATGGAATAAATGTGATCTTGTGCATCATATTAGGTCAAAAAAATGGCTTGTCAGTCCAATTTTTGCATATTTTTGCTGTTTTCATCATGTTAATAATCAGACATACAAACAGGAGGCAAATGTGTCTTACTAAGTGTTTTATCATTTATTTAAATTTCATACATACACTCATAACAAACCAGCTCACCATACATATATAACAATAATGTAGGAATAAAAATACATAGAAATATATCAGTATAAACCTTGAGTGGTCCGGTGGTTTTAAGGAAAGAGTGGACGGTTAAAGGTAAATCCTGATTGAATCCCGACCTGATTGCACTTTGTTCCCTTTATTGAAATGTACAAGACCATTTACTGTATGTCTGCCTCGGTTATACTGTATATAAGGAATATATAAATACATATGTGCATATATGTTTAAATTCTAATGCAATATGTGTAAGATTAAGTGCAAGTCTACGCTGTTAGTAAAAGTTCCAGTTATATGGACCAAAAATGTCAATGACCGAGTTGTTGTGTGCAGTCATTTTGTGTTTAAAGCTGCCATTTTGGTAGCTACTGACTATAAGAGGGTTTTAAAATGCTAATTCAGTTTATTCCTCCTCCTTTGTGAGTAGACAGTGAGACTGTGTTCCCACCCAGAAACCTGGAAACAATTTCTCCTTAAAGGAGCTCTTAATCTGCTGCAACAGTTTAACCTCCTTTCCCGCTGTGCCTTCCTCTCCCTCTTTCACCTCCACAGAATAGAAATTAAGGACACCGGCAGGCTGGTCAACATAAACACCTATTATGGAGGACTTGTTATTCTCCATGATCTCGATGCAGCGGCCATCGTACCAGGCCTGATAAGTGGACCCGCTCCATCCGAGACCCCAGGACTCCTGATTCTCCCCCAGGCCACAGGATCCATGGCTGTTCCTCCTGCCTGCTCGCTCAAAGGCAACTCCGACCACAACCCATCCAGAAAACTCCACCTCCCAGTAGCCTCGGAAGCCTAGGATGCCTTCTTTGCAAAGAACCTTTTGGAACGCGGATGGGAATGTCAGTGTAATTCAGAGGTAATCTAACAGAACCTATGATTTACTGTAGCTGCCACTGAGAAGAATTTAAAGCAGCCTTGCTTTCTACTGGTAGTAATGCCAAACCAGTCGGTTCAGGTTTTAAATAAACTCAGGGGACCGCTGTTTTAAAACTGTTTACAATCACATCAGAGAGCTCATGCCACCTTTTACATCGTCTTCAGCATGGTAAATCAGGAGAAAGTACGTATTTAAATGACGTAACTTCCGACCTAAGTAATTCAATTACATTATCACATATTGTACCTGCGGAGAATACTCATATCTCTCTGGTCTGTCCAAGACGGGGCAAGTGACATCATCAGTCATACGGGCCACTTTAGCGTTGCCATCTGTGATCCAAAGCATCTTATTGGCTGTTTTGTCATCGAAAGACAAAGTAATCCAGTCTGAAACAACAGTAAGAAACAATTATTTAACAGAAGATCATGTTTGAACCAAAGAATACTTTAAAAAACGGAAGGTGGTCTTACGTTTGATGAGATCAGCTCTGCATTTGGGTTCAGGGATGTTTGGTTCGTAGACAGGGATCTTCTCTATGGTGGGTAAAATAACAGTTAAATGTCAGGAGATATTGGCAAGATTAGAGGAAAAACTTACTATATACTATAATCAAGCCTGTGATATGGTAACTGTCTTACCTATGGGTGCATTTCCACCTTTGATTTTCTTTCCTGAAAGCAAAAAACAACATTATTATTTCCCCTATATTAAGATCAACGTTCTTGACTGTCACATACACTATCTGCACTGGTGGGTGTCTGGTGTGTCCGAACAGTTGATGAAGCGATCCTCCACAAAACGGTGTATACTTAGAAAACCATCTGCCTCTGTCAAATCATCACATCAGCAGTCGCATACTTTCTGGCCCCAGCGGTTGATTCATGCCAGGCAGTTGGAAATACCAAGACACCTTACATGCTATAGGGTTGGCTCCAGTCACACTAGAGTGCTACATGAAGCTTGAAGATGAAGATTATCAGATGCACACAAATCAGATAAGATGGGGGTTGTAGATCCAGCCAGGAGATTTTAGGAGAGTCATCCGAAAAAGTTGCATTTGAAATATGGTCTCAAATCTCAAGTAGCTGTATTAAAGTTGAGTAAATGCGAATGGAATGAGTTGCAGCTTACCCTAAACTAATAATGCAGGTGACTATTATCAGAAAGAGGGGCTTAAAGCAGCCCTAGACAGAAAATAATTAAAAGCCTAACAGCAATTAGATTCTTAATTATGTTGGGCAATTGGCATCAGCATTCTTTCACAACTTTCCTTGAAGTAATAACTGATTAATACCACTTACATTACAGGCTTAGCCCTAATGCCAATTCCGTAACTAATACTTTGCTATCATGTGTCAGCTTGCAGTCGCCGCTTTTAAGGACGCGGATCAAGAGGAGGAGACAGTTAATCCTCACTGCATTAAGATGTCAGCATTGACAAACACAAGTAGTGTGATTTATTTATACCAACAAGCGACATTACCTCCTGTTTCGTCTGCACATTAAAAATCATCAGGAAAACTGAATATGTTGCAAAAGGCAACAGAAAAAAACTCAAGTTCAAGAGTCAGCGTTTGAGAGTTCAAGGTGAAGCTGCACTCAGCCGATACTTATAAATCCACTTGTCATCATTATTCACATTTTTCGAACTTAACAGTTATTTTTACGCCACTCAGTATGCATGTCACGTCCAAATGAGTTGATATTTATCTCTCTGCTGACTGGAGGCTGAACGAGACTATGCGGGAATGTTAAGCCACCTGTCTTGATATAGCACAAGGCGGTGAAAATAACTGCATTGTCTGACCTCATTACAACCCGACACCGTACTAAACATTTAATCAGCTTCAGCCTTGTTGTGACAATCTGTAAGGGGCTTGTTAGTGAACTTGTGATGGGATTCGACTGAATATTTTTTGATTGTAAGCGACCAACTCCTTACTTCCTCTTCCTTTAATATCAGATTTAGTCGTGTAAAGAAGGAAATTTTTTGTTTTGTGTAGGAAATTTGTTAGATTCCTATTTTTAAAAAAGCAATTTCCTTAGCGAGCCATGCTCCAGGTTCATATAACTATCTCTGCTCATCCTTTAACCTTGTCAGGATAATGCTGAGTCTAGTAGAGGCTGATGCTTACAACCCCTGCTGAATGTCACCTATTTTCAATACCAGCATTATACTCTACATGCAGTCTATTAAATACATACAGTACTGCGTGTTAAATCTTTTTTAATACAGATGATGTTGACACTTGCAGACCCTTGCTCCCAGGCAATAAAGCCATTATACGCCCCTCATAATGACAAGCTTGAAATCACTCAGTGAATTATTGCGTTTTCCACACAGACATAAACTCTAGTGACCCATTCACTCACGATCTGCCTCGGAGGATAATAAAAAAGAAGCCTCACTGCTGTAGACACAAGGAGGTTATTAAATCAGCACACTGAAAGCATCACTGCTGTCTAAGACACAAAACCCATATGAGCTGCAATAATATTTAAAGGTTGTAAGAAAATGAGATTTTTCAGGAGAAAACTGTGTAAATAAAACAGTACAGAAAATTCACCTCTGTCCGTCTTCCGGGTGTCAGAGATGATTCTGGTGGTGGTAGGCATCTTGATCTCGGCTTGAGGTTGGACTAAGCTGCAGCTGTGAGTCTGTTTGGGCCTGATGTCACTCGTCTCTCTGAGAAGGATGAGTCTGTCGGCTGAACTGTGTGACAGCTCAATGCAGCTCTTATATACCTTTAATGAAGGACAGAGGTGAAGGAATTACAGCGGGTGGCGTGGACGTGAGCGTGAGAGAACACTTGCCAGTAGAAGAGAAGGGGAGGCAGGGGTTTGTAATCGGAGCTGTGTATGTATGTTTTTACCTTAAAAAGGTCAGAAGGATGCTGCAGTGTTTGTAAGACACCCCCTGTTACTGAGTAAACCCCGCCCCACTCCCTCTACATCCCTGTTCACATTGCACAGTGACAGCATTGATGTTGGATGGGATGCTTGACTTATGCAAACACACACACAAATTCTGAGTATGTAGCTGCAAAGATGTAAATCTGCAAAGAATTCCTGGTGTTAGACATCCAGCAGAGTGCAAATACAACAAATTGAGGAAGAATTATTACGTGACTTCATCTGAAAGTGTGAAAATACACTGACAAGCCACTTTCCCAGGAACACATGTGACATCTTATGCAATGTAGGACAACAGCTCTTCTACTGTTACGAAGTGTGTACTTTATCATTTTTAACAAAAAGACATTTTGTCAACCATATTAACACACAGGAGAAGGGACACTTTTACTTGCAATGTAGGCCAGCATGCCAGTAAAGACCAAATTGATAAACAGACAGCTGAATAAATAACTTATTAATGATAACAAAATCTGAAAATGACATGAAATTGATGTATGAGTCTCTGTTTTAGATTGGTTAAATTTCACAGGCGCACCTAAAAAAGTAGTAGGTGAGTGAATATACTGTATATATGCCATAATAATTTCAAAAAATACAATAATACTGCTCTTGCAGCAACATTTATAGATTCAACATCATCGATTTCTCCTGTGATTATCACTATTTTTCTTACTTCAAGAAAAATCTGATTTACTTTTTAAATTTTCATTATTGTCATCAAGCTTTTAGTGATACAACTGTATGAATCTCTTAAGATGAAATAAGGTTTTGTCTGGTATAACTTAACTATATAGAAATACTATATCAAGAAATTATCTTTCTTTGAAAAACATCTATGTGTACACATACATGTATGCATACTGTACAGTTTGACCTATATACTAAGACTGTGAGTCATGACCAGAATTTCCGCGGTTCGTCATACCACACTCCACTACACTCTTGCTCTGCATTATCACATCAGCCTTTTACAATCACAGGGGCCTTAATGCACATGGACTGGGTTAAAAGAAAAAGCATGTCGCTGGCCGTAAACCTTTTCTTGTGATCACCTCTCCGCGGCGGGGTGCGTGTCTGAGGTGTTTACTGTTTCCGACACCCTGCCAAATCTCATGTCAAGGCTGCCCCGTCCTTCTTGTGTTCCCATCTGCCTGAGCAGTTGACGGACGGGAGCACTGATCACATCGCAGCCAACATACTAAACGGCACATACCAGGCTCTATAGTGTAAAAACTATCTCTAAGTGTCCAGTGGGAATCTTTGAAAATGAAGAAGCAAGAGTGGAGTGTGGTTTGTGTGTACATCTGGATTCCTCTGGTTCTCTTCTCATAGGACAATAATAAACCAGAGGCATCAGGCTTTTGAAGCAGTGGTGACAGACAAGCAATCTGTGCCACGTGACTTGAGTTTTATCCTTTCAAAGATTTTATAGTTCAGATATCTTGCATTAAAGTGGAATAAGGTGAAATTAATGTTTTGATTATATTTGCTTAATAATAAAGAATCTAAAATCTGTCAAATGTATTATTATTTGGCATAAAAACAAGATGTTTAGTCCAAAGTACCTAACAAAAATATCAAGTCCAATGTAAAACTACTTTACAAAGATTATACCTTTGCCTTGAATTACTCCTCTTCATAAACAAATAATACTGATGAACTTCACTTGAGATAAAATCTACTGAACCTGGTGACTTATCTCCGTCACCATTTGTAAAAAGTCACCCCATCCACTTTTACACTGTAATTTGCTTGGAACAGGATGGCCCGATTCCTGTGGCATTGATTTCCAAGATGTGTGTTTGATTACAAACAGACGACAGGATAATGGCAAGAACAACTTCAGATCTACTCAGATAAATATGGGTCATGGGGTCAGCTGGTGGCGCTGACGTGCATGTCCTGGTTTGGCCGCCTCTGTAACACGCCCATTAGCAAGCACTTTATCTCTACATACCTTACCAAAATTTCTCTTCAGGAGCTTTAGGGGCCCCCCAAAACCTTTAATACCCCCTTTCCTAAGGGTATATAAGGAAACCGTTTGCATCTTTGGAGCAGTACGCCGCTGACAGACGCCGACATTCAGGAAACCTCAACAGGGCAAGAACTGATAAAGATGCCAACCGGTACTGCCAGTACGAGAATCATGCCAGCAGCTGGCAGATTTGGTGAGTGAACTCTCTTTTTAGTCCTCCATAGATAACGCTTGATGATGAGGAAAGCTTGAAGTGGTGTTCAGTTTTTCAAACTTAAGAACCAAGGTAATCGTTAAGAACAGAACAAATGGCAGTCATGCTTTGCTTTGTATTCACAGGGAAAAAATCCAAACCAGTGGCTTCTCCTCCAGGTGAGTTTTTAAGGCAAATAATGGAAAATATATCGCTTTCATGCACTCTTTGAACACTTCGCACAAGCCTTACCTCTTCTGTTTGCTATCATTGTCAGTTTTTTTTGTTACAATGGCACTTTTTTCATCTCTTAGAAAACATCCCACACTATGAGCCCAACATCCCTGAGCCCACATGCAGAGCTGATCTTCTGAAACGTAAGAACAATAATTTAAATGCATTTGTATTATTATGACAAAATCTTATCCACACTCTCAGTATGTCGTTTTTCTCTTCTCTCACACTGCAGACTGGATCAACCTTTCCCTGGATGACAAGACAGCCAATAAGATGCTCTGGGTCACAGAAAGTGGATCCAAGGTGTCACGCATGACTGATAATATCACATGTCCAGTGTTGGACAGACCAGAGAGATACGAGCACGTCCCACAGGTAGGGTTTGAATTGTAGTCACAAATCTCCATATAATCCACCATTTTTTACGCTCAACTGATTGGATCCTGTTTTTCTTTAAGGTTCTTTGCAAAGAAGGCATCTTGGGCTTCAGAGCTTACTGGGAAGTGAACTATTCAGGGTGGGTGGTTATTGGAGTCACCTACGAAGGGGCAGGGAGGAGGGGAAGCGACGGACCCTGCGGGCTGGGAGAAATTGAACAGTCCTGGGGTCTCGGGTGGGGCGGATCCCACTATCAAGTGTGGGTCAATGGCATTAGCACAGAAATCTGGGATATTCCCAAATGCACCACACTCGGAGTGTACCTAGATCATCCAGCGGGTGTCATCAATTTTTACGCAGTTGAAGTAGTGAGTGAGGGGGCCGAGGGCAGAAAGGAGGTCCGACTGCTGCAGCACATCAAGAGCTCCTTCAAGGGGAGAATGCTGCCAGGTTTCTGGGTAGGACAAACGTCATCATGCTTGTTAGTCAAAAAGGAAGAGTAAAGTAAAGAATTTGTATTTTACATGACCATTTTCTTACATTTCTGTTTAAATTCCTTTTAAAATACATGCATTTATCTGCAAAGCATTGGGATAATTCACATTATAAATAAGACTCACATATATGCTAAATCTTTGTATATAGAATTGCATGTGTATTAAGCTGCTACTTGTTTAAGTGCTTTTTGTATGTATAAAACATTAAATATTGTTAAGTAGTATCATATATATATATATGTGTGTGTGTGTATATTTGAGGCATTGTACAATGTTTATTCTAGTGTCATATGTATATTCTGCACTTTAAAAATGTTTCAAAATGTTAGTTTGTGTGACTTCATTTGAATAAAATACATTTTGAAGTTTTGCTCTCTGACAATATTATCATGAGTTTAAAAAGGGTTGAAGACCTTAAACAGAAATCTGAAAAGGTATTAAATTAAATGTACTGTAATATTTTTAGTCCGCACACGATATAAGATCTAGACACAGATATTTCATACATGAATCAGTTTAATCAATGCAACCAATGTTATTGCGGTTTGTATACAACTTGATTACAAATAAATATTCATACAAATCAGCACATGCACCTGAAATTCTGGATACCTCAGCATCTGCAAAATGTTTAGGCTTAGTGACTCTGCTGACAGAATTGACAATAAACCAGGTACATTAAACACCCATCAAACAATATGACTTCCTTTACAAAACCTAATGCATTTAAGAAGGAGGAGAAGAGGAGATCCTCACTTGTAACAAAAAAAGCTGAATGAACCAAGTTTTTTAATGCTAAACACATTTAAGCTCAACATATCTGGGAGGACAAACCACACTTTTTTGCAAAGCTGCATTGCTTTGCGTTATACTCCAGTGATAAGCCATGAGGTATAAATATATGCTTACAGCATAGGGACATTAATCCATCACTGTCATGTGAAGCATCCAAAATGTACCATACCTTCAGCTGCTCTGGATCTTTCATTCTTCACCTTCCCCTGTTAACACCAAGCAGGGGAGCCAGAGGATTAGACTGGTGACATGAAAGCAGATCCTGAGAAGCAATAAACAAGATTGCATGTGAGCACATAAATAGGGGCAGCGAGGCTGGATGGATGGAGGAGACGAGCTGATGAGCTAGATGGAAGATGTAGGACAAAACTCAAACATAAGTTCACCAGTAAGAGCTCATAAAAACATCCACAATGACAGTTTTCCACTGGCTGGGTACATGCCTAAACTGTGCAGTCGACCACATGGATAAGAGTGAATGGGTGCAAATGCAATGTCTTTTACATTACTTTTTGAACAAGTACTTTTTCAGGTACAACTAACACAGAGTAAGCAGTTAAAGTGTCTCCAATCAAAAACAATTCAAAACTCTGAGGATAACCTGAAAGTGTTTTTAATGATGTCCATTGAAGTTATGTTTCAAGTTATATTTTGCCAACAGTGACTACTTTAATTTCAACAACATGCATGATAAAAATTAGGAAACATACACTACATGGACCTGCAAATACAACAAATAGAATGTTGCGGAAGGCAGATTACTTCCACACTCACATTATTTTGAATTCCATCATGTTACTGAAGCAGGATTTCTGTACTGCAGTTGTCACTGAGGGAGTGAGCTTTTGCATCAACAAAAAAATTTCAGGTAAGGTAAGGAAATTAAAAAATGTTTAGTTCAAGTGAGTTTTAATTACTTTCACCTTCAAAACGTCTTTATATAGTAGATTAAAGCAGCATCGCTTTTGCATTGCTTTCTATTCTACATTCATATTGTGACGCAAACTGAAAAAAATTAATACATTTTTAATAAAATATTTCCACTGACTGAGATGTGAGATATATTTATCCTAAAAAAGTCTTTGTCTCCCCCTAGAGACTCTCATTAGTAATGACAAGTTGTAACAACAAGCCTCTGGCTCCCTCACACTTTTGTCAGAGGTATAATATTTATCATATCTATTCATATTCATGTCTATAATCATTTTAGAAAATGATTTGACTTATCATATTTCTATATTTTTTCCTCCATAACAGTGAAATGTTTTTGAACTCATATGGAAGCAGTCTGACTTTATTGTACACTAACAGTTTCAGTAATGTATTATAGAAAGCTGACTCAGTTTTCTGAAAGTAAGTATTAGAAATACTGGTCTATTGTTTGAATTCACTGCAGCCACAACAGGACACAAGGATTTAATTACTTTTGTTAAGAGGAAATGTTGGTTATTAATTTTTAATAACCAACATTATTGGTTATTAATAATGTTTTTTTTTTGTTTTTTTTTACAAAATCTGAAACGTTCAAAACATAAATTATATTCAACTTTTAAAAATTTGTTTCTCCGCAGTATTGCTTTAAAAGTTACAGCATTTCCATTTGAAGCTTTGAGCCTTTTCCATCCTTGGTGGTGTCTCTAATTCCTCTTCACCAGAACTAAAAACATTTACACAAAGCCAAAAGAAATCTGATTATTTCCCTTAGACTTTCTTCATCTACTTTTATGCTTTCACAATCCATTTATTCAGAAATACATGACAAACACATGTAACTTGAATGTAATGTAGTACGCACTTGTCTGTTTTCTCCCAGGGTCAGCTAAATCTGACTCTCTCTTTATACTCATCCTCATGGTTGTCAGGAGGAATAACTACCTATGCTCTCTACTCAACCTCGCCGTAGATCCTTGACAGCTTCAAGAATAAGTGTAGTGACTTCAAAAACATGTAGCATAAGTTTAAGTGTATCTGTCTATCTGTACATCCATGTAGAGTAACGTATCAATCTGCCTGTCTGTCTAATTTGTTACAAGATATTCAGGTATTAGTGACTAAAGAATCCACTATATACACAGAACAAAAATATAAACTCATACAAAACGGTACACCAGACAGTCTGCCACATGACGCTCAGAAAGGACATGATCCTGTCCTGCAAAATGTCCACCAACTACGCAAAGCCCTTCAGGAAGGATGTGTTGCAGGTGGTGTATAATACTATAATGTCATAATTAGAAATTAGCTTAAAAAGTTGTGTTTATGCTACTAATCATTAGTAAAAGGTAATTAAAATACCTTTGACTGCAGAGGAAAAGCTAATTCTCCTCACAAAATGTAGTTTGTTGATTGATTGTAGTTTAATAGACGGTGTCATGATTCTAAAACTATTCCTACACTTCTTCTAACATACAGTACATCATGTTGATGCACCTGAACGCATCATCAGTGATGCTTCCTGGACTGTTTGGGCTGTCCCAACTTAACACTCCATAAATCCAGGCAACCTAGTCAGATCAGGCCCAGGTTGTGTCCTGGTGGAGCAGCGCCACCCACAGGTATCTACTGCATAACATAGTGAGATGTCTGTCAAAATGCAGATAATAATGTGACTCAGACCTGAAACAGTGAATGTTTATTCAGGATTTTGCAGAAACATTATTACTCAGTAGTTTTCTACCCACAGCTGCTGGTTGTCAGATTATTTACTTTGACTTTGAAAGACCATCAGTGCTTCTTTACATACATTTACGCACATGGCACAGCAGCGGTGACTTTATAATAATAATATTCAGTCACTTCTACACACCAGACATGTCAGCTGATCCACACAGATTCCAGGTTTATAGGATGGAATTATTTGTATTAAATCTTCTGCGGATGAATCCTGAACTCCATCAGAGCTGTCAGGACTCTTTTATTGAGATGCGCAAAATTACACAGCACTGTTTTATTGTGTTGTAAGACTGCAGTTACAGAGTGAATATTTCTGTATTTAAGCCTCCTGACACACAGGGGCTTCCTTCTCACACTCCGTCTGTTAGTAACCCGTCTCTTAATTTATCTCCACAGAAGCTGGTAGCGGGGCCCACTTTGACTTCTTGGACCCCTGTCAAGCCTCTTGCCCAGGCAGTTGGTCCGGTTCCAAAGTAGATGAGGAATGTTCGGGCCATCCTGAAGGAGCGGCAGGGGCATCGTGGCTGTCCGCAAGGTAAGAGAGGTGCTGGGCCTCCTACAGGCCAACCTCCAGGTAAGAGGGTTTGCTAACTATACATTTAATTTCATTTAATTCTAATTTTATGTGTAACATTTAAAAATAACATTTACATAAAAGTAGTATTAGATTAGGGTAAAGGTCTCCCTGCCTGAGGGAAATTTCCAGTAATACAAGGTACATAAGAATCCCTGGGAACGCTGCCACATGAAAAGGTGAGTTTTGGGTTTTAATTTTTTATATTCAAATGTCTAGTATTTTTAAAATATTGTAATAGGAGGTGGGATTTTTTGTTTCAGATTCTGCTGCGTTTTTCTTTCTGTTTTCTTTCAGCACCAACTGATGACTCCTGGACCCAAGACCAAGAGAAGGATGACAAAGGGAGCCCAAAAGACAAAAAAAGGTGAGACCCAGTTCCAGCATGAAGACAAGTGACTGAGCTGCACCAAAGATGAACCCAGAGACGACAACTAGCCTGTGATGAGAAGAAAGAACAACTATACTGAGACCAGGATGCACTGGCAATTTAAATGTGCTTCAGATAAAAATGACCCTACAGATACTCCACGTTTACACAGGGGTTTTGTATATAGTATATTGCAGTCTGAGAAAATATAGTTATTTTATGTCACAATCAATTGAAAAATGTTTCTGTATGTGTTTTTATTTTGAAAATAGGTCCTTCATCGACACCAAGCAGTTTGAGAAAGGATGGAACAGAGGCCAGGAATAAGTCCTTAAGAAGACTAAGGTGATGGGAAGCAGAGTCAGGACCAGTGCATGAAACATGAGACCACTCAACTAACACAAGGTGAGTCCCATGAAGTAAACTGGCTAATTAGACACTTTACTCTAATAAGAGAATATGCAGTTACATGACTCAACTGTAATTATTTATCTTTGAGTCAATGAAAGTTTCCTCTGTGTTTTTGCTTTCTTTAGAGCTCTCTCCAAAACCCCCGATGATATGAAAGATCAGCTCAAGAGAAGAAACCAAAACAGCACGATGTGAATCCAGATCATGGAAGATTGGGTGCTTACTATAGTGAAACAGAAGGTGAGACAAAGACTAAATCTTATTCTATTGTGTTTTTTGTTTTATGTGTGTTGTGCCCTTTAACAAAGGGCATCATCCATGGTCAGTTTGGCATCACCAGTTAACCTTCCATGTATGTGTTTGGACTGCAGGAGGAAGTCGGAGCACTCAGAGAAAAGCCACATAGTCACAGAGAGAACATGAGCTCCACATAGAAAGACCCATCTGACTAGCAGGTTGGTACCAATATCAATACCATTTACCTTGTGATAGTGTATTGTTGCATAATACTACTGAATCTGAATCTCACACATATGTCTGTGGTTCTTTTCTTCTATCAGTGGGACTCTAAAATCAAAGAAGACAAAGAAACACTTTGGAGGAGCCCCATGATGATTAACGATAGAAGAAACAGGCCGGGAAGAGGAAGAAGATGGAGACCAGCCCCAAACATAGAAGAAGGCAGCACCACAGCACAGGTCTAACTGCAGACACACCCATTTCAGCACCACCACCCAGGTTATATTATATTAGTACCACGTTATACCAAAACATAAACCTGTTGCATTGTTGCTGCTGAGCCACTGGGTGTCGTTCTAGTCATTTATAATCTTTGGTTTAGTCTGGCCTCTTCATCCCATTCTGTGGTATCTTTGTTTTTGGGTTGTTTTTTTTGCATAGTTTAACACAGTTGTTGGTTGTTTTACTGTTTGCAGAGACAAGAAATGAGGAAGTGTGTAAATTCTGTCAAGAGGCTAAATTTCTTGCTAGAATAATGGAGAATGGGCCCCAAGTAGGGTATGAACTATGTGCTGTTTTGGGTAGAATAAACTTTTACAACCGTAACTTGTTAAATAGGAAATACAATTTGAAACAATAATAATTAGACAAAAAGTAGTATTTTGAGTAAAATAAACCTTTAAAACTATTGTACGTAAGTTAGAACGTACTGCTTGAGTGGAAAAAACAACTTTAAAACTATGAGAACTTGGACACAAAGTAGTATTTTGGGTGGTATGAGTCTTTAAAACTATACACATTTGGAGAGAAAGTAGTATTTTGCATGGAATATACCTTTAAACCTGTAACTTATTAATTAGAAAATATTATTAGGGTGGAGTAAACCTGAGAAATTATAAGCACTTGGACTGAATGTAGCGTTTTGGGTAGAATAAACCTTAAAAACTGTATATGCTTGGAGAGACAATAGTATTTTGGATAGAATAAACCATTAAACTCAAAAGTGCTCGGGCAGGAAGTAGTATTTTGGGTGAAATGAATCTTTAAAACTATAGCTTGCTAGGGCCACCGTATAGCTCGCTGAGTTAAGGCTTTACCATGTGGGCACAGCTTGGCTGCATGTCTCTCTCTTCTATACCCCCTTTCACCCTGTCTCTCTCCCGCTGTCAATAAAATGGAAAAACTCCCCCAGAGATATATATAGCTTGCTAGTCAAAAAATACTTTTTAGGTGGAGTAAACCTTTAAACCTATAAGTACTTGGACAGGAAGTAGTATTTTGGGTGGAAAAAAAACAAAACTTTTTTTGTAATGGTATTTTGAGTAGAATAAACATTATGTACTACAGGATGGTCTGGCAAAGCACAAATAAGAGTAAATAAACCCTTAAAACCATTAAATGTTCTCTTCGTCCAATTTGGCAGGTGCTGCTGTCACAACAAACATGGGTCCTAGAATTGTGGCCCTACAACTGTGGTCCAGAAACTGCATGCTCCTGTACTGTGGACTATTGCATAGTACAGATTGCAGCCCCAGGTCTCACTTCTCCCCCTATTCAGTTTAGTTCATTTTAATTTTAACTTATATATCATCAATTTGTAATATACACCGATCAGCCACAACATTATGATCACTGACAGGTGAAGTGAATAACATTGATCATATTGGTACTATGTAGTGTTCTACTGGAAAACCTTGGATTTTAACATCCGTGTTGATGAGACTTAGACACCCAAATAAACATAGTCCCACAACAAACACACTCCCTCATGCAAATGGAAATCCCAAATGTCACTGGCCTACTTCCACAGGAAAATGCACCCCACCACATGGAAAAAACATCAAACAATCAAGAACATGTTGAGGAACATGACAATGGACCAACATGTTGATTTGACCTCCAAACTTCCTACACCCCATTGTGATCAAGCATCAACAGGATGCAGTGGAACAAGTTTGATTGACAGAGGCCCCACTGCACAAGCCAGAGCACCCAAAGGATCCACAGCCAACGTCCTGGTTCCAGACCCCACAGGACACCCTGAGAGGTCCTCTTGTCCATGCCCAATGATTCAGAGCATTTTTGAGCAAATAAGGGGACCAACACAGTATTAGGCAGGTGGTCATAATGTCATGCCTGATTGGTGTATATCCTTTAAGCCACTTCACAGAGTAAAGTAACGACCCTAAAAATATACAGGAAAAACCCAAAAAGTCCAAGTTTCTCTTTGATTCCCTTTGAGCAAGCACCTGGCAAAAGGGCCAGACTATATAAGAAACCTGTTGGCCTGTGTTCTCCCTTTTTCTTTGGCCAGGCTGTCTATTCCTTCTTTGTGACTGAAGTTTGATGTTACAGGTATTTAAAGTAATCACTTGTACACAAGTTAGCCTTTTTATACTGCCTTTGTAGTGATTGCCTTTTGTTGTACTTTAGATCTGATGTGTTGGCTGAGCCTTCCCACCTTTTCAAGTGATCTTCTTGTGAGAGCCATCTTACCATTGGTGCTGAGCGGGCTATGATATAAAAAATACTATTTTTGTAAGCAGCACGGTGAACCCAGCTGAACCTGTTCTTCTTTTGTAGGTGTACTTGCTGCTGTTTTGTTTTTATGCTGCACTTATGTTGAGGCTTTGTAAAACCAAGTGGGCTGTTTGTGATACTTTGCTATCCTTTCTCTCTCCCCTTTACCCTCACCCCAACTGGTCGGGGCAGATGGCTGCCCTCCCTGAGCCTGGTTCTATAAATCTCTATAATTAATGATACTATAGGACATTTTCCTCAATATTTAAATTAAAACTAAATCAGGAAATTATGGTAACCGAGCCTTAGTATTTATTATTGTCAGCAAAAATTGGATTTTATATATTTTTATAGTTTCAATCCTTAAAATTGAAATTACTCAGATATTTTCAAATTGAAAATAACACTGTTGTGTATGAACCTCAGGGTTTGTACTTGTTAGATTTATTCATAACAGCAGTCTTATTTTTCTACTGAAAAGGTCTTGCTTTAAATGTGTTTTTATAAATAATAGTGACTTGCAATTTTACCTCTTTTCCAGTAAAGCAGTCTGCCGTTTTGTGTCAAGGGTAGACACCTATGGTGAAATCCTGACACTGTATGCATGTGAGTAAGTAAGTAAGTGAGTAAAGCACACTGGGACACGACTGTTGTTTGTACCATTTTGTTAGCTGTGAGGATCGCTGTGACACCTGAGGTGAGTCAGCGGTAGTATCCCTGGGCTCTCTCCAGTTTAGTCTGTCCCTCCTCGAGTGGAGCCAGGGCCACTTTCCTTCACTCTACCTGGGTTGGGAAAGGTTGACTGTTTAAGATGTTCTAGAAAATACCTGTGCTTTTAAATTTTCTGTGTAAGTCTTTTGAACAGTGCAATTCTGTCTTAACCACAATGGTTACAGTGATTTTTGTGTTTCGTTTTAGTTCATGTTTATTTCATTAATTTGATTATTTTAATTAAATATCGGGTTTACTGTGAACACATCAGTCTTTTCAGAGTCTGTGTGCCATGTTAAGAGTTTGTTGTTTTTTGCTCAATATTGAAGGTCTCTAAGGTCGTACGTCTTGGTGGTGGTGTTGGTATTATTCTCATCTTTACCTGCCAAAATATCACTTTAATACACACCAGAAATGAATTGCCCAACTTATTTTGTCATTCTTGTCTTGATATCTAATGGAAAACAATTTGCAACAAAATGTCTTGAAATGTTGCCAGTCATTATAATATTTACAGCACAGTATCCTGATGGCATGCATGATATTTTAATGTTGGAGCTTCATTTCATGTGTGATCTTGCTGTGATCTGACAGATTTATACTTTAATTAAATTTACATTTGACAGATAAAATGTTGAGACATCACCAAACATGCACTGATCAGCCACAACATCATGACCACTGACAGGTGAAGTGAACAACATTGATCATATTGGTACTATGTGATGTTCTGATGGAAAACCTTGGATTTTAACATCCATGTTGATGAGACTTAGACACCCAAATAAACATTGTCCCACAACAAACACACTCCCTCATGCACATGGAAATCACAAATGTCACTGGTCTACCCCTGCAGGAAAATGCACCCCACCACATGGAAAAAAACATCAAACAATCAGGAACATGTTGAGGAACATGACAATGGACCAACATGTTGATTTGACCTCCAAACTTCCTACACCCCATTCTGATCAAGCATCAACAGGATGCAGTGGAACAAGTTTGATTGACAGAGGCCCCACTGAACAAGCCAGAGTACCCAAAGGATCCAGTGCCAATGTTCTGGTTCCAGACCCCACAGGACACCCTGAGAGGTCCTCTTGTCCATGACCAATGGTTCAGAGCATTTGTGACCACATAAGGGAGACCAACACAATATTAGGCAGGTGGTCATAATGTTATGCCTGATAGGTGTATACACTTGTCTGTTAAGTCTGCATGTAAATGAAATCATCATTTATACATTTTCAGTAAATCAAATCTGAATTTATCTTATGCTGTCTTCTCAATAAGGTTGTATGTAGTCAACTGTGAGGAAAGTAAGTATATGTTGTATATAAGAATCTGCTGTTTTTTGTGTTTGCCTTCTAGCGTCCAGCATTATTTTAAAATGCTTCAGAGTCTCCCATGACAGGAATGGAGCCTTTCACTGCCGTGCTGCATTAATGATGATGCAAGTAAGGAAATATCACTTCACATACAATTTAAAAGAAAAATGATAAGCACATCTAGCTCAGCAGAGTAAAGTCAGATTCTTCCTTTGTGAGTAGAGTGAAATTTCCTAATACTTCCACAAGATGGAGCCGTGGTGACATACATTAATTTGGAATCACAACCATAGCCAGTAAGTGTGTGTTTTGTTTTTTTCTTTTTCTTTTTTTTGTTTTACTTTGAATTACTTTAACTTTATATAAAATCATTGGTGTGTTCATACACTTTAATTCATTCTATTTGTGAATAAGAATAACATTGATTAATTACTAGTCCTGAAAAAGGCTATTATGCCAAGTTTAAAACCTGTAAGATAGAAACTGCTATTTTAAATTATCATAGACTTTTATCATACATTCCAGATAACTAACTGATTAGTGTGCTATCAACATTAAAATCAAGACATTTATATCAGAAAATTATTTGAATAATTCCTTAAATGAAGACGGGTTAGAATCTTCTTTATTGATGACAGTGTGTTGATTATAGAATTCTAGGGATTCCAATGTAACTCCATTATAACTCAATAATTCCAGCAAATGTGCGACAATACAGTTTTCTTAGAATATTTGCAAGTAAAGCCACTCAATAAAGAAATACATAATGCAAACAATTAAAAAAACACTTAAAGCCAAGAATAATGAATGATATAAATAATGACTATAATACACAAACCAACTTAAATTACCCATGTTGCTCATCAGACATTGCAATAATTGGTCAGTCTTTAGTGTAAATTACCAAGCTGTTGCAGTGTAGTGAAACACTGCTGCTGAATTTCATGTTTAAATTATGTCATCTAATTGCAGGAGGAATAAATAAGATTCCGTTCGCCTTTGCTGTGAAATTTATTCAATGTAAGGCAGCAGCCAGAGAGGATCAGTTCCTCTGTAAGTCAAGAAAAGACTCAAAGCTCACAGATTTTTAGTTATATGTGTGTAGTTCAGAGCGGCAGCCGTACCGGGGTTCTCATAAAGCTCCCCTCAGCACCTGCAATACAACACAGCCGAGGCAATAAAATCTGGTAAAACAAGGTCATGACAGCAAATGTTAAAAGATTTCATTTTCTGTTGGGAAAATGAAAAGCAAATTACAAATTATGTGACTGTGACTGTCTGTGAAGTTTGCTATCAGTAAAAGTCCCCAGATATTTATAGTTGCCCCTCTGATTCAATTCCCTTATCAGATTGTTGAGTGGGTTTTGCGAGAGGCCTGCAAACTTCTGGAATTTATTGTGCTGTGACACAAAGTCGCCGACAACACAGTCAAAGCTCCTCCTGGAAGAGACTACAAAATGCCAGAGTCATCTACAAACTTGATGAAATATCTGTCCAAATATTTGCCGTGGCAGTCGTGAATATGAATAGTGGGATTGTAGGAGAGGAGGAATACGCAACCCAGGGGAGAGGCTGTGGATAAAAAGAGGAAATCTGAGTAATGAAATCTGCTACTTAAGATGTCTGCAGTACAGTTTACGTTGTTTGGCTCAACCTTGTGGAGTAGGAAAGGAAACTATATGATAAGAAAACTTAGCAGAACTAATGAGAGGCGTGTTCCTAATGCAGCATGCATGCTATACCCAGACAGACTTCTCCTGGGTTCGTTGGGTTTGATAGCTGTTGAATGCCAGACGCCTGAAATGGTAATTTTAGCATTTCTCCTGAAAACACTGCATCAGCTAGAATTCCTTCCGTGTAAAAACAACTTTTCAGATGAATTTTATTTCAATTTGTACTTGCAAACACTCCATTAAACTGCATCTTCACACATTCCGGCGTAATCACTGACTAATCGCATTAGATACACAGGATGCTGACTGGGGAAGAGTTATTTTCACGTTGCCAGTGTCTTCATCGCATCAATATTCAAAATGCTTTCTGGGGAGCTAAACTGCTCAAAGTGTTCCATGAGAAACTTAATATATATGCTGCCCTTTCCTGTGTGTCTGTCTTTCTTTGCACACAAGCGCACTGCGCATGTGCACACTTGCTCCCTCTGCCACGCTCTGAACTGCTGGGTGGTTTTATTTCACGCATCAAGGTTATTTTAAATAATGACTCACTCCACTTGTCATGTATGTGCTTTGCTGTTCACCACTTCTCCGCTCTGCCACTATCACTGTGGGAACAAGTGCACTTAACAATACTAGATTTTGAGTGTGCAGTAGTGGTTTTTTATAGGGCTGGTAGACAGTAACAGGTTGGCACTAGTTTACCATTTTGGGAAATACACTCACTCACCAAAAGCACCACAGTCATGTCTGCACTCTGAATATCAAGTTAGCAACAGCAGATCATTCGCTTTTGCATAGAGATTGAAACCTGGCTCTTCAATGATCTCAGTGCTGCTCTCTCTTTCTGTCGCTGTTCTTTTTTGTAAAGGTATTCCAACCACTCCGGCTATAGAGACACCCATCCGACAGTCTCCTGTAGCCTGACATTCCTGCACCTTTTCACGGATTCACACTTTGACCCGGGCAGCAGGGGACTTGTCTCCACGGTGGCTCCAGCTGATGTATGCACATTTCTAAAAAAATGAACTAGGAGATGACGACCAGTAATGAAGACGTGCCTGAGACTTGAATCTTCACCATGAGATGCCAGGGAAGAGGAGACAGGCAACTTCTGAGTCGGGGTAACATTATAAAAGAGCACTGTTACTGCCTGTGGCCAGCTGACCGTCTGCCCTAAATCTGCCATAAGCCTTGGCTTTCAGCTGTCTGCTGAAGTCTCATTTGTGCCACAAATATGACCTTTTAATCATATAAGGTTGCATTCGGGAGTCCTGATACACACAAGTACAGATTTGAGCCATCTAAATAAAGTACAACACAGTGCAGTTACTTTATATTTAAATCATGTACTTTTTAGTCCATTACTTATATTTGGCAGGTATAGCTACGAGTTCCTCATGAGCATATGGAGCATATGCAAGAAGAAAAACTTTTACAAATGTTGTCTTAATAAGGGAGGGTAAAGGAGATGGTTGATACCTGTGTCACCTTGATAAATACAGAATGACATCACCCATTGGTTAGTTTAACTTGGCACAAAGGCTAAAATCAGCGAGCCTTGTACATACAGCAACAGCCATCCAGCAAAGACTTGAAAGAAGAAATAGCCATGACACCTCCATTAAGTGGGTACTGATTAAAAAAGCAAAATATGGCATGTTAATCATTCTTTACTTTATTATTTTAATTAATTGGGTAAATTTTTTTCATAATGTGTGTCTGAACCTATCACATAGCGTTCTCCTCCCCTTCTCATATCTGCGTGTTACCATTTTCAAAATCCTCTTTGTTACAGGAAACTTTTCTAACAGCTATCCGAGCAGCAACCTGTAGCCCGAAAAGGGCAAGTTTTTAACTGCGATGTGGACAATATAATGAGGCAGGCTCGCTTGATTCTTCCTGTAAATTAGCCATTTCATTGACAGTTTTCGCTTCCCTGCAAGAAAATGTTCCACCAAAACAATTCCCCGTTGCACTATTTTATGGGAAAACTAGTGCTACATTCTTGGCTTTGCACCACCTAAGACGATTATGGTTTATTTAAAGAAATATAAACAAGCCAGGGCATTTTTTTGCTAATAAGGTAATGTCAGACCATTCTCCAGTGCTGACACACCACTGTGGAGATGGATCTGCAAGACTTACTACACGGATCACCTTAATATTGCAATTAATCAGGCAAATTTGTGAATTAAATAACATTTGTTGCACCTCAGTGTAATATTTAAACTTGTTAGATTTGGAACATTAATCTTAAACCCTAATTGAAAAGCAATTTTGGGTTAATGTCTGTTGTTTTAAATTAGCTATATAACTATCAGTGACTTTACTTGTCTTGGAGAGTGAGTGCTGTCAGTGCTTGTAGGCGGATTTGGTTCATTTTAATTAGTTAATTTCCCTAAATGTCAAATGTAAAAGTTCCACACGCTTCTTCCATCTCTATTGGGACGTTTTGTATACGTACATACATGTCTGATGCATTCAGGTATCAGGAGAGTCAAGCATCAATTACACACACACTTTGGTAAATTAGCCTTCATGCTTAGTTCTTCGTGTCTGTGTTTTCTAATATACCCTCATACAGCCAGTGCAACCCCCTCTGCCAGCGAGTTAAGTCAAGTGCAATAAAAAGAAGCCACCAAAATTATTTGCATGCTCTTGTTGATCCTGCTCTTAATGCGGGTGTACGGGGTGATAATTCAGAGATTAGTCCGATGTCATACAGCACTAGATGAAGTGTCAAAAAACCCGGATCAGTAGTTGGCCATCTTTCTGTGTTCTGTATTTCTTCAAGAGACTTTGTAACTCAACAGGTTTAGACAGCCCATTAACTTCATCATACCATCACCTCATCCTCTTGTCTCTCCACCTCAGCACGCTCTCACTCTGAGCGCCTCACTTCTTGAACTCCTCAAGGGTGTCATCAGTCTCTCCAGAACTCCTCGCTTGCTGGAGGGTGTGGGTGACTTGAGTGCCAGGAAAGCTTTGAATAACAGAGAGAGAGGGGAGAAATAAAAAGGAATAAGCCCCACAAGCCCCTCAGTCTTCCAGCAGCAAAAGAGAAGACACCGGAATAGCCATGCCTGAGCCTGTCCCTGAAGGTATGCAGATACTTTTTTGTTACAGCATAATTCATTGTAATTAGTCTGCAGGCTGAGTTTTTGGTGTTGATGCTTGAGTTTAGATAGTGTGGTTTGGTTCTGAGGTGCAGTGGGTTGAAAAATACACCATATAATAGCAATAACCTGAAGATGTTGTAAAAAATAATAGATTGTACACAATGTTGTTTACTGTTTCTTTTGGAGATGTCACTTATTATATAGTGCAGGATAAAAAAGAATGAGGATGATAATTTGAAAAATATGCACATTTTCACAGACACTGTATTTTAACAATAGGTTGTGAAAATGAGATAAGATTATAATAAATAGTGAATGGTCTTGTATGGCATCTTGCTGTTTAAGACAAGATACAAGCAGGTGAGGTGTGGAGAAAGTGCTTTTAGGTGTTAATGTTCAAACACTGTGAGAAGAGTGATGAGCTTCACAGGGTTCAAACTCTCAAGTTAAACCCCAGGAGACCCTCAGCAGGGGTTGTTTCGTTGAAGGTGTTTTTGCAGCTCGGCTGAGGAAAGTGAAAAAACATCACATGATCACATCGATCTGTGTAACTGATACGCATGTGTATTGTGATGACAGTTTCCCACACATGCTTCCCGTAGACTCGCATTAATGAATTGTGATGTATGTTTTAGTGATTTTATGATACTGTAAAGTTCTATGGTCTTCTTGTAACTTTAAAATTGTTGTATATATATATGTATATCAGCAACCTTTTAATTTATGCTGATTCCTGTCTTGGCCAGGACAGACACTCTCAATCTCAGTCTTACTTTTTATGGAAAAAGTAAATAAAAAATGAAGACAAGAAAAGATTTAAAATCGATCAGTAATTATGGCTTTAACTCAAAATGCTGAGATCAGGGTAACATTGCGGACCAAATATGATTAAAGCACGTCCACCATTGTTAATTTCATCTGATGATTCATCACAAATGCTGCTGAAATTGCAGTTGCTATGGAGATTAGGCATCTCATAGAGACGTGCGTTTTGCCTGTTTGCCTCCTTGTTGTTATCTGTCCATAAATAATCACATAGCCAGCTGTTATTACATCATCGGGGTCATCGTGTTAATGACATCAGTGCAGAGGGGGCCATCTTGTTGACTTCTTGGAGCGCTTCCAGGAACGGTTGCTGCAATAGCTTTTACAAGTAAACATTACCGCAGCTATATGTGCTGTAACGAAGGCCAGGTTATGTGACTATCCCTGACTCACTTCATCACAAGCAAATACAGTAGGTAAGCATTGTGGTCTTTTTTAATGCAGTATTCACAGTGGAAATCATTGACATTCTCAGTGTTTGTCTATAGGCCTTCACCTCTGTCCTCTACCTTGACCCCCAGCCTAAATCACCTTAAATCACTGAACTGACAGAAACCTAAGCCTGCCACTGCAGATGATGAGTCTGTGAGGGCAGTTAAGTCTTACAGGCAAGATAGCGCAGGAGAGTGTTGAGCCTCTCAAACCCCTGCATCTAATTCCCACACTAACCGTGTTGATGCTTTGCGTAATAGGCTTTGCTGGAGTTGTTAGCACGTTGTTCCCTGATTCTGCTTTGCAATATTTGATTCTTTTTCGCTGTCAATGCCTTAATCTTTTTAAAGGTCCGACCCGGGGTCTGTTTATTTTTGCCTCCCGAAATGTAACCAGGGACTACTTCAAATTACCACAGACAGCCACAGTGTTTATCCCAGTAATAAGGATACGATACCGCGTTTCCCACTTCATGTCTGCACCATGCACCCCTCCATCCTTCCAAGCCAAACTCCTCTGCAAAGTATTGGGATCAGATAACCTGCTCCTGTCTGGTTTTAAGCCCCACTTCTTAGAAATGCTTAATGTGACATTTGGATTAAAACGGATGATTTTGAAAGGCTCAGAACCTGAACATGTCTACAGTTCAATGAAAGAGTTGTGGCAAGATTTTCACCTGAGATTGTAGCATCACTTTTCTCCCCACAATATGAATGATTTTCTGTATTCATACACGCACAGCTGGCTCGCCACTTAGGCAATATAGGCGAATGCTAAGGGGAGTGTGGCCTCCAGGGAGCGCCACAAAATTCGGGAAAAAAATCACCTTCAATATAATTATATTAAAACTAGTTATTACTATTAACTCTTAAAATGGAAAAGCTCTCATTGAATAAAATGTAAGGCAAAGCCCAACTAGTATAACTACAAAACAATGCTATTCAATTTCTTTTGTAAGCCTCTTTAAATTGCTGATGGAGGGGGGCACCATATAATATCTGGCCTAGGGCGCCACATTGGGTAGGGCCGGCTCTGTCATAACCTTTATGTGTGTACAATCCAGTGAAAGAGTAGTGACAAGAATTTCACGCGACATTGTAGCATCACTTTTTTCCCCACAATATAAATGATTTTCTGTATTCATACACAAGATTAGCTGAAATGTTTTTCTGTGCTGCTTCACTTAATAGCATCCAGATCCCGCCCTCAGCAAACAGCTAAAAATACTCTGCATTAAGCCCTGACCTTTTCCACTTCGTTTTTTTTTCCCCCTTCTAAGTTCATTGAGTTTCACACACCCCGGCGTATCGGGTTTTGCTGTAACACTGTTGCGGTCCCAGCTGAGATAAATCACGATATAATCTGTCACTTTCACCTAGAAAGTTCCTTCTTGGTCAGCAGGCCTGTTCCTCCTGCCTGAATGTGGCGCTGCTCCAGTGTAGTCAATCAGGCGCGTGACAGTTTTCTAGTCTGTGGTTAGGGGCGGAGGTATGATTCACGGTCATAATTCCTTTCGTCGCTGTGTCATGATGAAACACTATGATGGCAAGTTGAACCAAACTGCTCTGTGAAGTTTCTCCAGTGCCTCAGTGCGTGTTTATCTTCTTCGAGATGCGAAAACCCGTGACGTGAAACGATGAAATGATGAATCTCCCCTCGGCGGTTGAATGATGCCGTCGTTAAATCGCTATTTAAATCCCCCAAAATCTATACAGAAAAGCCTAATCACTGAAAGCCAAACTGGATAGGAAACCTGCTGTGAGTCCCACGCTGGGTGGAAGATCTTTAATTTACTTTTTGAATAACAGTTGATTGAGAAACGCATATATTGTCAGTTTTCCCCATTCCAACTTTCACATTATGTGTGTAGAGATGCTCCAGATTGAGGGGCAAAGAACTACAGATTGGGAGTTGAAATTGTAATTGGTACACAAATAGGGCCATTAAACAGTTTCATTCCTTCACTTTACACGCTGTAATCATATGAGGCTTTTCTGCAGCTTTCTGACAGTACTAAAGAAGCTACACTAAGATGACAGTTACTTTTTATATGAATAAGCTTCTCATGGGATGGAAGTCAGCAAATAGACCCACAAACTCAAATACATCCAGCTACCTTTGCATAAAAGTGAGTTTGACATCATGTAAATATCAGTAGAATAGAAGAAATTATTTATTTAGAATTGAATCTTATCCACACTAACTCACTGTGATTAATACACAGCAAATCATTTAACCTAATATAAATAGATAGCAGACATTTATATGTTGCTTACATTTGCTTATGACCTAACCAGCATGCATCCAATTATGTGTTGCTCATATATCTTCATAAACAGTCAGTCGGTGTATGTAAAGTTGAGCGGTGTCTAGAGACTTCCAGACATCCTTAGAGGCTTGTTGAGGTCAGGCCACCCAATACCTGTCTTTATGTTTGGGTCATTACACACACAGTAAATCAAGATGTCAGCGGAGAGGTAAACAAACCGGGAGGTGAAGCCTTGCAGCACCTAAACTGAGAGCAAAAAGATCGTTTAAGAGAGAAAAAGGACACATACCAAAATGTATTCTTAACTTATTGCGCTTTCAGAAGGAAACTAAAGATAACTGAGGACAAAGATATACAGTATAGAGTGCCAGAGGGAGCGTGCATATGCTGTTAGGCAAACATAAATAAAAGAAAGTCTCCTCTGAGGAAAAACAGAAAAAGAACCTCTCAATTTTTGTCCTTTTTTCATACATTTACACCAGCATTTCTTTAAAAATCATACTAATTATACGTCTAGCACAACTCTGCATATGAAACCACGGGGAGTCTCTGAGGGGAACATTTAAACTGTGAGGAGCAGCTGTTCAGAAGTTCATTACCCTGCTTTATCACAAACTTGTTGAAGATGATCAAGATTCTCAGCCCAAGTGGATTGACTCAGCAGATGCCGGTGCAGATTTACACTCGATGCAGGTGTTAAATCCTCGAACAGGGTCTATGAAGTATTCACCGAAAAGGCTGCCTGTGCTGAGGAACATTCCAGTTTCTAAGTGTGCTGGGTAATTTTCTGTTTGTGCAGAAAAATAAGGAGCCTGTCTCACTTTTAAAAACAGATTTTAGAGAGAAGCCATGTGGGATGATGTAGTTGTAGCAGTGCTATTAGGGTTTTACCTGCTTCACGAAGATCAAGGTGAGCAGAGTTTGTTAAAGGAAATCAAATACATCATCCGTTATCTAACAAAAATGATTTTATTCATATTCTTCTATCACTGTTAAGTGCACACAGAGCTGTTCCACAGCATCTATTTTAGCCAGAAATTTATGACAAACCCCAAGTGAACAGTAAAGTACACAGGGTCAAGTTGGCAGGACTATTCAAGGAAACTGTGTGCAGCTTAAGAGAACGTGGCACGACTTCAGGAAGGTCATAAGACACCGTCCCTGGCCTTTACCAGCTACTGCAGTGACCCCCACCGAGACACTTGGGGAGTTGGGTGTATTATATGCCTCTATTTCAGTTGAGAATTTCATCCAAACAGATTTGGGCTTCAACAATTACACCCACAGGGACTGTCATCCTCCGAAGCTCCGATTTAGCCACAGAAGCCATGTCTTTTAAATCCAGATTTTCAAAGATTTGCAGCTGAGTGGAAATTTTAAAAGGTGCACATTTTATGAAATGTATCCTCTTACCTGGCAGGTTGTATTTTAGATTTATGGCTGAAGATTACTGGCTTCCCTGTGAAATCGGATACATTCCTGAAATAACCGTTTTATAGAAAGCCATCAGTTTCAGACAAACATCCATTTAAAAATCATAAACTAGGGTTAACGAAAAGTGATGGTGAAAGATCCGACATCTGTTGAATTCTCAAAACTGAAAATGACAAAGGGAGAGTACTTTGTCAAGATAGAAGAAGTATGTATGCATGTTGCTGATGTGTCTCACTGCATATGAACAGTATGAGATGCAAGTTTCTCATGATTTTCTTCTTCTGTTTCTGTTTCCCAGCTAAACCAGCGGGGGAGGGTAAGTCAGCTGCTCCACAGCATATGCCTACTGACCTTTTGTGTGCCTTACATTATCACACGGTGACGTGATTATAGCTCTCACATTTTCACTTTTCGCTCACATATCATGTCAGTGGCCTGCCAGCTTCCAACGGCGTGCAATCGGCATGCGCAGTATCATTTATTCATAAACTTTTTTTTTCCCCAGGAGAGCATCTTTATTTTATTCATGTATGCCAGCATGCTACTACTATACAGTCTACATGTTTATCTTCAGGCATTTCACCGAGGATCTGCTTTCCTGTGTATTATATGACTGCTGCAACTGTGCACTCAATTATCTTCGAGTTGTGAAGCCCCACAGATGACACTTGGGTTTCCAAAAGCCACATTTGAGTGCGGCCGTTTGATACTGATTGGATTTAATGTCTTACACATTCATGAAATCTGTTTGCTCAGCTGTTAAAGTGTCTGTAATATTTGTTCTCCGATGAGGTATTGGTTTTCATTTGCCATGTCTAACAAAGAATCTACTAATTTTAGCCCCAGCAGAGGCACCTGAGGAGGGTGAGGGACAAAGATTTTCTTTTTTTGTTGAATTTTTCCCCCCGTGACTTTTGAGTGATTCAGTGCATTTACACATTGTTAATATATGACATGGAGTGGGTTTGAGTGTTGAAAAGTGCATTTGGACTAATCAGTCAGGGTAATTATCTGAATAATACAGAACAAGTGGTTTTGCTATAGATTATAAGTCAAGCAATTACTGAGTCAAGAGGATAGGCCTGTAAGTCAATCACATCATGAGACAACATGGAGCCACTGAAGGGGGTAATGCAATTATTATGCCACTCTTATTCGGCGTGTTTGCATTTCTTAGCTAGCCTGCAGCATGCATCACTTGCGTTCGCTAAAACTACTTCCAGAGTGTGCGGCAAGTGACTTCATGATGGAATCGACTGATCGAATGTCAGAAATCAGTCAAGTGATGCTCTCTGTACATGTCTGCCCTGTGTATCACGGCAACATGCGTATCCACTCTGTGTTTCTGTTCTGCTGTGTGTTGATGATGAATCCAACCGAAATTAATGTTGTTTTTTTTTGTTTTTTTTAACATGTATACTTTGGGATTGTAAAGAAATTATTCATATGTATGAAACAGCACAAGACAAGCCATCTGTGTGGATTTTAATATGCACTGACTCACTGCAACTGGGTGCTTTTTCCCCCCCCACATCTGTGAACTCTGTTTCTCGCAGTGACCTTTGGGTTTCATTTCACTGCAGGCATGTGAAGTGTAAGGAAACATCTGCAAGTGTTCGCTGTCCATGTGTTTTGGTTGGGTTTTTCCAGTTGTGTCCGTGCATTATTTCCAAATGCAATGTTTTCCCCGTCTTACCATCTTTCTGTTCTCAACCACTTAACCATGATTTTTTTATTCGTCCAGCTAAGCCCCAGCCAGGAGAAGATGGTAGGCACCCCTTAGTGTCAGGGAATGATAGATACACACTTCTTCAGTCACGACTAAATAAAGTAGATAATTGCAGTTTATATTGGAACTCTAAGCTAATTTCCATTCATTTCCCTTAGAGCTGCCCCCTGCAGATGGAGGTAAGGCGGAATCCTGTGAATGGATTGGCGTGGAGGCACTGAATTGATATTGGATGTTCTGATTTAATATATGCGCCTTATATAATCCACCCAATGTATTCACATACGAGTGCATACATGTGCCACACTGTGTGGAAATTGCAGTATCTGCATGACTCTTGTATGTTTTAGACGTTTTTTTCAGGTTGATAGCAGGTGACCTTCATAACTTTGTGTATTTTTGGAGAAAAAAAAGTCAAATTAATGTCTTTTATTTGCATAAAAAACTAATGAATATGCTAGTGGTGAAGTCAGTGACTGCTATGCTGGTATGACATGGATAACAGGATTACTACTTCACATTGCTACATCGCTGAACTGATATATACATATACTGTATAGTATATGTTATGTGTGAAGAGGATTGTATCTGCAACATAGGGATTTGTAATTTATAGTTGTTTTTCTCAGCACAGTATACAAGGATATACTGTCTCGTGTGTTTCTACTACAAGTGATTCTTGTATTTTCATGTGCCCTGTTAATCTACATATTCACATATTTGTGCATGTAGTAACAATGGACATTTCAAAATGAAAACATTTCAACTTGTGTGTGCAAAGTGGAGTTTTAGTGAAATGTGAAGGTGCATGCTGCTTCTGTCACTGCTCTGTTTGTTGGTCTCTGTTGCAACTGTGTGTCTTTCTGTGCGACGACAAGCATTTGCTTCATAGCTGCTTTTTTCAGTTTCGTTTGCTTCCTTGTCTGCAGCAGATTCAGACGCTGATGGGGATGGTAAGAAAACGACGACTCTCATATTCACGTGTCTGTTGACGGTTTAGTTTTTCTTCCAAACGTTGAGTTTGAGTGTTCATAACATTATCTAAAGTATAATATGGGTATTATGTGCTAGTCAAGATGTCACATAATATATGAAGTGTTATGTGGACTTGGGTCAGTTTATTACTTGAAATCATTGTGACTACTACAGTTTGGACTGATTTGAGGCTTAGCAATTTTTACTTTTACTAAACTGGAGGTTTAACAAGCTACATGGTTGTATGCAAGCTTTCTGTGGCTTGGCATTTTATGAAAAGTGAAATCTTGTGAGTCATTTAAGAGGTGTTAAAGTGTTCAACTTTCTGTGTAGTGGGATGCCACGCAGCTGCTAGTGAGAGGCAAAACGTAAAATATAATAATCTAAGTATGCAAAGAGGCTCTGCTCGCCTCGGTGCTTATATCTCACAGATCCAGTGAAAATCCTTATAGCATAAAATCCCCCTCAGAGCTTGCAGCTTGCTGCAGCTCAGCAGTAGCTTACCTCTGAATAAGTCACACCTCAGGCCTACAACCCACCAGAGCCACGGCTGTGTCAAAGAGAAAACAAAGGGGCAGTTTAGGACGTGATGATATCCTTGTCTGCTTCACCTGTTGTGTCCCCGATCACTGGTGTTTGCTGACACCCACCAGACAGCTCACTGACAAATTATGCTGTTTATGTTCTTTCAGCAATTCAGAATTTGGTTCTCCGTGTCAGGACTTCTGTCCCTCCCATCTGTGACCTATGATACCAGCTCTCTTTTGCTTTTGTCCCTCGGGCAATTTAAACAGTGACACTGGAAACACAGCTGTGCTTCATGTGCCACACTCATCGTGCAACAATGGCAGCTGTTGCTGTTCACATACCAAGTGTCATCTGATGTGATGACACTTTTTATGGTTGCTTCTCAATTTAACATTGCACCGTACTGGAAAACTGCAAGGAGAGGCCAAGCAGTGAAGTCATCCAAAAAAGCATTGGTGTTTCCCAACATGAGGTCACGTCTAATCCACCTAAAGGTCCTGGGATGGTCTGACAACTGGACTGTTATTGTGTATTACAGCGACACAACATGATTCTTAAGTGGAAATGTCCACAAATGTTGGGGTGATACTAAAGCTCCAGGTCTTTATGTCCCTGTCTGCCGTGTTCTTTCAGGGCCACAGCTCCCAGAGGGATGAGTTCAACGTCTTGACTGAGGGTTCTGAAGGCTGTGAATTTGTTGTGGCGCCTTTCAAATGTGTGTTACAGGAAACACAAACTTTAACAAGCTTTTTGTTTCGCCACCTGGACACCTGGGTGAAATAAACAAAGCTTTCAGTGTTGCACATTATCACATGCTGAGTAGAAGCCTGTAGTTCAGTTTGGTAGACTGTAGGACGGCCAAGATGACCAGGAGGACAGTGTTTCCTCTTTGGGCTGCTTGATGAGAGACTGATGATGGACATGGGAGGGGTTTACAGAGGAAATGTGAGAAGTCACAGACTTCTAAAGGTGGCATACCCATTTGGTTCCCCTAATATGGCTTGGTCAAGCAAAAAGAGAGGTCAAACGGCCAGGGTGAGGTCTTTAAACTGTTAAGCTTGGGTACGACCCTGGCTGTCACCTCTATAAATTCTTTGTAAGATGGTTCCGGTGATGCAGCAGCTTTTTCCTGACCGTTCATCTTTTCTTAGCATTTATGAGAGTGCATCTCTTCCTCCCTCCTGCCTGTCGTGAATGCCCATCACTGCATGTGGGAGCTATATCTCCTCCTGTTGAGACAACATTTTGCCCAGAGGGATGAAAGGTATACTGTGCTGCAGACGGAGCTCAGCATGAGCTGTAGCATATAGAGGAGAAGAAAAGATAAGTGTAGTGGAGGAGCGTGACCAGGGGAAAACTGGAGCATGAAAAGAAAAAAGAAGGAAAAGAGGTTGAGCAAGTGCAAACCCTTTTCTGAGAGAAAATGCAACACTTTATGGTAGTTACTGTCAGCCATGTTTGCCCCCTGACAGTGTGAGCATAAGAATCCAACAAGCTGCATTTAGCTGGGTGGCTGCGTGGTTTGAAATCTGCATCCAGTCCAAAGTAGCAACTGGTTGGAAAGCCAGCTTGTGCATATCCAAATCTAGCCATGCATACAGGCTATGGTAGAGGAAGAAGCTTTGATGGATGAAAGAGAGCTTTTGTGCAAAAACAGGCAAACATATTGCATGCTTAATGAGATTAGTGGCTCTGTGAACCTAAAAACAAGGCCAGGATCAAACGAAAAAGCTCTTTGTGCATCCTATACCTGGAAAAGGCCTGAAATGAAGAACTTCCAAACATTGTCTCCTGCAGTTTGTGAATTTAATTCAGTGTGAACGGGTTACTCTTGGGACATTCTATCTTTAACAACACAGAATCAATCAAATCATACGCATTAGAACCAATGTCCTTCATACACAGTAGCCATCAGTTTGGGGTTTTGTTTTTCATCTCTACCATTTCTTTGCTCCCCTGTCCTGACTCCAGAGTGGGTATTGCACCAAACTGAGTTTGCCTTCAGTGTGTCTAAGAGTGGAATTTCTGTGTGGGAAGTGCTTATCATACCAAGACTGTTTAAAGCTATACCCACAGGGGTATAGTGTGTGGGGGGATTATCATCACTTGGCCAACTGCAGTCTGTTTTGGGGCACTTGTACCAGTATTGCTAATGAATCTCAGCAATAAGTTACTGCCAATTCCTTAAAAAATGTAAAAAGAAGAAACTGAAATCCCTGCCATGGAAACCTTTTGACTGTAGAGCTTGCTTTGAGTTTGAGATTTGTCTTCATGAGAGACTTTGATACAAACTTATATACATTAAATTCATAACAATCAGTGCCCTGACCAACAAATTCTGAAACAATTGTCCTTAAAGTCACACTTAAGTGGTTTCCTTAGGCAGCTCAGGGGGGATAGACTCTGTATTGGGTACGGACAAACAGCGTCACAAGATCAGTCCAAAAAAAGTAACCAAGGTGATTTCAAATAACTTATCCCAAGTTTGGTGATTAAACATGCATTAATCAACACATTTGATTACTTTTCTGTTTTGATTGATAGCAGTCATGATCTTTCCATCATGAGTAAAGTTCCCTGTGTGGTGTGTTGATGTAGTAATTCAGCAGAATAATCATTGTGGAATTGCTGATTGTTTGCCTTGTTTAATATGTGATTTAATACTGACTCCTGGTGCAGTATAACTTCAGATTGTTAGGCTTTTATTTTGTTAAAGGGGGATATTTGTTTTTTCTGGCTGAGGCAGACGCTGCAGGGAAGGGTGAGGGCGAGCTGAAGGCACAGTGTGGGACAATCGACTGCATGAAAATGTGATGAAATGCAAATGTATGCATCCTATGTTCTAGTCAAATATCATGCTTAACGAAGATGTCACATTTCTGAGCAGCTGTCTACGCCTCTCTTTTGTAAAGGCTTTCCAAGCCACGTCACGACAAGTGATTGATTAATAAACTGAATTTATTTATTGGGGCCAAGCATCCTCACTGTGTGAAAACTAAGCCTCGAGTCTCACTGTATAATAAGACTTAACATAAGACACTAATGCCAACTCCAAGTGTGCATTGTGGAGACAGAGTTGTACCTTGAATGCTAAATCTCGGAGCAGAAAGTGCTGATGTATAAAGGTCAACAGGTGCACTGGCTAGAAGTTTTATACTTAGCACAGTGTTCATTAAAGCACTCTAATTGGTACAGATACTTTGCCGTGGCGATTATATATCACTGGAACTTTTGCCGGCCGGAACACGTGGAACACTTTATCTTCTATGACTGAGGGAAACAATCCCCCAGTGCAGCTCCGCTGGCAATAAATCAGGGGAAGTGGCAGTGTCCAGAAAGTGCACATAGGAGTACCATTGTTTAGAAATCCTTATAAAGTGATTTGTTGCTGTTTGAGAACTTTGGACAAATGACAAAACAGTAGCACATAATTATCATATGTCAGTGGTGATAATTTCATAAGCAACTATATTAAAATTACATTATATGGAGTCTTAGGAATACACCGTAGGACAAAAAGACTGTAGGGGATTATTACATTTGTGATGAGCAAGAAAGACAATAAAACTTGAAGCAAATATTGATTGAACATTTGTTAATGATACCTTGCAGCTACAGCTATAAGAAAGAGAATCCAACATTGTTTTTTAATGTCAGCATGTTGTTTGCAGGAACTGTTTCCTTGTTGTGGCATCTAGTTCTTTTAGCCAAGTCTTGTAGTGGGTTTTAGTGGTTGTAATATTTCACACATGCACACAATCTATCTGTGCAAAGTTTTTCATAGTTTGTAGAATTATCTCTGTGTCCTTTGCACTTCTGTTTGTTGCACACTGTGTCAATGCCATGTAAGTGCTTGTGTATGTTTTAGTTTTTCCAGCATTTGTGTTAGGTGGATCCATCAAATTTGATTTCAAATTTGAACGAGTAAGTAACTGTTCTTGTTTCTTTTCAGAGCCTGCGTCCACTGAGCTGACCGGGCTTTTCGTCGAGAAGCCACCAGATAATGTAGTCGCTGTTGCAGGTTGGATGGATGGATGGATGGATGGATGGATGGATGGATGGATGGATGGATGGATGGATGGATGGATGGATGGATGGATGGATGGATGGATGGATGGATGGATAGAGAGAGAAAGAGAGAGAGATGGATGGATGGATGGATGGATAGATAGATGATAGATAGATAGATGATAGACAGGCAGACAGACAGACAGACAGATACTTTATTCATCCCCTTAGGGAAATTCAAAGTATCCTGTAGCTCACATGTTATGTACAAGCTAGACGGACAATGTACAAAAGAGCATGCAATTGGTGTGCAAATTGTGCTGGTCATAGACATAGCATAAGGTGCCTAAAATGCTGTTATTTACAGAAATGTGCAGAAAAATTATTAATATTTACAATAAGGTGCAAATTGGTGTCATTTACAATATTATAATATGTATATATAACATATATTTTATTATGAATGGACGGATTAATAAATGTCCAGACAGACAGGGAACTACATCAATTCATGCTTAATGTTCTTTGAAGTAATTCTTATTTGTGAATGGCAGGAACGGACGTCACCTTCATAGCCAGGGTCGACTCCAGCACCCTGACAAGAAAACCCACCATGAAGTGGCTGAAGGGCAAGTGGATGGACCTTGGCAGCAAGGCTGGCAAACATATGCAGTTTAAAGAGACCTATGACAGAAATACTAAGGTTGGTGTGTCGTCTGATCCTCTTTCCTCAGAAATAAATAAGCCACTAAGTAGTAATAGCAATATTTCTCTCCCCAAGATCTATACTTATGAGATGAAGATCATCAAAGTGGTCCCTGGAGATGCTGGCGGCTACAGGTGTGAGGTGACGGCAAAGGACAAGTGTGACAGCTCCACCTTTGAGATCTCTGTTGAATGTGGGTGAAAATGGACTCTGGCCCCTGCCGAGGCTGCCACACATTCTATACGTGCTGATGTTTTGATCTGATCCAGCAATAATCTGCTTTCTCTGCAACTTCTCTCATTACAGCGGCGCAGCAGGAGGAGCAGGCGGATATTTTGTCTGCCTTCAAGAGGGCGTAAGTGCTTAGGGCTTCATGTTTCATAGCCTATGTGTGGATGTGGGAATACACAGGAGGGGAAAATACATATGTGGACCATTATATAATGTTTTCCAGTGTGCATGTGTGAACGGGGCTGTCAGCACATGAAATACAGTGCATGTCAGGGGATACGTCTGATCGTGGTTACAGTGTATGTCCATTTCCACACACACAGGGATGCTGGAGAGGATGAGGGAGACCTGGATTTCAGTGCTCTGCTCAAAGCCACTAAGAAGTGAGAAGCTAAACCTTATTTGCTTTGCAAAGTGATCAAGCACACAGTATGACTGGATGCAAATCCAGTTTTCCTTCCCCAGTTCCTCTTCGCCAACATAACCCCTTTTTTTCTCGACTGACAGGAAGAAGAAACCTGCACAAGAGGAACCCGAAATAGATGTGTGGGAATTGCTTAAGAGTGCCCATCCAAGCGAGTATGAAAAAATCGCCTTTAAGTATGGCATCACTGACCTGAGGGGAATGCTGAAACGTCTGAAAAAGATGAAGGAGGAGCCCAAGCATAGCGAGGGTAAGTTGGGTCAGCCGAGGGGTGAAGGGAGGATGAAGGATGAATGAATTAGGTGGTGAGCTTTTTCCTCAGGGGGGTGGAGGGACAGCAGGGGGAGAGGAGAAGAAAGGCACCATGAGGCGGGACACACAAGATCTTCGTCAGCTGATGAGTTAATTCTAATTTTTTTTTCTTTCTGTTTGCAACCCCAGCTTTCCTGAAGAGGCTTGAATCTTGCTACTCGGTGGAAAAGGGCAAGAAAATTGTCCTGACTTGTGAGGTGGTTGATCCAAATGTCCAGGTCAAATGGTTGAAGAATGGCCAGGAGATCAAACCCTCAGCCAAGTACATGCTTAATAGCATAAACACATGCACCCTCACTGATATTTGTCAGCCCACATGGAAGCTTTCTGCATCTTTTTTACCACAGCGCTAAATTCCATGCAGCACGTTGCTTCATTAGACAGTATTAAGCTGTATCATATTAATCATCAAGCTCAGATGGACTTGATGGGCAGTGCTTTAAAAATATCAAGCTATAATTATCCGCAGCACAAAGTCATACACGGAAATGATGCCGCCATCATCGTGTTTTATTTTTAGGCAGTCATCAGGACCCTCCCTGTGGGTTAAGCACTGCCAAGACATCTTATGCCCTGAGTACACTAAATGCAGATACACCTCCAGGACAAAAGCCTCTGTTTCTGCATATGAAGGTCTTGATGTAAACAAATTCCAGCAGAAAACACATTAGCTGGGTCTATGAGGCAAAATTCAACAGAAGTTAAACTTTAAATCAGATTAGATGTGAAGGCCCTGTTAGCAATATAGAATATAGAGTGGATGTTTTTTGATAAAGGAACACTTCGACACGCTGTTTGACCCAGACATTGTTTAGTTTGATATGTCGTCTGTCACTTTTCAAGGTATGTCATGGAGGCAAACGGGAATATCAGAACACTCACCATCAATAAGACGACCCTGGCCGATGATGCTGCGTATGAGTGTGTGGTCGGCGAGGACAAGTGTTTCACAGAGGTGTTTGTCAAAGGTGCACAGTCTCTTTTTTCTCATCGTTTGTTTGCAGTAGTAATCTGAGATTACAGCAAACAAAGTACTACACACTACGTAGACATTCAGTTCATGGAATTCATGGATTTTAACGTCTCCCCCTGATCTGTCCAGAGCCCCCAGTGACCATCACCAAACTCATGGACGACTACCATGTGGTCGTGGGAGAGAGAGTGGAGTTTGAGATTGAGGTGTCAGAGGAGGGTGCCCATGTCATGTGGTCAGTAGATATCACACTGTCTGCCAACATATACTGTAAAAACGTTTAGCTTTGTGGATTTTTTTTCCTTTATATATTACAGATTTTTGAAATACACACAAATATGAATACAGTTTCAGAAACAGGCTGTGAGTATCCATGTAGAAAGCAGTTTTTAAAACATATATTCACAACTTCATTGTAATTTACATATATATAATTTAATATTATAATAGAGGAAACTTTTAAATTCATGTTTAATACTGAAAATATATTTCTAAAATTAGATACAGTTGGGGACAATAACAGAAAAATGGTATTGGTTCTATTTTACATAGATGTGTTTGGTATATGAGCGGTACTTCATAAACTTAGCAACGGTTTCACAGCAAGATTGTTGAATACACTTGTTTTCATCAGTTTATATAATACATAAGCATTGTCAGTCTATCAAAATGCAGGTAATATGTTTATATGTATGTATATGCTTTTTTCCTGTATTTTTTAATGATTAGATGTGATCTCATGTAAAAATTAAAAACAAAAAAAATCTATTTTAATAATAAAGGAAATACTGTATTTCTTACAAGGTAGTTATTTTCTGTTATTTTGCATGATTTTTTTTGGCGCCACAGCTGCTTGAAGATCACTTTTTTTAGTTTTGACTTTCACTCTTTATATATTTTACAGTGTAACGTCAGCATAGCTTGGTATTAAACTTTCATCCAAACCAGAATACAGTTTAACAACTTCTTAAAAAATTAACTTGTTCTTCAGACTAAAGCCTTTACACAGCAGCATGTTGTATGTATTACCTGAGCTTGTCAACCTAAACCAGATTAAAATGTTCTGTGAGGTCTCTCCTTTCTGGTCATTTCGAATATGTGAGGACACCATGCCTGAAACCCTCCATTTATTATTTGATGTGCTTCGTGCATTACATTTGTGAATTCCCTGAGCCATAACTGATGTGTACATTCATGCTGTCCACCACTGTACAGGCTTTTATTTGATGTAAAGTCAAATAATAATTGCATTTCTTGTCTCACTTAGAGATCTGGAACAAACTACACTGAATCTGGATTTACTGTCCGTGTTCAGTAGCTTTAATGTCTGCCTTCAACAACCATGTTTAAAGCTCTGTTTCTGTCTCTCTGATTTTTATGTTCATTTTTGGTATGTGGTCTTCGTTTTGAGGTGTTTTTGCAAGAAGTAGTTAGGAACAGATATGTGCAATAGACAATAAACATAGTGCCCTTAGCATAATGCATGTACTTAGTCTTAATTTTTGTAATTTCTTGCTGCTGATTACACAGCCGTTCATATTTTCCTAAGTGATGTATTAATACTCATTAAACAGTAGAAAGATTACCATGTAGCTGGCAATTTTACAGCAGACCCAGCATTAGCAGTGGCAACTTTTTTTAAAAAAAGAAATCCTATTTTGTACTTATTCCCAGGTTCTTTGAGGATCAAGAGCTGCACAAAGACAAAGATTCCACAAAGTATCGCTTCAAGAAAGATGGAAAGAAACACATCCTCATCATTCAGGAGGCCACGCTGGATGACATTGGAATGTACCACGCTTGGACAAACGGGGGTCACACCAAAGGAGAGCTGGAGGTGGAAGGTACCATAAGAAAACATAATAATCCCTTTTGGTCTTTCTTTCAGTTTTGAGTGATTGTAGCCTTTTTAAAACATTTGAAACTAACGATAGTAATGATTTTAGCTCAGTGTTAAAATTACAATATACCAGTGTGCTGTCTGCATTTTATGTAAATGTATTATATTTAGTCCAAGTTTTCTGTCATTTAAATGTACTATATGCTGTTCAGTGCCGAGGATGCAGCTGAATTTAACTGCTGGCCTGAGGGCTTAACGCCTCTCTGATAAACAAAGTAACAACTCATGGCAGTGGGTGTCAAGATGTTGCCATCATGAACTTTACATCCTCCCTCTCCCCCCCTTACACCTTCACATCCTCTGTCTCCCGCCTGATCTGTCCTCTTGTGGTTTCCCATGTCTTATTCAGAAAAGGAACTGGAGGTGTTGCAGGACATCGCAGATCTGACAGTCAGGGCAACCGACCAGGCCGTGTTCAAGTGTGAAGTGTCTGATGACAAGGTCACAGGAAAGTGGTACAAAGATGGAGTGGAGGTGCTGCCGAGCGACCGCATCAAGATGACTCATGTTGGAAGGTACAGAGTGGACAGCAGATACGCACAGGCTTTAGAAAAAATTAGTGACAAACAGTGTCTTTATTTGGTGAGGGGGATGTTTTCCCTACATCACATCCTCTCTGCTGCTTGTTTCAGGTTCCACCGACTGGTTATTAATGATGTGAAGCCAGAGGATGCCGGAGACTACACATTTGTTCCAGACGGATATGCTCTGTCACTTTCTGCCAAACTGAACTTCTTGGGTGAGAAAGACAGAATGATTACACAGGTACTGTTGCTGAAGCATTAATCATCAGCCGTCTGTGTAATATTATCAACTCTTTCTCTCTCAAAACAGAAATTAAGATCGACTATGTTCCCAGACAAGGTACGTAGCCTCAATTTACTTCAGGTCACAAATAATCCATTTTTTTCTTAATTAAAAAACCCTGTGTAGTTCATATCCTAAGACAACCCTCTTTCATAATTTCTTGCTTTGTATGTTAAACATTAACCAGATCCTCCAAAGATCCACCTGGACACCACTGGAAACATGGTGTCCCAGAACACCATCATCGTGGTGGCAGGAAACAAGCTCCGTCTGGACGTGGAGATCACAGGAGAACCAGCACCCACTGTGGTCTGGTCCAAAGGAGATAAAGTGAGGATGCAATGAGTTTTACTGTACAGTTGACATGATGATTCATAGATTAATACACTAATTAATAGAATAAAGCATTTATGATACACAAGCTGGCCAGATGACATGCCTTAAACATCCTTGTTACTGGAAGGTTGACAGACAATCTGTCTACCCTGTTACTGCAGTGAGGCCTTTGTTTTTTTTCTCTGAGTTCTGTGCTCTCTATCTCCTCTTCTCTCCCTACTGGGCTTCAGTTAAATGCTGCCTAACTAAACAAAACTCCTGTTCAGTTGCGTTTTGGCCCAAAAAATGGGAGATTTTAGGTCCACAGACAGTTAGGGAGCGTGAGGGTGCAAACAAAAAGGTTCCGTCTCTGATGCTTTTGTTCCGAGAGCCAAAGTGTCGCTTTTGGAAAAGATGTTTGTCTGTGCTCTGGGGGAACAGCTCCCTGCTTCTTGTTTTACCCTATAATCATACCAGATACCCACTGGTAGCCTTCCAACCCGTTTTAATTCCCAGGGTGTCAAATATTGCCGTTTTGTCAAAGCTGCTTACGTTTCAGAGATTTGCACAAGTTGTCCTTTGGTGTCGGTTCCACCTGCATTAATATTCGACACCGACAGACATATAGGAGTTCATCCAGTTTAAAAAGGACCTCATCAGGAGTTTGGAGGGGTGCAAGTAATGCATATTACAGGACTGTCACCCAGGAGACTGAGACTCATGTTTTGTGTCGGACTGTTATTTTTAGTTTCTTTTATTTTACTGCTGCTTGGTTAAGGTTAGGAAAAGGCCATAATCAGGATTAAAATACATGCTTGACCAACATTAAGCATGTAACAAGGAAAACCTTTTGTTACTTGCAAAGAAGTCACAACATCAGCAGAGAAAAATTTGAGCATTCACACATTTTTAGGTCTATTAGACTGCTCTTAACATTGAAAAGTGATGCTAAAGGCTACCCAGTCCACTCAAATGTGACTTAAAGGTGTCCTGACAAAACAGCAGTATGTGGCAAACTCTTTCTCACCCATGAACCCTATTATTTGGGGCTATTTAAACCAACTCACATCACTTTGTCAAAGTTCATGGTGCCTAACCACCATAATTTCCTGTTTGTTAGCCAATCACAGACACTGAAGGGCGCGTTAGGGTCGAGTCCAGGAAGGACCTCAGCTGCTTTGTCATAGAGGGGGCAGAAAGAGACGATGAGGGCAACTACACCATCTGCGTTACTAACCCTGCTGGAGAGGACAAGGCCGTGCTGTTTGTGAAGATAGTGGGTGAGTGAAGATTTTATAGTACAATATCAGCTGGTGTAACTTGATGTGAATGATGTGCCACTGTGCTTTATAATTCACCAGCCTTCACCAGTTTTATCTACTATATTTAAACTTTTTTCGATGTATGTTAAGACTAGTGCAATCTTATCTTAGATGTGCCCGACCCCCCTGAGAATGTCAAATGCACATCAGTGGGAGAGGACTGTGCCACCATCATTTGGGAGCCTCCTAAATTCGATGGCGGTGCACCAATCAAAGGTAAATAATGGATTTTGCCTCCACCTTTTTGTACTTGCTTTTATATACTGCAGCATATGGAACTTATATTAAATGTCTAAGAAGGAATACATCTAAAGCTATTTATTTTGGCTTGAAATATTGTTCTACCCACTCTTACTGTGTTCTATTAGGTTATCTCATGGAGAGGAAGAAGAAAGGCTCCTCCAGATGGACGAAGCTCAACTTTGATGTTTATGAATCCACCACATACGAGGCTAAGAGGATGATTGAAGGAGTTCTGTATGAGATGAGGGTGTTTGCTGTCAACAGCATCGGCTTGTCTCCGCCGAGCCTCAGCTCCAAACCCTTCATGCCTATTGGTATGTTCCACATCTGCCATGTTTACTTCCTCTTCCTCTGCTTCTCCCTGTCCCTCCCTTTGAGCATCACCCTGCTCCAGCTAAGCCCATCAGTGATTCTCTGGAGTCTCTCTCTCTGTCACCCTCAGCCCCAACTAGCGAGCCAACGCGCCTCACAGTCCACGATGTGACAGATAGCACATGCAGCCTGAGGTGGCTGGCCCCAGAGAAGATTGGAGCTGGGGGCCTGGACGGCTATGTTATTGAATACTGCAAGGAAGGGGGTGATGAGACCACACACTGTGTTTACAATATACCCATTTGATGGACAACTTAAAAACAGATTACACACTGTCATGATGAAAATCTATGACAAAAGAACAAAAGGATAAGTAACAAGATTCAAATCCCACTCACTGTGTTTTACTGCATGCAATTCTCTTTTATTTTAGACACCGAGTGGGTGGTGGCAAACCAGGAACTTTGTGAGAAGCAGGGATTTGTGGTGCGTAACCTCCCCGTGGGAGAGAAGATCAACTTCAGGGTGGTGGCAGTAAACATCGCTGGACGCAGTCCTCCTGCTTTGCTGTCACAGCCCGTCACCATCCGGGAGATCGTTGGTGAGTCAGTCAGGGTTAGATGTGGGAAAAAGTACTTATCATATTCCGGTGAAGCATTTTTGCATTTCGAGTTGAGTTTTTTATCAGTGCTTGTTATGTTTGTGTAGGCTAGTGCTTTATGCCTTCATAGTATCATTCTGCATCTTTATTGAGATAGCTCCTGTTTTAACATGATGTTTGTTTCTGCTTTAGAACATCCAAAGATCCGCCTTCCGCGTGAATTGAGAACAAAGTACATCAGGAAAGTAGGAGAAAAGATCAACCTGACAATCCCCTTCCAGGTTAGAAAGGCTGTATTGCAAAAATTACATAATGAATCATTAATTAATAATTATCAATGAACAAGGACAGATCCTGAAATATATCTCACAGTAGCTTTGTTCTTGTTTTATATTACATAAATAGAAACAGGCATAGGAAAATATTATCTACTGCTAGAAAACAGGCTTTTCAGTTATGTGCCATCAATCATTTTGAAGATTAAATTTCATATAATTCAGAAAAACAACTGGCAGCAAATCCATTCTATTTTTCACAATAGATCATGCTTTTGTGTCACAGGGTAAACCACGCCCTGTCGCAACCTGGTACAAGGATGGTCAACCTGTTGACCCCAAGATGGTCAACATCCGTAACTCAAATGTGGACAGCATCATGTTCATCCGCTCTGCAGAGAGAGACCACTCTGGAAAATATGAGCTGGTTCTACAGATTGAGAACATGGAGGACAGGGCCACCATTGAAATCAGGATTGTTGGTAGGGTTGCCAGGACACTAGATCACTTATGACAGTGAGAATATTTATTTTAAAGGTCCCATATTTTAACAAATGAATGACCTCAGAATGTGTCTTTCAGTTTTTCAGCTCAAAATACTGCAAAGGTGGTTCATGTTACCATGACTGTGTAGCCATGGTGTGGAACTGTGTATGACTGTATTTTAGTCCTGTTCTAAATGGGCTATTTCAACATCTTTAGCTTTAAATACAGCTGTTAATGTACATTTCCCTTTCAAGAAGAAGACTCTATCTGCATCTGTGATTGACAACGTGGAGCGAAACAGCTGATTGCACACCAGGATATTCTGTAGCCTCTTAACTTTCTCCCTGAGTGATCATTTTATATGGAAATAGTGCTGAATTCACAGCACAGCTGTTGTATTTAACTCATGTGTATGGTGAGTTTGTCAGACAACGACGCAATTCTAAAAACAGTATTTTAGCGATGCAGAGCAGCAGCTTGGAAATGGCTCTGAAATGACTGCTGGTTAACGTGGAGTCTTAAAGGGGCCGCGTTTCAGGCACTATTTCATCCACCTTCTATTCCCTGACAACAAAAAAGAGAAAAATATGTAAATGAGAGCAGCTTTAATGGTAATTTAGATGTGTTAAAACACAGTACATGTGAGCACAGAGAGCAGGAGAGAAGCAAATAGATGTAACACTGGTTAAGTTAAGTGGGAGATTCACTGAATCCTCAGTTCTTTAGATGCCTGGAGTGCACAAAGACACTTGTGTTCACTCCTGCAGTCAATTTTAGAGTCAGCAGATGCAACTCAAGAAAAGTAAATAAAATCTGGAGAAGTGCGAGGCAAATGCTTTTTCTAAATGGCTCACCTCGGAAGCAGCAGGCAGTGAGGGGGCAGGATTATGAAAATTTTTAGCTCTAGGACTATTTGTTCCTCAGTTCCTGCTAAGAAACTGAATAAAATTCTTATTGGCTTGTAAAGCTGGGAGACCATCTAGTTGAGAGGGGGATAGAGTAATACCATTAGTGTCTTCATATTCTCATAGCTTTTATTTTACAGCTCTTACAAAACACGGTAAAATGGATTTTCATCATGTGGGACCTTTAAGAATTTATTAATTGAAAGAACCATGCACCAGTAAAAAGAAACCATTACAGGTTAACAACTGGAACGTACTAAATGATTCTTGTTTCAAACAGAAAAGCCCGGGCCTCCTGTGAATGTGAGGGTGACAGACGTTTGGGGCTTCAATGCAGCTCTGGAGTGGGAGCCCCCCAAGGACAATGGCAACTGTGAGATTACTGGATACACCATCCAGAAGGCAGACATGAAGACCAAGGTGAGAGAAGGAAGAAGAGTGTCGTGTTTCAACCCTTTATCACCTCAACATTAACTTGCCAAAATGTCCAGTGCGGGCATGTGGCTTAGCAGTAACACTTAGATTACCTCTGGCCAGTGTTTGATACTGATACTCTTTACTTAATGTGGTCTATTTGAGGAGCTTTTGTTTATGTTTATGTTTATTGTTCTCTCTCCAGGAATGGTTCACCATCTATGAGCATAACAGACGGACAAACTGCACAGCTTCAGATCTGATCATGGGCAATGAGTACATGTTCCGTGTCTACAGTGAAAACCTTTGCGGCCTGAGCGAGGAGCCGCGACACAGCAAAAACACGGCTGTCATTGCCAAGACAGGTGTGACAACGGGTGTATGTGCAGTATGTGTGGGTTGTCTGTGTTTGCATTGGCATTCTACACAAGCATTGGTTGCGCTCCGTGAAACGTGCTACCTTTCTGCTCTGATTTACGGGAGTTGTCAATGTTTGCCTGCCCTCTCACCCCTTTTCCATAGGTCTGGTGTACAAACCGAACCCCTACAAGGAGAAAGAAATGTCCTGTGTGCCCAAGTTTACTCAGCCCCTGGTGGACAGATCTGTAGTGGCCGGTTACAGCACCGCCATCAGCTGCGCTGTCAGAGGCTTCCCCAAGGTAAACGTGCATGTTCAAATAGTCTGTGGAGCGTAATGCACAGGAGGAGGCTGCCACTTGTCATAAGCAAATTACAGTCTGAAGTTTGCTATAAAAGGAACTTCTGCTCACTATTTGTTGTTTGTGTTTTTTTTAATCAAAGGTCAAGTTTAGCAGCAACCTGATTTGGACAAGAAGTAGGAAAAAAGAAAATCTCCTTCATCTAATCTTAGCAGTTTTGTTGCACCTGTTTTTTTTCATGTTTTAGCCTAAGATTGTCTGGATGAAGAATAAAATGATCATCGGTGAGGACCCCAAGTACTTGATGCAGAACAACCAAGGAGTGCTGACCCTCAACATCCGCAAGCCGAGCACCTTCGACGGAGGAAAATACTCCTGCATGGCCGTCAATGAGCTGGGCCAGGATGAAGTGGAGTGCAAGTTGGACGTCCACGGTAAGGACAGAGACAAGGCTGCAGATGGAGGAGGAGGAGCTTTTGCTAATTTGAGTGCAAGACGTGTCTTGTTTGGTTCTGCTGAACAGAGACAATTACTACAGTAGGTGTTTGGTTTTGTTATGTAATAGATGCTCAAAGCGAAAAAGCTGACAGCTGCGAGAAATGAGAGTGCGAATTTGAAAATGGTGTCACATTCCTACCAAAGTATATAACAACGCAGTGTTTGCCATTACATTTGGGCTCATTTCAACAAAACGTAACACTCCTCTTCTGTCCTGTTATTCCACAGCTGCCGCAGACCCGGAGAAGAAGTGAGAAACCGAACAGCGAAGAATGTGAAGTTATATGAACCAAACACTGACTGAACAGTGAATGTGATTATGTAGAGAGGACACTGTCACGAGTGAATCAAATAAAATTTAGTGATGCCTGCTAAAAATGTTTGGATATAATTTATTTCTCTCTTAAAAAAATCTTTTTTGTTTCATGAATTCAAGAGGGCTCCTAAATTTCCCCCACACACACAACTGCAATCATGATCTAAATTATTAAAACACAGTAATCATTAGAGCTGTTTTCCACAGTTGGGAGATGTTTTTGTATTTGTGGCACATGTGTAACAGCCGGCACTACACCTCCCTGGAGTAGTGTGCTCTCCGTCTGTGGATTGCCACCCCTATACTGAACAACAGCGCCACTGCCAGGAGTCCCACGGCCACTGCAAGCGTTGTGATTACACCTGTGGGACACAACAGTTCTGTTTAGGTACACGAATGTGGGGCATTTGGAAGATCTCCAAACGCCTTGATATTTTTTAAAGCAGGCAGTCTGTTGTAAAAATCCTTCACACTGGTCCCCGAAGTGACTGGAGGAACAAACATATTGCAGCGAACCCTTAGCGGTGCCAAAGCATGTGTCAAAAGAGGAGATGGGAAAACATAGACGCAGAATGTAGAATTTCTCACCTGTGCTTGACCATTTTGTCCTGAATCCACATTCGCCCTCCCAGTGCTCTGCCACCACATCCCTCACTAGCTCAGTGAACATGGACAAAGGACAGGGGTTGAGCCCATTGCAGCCTGGCACATGGTTGGGGTACGGGTCGCGCCAGGACTCATTTCGGTAATACAGCTCCAGAGAATAGGATCTGGGTCATTATTAGGAAGGAACACAATGAGATGGCACATGGTTGTGGTGAGTGTTATGTAAATGGATCTGTATCACGTGCTGAATTGGCCAATGCGGTCCTGGACGACTGCCAAATTTCCATCAAAACCAAAACAGGAAATTGTATTTGCGGCTCAACACTAGAATGCAATAACTCAAAATGTGGTGATGTGGTTTTTTTTGGGTATGTGACCTAGATGCTATACTTGGAAATGCAAAGAAAAAAAGTGCATGAAATAAAACTGGACGGAAGTCATTACCCATCATACTCCTGGTAGAACTCAAAGAGCTGACAGGCGGCGTAAGGAGGAAGGAGGCTGTTGTACACGTCCAGAGCTGCCTGGAGGGTGATGAGTGTGGAGTCATGCTGGAATGAGGAACAAGCATCGCAGCGGTAAGGAGGTGAGGAGACGGAGCGCGTGAAAAGAGCCATTTGCAGGACAGATTATAAATGTGTGTATGTGCCCAAACAATGGACTTACAGCTGAGTACATAATGAATTTCAGAGGGCTCCCTTGCTCTACAGCCTTAGAGAAATTCCTCAGGATGGCATTCAGCAGGACCCCTGGTAAATTAACACGGTGTCAACAGTGCAAATGAATTTTTCTCAGATACCAACACATTCCTTTAGCCTTATTGAGCATCTTGTCTCGCCGTTGTAATCATCCTTGTCCCATTAGCTCATAGGCGCTAATACTCCTTTGGGAATCCCGACCCTGCACTTTACACCGTCTGAGGCATAAACAAAGCCTCGGCCAGCAGTCACATTAGATACACAGAGCTTTTATTTTCTAATAACATTTTTTCCCTCTAACTAGTGCTCTAAATTAATTGCCTCTAATGTGATTTCCCCACCTCCCGAGAGCCTGGCCTTCTCTTTCCGCTTGTGACTGAGGATGCTGTACATGACCTCAAAGGATGCAATTCTCTTCAGGGTGTCCAGGACGTCTTGGGTGGCCCAGCGTGGGAGAGTCAAGTTATGGATCCTCTGCATGAGAAAAAGAATGTTCATTACCCCGCATCACGCTAATAATCACATTACACAACACAAGAATGGCCACAAAAGGGGCTTAAACGACTGCATTTCATAGTTTTTATTATCCCGGCTATTTTTAGCACCAAACCAAAGATAACAGATGCTCATTTTGCAAGTGTGAATGAGTCGTATTCAACCTGGCCTAGAATCCACCCGTCTCATAATGCTTTAATTATCATTTCAGTATGTTGTCCTATTCATGTCTTACTGTATGTATAAAAATGATTTCCCCACGCTCCTGCCCATCCCCCACCTCCCCGTCTCTGCAGATGTGTCGAAGGAGGCAGATTACTCTTTCTTCTTCTATTTCTGTTTCACTCCCCATGCTCTGCAGCTGCTGCTTGTGTCAGTAATTGAAGAATTTGTAACAAAACAGGTAGTAAACAAGCTTCTTAGTGTTTGCGCATCTGTTTATGTGCCTGCTTTGAAATGGCGAGCATACCTGACAGTTAAGGGTGTCGTAGACTCTCCATATTTTCTTACCGACCAGCTTGGGCACAGGGTAGCCAGTGTGGTTGGACAGTCCCTCCACGAAGTACTGAAAGGTCAAGAAAACAATAAGGATGACGCTCCAGGGATCATTTTTTGAAAAATATTAACCTTTGTTATGTTTTGCTTTGCAGGCAAACTGCTCGAATATCTACTTCTAGGTGTTTGTGATTCACAATTGCACAGACTGGCTGCTTAATTTACTAGATTGAGATGTAACGTAGCGATTGTTGTAAGTTCAAACTTCCACCATTGTTTCCTACATATACCTTGCAGGTACTCAGCCTCCAGCAGAGGGTGTTAAAATTCAATGCAGGAGGCCCTGGCCTGATCTCAAACAGCACCTTAATAGGCAGCACATGGGACTCAGTTTAATTAAAAGCTTTTTATTGTAATTCTTAATCTAATTCAATCCAACCGTTAATTAGTGACTCCGAGAATGTGAGAGAAATTGCACTGTGCAGCTTTTTGTAGGCACTGGAGTCACCGTGCGTGAGAAAATCACTGAGAGGACATGATGTCTACGGCATAACTAACACATCCACTGGAGGTGCTGATTATGTTGGCACCGGCAACTGTGAAGGATATATTTTACTGCAATGTGCATTTTGCCGTGTTGGTTAATTTAACAAAATAAAGGCACGAAAAAGTAGAACAGAAACAGTTGAGGTGAGAGAAGAACTGGCAATTTTGATGATATAAATCTGATTATATCAAACAGGGTGTTAAAAGTAAGTTTTCACTGCTTGACATGCACATGACTCATGGAAAAGAGAACACAAAATGAGCTATGAGTAGAAGATTGGCGTCACTGAACAGATGCTGAGGAAGAGCTACAACACAGTGCATTTAGAGTCGACCTCCTACTGAGTTTCTCCTCACCTGGTGAGCTCTGAGGAACCTCTGGTAGGGTTCGCTCTCGAAGGTCTCCGTCATCAGCGCCCTAAACCTCGGACAGTCTTTGCCTGGAGACTTCAGCAGCTTGAGAGATAGTAAACAACAGTACGGCATCAGTGGAAATAACGCACATTCACTGCACACACTGCAAGTCTTCTGGGCACAATTATATGTTCGTTTCACACTTTAGAGGAGTGTGGAAGCTTTGGCTCTCCAGGTTCACAGCTGAAGGTGAACACAGGTAGCACTGTGGACCTACGGCGAGAGACTCCGGTGAACTTTAAGAAGTTTGTATTCAGCTGTGCATGGCTGATGTGTGAGAAGGAAATATTTATGTGGCTCAGCAGCCCACCTTGTCCTGGGCCCTGGGGATGGTGTGCACTGGAATAGGCCGCCACAGTAACTGGGGCATGATCGGAGGCGGGCGTCTGGTTGGGGGGAACATTCCAGCGAGGCAGGCCTGGGCGCTCATCAGAGTGCGATCGTAGTCGGTGCTCCTCACATATAGCTATTGGAGAGGACATGGCATCAAAAAGCATCCTCTGCCTTCACACATGTCACTGATATCTACTCTGTTCTTACAAATGCACAAATCAGGCTCAGTTTAGATCTTTATTGAAACCGCATTTGGAGACTCAAAAGAGGATTGCATCTGATGTTTTACAGTTTTTATTTAATAAAAATGGAAAATAAACGCATGCAGCAGAGCAGTAGTGTGTCACGGATGAGCTATCCCAAGTGAACTGGGGGTATTCCCTTAACATAAAGAGGAGGGGAGTCAAATGAATGAAAGGGGGAGGAGGGGAACAGATCCGTCTTGCTGTGATCTCTTCTGACATCAGCCTTCGCTCGTCTATATCTCTCTGTCACTCTTTGTCAGGTTTTTGCACACAGTAAATCACGCTGATAAGGTTGGATGTTCCTGTGATACCGAGAATGCTTCTTTTTTTCCCCTGCTCTTTTGTGAAATTAAAGCAGACATGGCAGCACGGAGGGGGGGAAAGGTACGGTACAAGTTGACTGAAACTTGGCCGACAAATTACCAGTGACAGGCACTGAGAGGAGTTGTTATTTTTGTGGTAATTGCATGTTATTTAAGAGTGGGAGAAGAGGACTGGAAGCAGGGATTGGTTCAGAGAGGGCAAAAGGAAGACAGGGAGTGTTAAATAAAAAAACAAACAGAGGAAAGGGTGGAAAAGTGGAAATTATATCTCCATAATGGCAGTATGCTGAGCGTGCAGCCCAGGGGCATATGGAAGCTAAATGCATGCTGCCAAATGCACTGTACATGAAGCCCAGGGGCTACATTACCCCACATGTTTCGGCATATTACAAGGCCATGATGGTGATATCACCAATATGAGTCATGCTCATTAACTCATGTGATTACAGCCATTACAGATGGCGACTGACCATACATGAACTTGATTTCACATGTTCGAGCAAGGGCAGCCGTGACAACAGGATTATCTTGTGGCTCGTGTGGGACATCGGTTAACCAAGGACAATAAAAAAATAAATAAAATTCACCCACACACATACATCGATCAGCCACAACATTATGACTATCTGTCTAATATTGTGTTGGTCCCCCTTATGTGCTCAAAAATGCTCTGAACCATTGGGCATGGACAAGAGGACCTCTCAGGGTGTCCTATGGAACCAGGATGTTGGCATAATCACAATGGGGTGTAGAAAGTGTACTTGTTCTGGGACAATGTTTATTTGGGTGTGTAATTTTCATCAACACGGATGTCAAAATCCAAGGTTTTCCAGCAGAACACCACATAGTACCAATATGATCCATGTTCAGTGTTGGTGTATATGCATATCCAGACTGACGTACCTCTTTGTTATTGTAGTCTTCACTGAGAAACTCTCCATAACGCCTCCTTAGAAACCTGCCCAGCTCAAACTGCTGTTTCATGCCCAGCTGAAAGGAAAATTGGCTGCGCAGTTAATTTTTTGTAGAATCTGACCTTTTTCTGCTGAATACTTGGCAGATTTATGCTCCGATTCCACTTATTTACATATAATAACAAAACTCACCCCGTCTGTGCCTCGGAGAGCACAAAATAATAAGTTTCTCTACTGTAAACCAGCTAATTGCCCAAAAGCAGAACAATGCCACAATAGAAAAAAATGTAATTAAAATTCTAAATGACGAGCTTCACAGGCTTTAAGTCCATTAGAAACCTATTTTGTAATGCAACATCATAGATTACAGTAATTTTGATGGTAAAGCTGGTGCATCCAGATACAAAACGAGGTCGTGCTTTTATTGTGGACAGAACTGCCTTTTTTTCTGGAAGGAAATGAAGGGAGGAAGTGAGGTCATAAAGGAGACACACCTGAGCTGCTGCTAACAAACAAACATGTAGGACAACAGAGGGGAAAAAGAGGAGATCTCCGGAAGGCTAATCCAGTTTTTGGTCTTCTTGCTTGAAAATAGTAAACACAAGTAAACACAATACTTTGGATCCAAGAACCAGATGGATTTGTGGAAGTTTCTGAGCAATAAGGAGCTGCAGACTATTGGATATAACATGCTGACCTGTGGTGGACGTCTGCATCTTTGTTGGATCCTGGTTAAGATAAGTCTCTTCTTCTTTTTTAAATCTCCAGTCTTCTCCTCTATTCTCTTGGCTCAGTTTAAGGTGTATTATTCCTCAGAGCAGCCTCTACCTTCCTTATACTCCCATACCTCACATGAACTCACCCACACCTCTCAGAAACAAAAATGAATGGCAGCGAAATAAATTGAATGAACTCAAATTAACTGAACTGATATGGAATGAACTGAAGTGAACTTAAGTGCACTAAAATGAGCTAAAAATTATCCTTATTGTTTGGAATTTTTTCTTAATTAAATTAGGAACTTTTGATTTTCTTAATTGGGATACTGAAATATATTTTGTCCCCATTTCTGATTATTATTTGAGGTTCTGTTGATTGAATGGACTGCTGTCTATTAGTTATTTAGTGTTTAATTCTGACCTGAGTTGTATATACTCAGATTGATGACTATGGTTTTCCTCTATATTGTGTGGTTTTGTGGCATTTATTCAGGCTATTCTAAAGAATAACCTTTATTCCTCACTCATTTAGACTAATTTGAATATTAGGGATGTGCCCTCCTGTACATCTTTCAAGTTGAATTTTATATAAAGTTAATATTTATTGAACATTTTTGAGATCATAGACTGAAATTTTGTGCGATGTGTCACCTCATCAAAGCCAAATTAATGGGTTAGCAACGTCGAAAGTCAGTGTCACAGTGGTGGCTGTCTTCTAACTTGGCTAGATCGTCATGAAAACAGATGCCGCGCAGCTAACCAGCTCTGGAAGAGGTTCTGTTTGGGATTAAAATTGGCTGTAAGAAGCATCTCCCTTTCACCAGTTCTTCTCCTGGCCATATTCTCCAGCGCTATTGAAAGTCATCTGAGGGAACGTGTTATATTTGTAAACCTGTTGAGCTGTACGTCAGTAATCCCACTGAGTAAAGCTGTGCAGTTACCGTGCAAACTGTATGTGTCTCGTTGCCACGGGAACCTACATGGATTTAGTTGGTGATGCAGAAAATGGATAAATATGTTTGGTCCTGATTTACTGTCCAGCTTTACATTGCAGCTGATAGAACATAGATTAGAAAATTGATTAGTCCATTAATTAATTTCACTTTGATTTGGACAAAACTTAAATGGATTTCAATGTTCCCTTCATTATGGGAGAGTGTTGTTGATTATCATGTTTAAATGTATGACATTTAGGAGCTCTTATGTGCAGCTGTCATGCTGGAAATGAGCCGCTGCATTCAGAGTGCCGAAATAAATACATTAGCTTACATCATTATCATTTTTCTACCAGCATTCCTCCAATACATTTTCTAAATTCCTCATAGCTCTCCCTATATGACAGCCTGATCCTCTAGACCATAGGTGTCAAACTCAGGCCCGCGGGCCAAATTTGGCCCGCAATGTAATTATATTTGGCCCGCGAGGTAATGCCAGATGACTACTAAAGCTGGCCCGCCGGTATTATACAGCGCATGTATCGCTAATACTACAAATCCCAGAATGCTCTGCTCTGTATCGGCGCGTCAATCATAGACATATGGCGTCAATCAGGACAGGACCCATAAACACCCTCTCCTCTGTTGACAGTAGTCATACCATCGCACGCTACTACTGACCCAACCACCTCCACCCCTCCGCCGCCGCCACCTGACTTAGCATCTGCACCAGCGGCACGCCAGGACACTGCTACTGTACCACCACCAGCAGGAGATATTCACGCTAATGCCGTCGGATTCCGACGAACACACTTCCCCTTCGCCCTCGCCCTCGCCGCCACCCCCGGTCCCGGCCACCGCGGCCGCACGACCCAAATATTCATATATTTGTCAGTAACTGAACCAGAATATCCGGAGCTCACCTATTGCTATTCAGACCAACCCCGTCTAGTATGTGGAGCCACCGTGGCGATAACCACGGAGAACAACATTAGACGACACTATGAAACACCAGGACAAGTACAAGGACCTGGACATGAGTTAAAGCAGCCAGAAAGTAAAGGAGATGAAAAGAAGTTTGGTTTCACAACAGACTATGTTCAAAAAAGCCACATCACAAAGTGAAGCTGCTGTAAAGGCTAGTTTTATTTACATATATTATATCAATATATCAATATAATAATGTTGATAATTATAATACATACATATATATATATATATATATATATATATATATATATATATATATATATATATATTATAATAATAATAATATAATGTTGGCCCGCGACTATGTCCAGGTTTTCAGATTTGGCCCGCTGTGTATTTGAGTTTGACACCCCTGCTCTAGACTGAAGCAGCACATGACACATCTAACGCCCCCTTTTATGAGCGCACACAAAGAACCTGATGAAGGAAGCCTAGTTTACAAAGAAAGTTGAAGAAAGTTGATTACCACTCATATATGGTGATGCTCATAGTCTCTGCTTGGAGGTTTAGGTTTAGTCAAGCCAGCTAACCCAAAGAAAGCCTGGCTATGTTGAACTTGAGTTAGAAAACACAATATCTCACAAATCACATCAACGCAGCTTGTTGGCTTCTGTTATTTATGTGTTTCGTAAATGTTACGTGTTCTTTTTTTAGTTGTTTTTGTGTTCCAATTCTGCTGTGTTTAGTTTTATTACTGTGTTTTTTTTATAACAATGTTGAGTTTTAGTGAACTGTTGAACCCACGTACTCCAGCACACCTGACCCTGTTCTGGATGAGCGGTGAGATGGAGGGATTTTATACACTTCATACACCTAAAAGCTCTTCAGATTTAGTTGTTTTGTTTACAAAATCCTACATGACACACATAGAGACCAAGTTACCTCAGTGAGCTGTCCGAAGCCCTGAGCCCACACATCCTCCCCGTGCGGATCCCTGGGATACGACTCAATGGGCGATCGATCACCGTGTCGGAACACCTTAGGAGTCAGAACAGATAATGTCGCATGAATTCAGAAGCCATGCTGCCCCTGCTGTGCTCGTTCATTCCTCTGTGTACTTCAGGGAGAAATTCACCCTGAGACAGAAGTCATAAATAGAAACCTGTGATTGTGGACAGTAGACAGCAGAAGAGTCACTCTGGTGATCTCATCTAGACACAAATGCTGGAGCTGCTCCATCAGTATTATTAACTTTAAGACTCACTTTCTGAGCAGTGACATAACACAAACCGGATTACGGACACATCTGATTCACTGCTGTTAACGCCACAGTAATCTGAACTTATTATACAAGCAACTTGAGTGTAAAGCCAAACCACAGAGTGAAGTCATTAAGGATAATTGTTATTTTTCCAGTGCTTGAAGTCTTTTTGGTTCCAAAACACCTTCTTAGAATTTAGCATGGACCAATTTAAAATGGATTCAATTACAAAAGAATATGATTTGTGCAAAAACTCAATGAAAATAGACATACAGGACTTTGCAGAGGAGATGCAGGAATTTAGTAGACTCAACTAAAAAAGGAGTAAATTACATTCAATATAAATATAATATAAATATAAGTGTTAAGCTATAGATTAAGCTGTAAGAGTAACAGACTGATCTTTTTTTAAATAAAAAACTGAACAAAATACATAGAAAGTGTCACATCACAGGCAGCACATATGTGACTTTCACTGAAATAATTCAGTCGTGCATTGTGGTGTTATGTAAAGAGGTTTATGAACAAAGCTGTAGTGTCTGGGAGAGATATGCTCGACACTGTTGGAGTTCAGGCTCAAAGTAATCCTTTGTCACACCAAAAAAAAAAAAAGTGTGAATGTGATAATACTCAGTGGGGACAAAATGCAGCGTAATCAGCAACAATGGAAAGCAAAAGTAGCTTCCAGATTACATTCAGATCACTGCATTCGACAAATAAATGCCGTCGGTAATACGGTGCAAACATCTTGTGTGTGCGATCACACCGGGTTCTCACACGGCTGAATATGAAACTGTAGCAAAATGCTCAGATGTCATTACGACTGAATTTGATGCACACAGGAGAGAAGAAAAGTTGGGTAAAACTTACAGCTACAACAAACTTCAGCTCTCGGGCCTCAGTCAAGCAGGTGCAATATAGGAGGAAAAAACAGGCCAAAGTCTTCTGGAACTTCTGCATGTTTTTGACTTGTCGTTTTTTATGTCCTTTACAAAGTTGCCCTGCTGATATGAGGGGAGAAAATGTCAGGAAACCTAATAGAAAAAGATGAGACACGAAAAGAAAGCTATGAATACTTGTGTCTTTTAGATCAATGTGTATGTTTGGTGATGTTTTTACTATCCAGACTTTATGTCATCTTGGTTTAAATCCAACGCAAGAATGCAATATTATAAACAGCTCCGAATGCCTTTAGGAGTCAGAAATAGCAAATCATATAAATTAGCATATGCACTTACCTCAGCATACTTGTTCACACATTTTGCTCTTTCAGTCAAGTGATTCACAGACAGACGCGTGCTGCTGTGCATCCCAAATCTCCAGCTATACCCAGACTGACATTAAGTGCATGTTTCGGTGAAGTTAAGCGGTGCTTTTAAAGCCCTCCTACCTGACCTCGTCTCTCTATCTGTCCCTCTCTCTCCTCAGGGATTTCTGGTCCCAATCTACTTCATCATCGACTCGAGTCCAAATCACTGTCTCTGCCAATTCCCTGCTGTGCTCATGACATGACAGCCTACACTGGCAGACATTTTTGAGTCCGCTTTTGATCTTAAGGGCACATGTTTGGGCCCTCAAAATATAGCGAGCTCCACTTTGAAGCCACAGTCACATATTCTTGAGGACACTCTGGCTCTTGGAGTAACACAGTGACAAAGAAATGGGTTAAGAGTAGATGCACCCACCTGGCTTTTCCGATTGTACTCCTACAAGCATAAACACACATGTACACTCTTAGGCACTGGCCCAGGGCCACAAACACTCATTATTACTTGCTATGTCATCCGCCGTGGGTTGAGCCTCAAAATTACAGGGCCTGGAGTGTTTTCCCTTACTTTGCACACATGTAAGTATCTGTTAGTATCAAAGCAGCTTTACGGGATACAATGGGATTAGCGAGTGTGAAGATTTAGAGCTATACAGCGTTGACATCATATTTGATAAGTGTAAGATAGGATCTATTGTACCAAGTAATATACAGTATTCACAGAGGTGGCTTGACAGAGTAACAGAAATAGTAAATTAGGTCTCATACATAATAATCTGCACTGAAAGAGCACACACAACTGGCAGCTTATATGTCGAACCATAAATGTTCATTTTTACTGTGAGACGTTGTAAAAACATTCCATTAAAGAAGTCTGTCAATTCTATTCTTTATCTTTTAATGATATGGTCAACAAAACCTTATGTGTTTTCTGAGCCTGATATATTTTAAATGCTTCAGTAGAGGAGAAGTGGGCTTCTCTTTTTGGTTTCCTCAGTTCTGATGAGATGAAACATCTTCAAGAAACAAAAAGAGAACATCTAGTCTTCTTATTCTTCTTCTTCTTCTTCTTCTTCTTCTTCTTTTTCTTCTTTTTCTTCTTCTTCTTCTTGGACCAAATAGCACCCGGCTGAGTGAGAACCCACCCAGTCATAAAACCTGATATAGTTTTATGGCTTTGTGCTGTATATTATCTGGTTGTAATTGTGAATATACAGGAGTGACAGACTAACATTCAGTTAGTTTTTTGTTGGGATTTGCTCACAATAATAAAAAATATAGAATATTACCAGCCTTGTATTTTAACCCTCTGAATCCCAAACCCAATCTGTAGGTTTGATTATGTTAAGGAAAAGTGTGTCAAAATTACACTGTTTTAGAACCAGAGACTGTAAAAACAGAAAGTATTGTCAAATTTGTAACTTTTTTAGGGAAAATTTGACCAAATCTAAGCTTAAAATAGTGAAATTTCATCAAAACCACTTTATTCTACATGTCTCATTTTCAAGAAATGGCCAAATTTTAAGTTTTTCCTCTAAGCAGAACAAACAAACAAAAAACCTGTTCTTTTCGGTGCAACCCTGAAGCCATTAGTGACTCAGCTGCAGACGAAACAGCCCCGAGACAAAGATTCAGGGAATTTTTCAGCTGAACTTCAGCCTGTGGTTAGATGGAAAGTGGAGACGAGTATGGAAACAAATTAAAAATGTAAGCAGTTAAATATCATAATAGTATGTTGAGTCACCGACTTTTTCCAGTACCGGTACCACCTGTGACCACTTGGACAAATGTTGCACATGTAGTTTTCAGGTTTTCTCAATTTTTGCAAAATATCCAATCAACGAAATTCAACTTTTTGTCATAATTTATTGGCATCTAAGCTTTTTTTTTACTGCACAAAATACATTTTGAGTTCTCTCTCCCTCTAGCCGTGGTTGTGCTGTTTCAGTACATTTGCAGGACTTTATACTGCAGTGAAAAATGAGCCCACAGTGACTAAAAATGTAGCAAGAGCAATAAACTGCTATGGGCTTGGAAGGTTAGGCAGAAATACAATAGCTACTGCACTGTATTAGCAGCTCACTGGACTTTGGAGTATTTAGAATACTCTTGTAATCATAATGCACTGACATTTAGCACCTGTTGGAATTGATTTCAAACACAATATGATACACAGCAAATAACTCAAAATACAGTATTTGAGAGGATAATTACTTTCCACCACTGTGCAGATCTCTCTAAATCTGTTTACTTCTTTCTCTCCATCTAACAGCAGTGTACAGTAATCTGCTCACCGGTTGACACACAAAAAACACACACGTGTGGTACTGTTGTCAATGCAGGTCAGCTTTGAAGAACATAAACAGTACAAATGGGTCAGTGAATCCACCTGCACTCATCGACAAGCCAACGTATACATACTCAAGGGGTGTGAGTGGAGGAAAAGAAGGAAGTTTCACCATATGGAGCACAAACACACACACACACACACACACACACACACACACACACACACACACAAACACCAGCACGTGCACATTTGCTGGAAAATGCTACAGTTGCCACACACCAGTTCAATGAAGGGTCACAAAACATGCATGCACACATTCACAACTCTGCATCTCCCTCTCTCTCTCTCTGTGTTTCTTTCACTGTCACTCACACAAACACACACTCCATCCTCGCTCTCTCTCTCTCTCTTTCTCCCTTTCTCCCTCCCTCCCTCCCTCTCTCACCCTGTCCCTCCCCCCAAGTGGCTGTAGTGTTTTTTTTGTCTTTGTTGAAATAATTGCAGTGATTTTCAAGACCGTTGTCATGGCAACACAGAGGTTGATGCATGTTGACAGAATCTGTTGCAGGGCGACCGAGAGACTGAAAATGGAAGATAAGAGGTGGGAGGAGAGATGTGATGAGCGTGTGTGCGTGTGCATGTGTGTGCTTGTGTGTGTGTGTGTGAGGCCAGTGATGATGATGATGATGATGATGGTGGGGGTAGGTGGATGTGGGGGGTGGGAGATACATGTGCTTCAATCCATATGATGAATGGAGATGAGCAGAATGGGACATCTCAGCCTGATAGAACGAGGCCTGAGATCAGGACTGAGCAGTTATGAGTGTATGTGAGAGAGAAGGAGAGAGAGAGTGAGAGGGGTGAGGGTGGGGTGGTTGCGGGGGTGCTATTTTAGTCTGGGCGTCGCCATGGAAACTGCAGCCTCACTACAAATGGAGACATCCAGAACACATGGATCGTCAAACAAATGGCGTGCGTAAGGCTCAGCGTGAAGCTACGCCATGGCCGTGCGACACCGTGCCATCTGAGTCAAAACCCACCCCTCCACCCACTCCGGTCTGATAACAGTGGTGTCTTCTTCATCGCCGAGGCTGAATATCAATGGGGAGGGTGGAGGGGGACAAACGGTTGGAGACGGAGGGGCCTGCGATGGGCAATGGCCTCCATTCAGTGGACTCTTGTCTTTTTAATCACCAGTCTTTTTCTGCACTGCCTCTCCTCTTCTGTCTCTTTTTCTGTCTCCCCCTTTTAACTCCCTGTCTGTCTCCCATCCCTCTTCCTCCCTTCCTCTCTCTCTCTCTCTCTCTCTCTCCCGCGCTCTGAAGGACGGAGGTATTCCCACATTTCTCCGTTGCTATAGCAACACCGCAGCGAGAACAGGAAAGAGAGGACGCAGGCAGGCAGGCGGGGAGGAGGAAGAAGAGGAGGAGGAGGGGAGGATGGAGATGTGTGGTGGTGGGGAGGTGAGAGGGGGAGGGGTGTGGAAGCGGCCTAAGATGAGGGGATGTGTGAACAATGCTAATGCTAATGGTAGCAGCAGCAGCAGCAGCAGAAGCCAAGTGTTGGCGAATTCCCCTCTCGTCGCATCATGCTGAGCACAGACTCACATGTCACATCCATATTTGCATAATTGCCAGTGGGAATCTATTTGCTCGGTATGTTGCTATGTTCATTGATGTCTCCCACAAAATGATGCATGAAGACCGTCTACGCTTGCCTGTTTGACTCCCCCTTTTTTTCCATCCTCTGCAGAACTTGATTCCAATTTCTTAGGGGTATAAAGGATATGGAGCAGACTCGTACCTGGTGCATCTGTACATAGGAGCTGAGCATCTGTGTGTTTATTTCTCAGTGATTCAATCAGTGTAAACCCATTTCAGGTCAAATGACCCACTAGACAAGGATGTATCTGTGTGGAATACACAGAGGAGCCATGGGAAGACCAGAGCTATTTCATATCGATGTCATCATCCCCTTCAATCAGGACCGAACGCAATCTCATTATCTCTTCATATATATCGTAAGCCATTAGAACAAAGCAGTGTTGCATCAATTTCCCAATATGTAAAGATGTGAAGCAAGCAGCGGAGCTCGCGTGGCCCCGCAGAGCGCCCACATCCTCCTCTTTCGTCAACACATGCTTGTCTGCTTGACATGTACCCAGTAGATTCATATCAGTCCAGACTGAAACGAATACGCTATCATACATTCAGCGGCCATGTATGAACGCCTCGGCTGTTTGATAGCCTACCTGGAGCAGCCTGCTGCATGTCAACCGTATTGCTCTCCTCCCAGTCAATAGCTCATCTCTTGATGTCAATATTGTCTTTCCCCATGGGACAAAAATGTCCTCCTTTAGGACAAAAGGAGAATAAGTAAGATGAGAGGAAGGGGACGTGGAATATAAAAGAAAGATGATTTTGTTCCAAGGTAACCATGCAAAGAATCTCTATTACTTTTCTTTTATAATAACAGCAGGAAATCCATCTTTTAAAATCTGATTACACTGTGAGTGCTCATCTTGTTCTTGATTTCACAGTATCGGGCATAAGACATATTTTAATGCCATTCAATCTGAAATTAAGGCATTTGTTATCTAGTTTCCACACCCACCTACAATGATGAGCCACAACATTAGAACCACCTGTATGATATGGTGTAGAATGTAGATCCTACTTGTGCCCGCAAAACAGCTCTGGTCCATCGGAGTATGGCCATGGGGGTGTCCTGTAGCGTTTGGTCTCAGGATGTTGACAGTGGGGCCTCCATAGATTGGATATATTGAGGCGAATCCTCAACAAGCTTCGTTAGACTGGGTTTTGGAGAGTTTGGAGTCAAAACTCTGGGCTCTTGGCCATGGTCCTCAAGCCGTCCCTGAGCACTTTTTGTGTTGTGTTCAGGCAACCAATGGAGGCTAATGCTGTCTGAGAGTGTGATTGAGGGGTGTCCTAGACTGGAACAATAATTAGGTAGGTGGTACGTGCCAAAGTAACACCCACATGAATGCTAGGACCCAAAGTTTCCAAAGGAAGAACGTTGTGGCCGATTGTTGTGCACGAATAGTTACACATTTTCAAAAAACACAAACCAAAACTGATACATCCCTAGGCAAGCATTAAAATCTCAAATGATTACAAATCCTGTCCTTTACTGTTTTAGCCAAAGCTGTATATTACACAACTAACTGCAACAAGAGTCAGCACACCCGTCATTAGTGAGATTCCAGCTGGGTATTTCTAAAGTATCTTTGAAGACAAATTCAGTCCTCCTGGGTGCTGTTGATATCAGATTTTCTCAAGTCTGTGGAAATGTTCTTCCATTCAGTAATGGTTTCAGTTGGTAGTCACATTCACAGTGTCATCCATAAACACTCCCACTTCTATGTATCATGGTCAGCACTGTGGGAGTCCTGGACCGGTCTGCGCCAAACATGCTGGGTCCCATCATGACAAATTTATTTTGGTTTCATGGGACCAAAGAATGTGCCGCAAATATTCATCAGGCTTCTTCCCATGTTCTCTGGCGAAGTTGAATCCCACAGTTTTGTTCTGTTTTATGAGAAAACGGTTTTCTTGGAAACCGTCCGTAGACGTTGACTTGATGTGATGCACAATGAGCCCTCACTGGAACGTGTCTTTCCACAAAGAATCCCTGCCAAGTTTGAATCACAACCTGACTGTTCAACGCAAAGATGCATAAATAGCAAAAGTCACATTTTTCAAAGATGGCGACCTCAGCCTCTGTTATTGGGAGCATGGTTCTTCCTTTACCTCCTCACCACTGCTGCAGCTGTGTTCTGCCTTATGTTCCTACTGATGCTCTTGTATCCTCTAACATATTTACGGCTATGAAGTTTTACGGTCTGATTTCTTCAGGCAGCTCTTTACCATATGGAGCCATGTTACATTAGACACGACTGAGAACACTGTGGTGTTCAAAGGTTCGTTTATAGCCTTGTTCATTGCAAGTTGCTTTATATGGAAATTTACACATCTTATTACTTCGTTGCGGGGGTCACAAGTGTACTGTTGCATTGAGGTTGTACTTTCAGGCACATATTTTCACTGTTGTCTAACCTGTTTGTCTGGCAGCCGTGACGGCGTGACTGGTGTTGTTTTCACCTTGTGAGTCTGTGTGTGTGTGTGTGTGTATTTGTGTGTGTGTCATCACAGCAATATGTGGTCCTAGAGACACCCACTGCAGCAGGAGCTACCAGCAGTCAGTTTTGAGTGCTTTGGCAGGTGTTTTTATGTCTCTGCCTTTCTGTGGAAAAGATTTTTTCCAACACAACAGCACTGCGGTCATGAAACTTTACAGGTATGTGCCTGTCATTCGAAGATGGATGTGGTCCGAGAACTAATGGGAGTCACGGCTGGGGGGATCACATCACGAGAGGGTCTGTAAATTATACATAAGCTCAAATGCCCTACACTTCTACTTAGCAATAATACAACTTTGTATCACTTAATATTTAACTCAGTTTTGTTGCGTACCATGCATTTGCTTTCTTCCCTGGTGTTAAATTGGAAGATTTACAGTCGATCTCAAATCTAAATATAAAGCTAGCAACTATTAAAAACGAGTTAGGACAAAGACTGCAAACAGGAGGTAACAGTGTCTGTCCAAAAATAAAAGTATACAGTACATCTGGGTCATGCTCAGTAACCCTCGGGGGTCTTGTCTTCTCCATAAGGCTCCAATGAGGAGACCCTCCATAGTGTGTCCCTTTTTAGTTGTTTTTTGGGGACAGTTGAACTAAAATACATCATACAGGTCCAGATAAGCTGATTTATTTACCTTTGGATGCAGCCAAACTAGCTTCCCCCCCCCCCAGTTTCAAGTGCATATGCTAAGCTATGCTAACCATCTCCTAACCATATCTTCATATTTTGTTCCTTTTAATGGACTGTGCCAGAGCTGAATCTATGAATACTACAGAAGCCTCAGCAAAGTAAGTAAGCTTAAAGTCTCTACATAATTCATATTGCCATTAAAAGCAAAAAAAAGTATCACAACATTGGGCAGGCAAAGTAAAAACATTACCCCTATCTGCAGTTATGGTAAATCAATACTCAAGTAAGTGTAATAATCTAATAACAGCATCAGCACAGCGCCTGAAGAGTGTGCTGGTGTGTGGGAGTTTATGCACTGGGGAACAATTTGCTACATACCTTCCTCCAGTAAATACATGGGAAGTGTGTGTTTATAACGTCTGCTGGAAATGAAAATATTAACTCGAAAGTAATTACTTTAAGTCTCATCTTCCTCCACAGGCCTACAGTGTAACAGAGACAACGCTGAGGTGTTTCTGGACAAAATCCTTTCCTGTTTTTTTTGTTATTTCTCCCCATTGAGTGCTGCTTTTTTAACAGTAGGTTATTTCGGATTTTCATTTTGGATTCACGATCAAGGGAGATATTTTTGTCTCTGACCCACTGCAGCAAATTAGAGCCTGAAATAGTCTAATTTCATCTTTTTTGCTGCATTTTGAACATTTTCAATGAACTTCTGCCATAATAACACGTGTACAAACCACAGCATTTGAGCATGAGAGAAAAAATGCCATCAGTCCATTACACAACAACAACTCTATTCCACACCCACAACAGCAGCATTTAGAGGCAAGAGAAACAAACACAACCTTTTTTTCTTTCTTTCCGGGTGACATGTCTTGTTGGTCAGGTTGAGTGTTTTATCCCCAGAAGAGGTGAAGAACCGTCTGGAGTTACAAGAGCTCCTGAGTGCCTGCACTAGATAGCTCTACATGTCCGCCGAAAATAGCTCCCCAATGGTATGTTTGTTTATCTTCTCTCCCTGGATTATTAATTGAGTTCTTTAGGTGGAAAAGAGGAAACCGTATTACTGAGCGAAAAGATCTGCGGCATGGCTCTTAATAATACCGAAAAAAAGGAGGCTGTATCTAATTATAAACTGAAACAAAAGCGAAGTATCAGTACAGTGTAAGAAACCCCTCTGAGAACATCAGTAGTAAGCTTATACTGTAATTCTCCAACATAGTTTCATGCAATAACAGTCAAAAAATGAATCTTTAAACAAAGACTTTAAATCAAAGGGCCTCCGGTTTCCCTTTTATCCATCTTGCACAAATTAGGCCCAACTGGGTCACTTTTTCCTCTTGCTGTCCACGATACAGTAGATTCTGGAGCTGGCTGCTGGTTCTGTGTAGTCCATCTTCATATCAACAATGCCTAAATAGGCCACGGGATCTATACTTAGTTTTTTGGGGTTTTTGCTATGACTGCAGCCCACACTGCCGTATCGAACACTCCCGTGTTAAACGTGCATCGCTGTGTTTTCTCCCAGCGCAACCTTTTAAAGTGTGAAGAAATAAAAGCCTTTCACATTTTCATGGTCCCCCGATCAGCCGAGAGATGCAGCCCACAGACTGACACCTCTGCTTCACAGTGGAGTTTATGTTGTGTCAGGTTCCCCACAGACTCCGCAGTCTGTCTGTGGGGCCAGGGGGAGCTGAGGGAATCCCTGGAGAAACACACAGCTGGGAGGTTATTGAATTTGAAGGAAAAAGACAGCACAGGGAAGGAGGAGAGGAGGATAGTGCAGAGCCACAGTGGATTTCTTGAAAATGACTGCACCACAACCATATAAAAGAAAGATGCGGCTGCACGGGGGGAATGTTACAGTTTGCAAACAGAAATCAGGCTTTTTCATTTTAATACACAGAGCATAGTTTGAAATTACAAGTGGGGATTTATGTTGATTTATATATATATACCTCCTGTGGATTATGGCTGATTCTTGCTGCAAGGAATGAAACTGGTATTTTAAAATTCCACCTTTTCTAATTTAAAATTACCCCCTGCACCACATTATATTCATGCCAAGATCACAGAATGCTCGAAATGTATTTGCATTTGAGCATTTCTCTTTCATCTTCAGTGCATATTAATGTATTCTTTTCTGCTGCATGCATTCTTTTCCCACTCCCCTTTTCCATACAAGAATAGGACCAATTCAAGTCTTCAGTGCATCCACCGTATGTTCTCTCACTATTAACTCAAGCTGAGAAACGGCAAAAAGCCGCAAAGCATGGACATTAATAATGTGCTTCCAAATGCACCACCTCAGCGTGTTGCAGGATATTTGGTGTGATATCTTTACTTCAGGGTTACAGTTCTCAGAAATTCTACAACACACTGAAGCTGTCTCTTCAATTTCAATGCACAGGCATTTAACATTATGTCTCCTGGGGACTGAGGTCTCTGGAGACCAGAGTACAAGCCAAGGACAATTACATTCAAGAAAATTCCTCCTCATAGTACCCCTGCTGCAATGTCCAAATATTGTATCTAGACATACTCAAATGCACAACTGTGGTTCACGGCTGATGCAATTCTTTTTACAAGAAACCCTTGAAGTTGTTGTTTCGTAACGTGGCTTGTGCTGGACATCTGTGATAGTATCTACAGTTTTACCACCACCTCAGGGTTTTAAAATAAGTTTATAAAAATGTAAAATCTGGAGCATGCAGATGAACTGAAGAGCAGAATACAACACAGTGAAGCAAAAGAATCCGGCTCCGTTTCATCAGGCCTTTTAAAGAACAGAAGTAGTGGTAATGAAGCATTGAAGAAGCCCCAGTGTCTCGCACATTCTTAGCCAGAGTAAACGTAGCTGTTAGTTCACTTTGTCTCAAGATGTCTGCAGCGTAACTCAAATGCAATGAGTTGCTTCTGCATGGGAAATGTCTAACTAATCGCTTAAAGGATTTGTTTGTTTGATTTCCTTTTAATTTGAGCAGTTTGTCACATTTTTCAAATTGATAACATTTATTAATAATAAAAAATGCAGCGCAGGTAAATGCACAATTACGCTAATGCAACGTGACAGACTGTTTGATTTATTCAGGCGATTGCCACGCTGTAGTGATTACAGGATGTATTGGTGTTTTGTTGAATTTGTTAGAATAATGTGACTCTACTTCTACAGCAACCCCTGAATCAATCGGTCAGCTAATTAGCTTTTTTTTTTTTTTTTTTTTTAACGATTTCAATCACCAAAGACTAATAGATTAGTAAGATGTTTTTATTGCAAGGACATTATGAGTCCACCTCTGGCACTTTTAAAACTTTATGTTGTCCTTTTAATAAAGTCACTTAATCATTTTCGTCATAATTCTATTTACAGTTGAAGAAAAGAGAAAGTGAACAAATCTGCTTTATGTGTTTACATCTTCTGCTAATTGTGTGACTGTTTGACAGTTTGTCAGCCAGCTGGCACTTTATTTATAGCTACATTCGCTGTAATGTGGTAACATTGCATTTACCTTTATGTAACTGTTACAATATAGTTGTGCGTTATTTCCACTCATAACCTTCTGTTCAGTGTTTGCTGCCTCTAAGTGTGAAAAGAAAAAAAAGATAACAGCGTAAACAGTTATTGTTCAGACTTCTTTTCTCATTTTGTAGTATAAAATTTTACTCAATAACTTATTTGAAACATCATTCTTCATTTTAAACCAGTTATCTCATTTCTTATTTAGTTAGTCGTGTATTCTGCAGGATGAAATCACAACAAAGAAAGAAAGTGGTAAATGTTTTTTCTAATAGCAGAATAACTCCTTACAGTGAGCGGAAAATTGAAGTCACACAAGTAGCAAACAGTGAAATAATATACCTCTCAGTCACTGTATGACAGTCATTGAAGTGTGAGTACAGCACATGTTGATTTTGCTAGAACTGAAGAAATACACTCCTCTGCCACACTGTGTACCTGGATGAATGTGTGGGGGAAAATGACATTTAATGACAATCCATAAAGACCCAAACTGATAATACCACATACTAAGATACAACCAACAACTGGATTTTTCTTTTTAGAAAAAGGAAAGAAAAACACAAAATAACATTTTTTTTTTTGGATATATTTTTTTTGTGTTAAAGAAATCTAAATTGTTCTAGTGCTTAACACTGTTCTCTTTCCTTTTTAAAAACCTTTCAAATCAGACCAGGTTTGTTTTTATATTGTTTTTATCAAACAAAGCAGCTTACCTTTAAAGGACCAAAAGGTCAGTCCATTTCCTTGTCTTGCAATTTGGTGTCTCAGATACCATAATCCATTTCATTAAGGAGTTTTGCTTCCAGCAAACCAAGAAATGTCATCTGGACTGAAGCATCCATTGTAAGCGACGGGTGGTGAAGAGGATACACATATGTCAGTATTCCATCTGTAGCCAAACTGAGGTACAGTAGCCCCATATGTACATATTCAGATTCCAGTCTCAAGCTTGTGATCTTCATTAAAAGGGGTCACGTGTGTCTCATCATTGCTAGAATGAGCTTCATTTTTCAATATGTACAATGGCAGTCACTATACTAAGATGCAACAAAGCCCTTCTGCATTTCCTCCAAATGTTAATAATAATGATGATAACAGTGCCTGTTGCATTTCACCGATGTTCAGAGGTATGAAAGGGACATTTCTGTGCTGATTAGGTGAGTCACTGTCATAATAATAAAATGTTCAGGTAAGGAGATTTGTTCCATGCTTACTGGTAATGTACCTTCACGCGCAGCACACAAGGAGGTATCTGGTATGCTCTTTGAAATCTGACGACAGAACCACCAAATGCAGCACATCAAGGGAGCGGCCATATGTTGTGTCTTTAGCCTTCATTTATATTCTATTTGTGTCTCTGTGGGGCTACAGATGAACCCTGCGCACTAGATCTGTTGGTTGGGTGGCACATTTACATATACTACAGTTTTCACTGCCAAAAAACACCAACAGTAAGTTCAGAAAATGCATGGCTGCAATTTACACAACCTGAGTTATTTGATCAATCCGTTTGCATGTGCTACTGTTGATATAGCCAGACATATTTTTAAAAATATGGCTTAGATGTTTTAGGCTGAACACAGTGTGAATTAATGTAGAAGATGTTCCTTTCATAGATTGGTCACATATATTATCATCATTATTATTACTAATCCTTCTCATACCTCCTTTCAGCAACTATGGGTTCATTGTTGATAACAAAAGCCTTCATTGTACACTTCAAACACCTCATATATATGGTTTTGAATGACATACGCAGCTAGAAACACGAGGTCTGAGGGAAGGAGGGGTAAAAATAAAAAGACAAAACCCAGCAAAATCATACACAGAGCTGCATTACAGTCAAACATGAATTCTCTGGAGTAACTGGTCACACGTCCAGTTTGTGCTCAATTGCAACAAACATTTTTAGGCTCCTGTTTGATAATTATAGTCAAGGAAATGTAATTGATTCAGTCGATATGTTAAACATAAACTGCTATTTCAACATTTGTGCAAAAGAACACCATGGGAGAAGCCGACTGGCTAATTTCAGACGGAATAAGGTAATTTTTCAGAACTAGTCGTGTCTGTGGCCCGTCTACAGGAGAGTGACTAAAAGCCTGTCTGGGCGTCTTAACAGAGCTGGCGGCCCCTATCATTACTGGGATGACTAATGGCTAAACCACAAACCATACATTCAATCCAGGTTTGGCACCGAGAGCTGCATAATGTCTCCCTCTTTTACTTGTGTGGTTGCCATATTGACCCGCCACAACCCAATATATGATTGATTTATTTCACACGTAATGATACATGGCTAGACAACTGTACACATTATATCAAACTAACAAAAATAAAGAAATACATAGTTGAAACGCAAGAAGCGTAAATGGCATTTAACATATGAAAGTTACACTGTAAAAATGTGGATCTTACAATTGTCATACAACCAGACATTATTATTATTAATATACTGTACATTTCCATTCATTCCAATCATCCTAAGATGGATGTTTAATCCCTTCTTGAATGCTGCTGCAGACAGATGTCTAATCATCCTTATGACAGCATTTTATGGCATGATTATGGTAACCATGAGCAAGGAGGTCATATCAAATTCCTGTCTAAAAGCAAATATCTGGCTACTGATCTGATTCAAATAACACATTGTCAACACTTTATTTACCCATACAGGTCTTTGCATTGGATTACCTTTTCGTGTTTGTGAAACATTGTTTTTACCATTATTTGATGCTGGCATTTAAGTATCAGAATTGTCAATTCAAATACCAAGTAGCTGGCTTTTACAAAATACATAATACACTCTCAGAACACAAAAGTTTGTAATGATTATTACTGAAACAACAGACAAAAGTTTGTCAAACAGAGATCTGCATTTACTGTTCTACAACCTAAATGGACTTTATGTCACAAAGCCAATTCAAAGATTCACAATGAGTGTTGCAATTGAGCCCTTATGTTTCTGAGAAGTAGCCGAACTTAAAACGTATCATAACAAACCTCCACTATCACCGCCCCTGATTATTCACAAAGAAACAAACTATACCAGCTTATACATCCACCCCAAAATATGTCTGCATCGGAGTCTGCAATGATACATATTTAGATGAAAATATATTTATATAATTTGTGGATTTTTCACAGTAGTTTGTACTGTACTGTACCTTTTTGTCCATCTATTTATGCCTACATAATTTTCACCTTGAGGGAGTCTATTGAGTCACTTGAGAGAGAGTGTGGCTCATGTTTTTTGTGGAAGAAAAATGTCTCTTGGATTTTATTCTGCAATATCTCTGATCTTCAGTGTAGTAAGTGCTGTGCATGTCTTTCAACTCTGCTGGCCAACAACGATTTGGGGACTGATTACTCTGAAAGGCTAGTTTTTTTCCTATGAGAACACAGCTTGTAGAAACTGCAAAAAACATTTGCTTTGGCACAGATTTACATTGTAGCAATGTCCATTCCTTGATCTCCATGGCCATGATCGTTACTACAAACACAAGTGGGCCATTGTGGTAATCCTTGGCTCAGTACACTGTCACAGATAAGTCTATGTGTTTGTGTATTGCCGTGTCAGTCTATCCTCTCTCCTGGTGTAATGTCAATGCACTCTAGTGTCTCATTCCGCACATAAACCCAACATCAATCCCCTCTCTGTCTTCGACTCTTGCTCACTCTCTCTCTATACTCTCACTTTTTGTTTTTAGATCTGAGTTTCTTGGACGTTTTCCTTCGAGCTCCCCTTGAAGAGAAGAGGCTCCATTTGGGGATTCTGGTTTTGGCCTATGAAACCCTTGATCGATCCATGTAAGCCCATGGTAGGCATGGCGAGTGACATCGGCAGTGGTGGGGACATGGAACTGGGGTTGGTGTTGGTGCCATTGCCTGATGATGTGAGCAAATTAGATGTAGAGATTGGGACTGAGGTACAGGAGATGGGGATATCCAGGCCTTGCTGATTCTTGCTATTGAGGATCCCTCCTGGTCCCATCGTGTCGGTGCCAATACTAAGACCCATCACGTTGTTGTTGAAATGATGCGTCTTGTAGTAATGGTTGAGAGTATCTGTACGGCCGATGTTGGGCAGGTTGACTATCTCTGGATGATGTATCCTTAGGGTTCCTTCTCCACCAGTGCCAGAATTCATTGTTGAACCACCTGAGATGCCACTTCCAGCCCCAGCTCCGATCTCGTCTTCTACGTTGACAATTTCAATGGCTCTGGCTGGGCCGTGGTGCTTGTGTAGCTGGTGTTGCTTACGGAGTTTATAGAAGACCACTAACATTACAGCTGCCATAAAAGTAATGGCTACAAAGCAACCAATGATGATCTTAGTTGTTTTCATTACATCCTCCAGGCCTGGAATGTTAGTTACATCTATTATGGACACAGTCACTGCATTGTCAGTGGCTTTGTTGGCTCTTGGGGACAGCGAGGAAAGAGAAGAGAGAGAAGGCGATATAGTGATGCCAGGTCTGCCATCTAACCCTCTCTGAACAGTAGGATTAGGGAAATCTATGAAGGTCTCATTTATATACTGTCTTGCAGAGTTCTCCTCATCGCCTCTTACTGTCTCAACTGTTTCCACAGTGACAGTGGTAAAATAGCTGTAGCTGTTGCTGGGGTCTGAGGCAGACACATTGAGCACGGCGGTTGCGGTGGTGTTTCCAGCAGAGTTGGTTACCATGCAAGTATACTGCCCAGTGTCTTGCACGGTCACATTTGTGAAGTTCAGCGTTCCATCGTGGAGCACTGAGATCCTAACTCGGTACGATCCGTGGGTCATCAGAGTGCCATTAGGAGTGAACCAGTTCACAGAGGTCATTGAGGTTCCAGTACGACATTTCAGCTCAGCAGCCATACCTTCAGTGACATTGAGGTCAGTGGGAGGCTCAACAATCACTGGGGCATAGCAGGTAAAATGGCTCTGGTCTAGCTCCCCAATGTACTTTCCCTTTAGACCTGGAGGCGCATGGCAGCGAGCACAACATGTGGTGTTGCTGGGGACTGTTTCTTTCAGCCACCAGCTGAGCCACAGAACATCACAGTTGCACACCCAAGGGTTGTGGTTGAGATGTACCCTCTCCAGCTGGTGCAAAGGCGTGAAGAGGTCATGGGGCAGGGAATGAAGGGAATTGTGGGAGAGGTTGAGCTCCTCCAAGTTTTTGAGGTCATCAAAAGCATTGCGTTCAATGACTGACACTCTGGAGTGCATTAGCCACAGTTTGCGGAGTGACACCAGACCCTGGAAGGATCCAGGCCGGACTATCCCCAGCTGGTTCCCTGACAGCTCCAACTCCTCTAGTCGCACTAGTGGGGTGAGATTAGGGATGTCCTTCAAGCCACACATGCCAAGATTCAAGAACCGCAAGTTTACCAGACCTTCGAAGGCAGCCTCTGAGATGAAATCCAGCTTCCTGAGTTCCCCGAGATCGAGACGCCGTAAGGAGGGAACACGGTGAAAGGCAAATGCCGGCAGCGTCTCGATGGGGTTGTTTCGTAGCCATAGTTCCCTTAGCTTGCTGAGGTACTCAAAGGCTTGGGATGGTACCACTGTGAGACGGTTGTCAAAAAGCTCCAATGTATTGAGGTTGGGAAGACCATTGAAAGCTCCCACCTCAATCTGCCGGATGTGGTTCTTGGAGAGCTGGAGGATTTCCAAATGTCGCAGATGCTTAAATGTGTCAGACTTGATCACCTAGTGTGGAGACAAAAACATGGAGGCACATTGCAGCAACATGAGAATTAATGCCGTCAAAATATATTCTCACAGTTCCAGTGAATGGTCTGTTTGTAGATGAAACCATATTTACCTGAATTGTGTTCTCTTGTAGATTGAGGTATCTTGTGTTCTCTGAAATACTGTCTGGGATTTGATCTAAACTCTTCCTTGTACAGATGACACGGCTCGCCTGATTGGAGCAGGTACAGGGGGTGGGGCAGGGGGGTGCTGCCTCTGTCAGCTGAGGTCCATGGTTGTGAAACCACAACAGAAGCTGGACCAACCAGAGGAGGGGGAAAGGGGTACAGGGGCTGGTCACCATGACAACACGCATGGCAACTGAGTCATGACCCACCCCTATTGCTATGATGTTGATAAGTTACCTCCAGCCAAGGGAATTTAAGTGCTTATCTTGATGTTCATATTTAATGCTCTTTTTCTGTTTTTCTCCTTCTAGCACTCACTTTAAAAATTTAAAAAAAGAGAAAACTGTAATGTTATATTAAAGACTCTATTTATCATTAATAGATTCCTATTTTACTTTGCTCATGCTTCCTTGACTTTCACACACCTTAAAATTTTTTCAACATGTCATTTTAGGGGAACCCTGCGCATTTTTTCCCATGACAATTTTTCTCAGAGGAGGAATCAAATTTGGGGGGAGGGTTGGCTTGTGCTGTGGAGGCTGTTGCGTCTCACTGTAGGGGGAGAGAGAGAAAAGAGAAGAGAAAGGAAGGAGGTCAAGTAAGTGCACAGTGCAGTCGCTTTAAGATATTAGCCTAACACACACATGCAAATATTCACAGGACTAAATTTAAATCTCAAAATATGACAATGTCCTGTGTGAATAATAAGCTGAGTCTGGCTTTCTTTTCTGAGGAAATGTGTCCCAAATTGTGGCCTGTATTGTAACTGGTGAGTCAGCTGCCATTTTCTTCATGGGATCAAGTTGACATCGGGGTCATGGTCTGAAATGGCCACAAAATTCTGAAACCTCAAGCTGGGTCACAAATGCTGCAGTAGACCCTTTAGAATGACACTCTCATTACTTGCTTTGGGACACTGGCATGCTTCTAGTGAAATACACAGCGACAGAGGTAGAATCTTTTTAAATGGATGCAAAGTTGTTGAATGCTTTTATAACCGCCGGTGGAATTCATCAGGACCTAAGGTTAATGCAGAGATTCATGCAATCCATCATGAGACAGCAGCACACCATTTCAAATGAGATAACAAATGATGCCTGCATGCAGTAATTTAGCAATTAAGATATGAAGGAGTGATTATTGACTCCTGACATTTTACTGCAATGCACATGCTGGGTACAATATGCAACGCTCAATCAGACAAGATCTCCAACCACTGAATTTGATGAACCAGACACGAAAATGACAACTAGATTGTGAATAAAAAAAAAAACAAAAAAAAGATGGCGCAAAAAACACTTTCATGTTTTTTTAATACATAAATGTGTATTACGCCTTGTTTTGGGGAAGAGAGTGCCAAACACATCCTGAAACAGAAATGGCTGCAAGCATCAGCAGACTCACTAAATTTAGAAATGCTCGGGCTCTTTTCCTTACAATGATTAGAAAGTCTTCATTGTTTTCTCAAGCACATTATGCTTGACACTATGACGACAGTAGACACAAGCCTGTGATGTCTCTTGATAACAAATAAGAAAACACACATTTCCTGTCACACACACACGACAGTAATCTTACTATTATCTAAATTCTATGTAAAATAGATCTTGGATGCATTGTGCCAGTATTTTCTAATTCTTAATTCTGACAACAAACAGGTTATTTTCTGGGGAAAAAAGCTCCATGGCAGTCCTTAGCATCTCCTCTCCTATGCGGCGACGATGCATGCGCTCCTAGAAACACGGTTGCTGTGGCAACCTGCTCACTCACCATCTTGTGTTTTTACTGTCCAGTGCCCTATTCCACATTACTGTTTAGTTGAGCTTGATGAACGTTTGTCGTTCGAAACACCTTCTTGGTCGAAATCAACATGCATTCGACATTAAGCTTAATGTTCATTACCATCATGACATTTGCTACTACGTCAAATATGAAATCAACAGATTTTCTCTCTTGATGTGAAGAAACAAAAGCTGAATGTTGAAAATCCACATTCACATAAATGCAGGTAAACCAGATGAAGCACACGGCTGAACCTGGGCCTTCAATACAACAAAACGGGGAACAAATTGGCCTTGAATCTTAACATCTACAAGGTCTGAGGATTAGGTCAACGTCAGTCTTTATTAAAGACACAGTTCTGAGAACTCTTAAAGCCGCTATTAAGAAAGCTCATAAGGGAATGTATGCTAAAAATAGACTTTTTCAGATGCTCTGCTCATCCTACAGCCTCTCTCAGCCTCCCTCTCTCTTTTTGGACACATGGACAGACACACATGCATATCTACAACCATCTTCACTGTAACTGCCACAGAGAAAAAAACAACAACAGCACATTATCCACCTCTGACTGGAGAATAAACGTATGAATACAAATCATAAACCTAAATGTTACTGGGCACTGCTCCTTTGCAGCACTCATTATGGTGTTCTTTTCACTGCTGTCCTGCCTTGAAGAGTCTCCTGCTCATCGCCATCCAGCCGGTGATTATGCGAAAATTTAACTGAATTAAAATAAATAAATAAAACTTCAATGTCTCTCTTGGACGTCAGAATTGCCTCTGATCCAGAATGGTGGCTTGATATGTGCAATGATTCATGGAGGCATCAAAACACAACGTCATTAATATTCAGCCGGTCAGAGCACTGATCACACCGGTGTTTAATACACGATGGTGCTGCTTTACCTCTTTTATAGGAATGTGTTTTATTTTGGATGCCTTCAGAATATGTGATCGCAAGAATCAATGGAGGTTGATGGTGGAGCAACATTCTGACAGCTTTTTTTTACTTGTTTTATTAAAGTATAGCTGCGTTTGCTGTCAGATCAAAGCCACTGGCTCTTATTGATGCAGTATTTTTTTTCTTAAAAGTGCATTTAAGGGTTTGAGCTCCACTGAGGTGGAAAAGGCAACTGGGATGAGACAGTACACTGTAAAAATTGCATTAAGGGAGAGACCTTGACTTTAACAACAAAAAGAAGGACGCCTGTTGACTTGATCTCCCATCTCCAAGTTCTCCACCACATTTGAGCTCAGGAGCAATGATGGTCCATTTTATTTTTAGAATATTACACCTTGGCTTATCTTCAGGGCCAAATTCTGTGGCCTTCACAAAACAAAAATGTGTTTTTTTCTTTATGACAGGCTGCGTTTTTTTCCGAACCAATTCCAAGCCATTTCTCCTTCTTAATCTCAGGCGGGTTTTTTAAAAATTTATTTATTTATTTATTTATTTATTTGTTCGTGTCAAGAGCAGATTGCAACCATGTAGATATTGATTATTCGATCAGGCCCGAGAGAGCGCTCAGTCGTGAAAAGACAAATTAGCTGCAAGCTGCTGACCAATTGCTACAAACCAATCACATCATCGTAAGCGCCTGATTGTATCAACGTCCTGCTTCCCACAACAGAGTCATTAAGGTTTATGAAGAGGCAAAAAAAAGGAAAAAAAGGAAAAAGGCAAATCGTGGTGTTGTTTTCAGTAAACACCGAGGCTGTGGACTGTGTTTTCTTGTACACAAGGCCCAATTAGAAGCTCGTGCATTTACAGATGGTGTGGATGAAACACAAAGCAGCACAGGTGCAGCAGGGCCAGCATCATCTACTGTAACTATGACAACACTAGATTGATTCAGGACGTGGGAATCAGGAGGAGGGAGAAGGATAGGGGACGCATTTCACCAGCAGCCACCAGTGCGCTGTTTCAGGTTCAGTGCCAAATATCCCCCCCCCCCTTTCTTCCAACTGATGACAAGTTTATTCCCTCATCTCCCTGATAACAAGTCGTGGAAAACAGACAGGCGAGCAATAAACTGACCAGTTCTCCTCCCGCAGTCCCCCTAATCTGCAATCTCTGCTCATCATATAGCCTCCAGCATAATATCTCCTACAATTGGACAGAATGGCCTTATTCATCTATGCAGCTGCGCTCACTACGGCGCACCTTCTTCGGGAGCGCAATTGAAATTCTGAATAGGCCTAATTCTGCACATGCTGCATTACAAAATGGCTTGCATCCATTCTCTCTTCAGGGTAATGACAACATGACTGCACCCAAAAATAATCCACAGGCTCTGTATTTTTTTTAAAACAGCAACATGGGGGGAAAAAAACAGGTTTACGCAAAGATTATTTGAATGCATTCGCAGGAGTCCCACTGATTTATTCCACCAGCATCGACTGGATCTTTTTTTTTTTTTTTTTTTTGCTCAAATGAATTATTAACCCAAGCTGCTATGCATCTTTGCAACATTTCATCATTAGAATCCTTCTGCCATCCTCGATTCCAGCATCCATGCAGATTAGGCAACAAATGCAATAATTACGCCGGCCATTTCAGTCCCTTCCACCTGTCCAAACCAACACAGCCCACACGTACCTTAATGTTTCGGCGGCTGCGGCGTTAAGGTCGATGTTTTCTCTCCTTCTCGTCCCCTTTTTATCCGATCGTCCGTTTTTTTTTTCTTCTTCTTCTTCTCCCCGACAACCTCGCTATCTGTCTCTTCTTCTTTTCTTTTTTTTCCCCCTCCTTCCTCCTCTTCTTTCCCCCACTAAATTGATTCGCTTGTTTCCACGGCTGTGAGCTGGCTCTTGTTCTTGTAAGGCTAGATCCGCAGCGCCAACGCAACGCGGGGGGCTACAGTGATGGCAGGTTAAAGATGAACACAATCCACTCTCACACACGCGAGAAAGAGAGAAGGAAAAAAAAGAGAGAGAAGAGGGGAAACCGGGGAAAATAAAAAATAAAAAAAATCAGATCGGATTAAGGGTCGTCGGAGAGAAAGAGGATGTTGTAATTATCACATTTAGGAACGAGGTCGGGGACGAAGTGCATCGATGCGCCTTATCATCCTTGGAAAGGAACGCAGGCAGCAAAACGCGACGGCGCCCGCTGGGCAGAGCAGTTTGCGTCCAGCATAAGCGGCTCTTTACGCACATTCCGTATGTCCCAGTCTGAATCCTACTAAGGCAGCGATGGGAGAATGAGACCCAGCGACCTATGGATGCTTTCTGTGTACGTTTTCGTGCGTAAGACTGTGCATCCAAAGCAAAATATGAGATATTTCATGCGTTTTTTTTTCTCCTTCTTTTTCTTTTAGTGTGCAGGTTTCATATTCCTGGTGCAACATGAGTAGCAGTCACATATTTATTAATATGACTCAGCAGCTCTGTATGATCAACAGGATCAAATGAGTCAGTGTGTGTCTCCTAATAACCACCTAACTGGCACCTGTTTCACCCCAAACATCTGCAGTAAGGACAAACATTTCTGCTCCACTGACTCCTAAAGAGTTTGGTAGTCCCACTAATGTCCATATTCATAATGAATGTTCACTGCTAGCACATGCATTTTGGTAATGGCCAGCTAAGATTAAATCTAGCAGACTAATGAGGTCTGTTTTTCTGCAGACTTTGCATATGAGTGTTTATTTTCCCCCCCTCCTTTTAAAGCCTCTCTGGTGGATTTAAAGCTGTAGTTAAGGAAGTCGGCCGCCAATATTACTTGTCAGCATCCAGACATGGAGGCCTACAAAACTCTGCGGCCCTGTGAGTTTTGCACTTGACTGAAACCAGATACTTCTGTGCATGTGAGCGGACTCCAGTGGTCTGTTGCATGTGTTAATTAGTGAATTGGAAAGAACGTCGGCGGGTTATTAGCCAATAAAGAAAGTCAGTAAAGCGATGCCAGCCTGGCTAAGTGGCCTCTCTGTATCGATCTTTGTCATGTCCACATGTGCGCCATTGCCTCAGCACCTCCACATCATCATCGTCATGATCCTCTTTGCAAGGTTTCAGCTCAAAGTTTAGTGCAGGAGAAGCAGCAGCTCTGTATCCACTATGGATTGTGGGTAAAAATAAATCTCAGTACATCTTTGCTCTGTCTCAGCTCACACTAAAGGTCAAAGGACAGAGAAGGCCAGTGATGCTTAAGACCCCCGAGATATATACTCTCCCTCCTGCTCCTCCTCCTCCTCTCCATCTCTCTCCTTCCTCCCCTCCCTCACCCTGCTCCTCCTCCCTCCTCCCTCCCCTCTCGGTGAATGCCGTAGTGAGCATTGTTCACGACCACTAGCTTTTGCTGAAAGCTGCACAGCAATGAGGTCTCTGTGCCTTTTGCCTCTCTCTTCCTCTCCCCTCCCCCTTCCTCTGGCTCTCTCTCTCCCACCCATCTACCTCTCTCTCTCTCTCTCTCTCTCTCCCTCTCCTTCCCTCTATCTCTCTTTCTCCCTCTATCTCTCTCCCTCTATTAAATTTCCAGTCACACAGTGGTGCAGAGGATATTCCTCCTTTCCCTCTTTCTCCCTCTTCCCTCATTCCCTCTCACTCATGTTAAAATCTTCGCCCCTATCCAGTCTCTCATCCAACCCTGGCTGCCTTTCAGTGCTTTTCTGCCACTCTCGTCTCTCCTCTCTCTCTGTACATCTTTTTGCCTTCCAACCCCCGCACCATTTAAAATGATTCCATGCCGCCCATGCCAAACCCACCCTGTGCCTCTACTCTCCTTCCTCCCCCCCTACTCTCTCTCTCCACTCTGTGTCCTCACTGTGTCATTGCACATTGAATCTGATATTCCCCTTATGCATGTATGCTACGCTTGTGTGTGTGTGTGCACTCACCCTTGAGCGTGTGTGTGTGTGTGTGTAGGAGTGGAGGGAGGGAGAAGGACATGCATTTGTGCACAGTAAATGAACAAACACTCATTGCTGTATTGCTTGTGTCATCAGTACAGGAAGGCTCTTGGAGTAGAAATACAGCAGAGAGAGCTAATCCCACTATCCAGAGGACGAGTGCATGGCATTTCCAATACAAACCCAAACCCCATAAACTCTTAATGCCGTGTTAGGAGCCACAGGGGAGGAGAAGGGGAGGGCGATGAGGATTTTTGGCAGCAACATGCTAGTGCCAAGACATATGTGGCATGCTGATAGCACTACAGAGGTGCAGCTCACACTGTGTGAAAGCTTTAGAGGGGTGCAGATACGCATCCATCACTTGCATCGTTTCTGGAGCCACAGGCCTAACTGCTTTGGAAGTGGGTGACTGAGTAATTGCACGTAGTTAACAAAGATTAAGAATGTGGCTAATTTTTGCGGCAGCAGCTCTGTTGTTAAGATCCAGGCGCAGAGCATTAGTGATCTCTTTAATGGCCCCAAGCGTCCAATTGGGATTGTGAACAAAGTAACATTTTTTGGTGGTTATTTTTAGAAATGTAACTGGAAAAAAGTTAGCGCTCATTGCCATCTGTGCAAGAGAATAAGAGAGATACAAGGGAGAGTTTCGACTTATTCATGGTGACATCCCTGTGTGTCTATGTGTGTGTGTGTGTTAGAGACAGAGAGGGAGAGAAAATAGAGAGAAAAATCCTAGTGTCACAGTATCTTAGCAACTGCCTCCATCTCCTTGGAGACAAGAACTGACATCATTTCCTGTCTGTGAGAACTCACTTTTGGTTTGTACACAGTGTGTTTGTGCATATAATTGTGAGGACTTGTTTGTGTGTATGTGTCTGTTTGTATGTGTGCTGCCAGTGTTGGTGTGTTCATATGCAGATGTGGACTTGCAGTATGAGCACTAATGCAAAGAGGACGCTTTCTAGTGTTTCGTGCAGGGTTTGTGCAAGAATGCCACTCTGTTTGAAGGCAACAGAAAGATTTTTTAAAAGTTCAGCATACTTGTTTTTTTTTTAAATATCATTCCAGGAATTCGGGTTTAAAACGGAGCAGTGAAATGGTAGCATCAAGGCCACTACGAACAGAATTCTCAGTTCCAAACATTTCTGATTCTTACATTTTGAAGCAAGTCCATAAACATAGTTTGAACTCTGCATTTGAGCTAGGTTTGCTATAAATATATAACCAATGCACTGTGTAATGTTTGCATTGCCTTTACTTTTCTCATATTTCTACCTTTACAGCTGAGATTCTGTGTTTATGTCATCATGTTTGTCAGTTTCTAGACTCTGCTGCTCATGTAGGCCGACCAAACAGCCGCTGTGTGGGGCGCAGAGAAAACGTCATCTTCAACTGCCATCTTGTGAGCAAACGTGTGAAGTGCAATCATACAGTGTCTAAAAAAATTTCACTGGTTTGGAAGTTTTTCCCTTTAACTGGTTTTCAGTATGAATCCTCGTCAGTTTCATTTGGCTGTTTTATTAAGAATTTACAAAACAAAGACTCTTTCATGTCGAAGTGAAAACAGATTCTACAAAGTAGTGAGTCGCAGTGGTAGCAGCAGAGCCATTCCATGCCAACTCACCTCGGGCCTCCCAGTTGAGGTCATTGATTTTCTTGAAAGAAATCATGCAAAAAGTTCTACCTAAACCATGGAATCTTGCAAAACCCCCACAGCTCTACAGCAAAAACTTTTTGAGTTATGAATTTTTGAAAATCAGCCCTCTCTGTTAAGTTTGGTAACTTCAGTTTAAAGCCTCACCAGTCGCTTATTTTTCACAAGATTTGGCTGATTTTTGTTTTTTGCTGAGTATCCCAAAAACCTCAAGAAAAAGTTGGAACATGTAATCATGTCAACAGCTTATGCTGATCATTTTTTAACAGAAATTAAAATAATAAAAATCTATAAGTTATCATCAAAATGAAAAATCGTTCATTGTCAAAAAATCATATCTCCACTAATATTCACTCAATTCCATCCAAATTTTTGTTGTGGGTAGAGACAACTTAGTTTTGTCATATGTAAATGTCATTTGGTGCTACATCATAAACTGATGGCCACAGGTCTTCCTAAAATTGGCTTCGGAGCTGAAAATCCACTTTTTGTAGGACAGTATTTTTTCAGGAAGGATTGTTTTGATTTCTTTGAAACGTTTTGACAGAGTGTCTTCATATCCATTGAAAACACATTATAAAATTAAAGATGTTGGCATGGAATGACTCTGTAGTGAGTAATCACTTAATTACATTCTATGTTTTTAATTAATTGACATGACTTTGTAGAAACCTGTTTTCACTTTGACATGAAAGAGTCTTTTTTGGGCAAATTCTTGTTTTAAAAGAAGTCTAAATTAATTGACCACAATTCAACGGTAAAAATGCAATAAAAGAAGAGAACTTCCAAAGGGGTGGATACGTTTTTTAGACACTGTAAATAAATACTCTTTCACTTTCAGGTTTCGGTGGCTTCTGTTTTATGTAACCAGCAGCATATTTCTTTGTATCACATCCCACAACTTTTTAAAAAGATGAGCACTAAACTATATTATTGCTACCAGGTTCACTCTGTAAAGAAAAGTTCAACAAAAAGTGAAGTGAAGTCATATTGCCAGCAGGTTTTAGCTTCTCCAGCTGTAGGAGTAAGGTTTGAACTTGTAAGCAAACTATACTGACATTGAAGACGGAGTTAGCCAGCACTCTGGGAGAAGTTATGAAATTAACATTTCTCTGCAAACTGAACACGATATGACCAATGCAGGATTACATTTTCCCACATGAGAAGCTCAAAGCCAGTGAAACATTTCAAAAGAACAGACACTGGTAGAGTGTTTGCAAATGAAGGGCACATTTAACCATTTCTGTTTGTTTGGATATTCAGTTCAGCTACTCATAGAGCTGGTTATAGATACATTTGAAGGTAGTGATTTTGTTTTGAAGATGCACTGAGCAGGATCTGCAGAAAGAGAATACAGAAAGAGATAAACAGATATACAGCCACTGAAAAAGAACTAACTTCACTATTAAAGTGAATTTAGACCACAGAAGCCAAAGATAACAGACAGGTGACAGTTTACAGCCAGTGGTTTGATTACAGAAAGAAATCATGGCACATAAAAGTCACAAGGTATCATGATTGAAAGATGCTAAAGATGTAAAATGACACAGAATTAAATGGTAAAGAAAAATCGTGACATGCAGTACAGACCTGGGCAGAAATGTTGGTCAATACACGAGTGAATGCATCCACTGGATTGTTATTATTATGTTAGGCTCACATGAATCAACAAAGTCAGCAGCCAACAGAGTCCAGCCGTCATATACATCAGCATACAATTTACAAGACATCTCAGGGGAATCAGTGTCCGCCGCTGTGCCAAGCTCATGCTTCAGCAAATTTTTGCACACTTCAGCAAATCATTCTTATTCATGAACACAACATTATTATTAAAGTACCTTCAATCAGTTGGAGGAGCAGCAAGGAAACGAAGGCTGCAAAGTCACTGCTGCTGCAGGCCTACAACCAGACGTCTTGCCCTGCAAAACTAGTACTGAGATCGACACCTCATGCCCTGTAAGTGCTGCCTACAGAGAAGTAGGAGAATAGATGGCTTGACGTATTGTCTTTACATCTTCTTCTAAGGAGTTTTGTGGATAAATGATGACAGTAGTAAAAAGAGGGGTGGTAGGAAAGAGGAAACTGGTGTGCATATAAACAAAATAGAAAATCCAAAGTACACAAAGGGTTTGCACAACTAAATCAATAGTCATTTCCTTTTATTCAGTCTGAACTGACAAACAGGAGCATAAGGGAGAAATTCCAAGACGTTTTGCTTTCCTCCGTGTGCAGTTGTTCAGCTTTATGGCTGAGGCCTTTCAGCTTCTCACCAGTAATGAGTTTCAATCAGCCTTAACAACAGGCATGCCAAGGGGCTTCCTGTAATGAGAGGTGTCCTCAAATTTGCATCGCATGAAACCTCACCAAAAAACCCCTTTCAAAGCAACATGAAATCTCCCAACCAAAAACAAAACCGTGCATACATTCACAGATTGAGAGGGATTGCTCATGCAGTCAGTTGTTAATCTGGGACATGTGGGTAATTCCAGGGAATAATTACCAAGTATTAGGAACAGCAACAGAAAATAAAGACTACACAATTGCACAATGCAATGTGTAGCATTCCCCCCCTCCCCTGGAAAGATGACTGACTGTTAGGGCCTTTAATGATTTGAATCTCAAAACCAACATAAGAGCTAGTTACAGATAAAATAAAAACAAAAATATTTTATGTTAGCATTACATTCAATAAAAGCTTCATAACAACATTGTAAAGTTATCTCATATACACAAAACACTTTTTACTTACACAGTATTAAACAAATGCTGACCTTGTGCCTCTTCAGAGGGTAGCTAATAGATAAACAGACGTTATAACTTTATTATGTTCAGTTCCCTTTTTCTCACTGTAGCTGGGACAACATAAACCTACTTCCTTAACAGCCACAAGCATCCCATTGAGTATCCTTCACAATAAAAGCGCAGTCATCTAGAACAGGAAGTAAATGAAACATGTAAGAATGAGCAGAAATTTTAGAATAAAAGTATCACAATTTGCATTTACTCTTATCTAAGTCTATCAAATCAAACTTATCTACAAAATGAAAACATCGGAGGAGCCGACATGAATCAGTGTGGTGTAGATACTTTGCAAGTTATCAGGGGAGACAAATGTAATGTAATGTAATGTAATGATGTAAACCACATGGCATGTACGAGTATGAAGTGTATGACTGAATTATTCAGATATTACAACTTGAAATTGGATATAATAGGGTAGTTTTCAGGTTACTTAGGAGATTCATAGGAGAGCTGGTGTGCTTGAGCTGCAGGAAGTTGTGGAAAGGTGAGAAGAGAGAGAGAGACAGAAGCTTCTAAAAGACATTTTAAGGCAAGAAGGGATTTATATACAGAAAAGAACAGCTTCTAAATATGTAATTTTGATACAGATAAATTCGTTTTTAAGGGTTTATTCAAAGACTGAAGTCAACTTTAATGAGCAGTTTTCACAGTTTTTTTTATATTATCCAAGTGATTCACTCATTAATCAAAAAGTGAATGCAATCATTCGGCAATTATAATACTTGTTAGAGTAGTTGCAGCCCTAATACTCACTAATAGCATGTGCTCTTTACTCTTTATTACCTGTTTCAAGCTTAATATGCAAGTTCTTTTCTTAAACAAAACTTCATTGTGATATTACATTTAATCTGATATATTTCTGTTGGTATCACATGTCATCATTGCATTTACAATTAGAGTTACTGCTGTGGATCCTCAAACAACATCTGAGCTGCTGGCGACAAAAACAAACACCTAAGTGAAGTGTGGCAGAATGTGACTCAAACAGATGCTTCTCCTCCAAAGATGGTTTTATTTCAGGAAAACTGTTTTGTTTTTTTGTCTATAGAATGCAGACAAAATGAAAAAAAACTTAGCTGACAATTTGATTAACATATTAATTTAATAGCATGAAATATATGAGCACATAATGAAAGTCTTACAACAATTTTGACATGTGAAGGTCTTGACAAGTGTTTTGTTTTGCTTGATATGACTTACGGCCATGTTTAAGTCCTTTATATATGTTGGACTGAATATGAGCAGAGTGGAAATTCTGCTTTTGTATTCTCAGTGGCCTTGGCCCTCATTATACATCCTCTGAAAACACCAAGCCTCATAATTCAAACAGTGTAGATGATTAGAAGATACCAATGGAACAGCAACAATAACTGCAGCAGCAGCACTTTCTACTTTGTAATTCGAGATCATACGCAGCAAACAGTAGCTTCTTAAACCTCTTCTGTCATCTAAAGGGGCACAAATGTATTGAATCACTATGTGGTGCACAATGTTTTCACTGTAACAGTCTGACAAATAAAATGCTTCCAAGCTTTTAGTCTTTTAAAGGCATTTCCAGACAGGAGGGGATTCTTTTCATGGGAAAAATATTTTAGATATTTAACTTTGATGCACAAGGATGAGGTTTTTGGGATTAAATCTGGAGATGGACTTTAGAGCTTAATAAAGGCGGGTTAATGTGTGTCAGATTACACATATTTCAGGAAATATGTTGCTGCACCATCAAAACTAAGTTAAGTAAAATATTTTGGCTGAAATTTGATATATTCACGTTTTCACACTTTTTGCAATTTCAACCTTAAAAAACATCTTCTCTGGGAAACCATTTTAGGGGTTCAATATTTCCAGAAATGCAACTCCCACAGCCATGAAAATCGGTAAAGATACAGTCAAAATATTTACCAACAGTTTCTAATGATTGAATGACACCAGCAGAGGCCAAATATTTACTCATCAGCTCTTGAAAATTGAGGATAGTGCACAATTTTCTAATGATGGTGGTAATGAGGATCCAAAAAGTTCCTGTAAGTGTATATATATACACACTTTCACAGGACCACTGGTGTGCAGGTCTATATATATATTGTCAGTATATGTGTTGAATTACAGGTTGGCTCCATGTTGTCTTAATTTTAAATTTAACAACATACGAGGCTTATTTTGCCTCACTGAATGCTACCATATATATACTTGAAATACTGATCAGAGAATCTGATGCTAATTCAGCACACATCACAATAAATCTCATGTTTATTGAAACACATCATGGAAACAAGACATGTGAAACAGGGTTTCAGTGCTGCACTAAAAGCAACAAAAGAAAACAATGCAAAAGAGCCATGATTCCTCAACAGATTTACATTTCATTTACTTGCAGGAAGGAAATTTTCAGACAACATTCCAGTGTCTCTGTTGGTCTTAATTTCATGTTTGTATTGTTATCATTTTAGTTAGAGCTGGGATGGCTGACAGAACAGGCACCAACAGGTATGATCAGATAGAGGACTCTTGTTAGACTAGATGAGGCACAGTGGAGCCTCTGAGGCTACTAATAGGCTAGAATGTGTGAACAACACAACATAACCAACACACAGGACCAAGCATGTAACAAGATCAGTGTAACTACAGGGGACTGGACTCTGCAACTTCACCTCTGTTCTCCTGAGTTCTTCTGGGCCGTTAAAGTAGAGAAGCACAGAACGCCCTGCTGACAGTCTCAGTGAGAAGATGTTGCTGCACAGCGGACCTGAACCAAGGAATGAGTCCAGATCACAAAGACCAGAGGAACTGTGCATGAAATTGCTTTATTATGCAATTTTCAAGCCAACATTTACTGACTTCCTACAACATTCCCTAATAAGCATTTATAGTCATTTAAACCGAAACAGTTAAATTTCATCAAGTGGAGCAGGAAGAATGAGTCATGATCACACTGCAGGTGTTTGTTGTGGAGCAGAGAAGCATACAGTTGAATCACATCCAGATGTGTAATCAAGTCCATAGTACAAACTGAGAGAAGTTAAAGAGCAGTCAAGTATAGCTTTTGTGAAAGTACGATGGTGACTATTATAGATCTGTTCTTCTTCAGTCCAACAGAAGACATCTGAGGAGGCATTCTTGCTTTTCTAAAAGTTGTTTTTGATATCCATACAAATTCAGCTGAGTGAAGACTCAGTAAAGTCTTCCAATACCTTTAAGACCCAGCTGCAAAAAAGAAAAATAATACAATCAAAAGGTTGTTAGTTTTTTACATATTTAAAATGATATACACTATATATACTATACAAAAAGTCCTGATAACGTTGATTATTATTTTGTGTTTCATTAGTGAGTAAAGCCTGTTGTCTTGTGTTCTTCAGTTGGAGGAAAATGTAAATACTAGGGTATATTAAATACATTTTTCTCTTAATATTAACTTCATGTAGTTTGATTATTATTTAAAATATATATACATCTTTAATTATCACTTCCAGAACTTAAAATCATGACATGTTGAATGGATTGTTTCCATAATGCATTGAATTAAGTTATGAAGAACAATTGTCAGCTTATTTGCATATACCTCCCAGCATGCACTTCTTAAGGGTTATTAAAAAAATTACATAAAGGAGGCCAGTATGTGTTTTTCTATATCTGTGTCTCTTATACATGTTGAAACAATGCAAACCTCAATGCAAGAAATGCAAGTCTCAACTTAAGAAATCAACAGTTTTGTGCAGTTCTATACAAAAATACAGAGGGACGCAGAAATTTTGTCACCCTCCAGCAAAAAAGTAAAAATGTTTACATCAAATCTCCAAAAATACAGTTCAGTCAGCCAGCTGGTATGTACAGGTATATTAGATGGATAAATCATTGCTAAATTTGGGGTCTAGATGCACAATGTCCTCAATTCTCATCTTCCGTAAACAGGACTACACATTTTTCATACAGTACAATACGTACCATAATATAATATAATATAATATATACGCCAACTTCTAAAAAAAGGCTTAACTTGAGTGATTACCTCTTTACGGACTAACTTCTTTGCCTTTTTATATCGATCACACTTTATAAGTCCTTTCGTCTGATGGAACAGACAGTCCACAAGAAGTACGACTGCCTTGTTGTTCATCTGTCTCATGTCTGGTAACGTGTAGTTTCGGTCAAAGGTGTGATGCATCGCCACCACAATCACTTTCTTTTGTTCCTCTTCGGTACAGGGAGACAACACTGGTAAAAGAGAAAAAAAACAGGAAAAACATAGTAAAATATAATAATAATATAATATTCTTCCATATTTGGGTTTCTGCATGTTTACCTGAGATGTCGGACAAGGCCGAGTCAACGTCAGTCTCAAAGCGACTGACGATGGGACAGAAGACGATGATGTAATCACACTTCTCAGGTGAGTCTACTTTTTTTGCACCTTTCTTGGTGAGTTTTTTGAGAAACGGCAAATGGCAATTCAAGGTGTTTCCGGCAACATGCGAGTAGATTTTCACCATTTTTTCCTGAAAAAGCAAAGAAAAAAGTCAGATTTACTCAGTGTTCCAGGGTCCTCAAAAAATACTTCCTAAATACAGTTTTATAAGGTTTATGCCTTTTTTAAAAAGATAATTTTCTTGGTGTTTTCACTTTTATTTGTTAGTAACAGTGGAGAGAGAGACAAGAAATACAGGGAAGAGAGCCAGGGGCCATTTGGCTATTGGGTCTCCCAATCAGCTTGATACTTTTGATGATTTTGTTATATTATTTTATGATTTGTTATATTATTCCTTGATTCTACCATGATTGGATTTGCTATATTATTTACTCAGTTTGATCATTATTCATCTAACCTTATGTGGCCTTGAGGTCATAGACAGTCTGCACTCATTATTTTTGTTGCTATGAAAACAGGAATAGCTACACTCCCAGTTCCGTCTTATCCAGTTCCCAGGGACAGTTTGCCATGGTTATGAATAAACTGAATGAAAAGGGAGTAGATGTGCTCGCAGCTCCTGTCTTATCTGAACTCAGTAGTTTCTGTGTTCAGCAAAGTTCTTCACAACAGTGGCAAAATAGATGCATGTCTTAATGACAACACACACACAGACACTTGTTTTAGCACATTTCAGTAAATCCACGTGAACAGTGGTTAGCATGTTCCCGTCAGAGATAACTGGCCAATGAGACTCGGTTGTGTCTAAGTCCAACCTGTGTACAGTGCACGGGGCAAGAACAGCCCAAGAAGATAAATGTGAATTATACCCGTATATCGGGACTCACTCTGATGGAGTTCCTGTGAGAGCTTTGTCATTTTGAGACCATCGCTGCCATACTTTACCTGTGACCTAAATAAATTCTACATCTGTGAACTGAAAATTTCTCTAGTTTGTTCTTGGGCTTCTAACTAAAGAGTCAGGTTTTACAATTTCTTATAAACAAAATTATATGCAGTAGTGCATTTACTGAAGCACTGTTCTTCTATTTCTATACTTTACACCTCCACTCTGCTACATTTCAGAAAAACATTGTGCTTTATACATTTATGTGACAGCTTTAGTTTCCTTTTAAGATGACGATTTTACTAAATGGATGATATAACAAGCTTTTAAATTGTATTTATATTAAGTATAATTTTGCCAGGTTTGTACTTTTAAGATTAGCATTTTCACTTTTGTTTTGTAGTGCCAGTGGAGAGATGTCCATACTTTATATTTCCACTTCTGTTTTCCAGAGGAACATATTGTACTTTTTCATAAAATTCACTGGTTTGATCTTAAACAATAAGTTGTATTTTTAAAAGTCTGTTATAATATCCACTGAGTAAAAAAATTAAGAAACTAAAGTCATCAAATAAATGTAGTAGAGTACAAAGCCCTGAGTAGTCAAGGGTTTTTGATGTCTATGTGCTGTTACCAGCTCCCCAAAAATGTAATTTCCCCCTCTTCTAAACTTCTCACATGATTTCCTCTTAAATATATGTACAAATGATCCAACATCTCACCAAAAACACTCTCATTTTCCATAAACCATCTCAGATTTATCTGCTGTGTATAAAACTGGATGTAAAGTAGTTCAAACCAGCAGCAGATACAACATGCTGCCGACACGCTGATGCTTCAGGATTAATAATTTAAAAATGTCATATGTAACAATAAATTAATCAGAGAGACCAAACCAGAACATTTACTTCTTCTTCTTAAGTAGGATTTTTCATGCAGAACTTGTACTTTTAATGGAGATTTTTTTTTTTTTTTACAATACTGCATTACCCAAGTATCTGCTCCAGTAAGTCACTTTGCATACATGCAGGATACCATACTGGCTTTTAGGCAAACTAAGGGATCATGGATTTGTTCATACATACAGAAAAAAGTATTTCAGTAACTGATGAGATACTAAATTTAATGGTTAATTCCATATTTTGTCATTTGTCCAAAAGCAGTTTGTGGCAAATGATCGACAAGACATTATTTTACACCATAAGTAGGTCACAAGAGAAAGAAAAACAAAATCATATCTGAAGGAAAAAGATGATGATTTTTTTTTGCAATTACTGAATTCACATGCAGCAGTGGTGTCCAAAAGCGGAGGAAAAACAGCCATACAAGAGTCAAACACCCCCCTTTTTCCAGCAAGAGGGGCCTTGCAGTACTGTTTAAAAAAGAAAAGGCAAACCAGGGAGGTATTTAGCAACCTTTTTCAAACATGTACTATAAAAACCTCTCTTTGTAGTATCTCTGGGTAGCATTTAGTTCAAGTCCACTTACTGTCTTTTTGTCGAAAAGCTGCTCTTCTGTGTCTTTCCAGCCTCTGATAGTTACAGGAAGTCCAATGTTTACGTCTTAAGAGCTTTCACTTTCACTTAGAAATCGGATTGAAATGACTCCCTGAGGCTGCACTGCCATAAACTGACCAGCAGGTGTCAGTATTGTGATACTTTTTGGTGGTGCGTCTGTGGTTTCTGGGCCTTCATGTTCAACAGCTGAAGAAAAACACCAGCAGAAAGTGTGAGAGTGTTTCATACAATTAAAGATCTATTACCAGGTTTTACTTAATTTAAAAGTGATTTGTTTAAGGTGACACAAGTCTCACTTGACAAAGAAGGAAATCAGAAGATGCAAAATGAACAGCTGCACTGTTAATGCACTAATGTATGATGTGTTTGACCAAAGAGTGAATTTCAGCTCTCGCATGTCTGCTCTTACTGTCAGCGTTTCTCTCCGGAAGTCAAGAAAATATCACTCATCTGAGCAGCTATTTTCTCTGCAACGCCGTGTTAATTGGCATCCTGACACGCAAACAACACCGTTACTGTCGCTAAACAAAACAGTTCTGCGTGTGCACTTTTTCTTCCCAAGGGGGTGTGAACTGAATCTGTAGGAGTGATTCTTCATCCATCTGTAATGTAAAGTTGTCTCCATCATCTGTATCTGTCCTCAGCGTCTGATCAGAGTCGAGACCGGCCTGATGTTTCCCCCCCTCTGGCTTCACTTAGCCCTGACAAATGAGCAGAGCTGCTGATGGAGTGGTCAGTGGGCAAACTATGGCCTATATACAGTGAGCTCCAAAAGACAAGCAGGAATATGAAATTCAAAGACACATTATTTATTTCTGTGTGTTTTGTTCCCCCCTTAAGTTATACCAGATGTCCCTGAAGCTTAAACCAATCTTCTTCCTCAAATTTGAGTATGACTCTTAGTTAATGTTAAAGCCTTAGGAGGCAAAAACTGGAAAACACAGATGCCCTCTCATATCTTTTTTTCTGCAAAAGTGGCATTAAATAGAGTATTCCATTTTAAACTGCTGTCATAGTCCCCCTCCCCGCTAAAAAAGGTGACACTCTGCTCCGTAATAAGCCACAACAAAACATATGTTCTGCAAATGAAACTAAGGGTAAACTGATTTTAGTATTTTTGATAGTGGTGTTGGAAAGCCGAGCCATGCACTCAGCAGAGGTGATTATAACATTTAATCACCGGGCCCTATCGCTGAGCTTTGCAGGCTTCTCGCCCGGAGGTTTTGATTTACCCGCCCTCTTCCTGAGGAAAAATCTCATTCACTAGACGGATTGCTGAGCGGGCCTCTCCGACCGGCCCCTATAAATCATTCTTTAATCAGAGGCCTCTGAGATTGGGGTGCAGACACCCGCAGGAGCACCGCTGTGACACCTCGACTCCTCCCCATGCGTCTCTGCCACGCTGGGAGTTTTTATCCTCTTCTGTTTCCACCTTGGGCTTGTCTGCATTTGTATCAGTCGTCGGGGAAACTAAGAGGAATGACCGCACACCAACGCTTTCTCCTCTAAAGGGGGGGAGAGGGATGCCAAAAAGGAGAAGGGACAAGATTACTGGTTCTGTGAGAGTGTAGAAGTACACAGGGCAAAGTGGGCAACTACCGCTAGAACTCCTGGAAGCTTCAAGTTTGTGGTAATCTAAGTGAAAATTAGATTGGAAGTGCATCACTAAAGCTCAATAGGCAGATGTGATAAACTCAGGATCCAGTTTTACCACCTGATATTGAAACCTTCTCTTAAGGTTCACCCACATTTAAGACTAAAAGCTTGGAAGCATTTTTTTCTTGGACTAGTTATTCAACAAGTACACCGATAACATCATGACCACATGCATAATATTGTGTTGGTCTCCCTTATGTGGTCAGAAATGCTCTAAACCATTGGGCATGGACAAGAGGATCTCTCAGGGTGTCCTATGGGGTCTGACACCAGATTTCATAGGACACCCTATGGACACCCAGAACGTTAGCACTGGATCCTTTGGGTACTCTGGCTTGTGCAGTGGGGCCTCTATCAATCAAACTTGTTCCACTGCATCCTGTTGATGCTTGATCACAATGAAGTGTAGGAAGTTTGGAGGTCAAATCAACATGTTGGGTCATTGTCATGTTCCTCAACATGTTCCTGAATGTTTGATGTTTTTTCCATGTGGTGGGGTGCATTTTCCTGTGGGGGTAGGCCAGTGACATTTAGGATTTCCATTTGCATGAGGGAGTGTGCTTGTTGTGGGACAATGTTTATTTGGGTGTCTAAGTCTCATCAACACAGATGGCAAAATCCAAGGTTTTCCATCAGAACACCACATAGTACCAATATGATCAATGTTATTCACTTCATCTGTCAGTGGTCATGATGTTGTGGCTGATCATGTATGTGCCCCTTTAGAGAACAGAAAAGGTTTAAGTAGCCACTGTTTGCTTCATCTGGACTCTAATTATTAAATAGAAACTACCACCGCTGCTACCGTCTTCAAATCGTGAGGCTTCATGCTTTTTAAAGACGTTTATTCAGGGCCAAGGACATTGAAAATACAAAAGCAGATTTCTCTCTCTGCTCATATTCACACGAATGCATGTGAAGAGGTTATGCATCGCCTTTGTGTGGAAACTGCCAAGACCTTCAGATGTGAAAATAGTGACGAGACCTTCATTACTTCATGTGTTAATGTGTGTATATGTTGCATATTATTAAATCAAAGTGTTAATTAAACTGACACACGGCATGAGCATCGATGAATTACACAAACGCACACAAAGTGGGGTTTTTGCTTCAAGTTCCACAGAGCAGAGTTTCAACAATCTCTAGTTTTCTAGCTTTTTCTGTTATTACTAAAGCGCTCAATCACTCAAAATGAAGAAGGGTGACAGCACTGAGTTGTTTTTTCATGTCATCACCATACTCAGAAATGAGATTTTCCTGAAACAAAAGCTTCTTTGGAGGAGAAGCATCTGTTTGAGTCACATTCTGCCACACTTGTCTTAGTTGTTTGTTATTGTCGACAGCAGATCAGATTTAGTTTGAAGAGCCAGAGCAGTTATTAATTAAGTAATTGTTACTGTAAATGCAATTATGAAATACAATATAAACAGAAATACTAACTTCTAGATAAAATATTGCAATTAAAAGTCACACATTGACCAAGAAACAGATCATAAAGAGTGACAATGTTGATAGTACGTATATATTAGGACTGCAACATCTGTAACAGTCATTTCATTGGTGACTAAATTGATTCACTTTTTAGACTGATTAATTAATAATTTAGATAATAAAATGTCAACAAAGAGTGAAAACTGCTCATCACACACTCTTAAAATCCGTCTACAGTCATTGATTCCCCATAAAGTGTTCTCTGTGTGTAAAAATGACATATTTAGATGTCGTTTCCATGAAAACAATCCCTTCCTGACTTAAAATGTCTCTACTGTGTTGCTTCCCCCCTCTTACCCCTCTGCAACCAGTTGCAGCTCCAGCACACCAGCTCTCATGTGACCCTATATAAACGCTGTTAAACGACTTTACACAATGAAAAGTTGTAATTCTCTTCACGCTCTTAACATCGAACACAGAAGAAAAGAAGAAAAGGTGGAACAACATCGCCATTCTTATGGAGTTGGTGTGTCCAAGAAACTTAGAAGGATGTTCTCCAAACACAACAAAAAGACAAAAACTTGTTCACCCTGAGGATAAAACCCCCAAAACACAAGCTAAGTAATGGTGTATATGCAGTCCAATGCAGCAAGGAGTGCACAGATCTATATATAAGGGTGATCCACAAGTACATGACTCAACACAGGAGGAAGGGGGTCTACAATAACATTTACGAGGTACTTATAATGCAGTCTTGACCTGGTAGTTTCACAACCACTCACACCTCGAGGTATGTGAGTCACGGGTCAATAATGGGCCATTAGCCATGTAATAAATCTGGGACTGGTCATCTGTTGGTTAGAACTAAAGAAGCTTCTTACTGCGAGCTGAAACATCCTCAAGAATGAAAAAGAAGTCGGTTGCCTTTAAATGAAGCTCTTAGGATTATGTTTATGTATAAACCCCAAAAGGCTGAATCTATATGAGACTGCCATCGGTACACTGGTTTCAAGGCAGGAATGCTCAGCAGTAGTGTTTACTGCTTACTTCCTTTGTCTGTTAGCAAATAAAAATACCACATAGACACTCTGACAAGGAAAAGAATTGATTTTTCCCAGAGGGAGTCTTTCAAGCATTGATTTGTCAGACCATTTGTCAAAAACCCAGAAGTATCCTGTTTGCAGAGAAATGAAAAAAAAAACAGTAAATATTTGCATCTGACAAGCTTTGGTGAATATTGACATTTGCACAAAAATAAACAATTTAACGACCAGTAGCTGCTGTATCCCAAAGGGACACACTATACTGTAAAAAAAGGAAAAGTTTTTTCCTTATTTAAAAACAGCTGAAACTGTAATTTTTACTGCTATTGTACAGATTTTCCCTGTTTTGGTAAATTGCGGATAATAACTAGTAAAATCACAGAAAAAATTAATTTACTGTAAATGTTAACCTTCAAAAGACAGACCAAAACTGTAAAAAAAAAAATCAGTATTTTTTATAAATGGCAATTCATTCTTTTACAACATTTGTCTATTAATTACTTTTTAAATTTATTTTAAAGAGAAAAAAATGAATTTTGCAAAAATTTGTTGTTTTGATGTTAAGAATTTTTTTGTACATTAAGGATTTGAAAAAATGGTTATTCAGTTGTTTATTATGTTTTGTTAAATTACAGATAAAAACTAATAACTTATAAGTAAAACCATAGAAAAAATCATTGATATACTAATCCCCCTAAAAAACAGGCCAAAAGTATAAATAATGCCCACATCAGAAATCTGTATTTTTTTTTACAAATGGCAGTTTAAATTTATTGTATTTAATTAAGAATTATTATTATTATTTTTCACTGATTTACAGATTATTTGAAAGAAGAATTATGTTTATGAAAGATTATTTTAACAGGTGTTTCCTGTTTTGTTTAATTACAAATAATATCTAGCAAAATCCAGGAAGGATGGTATTAATTTACATTTTAACAGTAAAGAAAAGAAAGACACAGTTCACATCAAAAAATCTGTACTTTTACAAAAGTTAGTTTGTTCTTTTATAAGGTTTGACAATAGAATTACATTATTTTATTGTTTACAAATCAGCAAAAAAAACCCATCATTTTACAGATGTTTGCAGTCATTTCCCCTTTTACACCTTTAAATGCTAAACTAGTTCACATTTTCTAACAGATTTTTCTTGGAACCTTCATCCTAGAATTTTTACTGTTTTTTAATAGATGTTTTTTACAGTGTAGGATTTTTCACATCATCTTCATCAGTTTAAGGAACTTGAGTTGTCATGGAGTTATATGTTCAAATTTACATTTTTCACTCAATGAAACTTGATCTTCTAGCAGATGCAAGGTTAAATAGGACCATGGATAAAGGATAAAATAAATGTTCAGTATCCAGGAATTAGCCCTCAGGTCACATCAGCAGCAGAGATGGAAGTGGTGCTGTGATTGGTGCAACAGAAGGAGCCCAGCTGAGGATGGAGGGCGGGATTAGCAGGGACATGAAGTGTTAAATTATGGATGTTTAGCGATGCTTTGCTCGTGTTTTTGTGATTTAAATGTGCCTGAACCGGTCTTAAGCTGAAATCCCACAACTATCTCACTTTATTTTGATGTTAGGCTCCAACAGTATGTAGATTTACACTCAATCAGACTTGCTGAGAGAGAAAAATAATTACATAAACTATTGCATTCAACTGGCACCAAAATATTGTACACACAGAGCTGGGGGTGATTACTATGCAGCAGCTTTGTGCCAAAAAGACAACCTGCATGATGAGAAGTCAGACTGGAGACAGCTGAGGACTTTTTTTTCCGAAATGCAAAGATGCTCTGACGTCACGCTGTAGAAATCTTTTCCCGTCGCTCAGCCGGTCTGCAGCTGACAGTCCGCTCAAGTTACCGGAGAGAGAAGCTCCCCGCCGCTGCCTCCCGCTGCTGCCCGGTGACCATGGAGGCGTCCAGGAGTTCCCAAAGAGGACGCCGCTCCCCAACTCGGTGCGCAGCGGCGGACGCGTCTCCAGCTGATGGAGTGAGGAGATGGAGCTCGGAGGGATCGTGTTAACGCGCTCCATGTGAAGTTTGCTCGTGTTGTCCTGCTCTCAGCTCGGCCACTGAACACACAACCAGAGAGGACGCAGCGCAAAATCAATTGGGAAAACCATGAACTGCTCATGTCCATGGAGAGATGGCATGCGTGCTCCTCTTCAGTCGACTTCTGCCCTTCTCACACCGGCTCAGGGGGACGTCCGTGTGCTTGTTATCCCTTTTCCTCTCGTATTTGTGCTACTGCGCTCTCTTCCCTGACAGCGCCGTCATGTCAAAGCAAGGTGATCCGACGCCAAGCTGCGAGCGCGCCGATGGAGCCAAGAGGCTGCTCCAGAGATCCGTCTCCTCCTGCGCCTCGCCGTTGGACGCGAGGACGAGCAGCGTGGAGGCATCTCGGCTGAAACCCGACCAAAGAGCTCGTTCCTCCGTGCACGCCGACACGCCCAGCCCTCCCATGAGTAATCTAAAGTTTGGCAATAAGAAGTTGCCCAATGCCATCATAGTCGGAGTGAAGAAAGGAGGCACCAGAGCGGTTCTGGAGTTCATCAGGATCCATCCGGACGTGCGCGCTGCTGGCACCGAGACGCATTTCTTCGATAGGAACTATGACAGAGGCCTGGAGTGGTACAGGTAAGCACTGATCTCACCTGCACAGGTGTGTGTCCAGCTGTTCCAGCAATCTCATGTAATTAATTTTGAAAGGAATGGCACCAGATTGCAGTTTAATGAGGTTTTGTGGCACAGAATCAGAGTCTGAGATTGCTGGTTTGGATCAATTGTGATCATTAATGTTGGATTATAGTAGTTTTTCAATTACATTTTTGCTTAAATTGGCCAAATTGAAGCACTTTCACTGCTACTGAACCCTGAATGGATATTTGGTGATGGTCAGATGTGCTGGCATGATCCTGCATGTGTCTAAAGAGGCTGTTTCTCTCCAGATTAAATAAATGATGGTGACAGAAAATGTCTTTAATGCGGATATTTGTCCAACATAATTGTCTAGTTTAATCCAGTTGGGAGTTCAGCTCATATTTGTGTCATCATTTTCTGAAAGGGAGCTTTGAAATCATTTAAGGAATCAAAAGAAAAACAAAAACAGCAGAGATGAACGTGTCATTAATTACTGTAGGAGCTCTTACCACTTTTCACACAACATCAGCTGCTCACTTTCAGAAATTCAGAGTCATACTTCCTCCCTCTCCCTCCCCCCGGTGCCTCTCTGTATGTTTTGAGGTGGGTAAACATGCCGGATGTGTTTTTTTTCCCGCAGTCTCTTGACTCATTTCAAGTTCTTATTGCAAAGAACTTTGGAGGACTGAGCTCTGTTTACACTGGCAGAACACTGGCCTTCTCTCTCTCTCTCTGTCTCTCTTTTTTGATGTACTGTAGAGCAATTCATCAGATTTCTCATAAAATCCAACCTCTGGAGGCAAACTGTGTAAACTGCAGTGCGCAGAGCCGCCATGGCTGCCAGCCATCCGAGCTGTAGCCTTGTTTGTTTATTCTAATATTAAAAAATGAATCCTAAAGTGAATGATTTATTGATTTTAAAATGCCACACGACGCATGCTTCACAAAGTGCGTCCCCCCTTCCAACTGCTTTGACTGATCATCAACCTGTGCACGAAAACATGAAGCAAACATGTAATTATTTAAACTCCTTAATTACAGACTTAAAGAGAAAAATGTGTTGGTTTGGTTCATGAAAAATGGTGCATGTGTGCGTACAAACAGACAGCCAATTATGCACAATCACACGTATCTGCTCCCAAATACATTTCATGTTAATGACTGGCTGTCATGTAGCCTGCAGGAGGGATGTGTATCAGTAGTATTATATAATAATTATAGACTTGGAGTATCTCCACTAATTGGCACTCTTCAGGAAGGCTGGCAGCTGAAGCCCTTTTATCTCAGAGATGTGTCTTAGAGATGTGAACCTTTGCCCATTACTGTAGTTTGATTGTCAGCTGTCAGAGCTGCTCAGAAAAGGTCAAGTGAGGATTGCTTTCAAAATAAAACAGTTGCTTCCCTTGTAAACACCCCTCAGTGAAGCCAGAATGACTGTTTGGAAGAGTCTCATTTTGAATATGCAGTTGAGTGTGTTGTTTTATGCAGTACCTAAACTGGAGCTGGAATGATTGATAGATCACACGTCAACTGTTAAATTGATCTGCAACTATTTTGATAATTGATTCATTTTTAAAAAAGAAAAAAATCACAAGTTTCTGATTCCAGCTCCTTAAATTTTAATATTTTCTGTTATCTTCAGTCCTCGATTACAGTAAACTGAATATCTTTGGGTTGTGGACAAAACAAGAAATTTGTCATCTTGGGCATTGGGAAATCAACATTTTTAATCATATTCTGGTATTTTATTGACCAAACTACTAATAAATAATGAAAATAACCACCATTTTCAGCCCTAACCTAAACAGAAGAGTATATAAAAAGTAGTAGTGATAAAATCCCCTTAAGTCAGTCGACCAACATCAGATCCTGACTTGATGAGCCAAATCTAAGATGTGTGAAATGCTTGTTCAGCGTGATGTGAGCCAGGTAATCCTGTGGAAAGCAAGCACAGAAAAGGTACCTGTGGTCATTTGTTTCACAAGTGAAGCTGCTTTACTGATACGTTACCAGTTTAGACATAATACATTGTCCATCTTGTGACTTGATGCCATTCAATGTATCGTCCACATTTCGAGTTAAAGCCACTGTGTGTAGGATTTTAAAATTTTCCGAAACAGTAGCCATATTTCCATAATATTTTTAATGCATTTTATGAAGTATTGCATTAGAAAAAGTTAATGGATACAGAAAACAAAAACTTGTTTCTTCTTGTTTGAGGGCTTTTTTGGTAGTTGGCTAGTCTGACTCACCAGATGTAGACTGTGAGTATAAGCCTGCTGTTGGCTGCACGTCATTTAGTTTCCTATTCCTATCTTCATGTTACTATTTTTAAAATCTGCTTTACTGCAGGAAACAACAACAACAACAGTCTCCATACAAGTAACCTACCACACTAAAATTTTGCCAGTGGCTTGGATGGTACAGTAAAGAAGCTCAACTAGTCTTTTTTTTCAGCGAACTATCCATTTCAATGACAGTGCTCATTTCCCTGCATGCAAATGTTCCACAAAAACAATTTCCCATCTCTATTTTGCATGAACACCGTCAGAGCATCCTGTTCTTAGCCCCACCCAAGACGAGTGGGATTAATTTAGGGAAATACAAACTAACCCTGAGACTTTGAGGTGCAGTCAGACCATTCTACAGAGCACTGTGCCAGCAGTAGAGAGTGATCTGACCCGATGAGGCGAGCAAACAACTGGTTTTGTCTCCACTTAATGATCTGTACTTCTTCTACTATTGTTTATTACAGTCATACATAATGTACCCATACCGCCACCCTTCAACAACACTTACACAGCCTCGTTTACTCGCTCCAGAGCAGTTGATGGAAACAGACCTAATTTGCATTTCCTAGTTTTTTAAATGTGCTTGATAAATATATGAAAACACGACTATTGATGCCTTGTGGTAATATCAATACAACACTGGGATACTGAAATGAATCATTTAAATGTAACACCTGAATCGAACCAACCAACAAAACCATGCTTGGTCATAATTGCCTAAAAGTTGCTATAATTTGATTGACAAGAAACAAATCAGCAGCTACATTAATAATGAATTATTACTAATTAGTATTTTAAAGAACAAAATCAAAACAGCTTCTCTTTGAAGCTTTTCAAATTAAAATTTGTTCCTTTTCCTTGTCGAAAATCATAAATTGAAAAAGTTAATTGGGAATTGAGACAATAATCTGCAAATTATTGAACTATGAAAACAATAATCATTGCAGCCCTGCTAACAGGCTCTTTTTAAACTCTGGTCCTGGTCTTTAATGGTTTCCAATCAATTTTTTACTACCTGTTCAAATCACTTCTTTCTCAATGGCCTAGTTTGAAGACCCAGCAGTAACCCAACAGACTCACTCTGCTATACACGTTCTGTTTGCATTCATGGTGATTTATTACTCTTGAACCATGCTGGGCTGATGCACAGGAAAGCTGTCGGGGAGACAAGTCTCCAGTGACAACAGGCTACTATGACTTTGCTTCAGTGCTGCTATTATCATTTACATCGAGAAACTGGGTTCATGGCCGAGCTGCAGCTCAGTTAGGGTGTTTTTATGCCTCTGCAATTCACTTGTGTAATGCTGCCCTAAATAGACGTTGAATATACACTTCTTTACTTTTGACAGAGATAATCCAAGGGCATTATGTCCTCTGTGGTGAATCTGTTAACCTCCAAACAGTAAGAAATGTCATTAAAATCACCTAAAGTACTGTGAATGTAAATAAGAAACTTTTATCTTACTGGAACTTTTACCTTGTGTTTCCATCTTTCATTCAGAGGTCTAATGCCAAGGACTCTTGAAAGCCAAATCACCATGGAGAAGACGCCAAGCTACTTTGTGACTAAAGAGACGCCACACCGGATCTCTGCCATGGCTCAAGATACCAAGCTCATTGTGGTGGTGCGAGACCCCGTCACTCGAGCGATATCCGATTACACCCAAACTTTATCCAAAACTCCCGACCTGCCCAGCTTCCAGGAGCTGGCCTTCAGAAACCAGAGCCTGGGCATCGTGGACATGTCCTGGAACGCCATTCGGATCGGCCTGTACGCTTTGCACCTTGAAAACTGGCTCCGCTACTTCCCGCTGGCTCAGATCCACTTTGTGAGCGGGGAGCGTCTCATCACGGACCCGGCGGGGGAGCTGGCTCGGGTGCAGGACTTTCTCGGGTTAAAACGCATCGTCACCGACAAACACTTCTATTTCAACCGTACCAAGGGCTTCCCTTGCCTTAAAAAGCCGGAGAGCAGCGGCTCGCCTCGCTGCCTTGGCAAGTCCAAGGGCAGAACTCACGTGCAGATAGACAGGGATGCTATTGAACAGCTGCGGGACTTCTATCGACCTTACAATGTCAAGTTCTATGAAATGGTGGGACATGACTTTAAGTGGGAGTAGAGGTTTGAGTCTTATTTTTACACGGCACAGGAGAGATTTATTTATTCCACAAATGTTGTTTGAAAAATGTTTTGCCTTCAGTAATACGTCGTGGCTAAGGCGAGTAAGTAACTATCAGCAGTCTCCAGACGATTTTTCGAGGGAAACAGCAGAGGCAGTGTTATTCTTTGAAGTGACTCTAATGAACAGAGCCAGATCTGAGATGACATTGCTTTTTGCACTTGTAATGATCACTTACCAGCATCAGCACCCTGTTTTCTCGCTACATACGGCCATCATTTCAGCTTCAGGATCACGTGGTTTCCCGTTTGTGTTACTGTACATTGCTGCTGACTGGATTGCTGACTGCTTCATAAAAAAAGGGGAGAGAGAGGAAATTCCAGGAAATGGGATTAGTTCTTCTTTAAAAAAAACTGCTTCACTAATCAAGGCAGGGTTTGAAAGCAAGACCTTGGAAATGTCAGTGAAGTCTTCAGGGACAGCAGAATTAAGCTGCAGCACTGTGGTGGTAAATCCAAAATGTAAAGCCATGAGGCAAGTATGAAGTATGAGTACTTACTGTTTAATTTTTACAGAGTGAAAGATATTTTATTTTCCGTTCTTGCCGGCATGAATCAGATAAGTTAGGATATGCTGTAAAAAGCGGCGCTTCACTTTGAATCACTTTGTATTCTGTGCTTTGTTTGCTGAAATCCATGTTTCTTATTTTTGTTACATGGGCATCTAATCACTGCGTTAACCACAATGCTTGTCCATGAACTTCATTAAATGAAACAGAAGCACAACTTATGAAACCGTCTCATCCGAAGCTTTGACCTTGGTAAACTGAAATCCATCTGTACTCCCTGCCCTACCTCCTTTACTTGATGCTTAAAAAAAACAACACACCAGAACTGAACATTTCACTGAATAATCTGAACCTCATCCGAAAAACGGTTGCATCTGAAAAATTACCTCCCTTTACTCACATCTAGTTTGCGCGATTACAGTTCAGACCACTATCCTTTGAGGGTTTTATTGCATTCTGTAAGGTTTGTTGTTGTGTGCCTCGGCGGTGGTGTAGGCGCATGAGTGGGTGTAGGCGTGAGGAATTTCAATCACTTTTCAAAGACAAAGCAGGGAACACCTAGTCGTGGCGGGTTATCAAATAGATTCCAGGACCGCGTTCCACGAGATTGCGGCGAAAAGTTTGGATTTTGGCTACGCGGTGTGAATACAGAAAGCAAGACTGTCTTGAGTTTGAGGCAGATTGATGCTGCAAAAACAAAGGAGAAACACTACGTGATACATGAACTTGGGGAATGCAGCAGTGTGTGGTGTACAGCTGCCTACTTACCCTCTCTGTCGCACAACATCATATTAGAGGCAATGCGTTGGATTATGATTTAAACGTTCTTTAAATTAAAGTGTAATTATTTAGTGCTTAGTGTTTCAACATCTATATGTAAGCAGGAGGGATGAACATTTTACTTATTACCAGGTAACGAGGCAAGAAAAAGATTATAAATGATTTAAAGATTAAAAATAGTTACTTTGGGGATTTACAGTTAAGAAGTCTTATACATTGGATACAGACTGACTATAAACAACAGAAAAGAGTCACTCAGCATTTTAGTCTGTATTTTTTAACTCTCATTCTACTGACTCAGTTACCTGCAAACCCCATTTCACAGGTGCTTTATTCTATTAGTGCCATTTTTGTGCATTTTGTTCCTAATGACTTCATATTATTGTTTTCTGCCAACAGCATCCAGTTCCACCTATGCAGTTTTAATAGTAAAGAGTATTTATTAAATTAAAGTTTGCTGTGAACTTAGTAAATAAACCTAATGTGCTCTGACAACAAGTCAGACATTGCTCCAATACAGTGACTGCTTTCATGATAAACGTTTTAAGACTATCAGAATAAGCATTTAAGTTCTATCATGCATGAGGAGACTAAAATGTTGTATCGTGCGTATGACTGACATGATGTGAGTGTAGGGGAAAAGTACTCATCGAACTCTAGTTGCAGAAGGAGGAGTTTGCAAGGAGAGATGTTTGGTGAGGTTTGCTGAGCTCTAAGATGTGAAATAGATCTAGAATACTCCAATCAGCCACAACATTAAAACCACAGGCAGGTGAAGTGAATAACATTGATCATATTGGTACTATGTGGTGTTCTGATGGAAAATCTTGGATTTTGACATCCGTGTTGATGAGACTTAGACACACAAATAAACATTGTCCCACAACAAACACACTCCCTCATGCAAATGAAAATCCCAAATGTCACTGACCTACCCCCGCAGGAAAATGCACCCCACCACATGAAAAAAACATCAAACAATCAGGAACATGTTTGAGGAACATGACAATGGCGCAACATGTTGATTTGACCTCCAAACTTCCTACACCCCATTCTGATCAAGCATCAACAGAATGCAGTGGAACAAGTTTGATTGACAGAGGCACCACTGCACAAGCCAGAGTACCCAAAGGATCCAGTGCTAACATCCTGGTTCCAGACCCCATAGGACACCCTGAGAGGTCCTCTTGTCCATGCCCAATGGTTCACAGCATTTTTGAGCACATAAGGAGGGCCAACACAATATTAGGCAGGTGGTGATAATGTTATGCCTGATAGGTGTATGTCCAGAATATAGCTTTAAATGGCATCAAATTGGGATTTTTAAGACATTAATGGCAAGTAAGATCACGGTGTTGCTGATTTTTTTAGACAAACAAATATTATGAATAACTTCATGTGTGCAGCACCTCTGAAAACATGAGCTTACAAAGTGCTTTGACAGACAAAACCAAAGCAGGATATCCAGAAGGCAAAAATATCAAAAGAAAGCCAGATAGTGAAGCCAAACAAAGCAAAGCAGAATTAAGTTGAAATGAAGATAAAGTCAAAAGAAGACAACACAGTAATAAACACAAATAAAATAATAAAAAAGCAATAAAAACCTTAATAAGCAATAAAAAAGGAGGACATCTCATAAAAGCGAGTCGGTAAAAACTGGATTTTCAGAGATGATTTAAACGACTGATTCTGGGAGTCCTATCTCCTCAGGCAGGTCGCTGCAGAGTCACTTTAAAATTTAAGCCTCTACCTTGGAACAGTTCAAAGGGCTTCACCTGAGGATCTGAGGCTGGATCACATTAGGTCAACATTTCTGCTGCAATGCAGCTCAGGGGCCAAACTCAGACGTGCTGTAAAAGTGATCAGGGAAATCTTAAACCTAAAATGGACGGGGGAACAATGGAGATGCTGTCTGCTAAAACCTGTACAAATATAAGACAAAACCATTACACCTATCAAATGCCAGAATACCAGAATCAAAGGAGGGTATACACTGATCAGCCATAACATTAAAACCACTGGCAGGTGAAGTGAATAACATTGATCATATTGGTACTATGTGGTGTTCTGATGGAAAACCTTGGATTTTAACATCCATGTTGATGAGACTTAGACACCCAAATAAACATTGTCCCACAACAAGCACACTCCCTCATGCAAATGGAAATCCCAAATGTCACTGGCCTACCCCAAACTTCCTACCCCCCATTGTGATCAAGCATCAACAGGATGCAATGGAACAAGTTTGACTGACAGAGGCCCCACTGCACAAGCCAGAGTACCCAAAGGATCCACTGCCAACGTCCTGGTTCCAGACCCCATAGGACACCCTGAGAGGTCCTCTTGTCCATGTCCAATGGTTCAGAGCACTTTTGAGCACATAAGGGGGACCAACACAATATTAGGCAGGTGGTCATGATGTTCTGCCTGATCAGTGTATAAGCTCAAGTACTAATGTGGATTTTACTACATACATAATATTCGAATTAACTGTAAATTCCCGAAAAGACAAATCATCTTCTTTGCAGAAGACATCAGTTACACAACTAAAAAGTAATTAGGTAACTTTGCTATGATGTTTTTTCTTGTAGGAGTCTGTTGCATGTTAAATATGTTGGTAAAATGAGGGTTGATCTCACAAGTGGTGCACGTCGGATCACTGAACTCTGAAAAATCTGTTTTCTTAGCTAATAACAGTCATTAATAACAGTTTCGCTTGCAGCAAAATATAGACCACGCCGCTGCTCTGTGTTACCTCAGCAAGCCGAGCACTTTTATCTGTTTGAATGCTGAAGCCTCTCGTGAAATTTGCATGTAACCGTGTATCCTTTGAAGCTTCTCCTGCTGTTTGGTGTAAGAAAATCCAGAAAGTCGAGCTCGGGAAAGCTGTTCTTATCTTTCTCCCCCGCTATATGTTCTCTCATTCTTCTGCAAATGGTCACGGAGCATTGTTAAGAAGAGAAAGGAATCATGAAAGATGCTCTCCTCTCTGTGACCCTTTCTTAAGACAGACGTCTGCCTCTTGCTCGGTTCTCTCTCCTCACAGCTTCTCTCTGGCTCTCTCTCGCTTGTCCTAACATTCATTAAACTCATGCGACCTCCGGGGTGGGGTGGAGTGGGTGGTGAGAGTGGGCCTGCACCACCTCCGATGCCCCTTCTTGTCATCATGCCTTGCCGGCAGCTCATTTCTGTGGCTTTTTTATTGAGCGCACACACAGGTGAGCGTCTATCCAGTCGTCATCGTGAGCGGCAACTCTCTGTATGGTACACAGGGGTCCTAATTAGGCCTGAGGGCTGGAGAGAAGCAATCCCCGAGAACAAGCATCAGCCAGAGTCTGATTAGACTCTGCAAGTGAACAGCTCTCCAGAGATTGCTTGCAGGACAAATCTCCCCTTCTCTTTCTCCCCTCACACACACACACACACACACTCGGCTTTTTTCTTTTCAAATATGAATTCCCCCCAGAACCAACCCATGCAAATCGTGAAATCCTTTTGCATTTCCGAGCACTATGATGTGACCCATTTGCACTCGCGGCTAATGAGGTGCTTGTTAAGCTTAATGAGTATTTGTTAAAAGTGATGTGCGAATATCATGTTGGATTAAAACATTTTTTCAGTCTTGTTGTCGTGAAACATCATGACTAAAACAAACCAGTTCACACGAATCCTCATGCAAGGGTGCGTTTAATGTGCATTTTTAATCAAAAGATTTTGTTTTTTTTTCTTGAATGGCACAATCGACATCACCACATTCCCTCTGAGCTGCCTGGTAATTATTAAATGCTCAAAATACCTGAAGAAGCCGATCAAGCTAATACTTCACTGTGGAGTTGATAAGCACTAGTTACTGCTCAGACTAATACCAAGACTTCAAGGACGAGAACAGACACACATTGTTCTTTTTTATCTCCACACTCCACAGAGAGTTTTGGAAAGAGGCTTAGAGCTGTTGTGATAATCATTTTCTGAACATTGTGATCTGATATTGATTAATGCTTAAAGCAGCAATATTGTTTTTCTTTCTCTTCTTTTTTTAAACAGAAGAGGTTTTCTCTAAAGGAATAACACTAAAAAAAACTAAATATAATCAGGACAGAGGCTGAGGGCAGACTTAAAGTGTTTAAATGTCACTGTGATGTTCTTTGTGCAGATAATGTAGTTCAGAATTCCTGCTGCTTAATGTGGCTGCAAACATCCACTCTTTTGGATTTTTAATGAGCAGAGAAGAAGAAGAAGTAAGATGGAAGCAGCGGCGGAGGATTATTTCCAAAGGCCTCTTCCCTCTGAATCATTTTTCATATGTAATTGTTAACAATGCTATAACAAGTGTTAATGCACGCCCACAGGAAAATACATTTTACATGCGTGCTCTATTTCAGCCGCGCCAAATTAAAAAAGGAAATGCTTTTTCTCACAGCCCTCCTCCCTCGTCCTTTTTTTTTTTCTTGCTCAGGATGTTCTCATGGGAGAGAATGAGGTTCCCTGGTAGCCGAACGAGACAGCAGCTGACACTGCGGAGGCACAGATTCAGCAGTGTACCTCGCTCAGTCCTAATGCTTCAGAATAGTTTAACTTCTGCAGCCGACAGGATGTCCCAGTGGTCGAAATCACCAGTGGCTTAGGAGCCAAATTAAAATGAAGTGCTGACAACTGTGGCACAGTCTCAAGTATGACATGATGCATGTTCTACAACTATTTGCAGACCAATGTTAGAACTGCAGTCTACTGGGACGCCACTTAATAAGCGCGTCCGTGTGATGTGCCCCATAAACTTGTGCCGGGGAAGTGTAATAAAAACAAAGTTCGGAGTGAAATGTTATTTTAAATGTAGGTCGCATTCGTGGTTGTGCCTACTGTGTCATTTATCCTGACAGAATAATTGCATCACCGAGGGCCGCTCTAAAAGTAGCTAGCCCTTTTTTTCGAATCGGCAGCCACCTGCACGCCCCTTTTTAACTCGTCTCCAGCAGGGAGTGAGAGGAAGATGGCGAAGATGTGAGGTTTCGTTGGCCGTGTGCCCCCTCAAGATTTAGATCTGTGAAATCCTGTAAACTCCTCCAAATTAGAAACACTTGTTCGGTGCCATCTCCTTGTTGTTGGATCCATTTGTCAGACGAGCGAGAGTCTGTTTTCTGTGGAGCGGCTAAAGTGAGGTAGAGAGCTGATTAGATTGGAGGAGTAGTCAGACCTCGGCGTCTCTCGCAGCAGGAGATGTGTTCTAATTAGAGTGCGTGCCTCATGTCTCACTGAGGAGAATAACAAGCCCCATCCCAAGGCTGCCTCCAGACAAACCTCGCATCCCCGGCAAACCAAAACACACATCTGATGCATCAGCAAACCCCTGGACTTCAGACCACACCTGAGTCGACATCCGGCACATTAGGATTTTGATGAGGGTTCGCGTGGAGCGGGCGGCACTCTCTCAAAGCAGGAAGCCTCGCAGAGCAGCAAAGAGGGAAAGCCAGGTAGAGCGGCTCTGCAGGCAGGTTTCAGTGGCCCAACACTTCTTTCGGATAATGAACATGTTTCCAAAATCACAGCGGGGATTTGTACCCTGCTTCTTGTTCTACAACGTGGAAGGGTTCTTTTTTCCCCATCATCATACGGAGCAGAGAGAAAGGAGGAGCCAACTCAACCTGGATGACGTCCCCAAGCGTGCGATTATGGGATTCATGAAGCAAAACTGATGCTGGATAAACCAGTGTGTGAAGCTATTTTATATTACACATCAGTCAGCTCCCAGCAGATGCACTGACACATATAGTATTGTATATGTAGAGCAAGAAGAGGAAAGAATTACAGTTTAAAAGGGACATTCTGTGGAAAATCCTACTAAAATTGATGCGAAACAATAAAAAAATCAGCCTTATATCAATTATTCAGTCACAAATTTCTCATTAATAAATCAGAATTGTATTAAATAGTGATATTAGTGGTTTCCTCTGTTTTAGCTGCTACAAATCTTTGAAACACCCTTTGTCCTATAAAAAAAGTTCCTCCTCCATTTACATTTTTATTAAAAAATCTCACTTTTAATTGGTTTTTGGTAGTTTGTAATGGTCTTACATTTTATTATTTTAATATTATTGTACCTTCGAGGGCCGCACAGTGGCTCAGTGGTTAGCAGCGTTGCATCACAGCTAGAAGATCCCCGGTTCGCGCCCCGCTTAGGACGCCTGGGGTCTTTCTGTGTGGAGTTTGCATGTTCTCCCTGTGCATGTGTGGGTTTTCATCGGGTACTCCGGCTTCCTCCCACAGTCCAAAAACATGCTGAGGTTAATTGATTATTCTAAATTGTCCATAGGTGTGAATGTGAGTGTGCTTGTTTGTCTTTATGTGTAGCCCTGTGATAGACTGGTGACCTGTCCAGGGTGTCCCCTGCCTTCGCCTTGAGTCGACTGGGATAGGTTCCAGTCCCCCCGTGACCCTACAGAGGATTAAGCGGTGTATAGATAATGAATGAATGAATGAATGTACCTTCGAATTATATTTTACTAGCTGTTTTGTCTTTTTTTATAATTTTAAGCTATTTTATTATCTTTTACATCTTTAATTTATTTTATTTTTCTTATCACGTCTTGCTTTTTCACATGTTTTTTGTTGCTGCCATGTACAGCACTCAGGTTGTTTTGATAAAATGCTACATGAACATGAATAAATGAATGAATATTAGTATCAATAATACATCACTCACCAATTTTGCTGGTCGCAAACGTCGTAAATAAGCAAATTAGAGCGACACCAGGTCCATATGTGAATGTTTATGATCTACTGTAATCATAATTAAATCCACCCAAACACTGAGCTTCAATGTTTGGCATCTGGCTTTCATCATTAGATCATGTTTAGTACTTTCACATATCATCATAGAGTGTTTTCCTTCACAAAAAATCAAATTGTACTCCATCACACAGCATCACACACACTCGCGGTGGAGGATGGACCAACCTCCCCGGGCGGCTCGTCTCAGATTGGATGTCAGATGCTGGAGACAGCTGCACTCATCACAGCTTTTATGAATACATTACCTTTTATGTTCATCCAAACACTAATTTATCTTCCTCAGGAAATCAAACAGGACAGACATTCACTCACTGCTCCTCTGGAAAATTGGAACTTTCGGAAAAACTGTGTAAGACAAATATCTGCAGCCAGAATAACTGCGACTCTTTCAGCTGGGTGGTAATTCAAATCTCATTTCTGAGTATTTTCTGCAGATGTATATATATGTGTGTGTAGATTTGTGCTGCCTGTTTGTGCCTGTTTTTTTTTTTTTTTTTTGAGCAGAGATGGCTTGCGAAAATATCAAAGTGTGTTATTTGCCTCCATGAAACTCCACAACATCAAAGACTTCCCCCTTCTCCCACAAGAACCCGAGAACCTCGAGTTTTTTACCCGTGCAGCCTCGCCTGTCTTCCATCTCAGCAATGCTCAAAAGGCAAAAAGCCTCTAATGATACAAGATACAAGATGGAGAGACTGCTGCCAACAAAACAGAGAAAGAAAAAAAGAAAGAGAGAGAGAGAGAGAGAGAAAAAGATCAACAACCAAACAGACACGTTTTGGGCGATGATTGACATCCCTGCATCTTTTTATTATTCCTGTGATGTTCGTCCAGACGCGCCGTTGCCAGAAAACTGTGGCCTCACACTTTGGCTGATGCAGCAATCTGGTGATATGCGCCTCTCTGCCTGCCAACCACCTGGCTGGAAGAAGCATAATCAACCCCTCAGTCAATCACTCCTCGCACAGCCAATGGTGTAGGATGGGTGTCAGAGGAAGCGTGGCAGACATGCGCTGGCTGTATGTCCAACTTTGACACTTCACACCTTGCTCTCCAGCATCCTGATGAGTCCTCTGTGTTGGAAAAGGCCTCGGGATTCCAGCTACCTACTGCTGTGGAGGAGAAATAAACTGTGCAGCATGTGGGATGAATGCGGCTGCTGGGTCCCAGACTTCTTGCAGGTTTGGGTTTTTAGCGACTACATCCTCTTCCCAACCTCAAACTCAGCTGCCTAAATGTCAGCGAATTAATTAACCAAGGAGGAAAATTACACTAAAATTAAAGCTGTGAGTTGAGAGGAGGGATGATGGGGATTTATATTTAGTAAGATGGTTCTTAAATTTTAAAAAAAAGGGCTTTTTGATCACAAATGTCTCCTGAAAAAGGTGCGATGAGGACTAATTCTGACAGTTCGTGAAAGCAGCCTCCGGTCCAGAAACAACAGCACAGTCTCCTCGGGTGTTAAAGTTGTTTTCAAGGCACCACCCGCCGCTGCTCAAGATTATGTAATTCATTCCGTGGTTGTCCCACATGACACGTCATGTATTTTGCATTGCTTAAAAAGCCTCTCCCTCTCCCTCCAACTGCACTCAGAGCTTACTAGATTTTTCATTTCCAATTAAAAGGCAGCTAAAGTACTCCGTCACCAGGCTCAAGAGAAGAGGGGGGGAAAAAACAACACTGACATGCTCGTTCCTGAAACAAGTGAATCATTTAATTTGTTTTTCACTTGGCAGAGGAAATAAAAAAAGAAGCTCCTGCACTGAGAATACATTTGGTGACACGTCGGTTGTTAAATATTCACGCTGAGGTAATGAATTGATAAAGGAGAGGATGGGTCACTTTGAAAGAATTCTGAGCACTACTTCTTCGCCTCTGAAAAGGAAAGAAACAGCGGATTATGTCGTGCTTTTTTTTTGGTGCCGTTTAACAGATGTGAAGTGCTGGCTGATCGAAGCGTACAGTTACAGTCCATGGTAACTAGAAATAACAGCTGGACAGCAGTCAACTGGAGCAAAACCTGCTGAGGAAAAAAGAAAATGCTATGATTCCAGATTTCTCTTCTCATTCCTGTTGTCCTTTGAATGTGGCTGTTGTCTGAAGCATCGTCTTCAAATGCTTTGAAACTAATAATTATAGATTAGAAGGAGCTCTTGCAGAGGATAAAACTATAAATATTATCCCTTAATATCACAGCTTCCATTGCTAAAAAAAAAACACATTTACCTCTGGAAGTTTCTTCACTGAGGATTAACATCATATAAACAGAACAGCAGCCTGGTCAGTCCACAGATCTCTGCTGTAAATCGGTGACCTCCGTAAGGTGCAATAGCTAATCCTCCCTCAACACTGTCTCACATGCAAGTTCTAACAATGTTTTAAAGAAAACATTTTTTATCTAATGTTCAAAAAATATTTTTAAAGATATTTATCACTTCCAAAATGTGTCTATCAGACATTAGCTACAACATTCAGAGGATGCTGTCAGGGTGATAGATTATGTTGTATGATAACAAAGGAGGAAGCCGCATTCAGGAAATGTTTTAAAGATGTTATTGAGGCTTCAGATAACAGAACTTTTTTAACAAAAGATTCCTGCAATTCAAATGTTGATTTAACCATTAAAAGCATGTCTCTGTGTAGAAAAGTTACGAATTTAGATTTTTTAAAACGGATATAATCCCCACCTGCCTTCCAATAGCTTCGATGCAACTCTACAGTGTTGCTCAGTCTAGTATGTGCAAATCTATGAAGTCCCCACTTCTTTGCCCTTTGATGCAGCTCGAGCACACCAGCTCACCCATGACTTTGCTCAAACACTGTAAAACTCTATGCAAGTCATGCATGTTTGAACTGGAGACTGATTCAGCAGAAGCAACCCCCCCCCCCTCGCCTCCGCCCTCCACAAGTAGGAGGATTGGTTCCTCTGGTCGAGCTCACACCGCAGGAGTTTTAAAATCCGTGCAGATTTGGAAATCCGATTGCATCACACACATAAGACCTGGCTCACGCTCCAGGAGTTTTGGGCTGATTTACCCCCATTTCACCCCGTCCAAGTCATCTATTCTGGGATCTTGGTCTAAAACGACAGTTGGCCCAGATATGGCTGGTAATGTGAGGAGTTTACTGATCCAGTCTTAAACCTCCCGAGCTGCTCAGAGACTCATCAGGGCTCAGAGCAAACATGCTTGATATTTGGGAGTTAAAATCGAGATGTTTACGATTATCACGGAGGCACTCGGAGCAGTGGACGCTGTTGCCAAGCGACGCTAAACATCCTAGCCCTAGAGGCAGAACATTAGCTTTAGATTAATTTGTCATCCAGATTTGTTCTGCCTTCTGTTTTTTTTCTCGCTGCAAAGCACTGTTAGCATTACAGCAGATTGTTCTCCACAGTCTCCATGTTGTGTACATCTGTTTCCCCGTGAGATCACATGATGTGCTCCCTGACTGCTCCCTCTGGCACAATAACTTTAAAAATACTCCATAATTTGTGTTGCACTGTTATTTTCAAGTCCTGTAGTGAGTGCGTGTACGTGGTTAGAGAATTTGGAATATTTCTCCCTCTGCATGCGTGTGATGCAACCGGATTTCAAAATCTGTTAGGATTTTAAAAATCCTGCACTGTGAGCTCAGCCTTAGGTTTGTTACCTGCCAAACCCTGAAGATCTGAATCCGTATTTCATAGTACGTCATTGGTACACTGCAGTTTCAAAGCAGACTGGATATTTCGTTCATGATATGTCTTCCAGCATATAAAAAAAACACCATTTTCATTGTAGGAGGTAGAACATTTTACCTGCAATCTTGTGAGGATGTGTTGGGGCTGTTGTCTAAGTTACACGATAGAATATTTTTCTATAAAACGTGTTTTATGATATTAAAGGAAGGAGATTCTTCATGCAACCTTAGAAAAATGTTAGGGCATAATAGTGCAATGCCATCATCAAACATTTGCAGAATGTCTTTAGAGAATGTTATTCAGACTTCATGAACAACAAACTTCCTCCTTCAAACTCTACAAGAACTCTGTAGAACATTTTTAGACCAGAGAATATTCTAGCTGGGTAGTCATTCCACACTAAGTACAGCTGTAGCAGTAAGACGTCTGTATCTACACTTGAGCAAAGGTGGAACATTTGATTCATGTAGGGAGGATAAACATGAAATTTCTTTGTGTTTTCTGTCAGTGTGGAACAAATACTGAAATACCTCCGGCTTTAGATTCCTTTGGATCACATATGGATGAAGTTAAAGTACCAGACAGTGGGCACAATGTCATCCTAATGCAATACAAAACAACACAGCTCTACTGAATAACTATATGGTGCATGAAACTGTGTCAGAGAGGTATAAAAAATATATCATATATACTGCAACTGCAAGATTTTATGAGATATGATGCATTATAGCATTGCACTCTGTTATGAATTAAAACGGAAAACGATGTCATACAACATTACCACAAACTGTCTGCAGAAATTACGCCACAGGATTAAATCAACAGTCTGCACACACATAATTACGAGGTTCACAGTGTTGCAGGGCGGTTACACTGGATTATATTGCAGTGCTACATTTTCAGAGGTGTTTATGATACTGCAGCTGCACTCCGTATGTCACCTTCAACACAGCAGTCAATGCATCGACCCATCCGAGCAGCAAGTAGCAAAAAAAAGTGAAAGCTAATCATGGAGATCCTGCCCGTCGTCCGTTTCTATCAAGGGACAGAGTGTCTCAAAATGGAGACTTAGCAGCAGCATTAAGGATTGAATTTGGCCCCGGGAGATTCCGAGATTGGATTGATCAATACAATTAGATTGCCTTTCTGCCATGCATCAAGCACATTAATGTTGCAAAAGCAAAACATGTAAACCGATTCGGCAAGTTAGACGCATTATGTTCAGGAGTCAAGAGGTTTAATGTCACCGTTTTGGTGTTAAATCCTGATAAAAGTTGCTGAATTCTCCACTGAGGTCTTGCTAATGATGCTCTCTTGGAACTGATACAATTGGCAAATGATTATTGATTTCAGCACTAGAGGAGCCTGGCTGCTTTACAGAATGATCCTGTGCTGGGTTGCAGTCTGTGAATTTTCTAATTACATTCATACGTGCATATTAAATGAAGAACATGACTTTTTATTTATTTATTTTTTTTCTCTTTTTTCTCTGCTCTTTTCTCCAAAGATATACAACCTTCCTGCTGCATGCTGCAACCCCATCACACCACAGGCCATTTTTGAAGTTTCATCACTTTTCCAGACTGCACGAGAGGTTGAGAAGTGAGAGGGTGAAAATGCAATTCCCCAAACTGATGACTGTTATCCAAAATTACAAGAATAGAAAGACAAAGAGGCAACATTATCTCTTAATATGCCCAGCCTTGGGCCAAACTAATAAAACCTCAATTGAATCAGCTCTAAATAAATGATGGTGCTGTAGTTTAATAACATATCATCTCCCTCGCTGACAGCATTAGATCTGACACCATTATATATCTTAATAATCCCACAAGTTCAAATTGAAGGGCATTTGTCAGGAGCAAATCCCCGTTGAGTGTTGGTTTATTTCCCTAACTCATTACATTTGGGTTCCGCTGAGGTTTTCAGGCAAACACTGAGCACCACCAAGTGGAGGCCATGAGAAGTGTGAAAAAAAATAGATGGTCCCGTAAGCAAACACTGTAAAAACAAAGCACCCAAAGCTACACGTCAACAAAAGGTCATTTAATGGCAGAATTTTTATTCGTCTGGCATTGCTAAACCAATGCCAACACGCACCGCTACCCCTCGAAACAAGATGAACACAGTACTTTTCAGAATATGACATCACAGGATAGAAATGGAAAAATAAAAAAAATGTTCCATCTTTCTCATGCATTTGTGCAAATAAATAACTCCTTGTTGTATTTATACATGTCGTCAACACTGCACTTAAAAGTTGGTACATAGGTCAGTTCATATACTGCATGTGTTGGGTGTAATACGCTGTATCCACCAGGCACTGAAGATAAGATTGGATTTATTCCGCACCACATGAGCCAGAAAGCAGTTTATGGTCAAGCTGCTTGGACTCGTGATAAAAACTCCCCCTTGAACGTGACATTCAGTAAATCCACAGTATACTGCTATTATTATTATTATTATCATCATCATAACTGCCACTGATCAATTTGTCTCTGGTACATCATTAGTTAATGATGCCTCCAGTGCAGTGATTCACAGTGAAACATTTTTTGTTTACAGCTTATCTGTCTCATCAAGATATCAGTATTGTTGTAGGTTTTTTTGAGACATACAACAGCTGAAATCAAAACAAGTCAATATATATTTATATACACATTGCACATCATTATTATTTTTTGTGGATCTTCAGACAAAAGCAGAAGACAGCGTGGTTACACAGACTGAATCTTGTCTTGATTGCTCCCGGCCCGTCAAAATATATATTCAGAACCAAGACAGAAAGCCTGTAATTGGGTCTTTGGACTAATAATAATGATAATAATAAGATCTGGTAAAAATATATTACACCACAAGTTGTAAACTGCATCAAATGGTTTGTTGAAAACTGGCTAAAAAGTGGAATTGTGCAGGAGGGGAGAAAACGTGTGAGACAAATGAATACAATCCAGAAAACATTAATTTTGCAAGTGAGCTGATTTACTTGGAGAGGGTAAATGAGCAATACTTATCATTCATACAAAAATGTCTATTACTTTGAAGAAATGTGCAAACAAAGCTTTTAATAAAGGATGCCTTGACATGCTCTCTGATGCTGGCATTTGGAAAAATATACAGTTAGAAATAAATAACACATCCAAGAGTAGCACTTCTACATACTCAGTGTGGGCATCAGCAAGAATCTGCTTGCATAGTTAAGTGCATGCATAAGCAATTTTATCATGCAACAACTGTCATATACTTCAAGAACAGTGAATTCTTTTTCTCAGTCTATGTCAGTGCGGTTTTTCCGGCGGACTCTGTAATGCAAGCTAAAGATGTGCACAAGCGTGAGGACGGGGCGGGCTCAAACGCACCATTAATGCTCTATGTACATGTACGGTGTTGAACGAAAAGGCATCCGAGCTGTCTTTGAATGTTTCGTGTGGATGTTGTGTGGCTTTTTTTTTTTTTGTTGTTTTTTACATTAACCCTGTGTTCATCAGAAGAGGAATGTTTGGAGATGTCTGGCAGTCTGAGGAGGCCGATCCCCCCCCCCTCCGGTGAGGAACAAACGGTAAAAGTGTTGGCATCAGCATCTGGAGGGCAGAGGTGGGTGAGGAGGTATGTCTGAGGGGTAACAGGTTATTATTTGTAATTAAAAAACACAAACACTGAAAACAATTCGAGATCTCCAGACGTTTCGAACCAACGACACATGCTTCAATCCTGCGCTCCTTCTCCTCCTCCTCAGCCTCTCGACACTTTTGGCTGGACAAACAAAAATACTTCTTAAAGGCTGTTGCAGAATCACCACATCAAAGAGCATATGTAAACAGCAGTTCAGGTTAAATAGGCTTAATTGTGTGTGTTTTTTTACTTGAAATTACATTTTCAGTGCTTAATAAATATTAAAATTGAATTACAAATTTACCAACACCTGCAGTTATACAATTTAGATTAAATACTTCTCTATGATTATCTGAGGCACTGATGTTTGTTGTTGACATATGGCTCTCAATATGGAAGGAGAGCTGTACATAAAGACTTTTTGAAAATATTTCACTGCATCAGCATGTTTAAAAACTGCCAGTAAACTTCCTTTGGTGACTGAGTAGTCCATGTTTGAGTTTCCTTCCACCATTATATCTGCTTTCCATCTTGTGCAAAGTGACTTTTATTTTCACCTTCCTGCTAAGACATTCTTCTCCCAACAATGCTACAGACAGAACAAGGCAATGATTTCAGTACATGTCCATGCGTATTTACAATACAGTATAATATTCCTCAAAATCAATGCAATCCATACAAAGTGCTTTGTTAAAATCCATTCCTAAATAACTATTTAACAATGTGGACAGTAAGTGTCCGGTATGGCAGCTGGTATTCAGTGACCACTGAAGAGCTACAGGTGCTTTAAAGTTGTTTGACAGACGCCTGGTCTAGTTTGATGGTTAAAACACCTTTGAGCTGCACTTGAGAGATTTACATCAGGCCCTCAAAATAACATCACTTGGATCTCTGGCTAGTTTGTGTGGAGTTGATGGGGATCTTCCTGGACTGTATTGTCTTTTTAGCAGGCTCTTTCTTTGAAGGGTCCTTTGCGCTGGCAGACGACTGGGAGGTCGTTCCTGCTCCAGAAACCTTCGATTTTGTGGAGGGCAGCAGCGAATGTTTAGCTGCGGCTGATGTTTTAGAGGATTCCTTGTCTTTGGCTGCGGTCACATTAGCCTGGGCCTCTGAAGCCACATTCTGGGCTTTTTTACTCGCTCCATGTGAGCTTCCCTCTCGAGCTGCATCTCCACCACCATCCTCTGGACTTCCTTTAGATTCTCCCACCCCTGATTTCCCACTATCGCTTGGTTTACGGGCCTCTTTGGGCCTCAGAGCAGTTTTAAAGAAGGACAAACCTTTGTCCTCTGTCTTACTGTTCCTTCGAGGTCCCCTAGAAGGTGGAGCTGCGCTTGCAGAGGGAGCACCTACACTCGAGGTTCGGAGACTAGCCATTGAGGAGCTACTACTTGAGCTCCGGCCCGCTCCTCTTTCTTCACCAGCCCTGCCTGGTCGGCTCTCTGCCCTACTAGCAGCACTCTGTCTCGAGGGAGGACCACCATGGGTAGTTTTTCTTTCTGAAACTGCACTGGTCCGTGGGGAGTCACGGCTAGTGCTCCTGTCTGCTGCTCTAGTCCTTGCTGAAGCTGAGCTTTTCTCACCTCCCCCTCTGGGTGACGTCCTCCTCGGAGGGTGTGCGCTCTGTGATGCTGGAGAACCACTCTTCCTCTGCTGGGTGGAGTCGGGATGTAAGACCTCTGGGGTTTGGGATGATCCTTTCTTAGAGGGGGTGGCTGTTCTTGAGGAACCACTCTTGGTAGCCTTAGACAGGCCATCGCTTTTGTCCTTGGGGTTCGGACTCTTGGACTGTGTTCGAGATGGTGATTTGTCAATGGCAGGAGATGCCGGCGAGAGAGAACTGGATGATGTGGAGGAGGTGGCAGGACGCTTCTTGGGACTCTTTTCACTCTCTATCCCAGTCTTGGCTGAGGTTCTTTTAGCACCAGCGCTGTCCGCAGCCCCATTTCTTTGTTTTGGATCCTTTGCAGCAACCCCATGCCGAGGACTGGCCTGTTCAGCAGCAGCGACTACATTGTTGTTATCCCCTGTCTGGGTGGAGCTCCTCTGCTCGGCCTGGGCCACAGCTTTGGAGTGCACTTGCTCTATGAGCCTCTTAGTGCCTGCGTTACCATCCAAAGCAGCAAGAGTTGACTTGCCCCCTGACAGTTTTTCTGACTTAGGTGACCCACTGAAGCACTGGCTATCAACCACCTCTCCTATCCTTTCTAGCGTCGGGGAGGAGGAGTGGGACTCCAGAGAGAAGCGAGAGGGAGAGTTGGAACGGAGCTGGAGCTTAGCAGAGTGGGGCCAGGATGGTTTAGTGCCATTTTCACTCAGAACTAGTGGGCTGGCGATGGAAGATCTCGAGGAGAATGTTTGCCTTTGCATGCCTCTCACTGCAGGTCGGGTTGATAAACCTGCAATGTAGTGAGACATGAATTAATGTTAGATTCATCAGGCAAATAATCAGGCTTGCCTCAGAATCAACAAATAAAAGGTGTTCTTCACCATCGTCCTCGCTCCGTTCACCAGCAAACTCAGCGGATTCAGAGAGGGAGGCCAGTGAGGTGCGTCTGGAGGAGCCAGATGAAGCTTGGCTGGGTGGACGGCTTCCTATCAGCCGACTAATCCAGTGCTCACACAGCGAAGAACTGGTAGAGCCTAAAGAGTCAAACAGACAGTGGTTGAACATGTAAAGCTTATTCCACACATTCACATAAGCGACTGCACAAATATCCGTGCAAATTACCTCCCACAGAACTGTTTGCAGACCAAGATGGGATCGTTGCACGTCTCTGATAGAACAAGATGTAACCAGTCTGCTTGCAGACCTCATCTTCAGAGATGGGATGAACATCGCTGTCATCAAAGCAGTACCACTGTCCATCGATGGAGTTCTTGCAGTGAGCTGCAAGACACAATGCAATAAATCTTTAGAGACAACCTGGAGAGCTTTTATGAAAAGACGATCCATACTGGTTGTATATCGAGCTCCATTACCTGTGTAGTGCCCTCCCTGCATGGTCCCATGATGGTTACACACTGCGTACAGGTCATAAAGGTAGTCCTCCGGGTCACGACCCATCCCATAAGGTCGTCTCCATGGTGACCAGTGGGAAGGAAGGCTCCAGCTGCTCTGGCTCCTCTTCACCATATGGGGAGCCATGTCCATGCCTGTGAGCGGGAACTTCACCATGTTCTGCATCTTCATTCGTCGATCGCCATCCTGAAATTGCAACACATTTATGGTACTTTTTTTAACATCAAGTTCTTTTAAAAGCAGTTCAAAGAGAGTAAAAGATTAAATCATTGTTTCATATACATTGGTACCTGTCTAAAGCGTTTCAGGTGAAGTATGAGGATGTCTGGCAGCGTCCACAGACTGAGTTTGATGCTGCCCTGCTGAAGCTGCTTACAGTGCGGACATCGCCATGCATCATCTGGAGCAAGCTGGAAATAATGTACAAAACTTCATCTTAATGAGCAAGTAAACTCTACTTTCTCTCTACTCTCATACTGTTAGACATGTTTTTAAATATTTTATATTACACCACTTCAACCGATGCTAATTTATCAGTATTAATAGATTGCAGCTTCACCTCTGACATCGATTGGATAAAAATGGGAATTCAAGAACACATCTTTCTCAATTCAGCCTTAGATACTACCTATTTCACTTCCAATTAACTTCTTCAATATTCTCCTGTATTAGAGAGATGGGCTAAAACTGCAAATGAATACCAGCATGCAGCAAAGAATAATAACATAAAATAATCCAAATAATGTATTCCGACCACTTCTGCAGCCCACATGATATCAGCTGCTGCCTACCTGTTCCTCTTTGGTGTAGAGTTGAAAGCACTGTGCCAGGGAGCAGGTCTGAGGCTGCAGATGCTGCTCCTTCACTTGACGCACACTTTCAGCATCTGGGATGTATTCATCCTCCGTTCTTTTGAACAGACTGTGGGCGTGACACGACACAAGTCACAGAGGGATCAGGCAGAACTTCAAAAGACAGTTGCTGTGTGTACTTGGGATAAAACACATAGATCTGAGAGGAGACGTAACACCTCGCACATCTGCCCTGAGCTTAATGAAGGGTTCAAGTCTCCCACTTACTAGTCTTTCGTCTCCTTGTCCCATTCCACGACAATTTTGACATGAGGTGGCCCCCCAGGACCACAGGACTTGTACGCCCTGTTAAAAATCAGAGCAGAAATTCACATTATATTTTCGACTTTATACGATGAACTGACACTCACATGTAGAATTATAACAGCACAGAATGATTTGAAGGAATATCCGTTTTACATTGTGTCCATGAGTCAATACAAGCAATATTTATTTGCAAATATACCATGATATATAAAATTTTCATTGTCCAAATGTCTTCCTGTCTGCAAATCAGCAGGACAAATGGAAATTTCAAGTTAAGCCCTATATTGTGTCAAACTTTAACTTGAACAAGGCTGGAAATTATAAGTTTTGACAAACTAATTTAAAGTTTTGACAAACTGAAAAAAAGCACTATATTATGTCAAACTCGGAAAAGGGCAGAGAGCTTCTCGATTGTTTAACTGTGTGGCAGCAGCGGAACAAACGTCCTTTGTTCTTGTTCTTTTCATTTAAAAAAAAATCCATTCAACAACCACAGAGGTCAAAACCTTCTTAGAAGAAAATCCATAAAAAACTGAAAGGCTATTACACATCACAGGGGATATTCTAACATCAATACTACTGAAGACATACTGTAGCTCTTCAATCTACTTCAGGTTAATTGAACAATGTAATTCAAATGGGGTAACGCTGCCTCCATGTGGTGAGACGTGACATTACCTCTCCACGGAGGGATGGCAGAGCGGCTGCTCCTCCTGAGGCAAGAGATATGTGATCCCAACCACTCCGACCACTCGCAAAGTGAAGGGCCCTACCTACAGACACAAAGGACAAGACATTATGGAAACAAAAAATGTAATTAAAAGATTATTGAAAATATAAGGCTTTCTTTAGAGTAGAGCGGACAGTATCACTACACACAAAACACGGTTCTACAACAGTTTTTTTCCCTGCCACAGTGAGACTGATGGCAAAAACAAAAATGTGAACATTTTATGTGCAATAGTCCCCCACTACGGAGCTCCACCTCTCGTGCAATATGACATGATGTATGTGCAATATCCTCTACATGTAAAATAGTTTTTTTCCTCTACATATTCCTGGACAATTGCTATATTTCACACTTCAGCTGCAGCATCCAGATTTATTTACTATATTTTTGTATTTATCCTTTATTACTCTTGAAATGTGTTTTGGAAAATGTTATTTTGACTAGGTGTGTTTTACTCGACTTCCAAGAGAGCCATGCACAAAAATTCGACTGTGCCTGACTTTAGAAAATCTTGAATCTTGTTTGTATAAGTCTTGCATGTTAAGGTTATTTACCTGCACAAAGACTCCAGGGCGCAAAAGATGCTTCATCTTCTCCAAGATCTCTTTCTGCAAAATATCCCATGTCACTGTACGTTCCAAGTATAGAATAAATGGATTTCCAAACCTGCAGGAATTACAGACACAACAAGATTTTGAAACATTGCACCTTTTTGTACATTTATAATATTCTATTTGATTGTGAATTGTACTCTTAATCTATCTATCTATCTATCTATCTATCTATCTATCTATCTATCTATCTATCTATCTATCTATCTATCTATCTATCTATCTATCTATCTATCTATCTATCTATCTATCTATCTATTCATCCATCCATCCATCCATCCATCCATCCATCCATCTGTGGCTTAATTCTTGAGATTATGACCCACTGTTGTCTGTTAAAGTACCTGCGTCCTTGTTGTCCAGCGCACGCTCTGTTGCACACCAGCAGGACAATCTTCTCAGCCTGCCCGCTGTTCTTATTGGGACTCTGAGGTGGTGTTGTAGGCTCTTGTATTTGTGTGGATATCCTGTTATTATCTGTGCCATACTTCAAGTTGTTCTGATTGAGATTTGTATGTGGGCTCCCTGAAACACAAAGTTGACAAAAATAAAATTACTTCAAAAAATCAATCAAACATGCTGATCTGTGTGTGTGTGTGTGTGTGTGGGTGTGTGTGTGTGGCAGCTTCCTTGAAAAAAGCATTTCACCCCACTATTAGTCCACGTCTAATCTAATCTGAACTCCTTCTGCTGTAACGAGACAAAGAGCTAAACTAAATCCAGGGGAATCAACAGGATGTCGTACCACCTCGCTTGGAGCGGATCTGCTCAGGTCTGAATAGCTCAGGTGTCTCGAAGGCAAAGATGGAGTCGCTCTCCTGGATGATCTCAAGGTCGTCGTCGTCGTCGCAGAAAGAGCGATGAAAGCCGTCGTAGTACATTTCAGTGAGGACAATCTGAAAAAAGACAAAGAACAAAAACATAGAGTGGTTTGATCAAAATCAGTGTACAGTAAACACCACAACAAATTAAACCTCCAAAATCTCCCAAGTTTCCTCAAAGTAGCACAAAATATCTTTAATCCTCTTAACTGTGGTACATTAACGGCCCTAAAACAGGAACTTTTAACTGACCTGTTGGGCAGGGATTTTGGTCTCTTGGGCCACAGCTTGTCTCAGTCTGGACACTGTGCCAGACAGAGGCACCGCCACCCCGACTCTCATACAGTGGGAGCACTTTCCTTGGTACACCACTGTCACATACAGGGGCCTGCAACACAAAAAACACTCAGATTAATTGGCTGTTTCATAACTGCGGCTGGACTGATGTTTCAAAGATAGACAGCATCTTCTAATTTTAGCTTTCTCCTGTCACATCTTTCACAGTGTTTGTCTCTGCTGGACTTGACAGTCTTTTTAAGCCAGGGTTCAGACTGGATCTTGTCTCGCTGCATTTTTGGATATGGGGACTTTTTTTTGTCTGGTAGCTATTGTCTTACTTGTAAACTAGGTGCAGAGTCACCTTACCGTGTGTGAGGTACCGGGATTGGCAGTGAGATGCAGAGGAAAGGATCAAAGGTGTTGCTCTGTTTCTGGCAGTGAGGGCAGGTCAGGGAGGACCTGGACGGAGACATAAGCAGAATAATTAAATGCAGCAGATATCCTGCTAGTGTATCATTTTAAAGACAGTAAGCTCATTTAACCATGAAGACTGGAAATGGAAAAAAGAGTTAGACTTTTTAAGGGGTTACAAAATCAGCCAACCAGCACTGGAAGCCCCTCTAATTAAGTTGTTATATTCCTCGATTATTTGTTTATTTAGTACAAAAACTGAAGCAGAAAATGAGCTGTAGCTTTATTGGAGTTACTTGTGTTTTGCTGCGTTGATAAAACTCTGCTCTCATCCAAGAAATATTCAGGTGCATAAACTCCTGTAAACTAGGTGCAGTTTAGAGCCCGAATGGTAAATGGGCTGACCAATTTTATCTGGCAACCCATATATCTTGTTTTTAGAGCACATAATGCAGAAAAGGCACTTAAGGTGATTCATAAATGGTGTCACAGAGGAATGCAAATAATGAACCAATAGTTGTTGAAAGGGACTGAACTACAGAAGGCATTTTACCAAATACGGATGAAGCCATCTCTAATCATAGACACCTAACATCTGCCATAAACGCAATTTGGTGACATTACTTTCTTGATTGTAGGATGCTGCCCTGGTAAACAACAGCTCACCTTCACAACCAAACCTCTAGCCAGAAGTCATTAACAGACACAGAAGTCTCTGTCATGGTGGCCCATTGGTAACTAAATGCTCACAAAAGTACCGAATCGCAAAACGACAAAATACATAACTTCCTTGTTGAATTAGTCCTAAAATCATTTTTCAACTCGTTCAAGGGAATGGGTAACGCTTGAAGTACCATGTGCTTACTATTTAAACATTTTGCAGCAAACATTGAAGCTTGGTGCAGCCGCATCTGTTGAGTAATTTAAATCCAGTTACTTATCATAGACTACACTGCTTCTGAATGTGTCTCATTGATTGCTGCCTTTTATTCTGTTGACTGTACTCTTGACATCATTGTAAATAAGAAATTGCACTCAGTGATTCCCTGAGATTTAAATAAAGGTTAAATGAATAAATGAGTGCTCTTTGCTTGCCAACATGAACCTGTCTGTAGTCCAAGTGAACGCCTCCTCTGGTTGCTACAATATTGAACACAAAAGAGCTGCAGCCTTCCATCTCTTTAAGTATTTACAGGTGCTACAACCAGGTACTACAGATAATCCACAAAACATTTTCTAACATGCATGTCGTCTTCTGTCTTATCACTTAATTGTATTCTTAATCAGTTAAATTATAACAGCAATTAATTGATCAGTGGTTAATAACTAACTCTCTAGTGTCATAACATAGTTTGTCACCAAAGATATTAATTATAATATTCTTATCACCGTCTGCAGCACACGTGGCCGAGTGCGTATCACAGCTGAGCAGACAGTGGTGTGGATTTAAGAGGTGTCTTTGTGGTAAGTTGCTAAGTAGTTTGTGAAATACATTACTGGAAAGTTAATAAACAACGACCCCATCATTTTCAATTTTCAATATAACTCATAAAACATAGAAATAAAGAGTATATTTTCTTTGTTGCCATGTTAGTTTTAGAGGTGTTGGTCTGTTGTTACATTTTACATGACATGCCTCATTGTACTTAGTTCTCAAAATGTTAAATTCCTCCAAAGTTTGTGGAAAGATGTGGACAAAAAACTAACTTGTTGTAGTACAGTGGACACAGTTATGTTGTACATAAGCAAATATTCCAGTAAAACTGAAGTTTCAACTTGTGATCAGTGTTTCCATTTTTGCAAGCATGCATGTTTATCATGTTGATTTTTTGAAACTACTTGCAAATGTTCATTCATAAACGTGATGTGCAACGACCAGCGTGTGATAATCTCACCTGTATTGTGCCTGAAACAGCTCCTGTACAAAAGAGCCAGGTGCTGGTAGTGGAGATCCTTCTGGGACAGATTCTTCTTCTACTGGAGGCTGGAAAAACAAGACAGTGATTTGACATCAACTGCACGTTAAATAACAGCAGCAGTCACCAGATACACAGTGTACAATCTTATAACACTAAGTTTATTACGATATTTGTCCCCCAAAAGGTGCAACATTCAGTTAAAACATTAAGAATAAATGTTGATTATATTGCTATATAGCTGAATATACGTTCCTCTGTAACACAACTGTGACATCTAACTGCGATCTAAATTGCCGTTTACCTTCCTGGGTGGTCTGATGTCTGGGTGGACGATCTGGTTGAGGTCTTCATGAACTCTGTCGAGCAACCAAAGGAGGAATTCCTGGGCATCGTGCTGAGAGTTTCCCTTGAACTGAAGGGCACTCCTCGACACCACATTCTGCAGCCAACAAAACAGCAGAACGAACAAACCGAGGCTTTAGCGGACAAAAACAGTGCAGCGAGAACCACTTGTGTTTTCGACATTGCCTGATCATAAAATATTCAGTGTGTTTGACCAGGGCGATGATCAGCAGAATCCTAAAGGTCAGCAGAGCTCGACAAGCTTTTTCCAGCAAGGACACGGGCTGAAGCTTAACCTTAAACAATTAGCCGCTGAAGACGACAACAGTGTGTACGCTACAGAGCCGCCCAGACGGGCAGCCGTGAAGTCACCTCTACACATCGGATATCGAATGTCACACAAGGTCAAAGATATGACGCGACTGAACACTGTGTACCTTCTCAGCATCTCCTGTGGGACAGTCCTAGTCATTTTGGAGGGATTACAGAGGCAGCCTCAGCTTGTACAAAACCAAAGAGCCAGACTTCCTTTAGAGGCTGCACCACAAAGGTTGTCTGAAAGGTCATCTGAATGGATACTAATGATTCATTTTCTATATATCTGAGTCTCTTTGAAATACCACTTTGACACTAATAGTGTGTCCAGTGAAGTGTTTTGCTGGGCGTACTTTTTTTGTGTAAAAAAAGGAAACTGTCTATGATATAGGATTATTATACTGTAGAATTTGCACATCATATTAAAAAACACGCAACATAAGAGTGAAGCAAATGCTTTAATATGGTAGGCAGGGCTGTCATGATAGGGGATTTCCACTAAATGATTATCATGGCCAAAACAATGTACGATATTGACAGAATCTACAGGGAATTTGAAAAAGAATCAGGAAAAATGCTTTTGCTCATGTGTCTTGCTCTCATCCGTCATCTCTTCTGATATGGTAACAAGTGTTAAAGTGCAATATTGCCATCTACTATCTTGGACCATTAACCAAATAGGTACTAACACTGGAGTATTTACAATATCATCATATGTCAGTTAAAGACAAATAATTTGGAGAAAAATCTGACTGTGAATTTTCTAGCAGATACTGTGATTTGGATTGTATTTGTAATGTGCAATTTTTGCTCAAGTTCAATATTTAACACATGTAATGGAGCAGTGACACAATCAAAGTGTGACTGCCACACATGGAATATGGCACGAATATGTAAAACCACTGACATGATAGTTGAAACTACAAAACATACATCCTAAGTTGCAGCCTTTGCAGTTTGCTAACTGCGTCATTTGACTGCACATTACATTAGCCAGTGTTGTCATTTAAAGGGATACTCCACCAGTTTAGTGCTCCACTTCCCTTTAATTGGGGGCTGCCTGCTACATAAGTGGACATATCCTCTGTTTCAGCAGCGAGCATTACTCGAAAACAGTGCATTCAACGGTTTCTCCAATGCAACTCAATAGCATCAGTTGTTAGTCTTTCCCTGCCAAATAAATGCCCCCCCGCCTTTCAGACCTCCAGCCTTTCTATTTTGAATCTCAAATCCAATTTGCGATAGCCCCGATCACATCACCGGGTTTATTTTCTCACACGAAATCATCAACAGCCTCAACAGACATTACACAACTGCTTTCACAGACTGAGTGGCACTTGTCAAACCGATCTTTTGGTGTAAAATTGGTGAAGCACTCACTTCTGGTTCTTGGATGTGCATGCAAATTAAGTGAGATTTTGGTAAAACTTGCAGTGTAAAAAAAAGCCCATATTATGATGTTTTTGCTTTTGGAGACACATAAAAGTTGTGCAAACTTACAAAACCCAAAATCCACACCATTGGGAGTTCATCTCTCCCACAGACTACACTACTCCACACCTGCCTGTAATGCTGCGTTTGATGTCCAGGCTTGTCTTCCTTTACTTGTTTACATCATCATGTCACATAATTGCATAATACCTGCTTTGTTGCCGGCTGAGGGATTCTCAGAAAAATGGAGCATTTCAGACAGAGGGTGAGAAAAGGTGCATTCAGAATGAGAAAATTACATGTTTTTTAATCATTAAAGCATGTAAACATATTTTAGTAGCCCCAAAAAGTAAAATTATGAACCTGTAAATGTGTATAATACGGGCTCTTTAAACATAAGCACTGACTGTATGGGGATCTTTAAAAGGTTAACTGTGACAAATCTATGTAAAGGAAATATCAGATTTTGAATTTTAAACGCTGTTGAACTCCTAACTTTTAATTTTTTTGCCTTGAAATTATGCATCAGAATTTCTTATTACTGAATTTAGCTCATCAAAATTTCAATGACTCATTTTCACTTTTTAAAATTTCATATACCGGTATGTAATTTCAATGCAAAAAATTTCAAAGTTAGAAATTCAACGGCTTTTAAAATTCAAAATCTGAGGACTCTGATTTGCTAAAAAAATTAAATCACGAGACAGAGAAAAAGTAAAAATTTTTAAACAACTTGTTTAGTGTATGGACCACATAGGGCACCCACTATTTGTCAGTACTGTTGACAGTACTGACAAAAACCACTGATCAGATTTTTCCTTATTATAAGGTACAGAGGGCCTGCAGGACAATAATTCTATTACCCTCTGACATCAGTTAAACTGAGTTGTGTACAGACCACCGCCATTGTTTTGCCATCAATCACTCAGTTAAATTAAGCACCACTTTTCACAAACAGTGGACGTCCCTCATCTCTTGTAAGACGTTCAATGAGAGTTGGTACAGATTGTGCTCTTGGGTAGTTTGGATCACGTACAACAACATAATCCTCCAACCAACCGCCTCTGAGAGAGAGAATGGATGGTGAGACACAGTGGATGATGCCCCCCGTGTTATTATTACTGACATCTCCCTAATGATCTTTAAGTGCTCTCAGTTTGGGCTCCAATTGTGGTCTGAGACGAGAGGCATGAAACCTTCACATGTGAGCTGTAATGTACACTGACCACGAAAATAGGTTGGCTTCGCTGGAGTTCAATTAGCTGCCTTTGCAGTTATATGAGCAAAATACATTTTTGTTCTTCAGTCTGATTATGGGGCCACCTTTAATCCATCCAAATGTTTGTTTTCTTCAGACATCATAAATTAAATTAATGTTTCTACTGTGTGTCCTCTAAACGTATGAGGAATGATGCTTTTAAAAGCAACATTCTGACATGTTACAAGCCCCAACAATTCAAATTAGCATCAGAAAAACCTCTGATTTATTTCAAATTAGCCACTAAGTTTTCTAAATGTTCTTTATCAAAGTGCCCGCTCTTTATTTCCCTATTAATTTGAGCACAATCAGCACCTCTTACCCTGATAAGGATAATCTATTTCCAATCACACTCTTTGTGCTCTGGCTGGCAACCAAGGTAGAAAGAAACAGACCGAAATAGCAACACCGTCAAGAATAAAGAATGCGCTGTATGGCCCTGTTCAATTTCTCTCCATTTTGTATTTTGAACTTTCAAAAAACTAGGCTATCAGAGAGAAAAAAAAAGACCCACAAAAGGTGTCCCTGTTGCGAAAGAAAAAAACCTCTGTGATTTTGACAGGCAAAACTTTTCAGAGGCGGGATTCAGGTTTAAGAGGTGAAATGATGAAAACAAGGCTGGAACAAAAGCTGATAAGTGTGGGACAGACAATGATGGAGTCAAAAATAAAACGTTAAAAAAGAGGAGTTTTATTACAGCTCAGCTCTCGAACTGAAGTCTCAGCTGGCCAGCTAAGGCAGGCTTGTAAAAGAAGGAGTTCTAGCCTGTGAACACTAGCTTTGCCTCTTTTATTAGGATTTATTCTACTATAAAAAGGCTGTTTGTAAGTTGAAGCATTACATAAACTGTAATCATAACTGCGAGTCCTTGTATGGAGACTAATCCTTGATCAAAAGGCAGAAAATAACATGAACGTTTAAAACAAAGTAAAGGTTTTGCCCTAGAGTATTAGTAAAACATGGAGGCCACACAGACGGATCAAGTTTCTAAGGCTTGTTGACATGCAAACTAATCACCCATGTTTGCTCTATTGGCAAATATTCTGACAAAATTTCATGACATTTAAATAAGATCACACTTAAAAAGCATGGATTTAGTGCTGCAGACGCCAAAATTTGTTTTTTTTTGTATTTGCCACCAATAATTTAAAAAGTAAAGCGGTGCAAGAGCTCCCTTTGGTGCAGAGGTTGATGCCGCTACATTAGCTCTGTTTGTGCACTAATTTACCATTAAGGGCAGCCTGCGAGAGGCACAAACTGGCCATATTATGCAACTAATACCCATCTGTATTTACTATTCCCTTGAAAATAACACGACATCTGTCACGTTTTTGAATGCACATATGGGGCATGTGAAAACATTTGTGAAAATGTACGATCCCCATTGGAAAAAGCACCAAAACAAGGAAAAAATATGTGACCTAAACCTAGTCTTGGTCAATAAACACCATGCTCAACAGCTTATTCTGGTAAATGTGTCCATACCACTCTGTTTATACTGTGTATCAAAATGGATGTACTATATTAATTACTTATACATCTTGGATACTTGCATGCACAGTTTACGTCAGAAGGTTTTATTGTCAAGTAGGTTTTCACATATAAGGGAATTGACTGTTGGTGTCTTTGTGCAAAACAGGAAACAGTAACATATAGATTTTAAAAAGTGTTGCCAGTCAGTAGGTATTGAGTGTTATAGGAAAAATATGAAGAAAAATCAGCAGTAAGTGTAATCAAAGGTTTAGAAATCCCAAAAAGTAACAGAAGTGCTCCCAGTGTGCTCATTAAAGCTGCTCCTCTTGGTGATTTGTCACTGCACTGCACTTTTACAGCTTCTTTTGCACTTTGGTTGGATGCAAAACTGCATTTCTTTGTCCTACAGCTCTGTGCATTGACAATAAACCTACTGTGATGCATGGTGTGAGATGTTTTCTTCAAACACACGAGCCCCCCCTCTGTAAACACCCAGCCTACCTTGAAGTCTCTGCTGTGCTGAGGAGTGTACTCGAAGGTCCAGAGAGCCCGGACCAGCCCGGACAGCTGCTCGGTCACCTCCCCGGTCTCCTGCTGCTGGCTGCTGGCCTTCTTCTGGACCAGCACCCCGTTGGACTTGGCCTTGTCGTTGTTGCTGGTCGTCTCCGTTCCCTTGAACTGCTCCAGAGCCAGGTACTCGGCGAACAGCTCGGTGTTGCTCAGGCACTGCAGGATGGCGTTCATGAAGCAGGTGTTGCCGTGGTTCTTGAGCCCGGCCACCCCGGGAACCTTGTCCCCGAAGGGAAACCCCCCGCAGTCGCTGTCGTCGGACGGCACCGAGCCTCCGGTGGTGCTCGGGATCAAAGTTGCGTCGTCCTTCTCGTCCTGCTCGGCCTGCTCGTCGGTGCCGAAATGAGACAGAGTGGAGAGGGTCCGGAGAACTCTGTTCATGAAGCTGCCCACGGAGCGCACCGAGCTCCTCCGGAACAGCTTCTTGCTGAAGGATTTCTTCTCCTTGTTGCTGACAACTTTCGACATGATGGCTTTCCCCGTTTCTTTTTTCTTTTTTTTAAATCCAGAAAGAAAGGGCGCCCCTTTTATTCACAGCTCGTCCCTGCGCGGGGACACTTGGCGATGTTTTACGCAGGGCCTGGGCATATTTCACAGAAACATAAAGGCCTGGCAGTTGCGGGGATCATATCACACGGAGACAAACGGCATGAAATCAGCCCACTTGCAACACTGCGTCGGATTGCATAAACAGCCTCCATGGAGAGCCGCTATCAGGGCGCTTTACACGAATGCCTGGGGTCGTCCCGCACCGGCCAGCAGCCATCATCAGCTCTAGCTCCGGTGACATAACATCACCTGTGTCATTGTTCGGCAGCGAAAACAAGGCGCCGAGGCAGTTTGTCGGACATAAACATCAAAATCAACCTCCGTAATTAGTGCCGAGCGGGATTCCTCATCATTTATTAAAGAAACCGCAGCTCCACCCTTCTTTTTAAAGGCATTTCTGCACCTTCTGCTCATCAGATCGGCGGCGATGTTTTGAAAAACTGTTTTTGTCTAATTTTTTTTATTATTACCCGGTGGACGTCTTCCCTAAATCGCCTCCATAGTGTGCGCGCTCGCCGGAGCCGTGCCAAGCTGAGGAACCCCCCGACCGGAGCGACACCACAGCACGCCGCTCCCTCGGCTGCCGCGGGGCATCTCTTCCTGCGCCAGATGTGGATGGTGGTGGACGTTTCGGCGTCCCCATCCGAAAGTTTCCCCCCCTCCCCTCCCCCTTGACACTCGCCTTTTATCAGGCTCCGCGCGCCTCAATTCCGCCCGCGGATGGGATGGATGGCGAGGCCGCTTCTCCCGTCTCCATCATCATCAGCAGCATCAGCAGCAGCATCTCCTCCTTCTGGAGCCTCCGACACTGCAGGCAGGGCGGTAACGGCTGACGTCAGGGCCCAACACTGGTCCATGTTGGAGGAGAGAGCAGGTACAGCGGCATGTGATGCTGGAGGAGGCTCAGCAGCCCTGTTTCTGGACAGCATGGACACCGATGGCAGCCAATAAGGGACTGGAAATATATTACTGGATCACATAATTTAGAGGGAACAAAAATAGTCACAGTAAGGCTTATTTATTTATCTAGATCCCAACAAGGCTGCTAATGAAAAGTGGCAGCAGTTAGAGTTACTTCATTCATTTAGATATGACCAGATGCTATAGATACACAAATAAGAAGCTTGGATACAACCAAAATGTCAACATGCAAAGTTAATAAAATAATAAAAACATCAAGGAGTGCATTTAAGTTTTGAAAACACATGAATCAACTAAAATAAGAGCAGCTGGAACTCACATAAGGCCAAGTTTAAAAAACCTAGATGTCCAGCTTTAGGTAGTTGTGCAGGTTTTTCTAGGTTGCAGGTGCACAGTGGGTAAAAATGGATTTTCCAAGCTCAGTTAAAAAAAAAAAAAAAGAAAAAAACAGCGAGCACCTGCAGAGTATTTGAGCATGTATGAGAGGACCCACATTAAAAGAAAGTAATGAGGTATTTTAAGGGGGTAAGCAACCAGAAAGAGCCTTATGAATGAATAAAACCCAGTTTACAGAGAGTGAAGCCACCAAACCTCATCATACAACTCACAATGATGAGTATTATGAGTGTAATAAATCTTAATGCAGAGTGTTAAAACAGTTGGTTACTTTTACATTAAGTTTTAGTTTATACAAATGATTCTGATTATTTTATTAATCAAGGGATTAATGGTTTTGGTCTATAACCTGTCAAGAAATGGTGAAAAATCCGAGGTGCCATGTTCAAATTGTGACCTAAAATCCACAGATGTTCAAGTAAACATCAGATAACATAAAATCTTCACATTTCAAAAGATACATGCTTGTTACTTTTTCATGACAATTCATCCAAAATGATTAATCGACTAATCATTTCAGTGATAATTTAATTCATCTTGTAGTTTAAAATAGTGAAAATCCATTTCCCAAAATGTACAGTAACATTATTAAAGTCCCTCTCTAGTCCTCGATTAAACCTGTAATTACTCATGGCAGTGTATTGAAGCCACAGATTATGTTGCACGATAACAAAGATAGAACATTCTCAAACCAATGTTAAAATATATGTTTTTAAGATGTTATCGAGGCCTCTGATGACAGAGCAGTTTTTTAAGACGTTCCTGTACTGTGATATATTAAAGTTCCTCTCCGGTCATTGATTTTACGCCTAAAAACTCATTTCTGTGTATCAAAGTTTCCTACTTTTGGCCTTAAAGTATTTTAGATGTAACTCTACACTGTTGCTATGAAGTATCTGCTATTCTCTTCATGCACCTCTCACCCCTCGCTGCAGCTTGAACACACCAGCTCACCGACAACTCAGCTCAAACACTGTAAAACTACTCTGTGCTTTTCATCAGTTGCAATATTGGACTAATTTGTCCAATACATGTTTGAGGCAGAAAAAGATTCTTGAGAAATAGGCAGAAAGTCAGGTTTGTGATGTAAGAAACCCCAGAGGTCTAAATATGCATTTTTAAGACAGTCAACAGTTCAGTGTAGTTTCAAGGAGGAAAGACTCAGCCATAGTGTTGACTGCTTTTTTCACTTACATACAGCGATCAGCTACAACATCATGACCACCGACAGGTGAAGTGAGTAACATTGATCATATTGGTACTATGTGCTGTTCTGCTGGAAAGTTTTGCCATCCGTGTTGATGAGACTTAGACACCCAAATAAACACTGTCCCACAACAAGCACTCTCCCTCATGGAAATGAAAATCCCAAATGTCACTGGCCTACCCCCACAGGAAAATGCACCTCACCACATGGAAAAAACATCAAACAATCAGGAACATGTTGAGGAACATGACAATGGCCCAACATGTTGATCTGACCTCCAAACTTCCTACAGCCCATTGTGATCAAGCATCAACAGGATGGAACAAGTTTGATTGACAGAGGCCCCACTGCACAAGGCAGAGTACCCAAAGGATCCAGTGCCAACATCCTGGTTCCAGACCCCATAGGACACCCTGAGAGGTCCTCTTGTCCATGTCCAATGGTTCAGAGCATTTTTGACCACATAAGGAGGACCAACATAATATTAGGCAGGTGGTCATAATGTGATGCCTGATCGGTGTATCTTCTAGCACAAGAGAAAAACACGTCAACAAGGTTTTTTAAAAAAAGAAAAGATTAAATAATTGGCCTGCTGGCCTTTTTTGAAAAATAATTTTTTGAAAAATATTTTTAGCATTTGCAAAAATCTGAAATACCAAAGTGTCATTTCTTTCAGTCAGTAGTCTTACCTTGGTGTTACAGCAAAATCTTCTACTGCAGCATGTTTTCCCCCTGAGAGTTACCCGTGACAGACATGCCAATTTTCATGACTTCAGGGTGCAAATACATTCAACATCAGTCAAAAACCAGTAACACAAGACACTTTTAGATTTTGAACAGACAGGCAATTGACAACTGTAGGATCAAAGCTACTTTCAGGAAATGCTCATTAACTAAAAAAGGTTCATAAAAATAACTCACCAGGATACGTTAGTGTGTTGACTATACTGTTTTATGTACAGATTTTCACGGTACTTCATGAAAAAATATGAAAAAAAACAAAACAAAACAAAAACATCCACATGAAGAGTCTCCATAATATCAGTCCAGCCCCAACTACAACAGCACAGAAACAGATCACCTCCTTCTTTACCTTAGAAGCTAACCAGTGAATGTGAAGCTTGATAACGGAAATCAATACAGCTCATATTAGAAATATTACCTCTATATAACTTAATAGTCAAAATTAATTATGTTAGTAAGACATATGTCAAATATATTGGTCATATAGATTTTTGAAAATGCTCTAACGCAACCTCTCCTCGTCTTATAAATGCAGAAACTATAAATGAGAAGTCAAGACACAGTAACATTTCTGCTTGACTTGAAGGCATCATCACTGGTGAGACATCATTTAAAAGCCAAACTTGCTAATTGGTGAAAAAATGTGAGAACCAACCTGATTTTAGTCGCTTAACATTCCCATAAATCCCATACTTATCTGTATAGACACATCCAATAACGCTGCAGCCCCAAGTGAGAATCATCATTAGCAAATGTGAGATTCAAGGGACTGGAACGTGTGAACCAGCTGCTATTAATATCACATTTTTCAGCGGGAAGTCCCCAGTGCCGCTCTGAGAGTCCCTGTACACCTGCAGAGTCCTTCTCCCCTGCTGTTAGTAGTCGATGCAGCGCAGTGCAGCGATGGTGGAGGCCAGGCGACGAGGCAGCAGCTTGGCTGTCTGTCTGTAGTCTTCTGGTTTGGCTCTGAGCAGCGTGACGATGTGCTGCAGGGTGCGAGACGGCTGCAGGCCCAGAGCGTCCATCACATTACTCAGATAGTCTATGGAGCAGAAACAGGAGTACAAACGCACCAACTTAACACACTGTGCCTTTCAAAGGATCCCTACACAATATAATTATACAGAACTTTTTAATGTAGCTATCATGAGGTATTTAAAATGTGTCTGTCCAGCATTTTGGTTACCAATATCTGTGGCCAGCTGTTTAGTGGAATGGGTGCTCAGTTGGGGGATCAGCAGAATGGCATCACAGTAAGTCTGCATGGTTGCCCGAGCAATGGAGCCCAACCAGTAGTCTGCCGTGTTGTCCAGCTCGGGAAGGTCATCACCTGAGACAGAAGGAATGTGTGTTTCAGAAGCGTGGCAGCTCACAGGATGTAAAGGGAACAAGCATTAGCAGCATGAGGACAGTGATATAGAAGAGTTTTGGTAGAGCTGTTTTTTTAAGCATAAATTGTGTGTCCAGGAAACAAAGGTAAGGACTGTCAATAAAAACTACTTTCCTATTGATTCATTTCTTTACTATTTAACCAATTAGCCGCTTAATTGAAATCATTAATTTTCCTACAAAAAAACTAAATGACCTTTCATTTCCATTCATTTGATTTTGACAAACTGTATGTCATTGTACAATGCAGCACAGTAAGAAATATAAACAGATGCTTAACTGAAGTAAAAAAAAACCAAAATATGTCAGTTTAAAATATTGATGTCAAAGCATTTTCAGCCTCATCGTCTTTAAATTATGCTCAGTAATTGCAGCTGCGCTACAAGTAGGTGTCTCCTTCTGTCTTTGAATCTTGAAGACAAATGATGGATGAAAGCCAGAAGTACAGATTATTAGGGATTTTAGAAGAAGGGCTATGGAAGATAAAATGAGCAGAAAAAAACAGAAAAGTGTTAGACAGAGGAGACGAGACAAATATCCCGTGGAGAGACGGATTGAGAAGAAAATCAGGGCTGAATGTCGGTAACCTTGCTCTGGAGGGAAAGGCAGCTTCCCAGCATGTAAGGCCATCTCCAGTGCCGGGTCCTCCTGAGTCACAAAAGGCTCCAGGTGGAGAGGCAGAGACATCAGATACTGTCCTATCTATGGGGGAAAACAAAGTCATGTTTGATTCATCTGGTGTCTGGGAGCTACACTATCACATGCACTGTACCTTTATTAGTTGTAAATATGTATAAAAAGCACTAATTTACATAATCACATCACATAAGTCCTGTTGTTTTATGTACTGATGTTTGCTATCCCATTTAATATCAGTTATTATAACTAAAAGACTCTTAATCAATCCTGACTTACATTTGTAATGTATTCTTGCGGTGACAGACTGAAAGTAGGCAGGTCCTCGGTATAGCTCTCTCCAAACCCAAGCGCCTCTTGACTCTTCACACAAATCAAACAGCGTGAGATCGGATTAAATCTGATACGCTACATCCAGCACTTAAAAGCACGTGCACAGTCAATCTGAAACCTCTCAGCTCCGCTCAAATCTGATCTATCATTATTTGAAATCAAATAATCTGGAAACTTGACACGTACTCACCTCCATCTTGGAGACGAGGCAGAGCTGGTGTTTGATCTGCAGGAAGACAGAGTCGAAGGCCAGCTGGTTGGCCTGCTGATTGAGTCTGGTCAGAGCTGTTCTGGGCTCAGCTAACAAGCTGGAGTTCCCAGTGCCCTTCTCCTGCAGGACGAGGGATAAGAGACGAATGAGAACAGATGTAGAGGGCCCTTGATGAACCGAGTGTAGCAGTTTCCCTTAGACAACATCAACAGACTTAATAATGTGTCACCAAGCGCTGCAACACACCTTTAATGAGTAGAGGACCTCCATCAGGTTGTTGTATTCTGCCACGTTTCCCCTCTGTAGGTAGTTGTATTCCTGCCAAGGGTTCTTGGTGGCACTCTTCCTCTCTGTGGAACTGGCCTCCTGGATGCCTGCCAGGCTGCGTGGGCTGTACGACTCTGACAAGTACTTTCCTGCTGTGCCCAGGATCCTGCAGGAAGGATTGCACGCATTTCTTTTAAATCTGAGACTGTAACGTATTGACTGTGTGTTCACAGCCTGAGGACATGGATGGTTTCAGGTGAAAGGCAAGAAGATTTAGAATATCGATTATAATTGCATGTCTTACTTGTTTGACAGCTGTTGCTCAAAGGCTCCACATTGTCTTAGTAACTCTCCACATGTGGCAATGATCCTGCAAAAGACAATATGACAGATCAGTCACACAGAGGTATCTTTTTTGTAAAAATCTGCACTCTAATTAACTCTCTGCAAGCAGCTTTTGAAAGGGTGCTCCTGTCACATTTTTACTCCTGTGGTCTCATTTTTCACTGTAATATAAACTTCTACATCTCTATGGAAACAGCACAATGGTTCAAGGCAGAGAGAACTCAAGAATGTCATCTGCGCAGTACGACACAGTCACCATGTCATAAATCACAAAAAGGAAAGTTGAATTTCTGTGATTATTTATTTGACTTTTATATTAACAGTAACTAATGTGTTCGTCATGTATAACCAGGCCGATCTACATTTTTACAGCTTCTAAAAATGATATGTTTTTTTTACATCAACTCTAAGATATTTCACCAAGCTGAATGCATCTTCCAACTACTTGCAGACAACTTGTTCCACTATGTACTGTTTTTAAACCACGCTGCATGGATTTTATTGAAAACAATGCTTCATTTTTGACAGCATCTGTTCAGTGCAAACTCTATTTTTGGTGAACGTGTGAATGAAAAATGTAGAATGCAGTGGCTGTGATTAAACATCACAATTTTGAGCTTAGATTTGCTGAAAGAAGTTCATATTACAGATAAGTTCCTGCATGTGGAAAGTGAAATATCAAGTCGATTCTTTCCATTTTTACAGTTTCTGACACTGATAAATGGCGTAATTTTGTAATGCCTTTAAAACCCATCAGTTAGTTTAGGGATTCAAAGGATTAAATTTATCTTAAATGTAAAAAAAAACCCACAAACTCTAACCTGACTGAGTTTTGGAAGGCTGTCCAGTCCTCCTGGAAAACAGATGAACTTGGCGTATCCTCCAGTTTACACTTCTTCCGGATTGACTGGAGTGTTGTGGAGAAGTCCGACACATACCTAGAGAGAGCATCACATTAAAGCTGGTGGCATAAATCAGTTTACAGCCTAACATTAGACAAATTATTCCTATAAACACAGTTGTGAATATGGGATCTTTACTTGGTGAAGAGGGCTTTGAGGGCTTTGAGGAGGCCACACACAGCAAGTCCATCGGTGAGTTTGACACAGCGGTCCACAGCAGCACTCGCCAGGCCAAACAACTTTCCTACAGAATGACTTAACTCTTCTACACAATCAATTACCTCCCCGTGTTCCTAAAGAGAAGAGAGAATATGGAGGGTGTGAAACAAGAGGTGGCATAAACAAAGAAAAATAAAATAAAATGACAGGTAAATCAGACACAAATAACTATATTATCTTGTGTACATGTGTGTTGTCTAACCAAAGGTACAGCGCTGATCTGGATGAGGAGGTGAGCTTCCTCTAGATCTCCATACTGCAGCTGATAGGATTTGTAGGGATCATATAGCGCACAGACCAGCTCATTCACCTTCAGGAGGTTATTCTCCCCTATAAAGGAATCACAAACAGGACATAAGGACCAAACTCCCCCATGTATTCAGTATCTATAGCAGTGTCTCATCTCTGTACAGACCCAGGTGTGGCAGCATGGCGGCCTCCAGGCTGTGTCCGAAGGTGGATGCGGTGTTGTGGAGCTCCAGCAGAGTGTCCAGACGCTGCTCTTGTGCTGCCCGCTCCATGGCCGTGCTCAGGCATACAGGGATGGACGGCACCATGGCCCCCAGAGTCTGGATCAGCAGCACTGTCACCACTTCATACGGATTCTTGAACACCTGCAATAATTTCAAATTATGTGTTAGAACTTGTCACTGAAGAACAACCCCTGAAGCGTCTACCCTGGTACAGTTGTGTGTCTCACCTGGCTGCTCCACTGAAGCTGAGAGTGCCACGTGGAGAGCAAAGTGTCGTAAAATTCAGACAGCTGCTGATTCAGACTGAGCTCGCTCTGAGAGAGATCCTGCCAGATGTTCACCAACTGACCCTGGAAATGACAAAACCAACATTCACCTACAGTCCTACACCTACAGAATATATTTTGTGATGACTTATTAACTGATTAGGGCTTGTAGCACCTACCTTGTGACACTTGTAATAGTACGCAAGAAGCTGTGGCATTCTATCTATCTCTGTGAAGACTTTAACAAACAGCTTGGCCTGGTCTGCAGAGAGGAATGAAATATATATATACTTTGTGTACACAAAAAGCAAACTACAATAAACAAAGGCATGAAAGATGGAATGAATTTGACAAACAAAAGACTTTCCCCCAGTGAGTCTTACCTATAGACATGGAATTAAAAGTAGCTACTATTTGTGGGCTGGCCATGGCTTCCAGTCTGTTTTTCAGAGCCTCCAGGTGGACACACTTCTCAGAATAGTCGGGTGTGTCCACCAGCATGGACAGGCTGTTCTGCATGCTGGTCAGCTTGGAGGAAATCACTGCAAGGTCCTGGAAAAAGGAGAAGAAAAACATCTTAAAATTCTATAACTGATAAGTGGATGATAAAAGAAATGCAATATTTTGATGTGCTTTCTCATCTCAACCTCGTTTACATCACAGACGTGGGTTCAGAGGACTAACAAAGGTTCATTATTATGAAGCCAGACAAAAAAAAAAAAAGACAAGTGAAGTGCTGTGGCAGTTTCTTTCATTTATACCTGTGTTTTGAAGGTCTCCTCAATGTCTGCGCTCAGCGTGCTCCACTTGTCTGCCTCCTGTAGTGCTTCGGCTGCCTGATGCATTCGGCTCTTCACCTGATCGATCTCCACAAGGACCTGGTGAATATGATCCAGACATCAATTAATTTAAGCCTAAATTTCCTACCACTAAACATCATGTCACTGTCAAGTTTTGACTATCATTATGCTTATTATTACAAAAACTATCTGAATGACATGCAATTATAGACTTTTATTATTGTTTTCCATGCAATACATATACTTCAGCTATATTGATCGAACTGCTCACACACCTGCATGGACTGCACGGTGTCTTGCTCAAACTTTTTGATGTCCTCTTTGACCAGCACCATTTGCTCCTTCAGGAAGGATGCCTCTTGTTTCAAAGCCTCCACATCTCTCAGCACTCGGGGCATATTTTGAAGGGCCTGATTACTGCTCTCTGCACAACGATATACAGTCAGAAATAGTTCAGTCATTAAAAAACACAGGAAAACATTATTTCATAGTTGTGTCACTGTAGTTCTCTTTGGTATGAATAGTGCAATTTTTTCAGTTGTCTGTTTTTGTGGTTTTGCAACATGAACATATTGTCGTGAACTTCATAAGTCAAATTAAATTTAAAAAAATTTAAATCCAAGAGTTTTTACTGTCACCATGTTGCTGGGTTACGCAGAGATTCCAATTTTAATGCACTGTATGTAAATGAATAACAATGTGGTATTTGTCTCAATAAAACTTGCTTACAAATTGGAACACAAAAAAAATCTACAACAAATCTCCCTTTGATATTATTCATTGATTTTATTGGTTTCCTGCTGATGCATCTGATATTGCAGCTGTAACATTATCAGTGTTAGTAATTTTTTAACAGTGATATAAAACATATATGCCTTTTGTAACTTCTTAAATATGATGCTTTGATGCATTTTCTTTTTGTCACATGATCGTAAACTGAATATCTGTGGATTTTGGACTGGTTGTCAGACAAAAATGTCAACCAAATGATTGCTTTCACTCTTTTATAGCATTCTCCAGGCAAAACAATTAATTGGAGAATATTATGCCGATTAACTTATAGAGAAAATAATCATAGTTGCAGTCTGAAATAAGGCTGAACAATTACTTTATTTTAAACAGAAATCACAATTTGATATTTCCACCAACTCATTTAGCCATATTTGAAAACATTATTATTGTGTCATGTAAATTATTATCATTTATTATAACACATTTTTAAACTTGGGGGTTTCTACATTAAACTACATCAGGTTCATTTCTGCAAAGGAAAACGGCTCATTGCATCAGTTTACATGAAGTCAGTGATGACAAATAACCACATAAATGCACAGTGTGATGACACATTGTATAGCCTGCATACAGAAAAAAAAATCCAGATACACAAGCATAAACGATAACGGCAGTGCAACCTTTTTTCTAATTTTCTCTTGTTTTTGAAGTGTTTGTCCTTTATAATGTCTTCCTGTGATTTCACTGCATATGCTGTATGAGCATGTGACAAATAGAAACTCTTGAGTCTTGATCTTGACATAAACTCAGTCAGTAAATGATCAACTGCTGGGCTGCAACCTGCAATTACTTCAGTTGTATTAATCTGATGATTATTTCCTCAATTGATGAATGAGTTGTTTGGCCTATAAAAAAATGCATTTCCCATCACTTGGCATCCTCAAATGTCTTGTTTTGTTCACAACCAAAAGATATTCAGCCATAGAGGACTAAGGAACCTGAAAAAAAAATCAAATTAAAGAAGGTGGAATGAAAGAATTTAGCTACAGATTGGCTATTTGTTCATCAAAGTAGTTGATGATTCATTTAACAACTGTCAACTAATCGATTAGTCTTTGCAGTTATAAAATACATTAATATATATTTCCATATAGTGTGAATTGCACTCAGTACAAATGAGTGCAAATAAACCAACAAAGCATAAATGACATAAATTCAGTTGCCAATTAATTATCTACTCCTGCCTATAAGTAATGCTGTCTAGTACATACTCAAAGAAATAAATATTACCTTTAAAAATATTACAAATTTAGGTGTTTTTTTTTCTTGACATTGTTTTAAAAAGGTGGCTGAGGCAACTTCATTATGGGAGACTGTAGCTTGTTGCACTGGCTGAACTGCATTTGTGTTATACTGAGAGGTGTTTCTAATAATTGTACCTTATATGAACAAAGAAAAAGGCAATGGAGTTAGTCAGTAAGTAGCATTAATGACTGTTTATTGAGGAACTGTATTAGGTTTAGCTAGGTGCAGCTGCAAAATAAATATACATAAAATACAGCATGAGAAAACATCAACACTGGAGATATACGAAAGTACACATTTTAAGAGGTGATAGTTGATTTAAACTACTGACCCTCGATGCTGTTGTTGACTTCTTGGATGAACAGCTGCAGCTTCATAACCAGTGTAGCTGCGTGTGTGTCCGCCTTCCCCGGAGCGTCCTTCTGCACCACCTTGAAGGCTCCGTTCACCCAGTCTTTCACATCGAAATCATCGTCCAGGAACTTAGAGAAATCCATCTTCGCTCCTTCACAAGTGCAAGAAGCTGGGTGGTGTTCGGGAAAACTCTTCTGGTGCAGTCTGTGTCATCGACCCATTGCTAACGCTGGGCTAGCTAATTCTTCCCAAACAGAGGCTTCGACACGAATATAAAATAAATAGCCCAAGAAAATGAAATTATCATGACAACTAAATACAGTTCCAACAATGCGACGGCCTCCTCCAGAGTTATTTTTTAAAGGTCTACGGTTCTAAAGGGAGAAAAGCAGAGACATTTTTCTAAATGTCTGATTCTAGCAGTGCTACTGACAACTGACAACAACTTCCTCTGGTGCTTTCTGTTTACCTTCCCCGGAAACAGAAGAGCACACAAACTGACCTGATAAATAAAATCCCAACAACAGAAAGAAGAATGGACGTTTTATTTTTTTAAACATTTGATTATTTATGTATTTTTTAAAAAAAAGATGTGTATTACGTTTTAAGGAGAAGAAAAGGTTACACGAAACGATTAGCTTAAAGCAGTGTCACATATAAGCATGTCCGTGCAGAAACGTGCTTTTTTGTCATTCTCCCTATTATTATTATTATTATTATTATTATTATTATTATTATTATTATTATTATTATTATTATTATCATTATTATTTGGAACTTGTTTACCCTGGACTTGACTCTCAGGTAGTTCTTGCTTCTAGGTTATGTAAACTTAGCTCCATATGTGAACACTAAAATATTTAAACACTATGTTACACATGAGTATAAATGTTAGTCATATATAATTAAATATAAGTACAAATGGGTGACAAATAAATTTTTTTCTTAAAATTTGACTTCAGCATGAGGGATCTGGTAGTTATATTGAGAGGGACTGTGCTGGCAGGATTTGGGACCACTTATCCCCTTAGATGGAAGGCTCAAAACAAATCAGTACAACAGTTCTGAGTGATCACCTTTATCCTGTGATGAAACATTTCTATCCTGATGGGGTACGTTCGTCCATAATGACAAAAATCCTCTATCCAGAGGACACAAGGGGTCACTGAATGTTTTAATGAAAATGTTGTGAGTCATATGCTGTGGCCTTTACAGTGATCAGATTTCATTCTAACTCAACGGCTATAAAAGATTGTGGATTAATGTGTCCACCACCATCATCAAAACACGGATGAGGGAATATCTCTTGGAAGAATGATGTTCATCCCTCTAGTGGAGTTCAGAGACTTGCAGAGCACTGAAGCTGTTACAGTGGCACATGGGGGCCCAACACCTCACTCTTCACCTGCACCTTACTGCCCCTTACGTTGAGAGATTATATGTTTTTATGCAAGTTTCATTCAAAAAAAGACCAATGTAATGACTACAATCCTAGTGTCACTGTGAAAGTAGTGGCTTCATACAGTCGTGCTCTCAAACTTTAAGCCTCTCATTTATTTCCTATCTGCTGCAGTAGACAGTTATCACTACACACTGTGTGTTCAATGAATATTATGCAAACCATGAAGGCAGTAAAAGTTTTCAAGGAAAGAGGAGGCACCTAAAGCACACATCAAACCTCAACCAGCTGGTAGCAGCTGCCTGGAAGGATATACGTAACAAGGACACTTCAACAGCTCTTCAGCTCATTTAAAGACATGGGAATAATAGGTGACATTAAGGACACGGTGTCCAAAGCGGTGTTCACTCCTTCTACTCTGATGTCCGGACGAGGAGGGTTGCACATGGCTCAGATCATTCTGTCTCTGGTCACCTTTCTCCTGGCTGCCTTTAGAGGAGGCAGCAGCCACACTTACTGGAACTACGCCATGTTCACCTGGGCCTTCTGCCCCATCATGACCCTCATCATCACCATCATCGAGATGTTCAAGCTTGATATTATTCTCAACGCATTTTGCATGGACTGGTCTGACTTCACCACGGGGATGGCCATGTCCTCTGCGCTCATGACCGTCTCCGTCGCCATCACCTACGCCAACTTCTATGCCTGCCTGAAATGCCTGTACGGCCTGATAGTGAGCATATTTGCTTTGTTGTGCGGTTTAGTCTACACGCTCGAAGTAGTGAAGGACAAAATTCTGGACAAGAAGAAGGGGAGCTACCTGGCTGCTCTGCCTGGATTCTGGAAGGTCCTGGAGGCCTTTGTGAGCTGCATGATTTTCATATCACTGACTGGTTACAGAGACAAGCCAGCTCTGATCCTGTGTGTTATAGCCTACATCATTCCTTTTCCCATCCTCCCTCTGATCATAGCCACCAACATCCTCAAGAAGCTGAAGAAATGTCTGCCCTTTAATCTCGACAGGTTCGTGTTTATCTTCCTGGTGATCTCCGTTGTGCTGTATATATTCACTGCTATCATGTGGCCCATTTTCATGTTCAGAAACAATCCTCGTCCCAGCGACTGCCCTCCCAGCTTTTGTATATGGGCCATTCAGTTCATGGTTGCATTTTTTACATATGTCAATCTCATTCTTTTCACACTGGACCTCATTTTCACCCTGCTCGGCATCTGTAACTTCAAACGCACGTAAATGTACTGGTGATTTTGTTTATCATCTTTATAGAATTACTTCATGTAAAAATATACGTTTACTTGTATTTCAGGCCTGGATCCCTTTAGATTAAAGACAAAATGTTGCTTTAATATAATGAGTGTATATGTAAGGATAAATTCCTCAATTTCTCATTATATAGTTTTTAGATAGGCTACTTTAAGTTTTGTAGTTTCAATGATGCTTTTATAACCTGATCTCTAGTTAGTGAACATGCATATATAATGGCATTTTATCTGATGTAGTAGCATACGCTGCTGCACACTAGAGGTGTATGGTAAATGTTTAGCTGTAATAAAACTATAAATAGATGTTGACATGAAACATCATTCATTCATTGCTTACAATAAGACAATGCTTTTTTGTATTACAAGTTTTCTTAAATTGTATGTTTCAAGATGCAAATGAACTATTTCATATGTAAAACTGCTCTAATTTGCATGAATTGCTGCAACTGATAAAGTCAGCTGCCAAATTTTGTTTCATTTTGTTGATATATTAAAGCAAAGGTTTTTTTACAGAGAGAATTTGTCTCTTTTTTTTTTTAACATTCCATAAACCAGAAAATGCAGTCAACAGCCAGAAGTAATCCATTTTTATCATGTTTTGTAGGAATAAAATGTTCTACGAGTCACTCTATGAATGACATATGAACAGAGCTCTTTGTAAAAACCTTCAGAATGTAGATGGAAGCAAAACTGGAAAGTTTTTGTGTAAGGAGAAAACCTCCTTTTGAGAAAATTGCCTTTAAAATCATGTAAAAAAATCATAAATCTTCACTGTAAAACACTATCTACGGGTAAAAAAAAATCAACTAATAGATTTCATCATGGTACAGGCAGATTTTTTTTGTATTAAAGTTACTCACACATGGCACACTTTTATTTATAAATCCATCCTTGGTCTGCTCCCCTCCTACCTTTGTGGGTACATTTCATTTAGAAGCAGTAACTATTGTCTGCGTTCAAATGACATCCTTTTATGACTGTCCCTATGGTTCGCACTGAACTTGGCAAACAGGCCTTTATGTTCTCCACCCCTGCAGCCTGGAATCACTTGCCGTCTGAACAACAACTGCAAAAGCTGTATGTGTTCCTCATGTTCTGTGTATGTTATTCCAACTTGGTGCTGCTGCTGTCTTGGCCAGAGCTCACTCGAAAAAGAGATGTGCAATCTCAATGGGACTCACCTTGTTAAATAAAGGTTAAATAACTAAATTTAAAAATCTGAAATGCTGTATGCAGATATGTAGAACACATATTATATCATTAGATGTGCTCTAATTTGCATGAATGCCCAACAAAGTGTAGTGAAATAAACACCCAGATATGTATTACGGATGTTTTCTTTCCACTTGTCTGAATGAAGACATGTTAGAAAGGCAAAATGTCAAAACTGACCACTCCTTTTTCATTTCTCACTTGATCAATAACTGCTCACACGTAAAAGGTCAAAACTAAAAGACATTTCATCATGCCTCATGTGTGGTTTGGATAAAAACATGACTAACACATGATCACATGTAACACCGCCCACATACTCTTATGTTGCTATGAGGAAATGATTCATCCGTATCAGTACTTCAGGGCACATTATATAGAAAAGTTGTAGTGAGACAGAGAAATACAGAACATATTTCTGAGTAAGGATGTTTTTGGCAGCACACACTAAAAAGGTAAGTCACCATGAACAAGGAATGCAATTTTAATGGATTTTCTATTTTCTGCGTTAATCTGATTATACAGTTGAGAATTTGAACATTACACTGTTTGGTATTGTATCATCTAGTTTATTACTGATCCAGTGTAAAATTCACTGGAGAGGAGTTAAACCTAAAAATACCATTCACCTCTATGAGTTATTTTTCATTTGTTCATGTTTGTGCTCTGAGATGTGCTGCTTAGACTTCAGAGTAAACGTGAAAGATGAATTTTATATTTCACTGCCAATAAAGATCAACTTGCCTTAAGTCTGCTTGAAAATTCAATTACAGATGACTGAACACTCACATAGAGTAAGTTTTAAAGAATCTGTCACTCCAGACAAACACAGGAGACTAGAATACCAAGAAAGACGCTCTAGTAAAGAGATTCTTGTGATCTCATTTTTATGGCAGCAGAGGCTGAAGGCTTTATGTTTTCAGTGTTGGTCCATCCCATTCTTGTAAACACATTATCCCGTCTTCTAAATTTGGAACAAACATCTACGTGGGCTCAAAGATGAACTGATTGGATTAAAATAGATTTGATTTTGATGGTCAAAAGTCAAAAGTTAAAGTCACTGTGGCCTTATCTTGTTCTCATGAACGCGATATATCTTAAATGAAGTGTGTTCAGTCTGATAGTCAATTCAATTACATGACATTTTATTTATATTCTGCCAGTTTATTACCTAATTCAACTCCAGGTACCTCATGTAATAAGGTAAAGAATAGTGAAACCCAACAAATCCAAAGTTTCCTTTCCTGATCCAAAGTTTCCTTTTTCCTCCCCACTGTCGCCTGAGCAAGCACCAGGCGACAGTGGGGAGGAAAAAACTCCCCTTTACCGGGACGGACAAATAAAAAACCTCCGGCAGAACCAGGCTCAAAGAGGGCAGCCATCTGCCTCGACTGGTTGGGGTGAGGGTAAAGGAAGAGGGAACAGGACAGAAGAGGGAGAACAGACAAACAACATGCAGGAGACACTGAACACTGTGGAGGAGATCAGGACAATAACTGCACATCAGAGACGGGGAGCTCCAAACAAAACAAAAAGTAACAGCAACAGAAGACACAAAGTCAGTGACGGTGGTGGCTTATGAATGTATGGAGAGACAAAGAGGAGAGGTGCATCATGGGAAGTCTCCCAGCAGTCTAGGCTTATAGCAGCATAGTTAAGAGTGCTGCAGGAACTTTACAGCAAACACAAAATAATAAAACACAATAGAATCACATTATTTCTTTGTCTCACCTTTTGCGTCTCTGTAATCATCATCTTTCCTCGATACCTCTGGATTTACATCTGGGACTGGTTCTCCTCTGGTTATTTCTCCTTATCTGATCCTTCTGAGTTCTAAAGAGAACACAAACAGATAAAACCTTCACTCACTCAGATATAAATCATTCCGTTTGAGTTGTATAACTGACATCATTTCCGGTTGGTCACTTTTTTCTCTTTTTTAGAACCTGTATGCATGTACATGTATGTATGTATGTATGTATGTATGTATGTATGTATGTATGTATGTATGTAGATAGATAGATAGATAGATAGATAGATAGATAGATAGATAGATAGATAGATAGATAGATAGATAGATAGATAGATAGATAGATAGATAGATAGATAGATAGAGTGTTTAATTTAAACCCAAATTTATGCTTTAGATTTAAAACTAAATTCATGTTCAAGTAACTTCATGAAATCAGCTACACAACAACTTTTTCTTTAGTCTGAGTTCAGGATTCCAACCTCCCTCACCCTCATACTTCACACTGGAGCAATGTCATAGTAATTTGTAATTATTAATTCTTTTTTGGAAAAACTTGTGTCTATAATTATTATAATGAAGTACTTAACACTATATGCATACACAACAGAGTTTTTTTTAAAGTAACATGGAAATACTACATGGAACAATTTGACTTTTATACGGAATCAACTTAAACTCTTGTGTTTATGCTGCAAATCATGAAGCGGTCAAATAAAAAAATACCTTTAATTACAGAGGAAAAGCTAATTCTAGTATCTCAGTGTAGTTTGTTTGAACATAATTTCATTAAAAATCTTCTTAACTCAAAAAAATTGAGGCAAATATTTGTGTTATTCATTTATGCATTTATTTTGAGCCAAACATAATGTCTTAGAGTTAAACTGTTTTTACTGTGAAGATGTCCCATTGAACTGAATTATTACAGGAGCTCATTTATCTTTGATGTCTATATTTAACTGCTAACTATGGCACCACTGACCCACATTCATATCCTGATTTGTATATTATGCTGTGACCTGTTATAAAGCCTTGGTCAACCGCGGTGTAAAAATCACTTCCACTAAAGACAAAGCTAAACACCTGGAGAAGGGATGGAATCAAAAACCGGTCTTTGTTGAGAACCGATTCCCAGTGTTTCAGTTCCTTGGAATCATTTGCCAATTTTCCAAACAATTCCCTCATCAGCTCCAGTGGGTGCAAATGATGTCATTCACCGGTGCAGCCAGCAGGAAACATGGCGCCCAAGCGACTCAAACGCTTGAAAGTTTGGTTACATTTCACAAGAAAGGATGACAACAGGGAAACTTAGAATACTTACAAATCGGATATTTCATCAAAGGGAAGAAATACTACCAATATGCAGTAACATCTGCACACACAGCAACAACTTTGAGTGAATGTCAAGTTTTCGATCTGTTTCGGAGTGAATCTCAACCCAGCAGCAGCAGCAACATTAGCATGTCAGTGAGAATCGATAAGAGAATTGATAAAGAACTGAATCATTAAGCAGAATCGAAAATGGAATTGGTTTCATAAAAATCTTATCAATTCCCATCCCTAGCCGGGAGGGAATCTTCTTCAAATTTGGCACAAAGTTACACTTAAACTTGAGGATGAACTGATTAGGTTTTGGTCAAAGGTCACTGCGGCCTCACAAACACATTTTTGGCCATAAATCATAAATTCATACACTCATGATGTGATAAAATGTCACACACTGAGGATAAAATGATGAAGTGATAACATTTTACAAAGGTCAGAGGTCAAGCCTGGACAGCCATGGGTGGAAACTGCAACTTGACCAGTTGATGGAGACAAACAAGTGTGAGGAGGCAATTTAAGTATCAATAAAAGATGAAAAGGCTTCAAATACCAGGAAACAAATTTATATGTGTGAATTTAAGAGTGACAGAGAGATAGATTTCCATCAGTTTGGACCGAATCAGAAAGAAGTGTCTACTATTCAGTCGCTGGTCACAGTTGAATTTAAAGGTAAAATCTTTGATCTAGTTTAAAAGTTATTTCACTTTAGTTTCTTTTATTTCCAGCCTGTGATTCTTAGAAGATAACAGAGATTAAACATCAGCAAGGCAAGACGAGGATTTGTTCGTTTTGGTCTTCCTGATTTAACTGAGGAAAGAATCTTTGCTGAAGTTGGATTCAGAATATTTTGCCCGCTGAAGAAACTGCTGACTAAACTAAAAACAGACCATATACAGACATTAATTGCAGGAAACATATCAGAATGTAAAAACAAAAAATTAACTTTAAAAAAAAGTTTTAAACTGTGTTTTTCTGATAGATTTACTGTTATCTGCAGAATTATCCTGTTTTGGAAAATAGCAGATAATATCTAGTAAAATCACATAAGCAAAAAAGCTCACACAAACTGACCTGCTAAATAAAACCCCATCAAGAGAATCGAGAATGAAAGAAGGAAAGATGACGTTTATCAACCAAATGTGATTGTTTGTGGGGAGTTTTAAATTTTAAGATGTATTACGTTATAAGTAGAACAAAAAGCTAAGTAAAAAATATTAATTCATGTGTTGACTGTATTTTTACAGATGGTAATTCATTCTTTTACAACATTTCACTGCAATATTACACTATTTTTATCAGCAAAAAATATTATTTTACAGATATTTGCTAGTAATTTAATAATTTTCTAATAAAAAAACACAATTTTCAGTGTGTGACCTTAAAATGATATCTTTTTTTAGTGTTTAAATCAGATAAAAAGAATAATTATTATTTTCCAAATATTTCCTATTTTTGTTTTTCCACCACTTTCTAATTATTATTTTCATAGTTATTTTACTTTTTTCGACAATATTTATAACTAGTATTATTAATAAACAGTGGCTATTGCGCTTGGTAACACAAGATACAACTAAATAAATTAAATTCCGCTTCAGACATTCATGAAAAAGTCTGAGTCTGAGGAGCAATGTGTGAATCCAGACATTTGCATAAAAAAAGCTGTGTAAATAAGACTCAGATAAGAACTGAACAGCAGAGGAACAAAGAGTTCACAGCTTCTTAATGAGAAGCAGCAAGAACAGTTCTTCCTGCAGAGAGCTGGTGTGAATGAAGAGACTCTTACTTACTAGTTCTTGACCTCAAGACTTCCAAATTTGAGCATCATGTGTGGTCCATTCAAGAACTGTCAGGGCATTTTACGCCTCCTGGAAATAATCTTCAGCGCGATTCCTCTCCTCATCGTCATGTTCAGGGGCAGGATGGTGAGTCCGTGGGGCATCTGGTGTGAGTTTGTCTGGGTGTTCTGCATCATCGTGCCCCTGGTCCTGATCGTGGTGGAGGACAGGAAGTGGCACATCCTCCTGGCCGCCTTTTTGCCCAACTGGGCCGACCTGACCTGCGGCCTGACCTCGCTGTGTGCTCTGATGATTGTGTCCGCCACCATCATCTTCGCGGCTGTTTTCGTCTGCCTCTCCTGCGTCGTCAACATCCTGTGTTTCGTCTTCTCCCTGGTTGCCTCGGTGATCTTCCTGATAGACGCTGTGATGCAGAAAATGAAGTGTCCGAGCGGCTACCTATCCAGTCTGAGAGGAAGTCTACGCACCATTGAGGCCTTCACAGCTTGTATAATCCTCACTGCTGCCACCGACTACTTTATGAATGTGGAATGGTTCTTCAGGCCTGTGGGGATGATACTCAGCATTGTTGTTTTTGCAGTTTGCCTCCTGGTCACTGTGGTCATCATAGTTCTCAATCTTCTCAAGCTGCTGCAGGGTCTGCTGGCGTTCGGGCTGAGTATGATGGAGCTTGTGTTTAACGTTGTGGCCGTGCTGCTGTACCTGCTCGCTGTCATTCTCTGGGCTGTCTTTGGTTACAGACGCTACGCTTACTACAATCCTTACATCTGCCAACAGTGTGGCTTTGCAGACATGAATACTGTCACCATTGGAGCTGGTATTAACCTTCTTCTTTACATCATTGACCTGGTTTTATCCTTCAAATCTCGCTAGAAACACAGACATGGTGTGTTCAGAGACCACACTGTAAAAAAAGAATGTCCTGTAAAATTGCAATAAAATACTGGTAGCTGTGGTTGCCAGAATTTTACTGTGTTTAACCGTGTTATTATTGCAGTCTACTTCAGCAGTTATGATTTAATTACAGTACTCTACAGTAGAATATGAGGCTTACTGTTTAATACTTAGTCTAGATGCTGTCACAATAATCAGCATTAATTGCACCTGTAGCTGTCAGTAAATTTTAACATTTTCTCTTCTTTTAAAATGTATAAAATTCAATTATAGGTATGTACCATGAATATTAATGTGTCTTTTATCTTTATCATCCAGAATTGAGATCTACCAACTCTGTTTAAGGTTTTAAGAATGCACATGCTGCTAAAACACCTACAATATAAAGAGTTAAAGATAAGGAAGTTTAAATTTTAATGGACTGGGAACATTTATTCAGCAGAAATGTATGACAGACTTGAACTGATTACATATATTTTAGAAACAAAATAATAATAATAATAATAATAATGATAATAAAAAGAAGAAATGAAAGGAAAAATGGCTTGTCTGTGAATTATGATTTGTTGTGTAAAACATTTTGTTCAGTTCACACTATCAGTTGTTACAGCAACCTGCTGTCAATGGTCATTTTTGTTTTAACTACAACAAATCAACAAACATTAAATATGGGTAATTTCTATCTTAAAATAAGCATATAAAACATTAAACCTGCCACTGCAGCATATAAGTGGGTATTTTGAATATGCCATATTGTTCATTGTTATTATAATAAGTTATTAGCAGATTAAATATTATGAGAATGTGCATCCATTAAGTCACAAGTCCATCGTGGGGCTGACACAAGGAGAGACTCACACCTACAGTCAGTTTAGAGTCACCAGCTGTCATCTAGTGTCTTTAGACTGCTGGAGGAAGCTGGAGCACATGGAGAAAACCCAGTCATGCAAACAGTGAAACCATGCAAACTGCACACAGCAGACTCTAACCTTTTTGGAACAAATAACACTGCCAAATGCTGCATCACTGTGCCGCTACAATATGAGAATGCATTTGAAATTTTGTCTATAAAAGTGAGGACAAGCTGTGTCAAAACCCCTGTAGACAATGACACTTTTTAATAATTAGAATAAAACTTATTGTAGATAAATTATCAGAAGCCATTTGACTAGTATTGTAAAGTTTTATTGCTTCATTGTAACAGAACACTACCTGAGAGACAATGCATTCAAATTGCACAGGCCTGGCAAATACAAGACATTAAAATGAGATAGAAAATGCAAATGTAGCCACCACGTCACACGTTTTCATGATAAATACACATTCAAACAATTTTAAAATGTTTTTACGTGTTCACATTGCACATACAAAAACAAAACTCCACAGTTACAAAACAAAATCTGAAAGTCAACAGTGTGTTGTCCGTCAGGCCTCGTCTGGTTCCTCAAACTCCACCGTCTCCAGCAGACCCTGGAAGGAGAAGTAGTGGGAGTTGCAGTAGACGGGAGGCCTGTTGGGGCCTGAACCCACCACTTCTGGCTTCAGTGACGCAAAGGGATTCTCTCCACTTCCCTTCATGTCCATCTCCAGCTCCAGCAGGATCTGCAGAGAGTAGGTCATCTCTGTCTCACTGTGGAGGGAGGACAAGCAGCCATTATCAGCAGCCTTTACATACATGAACTCAGTGATAAGAGAGCAGCAGGGGGATGAAGTGTGGGTTTGACTGTGGAGAGAGAACAGTCATCACACATTTGCAATATTTGCATACTGTCATGCACTGGAGTAACACATAGTAGAAGAGCATCAATGGTGCTGTGTATTTTATGTTGCAGCTAATTTGAACTGCTTTATACTGTAGAGCTGCAACGACTAATCGATTAGTTGATACTAACGACAACAATTCTGATGATTTATTGATCAATTTGATTAATCTTTTAGGAGAAAAACTGTTAAAATTCTCTGATTCCAGCTTTTTAAAATGTGAATATTTTCTGGTTTCTTTCCTCCTCTATGACAGTAAACTGAATATCTCTGAGCTGTGGACAAAACAAGATATTTTAAGATAAGATAAGATAAGAGATCCTTTATTTGTCCCACAAGGGGAAATTCCAAGAGTTGCAACATAATAGGACAGTACAGAAAGTAGTCATACAAGATAATAAAAAAATGTGCAAAAAATGTGCAAAATAAAGTAAATAAATAAAAATAAAGAGAGTACATGTGGACTATAATGTACACCAATTATACGGCCAGTTTAGAGATGTGCGTTGTAAAGTCTGACAGCAGCAGGAAGGAAAGACCTGCGAAACCTCTCCTTCACACAGCGAGGATGTGGTCTTGGACTCTGAGTGGTATTTTTCACCATTTTCTGACATTTTATAAACCAAACACCTAACTGATTAATCAAGAACATAATCAACAGTAAATGAAAAATAACTGTTTGTTAGCAGCCCTGTTATACAGTAGAATTTGGGGTGGTTTAATCTAGTACAGAACTTCATACACCAATCAGTCGCAATATTCTGATCACTGACAGGTGAAGTGAATAACATTGATCATATTGGTACTATGTGGTGTTCTGATGGAAAACCTTGGATTTTGACATCCGTGTTGATGAGACTTAGACACACAAATAAACGTTGTCCCACAACAAACACACTCCCTCATGAAAATGGAAATCCCAAATGTCACTGGACTACCCCTGCAGGAAAATTCACCCCACCACATGGAAAAAACATCAAACAATCAGGAACATGTTGAGGAACATGACAATGGCCCAACATGTTGATTTGACCTCCAAACTTCCTACAACCCATTGTGATTAAACATCAACAGGATGCAGTGGAACAAGTTTGATTGACAGAGGCCCCACTGCACAAGCCAGAGTACCCAAAGGATCCAGTGCCAACATCCTGGTTCCAGACCCCATAGGACACCCTGAGAGGTCCTCTTTTCCATGCCCAATGGTTAGAGCATTTTTGAGCACATAAGGGGGACCAACACAGTATTAGGCATGATGGTATACCTGATCAGTGTATATCCTAAACAAGTGATACTTATTTATGTAAAATCTTCATTTAGAAAGTTGAGTGGAACCAGCTGTGTCAAATAAATGTAGTGTGGTAAAAAGTACAATATTTCCCCCTGGTAAAAGTAGCATTGGAGCAATTAAACTGAATTAGTGTTGTATTAAAGCACACTTCATAAGCAAATGTACTTAGTTACATTCCACCAGTGTATTTCTGAAAAGTGTTATATACTGTGTAAGGCAACTATTCTTTAACACTCACTTGAGAGCAGTGAACAGAGAAGGAATATCATAATCCCTGAGCAGCAGAAGTGTTGGAAGCCATCCCTCATCCAGGCCTTGACTGGCATCAAACCCTTGACACAAAAATACAGGAATAAGAACCTAATTTTCAGTGGTAGTTTACTGGCACACGACACAAAAACGTAAACGTGGAACTTGGTGTAATATTTTTACGAAATGGTACAAGATGTTCTCACCAGGATGAAATCCGACCACCAGGTCTGGCTTGGCTGCTTCCTCTTTCTCCACCAGCTCCTCCCAGAACTGGTGGTAGAGGCCCTTGTAGGCGCTGAGATAGACCCTCTGTTTGGGGCCAAATGCTCTCAGAGGAGGCCTCACTATGGGCCCGTCTACTACCTCCGGCCCCACCATCACTATCTCTATACCCTGGTGTCCGGGGAACATGTGGTTCAGCTCGTCGTAGTCCGTCAGTCTGGCTGCCAGCGTCTCAGCATGTCCTACTCCCACCAGGTGGACGGTGAGAGGTTTGGAATGAGGGTTGAGACCAAACAGCCTCATGCCCCAGGCTATCGTCAGCGGCCTGGAGAAGAACTCGCTGCAAACCCTCCACAGCGACTGCTTCAGGTCGTCGTCGTCGGGCCGAGGCCTGCCAGCGTTGGTCCACAGGTCCTTCATGTTTTCTCCCTTTAGGATGGGGTCGAGGCGAGCTGTGAGATCTCCCTGCATGGCCAGCCAGTCGGTCCAACCCTTCACCTCTGACTGGGGCTTTGACCACTTGTCTCTAGGGAACGGAAGGTCACCTAAAGGAAAAATTAGTTTAGTAGCTCAGTTCTTCAGTTTTGCACATTATTTCTACAATAGTATTAAGAAGACTTTATTTCACTCTAGGAAGACAAGAAATTTGTCAGCTTTATATGTCCAGCTTCTACAATTTGTGTGGATTTTTACCTTTGAACACCAGCCACTCCACGACTCTGTCAATGGCAGCCTGACGCAGCTTTGAGCAGAACTTCTTGTGTTTAGGCCAGTCGCCCTTCTGACAGTCTTTACAGCAGTAGTAAACGTTCAGACATCTGGGCCAAGAGAGGACAGAACTTTGATGTAGGAGTATCTTGGCAGGACAGGCTTACTTTTCAAATTTATTTATTTATTTATTACCTGGCACAACGCTTGAGGTTCTGTGGATTTGAGAGCTGGTTTGGCCGCTTCTCGCAGCAAGCACAGATTTTGAAAGATTCCTCCATCTTCTCGAACATCTCTTTTTGGGAGCGGAAGGCCAAGGGTTTGGCCTTGGTCTCCGGAACGGCACTGGAAAGGGGAAAAAAAGAAAGTCCCTTCTTTTAAACTATGTGATATAAAGATGTTCTCTTAATTCTTCTTTTTTTGTTATTTAATTGCTATTATTTAAAACCAGGTAGTTGTTGGTTAGTAACGTGAAGAAAATATTAACATTAATGAAGATCCCAAATGTTCCTCTTCACATTAAATCATTTTAAGTACACTCAACTTTGAAATATAAGTTCCTCTGCTGCCTAAAAAAATATAAGTTAACTGGACTTCAGCTCTTTAATTGGCTCTTATGAGTTGTGAAGGTGTAAAACTAGCCAAGTTAGATAAATAGAACTTGAGAAAACATGTTCAATAAACTTAAGATATCAAGTTGAATCAACTAGTCACATAGTCGATGATTTAATATTTTCTAAATTTAAAGACTTTCTTTGTCGTTTGACATTGAAAGTCTCAGCTGTTGAAGTCATTTTTGACCAGAGTCAGTACAAAGACAACCTGTGAGGCTTCTCAGTGAGTTAAATTGTAAGTCTGCAGATGTAGGGACTGATTTCAACATTAACTGTTGTCATCTTGAGAATTGTTTGGAGTGTTCTGAAAAGAAACAACCATCATTTCATTTGACAAAGACACAGAAGTTTTCCACCATGTTTTTTTTTCTCAAACTACAAAAAACAAGAGTTTCTAGTGAGTTTTGACTCTAACAATGCACTCCAGGAAATCTGCTTACATGCTAATTTTGTTTGTTATAAACTTACTTTATTAAGTTGAATGAACTCTAATTTGTTCATTCATTCAGCTCTTTTAAAGTCCCGGGTTATAAGAAGTGATGTTTTTAGGTTCTGAAGTATTCAAAAGAAAAACAAAACAAAACAAGACATTTTAAGTTCAGCTAACTCTAGCTAAATTTCTTTATGTTGTTTCACAGTGTTCTCACAAAATGTCTTAACGCTGTATGTTCAGCAATGGACTGCTAAGGCCATACACTTCTATTCTTAGATTGCATTTGAGGGAGGGGAGTGAAGGGTATGCAGCTTTAAGTTTAGTTTACATGTTGCATTTAGGGGCCTCGAAGCTTAATGGTGCCAGAAACCGAATGCAGCAGAGAGGCACCCATGAGGAGAAGCCGCGGAACATGCTAGCATCTCAACATGCCATTCAAATGTCATGCTGTCACTGTAAACCAGCACATGGCCGCTCAGTTCCTGCACATGTGACTCCACACGCCTGTCATATATGAGGGTTTGATAAAGTGAACATCTTGGAAAGTGCTCAGAAATTACATGAACTACCAATTAAACGGGAGAACTTCTCGCCCTTACCTCTCAGTTTCTGTCATTGTGAGTCGTGTGAACGAGCGTGACTCAGGCTGCTCAGCTGCTTCCTCTGCTCTGGTTTGATATGTGAGCGGCCTGCTGGGGGGCTGTGGTGCCAGATATAGCACCTGTGCTTGGGCTTCCAGAAACGTCTGACAAATCCAGACTGTTCCTGGCTTCACAGGAGCTCGACTCCTGTGGGAAACTGACACTAAAAGTCAAAGCAAGCTGACAAGTTTTAGGGCCAGAAGCGAGCTAACCAATAGGAAATACAGACGGACATGGGCAAAAATTAATTCAAAATACCCACATTTGAGCCCTTCATCCACTCATTAGGCTTGTTCTGATTTTAGAATTAACCATTAACCTTTGTATGGGCCCTTCCCAGGGTCATCTTTATCCTTTGACCTTGCTGAACATGAGCCTGGCAGGAAATCACCATAAACCCATCACTTATTCTAAGATACAGCTTAATTTAGAATCACATTTCAGATAAAAACACTACAAAAGATTATGAAAATTAATTAATTCTAATGCTGACTCAACAAGACATGGATACTCCACACCCCCAAACCCTCCTGTACAGTCTGTCTGCTTCGCTCACTTTTATCCACAAGAGGTCAGTGTCACACTGTTTCACCCCACATATCAATATAAACAGCAATCAATGGTATTTTTCACACTGTGGTATCAGTGTCAAGGGTGAGAATTATTAATTATTTTCACCCTTCAAAAAGGATTCTCAAATATACGCCTCCAACTCTGACAGATTTAATTGGGATTAATAGGACTTGACAGGTGGATATGATTGAGTGGGAATACATTTGTTGAATTTAGAGTTAAGCGTCTTTAATGCATTTTGGGACATCACTGAGCTGAGAATGGATTCAATATTTAAGTCATTTTACACATTTTTGAACTGATATCTGAGGTGCTGTATCAATGGTCACTTAACTACTTTAAGTTATTATTTACATTAAGTTATATCGAGGAAAAAAGTTTCTGTGTTTGTCTGAAAATGTTACATAAAATCAAATATGACATACTTTATACAATATATGCGTAGTAGTTTTCTTACATTTACATATAAAAAGCCTTCTATTTAATGTCTGCGTCTGCCGGTGGACCATCATGATAATAGCTGGCAGAACATTATGTTAATTCCATAACAGAGACCTGATGTTCCCTGCAATTAGATGGCAAATACGAGTATATGTGCATCACCAGTAACTGGTAATTCATAGAAACATTAAGCCATTCCTCATTTCGATTAATGCATCAACACAGAACGAGGGAACGCAAACAGTTACTTAAATCATTTGTAGAAAGTGACTAGTTTTATAATCATGAAGTGGCATTTTTTAAAGTTGCTGCTGGCAAAAATCCTGTAATTTCTGTCCATAACAGCACAACAGGCCTGCAGTGACACATGATTCAGTTTCACTGAGATTGTGTCAGATTGATAATGAGTTATCTCCTCGTAGTTTTTTTTAAACACTGTGGTTCATGCTATTTATTTACTACTGCTATGTAATCCACCCCAAGTGAAACTCAAACAGCTGCAACGCTGCCTATGGAGACTTTCACTTAGCGCATCAAAAACACGTCCTATTCTTGGTTCGGCCTGGGGTTACCGGGGGTCCCACGGTCTAAGTTACACTAGAAAAAAATGTTAAGCAACTCCTTCCACCTCAAAGAGACAACGCTTTATCGTAATTATGGATCTTTAAAATGTTCTTTGGGGCCTATTTAATTCATGCTAGAATGCTTATTTATTTCTTTTCATTAACTCCTAAAGAAGACAACACACACACTGAACACAAGCATTAATGTTAAAATGGCCACTGTAAAAACATTTATTGAAGTTCTGGCTATAAATTCAAAATTCTAAAAAACATAGCAGGTCAGATTTTAAAAGGTCTGCATACTTTAGAACCAAAAGACTCACCATTTAAATTCCAGCAAGCAGCTAAAAAACAAAATTACCCGATAAAGAAGAAACACCAAAAACAACAAAAGGCTTAACTGAACTCCCTCTGTAATTAATTCAGGCTTCATTTTAGATCACACGTGACATTAGTATGCATGGAATCTGATATCATGCAGCTGTTGAGAGCTTTGGGAATTGGTCGAGACGCGGAACAAATCACAGGAAGCCATCGAGTGACGACTGAAGCAATTTTGGTCTCATTATGTACAATGACCCCGTTAAATCCAACATCCATGTCACCTCAGGGCACGAAACACAGCAGAAACCTCTGTGTCCTGCTGGTGCCATCGTGCTATGAAACGGGCTTTGAGGGATTACTGTAATCTGCCTCATTAATTAATAAAATCAGAGCTGAAAGTGTGGTGTTTAGTACATGTTTGAAGCATTTTTCACCATGAAAAAAAATTCTTCGTCCTAAATGATGAAAGGAAACAACAGTGTTGATATGTGCGCTGCAGCACAACTGTCCCTCTCTTGCTGCAGGATGCTCCCCAAAATCCAAACAAGCTCAGATTTTCCTGAACGTGCTCAACTGTCTGCACCAGGCCCCTCGAAGTCCTCTTCAGGCAGCATCCCCTGGAAATACACAAAGTGAGAGTTGCAGTAGACTGGAGGTTTGTTCGGACAGGCCTGCACCTGCTCCGGTTTCTGGGAGGTGAATGGATTGGGTCCGCTGTCCCTGATGTGCATCTCCAGCTCCAGCAGGATCTCCAGTGAGTACTTGAGCTCCATCTCACTGTGGGATGACAAGAAGAGATGACGAAGGAATCAGTTTTAACTTTCATTATCCTCCCGAGATGCTCATGAGGGACTAGACACCTCTTCACAGACACCTACAAGAAAACTGTGGAGGAGCTGCATCAGCGGCAACATCTTGCTAGTTCATCTAGCTCCACTCTACAGGGGGAGTTTGCTGAGAATGCCTGCAACAGAAGAAACTAATCTTTTCTTCATGTCAGCCTTGGTACAAACTGAGGGAAGGAGTGGAGTGTGATCTGGGTCTCAGACAACTATGCCGAGACAAAGGACTGTGTGATGAGGTCAGCCAGGTGAGGAGCTGGGAGACAAAATACTATACGTGGCTGAACAGACCACAAAGTAGGTGCAGTGTGTTGTTTTATATTCATCAGTTCCAGCGTCTCTTTCTGGAGCCAGCAGATGGTATAGACATTGCCTTAATGAGGCCCTCCGGCACAAAGAATTTCAAATATTCACTATCGCTCAGAGGGCAAGACATATCATTATCTTTGCTGCAAAATGTGAAACAAGTTACCAGAGATAGAGTAATGTGGCTCACCTGTACACGGTGAAGAAGGAGGGGATGTTGTAGTCTCTGAGCAGCAGAAGGGTGGGCAGCCAGCCTTGTACCAGACCCTGGTTGGCATGAAACCCTGAGGTAAAACCAAGTTAAAAAGAAAAAAAAACTTAGCAAGGTGCATATCAGAGGTTCTCAAACAGATATGACCAAAGAAAATATTCCTTGTCTGGTGGTGAGAAAACACCAACCAGGGCATCGATTTTCAGTTAAGGAACTTGTGCAACCAACATATTATTAGAATTACATCTGTTAAAGTTACGGTTTTCAATTTAACCCCTAAAAACTCATCTCTGCATGCCAAAATAAGATATCCATCCATCTATTATCTATACACCGCTTAATCCTCTGTAGGGTCGCGGGGGGACTGGAGCCTATCCCAGTCGACTCAGGTCGAAGGCAGGGGACACCCTGAACAGGTCGCCAGCCTATCACAGGGCTACACATAGAGACAAACAAGCACACTCTCATTCACACCTACGGACAATTTAGAATAATCAATTAACCTCAGCATGTTTTTGGACTGTGGGAGGAAGCCGGAGTACCCGGTGAAAACGCATGCACAGGGAGAACATGCAAACTCCGCACAGAAAGACCCCAGGGCGTCCTGACCGGGGCGCAAACCGGGGATCTTCTAGCTGTGAGGCAACGCTGCTAACCACCGAGCCACCGTGCAGCCCAAAGTAAGATATGTCTAAGTTATTTTTAACAATATAACACTTTAATGCGTTATATTGTTTTCAGTGTAACTGTACACTTTTTTTAAATGTGTGGCTCTACGAAGTCTCCACCTCTTTCTCCACCCACCTCTCCCCACTGGCTGCTGGGAAGTTGAAGTATTGTAGCAACTCTAGTGCACATCTTCAAACCTGAAACTGATTATTTCTCTCACGATGTGTCTTCCATCATATTAAAAAACTTACGGACATGTTAACAAGGTAAACGACTTGATTTTAAGCCATTTAAAGCTAGTTGTTTTGTCACTTGTACAAGCGAGGACAAGATGTGAACACAATACTGACACATTAACACCATTTATGCTCCAAACTTCTTTGCAGACACTTGCTCATTTACACACCTACATTGTTCACTAAGTGAGTGATACTGAATGATGACTGTGAACAATTATTATTAGGATAGCTTTAGATAATTAAGTTAAGGTGGTAATGGTAACATGACAAATAATCTTTAATAGGACAATCAGCGAGTTTATTTATGACTTCCTAAACAGTGCAAATCGGCCTACAGAAAATGTATTTTTGTTTTAGCTTGACTACCCGTTGCTATATTTTGGTAGTTACTCTAACAATCAGAGAGGTCACGTACTATATGCAGCCTACTTATAACTGCGAATATCCTGCTCTGCAGTTGTGAGACTGAAAACTGATACCCAATATCCCTCCTCCTTCTGTTTTGCTCTCCACTTCCCTCTCATATCTCGGGGTGAAATATGTGGCCCTTTAACTACTAAATGCTCCACCCTAAAAATGAGTCAGCTGAGAGGCGCTGACACTAAAAACCTCTTGAGCTGTTTATCACCATTCCAGTCCATACAAGACTGACAGAGGAGAAAGTCTGGCCTTTTTTTTCCCCCAGCGAGGTGAAGATCGAACAGATTACACTTGATAAGTCTCCAGCTGGCCATGTCGTTCTCCTTGTTAGCTAGAATGTATCTGATTCCGGGCTTTTCTAATTATCAGTCAATATGACAAAAGGGAGTCTTGCTGCAAACAAGCGGACCTTATTTACAAACTTCAGCTGAACTTGCAAAAGCTTGTTCCGACTTAAAACTCACGCTGTTCCAGCTGGAAATCTGTGACATTCTCGCTCAGTCACAGAGTCGATGCACTGCAGCAGTCCGGTTATATTTAAGAGGGGTTGGGCACATAATCCTGCAGCATATTAACTGACAGATGTCACTTTTCTCTGACTCGGGTTTATATCACTAGTATGTTGTGGGGTTTTTTTGTTTTTTTTTTGGAGCAGCAGGATACGGGGAAAAGTTTGCCCTTCAGCCAGATTACTGAGATTCAAGCCACCATGGCAGCAAATACAGTAAATCCATCCAGCTTAAGTGTCCTTGAGTGAGACAAAAACCAGGCGAGCAACAAACAGAGAATATCCCAAACATTAAGGGAAAAGTATGTACGTGAGAAAAGCATTTATTAAAGCTTCAGCTGTTCTGCAGCACTTGTGTACTCGCTGTGTGTGTGTTTGCAGAGGGCGGACTAAGAGCATGCCATAAACGCAGCGAATAGTGAGTCCTGTGATACTGGCACACAGATGGTATCATGTTATCCACTTTCTGGCACGAGTCAAACTGCAGGAAAAAGGGGGGATTTTGATTTGAATAATGCATACTATGATATCCCAGAGGTTACACTTCTCATCATGATAAAACATTTAACAGGGAGTAAGTGGTTAGAGGTTTAGACCTTCAGGAGATAAGGTGACAAAGAGAAGCTATAGTCTGACTGTTAATGACTGCAATAATTGCCTGGCGCCCGTGTGAATTCGGGCCATATGGTGGCTAAAGCTGATAATACAGTCGACTTATTTTGCTTCCTGATCTGAGACAATCTGTTCTAAAGCTACGTGTAAAAGCAGTGTATTCCATGGATATCAAAAAGCAAGCTGGACATTGTGTTTGCATTCACGAGGCACCTGTTTTGGGACTCTATCTCTCTGTGGATGACGTTACGTAGCCCACATCAATCTCTTTTGTGAAAGCTGACAGTTGGCATCACCTCCTCTCTCCTGATCTCAAAGGTCAATGTCTCCCTGTTTCCCTTGTAAATCTGTTTTGTCTGGTAGCCTCCCCCCCCTCAATTCTCTCTCTCTTGTGACTTTCACACACACACAAACACCTTCTTTTCTATTCCTTTCGTCATGCTGCCTGCCCTCCTATCACTTAAATAGTGTCATAATGCAGTGCTCTGCCAGCTTTGCAGTATGAAATGCAGCCAGGCTCTCAGGCAGTTTACTCGCAGGATGACTGATTCCCATATATTTAGCTCCAGTGGAGCCTGCAGTGATAACTGAGCCAGGGGTTGTGGGTACATTTGGGTCGGGGCTTTGCTGCTGATTTACAGGTTAAAGGGTCAGATAATAGATTCAGTGGGAGAGCTCAGGAGGTGGAGGGTTATATTGCCACTTTAATGAGGTGGTTCTCAGTGAGAGTGGATAGTTAGGTGTCAAGACCTTCACTCTGACAAGCTATTTCCAGTTGGCCTTTGTATGATAGTCAATAAAGTATTAACTAATCCAGCAAAAAGCGATTTAATTCCATCAGAACATTGTTAGACCTCAGACTGATTCAAATTGGTCATTTTGCGACCCACTATGGGTGGGTTGCGGGGGGCTGAGCTTCCACTTTATGACGCAGCTTACTGACATTATGCTGAGTCCAGTGATCGCAAGCCAAACTCTTTCCCAGCTGCTCCCATTAATCACCCAAATCCCCAATAAAAGCCTGGCGCTAATGAATAGGCCAGATCTAGTGAGTTACATGTCTCCTACTTTCTCTGTTCTCTGAAAGAGGCAATTGTCAGATGAACATAAAGGAAGACAAGTCACTGCTTCTCGAAGACAGCTGACCACTTAAGCTAAGCTGTTTCTATTCATAGCTGCAGTGATCATTATAGTCTTTACTGCTTGATTTAAAAGCATTTTAGGTTCGGGACTCTCCAGATTTTTGCAATCACGTCTCAGACGTCCTTTTTTTCTGTATGCTCATGTCTGGCAGGTAGTTCTGAGGACATACCAGGATGAAACCCAACCACCAGGTCTGGTTTTGCGGCTTCGTCCCTCTCCACCACTTCCTCCCAGAACTGGTGGTAGAGGGCCTTGTAGGCGCTGATGTAGACCCTCTGCTTGGGGCCAAAGGAACTGAGAGGGGGCCTGTTGATGGGGCCGTCCACCACCTCTGGTCCCACCATCACTATCTCTATACCCTGATGCCCAGGAAACATGTGGTTCAGCTCATCGTAGTCAGTCAGTCTTGCTCCCATGGTCTCATTGTGGGATGCCCCTGCTAGGTGGATAGTGAGTGGTTTTGCACATGGGTCCAGACCAAAGCGTTGTACAGCCATCCCAACTGTGAGGACTCGAGACAGGAACTCGCTCTGAATTCGCCAAAGGGACTGTCGCAGGTCATCGTCATCGGGCCTAGGCCTGCTAGCGTTTTTCCAAAGGCTTGCCATGTGTGTACCAGATAAGATGGTATCCAGACATGGTGTGAGGTTCCCCTGCATGGGAAGCCAGTCGTCCCAGTTCTTCACCTCAGCAGTTGACTTGCACCACTTCTCTGTGGGGAAGGGAAGGTCTCCTGTTGAGGTGGTAGATTTATGAGACACAAATTTGAAGATACACATTAAAGTCATTTCTGTCTGTCAAGTTCACGGGGTCTTTCAAAAGTGAGAGTTTCAAAAGCTGAAGAACTTTAATTAAAATTTCAAAAACGCACCAATATTACACTGTGCTTTTCTCTTTCTGTCTCTCAGGCATTTAATTTCTGCAGCTAAGCTTTAAAATATGCCATTTCATTACTGTGATTTCTCTGTTTTGTTAACTCAAACAGCCATTCGGGCGAATTTTAATTTGGTCGACTCTGCTTTTTTCTTTTCTCACCAGTGAACATCAGCCACTCCACTAGTCTGTCAATAGCCACCAGTCGCAAAGTCTTGCAGACCTTTTTGTGCTGAGGCCAGTCCTTTTTCTGACAGTCCTTTGTGCAGTAGTACACATTCAAACACCTGTCGGAGAGAAACGGGATAAAGTAACACAGTGAAAATGGAATAAGAGAAAAAAGAAAGGCAGGAAAACTAACAAATGGTAAACAAAAAGCCCAACTTTAATTGAAAAAGCTGTGTGTGTTCCTCTTTACATCCCCAAGCTATTATGGGTTTTTGATTGAATTTTTAGCCATGGTAGCTAATAGCATCTAGGGATTGCAGTCTGTCAATCTGTCTGTTGGATGGTCAGTCAGTTCACTAGTTTGTTTAGGATTGGAATTTCTTGACAAGGGATTGCTGTGCGTGTAATTTTTAAACTGATAATGAAGATCCCAAGAGACTATATGACTTTGGTGACCTTTGACCTTTCAGCTACCACCAATAAGTCAAAACTAAAGTGTGCCCAATACTTTGGTTCATGACCAAATACCTGGTAAACTAATGTCATTCTATTCAGGAGCCGTAATACTTTGGGTTTAGTACCAATTAGCAAATTGCTACTGGCAAGCTAAGATGTTAAATCTGGTAAACATCATACCTACTAATAATTAGCAGCATAGCATTAGCATAGCATTGGCAAGATCATGCTAGCCAAAGACAAAAGGGTGAAACCCGACACTTAAAGAATCTCAAACAGAAAACTATGGGACACTTCATTTCTATAGAAAGAAAAAGAAAGAGAAAATAACCTTAATTGTCACGAATACATTTTTTTTTAAAACGATATTGTTAAATGTTGTTTTCGCATATCCCAGATGTGCTCAGAGTGCAGGGTCAGCCATGGTACAGTGCCCCTGGAGCAGGAAGGGTTAACAGGTTTGGGCTTCAAATATTTTGTAACATGACTTAAAAAATCCAACAGTATACATGCTATCTAGCTTCTTTTTAATTATACATTTGCATGAATTGACTGTCATCACTGTCAAGCCACAGAATAGCCTGTAAGCTGATTTGTTTTTCCAACATTATGTCACACAGTGCGGTTTCTCCAAAGTCCACAGCAAAAGTTAAACTTTTCAATGCATTCGAGGCAAATTCCAGGAAAAAAAAATGGGAGGAGGAGTTTCGCAAGCATGTCGTAGATCACAGAGACTCCCATAGGAATGAACGTATTTAAACTGACTCAGGTACGTACACAGGGATACGATGAAATGAGGCGTAACAATCAAATTGGCACAGTGTCGTGAAACTTTGTGAATGCATCACAAAAGTAGAACTGTTAGGGGACTAATGCTATTTAAACCTTATTCTGGGGCAAATCCACCCTCTTTTAAAAGCCGTATTTGCCAGATTTTACTGACGAGTCTATCCTTGCAGATTTTATGTCTCATTGAAACAGCAGTTATGGCTCTCTCTCCATTCATTTAGATGAGGTATAACTGCCCAGAGGCATTACCAAGATAGGTACTGAGTGGCGAGACTTTCCTACAAGTACTTTGATTTAGCTCAGAGTCCTGCAGCTCCTAGCATGAGTCCAGACTCCAAGTCTTGCTTTGCTGCAGGACAAATGGAGGGACAAAATGTCTAGTGAAGGTATACCGGTGAAGCATGCAGGAGGGGAAAGTGCCTAAAATGCTTTTCTCACTTTTCAGATGTTTGATGCTAAATAAAGCACCGCTATGAAATTACCAAATGAGCTCAGGCCCTCGGAGGGGCAGTAATGTATATCAAAATGACTTCTTTATTATTAGACCATCTGCTCCAATGATGTATATGTACAAGGGAATAAATAGCAAATTACATTATTGCAGAAGCAGTCCTTTGACCTTCTCATTCGTGACAATGAAGATGAATTTCTGTTCTGCTTCAGACAACTGCAGGCAAAAATAGTTGCAGTAGGTAGATGCTGGAATTTATTACTGTTTACGTGACCCCTTTATATGGATGTGGCCTTTAGGTTGTCACACAGTTCAGGTGATGAGGTAATGTATCGGATTAAAGGTCTGACAGCCAGCAGCAGTTGGTGCAGTGAGAGACGTATATTACTTTACCTTGCAATCATTCGCAGCCTTCGAGGCACCCTGATTTACATAAAATCATTTATCAGCCACCATGTTCGGTCATGGTGCACTTTGTGTGCACTAATCCTCCAAAAGAAGCTTATAAGCAGGCAAAGTGAGTCAAAACAAGGTGAGAAAACAGACTTTGGAAGTCGCTGCAACTTCTGCGGCGATTTAAAATACAGAGGAATGTGAAACAGAATAAGAAGTAGGAAGGTGTTAGAAAGTCAGCACCATTAGATTGTTGGTGATAATTCTGATGTCAGGGTCTTGAGGGTTTCACTTGTCAGCATTTTTGTGTTTTGTCTGCCTAAAAGCCTGCTGCTGCTTGTAAGTTTATTGAGAGAGGCAGTGGCAGCTGAGAATTTCAAGGGACCGCGCATGCAAGACGCTGTGTATGAGTGTGTCTAAATCAGAGACAGAAAGAGGGCAACAGAGGAAGAGACAGCCAGAAGAAAAATGAGGCACAAAAACAATGAAATGCAGCAGACTCTATTCCACTACTTATTCTCAATACACCCCTTGAAATACACCCCGTGATGCTGTGACATTATGAACTGCATTAAGCTGCTCTTAATAAGTTGCAGAGTTGCAGTGGGATGAATCACAGTCTGGGGATTTAGTTATATTTGCCATTGGCCATTGTCCACCTCTGTAGCACTGTCCACACTTTGATGGCTTATCATTCCGCCACTGATACAATGACAACTGGTAATGCTTTACACATAACAGCTAATGGACACCAGCATCAAAACAACATCCTGCTTGTGTGATGACAGAGCCTACCAGACAATGGTGTTGGTTTCAGCTCCCTAAAATATACCGATTGTCAACAACGATTAGCGTTAATCATCATTAATGCAGAATATTGTAAATCGTGAACTAACTAGTGATCTCTGCAGTCATTCTCAAGCCTCCCTCTTCACTTGCGGCTTTGCACTCACTTCACACAGCGTTTCAGGGTCTGTCCCTCGGCGAGATGTTCTGGGAGTTTGTTGCAGCCGGTGCAGAACTTGAAGGTTTCCTCCATCTTCTGGAACATCTCCTTGTAGTTGCGGAATGAGATTCCTTTCGCCTTTCCCTCAACAGCAGCCCTTATAAGAAGCAGACACTCATCATTTGACAAGTAAGCCTCGTGTTCTTGGTGGAATTTGAGATACTGATGTAACACAAAGAGGAAGTTTTGAGAGTATAGAACAAACCAAGTTATTAGGAGCCACTATATGTCAGTGTAGCCAATGATAACATACGACATATTAACTAACCTTAGCTGGAAATTAAATTTGGCTGAGTAAGATAAAACAAGTACAGCACCATCTTCAACAATGTTAGCTCTAAGGTAATATTAGTAGTTTTTACCTGTAGTCTCCATAGTCCTTCATATTGAGCTTGTTTAGAATCACCTTAGAGAGTCCAGGTACATTGGAGTCCAGAGAGTAAAAGCCAGACTGGTCAGAAAAGACGCTATCAGTCCCCGGACTGTAGGACTGTGGGAGTGCTGGGATCTGGGATGCCATGTTGAGGCCTTTGTGTCCTACTAGGAAAGAAATGAAGCTTTAAATACCCTTAATTTTATACCAAACACCTACAGTATCACTGAATGCAGATAGATAGAGCCTGATTTATACTGGATATTTAGAGCTGATATTAGTTCTAGCGTGTAAGAAATACTGATATCAAGACACTTGCTGATATTGTATACACCAGTCAGGCATAACATTATGACCACCTGCCTAATGTTGTATTGGTCCCCTTATGTGATCAAAAATGCTCTGAACTATTGGGCATGGAACAAAGGGCTTCTCAGGGTGTCCTATGGGGTCTGGAACCAGGAAGTTGGCGCTGGATCCTTTGGGTACTCTGGATTGTGCAGTGGAGCCTCTGTCAATCCAACTTGTTCCACTGCATCCTGTTGATGCTTGATCAGAATGGGGTGTGGAAAGTTTTGAGGTCAAATCAACATGTTGGGCCATTGTCATGTTCCTCAACATGTTCCTGATTGTTTGATGTTGTTGCCAGGCGGTAGGGTGCATTTTCCTGCAGGGATAGGCCAGTGACATTTGGGATTTCCATTTGCATGAGGGAGTGTGTTTGTTGTGGGACAATGTTTATTTGGGTGTCTAAGTCTCATCAACACGGATGTCAAAATCCAAGGTTTTCCATCAGAACACCACATAGTACCAATATGATCAATGTTAGTCACTTCACCTGCCAGTGGTCAGAATGTTGTGGCTGACTGGTGTATAAGTAAAAAAGAGTTGAGGTCATTGATTTTTTAAAGGCTCTAGCAGTGCATTTCACAAACTATTTAGTTACACTACAAAGCTTGAATCTGCACCACTGACTGCTCATCAGGGGTACCTGCTCTGCTACATGTGCTGCAGACAGTATTGAGTTGTTTAATACGGGAGCTGAAGCTGCTCTACTGACTTATGTGATGACACTACCCTAAGCATGTTTTTTTTCTGTATTATGTTCTGTCATTCTTTGCATACCCAACAACATGCAATATCAGCCAACAATATCGGCCAACCACTATATTGGTCGTGCTCTGCTTAACACTCCCATAAATCTTCTCTTTGTTGACTCCTGTGGTTTGAATCTTCATTTTTCTGCAGTGATGTACAAGTGCTACTACAACAAAGCACACTTTTGACCATATCCAACAGTGGTGCTTGATGTGATCAGAGTTTAAAATGGAAGCAGCTAAATCTGAACCTGACCAAGCTTTTGTTGGATTACAGTGATGTCATCAAATACATGCAAGTGCATATTACTTACAGGCTGCTTTGTAACTCAAATGTTTTGTTCATGATCATGACAACAAAAGAAAAAATAATTCCACTCTGATTACTGTCAAGAGTAAAAAATATCTTGCCAGGAATAATTTTAACTGCTGCACAATGTACTGGAGTCTGATAAGCAGTGTTAATGCATCACTGTAATAACCTTACATTTTTATGTACTGCACTAATCTAACACATTACCGTTCTTAAATTCAGCAGTCAAATTAAATGTACTAATCAGCTACACTTACAGCTTGTATTTTGAGGTAGTACAGTTTACTGCCTCTGCAAACCTTGATTTTCTCAGCCATGCAATTGAGCCTTATGGCCACATTTCTCTGTGATGTGCTCTTCCGGCTGTTTTTCACCAACTGTGCTGCTGGCTGTGTGATAATACTTCATCAAAGAGCGTAAAAGCAAGATCTTGTGTATGTCCTCTGTATTATGGTAGGGATTTGTATTGATTTGTGGACATATGTAAGGCTTAGCACTATATTGTTAACTTGCAATTATGTGACAATGCAACTCAGGCGATGTTGCAACAACAATGTAAGAACGGAGTGAAAAATGACTTTCAACCAGGAGTGAATAGGTAAAGAAATGCATTCATTTTTCATAAAAGTAACGAGGAATGTGTAATACACAAGTCTCAGCCTCTGAAAATTGAAGCTAGTGTGAGAGTGCCAGAAACTGCAGTTCCTCAAATGTCCACTTGAGGCTGCCTGCAAAAGCGAGTCAACCCCCTTAGATCTTCCATGTTTAAATGCCCAAATATACAGCAGAAACAAACATATCTACAACCCGGTGCAAAAACAGCCTTGGTCTCTATAGCTAATTTCCCCATTCCTGACTTGCGTTAGGGAGATGAATTTTTATACGACTCACTCATTTCAGTTGCGTTAAGCCTTAAAGTTGTGCATATTTTGGCTGAGAAATGCTGCTTTGAGTGACAGGTGGGGGCCATGACAGGACAGTCCATGGCCCACCTCAGCTTCACTCACACTCCCTCTCTTTGCTCATTTTTGGATTAGGTGGGAGTTAAAAGAAGTCAGGCACTGCCAAGATGCCGACAGCCGGAGCCACTGCATTACTTTCTTTTTTGCATAACGAGCCCAGCACTGCTGATAAGCCATTAAATCCACGGATCTGTCACTCAAACTGCACCTGGATTGTATTTCATTATTTTACTGGTACCTGATTAAAAAACACCCCCAACAACATAGCTCCCTTTGGCTTTTAAAAACATCTTATCTGTTGGTTTACAGTCTTCGAGCCTGCTGACAGACACAGAGCAGAGTCAGTGGGACGCGAAGGGGAAGGGAATAAGAACCCTCCCCATCAGTTCAGGCTGGCAAATGAGAAGAAGCAGGAATGGCGCTGTGGATCACACAGGAGTTATTTTGCACTGCGCACCCAACAGCCAGACAACACACTGCAGAGATGTCCACTGCTTTCAGAAGACTCCAGACAGGCTTTGAAATTCTACGCTTGACCCACAAAAGCCATATCAAAACCGATGTTGACGCTTTAACACACAGTCAGACGCAAATACACACAGTGGGCTTCTCCCTATTATCAAGTAGGAATAGGATATGAGGTTTTCATCGAGCCAAAGCTGCACAGATTCCTTCCTATTATACATTGTGTTAATCTCGAGGCAGACGACGGTATCTTTCCTCGACATATCTGAAATAGTGCGAAGAAGAAACACAGGCTAAAGACCTGGACTGCCTTTGTGCTTTCAAATACGCCCTCTCTCCCACACAAACACTCCAGCCTGATGGCCTTGATGACAGAAACCCTCATGACAAGAGGATCCACGCAAATCTCAGACAAGCCGAGGCTCCATTCGGCATGTTCTTGGAGGTGCGTCATTGTGTCCCTGCCCTTGACTGAAATCCTCCGTCCCCACAACCCGTGTACTACCCCACCCCACCCACTCCGAGCACATCACATGATTTATTGACTTGGCCACACAAGAGGAAAAGTAAGAAGGGATGGAAATGTGATCATCTGGTGGTGGTCCGCATGTCTCTGTAGCACACATGCCTCCTTCAGTCTTTCTTTAGATGTTACTGGATGCCTAAGTTGAAGACTAAAACGTTTAAAATTATGCATGTCTGCAAGAGCCCATAACCCTTTCATCATATCTACCTTTCTTTAAATTATAGCAGAATTCAACCTGGCCTTGACAACATTCTAACTTGCAGCAATTCAACTCTAATCTTACGAACAGTACTTTATACTCAGAATGCTCCTCATTTTCAGCTTCACATAAGCCCCCTCAAAAAAAAGTTTTCTTCCACTTAAAGGAACTCTGTATCTTTTCAATTTTACATAGTGATGCCAGGGAGTAATTTAGCCTTATCATGTCTGCAGACAAAATTAAAAGGCTTATATCTAATTAGTTATTTCCTATCTACAGAGCACCGGGGAAGCACAGGGTTGGAAATGAACAGCTTTCCCATAAGAGGGCAGGTTTTCACTTTTCTCTTCACACATATCTGACCGTGACCACAGTTTGGTTTTTAGGATAGCGCTGCATTGTTACATTTTCACCCTGCCTTGCCATGCACAAGAAGAAAAAGAAGAAGAAGAAGAAGGAGAAGGAGAAGGAGAAGGAGAAGAAGCCGCCTCAGGTATGTCACAGAGAGAGATGTTTTAGAGGTCGTACCTTTGGTTCCAGATGAGCAGAGAACCTTCTAGATGAGTTTTCTCGTTTCTGGATAAAGAAAGTGACTGACAGCTCTTTGTGCTGAATGTCCCCCACCTGATGGAGCCTTCCTGGTGTGCTTGTAAAAGTTCCCCCTGCAGAGCCAAAGTATGACAAGGCTGGGTTGGGGAGTACGTAGTGCTCCAGTCATCTGAGGTTAGGGGGGGACTACCGAGTGGGAGCAGGGTGGGTTAGGGGAGGGGGGTTTGCCTTGGAGGAAGGTAAGAGCCAAAGACAGGAGGACTGGAGGACATTTTTAGAAAAAGAGGGGAGGGGTTGGAGTGAAAGGGGAAGTAGCTGGAAGTTGTGGAGAGAAGTGAATTAGGCACTTGGGAGAGGGAGAGCTACATCTGTCAGCCATAACATTAAAACCACCTGCTGAAAAACATGTTTGTCCCCCTCATGCTGACAAAATAGACTTTTGAGGGCATTTCAGGATTGTTCCAGTGCATCATGTGGATGCTCGCACAGACTGGGATCTGAGGAGTTTAGAAATCAGGTCTTGGTTGTGTTCCTTGAGCATTTCCTGGCATGTCCTGCTCAGGGAGGTCACTGCCAAGAGAGGGCGGATGCTTGATCTGCAATCATATTAATATTACGCCCACATAAATGCCAGAATCTAAGGTCTCCCAGCAGATCACTGCATCAGAACAAGACGATCAACGCCGCTCACTTCTCCTGTCACTGGTTTTAATGTTGTGGCCGCCCAGCGTACACATATCAGAGAAATGTTCTGAGAGATTTCCTGCAAAAAATGCACTCAGCGAGGAAGTGGGAGTCCCGAGATGAGAGGAGGCACATCACAGGCCAGGAAATGAAGAGCCAAGAGGAATCAGCGATAACAAACACATCAGCGAGCAGATCTGCGGAATCAATAAAAGTGCAGTAAACAAGTGCATGTATCCATGAAAAACAAGCTTGATATGTAAATATATCATCCTTTCATGAGTATGTGGTTTTTCCTCGGAAATATCTGCAGCTTGAAGAGGAAGGAACATTTAATTTCTTCGCTGAAAGTTCAAACTTCTGTGTACTTGTCAGGAACTTCAAACATCTCCTATAAAGAATGAAAATGAATCAGGTGTTACTTTTTCCAAGAATGAACAATTCCAAGTTTTAATTTAAAAAAATTTATTTGGTCCATTGGAACCTGAGATTGAAAATTAAACATACATATGTTTGTACACATATACTCACACCCCCCCAAAAAAGATCAATAAAATATATATCACATTCGTCAGAGTTCATTTTTTTCAGCATTAGGTTACTTTTTTTGTTTGTTTCTACTATCATACTTTCAGTTTTTTTTTTTATAAGTTTAAAAGGGTCAGCTGATTTTTTCCATTTTTTAAATCTTTTGTGTGACTTAAGTTTGCAGTCTGTACAATATACAGGGAGGGAAACTGGACAAAGGAGAGGAGAAAAGGCGTTTGCGTTGGCTGGTCTGTCACTGACCACTTCTTCTCTGGCTGTTGTCTATTCAGCAGCAGGGGGCGCCCCTAAAGCACAGAAGAGCCACCAACAGGACTTAACAGAAGAGCAGTGGGTTCATACGACACCAGCAAGAGCCAAAAAATGACAATGATGACAAAAAAAAAACACATAATATAAAACAAAAATAAAAGAATCTCATGTAAATGTAAAGTGATCCAGCTTCATTTTGAGGTGCCTTTGTCTTTGCAGGTGTTTCAGTGCAGGTTCATTTCTGGTCAAGCAAATTCCCTCTGGGCTCAAAACTACAGCCACAAACGATCACATTCCTTTATCTGTCATTCATCAGCTCAGTATTCAACAGTATTCATTAGAAAACAGGCCTGCAAATCACTTGTACAAATAAATTAGACACTGAATTCACAGCTACTTGGCTGCGACCGCGCACACACTCACACAGGGCAGACAGGCATCGCAAAGTGGTCATTACACAGGATGTTTCTTTGGGAAAAACATATTTACAGTTGCTTCAGGTTTCATTAAAGAAACATTACACTGCTGTAAACTCTTAAAAAATGTCCTGAAGATGACATGAAGTACAGCCGACTATCGAGTAGACTGCAATATGCTGACAATAAAAGGGACAATGCTTATGAGTGGATTCTTGTTTCTACAATGATCTTGACACAAAATGTAACCTAGTTTCTACTGAACGATCATTAATAGTATGAATGCTGCAGGGTTTTTTATCACCAGTTTTCAAGTTTTTCCTCATTTCACTACATATTAATAAGACATCAACTTTTACTTGAGAGAAGTCTCCCACTCCATTCTGTTACTGTAGTACCGCATTAATCTTTCCCCTCTCTCTCAGATGAAACATCTATGTTGCCATGGTGAGGACTGAAAGATCCTCAGTGAATCAGGAGTAATGGCTTTGACACTGGAGAAATTGGAAAGAACAGGTGGGTGGGGCCCTAAACAAGGACCTACATGGAACAGCTACAAGCAAACCATCCAGTGAAACAGCGCAGACGAAACTGGAACAGGACTAAACTATTTTCTGTGTCACAACATGTCTCAGGGGTCTCCTCTGTCTCCTGTTATGTGTGCACTGAGTCTGACAAAACGGTAATTTGTTGTTTCACGAGGGCTCCGTGTTGCTGCTAACATGCTGTCAGTGTATTCTTTAGGGAGGACGGCCCAGACACTCACACTACACCCAAATAAACAAAAGTGGTCCCCGACCTCCCAAAGTAAACTCAGCAGCTCCTCTTAAGAGCTCCCCTATGGCAAACAGCCACTAGCTCCTCTAGAACTCTCTAACATGTAAATCAACACACTGGTAAACTAATTAAGTGTGAGGAATAGATACTAATTGATCTTCAGTACCAAAAAAGATAGACACAAATTGTGGGGTGTTGCAGCAAGATGTGACATCCAGAGGCAGGAGTTGCTCCCCAAGTGTTAATTTGTGTGTAAAGTGACTTCTGAAGTGGACAGGAAAAGCCAGTGTGCCTGAGGGGTCAACTATAAAGTAGCTCATGTAATGCCCTGCCTCCAGCATTTAGACCCCAAACTGAGACTGAGTGAGAATGAACCAAAGCAAACATGAGAAAGGAGCTCAGTGGTTGTTTCTCTGCAGGGAAATAGTAAAAATTGTATGTTAGTCTTTGTAAGCTTTAAAGTGGGATTTATGTCTCAGTTTTTCACCAGATAAAACCTCCTAAACACAACACTATTCTCCACAGGGCAGGAAAATGTGTCACCTCTTAAACCAGAAACACACAGAGAAAACAGAGAGAGATGCTATACCAGCTGTTTGGGCTCCATACACCTGCCACAACATCAGCTTGAGGTTTCACTTGAATCCAACTTGCTGTATAAATCATAGGTTTGGTCCTGAGCTAGAGAGTGTGCTAGACAGCACTGTGGGGATGACGTAGAGCAGGGACAGACAGTACTGTATGGATGATGGCTTTTTCTGCAATCTCAAAAACACAAATACAGACAAGGCGGCAACAAACAAGGGTTGTGTATAAAACAAGTAAGACTTATATGGACAAGTGTACATTTTCAAAAAAAGAGCAAACATGTGTTACTGTGAGTAAAATGAGTTGGGTTTGGCTCATTAAGTACCGTACTGAGGATGGGTGGGATAATCTCCCCCACAGAAGTGTCCTGTTTTGTTAGCTGTCTTTGTGGACAACATGGAGAGTAGGGGAACTGTCTGATCGGCTCATAGGCTGTGGGCCGGCGCATGGCTCAGTAGTTTCAGCACTCCACCCTGCCTTTTTGAAGCTCATTGAAAGCAGGGTTGTCTCCAAGCATATGAAACTGAGGGCTGACATCTGTTTCACATACAGCGCTTACTACCAGCTACCAAAACATCCAGAGTTTAAAGTATTATGAACTGGATCTTCTTAGGTGCCTGGGCGAATTATCGTTTTGTGTCCTGGTCACTTCACGTGGCTCGCTTCCCTCATTTCATCCTAACATGGCACATCCACGAGGCATGGGACAGAGCGCGTGTAGGCCGGATGAAAACTTCAGCATTTATGGAGCATTTGAAGGAGAGCAAACAAATGCTGCTCATTTATGCTTTACATTCAAGTGTGCAACCAAAGAAACACACGAAACACATCCTCCTCTATGTTTTAGGGCTCCACACACCACTTGCGTACCTTTGCCTGATTTTCCAGTGGTCTGACAGTTCATTAGATTAGAGTCTGTGTGTGGGACAAAGAGGGCGGTGGTCATAGCGGCCTGGGCCGGTGCAGGCCATCAATGTCTGGGGTGAGCTGGGGGCTGTGGGTGGCCTTGGTGGGAGTCCAGTCCCCCAGGGAGGCCTGGGCAGCCTTGCGATGAGCCAGGCGATGGGTGATGGAGAAGCCGGCATTTCCCTCCAGCTGAGAGAGCACCACCAGCACCTGCCTGCATGGGGAGACAGAGAGCATTAAGAAACCATGGAGCAGCTCAGGGAAAGTCTCCAGTTAGAGGCCTTTCTGGCTTCTGTCAGGGCAGATCAAGCACAAGTGGGGTGTTCTGAATACAAAGTATTTTTCACTTGTGCATTGTGTATGGAGTGGCGAAGTGTATAGACATGGTAGGAAGCATACTAGGCTGAAGAGGGGGGTGAATTTCATTTTGTAGAAAACCTTCCCCAGCATTAAGATTTTCTTTCTTTTCTTCTAAAAAAAACCCGATTGCAATACCACACTATAACTCAAAATAATACGCTTATTGAAAACATAACAATAAAATAGCCTGTCATTTTAGATAAAGAGCTGCTAAATAAATTGCTACTACAGTTATCCATTAAATGAACCTGGCACAGGAGACAGGTCCATGGCTGCTGATGGACTAGAGTACTATAATCTTTACAACCCAACCTGGATTCCTAATAATCAAAATGAATATGAATAACTTTAGATATTATAACAGTTTCTTTTTATCATAGAACTGCTAAGAGAAGATAAAGCTAGAACTGGAAGAAGACAACCTGATTAATGAGTACTTCTGATTCATCCTGTTTTGAAGACATAATGAGGTAATTTGTTGACACACACTGATTAGCCACAACATTAAAACCAGTTTAATATTGTGTAGGCCAGGGCCTCTTAGTGGCACAAAACACAAACTGTGGTATCTGTGGTATCAAGACGTTAGCAACAGATCCTTTAAGTCCTGTTAGCAGCAAGGATGACAATTTTTTTGTTCAAGGACAATAAAGAGCTATTCTATTCATTTGATTGAGATCTGGGAAATTTCCAGGCCAAATCAGCACCTTGAACTCTTTGTCTTTAATGTCAAACTATTCCTTAACAATGTTTTCAGTGTGGCAGGGCACATTATTCTGCTGAAAGAGGCCACAGCCATCAATATACTGCTGCCATGAAGGGGTGTATGTGATGTGCAACCATTTTTAAGTAGGTGGTACATGTCAAAGTAAAAAGGGTTTGTCAGCAGAACATTGTACAAAGAATTACACTGCCTCTGCTGGCTTTCTTAGCTTTTTTCCATTGTGCATCCTGCTGCCACCACTTTACCAGGTGAATGACGTACATGCACCCAGTCATCCACATGTTCTAAAAGAAACCGTGATTCATCAAACTAGGCCACCTACTTCAATTGCTCCGCTGTCCACTTTTGACACTCAAGTGCCCATAGTAGACGCTTTGAACAATGGGCAGGGCTCAGTATGGGCATTGTGGCTACGCAGCCCCATACACAGCAAGCTTTTATGCCTGTATTCTCCTACACCTTTCTATCACTGCCAACATTAAGGTTTTCAGCAATACTTGCTACAGAATCTGTTCTGTGGGATTAGCCAATGCTTGCTTCCTACAGCATCAGTGAGCCTTGGGTGCCCATAACCCTATTGCCAGTTCATCAGTTGCCCTTTCTTGGACCACTTTTGGTAGCTTCTAACCCCTGCATACCAGAGACAGCCTACAGGACCTGCTATTTTGGAGATGCTCTGATGCAGACGTCAAACCATCACAATTTGGCCCTTGTCAAAGTCACTTACACTTGCCCATTTTCCCTGCTTCCAACATATCAACTTCAAGAACTGAATGTTTACTTGTGTCTAAAACATCCCACCAGTCGACAGGTGCCACTTTAGCAAGACAATCAATGTTCGTCACTTCAGTTGTCAGTGGTTTTAATGTGGTGGCCAGCTTGTTGCCTTTGACTGTGTTATTCAAACCATGAATATAAATAGGATATGATCTTCTGAACACTTAGCTGCTAAGTGCTTTCACCTATGAACTGGTATAATCACAAGTAAGAAAAATATCAGAAAAAAGGACAACGGTATTACAGTGCTAAATGTTTTTATCAAGCAAAGTGGCATAACGCTCTTGTTCGATGGAGAAAATGGCAATAAAAGACATGGCCCTCATGCATGGTGACTTTTTACAGTTTCCCATTATGTGGGCCATAACTCTGGGGTGATAAGGTCCTAAATTTACATTAATGTGAGCAGTTATGTGACGTCTAAAGAAGCTAAATTCAGAGAAACCTAATGATGTGTGAACTGCTACACTATGCTAGACTCTGCAAGTGTGTATCTGCCTACAATAGAGTGAAGAGGACAACGGGGACCAATAGAAGACAAAGGCAGCCATTAACTGTGGTGAGACCAGCCTGAGGTAGATTATTAAGAAATACAGAGCACTAATCCTGTGGGATCGCTGTGTTTACAGAAGTGTGTATGTGAGCTGGATGTTAGCTGCACCTGCACCAAATGCTTTCAGAGCATTTAATCTCTTCTCTTGTTATCTTTTTGGGTTACTACTGTGGTAAAAAAAGAGAGAGACTGTGCTGTATGTCTGAACCTGTGTAAAGGCGGTACACTGTCGATGGTCTTGAGGCTGCCGCGTGTGGACACCACATTGAAGCTGTCAGTGCAGTCACAGGAGACGTGGAGGTAGTACTTGGGGTGGCGGTTTTCCACCACCACGATGAGCCCTGCCCAGCCGTGGGTCAGGTAGTAGCATGTCATGCCCTCACGGCCCTGAGAGCAAACAAGGAAACACAGATGTGTGAGTAGAAAGGAGACACATTCGGATGTTTATGCTCTGTGTACAAACCTCTGACACCCACCATGTGTGCAAAGCTGGCACAGGCGACAGCGAGTGATATTTATTCAGCATAACCAGAACTAAAAAACTGTACCCCTACATATCTTATGATTTTACTGCATTCTTATGTACTGAAGCGCCTATTTGCAGGGAGACTAATACATTTCACTGACAACTGAAATAATGTACTGACTACTATGTAGCTACACCTAAACGATACAGCACCACTCAGGCTGAGCAATACACCTGAAAAACTTATCATAATAAATAATTTCAGTCAATATCGATAATTATTGATCAATTTCATTTGTCTGTTTTTAAATAGGACCTGGATGAAAAAGGTTTAATTTGATTTTAACCACCTTACTTCACTTTACTAAGGTCACAGATAATAATTTATATGGTAGCACAATGTTAATAGCAAGGTAACACAAACAAATAAAAAAATGTAACCCACAAGAACAGTAACGAAGAGCGAAGGGGATCCTTACATGCTTGGAGTTGTTCATTCAACTGATCGCTGCATTTCTGTTTTGTGCTTACATGGTGGTTTGCATCTAAAGCATTGAAGTGAAACTATCAAACATTCTGTGGAATAATTCTCTCATTGTTATGAACTGTCTATCACTGGTACATATCACTTTTTCTTTATCGCTAAGGCCTAGTCACGCCAAGCAGTTTTTTATTAGTGTTAAAAAGCCTTAAAGACAGCAATCTGCATCTAGAATAACAACTCTCCATCTCTCTAACAGTGGCTGCTGATCTCTCTTTTAGGGCTGGTGATTGTAATAAAGCAAATTCAAGCGCAGATAAAATGCTTTAACTGCTGTCATTTCACGTGTAATTGCCCAAGAATACCATCCAGTATCTAAAACGTTCCTGTCAGCAACACATAAATGTGCTCATATTATAAAGTTTTGTTTCCAGGACTCAGGACGGCTTAAATTGTTCATTAATAACCAAATATCTTTATTTAACCATATTGTCAAAACACTGTAAGCCACAAAACAGTGGCTGCTGTCTGCTCACCCCACCTATTGTGAGTGGTGAATTCCAGGAGAGCTGAAGAGCTGAATGATTTAGCAAAGATAATATCAAGTGTTTAAAAAGCTCTGTCATCCTCTAAAATACAAGCCAGTGAGACAGCCCTTTCATGAAAGCGTAGTTCAGAAGAGCCAGAATAATTTGTTTCCTCGGGTTTGAGTGGCTGTGTGTGTGCAAGAGTTGATGTGCTCATACTCGAACGTGTAAAGGCAGAATAGGATTCAGGACTCCGCGAAGAAAATCTAAAGCGTTATCTCAAAGTGGCTTACAGAGTTGCAAGGATTCCCTGGCTTCATTAGCATATACAGTCCAGGCTGTAAGTATTTTGACACTTATACATATTTCATTTTTTTTGTTCTTTAAGCTCTGTGCTTCAGCACATTCAATTTGAAATATAGCAAGTCTCAGCTTTACTTTGAATAGCTTTACATCTATAGAGAGAGAACTGTGTGGAAGATATATCCCTTTTATCACACAGTACCAAACTGCAAGGGTTCAAAAGTAATGGGACACTTGGCTACTAAATGTTTCTTTGGTAGCTGTGTTCCATTCCAATGTTAGCTCATGCACACAAGCATGCTAATACTAAATGCTCACGGGTTTAAAGTTAATTAAGAGTTGCAATTCAGACTGAGTGGGAATTGTTTGTCAATATGAGGAGTAAAAAGGTGACTGTGCAAGTGAAGACAATAATGAGAGTCAAAAACCTCCAAAATCTATCAGAGTATCAAATGTAGTTGGTTGGCAAGAACGAGGCTGTATTTAAAAAGCGAGAGGGCACAGGAGAACTTGAAAAAGGCAAATGATCTGGTAGGCCTTGGAGCACAGGTCTTGAGCAGGAAATTACTTGCATTGTGAGAAAAAAATCCATTTATGACTGCACAGCAAGTTAAGACAGCTCTCCGCGATGTTGGAGAACTGGTAGAGTCAAAGAACAGGAAGTTCTATAAAATGATGAAACTAAAATCTACTTTTATCAAAGGGGTGGAAAGAGGAAAGTGTGGAGAAAAATAAGGGTAAAGCTCATGACCCAAAGCACACATTGTCTGTCAAGCGTGGTGATGCTTCTGTTATGACTTGGGCGTGTGCAGCATGGCTGAGAACGGAACTGGCACACGGGCATTTATTGATGATTTTACTGCTAATGGAAGCAGCAACATGAATGCAGGGGCATTCTGTGTGCTCGGATTCAGTCAAACACATAAAAACTGATTGGAGGACATTTCATTATGGAGTAAGGCTACAATTCAGCCAAATCAACCAAAGAAATCCAAAGAAGAGGTGGAACATCCTTAACTGAGTCAGTCACTTGATATCAGTTTGAATGAACATTCATTTCAATGACTGAAAAACAGGCTGAAGGTGAAGAGACCCCACAACATGCAATGAGTGGCTCCAGTAAAGGCCTGCAAGAGCATCACCACAAAACAGTGTCCAGGCAGTAATTGCCTGCTAAGGTTTTTCTACATAATTGTATGTATAATGATTTAGTTTGTCTTTATGTGTCTTCCCACTTTCTTTGGAACCCCTAATCGTTGAGCACTAAAGCTATAACTACCACTGAGTTTTTTTCTATATTGATATAAACCCATTCAAATTGAAGGTGAGACTTGGCACTTTTTTGCAATATCCATTACCTTGCTTCAAATTGAATGTGCTGAAGCACAGAGCCTGGAGAACTGGACTGTAATATTATAGTGAAGGATGATGAAAGTTTGTGTGTGTGTGTGTGTGTGTGTGTAGGTGTGAGACTGGGAAATGGGAGGACAGAGAAAGTCAAAGCCATTTAACTACATAGTTAGGTGTAGATATTTAACAGAACTACGGGCCGTGTTATTGCAACTTTACGTGTTTTCTTGTTCTGGAGTGAGTGTGTCTCACCTCGTGTCTTTCGCCTTTGTTTTCCGTGAGCAGGATGATAGCATCGGCCAGAGTGGTGGCAGTCGCTTCCACCTGCTCCACCATCACCTGTCGAGAGCTGTAGATGGCCAGGATGTAGCCAGGGAAGTCCTGGCTGGGCCGCCGTGCTGCTCCGCTGGTGGGGCTTGAGACTAGAAAGACATCAGATTAATTGGTTTAATTAATTGAAGCAAAAACAAACATATACCATATGTTTAAGTGAATTGTTCTGTTATCATTAAGCACTGCTTGTGGCAGTTGCATCTGTACACCTACTGGGTGTGGGGGGACCTCCTGTCCCGCTGATATTCATCTGCCAGTGGTTGAAGGCGCAGCAGACAACGGCATACTCCCCTGGCTCCAGCATGACGTCACAGCCGACGAATTTCTTCACCGCTCTCTTGCTGTGGGCCAATAGACGGCCCAGAGTCAGCTTGTTGCCACTACCGAAGGAGGCTCGGAACACCATGATGCACAGGTCCAGTAGGTGGCTGTCTGCTGTGTCAGAGCGCCTGGAGGCAACAAAAAAATACCATAAAAGTTGAAAAGGAAGAAGAAGGAGTGTGTCAGAGGTGAAAAATGCTGATTATTTACCTGCTTCCCTCCTGGAACAGAGCAAACTCCAGCGCTGTCCTCTCCAGCACGGTGAGGGCTGTGACTGTGACCGGCCCGTTGGCTTTGCTGGGGAAGCAGCCTTGTAGTCTCACCTCCTGCCAGTCTGAGTGGATTTTACAGATGTCCACTGAATCAAAGTACCTGTGGGAGGAAAATAAAAGTGAGCACTGAGAGCCTTCTTTAGTCTATATGTGGTACTGACAGCCTATGTGGGAAGAACACATTCTTCTGAGACACAAGCAGTGCGACCAGCTGATCTCAACCCTGAAAGTCTATCTGTATGCATCACAAGCAAGTCTTTAACATTAGCATAGCCTCTGAGGGGGCTGCTGTACAAACACAATTTACCTTGCTAACATATCAGACCTCTTCCTTCAAAGACAGAGCCCCCGAGAGATGTTCTCTTCCTCACTTTCAATCTGTTTTTCATTGTTTCATCACTTCCTAACCTCGCTCTGACAACTGTCTTGCATCGCACTTTTGTCTTCTTGACAATCAGAAAGAAGGGAGAGAAAGAAAAGGAAGGAATGCTGAAGTTTTAGATCACAACAGCCAGATATGTCTGCTGTTGACACCCCTTGCTTTTTAGTGTTTGTGTTCAATGCACCTTTGTATTTGGTGTATCGATAATCAACATCTGTCCTTCTTGTCTACTTGATCAGTTGATTTAAAGCCTTTATTTGTCCAACAAGTTGCCCATTTTTTCTGTATCCAGTCCAGGGAGACACAAGCTGTAGATCTGTCATATAGCACAAAGCTGAGAGATTATTTGTCTGTCAGAGAAAACAATAAACAGGCAGAAGACGGATGGGAGTCCTGCCTGTGCTGAATGCATTTTTCAGGTTTAAGGTGTTTGGGAGGACAGCAACACTGGACTTACTGCAACTCTTATTTTGTTAGAGAGGAGGGACATTAATAACACACAAACACATGTACTGCGCACACATAATTTATCAGTACTAGCCTGGTGGACCTCCACTGATCAGACAATTTGCTGACAGTAAGAAAGAACCTTTTATAGGCAGGTTTAGTCTTGTCCACGACTTCACTTCTGGTAGTGTAAAATCAGGTTGTCTCATTCTACTCATGAGCTGTTTTTGGTGGGAGTCAGACATTATAGTCAAACTTTATACTAGATTTTTTGTTTTTGATTGATTTTAGGGCTACAATTGAGTTCAGTTTTCTTTTAGTTATTTGTAATATTCTATTAGCTTAGAAAAGTTGTGAGGGCAACAACTCTCCATTTTGTTTCAGTTTATTTTCAGTTTTGTTCTAAGTCAAACTGCTACAGGCAACAGTGTTTATTGACATGTACAAGATCAACAGGCTAAGGAAATGGACATTTTATGAAAGGGAGGGATATTCAAACACACAAACACACACAAGAGAGGAACAGCTAGAGAAACACTAGTCAATACTTGTGTATGACTGAATGACAGGATTAATCTAATATGACAAAACATACTGAGAGCCATGACAAGTCTAAGCTTCTGCCTGCCAAATCCCTGGCAACCAAAGCAACCACAAAAAAACCAATTATTCCATAATAACAGCATAGTGTGGAAACCAGTGTATGATGCGCTTGTCAGCAAAACAACAAAAACACTGTCACTCAATGCGGTGTCAATACCAGATGGTCAGTAAAATCCACACAAGCATGAGATTATTAAACCAGCCGTCACATTTAGTACATTATGTGTGTCCATCAAAACACAATTAAAAGGACATTTTGCGGTAACTCACCTGCACTCGGATAACAAACGAGTTGATGGTTGCAATTCTAAACAGCTGGCAGTGGGTAAATCTTTTATGGGCTAAATCCTCACAGGAAGTCATGCATTTTACATTTCTTACAGTGGCAGGTTTGGAATAAACACAAGAAGTGGGTAAGTAAGAATAACACAGACACAGAATTAATGTGAAGTGATCTCTGCAGAAACAACAGCAACGACAACTTCTGCTGACACAATATTCTGGTTCAGTCCCACCTGAAGGCAATGCAATGACATGTAAAGGCCAGTAGGGGGCAAAAAGGTTAACAGGGAATGAGTGAGGGTGAGTACACCATCAGGCACAGCAATAAAACCACTGACATGAGAAGTAAATGACTCTGTTGCAATGTTCTGCTACTAAACCTTTGGTCCTGGCGTTCAGATGGATGCTGCTTTGACACGTATCACACACTGAAAGGACAATGTGCCCCACCGCACTGCAGAAACTGCTTAGCAACAACTCAAGGAACATGACAAAGAGCCGTTGATCCAGCCTCCAAAACTCCCTGGATACCAATCTGGTCGAACAACCATGAGGAAAAGCCTGATCCACTGAAACCCCTTCTACACAACCCTGTGAGACTTGGGGCGGACAACCCATACTACCCAACAAATCTGATGCCTAACACCACAGGGCAACACATGAGGTCCCATGTCCAGAGCTGGCAGCACAAGGTGGACCTATACAATATCAGGCAGCTGGTTTTAATGTCGTGGCTGATCGTGTGAGTAAGTGTGAGTTACATTACTGAGTTTACCCCATCTACCATGAAGCTCAGTTACAGCTTTAAGATACTCTGATGCGCTCCACAAACCAAGGATAGTTTCAAACAGATGCACAATTACCACTAAAAATGTGTTTCTATTGCTGTAGATCATTTTAATGTTGTGTAAATACGATTATTACTTTATAAAGTCAGTGTACTCCATCCAGAAGACGCCCTCGCTGCTGCCGTGAGCCATCAGCTCATGACGGAGGTGCTGAGGCCAGTCTGTCCACTCGTCTGACCAGCTGCCGTTCCAGGAGAAGCGACCCCACGGGTTACGCAGCCGCAGCAACCTGGAGCAGAGTGACAGGTAGGGAGGGAGATAATAGACAGACAGGGAGAGACAAATACAGGAACCGGTTAAAGTGACACCAGCTTTCAGTCAACGCAGCATCCCCATCTCTGCAGACCCGTATTACTCTTTCTATGGATGATTGCCTACATTTTAACAACCCATTTCATTTTACTGCCTCCTCCGTACAGTGAAAAACTTAGGAGGCATAATGGAAAACCATACTGGAGAGTCCTCACTTTCAAAAAAAAGTGCAAGTGGATCGTTGTTTCCAAACTGCTTTTCATCTCCTCAAGCTACTAGCAGGAGGACTCCAACTCATTTTCGATCAGTCGTCTTCCACTCCGATTGCTTTATAGCAGTAAATTACAGTGGCGGTGTGTGCGGCTCTTGAGCAAATTACATCGGGGATTTTTAGGTATTCTCAGCTTCCTTTCAAAGGTAATACAGAAGAAGCTGCCACTGTGTGAACTCACAATGCTACCTCGATCAGAGTGATCAAACTGAACTGGTGCGCAACAGTTCTCAATGGCCACTGGCCCTTTTACCCTTGAGGCACTGAAGAAGTACTTCCACAATGAATGAGGAAGTTTAGAGGTCAAATCAACATGCTGGGCCATTGTCATGTTCCTCAACATGTTCCTGATTGTTTGATGTTGTTGTCATGTGGTGGGGTACATTTTCCTGCGGGGGTAGGTCAGTGACATTTGGGATTTCCATTTGCATGAGGGAGTGTGCTTGTTGTGGAACAATGTTTATTTGGGTGTCTAAGTCTCATCAACATGGAAGTTAAAATCCAAGGTTTTCCAGCAGAACAGCACATAGTACCAATATGATCAATGCTATTCACTTCACCTGTGGCTGATTGGGTATTTAAGAAATGGAGCATTTCTATGAAACAGATAGGCAAACCCATCAAATTGAAGCATACTGTATGATTCATTGCTTTCAACTGACATTTGCAACAATCATTAATGTGAGATTGCAGTGCAGTTGTATTATGCATGTGGTTTAACATAAGCCCCTTATAGACATAAAGTCCTTTCCTTGAATCCAAACATGTTGGTTTAATATCTGAATGAGCATCCTGGTCATTTTAACCTAGAAGTCGTAATGCCAATCTTACAAGGTCAGATGTTGTAGCATTTTCATATCACTTTCAGTGCGGAGCAGGTCTGAACTAGATGCTGTAACAGCTGGGGGATTTGAGAAAGTATTTTTCCCCATTTCAGAATCAATATTCTAACAGAGAGCACAGTTTGTAAGCCAAAATCATGAAACACTGTTCTCATTCACTTAGCCATACAACTTCACACCATTTATAAAGTAAAATGTCAATAAAAACAAAACCTTGCAGTGATTACAACAACAAAGTCGGATTAATAAAACCCGTCAATAATAGATGTAATGTGGGTTTTGACAAAACACTGACAGAAGTTTAGTTTGTTGCTGTGAGCTGTGAGCTTTTTAAATACCTGCAGCATCAGGCAGAATTCATATGAGCTTCTCCAAAGAGAGAGAACTGTACGCATTTAGGCTCAGCTCAGCGGCTCTGACTTCATTAATTATTTCTAATTATAAATGATCCTTGACATGGAGACAGGACGGGTCAGGAACTAATGGCAAGTCACACTGTGTACTTTTCCTCACTTCAGACAGGTGAGCTGTCACACGCATAGTCACAGTTTATCATCAGACATGGACACAATGTTCAGTGTTTAAGAAATCATAAGTACAGCAGACAGTTTGATAAGCCGTTATTAAATTAGATCTACTCTTTTTCATTATTGCCATATACATCACTTGATGTACTATCCAATCTCACATGTATGAAAAGAATCATTTATGTACCCTGGCTGTCCCTCACCCTGCAGTGGGAGTCTGAAGGAGGCCGTGATGAACACTAACATAAAGATATCATGTCCCTGATTAAAAGAATGCCGCACTTTAACAGCAATGTTTTGTATCCTGTGTCTAAGGAAGGCTTTAGAAGGTTTCTTCCATGTCCACTTGTACCTGTTGACAGTTAAATGGAAAAACCAGATATTAAATGTTGCACTGATGACTCAGCCAGGGGAATTTCATGCCCATCCAAACCATGTCAGTCTTCCTCTCATTGCCTATGAAGAAAATTGAATTGGAGATTTGCCTGAGAGCCAGGGGCCCGAAGTAGCTACTCCCACTAAAACGGGCCCCACTGTTTTTTTAAGTGATTGAACTGTATAATTTAAGACATGTGGGCTGCATGCCAACAATATACAGTAATTTCATTTAATTTTATCGTTCCCTTGAAAGTTTCCCTTAAAAGTCTACCATACTGTCTCCTGCAAGGATAAAACTGATATAAGAAGAGCAATAGAGCAGGTAAACGATAGATGAACACAGAGAACTGCAGGCAATCAGGATGAGATGAAACAGAAGGACGTAAACAGTCATTTTAATTAATCCATACCTGTAACCTTGGACATCTCGTACATCCAAGATGGAATACGCATGTCGAGGCCTCAGACCCAAAGACTCATAAACAACATCATCCACTTTCATGTTGCCTCCTCCACAAGATGCACCCATCAGAAACCTAAGAGAGACAGATGCAATCAAAAACGATCACATCAAAAAGAATGTTCTTATGTAATTGGAGTATTTAAGTTTGGCATCAGTACACAGTTACAGACAACAAAAACAAATATTATTTATTTGTGTATATCTAAAAATCCCACTGAGGTTTTTCAGTTTCTGATTGTACTCCCCTTTGGTGATGAACTTTTGTCTCTCTTCAGTGCAGTCTGTAAATGATCTCTTGTTTTTCCAGGCTGTTCCCTTCCTTTGATACATTAAAGAATACGTGAAATAATAATTCTGGCAGATGGGCCTGCAGTTTGGCCACAGATGATTTGGCCCCTTTGGAGTTCTGCTCGTCGTCTCATGTTGCTTTGAAAGCTCATGTATCAAAGTGCTGATTAGAAGACCTCTTTCATTTATGGACATATGCGGCAAATTGGCATTCAGCACCTTTGTAGCTTTATAGCACCTTAGCGTTTGTAGTTGTGATGAGAGAAAATATCGATTCAAAGTGTTTTTCAAAAGAGATGTTTACTGTTTATTATTTGATCTATTCCCCGTCGAGTAACTCCACCCATCACTCCCTGCTGTCCTTCTCTTACCCAGCCTCTTTGGAGCTGAGCATCTTGGCCCAGATGAGGTCCGTATCGATAGGCTCTTCTCGAGGGTTGGTAGAGCTGACCTGGAGCATGAGGGAGTCACAGGGGGCCCCAGTCAGCGTGGCCAGGCCCTCGATGGCACGCCCCGCCTGCAGGGCAAAGTAGGAACCGTGGAGTTTAGCCAGGGCTTTCTCAATCAGCGCCACCCACAGCTGTTTCCTCTGGGCCTGAAATGACGGGAAAGAGAAGGAGGAAATATTTAGTCACGAACCCGAGGATGACTCACTGAGAGAGGCGCATTTGTAACAGACTGTTGTCTTTACACTAGTATGTGCTTTAAGGTGTTATCAAGCTCTTGGCTGCGAATGAAATGTTTAAAGGTTCCTGAACACGATAACCTGTTAACAAAGGTGAAATATCTTGTTTATTCATTCTTATTTTAGTATTACCATACAAATTACTGTTCCAGCATTCCTTGCATGCTCACTCATCATGGTGAATTAAATACCTTTGACCTGCCCTACCCAACAACTCTGTCTTCTTTTTTTTCTGTTATTCTCTTGTCTTCTTTGAGAAGACCAGGTTGTTGGTGCTAGATAAGATGTAGATAAGGTAAAATGTTTTTCCAGGATGTCTCTCCAGCATGTACGGATGCCTGCATTTTTTTCCCTGTGCTTTATTTGCTGCATAATTCAATACTTCATTTGTCCTGTAATTGTTGTTTAATTAGACATTCCACCTCTGTAAGGTCCTTTGAGACGTGCTTGTGATGAAAAGCTACATAATGAACTAGTCTGAACTCATTAATAGGTTATTATTCAGCCTTTCCGCAGGGTTCACCAAGCTACATTTAATACTTTAAGTCTTAAATGTCACATAGAATGCACTTTAATGCCTGTTCCATTGGTTTAAGCATGAAAATACAGATATTAACACCAGTTGGGATGATGTGGTCTAAGGATTTTTTTTTAACCAAACACATGAATTTAAGTGCATTTGTAACAGGTTTGTCAGTTATTACCAGAAGTGTATAACAACAATTCATCAAAATAACTTTTTGACCCAGAAAAGCAGTAGAAATGGATGGATCAAACTGGAAATTAATTTAAAGTCCATATACTTTACAGAAGTCCAGAGGTCGGTAATGACAATAATCGTGGATATATTGTAACGCTTTTCTCTTTTTTTAAAGGAAGTCAGTGTTATTTAAGACGTTTGAAGACTTACAGATTCCCTGATTACATTGATTTAGGCTTCAATTCTGTAAAGCAGGCAAATGTAGCATGCTAGAGTGCAAATAATATATAATTTCTATCAAAAGTGTACTTCTTTTGGTATCCATGCAAACTTGGGTCTCATTTCAGAGCCCAACTGTATTATCCAATAGGAAAATCTATCTATAAATGGCAGCAGAATGTAATAGTGTTTAACCCTTTATTTTAAAAAAAAAATCTACAAAAAGTAATGTTTCATTGCATCATTCTACTGGCAAAAATACAAAGAATACGCGCACTTCTTAGCCTGTGTCTGAGACATCAAGGTGGCAGTGTCTGGTGTGTATGATGCAAAGAAAGATTTTACAGCGAAACTGCACCAGAGGAATATACATCAGAGGGAGAATCAGCCACAGATGACGATGTTTGCGTGATGCCCCCGACAAATGTGGCAAGAGCTGAGGTTACGCTTTGCAATCCAATTGTACAACACAATCTGCCAACAGCTGTAGCGGACCACCCGACTGAACTTTTACCACACATACGATGATTTTTTTCTAATTTGTATGATTTAATGTATTCATCCAAAGGCGTATAATTTATAATCTAGCATGTATGCTCTTCTGACCTGGGAAAAGAGGAGGTAGCCATAGTCGTCGCAGGGCAGCATGTCATCCACCAGCACTGTCGTCCATGTCCCATCTTTACACAGTCGAACCTGGTAAGCCCCCTCTGGACAAATGGTCCTGGTGATCATCACCCTCTCCACCAGCTCTGGACGTTCCGCCAACACCGCCAGCGCACTCAGGAACCTGGACAGAGAGATGAGACTCAATGAAGGGTAAAATGAAACGTCAGCTCAGGATGGACAGATGGGAAAGTGAGAGGATGTGACTGAAACAAAGCACAAAGAAACTGTGAATCAGGCGGTGAAACAAATGAAGAAGAAAATACATAAATGACCAGCTGATTGTGATGGACAAGTGGGGGGGATGAATGGATGCCCACTTTAGTCAAAAAGACAGGAACGTCTACGGAATTTCAAATGGCAATCAGAGAAATGAAAAAAAAAGAGTGACAAGCAGCCATTAAACTGTTTATGTGGAATAAAAACATTCTCTACCACAAGGTACCTCAAGCAGTTATGAAAGATTTTTTTTTTACATAATTTGCCCTCATTGAAAATCAATCACATTTGATGAGTCAAGCTTCTATGCCTTCTGGTTACCTCCCCATTACTGTTAATTCACCCTGCAGCAATGACAAACTGACTTGCTTCCCCTCATTAGCTTGCAAGAGAAATTAGTTAATCAAAAATCCGGATACATCTGAAAATGCTAATTCTTTACACAGGAGAAAGCTGCTGGGGTGAAAAGGATCTGACTTAAAAGGAATATATTTTAAAGTGAACATTAAGTTAACTGAAGATGTAGAAACGAGATCATGTAAGACTAATGAAATGGCTACAAGAAGTAGCAGTTTTGAGAGAATCAGCTTTAAATATTTGTCTTTGTATGCTGCTGACTCACTGCTGATATTTCACACGGAGTATTTTGAACTCCCTTATTAACAACATAGCCGAATTGCTACTTTTGCCATTGGCGGTACTATCACAATATCTACGGATAAAAGGAATATCACTTTCAGTCCAGCCATCATTGTGTGTTAGCGCAGCAGCACTTTAAAGACTGCGTGGGGTTAGAAACGTGTATTATTAAAGCTATATTCCATCTGTTCAAGTGGCAGCTGAGCGAGGCCGACCAGCCCATTCAGTCGCAGATGAAATATCAATCTGCAAAAAGAATCCAATGAAAATCCAATCAGCAGGGTTATAATGTGACTCTGATGTCAGCCTGTATTGCAGCCGTACTCAAGGACAAAAGTGACTGGCACTGCTCTCTTCTGCTGTTATTGGTTGGCTAGCAGAAGCTGGGATGTTTGCTGGTTTATTAGGACAAATGTATGTGTGTGTGTGTGAGGGAGTGAGACAGAGAGATGAAGCCAATGAGGAAGAATTTGGGTTACATCCTGTTGCGAGTGAAAGGATTTGGCTCTGGGGAGGGTTATTTTTGATAAGCTGTGTGCGCTGGTGATAAAGTGAAAAGTTGTATCGGGACAACTTTGTGAGTGACTGTTCTTTGTTGTGTTTGGTGGAAGATGGTGGATGGCAAGACACACACACACACACAGACATGCACCCCAAAGGACACACAGAACAAGGGCAGGGAGATAAAGCATGTGTCCAGACCCACACCCCTGTGAATAATCTCCCTGTCAGGTGTATCTGTACATCTGTCTAACTCCACCGCACGCTCTCTCTTTCATTTAATGCTCGCCTTCCTTCTTTTTTCGGCCTCCCAATTTTTCAGTTTCCTGCTCTTCAGCTACTGTTTCGCTGCCTCTGTGCCTCTCTGTCACTGTCTCCATCTCCGTCTACTAGCTTCAGGCTGCAGTGTTCATCGAAAGCAGGCTCAAGACAAAAACCACACGGACGGAGGTGTTATCTGCTGTCTGCTTTGGATTCCTCTGACAGTTCGCAGAGATTGAACAGAATGAAAAATGTTCTTTTACTTTAGGGCTCTTTGCTATTCTTTTTTTGTCCTGGGTCAAAGAGTCAACCACTGCAACTTTCCTTGTTCGTTTGTTGTTTCCTTGTAGGTCTTTTGTAGAGAAATGGTCTGTCTCTAGGTTGTCTAAACTGATTAGTGTCCTGTGCGTCGTTGTTTTTAGTTGTGACAGCTCACCAGCAGTTTCCAAGGAGTCCTTGCAGGATGTCAGAGGGCCTCGGCGTGCGGAAGACCGACCACTTGACGCCTCTGTCTTTGAAGTTGCTGCAGTTGATCTCGTGGGGGCGCAGCCACTTCTTGATTCGCTGCTGGACGCTGTCGCCCTCGGGGAAGCCCACGGAGCGAGGTCCCGGAGGGAAACTGTCATCCACGAAGTTCACAGAGTTCTGAACAAGGATGAGGGGAGAGACAGTGGAAGATGGAGAGACAAAGTGATAGAGAGACAAAGGAGTGAAATGTGTGAACGTGTTTTATGATTTACATGTAAAATATTCAAAAACTGTAAGAAACTTATGTTTGTTAAAAGAAAACATCTTATATAAAAAACCCCAAATCCATTTTTAAATCAAGCCCGAAGGAGCTGGTGAGAGCACTTAAAAATAAAGTTTTTCAAAGAGGGAATGCAAGCTTGAAGGAGAATTTGAGGACTAACTATCCTGTATTTTTATATTTTTTGCAAGTGAATGATGATTAATACAGGCCACTAAATAATCCTGGGGGTGAACAAGAGCAAATGACTGCTATCCACATTTATTCATGTGGCAAGAGGAATTACTTCCACTCTTAGCGTGGCATTATACATGTGCACAACAGAATACCAAATGTGGCCAGGATACAGGACTAATATGCAAATTCAAACATTTGAAGCTCGTCACTTTCTGACACATTCCCTGCAGAGCGCTGAGCATTTTAAATGACACACTGGATTTTAACACTCTGAAATGTAGCTGCCTCTCTACTGTACACACGGCCTGGACTACATGGATACATTAACAGATCAAGACACCCAATCTGACACACTATCTGGCCATCTAAAACTCTCCTGTACAAACCTGAGAGGGCAAACAGCCACACACGCCAAACCCTATCCAGTTTCCTATTTGTGGTGTCAGAAGTGGGCTCGGCCAGTCATGTTGCGAGGCAGACAAGGGATGTAGTGTGGGCACCCTACTCATGGCTCAAAGTGAAGTGAATTGATTAGTAACCATTCCCCACAATCCAATTCTGTAGCCTTGATGCAGCATTAGCTACCAGACAGATTCGGTTCAATGCTTCCTTACTACCCTGACCATCCAGGGTCTCCACATGGCTTACTGATTCTGTAGTTCACCAGCTTAGGTATGACCCCTGTGCAGGCTTAGACTGTATGGGCCTAGGGGTCGATTTAGATTTTCCGCACAAGTGCAGAGTGAAGCTTTGCTATTTTTTGGACACATATAGACTGAAACTCTAACTCATGCAAGTCATAAAATATAGTCTGTAGATTCACATGACTAGAGAGAAATGACTAAGACAAGCCTGTGATCAGTGAGCAAGGGTTAAATAGACTGAGTTTATGTACAAACTGATCTCTGAGCTCCAGCTGCTGGGTATGAAATAGTTACTATAAGTTAGCCGCAACAATTAACATGCCAAGATTCTTGCCACAAAGCACTTTATCAGTAGATATGGTTATTGACTTAATCCAATTTTTCAGTTGTGGGCACTATTTAACTCCACATCATGAATAAAGATGGGTGACAAATTAAAGGAAAAGCCCAAACTCCTAAGCTGAAGGGATCTGGTGGCTCTGTTATGCTGAAGGGATCGGGTGGCTCTGTTATGCTTTGGGAAACATTTTGCTGGCATGATTTGGATCCCCTTGTCCCCTTAAATTAAAGGATCACTGCAAATTAATAAAAAAGTTGTCTCTTCCAGGATGACAATGGCCCCATCCATAGGGTACAAGACATCAATGAATGGTTAAATAAGCATGAAAATGATGTAAATCACATGCTGTAGCATATGAATGAAACTATAGCTGATGATGAACCAGCAGGGCCGTGTTACATTTATACACAGTACATCATGTGAAATTCTACCATGTGGTTGAACATATTTGTTATACATCCTTTCACCTCCAGAAGGTACTGCTGTTAGCAGGATCCTGTTGCATTCACATCTTAAATCATGAACGTATTTGAGAGGTTTGTCCTGAGTTATTAAAAACATATGATATTCAGCAGTTTGGTCTGCAGCAGTCAGACAAAGCCTCTACAATAAGCCGATTAACATCTGGAGTGTGCTGGATCCTTTGTGTGTGTTCTTGTTGTTGTTTTTGAAGAGCTTCAGACACCATATGACACTCTGGGACATACAACTGAATTCGAAACTCTGTAGGGAAGCACAGGGAATCTGAGAGCTAATTCAACCTGACTACATAAGCAGACATTAGCTTAGATTAGAATTCTAAAGAAATAGCTGCAAGTAATGTTAGGTAACATAATGTTTATTGCCACCTTACCATTAGATAGGTTGACAACCTGTACAGGCACTGTAGCCAAAGTTATATGGTAAATTCAATCATATCATCGCTAAAATAATCTGATTTCATTGAGAGTGAGTAATACAAACAACAGGGTGAAAAAAAATTATTTCTTTCTAGTTTGCCTTCTTCTTCTTCTTCTTCTCACTGCCCTCTCTGATGTATGATCCGATGCTTACGTTTACTGATAAGCAGCTAAAGGAAATGCACCCTTACAATATATAAATTATAGATTTTTTTTGGCTTAAACACTGTTAGAATCATTTGGAATACTGTAAGTACACAAATTAGTAAAAGTGTATGACATTGGGGCTGTTGTTTTGAGACATTTTAATGTGGAAATGCTACATATTATACCTTTAACATGTGATGTGTTTGGGATCAACCTTGAAATAACATTACGTCCCTGTATAAAATAAAATAGAATATTAGTACAAAAGTGTAAACTACTGCATTTTTAAACCGAGTACGAATTATGAATTAAATCCCCATACACAACAAATTCCCCATTATTCAGGTCCTGGTGATGTGACATCTATAAGCGTAAGTCTAGCAGACTGTCCTGTCCTCACAGAGAGAACCTGGCTGCTGTCTCTGATTCTATCCCTTGGAATGCGCCAGTACGCAAACCCAGGACTGCAATCAGCCAATTCAGTGCTGAGCTGGGAAAACCTGCTGCCTTCCCGTCATCTCCCACACTACACAGAACTGGCTGCCGTACAATTTCATTTTTTTTGAAGACAGTAAGCTTGTAGCTAGATATCTACATGCTACAGACAACCTATTGATCTCTTAAAACGTGGTGACAAGTAACTATAGAGCTGAATTTCACAGTGCCACACTTATTAAAACCCAAAACAAAAGCGTCCAAGAACAGCCTGGCATGTACAATCCTGTCACAGGCAGTGAAAACCTGTCACTACAGGCACTCAGAACTTAGAACCCAACATGAAAACCTGAACACCAGATAAAATTCAAGCATGGCAAAAATTGAAGCGAAAAGTAGTATAAAGAGTGGTGAAAACAAGGGGGCTAAAACAAATCCGTCAATCTTTTGCCATGTAGCATATTTTTGTTAGTACCTCAGAGGGTGACATGGAGAGGGAACAGAGTAACCAGTCAAAGCCACGCTGTGTTTTACAGTTCACAAGTCGAGCTGATGGCTGTTTGTAGCATTTACCTGTTTGGCACAGTGAGTAAACGGACACGCTCTGGGGCATTGGCATCAAGCACACACCTCTCGCTCTCAAAACCAATCAAGGAGAGTCGAAAAAGCAAAGGGGCAAGAGAGACAAACTGCACTCAGGTGAAAAGAGAGTAATATTTCCTACACTATAACTCCAGCTGCAGTTTGGGGCTTTATCAAATGCTACAATGTGGGAACAAACTACAATAACTTATATTTCATCCGCAGAGCCATCTGTTTAATCCGACAAGCCTGGAACAAAAAACACGCAGTCTGAAACATTCACTATTTTTGTGGTCAGACTGCCCACGCATCTTGTTACAGGGTAAACAGAAAGCTTTTATCATTATTAAATTTTCACCACTGGTGTTTTGATGCTTGCCAAGTGTTAGTGCCTTGACAAAGATGGATTAGAAAGACTAGCACCTCTGGCTTACCAATTTACCTCCCTCTATCTCTTTGGCCCCTAAAACCGAGTTGCAGCAGTTGATGCTGTTAGTGATTACATTCACTATAGGGAAGCAGATCATTTCTGCTCCTCTCCTCTCTAGCTGTGCTGCTAAAAATAGGCTAGCCCTGTGTTCACCTTAGCACGAACACACACACACACACTCAGTCAGCTACACGTTGACTGCTACACGAGAGAATTGGGTGCAGTCGTGTGGAGAGGGTGGGATGGGGGTAGTGGGTGGCAAGGGGAAAGTATATTTTGAGGCATTAGCAGAGAGGAGGGAAAAAAAACAGGATGAGCATGTGGGGATAGATTTGATGGAAGGAGACGGGATAAAAAGGAGATGAAGAGGGGAGAGAACTTTGAAGCGCACAGAGGGGAAGAGCTAGAGAGGCAGAGCTAAAATATTTGAGGAGTGAGGGAAAGATGATAAAAAGAAAGAGTGGCTTAAATGATGAACTTAAATTAGGAACAGGGGAGGCGAAGGTAGGGATGAGGGATCTCCGATATCCTTCCTTCCTACTGAGCCAACTTCCCTCCCACGCTCACAGCACCGAGCCCTGTGACTTTCAAAGAAGCCATTAATAATGCATTCAAAAGCTCACTTCATGCTATTGTAAACATGGCATGATAGGTGCCATGCTGATGTAGTAAAGAGAGCACACACCCAAATAAATTCAAGGAATAAAAGCCTGCTCTAAAATTACCTGAAACCAAACAGTTGAACAGAATTCTGCAATTCCCACATTTTTCTGAGGTTTAATTAGTGTAATCAGATTTGTCTGTTTAGCATCAGTCTTAACAAATGGTTTCGAATGAACCCTTCTGACAGACCTAAGAAGCATATCCATGACAACATAATACGGGCTTATCAAAAGGTTCAGCATTGCAGGAAGGAAGCGAGCTTGAAGCAGTTGATACAAAGAAATAACGTAAAGGTTGTCACATCTCAACTATAGCTGCTAGGGAAGACATCTCTGCATCTCCAATCAGCTGTGACACTGAATCCCACGAAGGTGCCAAGACATACACAATTGGGTGCAAAGTCTGTCTGATCTCTGAACACTGAAGATGGAGCCAGGAATTCTGGAGGAAAACTGTTGATATTTTAGCTTGTCAGTATCAGAGATAGTTAGCATGAGCCAGATTTACCGTTTACTTTACACATGCACTAACTTACACAGTACATGCTGGGACGCTGGTATGACTCCGAGCTACTTTGTTTCTGATTTACAGACGGCAGTGTATAAACATCGGTTTTCATTTTTGCACACACAGAATGGACAACTAGCAGACAGGGAAAAGATACCCGACTGAATCTGACAAAGACTGACAGGCTGACTTAATCTCTAAATGCAGAACCAGATGCAATGTTGATTTTGTCAGCGCGAACTATGGTGAAAAATATTCACTGATGACCCACTTTTCACAATGAAAACACAACTAAAACTGACTAAAAAGTGATATTTCAAGGCGAGAAGTATGACAGAATGTCCTACATTTTTCGTCAACGAATAAAAACTAAACAAGGATGTTCAAGACAGAGGAATGGATAAATTACGTAATCAGTGTTTAAATGCAAAGTCTTATTCAGTGAGCTGCAAAATCCGTGGCATCTCACACTGCAGCTCCTAATCACTCAAAGTTTCCTCCACTATCCAAAATATCCGTTGTTCAGTAAATTTATCTATTTAATCTGCTGTACTACAGTTTATAGGATTATATTCGTCTGTCAGTGATGTTTCCTGACGTTTTTGGTTCTTGAGAGAAATGAATTCATGACCTAAACTCATCTTCAAGTCATAATGAGAAGAGGTAAAAACAAAGAAGCTGAAGCAAATGACGAACAGGCTAACATTTATAAAAAGGTAAGCGAATGCTGATTTAGGACTGCTAATGTCACACAGGTGTCATTTAGGTAACATTAGCCTTACTTTAAGCAAGATATTATTCATACTGTTGTCAGAAAGAATAAGTCAGTTCAAGGATTAATGATGATGCTCAATCTAAGGCATCATCTAGATGTTCACCTGAAGAAATGCGGTTGGATAACTGTATTAATGTTATCTAACCATTTAGTGTCTCTTCTCGAGCTAAACCCGGACGATAAACAGGATTTTGATGAACAATTGAGTGAATCATCCACTGAATGAGTTGCTGCTCCTTAATGGTGAGAACAGCTTGCCACGGTAATGCTAATACTAGGTGAGCATGATGGACAGAGAGAGAAAACATTTCTGTTCTGACAGTAAGGAAATGATAATGTTAACTGGATTTACTGAAGAGAGTGTTGCATTATGGACACTGAGCCTTTTCCATTAACCTTGTGCTATACTAGAATAACCTCTGAAATATGGATGTAGGATGATATCAGGGCATCATTGGTATCAGCAGATAAACACTTTAAAATGAAACACCAACATGAGCTCAAAACAAGCACTGACAGACAATGCTTAAAAGTAAAAATCTTACATCAAAATAAATATGAAATGACTTACATGTAAGGTTTTTTTATTTTGCCCAGTGAATGTGTACATTTGAAAAGCACCATATTTAATGTCAGCATCTGTCAGTGGCCATCACAATAAAAGTAGGGATAATAATATGGTAATTCCACTACTGGACAGACTTGATGTTCTCTGCAATTAGGTGGACAAAATATGTGCATATATTAGGATTGGCAGTCAGCCAAAATGAGTTGGAAAATATCAGCATATTGGATAGCGGTAAATAGTCCATACAGTGCATCCCAAGTCTTGCGTAGTCATACCATTCTAGCTCTGAGACAGCAGGGTGTAATGGGCTGACTGCACTTCATTATAATTCTACTGTGGGTGACACAAGCTCTAGTGTGCTTGTATTTATCCAAACTAATCACAGTCATCTTGGGCAGGTCTAAATACGTTGCACAGCAATGACGTTCACTCAAAATAGTGAAAAGAAAATTGTTTTGATGGAAAATTTGTATGTAGCAAGGCAAGCACAAAATACTTTACTGAAAAAACTAGTGGGGTTCCTTTATTTCACAATCCACAACTTGGAAAAATTAAAAATGTTCAGTGTGTTGCTGAAATCAAATGACTAAAATTTGACTAAAAGTAATACGCAAAAAATTTTATCGCTATCAAGAAGCAACATTAGCATTGCCGGGAGGCTCTGGAGCAGGTAATAATGCATCATTATTATTTTGTTGAGGTTGCTATGACAACAACGACAGGCTTGCATAATTACATATTTCTTCATTAAGAAAACAAAACCCTTGATGATTAACTTTTCGTCATATGACATTTATGTAATCTAATTTAAAAGTTTCAGGGTGTGTACCGTTATAAAAGAAGAGGTGCCATTTGTTATGATCTTTTAATAACTTTGTAAAACAATGCTGTCCTTTGAATGGAAATTAAATAGGAATGACTAATAAAAAAGACATTATCTCTTGTTGACTGGTTTCCTATCACATAGTGAGACCTTCCATAAGACCTGACTGAAACTCGCTGTCAGCATTTTAAAATACAAAACGTAAAAATCAGAATGTAATCAGAAGTAATAGTAAACTGGAATCATGAGATACAAGACTTATGGTCCTGAAATAGAATTTCAAAATTTTGTGACGTGGCTTCAGTCTGACTGATGTCAGCATGTAGTTTGGATATAACAATGGCACATTTTGTATCCGCAGCTCATGTATGTGAAAATTCACCCACTGGTTGTTTAAAACTCAACTAAGGAAGCAAGTGCAAACAGAGGCAATAACAAAACCTATTAGCATTTCTCTGAAATTAGAGATTGAGGGAGTAGGAACAATGCCAGAGCTATAACAAAAAGAAGAATTACAATGAGGGAACTGTGTTCTGAAAGGCAATACGCACCCTGTGACGCATTACACATTGAAATAAGCAGACTTCTCAAGAAGTCAAGAGAGAACTCACCAGCAGGCAAAGATAAAAAGAAAAAAAAACAGTGACACATGATTAACTCATAGTTGCTAGACAACAAATGACCAATGCCAGTTGTCTGAGGATGAAAACTTGCTACTTGGACAAGGTTTTACTTGTTCACCTTTTTGAAATTATGCAAATTTAATACACAGCATAGAAGATCTAACCACAGACAGCCCTGAACCCTTATAATTTACTAATATCATACACAGTGACTGTGTCTTTCTTTCATTTCCCAGAAACAACTCATGTTTCTCTTACCTCTCGGCAGAAGCTGACTATGTTTTCCCAAAGCTCCTTGGCCTCGCCCTCATCATTTCGTCGACGGGCCTCTACATGCATACTCTCCCTCCTCTTCAGAGGCTTAACCACTTTGCGAAGGGTGAGGTACTGCTGGGGCGTGTGGCATGCTGCACAGTTCTTGGCCTTGATGTCGTTGAGCAGCGTACATGCTGGGCAGCTCCACTGTCCCACCTTCTCCTGAAGGCTAGATGAGGAGGAGGAGGAACCAGAAGAAGCAATAGCAGAAGAGGAAGGAAAGCCCCGGGCCTGTTTCCGTGTTTTATGACCTGAGGAGGATGAGGAACTGGAAGGTGTACAGGAGCATGATGGGAGGCCACAGTGTGTACAGCAGCGGGGCAGGGGCACCTGCTGCTCCTGAAAGCCATGCAGTTTGGAAGAACCACACGCTGAGCACTTAGGTGCACCTGTAGGGTTGCGCAGGGTGCACTTGGAGCAGGCCCAGGTGCTAAAGTCTGGGCTAGAGGGGCTGGCTGGGGTAAATCGTACTGTCTCACAGCCTACAAGGTCAATGAGGTCAGCACCAACCCTTGAAGATCGACAGGCCTCGCACTTAGATGATCCACCAGGGTTGGGCAAAGAGCAGCTAGGGCACTTCCAGGTGGGGGCTGCTGAGGAAGCAACAGGGAGGTGGGGATTCAGTGGGTGGTGCTGAGGGTCTTCTTCCTCCAAGATACTGAGGCGCTTGCTGGGGTATGAAGGTTCCTGGGGTTGGGCATGTTTAGGCTTGGCTGGCCGCTGCGGGCCGGGCTGGGGTGGCACGCTGGCCGTTGAAGGTGAAGTGGGGCTAGGAGTGTTGGTGCCTGGGTTTGGTGGGCGCCCTGGAGGGGGCACCTCTCTCCTGCTGCGTGGGACGGGATTGTTCTGGAGGGAGGAGAAAGCAGTAAAAGGGGAAGTAAGGGACTGTGAGGGCACATGGGGAAGTTCTTGTGGATCACAGTGAGGGGATGGGGGTGAGTCATCTGTTAGGTCAATGAGTAGCGGTGCTGACCCAGTGTGAACAGGAAACCCCAGCACAGGTGTGCGCACCTCAGGCACCACCAGGGCCTCTGGGGGGATTTTAGGCAAAGACAGTTTTCTGGGCCCACCACAGGCAGAGCATGATAGTGCAACGGGGGTGTTGTGGAGTGTACACCGAGGGCAAGCCCAGCCAGAGTGATGCCCCTCCAGACCACCGACCTCTCCATTGCTCTCAGACCGTCGCAGCACTTCCTCCTTAGCTGGATGTTGTCCATGGGGCTCAAGTAGAACTGTGGGGGTGATGGTAGGCGTTGGGGGTTCGTTTGGAACAGGCGGGAGACCATTGGCAGTGGCAGCTATGGTGGTGGTAGGGGGTGTGTGGGTGGCAGGAGATGGACCAAAGCCACAGACGGAGCAGGCTCCAGATCCCTGGGGGTTGTTGAGCGTACAGCGGGGACAGGCCCAGCGATGCTCCTCGGTGCTGCTCAGCCGCAGGATCTGGTTAAGGTCAGGTTTCTGGCGTGGTGCCTCACAGATGGAACAGCGAGGTGCTGCACCGGCATTTAAGAAGGTGCAGCGTCCACATGACCACTCACTGCCTCGCACTGCTGCTGCCATGGAGCCAGGAGAGTGAGAGTGGCTGGAAAACAATAAACAATGAGTCAGAGCAAATTCAACAAACAAATCAGTCAGTTTGCTGTATAGCTGTAAGTGTATGACAAAAACAGATGCATATTAAGTACACCAGTATACATTCACTTCAGCTATTTCAGTTGGCAATATTCAGAGTAATGTTTAAACAGTGTGTCGGTGTAGCATAGGAGGAAGAAAAGGAAAAAAGTGGAGCAGGACAGAATCAGACAAAGTGATAAATAAGAAATTATAAAACAGCCACATGATGAATGTCTGCTTTCAGTAAACTCGGGGATATTATCTACAGGAAGAGAGGACAGCAAAAACATCACTGAAACCGCAAGAGGAGGAGAGACAGACTGAATTAGGAAAGAAAAATGGAGTGTGAGAGGGAAAGATTAGTCGGTGCAGGGGAAAAATCAAATCTCCCTCCTGGGGGCACTGAGGGCAGTAAATCCATACACAATGGCCACCTGATTAGAGCCATGGAGACAGGACACGGAGAGGAGAGGAGAGAGGAGAGGAGAGGAGAGGAGAGGAGAGGAGAGGAGACGGAGGAGAGGGGAGGGGAGGAGAGGAGAGGAGAGGAGAGGAGAGGAGAGGAGAGGAGAGGAGAGGAGAGGAGAGGAGAGGAGAGGAGAGGAGAGGAGAGGAGGAGAGGGGAGGAGAGGAGACGGAGGAGAGGGGAGGAGAGGAGAGGAGAGGAGAGGAGAGGAGAGGAGAGGAGAGGAGAGGAGAGGAGAGGAGAGGAGAGGAGAGGTTCTATTTCCTCAGAATACTAGGCCGGCGTTGCTTGAGTCCCCCTGACTGACACTTATTAGAATGGAAAAACACACGGGATCTTTTCCACTTCATATTAGCACCTCTCTCCCCTCTCAGAGAATGTTAATGCAGGGTAGATGGGAACGACTTAAGGTCATGTCAATCCCATACCCAAATGAATTTCACATGGATGTGTGTATTAATTCTGGCAGCCCTTATGACTTTGGCACATTTTAATGTCAAATAATTCATACTCTTACAGTTAAGGCAGTTTAAAACCAACTACTAACAACTAACAAATTCAACTGAATTTCGACTGAAACAGCGTAAACAGAAAAGGAAGAATTGTATTTATCTCATCAGGCTCCTCAGTTGATTTTTACCTCCTGCAAATAAGAACCTAAAGCAGTCTGTTACAGTAGATTGACTTGTATATAGAGTTCATTCTGTGTGCCTGCAGTTCAGTCAATTTGACTTATTGATAGTGGGCATATTCAGGCCTTTCAAGGGAAAGCAGCACAGCTGGATACTTCCAACTGTGCAATGGGAGTTTGGAGAGGGACAGCCCCGAGGGACGGACATGTTGCCTATAAGCCCATAAATGTCACTGTCACTCAGGCTGCTCATGTGTGAACAGTAACATAGAGAAGGTAATGTAGGACTTTAAGGGATAGTGGTGGGTAAGGTGCTAAGAGCTAGGATACTGCAGCACTTTTCACACTGATCCCAGAAGCACACATGCTGACCACAAAATAACCTGAGCTTGTGGATCTGGTCACATTTATTCCTTTTTATTACATTTTGGTCGGAGAAGTAAGATCTAAGGCTGCTTTGACAAAGGCCTTTGTGAGTAAATCCTGGTTTGTGACTATTTGTTAAATACTCCCTGTGCAAACACACTCTACGTCTATGAAAAACACACCTAGATAATCCTTTGCCGTTTTCACATTAGGGCATGAAGAAAAACAATCTCATGGTCCATGGGACATTTTAATGCCAATGAAGTATAGGGTACCTGCTGGTTGGGCAGCCTGGGTCCTGCTCTTCTCCACTGCAGCACCATGTGTCCTGGTTGGCTAACTGCCCTTAGTTCAACTCCATTAAACCCTTTCAAATCAGGCGGATCCTCAGAACCCAGGGGAGCCTCTTACAGACAACCTCTCGCTCCCAGCACACTGTCCTTTCCTCTCATCAACTTGCCTCCCAGTGGAAAATGACAGCAGGGAGGGATGTGAATGTGTCTCTTTGGTTGTCTTTGAGTGTGTGGGTCCTTGCCGCTAGGTTGTGTGCTTGTGCGCATGCAGCCATGTGGCTATATTTATCCACAGATATAGCATAGTTGCTTGTTTCATTGTGTACCTACATTTATGCAGTTTGTGCCCAGGGGGAGTGAAAGTATAGAAGTAGGAGTCCAGTGCTTTATGTCAAGAGCCATTAGCACTGCATTCCTTCTCCTGAGCTGAAGTCAGCACTCCAACATAAACCAGGGCCCCCCATGTGAGGAGGAAACTCAGCCTTCCAATGATAACAATAAGCACAAGGAAAACACACATTTTGCAAAGATAACCAAACACTGACGATTCAGTATTTAGCTGTTTGTTTTCCTTAGTCTTTCATCCTCACAGTACTATTTGCAACGTCCTAATGCTAGCTGTGCAATATTAAACAACCCATATTATTCACATTTACAGGTTTATAATTTAGGGACTGAACAACCTGGGTTTTTCAGGGGCGATACCGAGGCTGTTTAATGGTCATAGAGAAAGACAGATAACCGATATTTTAAACTGATATACATTAAATGTTACACTTTAACAGCATTTGACAGCAGGAAACCTGTCATTCATAACTAGGCTTCTTTATTGTTAAGGCATCTCCTAGAAATAGAATATCACAGGAGGCTATGACGTTCTCCTCTGTTTACTGACCGATTAATTTGAGATTGAACTGTTTGTAACTTGCAGTTCCATCTGCTGTTCTTCTCTATTTTCTCAATCTTTTTCTGTTCTCTCACTTATATTGTCCACTAAGGTCCAAGGTTCCGGGGTAATCTGTGACTGCGTCCTGACTTAGCTGCTAGCCGTTAGCATAGCTTCAGCCATTGTGAACGCAGTAAATTTCTTGATGCTTGTGTTTCTTGTCCTGCTAGAGAGATATTGCTGATACCACAGAGTAGAATCGGTTAATAAGACTAACAATACTCGAGAAAAAGCCATATATCGGACCAGATAATCGGCCAGACCAATTATCATTCTATCCCTACTATAATTTTACTTTTTGGGTTTCTAGAATATGTTTACATGCTTTAAGGTTAAAAAAACATTATTACACAAACATTATTTTTGCTCATATTTTACACTACTGCAGCACATTTTCTCACTCTCTGTCTGAAATATGGGCATAATATGGGCTCTTTAGGTATTCATGGCCTTAAATATAAGTATAAAAGGGCTGCCAATGCAGCATCAATCACTGAGTTAGAAAATATTAAATATATCCCCATACAACCTGTGTTGTGTCCTGAGGCAACACATCCCCACACCCTCAGCAATTACTGTAAGTTAAATGTGGTTGAATTAAGGGGCTGCCCCATGCTAGCTTTGATGGCACATGTTCACACTGTGTTTGGCTCTCCAAAGACCTGCCTATCTGAGAGCTGCAAACAGCAATGACGACAACAACAAGTGTCAACACCTCGTGTTTGATGACAGATTCTACCCTGTGGCCATTTTCATAACTGTCAGGCCTCTTTCATCTCCAGCAAGAGAGCAAAGTCATGGTGTCAGCCACATGGAGACTTTGTCAAAGCAATTGATTTGCTTCTCGTTGGAGCACAGGGACTGCAAATTCATTATGATTTCATCTGCTGCAGATGTAAGAGCTTTTTATTAAATGATCCGCCTCAAGGAATTTTTAAAAATCTAGCTTAATTATGTAATTATTATCTGTTGTAAGCAGTACACTTATTTGCAACTAACAAATGTTAAACATCTACAGTCCTTAATTAAAAAGGATGCATTTGTATGCATGATGATTGCACACACATCTTTGTATGTACTGTACATGCCCACAGCAGAGGATGAACCACTACAGCCTGTGATCCCTGGACCTTACTTAAAAGGATCCTTTGAGTCACATGCTCAGTCGTACACATGTGCGCAGAGACACATGCACACACCTTTTGTCCTTGGCCCTGTGTTCAGTGGAGCTGCTCTAAAAGTGCCCACTTCAGCTCCTCAGTTCCTCAGTGTCGCAGACCTGGGCGGATAGCCAGTAGCTTACAGTGAAGAGAGAAAGAGTAAAGGAGAACCCTCACCTCTAGAAAGCCCATCTTTTTGCAATGAGGTCCTCAATACAGCCTCCTGCCCATAAAGTATCTACTCCTTCTCTAAATTCATTTAAGTAAGAGCATCAATGACCCTTGGCCATTTCTTCAATGCTTCACCGGGTGTAAGACAATCATAGAATTTCAGCAGACTACTACAAAGAGCTCTGAAACTCTCCGTGTAAACGGGCAAACCTGTAACATTGTGTAAAAAGGAAAATTAACTGCCACAGCTAAAATGCCTACAAGGAAGCCCTCAGGCTTTGGAGAAAAGGGTACTTATGAGAAGCACACAAAATACAGAGGTACAGACTGTACAAAATCTTGAAGATGAAACAGGTCAGTAAGGCTTTTAAAAAATACCACAAAAGCACTGATGATAGTGTGTCGGCCACCTATGGCTGGCTACTTGGATTCATTCTACAAATTGAACTCTGTTGAGAGATCAAGTGAGCCAAATCTCTCCAGTTTCTCCCTGCCTCACTGTGAGACATTTGGCCTTTGTGCGACAGTCATTAGCACTGCCTTTCCAAGGTTGGCCCTGAGCCCAGGGCCTGAGGGGAAAGTGTGGTGCCCACTTTGGCCTGAGGGGGCAGAGTGCTACTGCTTTACTCAGTCAACTCAAGGAAGCTGGATGTTTCCTGGAACCAGGATAGTAATAATGACAGTAGTGGACACTCCATTTCCTTGATGACTGACAAGCAAATAAGGATAAACTGCTTGAACTTTTTTTCTCAGTACTGTATTGGTTATATTATCGTCATTCTGATATATTATCATCAGATGACATGTTAGGTTTCATTTTGACCTAAAAACGCGACTAAAATGGCAAGCTCTTTATTCTTCATAAACAATTCAAACATTTAACTTGCTGTCTGAATTAATCCTGACATTAGACTCAGCTAAAATATAAAAAGAAGTCAGTCAGCACTTCAGAGATATTATATGACAGATGGGCTGTCAGTCAGCGTACAGCAAGTGTCACACAGGATCTCTGTGACAGTTTATCTTGTGACTGGCTGAGCTTTAAAAATTTTGTAAAACACAAGGTTTCTAAAAGCTCTGACAATAAACACCAGTAACCACACAGGATCCCTCGATCTCTACATACTCTGTGTTCTCGTAGCCTACTGGACTGCCAGCTGATAACTGTGCTCTTACATTTCTTATCATGTGTATGCACATGTATCTAAGAGAAACATACTGTGTCAACTCTCTGTTATGAAAACATGCTTGGGAGACAAAAACAGGCTCCAACTGTAACTTGGTGCTTATGCATTCTATTTAAAGCGTGTACCTTGTATCGAGAGTCACTGCCTATGTATATGTACAATTAAAAGTATTTTCTTACTAAATTCAACTTAGATAAATAGTTCAGTTTCTGGATGTGGTGAAGTAAGGTTGCCTCGGTGGGGGATGCTTCTAGTTAATAATGTAGTCAATCCATACGGTGCTGGGTCAAGTCTGTCAGTTCAACCTACAGCCTCTCTGACACTGTCACTTGTAGCTACTGATTAGACTTCTGCACAGCCTGCTGTCTGCAGAGAAATACTGTAGGAAAACCTGTTTCCTGCTGGATGTGAAGACTGCTACAACAAAGGGGAAAACATTCAAAACCTTGCATATTTACTGTATGCATTTAAATTTTAAAAATCATCTGAAATAGCACAGAGCAGCGAACTCATGACCCTGACTTCGCCAGCACTGAACTCATCCGACTGAACCAATCAGCAGCTTCACATAACAAAACACACCAGAGGGTTATACTGCTTATATTAGAAAGGCAGAGGGACGATCGTTAGGATGTGATAGTACAAAGGCCCATACAAATGAGCTCACCATACAGCATATAATGAAACAGCAATATAATAAATGGCATACACATGTTTATTACTTTTAAGAAATGGCTGTCGAGCAGTAGCCCTGACATACCCATGCCATCTACAAATGACAATTTTAATTATTCTAGCATAATATACAGAGTACACCTGTGCATGTGCACATAAATACAGCTGTCTGTGTGATATATAGATGTTACAAAGAAGTAAACTGCTTGGGCTAAAAGCACTCTAAGTTGAAATTAGGTGTACACACTATAGCATGTAGTTTTTGTTCACAAAAATGTAAATGACAATACACAAATATAAAATGAACCAATTGGTCTAAAAGTGGGATGCAGCTAGCTGAACAGATTCCAGTTTTGAAGGCCCAGAATCTCTATGGCTAATTATAGCACACTTTTAGTCCATTTTATTATTTATATCATGTTTTTCAATTATGCACCTCTGAACATTTATCGATGTGTGTGATACAAACATGTAATACGGTTGTTTCAATGAAATAATATACACTTGAATCTTAGATATTTGCAGCTGTTTTTGTGATATATAAATTATGAAATAAAGAAGTAAACATGTTCTCTATTTAGCAGGAGATAGTAAGAGCTATCTGAGAGCTACAACATAGCTCCAACACTGAAATCAGGTCTAGTGCTCAGTGGGCTGTATTGTAACTCAATAAATTATGCTCCTGTCAGTGGTGTCAGCTATTACTTCAATTACCTTTTACAGTGATAAAGCTAATATCCCCATAGGAAAGAACAGTTTAATCTGATCTCATTATATGATGATGCATTTGATGTATTTTAGGGATGGGAGATCTGATGATCTTAAATCGTGGATGATCTTAATTTGGCGTATGATCTGCTTTTCTGCTTAAGCAAAATCCTGATTGGCTGTGACACAATTAGGATGGCGTGCATTGGACGCAGTCAGAATGGTGGATGAAGAATATTGACGAGCGCATCAGCATCCTGAACCAAGTGTTGCAGTGAATTCTGCTCGTCACAGACTGTGAATGTAGATGGTTACTGTTTACGGCAGTTGTTAAGTTAATTAAGTGAACTCTGTCTCTGGTGCTGTGTCGCTTTTTTCCCATTTAATCCTGAATAACCGATTAGTTGTCAAATAATAAATAACAAAAAAATGCAAACTATTTTGCTAATGAATTAATCAGTTTGAGTTATTTTTAAGGTAAAAAAATCTGATTTCTCTGATTTCAGCGCCTTTAATGTAACTATTTTCCGTTTTTTTCCACCTCTATCACAGTATACCTATTATTTTTAGGTGGTCGACAAAACAAGACACTTGAGCACGTTATGTTCGGCTTTGGTAAACAGATATAGGCATTTTTCACCATTTTACAGACCAGACAACAAATCAACAATGTAAGTTTTCTAATTCATATTTGAGCGATTTTTCTGGTTAACAGTGTCAAGTTTGAGTTGTTTTAACTTCATATGTTGATAAATTTGACAACTAATTTAGTTTGATGTACAATACTGTGTATTTTGTACCATCTAATTACTAAAGTGTCACTGTTGCAATGTGTGATTTATTGATGCCTAGCAGTATATTGTTTATTTACATTTATGTTTATCCATAGATGATGCAACTTCTTAAATCTTCATGTTCCCTTTCTGGCTGTTTCAATGTCAGAAACTAAAACTACTATGTATCTGTGCCACAAACAACTCCCTGGAATCATGTTTTATGTCCCTTTTCTCTTGCGTGAAGAAGGTGAACCTCATTTAGTGAGTCTGCTCTCTGATAGGAGCTCTGTGGCGATCAATACCCATTATCCCACTAGCCTTGTTAGGGAGGAACTCAGCAAGCAGCAAAGCAGCAGAGATACAAATCACCACATGCAGTCAGAACTTTCAGAATAAAGTCAGAGCAAAAACAGGATGCAGAGATTTGTGAATTGGGCCTCAAGCCTTGAGTTGAATTGACAGGCTTTTTATCCATGCAGACACATGTACAACTAATTACCTGATTGAGTTCGACTAAATCTGTGAATTGTGGCTCATATCACAGTTTTTTGGCCAGATCGTTCACTCCTGATTAATTTGTTGCAAAAATCACCCCCTTTAATGTAAACCTTCTCCAAAGTGAAGCTGAATTTTCATATTGACCAATTTTGCTACATCAATTATAAGGGATTACAAATAGGCTATGTGAGGCTGGTTGACTCTATGTAACCTGACTGTGTTGAACTAATTTTGCAAGAGAGGCTCCACATGTTGCCCCCTGACACAAACACTCTCAAATAAAGTGAGCCACTCTTGTGATAAATATTGAGAGGCACAGTTTGTGTGAATCTAGAGAGAGAAGAGGAGACATGCTGTAGATACGTTGGCTTATAAAGTGTTTATGCAAGAGAAATGCCTTGGCCTTTGTGCACTTGATGATGAACACGTTCAATAGCTGCAACTCAAGAAGTGACAGTAATACAGAGTGATTTTCATAACTACAAGCTGCGAGGGCATTACCTAGGGTTTTCAGAGTGCTGGCATTACTGCCTGTGCTTTTTGTAATTTTTACATCTTCCATGCAAACCCCACTGGCAGACAGAACGATGATGCCAACTGAAGGGTAATTTTTGTTTAACAGCACAGAGCTTTTTATTTAAAAAAAGAGACTTATCAGTGGCCAATAGGCCCATGGATCACACGAGCTGTAAAAGGGATAATGAATGTTGAAACATTCTGCTGCATCTGAACACACCCAGAAAACTCCAGTGACAGGGATTAGATCAGCACTTTTACACCATCTTTACCACACTTTAGAAAACCGACTGAGAATATATCTTACGCCTTCAATAATAAATGCAGTCTGTCTGCAACAGTCTCACTGGCAAAAACTTTTGTTTTTCATTTCAATGAAGGATTTTTCTTGCTTACAGGATCAAAAAAAAATTTTTCCCTTAAAAATAATTTTTTCCCACCCAGCATTCCTCACTGCCCTTCAGAAGAGCTGAGTCAGGGTCAGACACGAGTATTAACTGTATGAGCCTCTTTCTACTTGACAGGTAGTGGCATAAATATGAGTCATTAATCAAATTTGACAGGTTCAAAATTGATTAGTTACAACTAACATTGTGGACCTGAGCCATTGACTTCCCAATGCTTATGTGAGGACAGTATCTAGAGCCTAGAATTTAGCAGCAGAGAAAGAGTATCTTCTCAGACTCACTGAAACTCAGTGACTTGATGAAAGAGATTGGTGACAGTGAAGCCTTAGTCACAGGGGACAACATGAAGATAATTGGGGAAGTTTTAATAGAGTGACAGTGAGCAGGACACTTTTTAATGAGAAGAGAGACTTTTTAGACTGAATATTAAGACAGAAAATGTTAGAGCATTGACTGTGGCACAAAGACTCAGATACTGTGGGTCATGACATCCTTTTAACGTGTCTCGAACAGTGAGTTGGTATTAACAGCGTAATACTAAACTGGTTTAAATCCTGTCTTAACAGAGGAAATTCTCAGTGGCAATAGGTCAATTTTTCTTTCTTCCCCTGCCACCTATTGGGTCCTTCACGCAACGATTCTACTCTGCCTGCATATTCTCTCTTGAAAACATCATTTTCAAGTATAGCATCCTCTGTCACTTGCCAACATGCAGAGCAAGCACAGCTGAGTCTTCCATTAAATCCTATGGACTCTCTACATCATCTCCTAGACTGTTTTAAGGACATTAAAGGCTCGGTGGCAAATACTTTTCCCCAGCTAAACATAGATGTTCCACAATCAACCAAACATTAGTGTCAATCAAAATGTTTGGATTTTCACAAATAAATGACCGTGATCGATATTAGCATATAAAGTGCATGTCACCTCTGCTCATAGAAAACTCTGCTGTCTGTCAAATCAAGTGCTTTCTAAACTCACAACCAACTTGTTTAAACACACACAAAACAAAAAACTGCAATACTATAAATGCATGGAGGCCAAAGTAAGAGTAAAGTTGCTAAATTGATTGAATCCCTGTACCTTGTCCAGCGTTAACTCAGATATATCTGTGACATTATATAGTGCATCACCATGTCACATATTGTGAAAGTGAAAACAGTGATCTGTTGATTTAATTTTGGTTAAAACGTGTTTGTACACTTCATTTATATTTTGCTTCTAAGAGATGCATTGTGACAGTCTTATTTTGCCGCAAATATGTGCATATTAGCAGGAATGTAAGTGAAAGCAGTGTTCTATTTACATGTTAATGTGCAATAGAATTCAATTTATAATTCTGATGAATAATCATTATCTCGTTATTGTTTAAATAATCATGATTATCATTTTACCCATAGCTGTGCAGCCTTACTCAACAGTAAAAAAAACGTCTGTCCTTATATTCCAGAGGTTTTCTTGTCAGGAAGCTAGGCCACCTCAGCCCATATGTGAAGCCTCATGCAAAAAAACCTGGGTGTTATCTTTGATTTTAAGCTCTATCTTGACAAAAAAAAGCACTTCTCTTGTTAGAAATAGTCACTATCAAGCCTTTCCTGTCTTTCCATGATGTGGAAAAAGCAATTCGTGCCTGCATTACATCACAACTGGACTACTGCAATTCTCTGTACTTGGATGCTCCCCAGTTTTCATTAACTCGCCTGCACATGGTTCAAAATGCAGCTGCAAGGATCTTGAATAGTACTGATAACAGTGAGCACATCACCCCAGTCCTAGCCTCTCTTCATTGGCTCCCTGTTCATTTTAGAATTCAATTTAAGACCTTGCTGATTGCTTTCAAGGCTCTTAATGGCCAGCCCACATCTTATATCACACATCTTATTCACTGGCACTCTGCTTCTGGGTCTTTTAGATCTGACAACAAATCTCTCTTGTATGTCCCATGGTCACGATTAAGACTAAAAGGTGACAGAGCCTTTGCAGTTGCTGCTCTATGACTGTGGAACCAGTTGCTGTTAGATATTTGATGTGCTCTTTCTGTCTCTCTTTTTAAATCCAGGCTAAAGATACATTCTTACTCACAGGCACTCATCTTTCAATCTGCTGTCATGTCTGTAATTCTGCATTTGCCCAAGGAATTGTGTCTTTTATTTTTTACTTTACATTTTAATTTTTGGGTTTTTTTTGTATTGCACTTTGGTCAGCTTAAACTGTTTTGCAATCTGCTCTGGAAAAAAACTTTACTTACTTACTTAGCAGACAAAAGCTCTTTTGAAAAAGCACCCTTAGGCCGAAACATTCCTCCAGTAAACACGGCTGAGGCTGTATACTAAGAGCAACTTTTAAAAACTGAACAAATACTGCAGTGTTATGAAAATTACAGGGAGGATGTGACACTGAAGAAACAAGGGTTATGCTGTGTAAATGTTCACGACATTGTGAGTAATGCCATGCACAATAATATCTGGACCTTGTTATACTTTTTAGTCACATAAAATTTGTTCCTGTTGCCATAAGCCTTACCCGAATGACTACATGCCTCGTGACCAACGCCTGATAAACCAGAAAAGACAATAAGTTACCACCTACCAATCGCTTGTCCTGAATAAGAGACTGAAGATCCTAAGAAAGCAAATACTGGTCAAGAAGGGGGAAAAGCAACAGAAACAATAACAGCAGCTTCTGACCTCTAGATGTGCCCTCAGTGAATATTTCACGACCAGTGCTCATTTTTGACGAGTGAATCTGTCAGCGGTGGAGACAGTTTCAGACATTTGAATCTTTAAACAGAGGAAACTGTCTGACTGGGTTTCAGCAGACATCAGTTGCATGGAGCAAAGCGAGAGCAAGCAGGAAGCTGGCAGGAAGCTCCAGAATCAGGGAGGAAGAAGAGGAAGAGATGGCAGGGGCACTGTGCTGCTGCCGCTGTGCTAATCTGAAGCTCCTGCGGGCAGCCAGACCTGGAGGGCAGGAGCACTGCTGACACAGAGCTGTCGTCACCCAGAAGGGAACTTCTCAAACAGAAAGCACAAAGTAGTTTTACTTCCTGTTACTAAGACACAAATTTAACCCTTGAAGGCAGACCAATAACAACCGCTTGCCATAAGCATGCTCCAGCTCACTGGCTTCAGCCTTACTTTACTAAACACTTGCATGAGTCATTAGAAGCTTATGCGGTATCTTACAGAGGTGCACAGTTTCCTTCCCATGTGTGAGACTGCCAGGTTACCATGTGTGGCCTTTTCTAGGCCCCAATGCAATTAGGCTACTGAACATATGCTACAGATTTCCATGGCAACAAGACCGGGGAAATCTGGAATCATGTCAGCTGAAGTGCCAACAGGCTATTTTTTTTCAGCATCAATGCTCTGTTATCCAAAGAAAGTCACACTGTGAGACAAAGCCTGCATGCCAAATCTAGTCTGGAGGTTTGGGGATTGTCCTGACGTGACCCCATCTTCAGACTGCCAATAGCAGAGGAGGACATGCTGAAATAATTCAGACATAAACACGGCCAGTGATCATGGTTGTTGAGCCCAAGTGGACCCGTTTTAATCCAATTAAAGGGAGGAGAGCCAGTGGAATGGAGCTGCAATAAACGCCATCATCCATCATGCTGGGACAGTAGAGGCACTGGGATCGACTCTGGAGAGAGCAGACACCGACTTTAAGGCCTCAGGACTCCCAAGGCCATGTGCAACATAACATACTAGCAGAACGTTGCTGAAATAAAATTAAGCAAACCGCATTGTTCATTTAACATTATGATGAACCTGTGTTGTGCTGCTATTCCATAAAAGACATCCCACAGTTACAAAACATTGCAACTACACGTCTGCTGCACATTTGTCTGATGAGTGGGTCGCTATCATGAGTGAACCTTCACAGTTAAGGTAGTGAGTCAGGGCTGGCACAAACACTTCCCAAATTCTATGGGTCACTGCTGGATGAAAACAAATTGAAACAACCCAAGGACGAGACTGTTCATGCAGTCTCCAAGGTAAAACAAAAAAAAAAAACAAGGCAAAGAGAATGTTTTATAGGACAATAAAGAATAAACGGCTGAAGTTAAGCTGGCCTCATAGTGTTCTGTTGTTTCTATATTTCATGCTCTGTCACAGCTCAGCAAAGCTTGCCTAACGTTGTTAGGCTCACACAGCAGTGTGTATATGTGCATAAGACTGTGAGTGAATATGTGTGTGTGAGAGGGGGTGAGAGGGGGAGATGAGAGGGCATGTTTCAAGCGCCACTGCAGTATTTTAAAACTTCTATTGTCAGAATATGCGTGTGTCCCTCTTTACCTTCCAACAACTGACAGAACTGGACTTTAATTCAAATCTATGTATTTATGAACTCAGCTGACTGAGGGTGTAGTCTATTTGCTGACAGAGGCATAGACTTGTAGCTACACAGATGCACAAAAGCAACAGAAGACTATGCTGAATAAAAATGAGTTGAGTGTATGATGCAAAACTACACAAACAGCATGACCTACAGTCAAGTTTCATTCATGAAGTGAGCTATTGGTGATGGAACTGTGTTTAAGCCTGGGCTAAAACCAGCCCTCTCTATATTTTAAAACTCTTAGAAGAATAAGCAATGGAAGCCATGACAGCTTTAACTGTTAAATGTAGAGCAACTGCAAGGAAAGCATTGACAGCAGTGGGCAGGAATCAAGAAAGATGAAAGCCCAACTGGAGACTGATGCTGAATAAATAATGACATCCATTGTGGGGAAATGTGATCGGGCTCTCTGAAAATCAATAACTAACAACCAGACCATGATGCCCTGAGTGACTCAGCAACAACTTCAATACACTACAGGCGGTCGATATCAACTGCCTGTTCTCGTTTCGGGAGATATGACCCAAAAAGCTGAAGGAAAACTGGAAACACTTCTAAACAAGTTTGTGTGAGGGCGGTTGAGAAGATCATCTTTTGGAAGAAAGTCAGTCAAAACTGCTGGATGAGCTGCACATTCAAAGCTTCTTATAAACTACTGCTTTCACTATGATGACAGTGATTCAGAAGGCGATGACTGGAACAATGGATTATTGCAGCAAAGTCTTGCTTGTAAATACAGTAACTGTATGTATCTTTTTCACACAGTCAATACTGAGAAACACGGTCAATAGGAATAGCACGTCTCTTCCACAAATAGTTTGTTATGCGACCTTGCTCAATTACACTGCTGCTGCTAGTTCAATAAAAAGTTTGTTCTTGTAAAAACTCTTAATAGGGTTTTTTTTCTGAAAACTCCCAGCAACTCTAGAAAGGCGCCTCGAACTAAAGTGGGGTTATTTTGTGGGTTAACAAAAGATGTCAGTGTTGCTCTAACAGTACATATGTGTGCATCAGCATGTAGCCTTTCTTATCAAGATGCATTCGTGTCCACTCAAATAAAATCAAAGCTTGTCTTAAAGACTGATAAAAATCATAACAGCAAAACTCTTATTCTAAATACGCTCGGGCTAGTTTTCACTGGGTTCACAGGGGTCGGGTGGGTCTATTCGTCCAGGCAATCCACTCAGCACTGAGTTGGACAAAATTGTAGCACATACTGTACAGCTGAGTATGGAGGAGGTGGGATTTTGCTTTACAAATCCGGCTTAGCCAGATTTTGGGTGCATCATAGGAAAACATCAAAATGCAGGCTTTGATTAGATAAGCTTTGATGAAACAGTGGATTTGATCCATAGCCATGAGGTTATTGAATCCTCAGTATGCATTTGTCAAAGACTGTGAAAGAGAAAATATTAAGTTACTAAAATGAACAACGCACATGAGCACTGTCACTTTTACCACAAAATGTGCACATCACCCACATGCTGAAGAAACACCGGCACAAGAGCTTTGCAACAATGCCAGTTTGTGTGCTTACGCTCACAGCTTTTAAATGACAGCAGTCCCGTGTAATACAACCCCTGCTGTGACTTCACCAATAACTGGCCAAGTGCATTCAGCTGAGAGATGTGTTGGCACCTGTCTGCTTGGACAGCGCTGGCTCTTACCTGCGCTCTCGATGAGGCAGTGGGTGCTGCTGCTGCCGTGTGATGAAAGTGGTGCCCCACACTGGGCTGCTGTGGCTGTTCCTGAGCCAGCCCACAGGGGGTGACGATGGATAGGGGGTGCTGCGAAAGCCATGGTCCGACTCAGTCTCTGCAGTGAGAGACGAGGCCGAGCTCCCCATCACCACGGAGAGAGGAAATCAGTCTTTGAATGCTCTCTGGTAGGGGGATTGGTTTGTTTTTCTCCTAAAAGTTGACAAGAGATCCACTGCTGTTCCCAGTTATACACAGTGAGATTCTTTGCTCATGAGAAACGTGATTGTTTGGACCACACCAACAATTCTTTTCATGTGTTCCTCTTTGCTGTAAGCTTCTTGTTGACAACGTTCTGCTTCAAAATCGTACTCTGAGTGTGCTCGAGTAAAAACAACCAAACACAGCAACAGGGAATCAAAGATAAGGGTACTCAAAAACTGAGTGCAACGTGCAGGTGAACAAGTATGCAGATCAGGGTGGATATGGAGGCATGGAACGCTGATTCCTATGGAGCTGTTGGCCTCAGAGAGGAGAAAACACAATTTTCTCAAAGACTTGTAATTCTCCCTCTTGTAGACTTTAAGCTTGTAACACACTGCACTGTGTCTGCCATCATGCCTCTCATAATTCCTTGCGCATTCCTTCTGACACATCTCCCCAGCCTGTGCAGTCTCATGCCTGGTTCCTCTTTCTTTTGCACATGCTCAGAAGATCAGAAAAAGCAGGAAAGTTGTCTTTCAACATTACAGCAGCCAAACTGTACACCTTGTACCCATCGTTCACATCACAAAAACATCACTGTCCATAGATAGTTGATTTGTAGTAGCACAGATCTTTCTGGAATAAAAGTCACACAAAATAAATTCACAGAGTTATTTACAACAAGGGTACTGGGAGAAATCAATGCATTGCATTTCATGGGAGTGGTGTTGGCAAAACTACAAGTATGCTAATATCCAAGTCTCCTCTTTCAGACATTCAGTCTGACTAACAGCTGCTGTGGAGGTTTACCAGTAAAACACCCCAGCTGCAAGTGTCCCACTGGATACCACTTCATGTCTTAGTAAGGAGCTGTTTCAGAGATTAGATCACCTCCGGTATTTACAGAATTTGGGATTTCCACATGAAGAAGAAGAACTCACATGGCACAGGAACGCGTTTACTTGTGGAGCTTTAAGGGTTCTTTAAACTTCAGCAGTATCCAGAGCGGGGAAATGTTTACAACACATCACAGCCTCGAGATCTGGGTAATATCCAACAAAATACCCGAGAGGAATGTTCTGTTTCAGGCTGCGCTGCTCTGCCAACGCAAGGATGAGATGATCCTCGTTTCCGCTGTCTGAGAGAGACAGCTTAATTTCCGTCTGATCCCGCCGCCGAGGCCGGCCAGTCTAGTTCATCAACTTGCGCTTGGATTTATGTGGACTTGCCAGCCTGTCATAGCAAGTCTGCACAGGCGAAGCAGCTGAGGGGAGCAAGTATCCTCACGACGGGGCTGTCAGCGAGGAGAAGCTGGATTTGCATGCGTTTCGACGAGTATCGATAGTTTGTACAACCCCGAGGCACAAGTCCAAGCGCTGCGATGTTTCCTGGTTTGCTCTAGCTTTGATATGCATCTAGCTGATTACAGAACCCCCACAGACGGATCACATGGGCTTTGGATCCGCGGTTTTAGCTTTCCAGGTTCAGTGAATGTTACATGATAATTAATCTCTGATAACGCAAGCGCATATGGGCTCTCAATTTAGCCTATTAACAGCGGTGCCAAAGCGTTACTTGTTTGAGAAGGTGATCTGTGCCCGTTTCTTCCACACAGCGGTACAGAGGCCAGGGAGTATTTGAGCAGGAGGCGATACAGAAGGCAGCCGAGGAGGAGGGTTCATCCAAGAGAGCACTCATTCGCGAATTTCCCCATCATCCGCCGGGTCCATTCCTGCCCGCTGTTCATCTCATATTCCCAGCGTTTGGGATGAGCCGTGTTGTCTTATATTAGGAGACATCCTCGCTCCGATCCCGCTGTCGCCTTGGATGCGAGGCTGCTCATATAGTGTAAAGCTGCTCCGTCCCGTAAAACCCGCTCATCTGGGTCTCCTATGGTCCTGTTGCTGTTCTTGTTCCCTCCAGTCTTCTGCTTATATTTTTTCCATCTCTTGCTTCTCCCTCACAGATAGCCTGAGCGCAGTGGACGAGGATGCAATCTCCTCCAGCGGATTACTGGAGTGTCAGCAGAGCGCAGGCGCACTGGCCCTGGCGAGCAGAGAAAAGCTGGAAGGCTGCGTTCAAGAGATTTACATAAACCTCAATAGGGTCCGAGCTCTCAAATGTGAATAGGATCCCGGAGTAAGGGCTTGTGATGGCGTTCAGAAGCAGCCCTATGCGCTATGAGACATGTTCATATAAGACACACATTCTACACAATTCAAAACAGCCCCTTTTTTCCTGTGTTGGTTCTTTGAGAGACACTTCACTGGTCAGTGCCAGAGGAGATAGTGAAGGGTTAAGTAGAAGACAGTGGTGACTGCAACACTCATCATTGCTCAACTGTCCCTGCACATTACTGAGACAAGCCTTCAAACTTTCCTCTCTTCCACTTCATGTAACTTTGCTGACCTCATTCGTGGTCTCTTATTCTGTCTCTGGATTCAGTGTTCAGGCATAACCGGAGCATGAAAAGTCTTGAGTCATGTGTGTTTCTATGGCTCTTTTGTTGCACTGAAGGCAGTGGGTTAACCATTAGTGAATGCAACTCAAGCAGACTGAGTGTTATTTGTCTGGGCCTCTGCTTAACTAGGTTCACAGTAGCAGCAAGGGTGTGATCTCCATGCTTCATGACATGACTCCTATCTGTTGAATGTGTTGACACTGAAACCAAACTGGTTTGTCTGGTAAACAATTCCAGAGAACAATACAGTGCACATAAAGCATGTAACACAAATGCCGATGACTTAAATCCTATATGTGAGTGCATTACTGAAGTAGTCACAGCTACCTGCGTAATACTGAAAGTTAGACACCAATAACATATTTGTATTAGTTCCTAAATTTCATTAAATGTCATGTGGGTTTCAAAATAATGTGTAGGTGGTTTCACTTCAGCCTAATCATGTAACAGTTACTCACAAACCACACTCACAGTTACCATAAATGCAGAAATAATTTCATTATAAACCAGCTTGTAGACCTGAAAGTAAAAAGTCCACCAAAGTGCAGAGAAAGAAAGTGAGAGAAGTCAAGGACTGCAACCCTTTGTTACGGGTGCACCTGTCCGAGAAGCACCTGTCCCTCTCCAAGTCAGCACCCAGAGATACAGCAGCTGACACAGTCAGTGCCAGAGAGAGAGATTGGATTTCATTTCTATTCTCCAGGGACACACTGGGGGAAGAAGGGAAAGGGAGGATGTGAGCTGATTTCACGGTACATTGTAAGTTGTCATTGCTACACAACCCCAAACGTCCTGACTGTCACATACTATTTTTTTGTTCCTCCCCAGTGGACATGCTCAAAGCAGAACACAAATGATTACACTGTCCCTCTGTAAGTAAGGCTCACAACCAAATAATGGTAACACATCAATGGAGAGAGCTTATATTGGTCTTTATTTAGAAGTTGGTACTATAGCCAAACCTTTAACTGGATGTACCTAATTCAGGCCTCAGGTCATATGATCAGTGTGTCTCTACTATGTCTGGATTCAGGTTTATCTCCCTGAACTTGCTCTATGACCCCACTAGAACTCCCCTAAACAAGACAGTTTGAAGGACAATTTGCATGTTCTTATTGTGTTATCCTGCTCTGTGCACTGGGTGTGAAATCACAGTTAAATATACGAGGCACTGTCACATAATCAATCTATTTGTGGACAAACTGTAAGCCTGTGAGCCCTGTCACGAACACAAACAGTAGCTACACGGCGGCCAGATGAGAACTCTGAACAATCCCATTGAAACGAGGACGCCGGGAACCTTGTAAACAAAGACACTCTTATTCAGTCATTTGCTCGACATTATCGACACGACCGGGCAGCCACGTACTTGGCCAAGTCCATTCACAAACTGCTTATTCTTACCTCGAGTCGGCTGAGGGGGAATTATTCCTGTTTTTCAATCGTCTGTGCGTTAACTTTTCACAGCCATGGAAACGATAAGTTCTCCCCGGGTTGGACTTTCGGTCACCCTAAACCTTTCCGGGCTTTAGCTTCGCGCTCTCCGCTGCCGCCGCATACTTCGGACGTCGGTGTCAAACGCGTCTAAGTCCGGTTTATTTTCACTCCGTCAGGTATTAACGATAGTGATGCGACCGCGGAGGTTTACCTCAAACAGCCCAGGAAGGAAGGGGAATCTCTAAGGAGCAAACAGATAGCGACCGTACGACGAATACGCACTAGCATTTACCTACTAGCCGCCACCGCAAGTAAACGTACGTACTAGCCGTTGGAGAATGCCGGAGTCGAAAACTACATATCCCATGGTCCACTGGGACACTTCAACAAGGATATCCGGGTATCACTGGCGTCACCTTTGACAAACATAAATAACCAATAAATAACTAGATACGCAAATACATTCATATCACCGTGTGCGATATTGCATTATATTTCATTTTCTTAACTTAAAATATTCGAATTTCCTTGTTATGGTCACATTTAATTTTCTCAGAATAGGTTTCGATTTTAACCGTAGCTCAGCGTCAGATAGTGGCACACTAGTGACATCTAGTGGCTAAATATGAACTGACTGCTAAGGACAAGCAGTACGTGGGGCTGAGTCTAACTGCAATAAAACAGATCGTTTAATGTGAAACTTTCATTTTATGTACAGACTTTAGTAATAGAAGAAGTAAATAATGTAAAAATATTCAATTATAAGTAAAAGTCCTGCAAGAAAAATCATACTCAGGCAAAAGTACGTAAGTATGAACAGCAAAATGTAGTGTTACAGTAAAAGAACTGGTTTGGTCTCTCTGACTGATGTATTAAATATATATGACATCATTAGATTATTAGTAGAGAAGCATCAATGTGTCAGCAGCATGTTGTAGCTGCTGCAAGTAGAGCTAGTTTAAATTACATTACATACAGTTTTATCAACAGGGTCACAATACAATTCTGAGGGGTTTTTAGGATGATTAACGCAAATTTTTCTCTACTCTTTGATTTTTGGTGAGATATTGTATCATTTGAACAGTTATTGAAATATGACAACATAAGATAGAACTTTAATAATACCTAAAGGAAATTTTGGTGCCAACTATTGCTCCATAAACAAAATTACATAACATTAGAATAAATTTAATGCCTATCAGAAAAGTGATAAGATATAAGTGTGATACAATTCTGAAAATAAAAATAAGTCAGCTAAAATAGGACTAGAGTAGAAAAGTAAGAAGTAAAACTGGCAATGACTCTGAGGTAGTAAAGCAATATTACATGTGATATTTAAATTTTACACAGGACAATGAAATATTCCACATTACAATGAAATATTGCATATGAAACTGAGATACTGCACTTGAAAATGAAAGCATGTGAGAAGTTTAAGGGGGGAAATGCTATTTGGCGGAGCTGTTAACAACTTAGAGTCATCTGAAATGCAAGCCTGACAATACATTGCTTTTCATGAGATGTCAGAAGCCTAAAAGATTGGAATCCACTGATTTAATCTTTAACCATGTTTTGTTTTTTCATTCTTATATTATTCATTGTGTCAAATCATCTTTTCTAATGTAGTTAAAGCTATCAGATTATTATAGTGGAGTAGAAAGTGCAACATTTCTTTTAAAATATAGTGGAATGAAAGTAGGAAGAAGCATTACATGGAAATACTCAATTCAAATTCAAATATTGCACTTCAAAACTGTACTTAAGTCGTGCACTTGAGCAAAAGTTCTTAGTTACTTTCCAGCACCAACAGACTTCATTAAGTGAGAGTTGTATTAAAAGCTTCCAACAGAGGATTTTCATTATTAATTATCCTCAGGGTTGTCTCAGCCACAGTGGTTCAGACTGCCGAAACAGAGCCTTCATTAGCTTACTGTGGAAAAGAAGTCCGGTATCAGTTTGGTCATAGAGATAAAATGCAAAGAGAAATGATGTAAACAGAAGCGCATATTGGATTTTACAAATTAGTTTTTAAAATGCTTGCAATATGAATATTACATCTTCTCTTATTTATCATTTTATCATCAGTAGGTGTATCGATGTGACATATGGACATGTGTATTAAGGTTTTATTCTTTAGTGTGTCTATTTTTTTGTATCTTTTTCCATATCTTATCACAGTGACAGAGAGCTTTCCTTATTCTGACTTTATTTTACATTTTTATTTTCTGACTGTTCCAAAAATATGCCTACAAGACAAGTATCAACATAAATAAATGAACGAAGAATTTAATTTGATCCCTTGTTGTTTTGTTTATTGATCATAGTTTCACCGCTGTTCCTCTGAAACACAATGAAATTTAAATTTCCTTAGGAAAAGAAGTAGCATGTGAAACATCCAGTGGGCCTGGATTACCTCTGTTAATGCTGGTGTCACCCAGGTTGTTTGAACCGGGGAAGTTCAAAGGATTAGGCCAACTATCAGCTGGTTCGGTAGCAAAAGAGCAGGACAAAGTCTAAAACCCATTAAAGTGTCATTAAAATTGCCCTGTCCGAAATCAATCAATGCAATTACCTTTAACTCAGCTATGTTAGACTTAGAAAATAGAAGGCTACATTGAGTGGATCTAAGACTTTGGAATCCAGTGTTTAAATGCAAAATTACATTATAGTAAACATAGTGGAAGCACAGAAAAACACGGGCAGTTTGTATTTTCTATTGAAATGTATATATTTTGAAAACCAATATAATACATTTATTAAAAGTATTCTTAAGTAAATAAATTTAGAAGCCCATTAAATCACGACAGACTACAACTTTGTTATTATCAAACTAAATGTAAAGTCTTGAAATGGGAGCATCTTTCCTGGGTCGTGATAAGATGAGATAAGATGAGATAAGATAAGATAAACTTTATTGATTCTCAGTGAGTAAATTTACATGTTACAGCAGCTTAATACAAATAAGGCATGGGAGATGCAAGACAAGAAATACAAAAGTACAATAAGGCTAAAAATAAAGACATATTAAGACTATGTACAGGTATGACACGATGAAAATACATATGTTTGTGCATGGGAATGGCATGATGGATAACCAATTGAAGGACACACACATGTTATGTAGAATTGTACTTACATGCATACAATATAGTAGTGCTGCATTTGTGCTACTGCAGTCAAAAACTTATTGAGAGAAAAGAGTGTTAACATGATATTATGCAACTAAAGAGCTGTAAGAAAACAGCGTTAAATTTAGTTGTTGGTCTGGAAGAGCTATAAAGAGATAAAATAATGTTACACTTCGCTGTTGAATTTGTGAGACTATATTTTATTATCAGTGATATTTAAATTACTTACATAAGTTAAATAGTTAACTTTTAACTGTTGGTTTGCTATTGTGTTACTGTATTAGATGACAATACACATAACACAACCACATTACTAGAAATCGAGCCAAGAGTATTGAAAATCATTGATGTCCATATCCATACTTTTACACTTTTACAGATAAAAAGTGTTTTTTTGTTAACTAATAGATCACCCAGTTTATGACTCTCATGCAAACACTGAAAAAGTTTGTATTGTTAATTTAAAAAAAACACACAGGATTGTTTTCTATTGTCAAAATATTACATTATAACCAATCAATCCATTTCCTACAGCCTACAAGATTATTTCAAAGTTATTTAAGCAAAAAATGACTTGAAATACAAATTGACTATATGTAGTGGTCAGCAGGGTAGTTATGCTGTGTGTGTGGGGGGGCATCGTATATCAAGGGGGGCATCTTTCGCCTACTATGTAAACTGATATGGCTGAAAATCACTGGGGGAAGACACAGGCGGCCATCAGTTAAGAGACAAAAACCCCTGTCGCTGCGGTGATTTATCTTCACGGTTGAGTGAGGCGGAGCGAAGCATCTTCTGATAGGAACAGACCGAGGAGCTGAGACTGAGTCTGGGCGGAGAAACTTACCGCTGGACGCTGCTTCTCACATGCTACCGGGGCTCTCGGTGCCTACAGGACACATGCAAATGCTAGCGCCGGTGGAACTAACTTATCTTCATCACAAGAGCGACTGAAGTTAAGTAGCTCGTTGACGGTTGCTAACTCTCGCGCGGCTACGGAGTTACTTTGAAAAGGAGCATTTCTTCGTCCAGAAGGTATTCATCTTTGTACACTTGTCTTCTTTTTAATGTCTAGTGCACTTGTTGCTCGCTGGTAATTTCTTTTTCCAGTGAACGCAGCTGCTTCTTGCCGGGCTAACTTTTTTTTTTTCATCTTTTAGCTCCAAGTTGCTAGCTAGCCCGACTTGAGTTGAACTTTTGCTGTATTGTTTTCAAAGGCCAGTGTCGGTGCGTACACACTGTTGTCATGACAATGCTAGGGGAACCCAGCGCGAGGCACGTTGAGAGACACAAAAGACACCAGCTTTGCTTGAAGACTTCACCCTCCGAGAGAAAACTACACTAAAACTCCGCAGAAAGTCCCCAAAACAAAACAACCAGCGTTCTGTTGCTCCTTTTTTTACCCCTCTGCGTGGAAATATCAAAGGCAGACCCACTCTGGTATCCTGTGTCAGTGGAAAAGAGCAGCACTTTTGGGAGGTAAGGGGGTCAGAAGGATATGTGCAAATGTGTTGGGCTAAGGTGTGTCCTGTGTTTATATGGGACAAATTGTGACCCTGCTAGCCAGGAAAGGGATGCTTTTAGTCGGCTGTTTTATGGCCAGCACACATGTGGAAATGACTGGCTTCCACAATAGAGAGTGAGCAACACAATTGTCTTAGGGGAAAAGGAAAAAGATGTGTGTGTGTGTGTGTGTGTGTGTGTGTGTGTGTGTAATAGCTGCATGAGGGACAAAAATAAATAACTGTGTCACTGTAGGTTTCATGGGGACTGTGTGCGCACATGGTAGGAAGATGGGGGTCACTTTTATATAGGGTCATGGTCATGTAAGGACAGGACAGGACAGGGCGACGTAGTCGTATTGTGGACGCTTTGTTTACGTCACTGTTATAGATATGTGTAGGCACAAAAAATACAGTAGACACATGGAGACAGAGCAGATCAGGAGCTGCTCCTCTCCGGTGACTCATGCTTGTTTAAAGTCTTGTGCAAGGGAAGTTTTCACAACTCCAGATGGTAAAAAATGACAGTCTCATGGAGCAGTGCCATACTTGTCATTAGATGCTACGCCAGCAAAATGTCTATAGGCCGATATCCACTGCTGCCATTCATACACTCCAAACCATACTCGAATACCTAATTTGGGGCAATGTGTGTGTTTATAAGGCCATATCTCATATTGTTATCATCATATTATCATTATTTCTATATTGATATAAAACTACTGATACTCAGGCTACAACTACATGTTTTAATGTAGGATCTGTTACATTATATTGGTTAAAATAATGGATATGGAAAATACAGAATCCGAAGAATAAAAAAGCACTTATTACTGACCAGTTAAGACACTGGATGACCAAAACATTCAGTAGACCAAGCTCCATAAAACTCAGGAAGCCTCCTTTTTTAATTTTGTGATCCATATTACACCTTTGAGATTTCAGAAAATGGTCAAAAATATCCATCACAATTTCCCAAAGCCCACGATGATATCCTAAGATTAATTGTTTGCTTGCATGACTGTCACTCTAAAACCTAGGCATATTCAAAAATAGAAGAAACCCTCTCATAATTTCAAAGTTATAAAAGGCGATTGTCATTTTTTCTTAATTGATAAGCAAAATAGTTGTTTAATTGTAGTCTATTTAAAACAATTCTGTATACTCTATATGGGTGCCAATCTCAAGTGGCATAAGACTGAAATGTAAATGAGTAGAACATTTAAATTGGAAAAAGGCAACACATTGTAATATTAATCTTATCTCAGAGGAAAAGAAAACTTAAAATATATAATATCTAAGTCCACGATACAGTTTGTTAAATGACAGAAGCTATACATTACAGTCATGAAATTGCTCCCAATCATATAAATTATGCATTTGATGATAATGTACAGCAAAATGTTGCATTGATTATTTGCCATTCCTAGGATCTATGGCAGCCATCCCTGTCTCCGTGTGTGTCGGAACATGCAGCCGCATCTCCCCAGCCTGGCTTCCCCCCGCAGGGCCTGAGAGCACGCTTTCAGAGGCACATAAACATACACTCACACACTCATTCACACACTCAGGCACATGGGGCAACATGAACAAGCCTACATCAAAGATACATCTGTTTCTTATGCATGTTTGATGGGACAGGCAGGCAGCGGCTGGCCACTGCTCCGAGTTACAGCGCAGATTAGTATGCATGACTAGGTGGAAGGAGAGTCGTGAATCTGGATGACTCGTGAGGGAAAAGAAGGTAGATACAGAAGAGATCTATAAAAAGAGAAATGAAACATGAGGAATGTGTTGAACTGTTGTTTCTTGTCCATTTTTCATGATTTAGTGTTAAATGACAGCTAGGTAGACTCTTGACCTAAGAGTAACACAAAAAGCAGGTGTTCATAGTGAAGAATGAAGAGGAATCTGGGTAGAACTAAAATATTCAAATAAAGCTGAGACACCAGTGAGTTAAAAATACTTTCCTCTGTTGTGCAGTTCTCTGTAATTTGATGTATTGTTGGCCGTTTTTAAGCTTCAAGCAGCTGGTCAGTTAGTTTGTTTCGCAAACTTTCTGGGACATGGTTATAGCAACTGTATCATCTGGTTTCACATATAAGAATTAAGACCAGTCCAAGGACATTTGTTCTCAGTAGATGCCTCCCTTTATTTTTGTTGATGTAATATCAGCTTAGAAGTCCTTTGTAGGTCATATTAGTCTGAGTTTAGCTCAGTTGGTAAATTCTGTGTTTTCCACCGCAGACACTTTCACTTCTGATGGAGAAAAAATGACCCTATAATATTTTTTTAACTGAAGAGATGAATGTATTGATAAAATAAATGACTGAAATATTGGATTTTTGATGTACTAAAAATTCAATTTTTAGTCAGTCAAAAAATGTTCAAACATGTGAAATGTTCCTTGCCAGTCACTGATAAAACCCAGAAAACTCATCTCGGTGTATTAAAGTTCCATATTTTGAAGTTTTTTTCCATAAAATAATCCCTTTATGCCTTAGAATGGCTCAGATGTGACTCTACATCGTTGCTTCCTCTAGAATGTGTAGATTTATGAAGTCCCTGCCTCTCTCCCTCCATGCAGCCCTCTCCAAATGCTGCACCATGAGCACACCAGCTCACCTATGACTCTTTAAAACACTGTAAACCCCTCTACTCTACAACATACCTAGTTTTAATATTTGAGTATTTCAGCCACATACATTTGAACTAAGAATAATGATATGGATTAAAAATTACCCAGCAAGTTGACAAAACCTGTTGACTGCTTGTTTCACTTCTAGCACCTTAAAATAAACACCACATGGACATGTTAACAAGATAATAAAATGATTTCACCAGAGGATGTCTTTAAAAGTTCAAGTAATCAGTTTCTGAAAAGGTCACATTCATTTTTCTGCCATTGATTAAACTGGCAGCACATGTCAGATACCCCCCATCTGTGATATCAGCCAGTGTAATCATCCAGGTAAAAGTAGGAGCATGTAAGGTGAGTTTGTTTGTGTTTCTTGACCTTATAGCACAAATCAACACTCGCTGTCAGCATCCGCTGTCTTCACCTTGCCAGGATTTTTCCATCAGATCAGTGAAAGCTGGGACTGGCTGCACATCAGTTTTGTTTGGAGCAGATCTTTGGCACAGGGGGACACGCACATCACAAATTTAACTCAAGTTCACCTTCCAAAACATTCAGCACTTTGGATCAAGGGAGCGTCCCGTCAATTCACTCGACTGTATGTTTTCCTTCTTGCCAGATGTTCTGCTTAATTAACATGCAGGCTCGGGGCGAGAGAGATGTGTTACCACCGTACACAGTTTATCCAGGTGCTGCATCTCTGCATAATTACCTCGCATTAACATGAAAAATATTAATTAGATTCATGCTGCGTTTCCTGGAGTGAGAAATAGGTCAGTGTTGTTGGTGGAACGAAGGGTTGTGAGCTGTGATTGAGTAAATGTTTTGAATGTATTTGTGAACAGAAAGCTGTTGTCATGCATATTTGAACTGAGGTGTGTGAAATGTGTGAAAAAGAATTAAAAAAATACTTGATTAATTGATTAGTTAGTTGACAGAAAATTAAACTGCCATCATTTAGATAAGCAAATAGTAGCTGGTGCTTTATTCTGAAGAAAAGTGCAAGAAATTAACTGGTTCCAGGTTTTTAGATAAGATGATTTGATGTTTTCCTTGTCATACACCACATTTAACCCATACTTAAATGAATTAAAGGGCTTTGGGTCTTGGACTGTTGGTCAGATAAAACAAGATATCTGAAGATATCTCCTCGTAGTGTAGGGACTTCCAAACAGAAGTTTAATATTTATTTTAGAAAACTGATGAAGAGAATAATCAGTAGTTGCAGCCGTATATCCATGTATATCCAAGGACATTCAAAAAGTAAGTTAACATCCCAGTCATTACTTCATGTAAAAATCAGTCATATACCTATGATGGTTGAGTATGATTTGTTTGGATGAACTAACAATTATTTGAACTGACTGTTTTATATGTGTTCTTTTTTTAGTATAGTTCACCTAAAAACAGCTGGATGAAACTAAGAAGTGTCATATCTCTGTCACTATTTTTCATGTCACCTTCCACCAGCTGTGTCCTTTTCCTCTGCTCTGGTGTAGTGGCTCTACTTAAAGGTGCATCACTTCTCATTTTTGACCATTTCATTGACCATATGTTGACATAAACACCATCAATAAAGTTGCAAAGTCAAACACAGCACTGCTGTGGACACATTTGGTTTGAAGCCAAAAGAAAAAGGATAGCTCAATGACTTGGAAGAGGCAATTTGTCAGATATGTAGCGGAAAATGTGGCAGTGAAAGGTGCTAATTTTGTTCATCTAAAACAAATAGTGACATGAAATGAACATAACAAGACAATTAAATTGTTAATTGCAATTATTGGTATGACAGTTAATTGTCAACTAAAATTTTTTGACCGTGACAGCCCTCTTGTCAGCGCTTCTTGAAATACTTTGGATGTTTGAGAAGAGGGATGGGATACTGGATAGTAGTAGTAAATACGTACAGGAAGGTCCAAAGCAACAGAGAAACCAAGTCTTGCTAGGTTTCCATCATAAATCACACAGTGTGAGGACAACTTTGAAACTCAACACCTTAAGATCTGAAAGGGCTTCAGAGGCCCTTAAAGAGACAGAGGGAGGCACACAGACAGAGGGGAACACAAAAGTGTATAGTGTGAATGATTGTATGTTTCCGGAAAGGTTTTAAAATGGATGATTATTTTGATGAATGACTGAAAGATAGCATGCCACATGCGGTTATTTATCACTTACTTCTCTTTTAGTGTTTTATGTGTCTGCTAAGCGCTGTCAGGCTAACACATGTGTGTTTATGTTCCCAGGTAAAGAAGAGGGCAGCCCTGTGTAAAAGGAGGACGACCAACCCAAACCTGGGGAGCCGGTGGAGCCCCAGGGTGCTGTAATGGAGCAACTCATAGAGTAAGAGAGATTATGTCTTTATTTGTGCCTTTTGACTGCTGGTTTTACACACTTTGTTAACATGTTTTATTGTGTTTACTAAATGTACATCCTGCCTCTATTCTGAGGCTTCCTGTAGCTGTTGTTGCCCACGCTTCAGCTGCGTGCATGGCACTCGGGCTGGAGAAGCATTTTAGCTTTATATACAGAGAGACTGCTGTTTACATCAGCTCACTCAGTCTTTCAGATACTGTAAAATATGACTAGCCAGTAGTTTTAGCTATACAGCTTTCAAAAAGCCATTTTGAAGGCAGAACATTTCAAAGACTGATTTACAGATCCTCTATGATGAAAATTCATGTTTTTTGTCATTTCAAAGCCATTTTTAAGCTTGGTACACCACTGCTTTTATAACCGCAACATCATCTGACAGTCACCAATCATGTGTTAAAAACACCGGCTGTGCTGTGAATTCTGTGATCTATATGGTCAACTGTTCAATCATAGATGCAGAGAGAGTCTTCTTCCTGAAAGTGGGTGTGGACAGCAGTAGTTCAGCTGCATTTTAAAGCTGCAAACACTGAAGCATTTCGATCAGAACTAAAACCAAGGGATAAACAGTCATGATAACATGAACTGTATTTTGAGCATAAAATTAAGACACGTTCTGGGGACATGTGAGACTATCATTAATTTGAAAAGGGCCCTAATATGGTATCTTTAAGGGTTTATAGTTTAGTGTTAATGCCAACTGAGATGAGAACATTTAAAAGAGAGCATGAAGAGCCTACTGTGTGTTTGTAATACAGCATCTTAAGAAACTGAAAAACCTTCTGTTTGGGTGTTTTAGCAGGGCAGGTTGATGAGAGGTTTGAAGGTTTACAACCGAACATGTCTGGGCATTTTGAAACCTTGCTCTATTTTTAGCAAAAACAGCACTCACCATCATCTAGTATGCAAAAGGTTGCTCTTTGAGTTGATGAATGGAGTGTCAGGGAAGTGAGGGTTAGATACACAATCTTGCAGGCCCAGTGAAGCAAGGACGGCAGGGGGGATACAAAGAAACCTAAATATAATCATGAATGCACTTGGAAGCAGTTGTGCCCAGAATTCCATTGTGGCAGACAATTATACATAAACTCCATGGCACACAAACAGTCTATGTCTGTTTTTTAAGCAGTGAGTCAGCAGAAAGTTGTAAAAAGCCTGGGAAGGATGGGACAGAGGAGGAGTAACCAGACAGTCTGTTTGAAGGCAACATCATGTTGTTGGGGGATGGGCAGCTGATTTATTTAACCCTACATACCTCCCATGAACTTCTCAGCTCAATATCATGTCGTCGATCTGCCTGTCCGTCTGTCCATCTATCTATCTATCTATCTGTCTGTCTGTCTGTCTGTCTGTCTGTCTGTCTATCTATTTATCTATCTGTTTTATTATGTGTGCTGTTCTTCCAAAAACCTGCTTTGCTTCTTTCACCACATACTAGCTTCCTTTGCAAATACATCCCTTCCCCTCTTTGTCGTTGCTGCTGTAGCTGGGCAGAGTGTGATAAGAGCCATGGGAGTTGTATCTTTTCGGCTCTATTGCATGTCCTCTTCCCTTCTTCTCGGCACACTGTGCAGATAACGGAAACAGGATTGGCATTGTGTTGCTGGGCTGCGCGCACGTCCAGTCAGAGCTGGATTTCTGTGCGTATGTGTGTTTGTGTGCACGTGCGAGTGTGCATTTAAGTATGTGTGTGAATCACACACTCTTTGTCATTTCAGCATACATATCTTTCACCAGCGTAGATGCAGCATGTATAATTCATACCTATGACTATGCCTAGAAAGGGATGCGTGCCTACATGCTTTGCCTCCTACTCGCTGCACCCCAAACCTGTCAAGTGAAACCATTCATTTACAGTATGTCAGCACTGACCTCCCTCATGTCTCGTATTGACTGTGACACATCAGTGATTGTTGAATCACCATCCTCCTTTTCCGACACCTTTGGCTCCATTGCCAACATGACTAGCTTTCTCTTAATGATTAGGTTACGTCATTGACCTGCCGCTGCACTGTGCCAAACTGTAGAGTGACAGAGAAGGATTCTTGACTTGCGCAACTCCGCTCTCCTCTCTGGCCTGTGACTCACTGGTGAGTCATCGTAACAAAGAAAGGTTCTATAAATGCACCTACATGCATGTGCACACACATACACTCAGGTTTGTACGTGTGGTGTGCACATGCACATACGAGCTTTGCTGTCAGACAAACTACTGACGTCCATCCTTGCGTATGTGTGTGTGAAGAGTTAGGAAAGGAGTGTGTGTATATTTGTGGTGTGTGCGTATACCTACGGATGTTATACATCTGCCCTTCCTCTCTCTTGTTGTGTTTGTGTACACACACGTGCACGCGCACCAACACACCATTAATTATAATTATCACAATTGTAATAGAGTTTGTCTTTTTCAGATAAAGTCCAAAAGCACAATGAATAATTGTTTGACACTTAGTGCATTCCAATTACTGTTCTGTTGACTCAGCCTTGATAAGATAAGGACAAGCATAATAATGAGGACACGTTATATTTGTAGTAAATTGAATTGAGGTACTCAGCCAACAGAGGGCGACATAACACTTAGTATTTAACAAGAAGAGCTGAGTTCACAGAGTGAATGATAGGAGGAGTTTCTTCAGTTCAACTATCATAGCAGTACCATTTCTCACTCTTACTGGAAACTAATAATATTTAACAAAGGATGTTTGTTATTTGATTGATGTTGCTGGTTCGTAAATTTACTCAATAGTGTTCCATATTTCAAATATCTGTGTTTGGGAGAGTGGGCGATAATGGCAGCTTCATTTTAATGCCTCATACCATTACTCTGTCTCAGTGCAGTTTTGAATTCCTGAGAGGCCCATTTACTGTTGTGGATTTTTGTTCTAACAGAAAGCATAGAACTTTCATATATGAGATCAGTTAGATGTTACTGCAGAAAGTGTGGTTTCAGTATTGTACTTTTTAATATCCCATGACACTGCCTGTCATGGTTTGAAACTTCAACGCAGGTGTTGTCAGAGTGGGCCTCTAAAATTCTCCTAAAAGATTAATGTTTGCAGTGGCTTTTGCACTCAGACACACTGTCACATGGGTCAGAAGGTCTGTTTAAGCCAAATAAAATGATAATCAAATTTTAATAAATTAAGAGTTTTTATTAGTTTTGTAGTTTTCAAGCTGTTTGGACATTGTATTTTGTAGTTTAATTCTAATACGTCTGAAAACGGATGCTGTCAAGATCATCATGTTGTCGCAAACATAGACAGTGCTGGATTTCAGGCGACTGCTGGAGCTGCTGTTCAGTGACAGTGAAGGTCATTCTTTAATGGAAACTTTTTATTTTGAATAAGTACATATATTGTCTAGAAAATAAAGTTTTGGGAGCTTAATTTAAGCTTCAACCCTCTGAACACCAAGCAGTCTTATTGCTTTTTTGGGCTCTTTTCCCTTTTTTACTCCATGTGGGCACATTTTTCACTGCAATATAAAGTCACTTCTATGGAAACAATACAACCATGGCTAGTAGGAGAGGGAACTCGGAAATCTATATAAATACTGGAAAACATGATTACTCTACATACTCTAGATATTTTAGTACTTACATTTTTATTTTGTTTCCATACTTGTCTCCTATCTGCTTTGTGTCAACACAGCCTGCAGTTCAGTCCAGTTAAACCATCTGTTGGTCGCATCTGAGCCTGTCATGTCCTTTTAAACATTAGTGGGCTTCAGGGTTCAGAGGGTTAACTGTGTCCCAGATTGCAGATAGTGAAGCAGTGTGCATCATTTAGTAGCTCATAATAGATCTCTTTGTCTCTGCTCACTTCAGAATCATTTGTGTGGAACAACTGGCCAGAGTGAATTTACTACCTCCTCTGTATAGGGATTGAATTACTTCCTCTGAGGGTAAGCTGGGAGCAATCTGATAAAGAAATCAGTGTGAAGACATTGAGGCCTAAGCTGTTTGAAGAGGTAATACCCATAGTCAATTAGGGAATTCTATGCCGTATATAGGTGTTTCAAGGAAACTGGAGACAGAGATGCTGATGTGAGACAGCTGCTGTCACCCTGGAGTCAAAATCCTGAGTGTGATGTACACGCAGAAACAAATTGTACCATAAGGCAAATGCAAACGGTGCCAGTGCAAAAGGTGAAGAAAGTGCCACTGAATGTTGTGATGAGTATGTCGAACGTGCGTTCCTGCAGGATGTGATTCAGAACAAATGTCCCATATTGCTTGTGACTAACATCTTGTATGCTTTATGCATTAGCGTGGCTTTATTTGTGTTGTGCAAGTAAACAAGAACAAGAAGTGTAAGACTTGAGTAGTAGATTTAAGATGTTTGTTTCTTAATCTTCACTCTGATGAACTAAGTAAATACTATTTGTCACTGTGAGAAGGTAACTACAACAACTCTAATTGGGTCATTTGGGGCTGAGCTGTCAGACAGAGAAAACGCTGAGGTGCACAAACAAGCCGGCGCTGATTCCTGTGGCCTTTACACTGCAGCAATTTATGCGGATTGTTTTTTAAATATGATTCATGGGTGCTCCATCTCTCAATGCCCCCTTGTTACCCACAAGCTGCCAAACATAAAACTTTACAGCACCTCACACCTTTCCTCAGCAAAATACACAGGCTCAGTGTGAAATAAAGACACGTCACTGACAAAGTGCCTGCTGTTAAGGGAATACTTCAGGCTGTCCTGTCAGGCTGCAGGTTCAGGATTTGTTGGGCCTAATGGCATTGACGTCAGATCAGTTGGCTTGTTTTTCCTGTAGCTGGCATGTTTATTTGTCTGATCTATGTCACAACTGAGTCCTTGAGGTGCCTGTTTATGTTGCTCATCACTATGCATTCATGCTGAGTGGAAGTCTACTACATGCATTCTGGTTGAGAAGACAGATTATCACAGCCTCACAGGGAATGACTGTGTGTTTGTGAGCTCCTGCTTTCCTGTGTGAGTGATTGTGTCTGATTCTCCAAGGCTGTGCGAACAGCATAGCTGGAAGGTCTCATGTCTGTGTCTTCAGATAGACACAATCTCAGCTTGCTGTGAAACCCTTCCACAAACACTCAGATGTACACACACATACAGGCTAATACATCCTTGATCCCTTTTATTGCCATTGTGTTTTTCTTTTATGTCTTTTTTTTCTTATTTTATCTTTTGATGTGTATGTCTCAGTGTAGACAGTTTACTCGGCTCCAGGAAATTCTGATTTTATTCTGGTGTTGCGACCACCACTGGAGAAACACTCATCTCTCTTTGAGCACTCCACACGTACGCACACACATGCACACGCAAATAGATGCAGCAGCGGCAGCCTAATCACTTTATAGACAATGACGACAATAAGGAATGACTCTCTCCGCAGTTCAAGTCCAACTGAACTGTCGCATAATGAATCATGGAAGGCGTTCAGCTGGACATCAGACATGAGCAAAAACAGCAACGGTGGTCATCAAAACAGGGTGTATGTGTGTCTGCGGAAGTCCAAAGTGTTCTTGTGGGATAAACGCAGCGGTGAACATATTTAGTTGCTGTGTGAGTGTGAGTCATTTGATTGAAAGAGAGAAGGAAAGGAGGAGGAAATAGATTTATTTTAGAGATGGAATAGTTGCTGGTGCTGTTTCTGTCTCAGAAAGAGATTGAATTTTGCATGAGGAATATTATATAAATCATATCCATCGACTGTATATAGAGATGGATGAAACCTCCTCTGAACAGCGTTTTTGAAACTCAGTTTGGTGCCTTCAGCTGTCACCATCTCCCAGCTTATTCAAAAATGAGCAGAGATGTGCAGCATGAGTGTAGCTGAGGCGAGCCGTGCAAATGTATCTGAACCATAGACTGCAACTACCTGTCACTCAAAGTGGCCATGCCCTTAATTATTCATTACTTTAAGCCTTAATCCAATTTAAACAGGTGTATTATGTAAGAGTTTTTCCCGCATGCAGTTGTCATTAACAGGGAAAGCAGCTGTAGAGACCAAAAGTTTTTTTGTACCAGGCTATAGACGTGTTTATTTCAGCTATAAATTTGGCCATGTCAACATGAGGGGTCTGTGGTGATTGACTCGCTTTTGGAGCAGCCCTAAGTGGACATTCAATAACTGCAGTTTTTGGCACTACTGCTGTCATTTCAATTTATACTCCTGACTTACAGGTTGATCATACTAAACTTCAACCTATCCTGGCAATATACAATATGTACTGACAATAGACATTTCATCAGTAGCAATAAGAATAGAATGTTTCATGATTTTACTTAAATGCAGCAATTGCAAACTACCAGTAAAAGTGAAAACGCATAACGAAACTGTGTAGTTAGGTTGCACCCCAAGCATGGTCTCATCCTGACTTATAAACAGCCTATCAGCCTATCAGTTTCTGCGCAGGTGTCCCGAGGTGTGCTAGTCCTTGGTGCGATCATCATTATTTTTAACAGTAAAATGATTACCTGTGTGCCTTTATAAATATGTTTGTAAGTGAGGTGGGTAAATTCAAATGGAATCCTTTCTGACCGACTGAACTCACACTAGGCTGCATAATCATACAACAGTGGATGTTGTTGACAGGGGTCTGCCATCGATGGTACATTGTTTTGAATGTGTCTGCTGCAAGGAAATGAGGGGTGGCATTATGTTCTTTCCTTTTAAAAAGGATGAACCAGTGTGTCCTATGCTAAAGCAGATTGCAAAGGAAGCGCTGATGCACCTTTCCATGACATTTAAAGAATTTGAATAGTTCATAACATGACTGCCACTTAGGTTATTTCAGTCAGTTTGGAACCTTCCTAAGCAAAAAACCCCCCCAAAAAACCCTATTTGACCGCAACCTCTGTTTTTAGCAGTGTCACGGTCGGCATGTCCTAGCATTTAAGTTGCACAAACTTACTCGTACAGGCTCAGTGATTGATCTTAAACTCAGGTTCTCGGTCAGCACGGAGAAACATTTCAAAGATAAATTGGAGAACAGGCTTCTGGTGTCAAACTCTGAACATACATCACTCTGTAAAGTGAAAGTCAAACATTCAAGAGAAGAAGCAGAGATCAAAACACACTTTTGAGAAAAGAGGGACTTTAAATATCAAAACACTGACACGGTCTTTGCATGCAGTCTTGATGCACTTTTTCCAATTCTGTATGAAATCCAGTGGATGTTTAAAGGAAGCTGAGAACCGGATGATCTCCGATACTGTGGCTTGAACCCATGAAGTCTTTTCTACTGACTACACTAACTTGCTGCTGTAAAGCTTGTGTGTGTGTGTGTGTGTGTGTGTGTGTGTAAGTTACACCTTAACACCTCAGTGAATCCCCCCCAGGAAGAATTGATTAGCTCTCTAATCACTGGGGATTAAGTGGGAAACCACTACTGAGAACAGGAACCTTGAAGAGGAGGGGTGGGAAGACTGGAACAACAATCATTCTTTTCATGTGTTTTCACAGCTTCACCTCACAATCCCCCTTAACCTCTTATTTCTGTAAGCGGATTTTAATTATGTGGTTTTAACATCAAGAAACAGCTTTAACTTGCATCCTAGAAGTGATGTTTCATCAGTAGTTTTACAGGTCAAGGGAAAGAGAAGTTCAAAGTCAGCAGCCAAAACTTACATGGTTTCATCTTTTATTCAGACTGCCCCCAGGACCAGAAATACTCTAAATTGCAGTATGTCTGACTGGCATTATGCAGACAGGGAGGGGTGGAGTGTTGTTATAGAGTGAGGGTGGAAAAGATAGGCAGGTATGAAAAGGAAAAAGTTATGAAGGGAAAGAAGAAGAGACAGAAAAAGGCGTCTAGTTCCAGGTCCTCCAGGCAGAGTATTTCCATTTTTCTCTCCGCAGATGGTTAATTTGGAGGAATATGACATTACACTGTGGTGCGTATGCATGCTTTCCTGCTTACCTGTGTTGTGTGTGTGTGTGTGTGCGAAGGCATTTGTAGAGCTCATGTTGTTCCTGTAAATGAACAGCCTATGTTTGAGTTGCTGAGCTAAGCTGAATTACATGTATTTTCATTTTAACAGTTTTTAGGGTCTTGCTTTAGTGAGATTGCAGAGCAATAGTTTGGATAGGACAACATACAACACACTGATATAACCAGGGTGTATCAAAACAACACAAAATACAGAAATACAGAAACACCAAGCTCAAAAGAACTTAATTCAAAACTTTAAGATTTACCACTGAAGAGTTAAATCGCCCAAGGGAATGACATTTAGAACTTCTAACATTTAAAACAAAGCAGTCTGTATCTCTTCCCTCTGGGCATTTTCCCTCGGAGAGATGCCAGCTGAGAATCACCCCGAACAACATTCAGAGTTGTTTGGTAAAACAAAAATTTACAAGCAGACGAAAGAAGGCAGGGAGATACCATTCATTTTAGATGTAGTTGTAACTATTTTTCTCCAATGCTTTCATTTAAGCAGTACTCAAGCTTGGAAACTGAACTCAGGTAGGGAAAGTTAGTCCTGTTTGAAAAGTTGTTTGACTATATGTATAACTGGGCCATTGGTATCTCAGCTATAAGCGTCAAGGTTCCAGGTTAGCAGAGGTTATATATTACATTTAAATGCTTTTCCATTCTCATCTGCTTTACTGTAACTTTAAAAATGCGCTACTTTGACTCTGATGCAGCTGTCGCTCTCTGTAGTCACTGGTCTGTCTGGTGCAATATCCTGCCCACAGCACTACCTGAATGGTTACATGTCATGAGTAATAGCCTATCGACACTAAATTGAAGTTCTCTTTAAATTAGACATATATAAAGCCTAAATTAACAAATTTCAACAAACTGAGTTTATGTTATTTTAATTTTTTGACACAATTTTACTGCAGTTGTATATCAGTTCCAAATATCGGTTATCATGAAAAACAAACATTGTTCACCATTTATTGCACGTACAAGGGTTGATTAAAACTTGAGAGTTGTTTGAAAGTTCCAAGATTTTTTCTGGTGCATGTTCACAAAGCACATCAGAGCCATGTGCCTGCAACGTGTAAGAGCAGTAATCATGTCATGAATCAGTATGATACATGACACTGTTCATTTGTTACTTCTCTATTGACCTCAAACTGGAGCAGAGAGCAAACACCACATTTTGTGTTAGTAAGCAGCCTAAAAAAAAGCCAACCTTCATGCCGAGGATCATCACTGATTGATGAGAGGTGGGTCTGCGGCTACCACTATGAGCAAAAGCAGCAGTTTTTACAGTGGGAGAGCTCACAGTTTCCAAGACCGGACAAGCCGCGTCAGGTCTTTAACATTTACATGATTGCGCATCACCAATTAATACCACAGGGTCAGACTGTCAAGGCAGAGCTCTCTTTTGGTCTCCTCACGTGACTTAGGGAGAATAGTCACAGCAAAAAACCTGAGCTGTGATGCAATGGCATGTGAGTGCTCCAATATATTGTACATGTTGTCACAGCCCAGTGATTATGCACAAGCAACACAGTTGTCGCTCCCCATCTGCCCTACTCCCTGGATTTGGCTCCCTGTGATTTTTTCTCTTCCTCAAAACATAATTTATGTTGAAGGATTGCTATTTTGACACATTTTAAGAGATTCAGCGCTCATCACAGATGGTGGTTGATATGTTTACATAACAGGACTTCCATGGAGTGTTACTAGTAATGCAAAAGCACCGAGAGTGCTTTATTGCTACACAAAGAGACTACATTAATGGGAATGGTGGCCAAATTTACATCAGGTGAGGTTCTTGATATTTAAAGGAATAGTCTTGTAACTTTTTGATCAACCCTCATACATGGAGTCAGAAAAAACAACCAGCCAAAGGTTTTATGTTTTGGGGAATTTATGCCCCATAATGTTTTTCTGCCTTCAAGACTGCCCTTGGTTGCAGAATGAGGGTATATTTATAACAAGTTAACAAAAACATAGCAAAAACCATAAATCCATAATTCTGAATATTCATTCAGTGTTTTTGTTGTGTGTGGTTATGAATGTTAGACCATGGATTGTTTGGAATTCTCTGAATTCATGAATATAGCAATCGAATCAAACATGTGGAACAAGAAAATGAGCATATTCACATAGCCTTTCAAAAAAGAAAAGTAATGTAAATTTGGGAGCAAAGAAGCAACCTTCTCGCAACTTCATATTTAGTCTTGTTTACAGTGTTGTGAGTAAGATGTATCCCGCTAAGTGTTGAAGAGTAAAGGCTACATTAAATTTCTCCTTCAAATTTCAAAGCAGATTTAATTGTCATTGTCAGGGTTCTCCCTAAATGAGGCTAAATACCATGGATTGCAGCCACTGTTAAGCAATTTCTACTGTGTCTTCCTGCAGTAATGTAAAGGTTAATTCTGGAGTAGATTAATACTTTAACTGCAACTTCAAGGAAAGAAAAATTGAAATGAGAGAAAAGAGAATGAGCTCATAGCAAACCAAATTACTTTGCCTTTTAGAAGTACTGAGTGAAACTTGACAGAAAGCATTCTGTGCTGGCTCACAGTTCTTAACATGGACTCTGTAGAACATATTTGTTATCAGGCTAATGCTCCACTGACTGTCTGAAAGAGTGAATCTTGCTGTCTGATAACAAAGATGCAAGTATACTCACATTTGTGAAACTGAGACAGGCAGAGATTTTGTGTCTCTGATGTGTCCCCTTTGCAAATACATATGTCAATGGAGTGTATGAATTATGCACTACCAAGCTGTTGTTTGTTCCTTGATCACTCCTTGAGCTGTATACACAATGTACTAGACACACACACACACACACACACACACACATATGCATAGCCACTTGTCGATAATTCTTAATAATTCTCTGTGAACTTGAATTGAAAGGTGCTGAAATGCCAAGCTGCTGTATAGCAACTGTGTAGGATGGATGATCCTCTGCCAGAAAGGTGGATAAGCTTTCAAGAAGTACTTATGACTGTGTACTATTATACAAAGTTAAATTCTTCACTGAAGAATACTGTGTCTATCCGCAACACAGTCTCAGTCTAAAATGTGTCAAAGTTACATTGGTCCATGGAAGAAAACATATTTAAAAGCTGTAAAATTGTGGGATACGTATGTCGATCAAGTTTCATGTCTTATGTCTTGTGAGTTTCTTCTGATTTACACACAAAAAGAGCAACAAAGTCCACTTTAGAGTGTTAAAGGGTTGAATGTGGCATTACTCAAACTTATGACATCCCCCAGGGGACAGGAGTTTGAGTCCTGTGTGTGAAAATTCTTTTTTTGCACCATTTTTTTACATTTTCTAAAGTTTAGGCACCAAAACTACTTGGTTAGGTTTTGGAAAAAAGACCCCAATTTGGGTTACAATTCACTTGGAGGACTATGGCTTAGGTGATTAAGTAGGTTGTCCGCTCATCTCATGGTTGATAGCTTGATCCCTGACCCCTTCACATGCCAAAGTGTCCTTATGTGTGAAAATTGTGAAGGTTAAAAGATACTATACAAGTTCAGACCATTTACCTTAAGTTAGTATTCATACTATTCATGTGGTTTTACTAGGGTAAAGAGTCCCACAAGAAGAATAAAACCATAAAAGCATAAGCACTGCTTACCACCTTGCTAGTGAAAATAATACATTTTGTGCTGTGGACTCATGTAGTTATTAGTTAAACATTTTAATGTGACACTGAACTGTTGTCCTCAAGCTTTGATTCATGTTTCAGTTTGAAGATACAAAAAAAAATTCAAGCCAAACAACTTTGTCCCACTTTTTCTGCTGTGATAAGCCAAAGTGACTTTGAAAACAGTCCATCATCTCTTGGATGTGTGGTCGCTGACCACAGCACTGTTGGACAGCGCTGTCTTTGCTTACTACAGCTCACTTAACTAGTAAGCCCATATGCCAAAAAAATCTATTTTTATTTTGTTATACATGTCTTAAAAATTTCATGGTGTAAAGTAAAAGCTGCGAGATTATATAGACACCTACTACGACCATTCCTTTTCCTTTCTAATAAAGCTGTTCTCATTTACATAGCCTATTTTCTGTTTCTGAGTGAGTATGAAGTAGTGACTGAAATGCAGCTCATTAAGACGACATGTTAAGCAGCAGTCACTCCAGAGCCCTTTCTAAGCTGCTGCTCTGCACTACTTAGAGTTGTTTTTTTAAGAGAAACATTTTCTGAGAAACTCACCAAACACATGAGGTAAAACAACAGCTGTGCAGTTAGAAGTGACTGACAATCCTGGTCTCCTGTTCACATAAAGTATGTCGGCTGCCGGGCTGTCGACTGTTTTGCTGAGCACTATCATAGATGCAGAGAGAGTCTTCTTCCTGAAACAGCCTGTTTCGAACAGGACTATAATGGCGTGTTATACAGCCATGGTGTTTAATGAACCGTCTATGCAGTATTTTGAGCCGAAAAATTGAAAGACACGTTCTGGGGACATGTGTGACCTTCGTTAAATTGCTGAACGTCTGCATAATATGGGACCTTTAACTGCTCATATGGAATATCCAAAGCAGGTGAGACAGAGAGTGGAGAAGAGGTCACAGGGCCAAACTGTCTTTTAAAATGCTCGTGTAACAAATGTGACAGAAGAGGTTTGAGAGTCACCAGCCTCAGAGGTGTAAAATGCTGTTTTACAGCCATAGCAGGTGTTAAATATTGAATGAAGCTGCTGTGTTGTGGTAATTTAACCTTTCTGGATTACTGCACAATCTGTGTGCGCTGTATGCAATTTCAAAATGATTAGTCAAACCAGATTGTTGGGGAATTATGACCAGAGAGTTACTGGAGATGTGACATAGAAATAGATCAACACCCAAGAGGAGAAGCTGAGAGCTCATGGGAGAGATGACTAAAGAAAGGAGAAAGGAAAGTTAAAAGAGGTGATGACTTTTTTCACAAGAGAAGTAGAGGCAGGGATGTCATGGCCGGAACACACTCACACATCAGCACACAGAGGGAGAGACAGATATTATCCTGAGGCTGCTTTGCAAGGCCCCTCTGATGACTCATAAAGACGGTAGCAGTGTTCATCCTCCCTGTATTGTGTGTGTGTGTGTGTGTGTGTGTCTTTCCGTACAGGGTGCTTATTATTCCTTGAGGATATCAAAGATTCCTCTGGTGGGCTCCAAAATGACGGTGTTCATTTTGCTGTGAATAACTTGGCTTCTGTGCGTGTGTCTTATGAATGGGCCTGTCTGACTGATCCCAGTAGGGAATGCTGCTGAGTGCTGCCTCAGTAATTACAGGAAGAAGCTTTCTTAAACTGCCTCTCACTTTCTCTGTGGCCGTTTCTCTCCTATCAAATGAGCTGTAGAATAGAAATACGTATCAGCTCGTCCGCTGATGAGCACTGTCTGAATATTTATTGTCAGTCTTCTGTGTGTTATAAGTCAATATTGATTCCACTGTCATGCTTACATGCATGTTTCATGTACATATTATTGCCCATTCGATACAGGATTTTCATTTAACCTCACAGTTTTTTTGAGTTTTTTTTTCTGCTGTCAAATTTTTGCTTACTGTGGGCTCATTTTTCACTGAATGAAAAGTTATGGACATCTATGGAAACAGCACAACCATGGCGAGAGGTAGTGAGAACTCAAACTGTCTTTTGGGCAGTATGGCATGCTTATAAAGCCATTAATCATACAGAAGAAAAAACAAAAAAAGCAGTGTCCATGATTATTTGTTTTACAAAAACTAAAAAAACCCTGGAGTCAATATGTCCAACATTTTTCCAAGTGCCCACAGGTGTTACCAGTGCTGGAAAAAAGGTGCATACCATAGATGTTTTACTACTTACAATTTTTTTTTTGTTTTCATACTTGTATTCATGCTCTGTGTAAACACAGCCTGCAGTTCAGCCTAGTAGTAGGGGTGTAACGGTACACAAAAGCCATGGTTTGGTAAGTACCTCGGAACGGAAGTCACGGTATGGTGCGGTTCGGTACGGTTCTCAGTTGGGGGGAATATGAAAAAAAAAAAACCTTCTCATAATTAATCCAAAACATTTGTTTATTTTCTTAAAACAATGAACCGTTAGCAGCTCAGTAAATTAAACTAAATGTACAATGTATACAGATGTAACAGAAATACTGCTGCATATTTCTCAATATCAAATAAACAAAATAAAATAAGTAAAAATGCAAGTGCAACATTAACAATTCCAGCTTATTGGTTTGCTGTAACTATTAGTTGAGGACCACTCACAATGTCGACATACAGCATTCGTCTTTTTCACTTGTTTTTCTCCTTTTTCATTCTTTACTGGGAAACTGAAATGATCCCAAACAGGTGTTTTAATGACATCAGAGCGTCTTCCTGCTCTGACTTCTTGTTGTTAGCATTAGTCGCCCCATTTGCTAGCCATACAGACTAGGCTTACCACAGAAGCACCGGCAGGAGAATAAACAGTCCATCACATCCCGTCGTCCACTGGAAACTCCTACCTGTTTTTAGTTTCACTGTATTCCAATTCGAATATGTGTATTGTTACACGCCTACATAATAGACCCTGAATTTTTGTCATGTGACTGTTGGTCGCAGCTGAGTTACTAATGGCTCCTCAGTTACACCAAGGACTGCACAATTTTTTGTTTTTAACAGAATCTGGTTAGAGCAAACAATTAATTTTTTCAAACTTTTTAATCGAGACATGTAGAGTGAATTTGATGTGATATAGTGATTTAAAACTGAGATTTGGCAATCTTTTGTTTTTATTGTTTCTGGTTCTAATAAATGATATAATCGTGGCATTTTTTAAAAAGATAACAAGCCTTTCAATCCTACCCTAGGTTTTGGGATCCAGAATATTAGGAGTTTTTTATAGTATATTTTATGTGCATATGCCACGATAATAACAAACTATCATAAAAATCCCATAAATGTGATTCTCATAAAAAATGTCACCAAGTTACAGAATGTACTGAGCATGGAACACTGAAGGGAAGCTTCAGTCGCCGACAGCTGTTCCTTGACAGTATCTGTATGTTCACTGCTGGTAAGGCACCAGCTGGTGTCTTGGAAGGAGAAAGGAAGCACATGGTTGTGTGTTTTTGCAGGAATGTGAAGTATGCAATTAAAAAATAGTTGAAAGAAGTTGTAAAGTACTTTTAAACTGTGATAATATCTTTTTCATGACAATCAGATTGCTCAGATGGTAAAATAAAATGGCTACCTCACACTGTGTACTCTGATAGCTAGTTTAATAAATAAATCATGCATTTATTTTTATTTACAATTAAAAGTTCCAGATGACCTCTTCTTTATTTTAGTTCAGTGGAAACAGCTTTCCAAGTATTGTGTTCCTAAATGGATGTTGCCAAAGTGGACATATTTTTTTGCGTTTGAATGAAAATAGCCCTAAAAACATAGCACTATATGATTAATTCATCAGCCCAAACCCTTTCAGAGCCAAATGCAGACTAAAGCTGTCAATAGTTTGAGCTCAGCTCTTCCTCACTGTGGTGGTAAATTCCCCTCAGAGATCCTTTTTTTTGTCAAGATTCACTCTCTTTCATTGTGTCTCCTGCAGTCCTCTGAACTCTTGCTCTCTGTCTTCCTCATTCTAACTCTCTCCTTTGCTCTGTGCAGCTATATAAAGCAGGCATACTCAATTACCAGCCAAAGTTTTATTTTTCTCCCTGAAAAGGTGTCAACGATTCCTAATACACAGATTGCAACATATAAAATACACCAAAATTAGATTCATAGGAATACGTTAAGTAATATTTTTAACTCAGAATTATGCATACACATAACAACATTTGACCAGAATATTGTTGACATATTTACTAAGAGCTTTGCGTAGTAGTGCACATACTTTTCTGGCTGCAGCATTCCCTCTATTGCGGTTATGGGTAAGCAGCGTTTTATAAAAAACTTTGTCTTGTTTTTTATAATAGTGGCAAAATACAAAAGCATTAACAAATGGCATTCTGCATCCTATATGGCAATAGATAAAAAATGTGCTTTTCAGTTGATGAAGTGCCATAATTTTTGTAAGTTAATCCACAGCTACAAAAGATGTGCATGGTTTTGCTTTAGTAATACTGAGTATTAAAGTGCAGCAGCTCAAGACATACATAACACTGACAGAATGGTTTTGCAAATGTGTATGCACCCACCTACCACTGTGGCTCTAATGAAGAGGAATATTCTAGCGACAGCAAAGATGAGGAATGCTGAGGCTTTAGCAATCATTAGTATTACACTGTGCTCACCTAATTTGTCTATCTGGGTTTTTCAGTGTTCTCTGTCTCTCCTCTCTACACCCAGAGACTTAGACTCAGAATATTACTCTGCCTGCCGGGCAATATAGTCAGACCACAGCTCCTCTCAGATCAATGGGCAGTTGCGGGAGGGGCAGTGCAAATCATGACGGAGAAGCAGGGATTGAAGAGAATTTTGATGGAGAAAGAGGGAGACAGGAGAGGTTGATCAATAAGCTGAACTCTTTAGCGGAGGAACCTGCAAACACACACAGCCCACACCTTTCACACAACATTAACTGCGGCGTGGGATCACAGGGCAGCCAACAGAAGCAACACACATTTACAGATACACCCAAACAGACACACTCACCCATACACACATTGTCTGTAAATTACCAATTGCGATAGTGTTACCGAAACAAATTCCTTTGCTTGCATTTCTTCAAATCCTGTTGTGCAGTTATTCAGATTTTTATGCAACTTTCTGTTTGAACTACATCGTGTTTTGTCTTTGCAGCTTTACATGTTGATGTGCCATTTGTCCTGTGTCTTCAGTGGTTGTCTTCATGTGTGTTCCTTGTGTTTTGAATTAAGTGCGTTGTTGGGCACTTTCATGTTGAGTCTGTCTTCATTTTAGCTGCTTTTCACGCAAATTGTTCAGCTTCGCACACTTAGTAACCTCTATCTGTCAGTGTCAGAGGCAAATTGCAGGGCCTGAAGGCATATATTTTCCCTGTAAATAATGTCATTTTTGCTGCCCTCATCCTCCTCTGAGCTGTATCTAATTACATTTTGCCTGCTTTATTTTAACATTGTTATCCTTATTTTTTCCTTACATATAGGTATTGTGGAGTTGCTTGGTAAGCTGCCACTCCTTGTGCTATATTAAACAGCCTGTGACAATTAGTCTATTAATTGATTAGTGGACTGAGAGAAACATAACAACTAAATATTTTGGTAATTGAGTAATCCTTTATTGTATCAGCTTTGTTATGCAGGAGACTTTTGTGATGCTTTTAGTTTGACTAACATTACAGCACATTAAATATCCTTTTTTTGCATTCTTTCAATATTTTACAGATCAAACATTTAGTGCATATTCATTCGTAATGAAAACACTTGTTAGCATCATCCCTGGGGGCAGTAGTCGCAAATATATAATAAATGCAGAATTTGAACTGGAAAAATGTAATCATCTGTGCTTAGATGTTAATTGCTGCTGCTCGGATTTAAAATGAATAATGATAATTGTAATTATATAACACCTTTAAAGCTTGAGCAGAAAGTGTATTAAAGGTTAAAGGATTTATTTAATAAAAAATAAAAATAAAAATCTGAACCCTTTGCCTACAAAGTTTAGGAACATGAGAACATAAATATCAATGTAACGGGGCACATACACAGTAAATTGGGTTAGGGTTAGAAGTAATTTCACATATATAAATAAGTAAAATGAAGATAAGAGAGCTAAATTTATACAAAGCAGGTTCAATTTTACCCTTTAAACCCCAAAACCTGCAGGTTTGAAAGGCATGTTATCTTAAAAAAATCACCAAGATGATAACTTTTTTTAAGAACTGAAAAATGTAAAAACAGAGAGAATTGATAGATTTTCAGCAGTCCAACCATTTGCCCTAACCAGATTGTGTAAATAACTTACAGAACTTATATAATAAAATTCTGCACTTACCTGCGACCAACAGTAATGTGACAAAAAAAAATCTAGGCAGTCTGGGCTGAACTACAAGGTGTGCTTACGAAGAAAAGACAGGAAGGAAGTATAGAAACCAATAAAAAAAAGTATTGGTAATACCTGTGGCCATTTGGGGAAAATGTTGGACGTGTCGACTTCATTTTTTTTAGGATTGATGACATTATAGCTGTGTCTTACTGCAGAGTAAACATTTTGAGTTCTCCTTCCTTCTAGCCATGGTTGTGTAGCCATAGAGGTGCAGGACTTTGTATTTATAAACACCCTAAACCTGCTTGGGGTTCAGAGGGAACCACATATACAGACAAATGATCTTACATAACAAATGATCTCACGTGAGCCAAAGACTATACCAATAAAAGAGCAAGCTATTCATTCAAACAGGTAAAGCCGTCCTTTACGGATCTTGATCCGCAGGCTTAGTAGAGGAGCTGACCAGTAACTGTCCACGATCATTATGTAGCGGACACAGCCTTCCCTCTCTCTCTGGAATGCTACGTGAGAGGTAAAAACAAAACATTTGAGTAGACTTTGCGTCTACTCTGACCATTAAACTGCCACCTTGAACACTATACAGGCCTGTGAAGCTAACCATCTTCAAGAAGGATCCCCATTTGACACTCAACTTCAAAGGGACTGGCTGCAAATCACACTGATTTGGTGAATGTTTTCCTGCATCCCCCTCATGGACTCATTTAAAACTCTTCCACTCCTAACTGATAAGGAGAGGCCATAAATCGCGACCACATACCAGAGGGACACCTGGAACTGTGTCTTACTTTCATCCATTCATACAGGCACAGACTAAATAACTATTGTTCTGTTTATTTTTCTCATGTGTTTGTACCTGCATCAGCCTCAACATGATGTCCTATATCAACTGTCCAAAAATCGCATTTCTAAGTAATATGAGAACGAAGATAAGGATTTGCAAAATTATTCACAGTTCTAACATGGACCCACAGTGCCATCTAGCGACGTCAGATGCACGGGAGTGCCGACATTAAAGCAACCAATTGTAGTAATATGTTGTCATGAATTAAAAGTGATAGTGGGGGAAATCTGACATATTTTGCTACTACATTTCATCCAATGTGTTATATTCACCAGTGATAAGATGGACGTGATATATATATATAATTGCATATTAACATATAATGGTTTTTATGTTCATTCCCTTTCTGGTATAATCGATCGTCTTAGGACGTATATGTATGTTACCAATCTTTTGTTTCATATCGATGGGTCATGGTGAGAGATGGATAGATCGTTTTGCGCACATAACATACTTTTTGTATCTCAATCTGAGATGGCAATATGCTCTTCTTTTAGACAAAGAAACAGAGTCAGATTACCAGTTTTAGCGGGAAACGGCTATCCACGCCCAAAATAAACACCCACCAGAAGCCAGAGGATAAAAAGTGGAAACCGCTTTGTCCTGTGCTTTTTGCCGTCTTTTCGTTTCCTGGCTTTTAGCCGTCTTTCGTTCCTGGCTCTCTCTCGCCACTCTTGACATTTTCTTTTCTTAGGCTCTTTCTTTACAAAATTTCCTTGCTATCTTAAATACCATTTTTCCTTATATTCCACGCTTTTACCTTTTTGTTTTCGTCTAGTTGTTAAGTCAAATTTTTGCGCGTCTTATTGTTGTGGCTCTTTGTTAATCTTTTAGACTTTTTATTTAGATTGTGCTCACGCTCATCTAAGTCCGAGCTGCTTCACGACCGCTTCTTCCTCAAGCCGAAAACTGTTCTAACAGAACAGCTTTTAATTTTTTTAGAGATTTTGCGGCTAACACCAAACGCCGTCAAGTCTAACAGAGCCACAGTTAATAATCAAGTTATTCTCCATCAACCCGGACGACAGCGCACTCCGCGCCCGGCTGCCTACCACCACCGACCACCATCTGCGTGCCGACGTCAGAATCTACTACACGGCTGTGAGGGCTCCAACGGCAGAACGTTGCCTAGCAACCGAGACGACGCTCCGGAAAGCATCCACAGAGGCTCGTCACTCAACGGTTCCGACCCACGTTCCAGCTCACGGAGGCTCCGACCAGACCGCTCTGTTCAAAAGTAGGCAAAGCCCACCTCTCTACCTGCTCCTGATTGGGTTGATGCTGCAATAACTTGATAACAGGTTTAATTTTAGCGTATCATTCGTTAATCTAAATCAGAACTTTAGATCGGTGGCTAATTACCCTTCTTTCACCATCATCCTCGTCATTCTGTTTGATAATCTGACATCACACATTCACCATACACACACTCTGACTCAACTGCTATAGCTCATGTATGTATATTAGTAGATTAGTTAATAAATATATTCATTTAGACCAATTCCTGATTCTGTGTTTTTCTTTGTGTGGGAACTGAGGTCAATTTAATCAGAATTCACGACTTTCAGCTAAGAGACTGTTCTACTTCATTCAATTAAAGTTTCTTTGAGACTTAATCTCGAATGATAATTTTCTCAGTAATCTGAGATGGTGCCCCTTTATTAACGAGTGCAAAATTTCATTAAAGTGTAGTTACGCTACAATTACAAGTCCAGCAGCGTTCCAGAGCTGTCTTAAAATGAAAACTGCACAACCCTCTGGCTGAAGCAAAAATGAGCGAAAGAGTGTGAGAAAGGAGGAGAAAGGGAGGATGAGAGGTATAGAGGAGGGAGGCATGTAGTGGCAGACGGATAAAAGGAAGAAGAAGCAGACAGCTAGAGGGGATGTGGAAGTAAATAGATGATGCAACTGAGGGATTTTGGCGGTGAAAGTAGAGACGAGAGAGAGATGAAGGAGAAAACACGGTCACCTATTTTGAAATGAAAATGAAAAGCATAGTGAGGCTGAAACAGTGAATAGACAGAAGACTGCCTGTATGTAGCTGTCTGGATGTGTGGGAGGGAGACACACATACTCATACACTCCCTCACTAATGAGCACTTCACAACGAGCCCTCCCTCCATGTCTCCTTTCCATCCTTCCTCGGATTCTTCCCCTCTATCCTCACCCCCCTCGATCATCCTTTTTATTTCAATAAAAAATGTGGGGCCAACAGCTGGTGATCCTGCCAGACCTCTCTGCTTGGTAAAAATACAGTTAAAGCGAATGTGTGCATGCAAAGACAGACAAGTAGGGAAAGTTATGAGTGGAGCAGGTGCACTTTAGGTTAGAGGGATGCAAAGACACAATGCTCAAATGTTGTCACCTGCTTCCAGCTTTGATCGAAGGTTGTCTGTGCGAGTCGAATGGTCGTGTAAAAGAATTCATGCATGAGAGAGAGAGAGAGAGAGAGAGAGAGGGAGTGGGCAACACAGACAATATGCACTGAAAAAACACGGAGAGAGACACTGAGAGAAAAAAGAAGGGGGGTGGGCTTAGGTACAAGCATCATAGCAGCTCATATTCTCCCACAAGCTCTGCTCTCTCTCCAGCACACAAGAAGACCAGCACTGAGCCATCCTCCCTCTCTCTCTCATTCTCCCTCTCCTCCTTCTCGTCTGCTCTCCAGTCGAGGAGGGGGCACTGCTCCTGCTGTGTCGATTGGTAGGCATTTACAAACGTTACTATTTTGAGAGAGTCAGTGTATGTGCTCGGTGCGCAGCGGCAAAACGATCGAAAAAGGGGGGGAAGAAGAGGCTGAGAAAGGCAGAGCGAGCTTTGGTTCATTCTGCTGCACATTAACTGCTGTGCGAAAAGGGGGATGAGGGAGCGCAGGGAGACTCTGACCCGCGGCTGATGCCGAACCCCACCGCTGCATCCACATAGAAGTAGAGGAAGCCAAGGCTCTAAGTCAGGAGGTCGCGTGCCAAGGAGCTGTTGCAGAACAGAACCATAAGCTTCTTTGATCAAAGGGTGAAATAAGGCCAAAGGAGACTGGGAGGAGGAGGTGGTGAAGAGTGTGAAAGAGAAAAGATGGCGAGTTTTGGGAAACTCACAGACTACTTTAATCGGCGTAAGTCTCGAGAGGAGCTACGGGTGGGAAGAAACTCGCGGCGCAGTGGCAGTTACTGCTGCACTGTGGCAGAGGCCAGGTAACCTGTGTGTGTGTGTCTGTGTACAGGTATGCCTGGATACTTGACAGCATGGTGCGTTTGTCTCTGTGGCTGTAAACACTGTCAGTTCCTTATAACCTGTGTTTCTGTGTGCAACAACATGAACATGTGTACATGCTGTATCTTGAGAGGATTGAGGTGCATTTCATATTGTGCATCTCATGTCACACTATTGCATCTCTTTGTTGGTAAACGGCTTAATATTATATATATACATTTTGATGGACTGTCAGGCTTACAGGTGTTACGTACATGTAGGCATGTTCTTGTATACATGTGTGAGCCTTATGTTACATAAGTGTGGAGGTGCAGTGCATGTCATGCATGGTGGTACTATAGATTCTTCCCACTGACGCACAGTTGAATACAGAGCCTTTTTCTACAGATAGAAAGAGAGAAGATAAAGTCAATAGGGTACATATAGAGAAGGAGGAGATACAGAGGACGAGCCATTCTGGGTGAAGTCTAAGCATGTTATCATTTCTCATACTGCCCCATACATTTGCACTGGGAGCTTCCCAGCCGCAGCCACAACTTCCTACTGTTTATTACTCAGTGGCTTCAGAAATGAATTTTCTAAGTGTCTTGCTCAAGGGAAAACTGAAATTGAATGTCAAGGGGAAAATTTCCCAGTGTCAGAATATGAAAAAGCAATCTAGATTTCGCAGGTCTACTCTACCTTCACCCTGGACAACTATAAAGGAATTACTTTTCAGTTGCATGTAGCAGCATCTTTAGCTGTCGTCGACCCATATTTCTACATTACAGTCACCTCTGAGCAGCTCTGTGCAAGTAGCACCTTAAATATGCTGGATTGTGATTTTTCTTATGCAAATATGGATAATCTGGAATGGTCTGATAACGTCCAATGCACCTTTATCGGTTGGATTTTGAAATTCCACTGCGACACAGTTTTACCCTGTTAATTTTGTGTTGCACAGAACCCGTCCACACCCTCCTGCAAACTTAATTTGTCTGGCGTTACTAAGATCTAACAGCATCTTGCTTTTGTATCGCAGCACTGCAATTAAGCGTCCTGAAATCAGAAAGAGAGTGTAATTTGCTTTGCTTGCCTTTCGACCCCTAGGAAAACAAAACAAAACAAAACAAGTAACTTTGAAGCTAAGTTTAGAGTCTTGTGTTCTTTTTTTTTTCCTCAGTGGTAATGGCGTCCTTCTAAAAATGATAACAAAAATTGGGCTTAATTGCTTTTGAGTTGGTGTTAAATTATGTAACCAGGATAAAAATGCAAATGAGACTGTAACAAACTCCCACCGTGGCCACTACTCTAGACTTTAAAAGAATTTTTATCAAATCTCAAACGATTTACTCACAGGAGAAGTGTTAACGTGGGTGGACATCTGGTTAAAAACAACAGAAAATCTCTGCCTTTCCAAATCCAGCATCTCTCTCATCCCCACAGCCTCTTTGTCTCTGTCTCTCCCACTCGCTGTCTCTTTCTCATGAGCCACCCCCTTCCTACGCCCCTCCATCTCCCTCTGTCTTCTCTCTAACTTTAAGTCTTTCGTGCTTGGTTTCTTTCCCCTTCCTCCTTCCCCTTCTCTAATGCCTGTTCTCTCAGCACTCTGACATCCACAAAGGCTGAGCCAGAGGGGTCTGGAGCTATCAGAGTTACAAGTCTGTTTGTTAAAGCTAGACTATGGCTCAGCTCTGTCGTCTTTGTTTCTAATTGAATTGGAGCAGGGAGGAAAGTGCAAGTTGGAGACTTGTGTTGTATCATGATGCATGTATGTATTAGTGTGTTAGGTGCAGAGAATAAGAGTGGTCTGCAGCAGGGGCTGTTGTCAGTCAATCTGCTAGTCACAGTGAATAAATGGAAATCCAGCTCAGTAATCACCCATCGCCAACATTTCAGTATTGTCAAGAGCTCAAACTGTACAGCACAAGGTTGGGCGATATGTAAAGATTCTTCAGCCCACTGATATATTAATGTAGGTGTTTAGAAAACAGTCAGATGGCATTAGACCAGATCATATAGCATCTCCTATAGACTGATTTATTTCTTTAACCCTCTGAACCCTGAGCAGAGTTTTTTATTTTGCTCCTGTCACATTTTTACTCAATGTGGGCTCATTTTTCACTGCAATATAAAGTCCTGCACCTCTGTGGCAGCAGCAAAACCATGGCTGGAAGTAGAGACAACTAAATAATGTCTTTCTGTCTTCAGTTACAACGCCATAAATCATAAAAAAAAGAAAAAATGGAAGTTGAATTTCTTCCATTATCGATTTTAACAAAACTGAAAGAACTTGAAATAACCACAAACCAAGTGCCCACAGGTGTTACCAATACTGGCAAACAGTTGTGACTCTACATACTAGAGTTTAACGGTACACAAAAATCACATAACGATACGTACCTCGGTATGGAAGTCACGGTTCGGTTCGGTTCGGTTCATTACGGAACACTCTGGAGTCGACAGATGCACCTGAGCGTGAAAATGTCATGACCGATTTAACATAATGTAGCAGCAAGACGCAGCCTCGCTGAGTCTCTGTTTTAACTTGTGTCGAAAGTGCGGATTTCAAACTATCTACCAGCATTTGAATTGTGTTGATAGGCTGAGTAAAACCAGAGTTATGATAAATAATAAATGCCATACTTTTTTTGCACGTTTGGAGCACCTTACAACTTTCGTCTTGTCCACTTGTTTTACTCCTTTTTCATACTTTACCGGGAAACCAAAGTGATCCCAAACAGGTGATTTTAATGACGGTTCTTCCAGCTCCTGCTTCTTGCTGTTAGCATGATCCATCCCACTCTCTAGCCGTACGTCACAGAAGTGCTGGCAGGAGAAACAATGGTCCATCACATCCTGTGGTCCACTGGAAACTCCTACTTGTTGTTAGTCTGCCACAACTGTGGGCACTACGAGGTTCCCAATTAAACAATGGATTGTCCTAAAATAACAGTCTTAAAATTTTCATACCGCGGTACACCTCTGTACCAAACCAAAAATGCCTGTACCGAACGGTTTGGTGTATTGTTACACCCCTACTAAATACTGTAGATATTTTACTAGCTATATTTTCATATTCGTTTCCACACTTGTCTCCTCTCTGTTCAGTGTATACACAGCCTACAGTTCAGCCCAGTTCTGCAAAAAAGTCCCTGAGTTTTTGTCATGTGATTGTTGGTCACAGTTGAGTCACTAATGATTTTACCGTTGTGGTGAGGAGGACATGATTTTAAGTATGTATAAAGCAAATGGTTTATTTTTTGCATTTTTTTAAAGAAAATGAGACATGTAGAATAAAGTGGTTTGGATGAAATGTCATGGGTTTAAGCTTTTTTAGCTTTTTCCAGACAGACTAGCATGTCACAGATGAATAGTTCGAGGACCATCGGTAAAGTAAAAATCTATCAATTCTCTTTGCTTTGGTGTAATTTTATGATATTTTGTAAAAACAACATGCCTTTCAAGCTCACTAGTGGATTTTGGAGTTCAGAAGGTTGAAGTGGAATTTGTTCCTTTATCCCTACTGATTGGATATTTGAATTCATGGCTCATACAGACTACATGCAAATTTCCTGCTCAGAAATGAAATATAGTTATTTGCAGATGGCAGGCAGTAGCCATAATGAATGGTGACAAGACAGTCGGTCAGCTATGAATGATAAGTGAAGGCAAATCAGTCTGTAATGAACAAGTTAATGTCCATCCTGCTGTAATGTAGGGGGATAAATCTGCAAGTCCACATGAGTGGCCTTTGCTCCTCCTTGTCACTTAAGCTGCTTCAGTTAATTTATGTAGTTTATTGACCCGTCAATCTGTCCATATTCCCCTCTGATTCTTCCAGCAGCCTGGACAGTCTTCCCTACTCAGCACTAAGACGCATAAATGCTGTTATCGTGAATCAGCTTCATCTGCACATTTACACTTTTTTTTTTCAATATCCAGAAATCCCTTAGTGGAGAGGGTAGAGTGTGTGTGGGGGGGGAAATGTGCAGATGAGAAGTAAAGTAAATGGAAAAGTAATGCAAAGGAATGATTAGACATTTGGAAAAAGAGAGAGATGAGAATGGCGAAAATGAGAAAATGAAGCCTGGTGCTGTAACACTTCACCCCCGAAACACACGTCCACATTCAGCGCACTGAGAACACATTAATACTGAATAAGATTTTTAATGAATGGTTCGGTACAGAGCAGCAAGTTTGCGTTATGAATGAATAACCATGAGCCGTTAAACTGCCTTTAGAAGAACTGAATTCATTAGTTCATTAAATTAATAAATGGAACATTAATTTGCGCCAGGGTACAAGTAGGAGAATTTAAAGATTGGATTTATCAAAAGATAAGAAGATATATAGAACTCATTAGTCTGAATTGTTTAAATCAGCGTTAAAGCTTAAAATGCTTCATTACAGAAGTGCCATGGTAATGAAAACTCTGCAGGCATCTGTGTAAAAATTAGGATGTGAATACTCTTTCTGTGTTATCGGTTCATTCATCACCACATATAGTTCTGAACACAGTTGCTGCATTTACCAAAAATGGCTTTCACCTTCATGTAGCATTCATCAAGCTGCTGATTGTTATGTAGTCAGATGTAAATGATGCTGTGACAACCTCAGCATGGCCAACGGTAGGCATTTTTCAGACATAGGACCAGGGTTGGGGGAAAATACTTCAACATGTGCATGTTACGTCCTCAAGAAGAGCGCAGGGGTTGCATGTGCTACTTTCATTAAAATAGGTCACTCATACAAATTGCCGTACATCTGTTACACCAAAAATGTGTTTCTTGTGAAAGTGGGAGCAAAGTGTATTTTAGCCCGAAGCGAGGCAGACAACGCAAGCTTTCGCAAAGTCTTCGGAGTTCTCCGCATTGTCAGTCAAGTACAGAAATAGACGGAGAAAAGAAACTGAAAAAAAGAAAAAACTAAAGGAACAGACGATGGTTGCTTTAAGGCATAAAGTGTCTGTGGTTTGCTGCCATGTGGGCTATCTTAAATAAACATGTATTTTCACACGTTGCTATCACACCATCATCATGCAAATGTGTGCTCTCTCATCTCTCAAGTACCTTATTGTCTGTCATTCTTAAAAAAAAATCCCATTCATTATTTGTCATGTTTTATTTTCTCACACAGAATAAGTCATTCTTACAAAAAGCCTAATTCATTTATTATGATATTTTATTTTCTCACAGACAAAATGTATGTCATTCTTTAAAAAACTATTAATTTCTTATCATATTCTCATTTCTCACACAGAAAATGTCTGTCATTCTTTAAAAAATCCTCATTCATTCATTGCGATATTTTTTCTCACAGAAAGTGTCCGTCATTCTAAAAAGAATCCAATTAATTCATCATCATATTTTGTTTTCTCACACGATGCCATTCTTCAAACAACCTTACTCATTCATTGTCATATTTTATCTTTTCACACAGAAAATGTCTGTCATTCTTAAAAAAATCTCATTTATTCATCGTATTTTATTTTGTCACACACACCTCTATGGCACACAACAAACTAACAAAGAAAGTGAGCTCGACTGCAGTAGGAGTGATAATAAATTTGGCAACAGAATGCATGTGGTGCATTTAATGCTTACAACTCGGGGCAGGACATTGTTCTTGTGATTGCTTCTAGGCGACAATAAACCTCTCCTCTCTTCTCTTCTCTTCTCCTCTCCTCTCCTCTCCTCTCCTCTCCTCTCCTCTCCTCTCCTCTCCTCTCCACTCCTCTCCTCTCCTCTCCTCTCCTCTCCTCTCCTCTCCTCTCCTCTCCTCTCCTCTCCTCTCCTCTCCTCTCCTCTCCTCTCCTCTCCTCTCTTCTCCTCTCCTCTCCTCTCCTCTGGGTCGCTTAGCAACAGGTTTGTTGGATGAGTGAAGCCCAAATTGTGAGAGTGGCCTGGGCGGGCCGTTCAGCCCAGTGTGTCATCATCATGATGTGTTGGTGGGAGGCCAACAACTACGTTTGTGCCCGTGTGTTTGCGTATGCCTTGTGTTTACCGGTGGAACCTGAGCTATTTCATCTTCTGCCAACTGTGAGGAGTATGCACGTATGTGTGTGTGCTTCAGGCAAATACCTTCTCATGCAAGTCAGTATGGATTGCTGAGGAGTGAGAGACCTTTCTGTTTCAATTACTATGAAAGTGTGTATGTGTGTGTGTTTCTGCTCTGCCTACACATATGTATAAAAGAATAATTCAGCATCAGACTGTCCCAGGTCGTCCAGGTCTGTGCTTTGAATAACATCCAGGGGTTCTCTGATCCCAGGTCAAATATTCACAACTCCAACACCCACCTTCTCGGGTTGCTAGTTTAATAGCTGACAATGGGCAGATGTCAGTACATCTCCTCTCAAACCGGCGAATGTGCTGACTTAGAACCAGCTGTTGGTTTACCTGATAGATCCCCAGTGTGAAATAGCCCCGAGCATGCAAATACATCCAGAGCCAGACATCCAAGGGAGTTAAAAGAGACCTGAAGTATTTCAGTCAAACATGGCACACTTAGATTTTTCCTTGAGAGCATTTATCTCCAAAATGAAATGTTAAAAGGTAACAACATGCAGGTAATCAGAAGGCTGCTATTCACTGCTAAATACATGAAAAAACTGAATGATGCGGCATTGGATTTTCTAATGAGTGAATGAATAATTAATAATCTTCCTTTGTAAGTCAAGCATTTAATGGATTAGATATGATCCTATGCTTAGATGAAAGGCTGTAATAGGCCGGCTTACATCAGCTTGATGATAATTGATGAAATATGCTCATTTGGTGACACACAAATTTGTATCAGCACAGTCACCAGTGCTATAGTCAGCTGGGCCACATGGTAGACATTTATGACTTAAATGCTTGTGCACCCATGGTTTTCTATTTTATCTGAGCTAAAATAGTAAGTCTGAAAAGGTCTGTCTTAAACAAATGCAATTATTTGAACCTGTTTAACACAAAATTACAAACAGATACAAACAGAAGATGTTTAGCCTAGCCAGCCAAGTAGCAAGAGACTCAAGGAAATCATTTGAATCTCTTGCTTTACTGGATTCAGTAAAGAATCCAACATACAACTTCCCTTCAAACTATAACTTACGTTTTTATAGCTAAAACATGTACCATGATAAAATGCTTCAGCAGAAAAAAAAGCTTAATTTGAATTTAACCAACTTGCTTTGAATTAAACTACTTTATCCTAGCTATCAAGGCACACAGGTAGTACTTTTAATGTTAACACAACAATGAAAAACACCTACAATAATACATTTACACACATAAATAAAATGAATCAGAATAAAGGAATGATCTCACCTAGATGCACATTAAATAAAGGTACTTGGAGAGCGACTACAGGACAGCACTGAGGTTAAAGTTTTGAGTAATATTGCTCGCTACATGCAGATCATGGATATAAACCTGTCGTTGGCCATACATTTTCCCTCCCCTTTCGCCATTTTAATGACAGCACTTCATTCTAATTCTACCAAAACAATTCTCCATCCATTCATTCTATTATTAGCCTCACCCAAAATGATTTTGACTGGGTAAAGAGATACAAACAAGCCAGAGTGTTTTTTTTTCTGATAATGAGGTGATAACGTTGTGTGCTTTCATGGCATCTGATGCATTTAAGTAAAACTGTCAAATGTTCTATCAAGCAGTTCTATTATCACTAGTAATGAATAGTCTATCTCCACTACATCCCTCTATCATTCTGTCTCCCTGGCTCACGAGGTAGTTTTGTGTACTGCCTAACAGACAATAAAGTGTTCATTCTTGAGTTTTAAAGGTGTTGGTAGGCAGATTTTGCTCTCTCTGGACAGAGCTTCTTGAGTTGTTTCCACTGGTATTCAGTCTTTATGCTAAGGTAAACTACCTCCAGTCTCCAACTTCATATTTATTTCCAAAATGTCAAACTATTGCTGGTTTTAGAAAATACAGGTGGGCGTTGGGGTGACAAAGCATGAAGAAGAAAATGGGAATGCATAGAGTGTGAGAGAACAACACTGAAATAGATGGAGAGGATTGGAAAATTCAGACAGCATACAGCCACACATGCATTAGAACATGTATGCTGATCTAGAAGCATTGCTTTTGTCATGTCCTCTCATAAAAATCTAAATGAAACAAACAAGTCTCATATCTAACAATATCAGCTTAGTGTTTTTACTTTCTAAAATAAATCTCAGCTGAAATCACAGGCTTGAAAATGTCAGGACACGTCAACCTGTCCTCAACTGACTTCAGCCGGGAATCATGTGTTCAGTGCCCAAACTTGTCACGCAAGAGTCTGGAGGTCAGGTGTCTTTCACTTCCACCAGACTGACTGATGTCTGAAATGCTGGCTGCATTTCATCACATTTGATCACATCGAGATCAGATCGGATCAGAGCTTCACTGCAGTGACTCGGTATTGTTCAGGTTTTTCTTTTCTTGTGTCTTCTTTGTTCTATTATACAAGACACACAAATATTTTATGGATTATTTTATGTAATATTGACCAGATCTGTTGTAATATAACGTAATAATGGCTTTATAGGTTTGCGTTATATTTTTCTTTTTTCTTTGCTGAAAGAAACAACACGATTTCACTGTGACAAGACACTTTAGTAAAAAAAAGTGAGATGAATCTATTTTTTTTTTGTTAGGGGAATTGTGAGAGAAACAACAGTGTTGTATGAAAAAAACATTAGTATGCAAATGCCACCCAAAAAACAGACAAAAGAGTGTTGCGGCTTGTCGCCAATTGTTAAGCCGATCTTGTGATTGTAGCTATTGATTAGTGTCTCACAGGGGAGTGTGTGGTATCAGCTGCTATAATTGTGCTTGTGTTCCAAATGACCTTTAGCTTGATTATGCTGAGGTGGAAGCAATTCCGCTATTGATCATTAAGCTGCTCTTGTGTCTCATTAACAGTAAGATATACGTGTGTGCCAGTATGTGTCACAGTGTGTGTTTGTGTACTTGTGCTGGTATTGTGTTGATACTAAATGCATGTTATTTTCTCACTAAGATGACACGACTGCTGGGTTCAGTTTTAAAAGCAAAAAATGTTTTTTTCAATCCCACTGACATTTTTCTGTGAATGTTAAACTGATAAGATCACCTCACCTTAAATGTGGAGTCTGATTCTAAAGAAATGTTTTTGATATTGAGCTTGTTATCATGTTTAGATAGTCAGAATGTGCCAGATTTACCTTTTCTTTCACTACCACTGCCCTGTTTCTTCCAACACTTCCTTCCTTTTCCCCTGTCCTGTCCCTGAGCACAAATGTGCACCGGACCTGCTTAAATAGTGTTGTGTGGATCGGTCAGGGCCACTTTCTTTCCCATTTCATAGAGTCAAGGCTGTGTACGAACACTAGATTGTTTTTTTCAGCGCGCACACAGAACCAGAGTGTGAACTACAAGGTCTCCCCCTGGCTCCCCTTAATAAGAAATGAGCTCCCCGAAAACATGGGGTCTCTAAAATATTGACAATATGCCCTTTTTGGCAAGGTTTTTCTATTTTTGTGTATCTTCATCAGCATTGCTCATGCATAAAATTGATGCATGATTTAAACACAGAGGCTGGGGCAGAACAATTAATTGATTTTAAATTGAAATAGTAATTAGAAACAATGCAATTAGTAAATCATAATGGCAGAAATTTAAGATACAGTCTTCTGTCTGTCCCAGGGTTTAAACAGATTTTTGCGGCCATGCTTTTAATGGTGTCTTCTGTGGTCATGCTCTCTCAATTGTTTAAATCTAATACACAGTGAATACTGAACTGGTGCTCAACCAAACTGCAAATCAAATTGCAATATCTGTCAGAGAAACTGCCGTTAGATATTTCCCCAAATTGTTTAGCCTAATGAGGGTGATTCATCCCTAATTCGTTTTATTAAAGATACTGGTATTCTTGGTGTTCTTGCTGTCTACATCAAAGCAGGGCAGTGCAATACCATAAACTTCACTTAAGTTTAACGTAAAGATCAGAAAAATAACACTTTCTTGATGCCAGCCAACTTAAAACCGACCAGGACAAAAACAAACCTAAACCTTCTATGGTCCTGAAACAGACGGAAGCAGCTCTGTTTCATCTGTTTACTTATTCTTAGTAATCATATTCTTTTACTAGCAATAGTGATAAATAAAAGCCTAATCAAGTGTCTGTCATTTCTGAATGCAAAAAAGTGATCTCCCTTGTAGTGTAGTTTGCACGCTGCACAGAATGGACAGTCAGCGGATTGTGAGAAGATATTTACCGAATGTGACAGCAAGTATATTGAATCAGAATTGCGTACTCCACCTTTAGTGTCATATCATAAAAAAGGCTTCTCATTCTCTGTGTAACTGACCACTGATGTTTGTCCAACCAGGTCACTGGAGAGGAAGCTGCAGAGACCGATACTGGCCAAGTCTCGTACTCTCCCCAGCATCCCCCAGTCTCCAACCGTCTCCAGGGTCCATCCCTCCGATCTCATTGGTGGGAGTCCTCCTCGCAGGAAGAACCCTCCCACCACCGCCGCCAGCCAGCCAAAGGCCTGCACTCTGCCACCTGCAGGTAAAGATGAAACAGATGCTACATCTAAACAGCTTCATTATATTCTAGGTTGCCAGTGGTTGGGGACACAGTAGCAGACAGCTTTGCAAAATCGACTGTATCTGAGTGGTTCTTTCATCCCCTTTGTTTGTGTATTTAGTCCGCTAATCCGATTGTGGCAAAGCCTGTGAAGATTCTTCCAAAATCTTCAGTATACAGCAATGGTAATGCTTTTCAAAACATTCTGTTTCATGCTGAAATGGCAGTCTCTAACCTCTGAGCTCATAATGTGTCAGCATGTTGAGCTTTGCTGTTAAACCAAGTGGTTGGTTATGAAGAGAGCATCTTATTCTGGTGATACGAGAGTGTAAAGGGCACCAGAGCTGAAACTAAGGTCTTCTTAGATATGTCAAACATGACCCACTTCTTTTTCCTTTCAAACTTCCACAGCTGCTTTGCTTCTTTGATATTTGCTTCACCTGACTGAGAGCGCACAGAGCCCAGTTGTCTGAGCGGCACCATGTACAATACAGATATATCCTCTCTCTGTCTCTGTCTCTCTCCTGTCTTCTCTCTCCTTCACTTGCCTGTAAATCAAACAGCGTTCCTTCACCTGAGAGGAAAAACTGTCACAGAGAATTGTGAAGCTGTAGCCGGCTGACAGCGAGACCTTTCATCTTAAGGACAAATGAGGTGTTTTAAGGACAAAAACATTTATAGGTGGTGAAGATTTTTTGTGAATTCTTGCAGTGGGCCTTTGATTTATATAGATCAAAAGGAGTTCTTCTATAGAAACTTCAGAGTAGCACACATCCAAAACAGAAAGGAGGAGAAAAATCATTTTTTAAAGTAAGTTGCAAGAGCCTGTTAACAGATATATTTGATTACTCATTTAGACAAAAGTTGGAATCATAAGTCATTTCCTCAGTATATTAAACCTGTGTTTATGCTTGCATTCAAACTGTCTTAAAACTGACCTATATTCGACATCTTGTAATGCATTTATAATTTCTCAGTGGATAGTTAAACATCAGTTGATTCTGCTTCTAGCGGCTCTGACACTTTTCCAAAGTGGGTCATTTGTAATCTTCCCTTCAAAACAAACAAGCCAGCAGCCATCGCATTAGAGCTCACAGCTACAGAGTCAGCGGGTGCCTCAGGTTAGACATCCTTATGCCCATGTCCTCATTCACATCCACCAACAGAAGAACACAGTCAACAGTGGTCTGCCCTGCTGATTGACTCGACAACCTAAAGCTCCCCTCCACCACCTAGTATGATTTGGTACGTTTGAAGTGTTGGAAAAAGGGGGAAATGCTGCTTTATCCTTATTTGTGATGTTTAATACAAGAGAAACTTGCACAGGAGCCCTCCACTTTGTGCACTCTGCCTGCACAAAGAGAGAAAAGACACAGGCAACATCAATGAGAAAGGCTTTATTAAAACAAGAAAAAGTCTTCCTCTTGAACTAAACCCCAGTCCCACTGGATTCACAAAGAGGCCGGCAGCAACACAGGCGGCACTAACTTTGAAATAAACTCAAACAAGCACGTAGTTTTCACAATATAATAAAACAACACAGTTCAAATTCATATTCAGACATGGTCTGAAAGTGTTTTGAATATACATCACACTCATATTTGGGTTCCAGTTTCATTCAGCAGTGAAGATAATTATGAAGCTGCATATATTTTTTAAAGTGTTGATGAGAGAGCCAAATAGGGATAAGATGCTGACATAGCAAGGGCAGATTTTTGCCCTCTCTCTTCATTGCTTTCTGTCTCTCTCTCTGGCTCTTCTTTTGCTGACTCCTGGTTGCTGTCAGTGACTGCTACAAATTTTAATCAAAGCTGGATGTGCACTCTGTTTGATTTACAGAAAGGCCTCAGGAAGGGTTCAAACTCAGAACTTTCTTTTCGCGCAAATCCCAGAGCTACCTCGCAGCCCTGAAGTTATTTTTACCATAAATAAACTCCAAATTATCAGATCAATTGACCGAAAAAGTAAACCTTGTTGGCTGCATGATATATGGTTTTAGCACCGACTAGCGCAATATTTACATGCACAAGGACAGGAAATGCAATCTAAAGTAAGGCAGCTTGTCAAGCTGTAAGGCATCATGCTACAACTTTTTTTGCCGCTTGATTAATGACAAAACTTTTTAATTTCCATGACTGATCTACAGGAGAAGACTGATAGAACATAATTTACTCTATTTCAGCTTTACATAAGACAGTTTGTCGACATGTAGGCCCCACATGAGCACAGCAAAATGAGTGAAGAGCAGGAGAGAAGATTTGGTTGCAAAAAAGAAACAAAACGTCAGTTATACTGCTGTACAGGTTTTGAAATTTTAATCCCAATCATGATTTTGGTTTCCCCCAATTAAACAAACATGTTCAGCTGCGATAACGATGCTTAAAATGCTCTGCTCATAGAAAACTCCACTCACAGAAAACAGATAAACTTGAACCCAGTTGGGTAAATGTGACATTAGAACTCCTTATTTGACTCTTTTCGAAGTAACTTTTGGTCACAGTGGAGACTAGAGGCTTCTGTGCTCACAGCAGCTATAGACACCTAGCTAGCTTCTACCATAGCCTGCATATGAGGCATTTAAGAAACACTGGTAAAATGAAGTGTGTGTGTCGAGAAGCAGATATTTAGCAGCTAAGGACTTCTGGACACAGTTTTATTTATATTTTGCTTCTAGCCAAGCCACTGAATTCAGATTAAGAAGAAACACATTATAACTCTTGTTTTAATGCAAAGATTTGTACATTAACAGGGATGTAGAAAATGGAAGTGAGAGCATTTAGGATATTTTGTCTCTGAAATCAAAGACTGATTATGATACAGAAGCTGATCTCTCGATATCTCAATATTGATCCAAATAATTGTGATAATTATTTTGGCTGTAATCGTGCAGCCCTAATCAGATGTGTGGAAATACTCTGGTATAGAAAGGATGATGTTGACCTAAAACAGCTACTCTGTGTCAAAATTGTTGCCATTGCATGAGGCAGCCCAACTACAATGTTTGACAATTTAAACCAGCACCGTAAAGGTTTGTAGGATGAGTTCAGAGTCAGATTTGAATGCCATCCAAAGCAACAAACTATTTTGGATACCTTTGCCAGTATTACACCATGTAAGAAACGTTCCAATTGGAATTATTCAGCTTTTTTACTATACATTTTCTATGGAGAAGCACTCTCCTACAAGATCTAGAATGAATAATTCTTTCCAGATATCCGTATTCCAGAAATTTGGGATTGATTTAAGTCAAAAATTATTTAAAATTACATCGTCTTATCTTTATCCTTATATAAAAATTCTGCAGTCCCGGTTGCTAGACAACAGGAGCAGCGCTACAGGACATGACGACACAAGCAAGAAGTCTGTTGTAGGTTAGACTGTCTCATTTAACAAATGCTCAGATGCAGCCTTTGCGTCCTTCGAAGGACCCATACTTTGAAGGACGCAAAGGCTCTATCCTTTGAAGGATGCAGCCTCTGACTTGGGACATGGCTAGAGTCATTCAAGTTATATGGAGAAAATTCCTTTATTTTCTAAAATTACGATATATATGTAGCAGAAAAACAAAAAAAATCACAGTCAGTTTTTTTCCAATATTGTGCAGCCCTCATTTTAACTACAAATAGACGATAAATTGTCAGATCAATTGACTTTAAAAGTAAACCCACCAGACAGTTTCCATTCCCCCACACCAAGGACGAATGGTTAATTTAGCTTAAAGTGCATTTTCAGAAGTAGTACCAACAGTTTTCATCCTTTTGGGAGGGAGTTTTAAAGCCTCTTTGCTTAAAACCTGCTTTCAGTGGTTAATGAATAAAAGGTAAAATATGAAATGTGAAAGAAAAATAAAACCACTCTCTTTGCAAGAGACTTTCTCTCCCCCCCACCTTGCTAACTCTCTTTACCTTTCTTTGTCCCTTAGTGCCTCTTGTTTGAACTATGAGAAGGTTATGTTGTCAATAAACCCACTTTGTTGGAGTAGCATTGAGTCCACTTCAGCCACCGCGGCTCTAATCCAATAAATCTTCCTTGTTACTACGTCTAATGATCCTGGACTTAACAGCGTTGTCTGTGATTGGTTGATGGAGTCCAACTGCTTCCATTTTATGCCCTTTTACATCTTGACTAACTATCTGAGTCTGATGGTGTGTCTCTCTCCCTCCCTCTGCCTGTTTTTGCTTCCCCGGTTGCTTCTCTGTTGCAAATATCAAATTGAGAGAGAGTTCAATCTCACGTGGCTCCTTGTTGCTAAGCAACCACTGTCATCGACCATGATGAGGCTTCACTCTCTCCTCCTCTCTTTATCTCTTCAGCAGCGGTGAGACAACTTTTAAAATTCAAGTTGTGTAATAACCCAGCCACTCTTAATTCAGGGATTTAAGCAACATCCCATATTAGTGACAAGTTTGCCTCAGAGCTCGCACTGGCAGTTGCTCCCGAGTCACTTCATTGCAGTATTATTTGGCTCAGCCTTAGAGGCCAGATGCTTTTTGGCTGGTGCTCAGACAGTGGAACTGACACTGTAATATTTTACACTTTTAAGATCACCCATAAGCTCGCACAAATGCACTCTGCCAAAAGACTTGCTGTTGAAGTCTTTACGAGGCAATTCTGTGGCTCAGTATGAATTCGTTTTAAAGTTAGACCAAACACTGGACAGTAACTTCAGAAATCTCATGAATCAGCCTGTAAAATGTTTTGCAGTGCTGACACCTGGTCTGAAACGAGGAAGTTTTTGCATTTACTCCTCTATAATGGCTCTATTATATGATCCAGCTGTCACTCTCAAATTTATTAGCTGATCATGTAATACGAGTACTTACAACAGACAAAAACACAAATTTAGGTCTGTAATGGTTTAATACTTATTGTGTTCTTAATACTGTTGTGGTGTTGAACGCTGTCAAATTAAGCTTCAGGAAGTGTAAATCTAAAACATAGAGTCCGATTGATAATAGATTTTTGGAGACAGTGACCATAAAGACTTTTAGGGAGTAAAAAAATCCATTACTCATATACTGGCTGATATTCTTTATATATCAGCCAGTATATACTGTATATATGCATATATACAGTATATGTATATACATGTTTATACAGTATATTAAAGTTATTTAATTGAAAAATATGGAGGTCACAGTTTATTAACCTTACAGCACTGTAAAGCAAACTGATTAGCAAATTACTCTAAGGATGCTTCTTGACTCTGCACTACCATATTAGCTCATATGGACAACATATGCCAATAGCTAAACATCTGTGATAAGCCAACATAATATTGGTTGGGTTCTATTAAAAAAAATGTAGATAAAGAAATGAACCAAAAAAAGGTGTATATAAGAAACTGAACAATGAAAGTAAACACAAACTGTTTATAGGAGAAATAATACCATAAATGTAAACCATGAAACAAAAAAACAAAGGAAAGTAAGTTAGTGTTTGTTATTTAATGGTGAAGTTTCAGGAGGAACCCTGAGTAATGCAGCTTTATCCATGTTGGCTAACATTGGCAATTCTACTGATCTTGTCTGCAACCCATATCTGTTTGTTGGTGTAACAGTTAAGTTAAGCCATAGTGTTGGGTTTGTGGTCATAATTTAGATATCAAATTTTTAAAAACTATGTTTTTTGTGTTTATCATATGCTTTCTACATTTACATATCCCGAAACTTGATTTAATGACGGAAAATATGTTTTGATTATAGGGAAGCTGGTAAATACTGTTCACAAAATGTTCATTTTCCATCCACACCTTAAGCCTTAAAATGATTGTCTGTATTTGATTGAAGGATGTTTTAGTATTTTATTGCCTCATAAAGCACCAATTGAGCTTTTAAATTGTTTTTTCACTGTTAATCTTTTGATGGACGGACTTGATGGAGCTTACCCAGCACACATCAACTTCTGCAAGTAACTGAGAGGCCTGCGAGTGTTTTATGAGTGCTGTTAGTCAGCCGTTGGACACTGACAACATGTCTGACGAACATCAAATGCAGAGCGATGAAAGTCAGCTGCGATTAGTGCGACTGAGCTACAATCTGACAGCACTCATCCATCTCTGTTTTGCGACTGTGAGAGCTCAGCCTTCTCTGTTCCTTCCTCTTCATTTTGCATTCGCCATCATTTCTGTCCAGCATATGAAATCATAATCAGGTTGTTAAGGAGGCAGGCTGAGAATAATGTCCTGCTTGTAATGTGTTGTAAAGTATTTCACCTTAAAAGGAAGCTTAATTACGTTCCGGAAATATTTCATGGAAGCAATCTCTGGGTGACAGTCCTACAATTTGTGGAGTGATTTTCCAATAATTGCGCTGTCCAATCTGTCTTGCTCTCATACATCTTCTTCAGTCTCTTTCCTTTATCTTTTGTCTTCTCGTTTCCTTCTCAAGTGCGCCCTGATCTCATTTGTCTATTCTGTTCCTCCCGTCTTCTCTTCTTCAGGGGAGCTGTGGCGTTTAGAGGATGACATGGAGGGTGACGATGAAACTGAGCAGAGTGGCAGCACCGAGGCCCGCCCTCGATCCCAGTCGCCCTTCTCCCACTTCCGGGCGCGAGCTGCTTACCTCCGAAAGAGCGTCTCAGCAGATGACCACCTGGACATGGGCTCCGACTACAGCGCGGGGACTGCAGTCGAGGGCAAGCCAGCCCGTGGCAGCAAGGGAAAGCTGAAGAGAAAGTTTGTAAGTTGGATTCCTCACTTACTGTTTCATCACGAAGATTAAATACAAATTAGTTGGAAAGAAAATCTGTTTTTCTTTAGTTCTTTCCAACTAAAATCCAACAGTCCAGTGTTCAGTGTTGATGTCTTCATCTCCTTTTTCACACATTTCAAAGCCAAAGAAGTGAAGTCTTTCTGACACACATTCACACACACACCAGTGCAAGCACATGAACACAGACACACATAACCACACAGTGACACAATGTCACTCTTGGCTTTGACTTGACAGTACATATGTCCGATCTGTAGAACATGTCGTCAGTTTTCTTTCTTGCTGTGACTGTGCCAGCGTGCCGACAGTCAGGGCAGCTTTCAACTGAAGACAGCTTGATGCACACTGTCTCTCTCTGTACTTTGTATGTCTGTCTCTTTATCACTCTCTTTTCCCTCCTTATCTTTAATTCATTTACACAATTTGCATTGGCCTTTATCTGCCTGACTTGCAGCTCTGAGACTGATATGACCCTTTGACATTACTGTCTAAATCCCAGTTGTCATCCTGAGAGAATATTCCTAAAAGGACAGAGAGAAATTTATAGCAACAAAGGTGACTATTGATATAGAACAAAATAAATGAAACACAATACAGAACTCAGGACAAACAATCTTGTATTATTTGCAAAGCTTGCTTCTTGTTTCACAGCAGCCTGATAATGTTCATAATAAGTGAAGGTGCAGTAAAAAAGGGAGAGTGCAGCAAAAAGCTAAAGCTAAGAACTGTGTGTAAGATGCAAAATGGACAATATGAATCAAAAATTTCATTCTAACCGTTTACTGTATTTTCATGCATATTTTGTAAAGTGCATGAGCTTGCATATATACCTACATAGAGTATATCAAAGTTAGTCTAGTTTGAAGCTTAGCCTTACTAGAATTTAAACACACGAATTATATAAAAATTCACCTGTCGTAAAATTGTCATTAACAGGAAAATCAGCTGTAGAAACTATAGCTGTTTTTGTTTCAGGCTGTCAGCATGTTTTTTCTGCTTTGAAGTTGTATATTTTAACATGGGGCTCTATAGGGATTGACCCTTTTTTGAAGCCAGCCTCAAGTGGCCAATCGAGGAGCTGCAGTTTTTTACACTTCCGTGTTGACGATACTTTCCAGCTCCAGAGGTTGCAGCTCGATATATACACAGCACTGTTATCACTGCAGTTGTATGCACTATCATACACCATCAATCAAGCTGTCAACTTTGTAATTCCAAAGCTGCAAGATAGTTTTCAGCTCCTAAAACTGTGGGGCCTCTTTCTACATACTTTTTCATCTGATTAGTAAAGTTTAATTGTCTGACATGTCAGTGAATGTTCTTATTCATCTAGGTCATACTCATTCTGGGCAATTCAATCGAAGGCAACTGGACTCAGTAGAATGTCTGTGAATTTGCAAATGGCCCGTTGCCACTCGAACGACTCTGAAGAGTGTTGCTCTCGATTGACCTCATGTGACTCGTAATGACTCTGACGACCCCAACAACTATCGTTGCATCATGGAGCACCATCTGAATCACACCTTTGGAGCATTAACGACCGTTAGTCACCGCTGGTCTTTGCAACACTTCTACAGAGGTTAAATACCTGGGTTTCCCACCAGCGAGTCAGACTAGCCCAGTCTAGTCTACTGAGTCCATTTGCCTTCGATTGAATTGCCCAGAATTGCCTTACACGCTGCATATTAAAACTATCTTTTACTTCAGTGGGCTTACTGTATGTTCAGTTGGATCTTTTAGGGGTAGACGTGGGCAGCAGGTTGTTGAGTGTGCATTAAAGATTGAAGGCCTTCATATTGTCCCCTGGTCATTGGATCAGGTAACTGGAGACCTCATTACCAGCCCAAGCATTGTAATAGATTCTCCAGTGTCACAGGTGCAACAGGACACCAGCATATGTAGGGGAGACTCCGGTGGGAGAGTTTAAGTATGTGCTTTACTGCTGGAAGTGGATGGATGCTGTTTAAGATGTGATAGGAAATAAGATATTACAATGACGGCTTTTCTGACTGCTAAGTGCGACAGGGGAGCTATTCTTTTATGAGATATTTTTTAATCTATTCTTCTGACACAAGGAGTTAACCGTCTGGACTTCAGACAGAATTCACATGTCAGGAATCAAAAGGACTTTCTGTCACGTCCTTGAATGCAGGCTCATGAACTACACATCTCTGTTTGGAGCTGTAGCACTTTGTGGGTACAATAGGAGACAAAAGTCAAACCTCCATCACTGAACTGAAAAGAAAGGCAAGAAGTTCATTATACAAACTTGGATCGCACCTCCCAGTCTAGCATCTTCACTCAAAATGGGAACAGCACTGGATCTGATGACCTGTCGCGTGTGTTTTGGGGTGAGAACTCACACAATTTCCTTTTGTATTAGCATCATGCCATCAGAGGCAGCTCCAGAGATACCTATTGATGCATCGTTCCCGCTGTAATGTCAAAATATAGCATCGCATCCATTGGTTCACAGTCTTATGCAATGTGCTGCATTTGGTAGATGCTTTTATTCAAAGTGTGTTTCTGTGCAGCTCCGCAGGGACAGCAATTTTGCCAGCCAGATGGAAAACACACAGAAATAAAAGCATATTAAGAGACCATCAGAGAGACAGGTTATATAAGGCAGCAATGTTCAGTTTGGAACACTTTCCCTCCCCTTAACGACACCCTATGTATTTCTTTCAATTTATTCTCACCTACCGTAAGAAAGTATTTTGGGTTTTTTTTTCAGCTTAGGAGAAAGTCAAAGGAATGTATTCTTTTTCAGTAGAGATGGTCTTTATGCCTTTCAAGTAGTTTATTTATGCAGCCTGTCTTCTCTAGGTCTCTGTCAGTCAGTCTTTTTTCCCTTTTCTTTGTACGAAAAGCCAAGCAGCGATGTTGAGGCGTTTGTTATGAATACAAGGAAAATACCTTTAGAGCGGTGCAGTGTTGCTCAACACTCGTGCTTTTCAGAGCATCGTTTGCTTCATGATAATTACAGAGACAAAAACAACTGCAGCTTAGCATGCTGGCTCACACAAGCAACACCCAGGCTGCAGTGTTAAGTGTTTCCCTATTGGGGTTGACAGTGACACAACAGAGCAACAGTGACTTAATATCAGGACAGCAACCCGTAATGAGTTGCAAGGGGGGATTGTTTGCATCTACTGTCAGATACAAATGAAGGTGGTTGAGGTTGTTAATTATAGAAGAAAAAGCCTGATTTTATTGCATTGATGAGACCAGGTAATATTTGAATAGGTGTGCAAATGTGTCCCTGGTCGTGAGTTAGTTGACTGAGTAGCTGTAATTACTTGGGCTTTAGTCAACCAGAGGAAATCTTGTTTGACTGAAATTAACCAAACAAAACCAAAACTATATACAAATGAAAACGCTCTTTAACCAATTTATTGGTTGAATGGAAAAATATCAGAGAACCGGAGTCAGGTAAACATTCAGGAAATGCTAAAAAAAAAAAAAATTAGATCCAGCAGTCGCTATTATTAATTGTTTTTTTGTTGTTTTGGCAAAGTTTTGTGTTTGTTATTCTGAATTTTGACGTCAAGATTTAAATTTTTACTACAGTCTATATCAGTTTCAAGTATTAGTTATCAGTCTCTTTGCTTTCTAATAATCTTTTTGGTGTCAGCCCTGAAAAAACGATATTCATACTTAGTAATGTAATGTGTATGTGATTGTGGTAAACGGAGAAGGACAGAGGGTGGGATTGTGAGAAGGGAGAGAGAATATAACCCAGTATTTGTTAGGCTGCCAAATTGTACATTACAGTAAAAGTTATTTAGCTACTGTAATGGTATCATCTTGTCTCCTGCAATTTTCCATCGAGATGATCCCACTTCACGAGTGCCACACATCTTCTGTGTTAAAGGTCACGTCTTTCTCTATAATAGGCATTTCTATCCAGTATTTTTGCCCTGTTGTGATACCGTAAACAGTATCTGTAGAACGGCCTGAGTTTGTTGCATCACTTGCTTTAAGTCCAGCTGCATTTCAGTCATCTTGCTGTATCTCTTGAAATCTGCAGACGTGATCAGAAATCACTTTCATGCTGTGGAATACATCTTGAGCTGATTTTTAAAAAACCGTCTAGACTGTAGCCAGAGCTGTAACTGGTCACCTGTTGTGCTCACAGATCACAGGGGGCCTTTTCTTAGCTGATGATACCAGTGTGCTTTAACAATCAAAAATACATTCAAAGAGTCTGATTTTCATCAGTCATAATTTAATCCCTCTACATGGTGCGGATACATTCTAAATATGTATGTGTGCGTGTTTTATTTATGTGAAAGCGTGTCTGATGTGCAAATCTGCTCAAAGCTTACCGGCAGCAAGTGAAGGGGCTGAGTAACCACGTAATCAAAGTACAGACCGTATCATTTCTGTTGATTGAATGGTTGTAACTACATAATGCTTTGTTCCTGCTTATGTTCACCACTTTTGTCTCACGCAGCCTCTGATGACTCACAAAGTTACTGCATTAAATGAAACAAGGGGAGTCACTTTGCTCATAAAACAGGGAATGCAAATAATTGTTTGTCACAGTCTCCTAATTCACTGGAAATCCACAGGAAACACCACAAGATAGATTTCAAACAAATCATGTAAACAGATACATACTCACACACATGCAGGACTCCTTACACAGTACTGGCAGGAAGCTCAGTGGTACGTTGATTGTTCAATAAGTGAAATTATATTCAGCATGTTGCTTTGGTCTGAAGGCTCTGGGTTATCTGGATTGGTTTAAGAAATATGTCGCTGTTCCCTGAGGCTTTACTGCGTCTGCGTTTGGAGCAATTTATGCTGTCAGGAGATGGGCACAGAGTGTGCTCACACGTAATCATTCATCAACATACATGAAATATAATAATAATAATAGCCAGAGCACATTTGCATAAATACAGATATCAGATATTGACAAGGCATTGGCGAGGCTTTAATAAAGAGCTTATAAGTGATACAGTACTGTCTGTTCTGAGGTTCGTCTTACCATCTGAGCCGTTTGCAAATCAGCCCATTTGCATCTCTAACAGGAAACATTCACCTGAGGTAGAGACAGTGGGGAGTTCCGTTAACAGCAATAAGGCTTCTGCAAAGTAATTGCTCTCTATTCATTTAAAAAAAACGACATCCACCCAGCCTGACCATCTGCTCACGAAACACCTTCAGCGATGTTTAAATCCAGGGCTCCAGAATATGTTCTGTTTTTGTGAAGAACGATCCTCCTTAGTTGTTTTGAGAATTAAAGAATGAAAGAGAAGCATCTTCACAGTTTGAAATGGGCTCTGTGCTTGACAGCAGTTAAGTTGTTTATTTCCCATCTGTTTCAACCCGTCTTGTGCTACACACAAAACCTCTTTTTGGATGCAATGTGTTGTTTTTCAATGAATCATAGAGCTTTCCATTTGTTTTCGTTAGCTAAGTCCCCATCTGATGTATCCTCAGATGGCATGTAAACCTCATGGATGTCAAAGCAGATCGCAGTTGGATGTTTTTCGCATGCTTAAATGCAACAAACTGCAAATTCATGCTGTCCTCTTTGCGTCACAGTCATACTTTTGATGGTATCTCATGTGGTAATGCTCTATCCTTTTTTAGGCTGTTACACAGTGAATACTGAATTAAAGCTTGGTGTGAATTGCATTATAAATTGCAATCCCAATATCTACCAAAACTAGATATTTTCCCGAAGTTGTTCATCCATAATGAGGGTCTAAATACCTAAATAGACAAATACAGTAAGGAATTTAATTATTATTGTCTATTTCTGTACTAAATTAAAGCTGAAGTGAACAAAACCAATATGACCTTTGAAAATTAAGTCAATTATGTGTAATTCAGAGAAAGTTAAAGCTACACTCTTTGCAGACAGTGGACTAAAACAAAACAGCACAATGAATTGATAAATTACAACAACAACAGTCTTCACTCACACAAAGCGAACACAGAAAACCATTGGCAACTATTTTCCCTTTTGTTCACAGAATGTAAATCCATTATTTATTTTAGATCTGGTTTGGTCCGCCAACCACCTACAAAATTAGTTCTGTCTGTGACTGTTAGATATTGGACTCTCTTCACCACCCACCCATTCATATTGGTTTTCTTTTATTAGAATACCAGTCAAATAGGCAGCATTGACAATCTTGTCAACGGGTAATGGATGTGTATAGTCTCATATAGGAGCATCAATAAAACCAGGACCATATGGAAAAATTCAGTTAATTGAAAGTGGCAGATTTTTATTCTCTACTACTAGCAACCATCTCTGATCATAGGATGGTATTTGATCCAATATTGTTATCTAAACATACTTTTTCTTACATAATGGAGCTTTAACAGTAGGTCTGTGCTTAAACAAAAGGTGAAAATGTACTTATATGCAATGGTAATATGTTAATTAAATCAGTTAAATAAAGCCTGACCAATACTGCATTTGGGGGCTACTGTTGTTGACACCACGTTTTAGAGAGTAAAAGGTTGTGATACTTGGCTGAATATATATATATATATTTATATATGTACACAGCCGAGCAGACTTGGGCTGCAGGCAGTGCTGAGCATATTGTAAACAGTGGCCCGCACTACTGGTCAACCTGTGCAATGACACTTTTTCTAAACTGCCCCAAGCATGTTTTTCTACCATATGTTCTGCACAGAAATCTTTCATTTCAGACTACGTATATGCTAATACTAACATATCTGTAACACACCGATATCCGCCAATAATCTGTTAAATGTTCCTACAGAAGAGTAGTGTGTACTTGTGTTGGTTGTGTGGTGCTTTTGGATAAAAAGGGAGAAAACTGGAGGACCTTGTCGTGCACAGCCATTTATTTTTTTGATTGCAGTCATTAAAAGGTGAAGTGGTTTTTCATAGTGACATCTAACACAATACCAGCTAAGGGGCTGGGAGGTCCTGTTGGTCATTATCATAAGAATATTATTTTTTGGTACAGTATACAGCTCTAACACATCAATGAATACAACTTGAACACATTGCCCGAAAGGCCAGGGATGACAGATGTTGAATAGCACACTGGCAGCAGTTCAAGAGCTTCGCTATTCCCTCTAGCTGACTAACTTCCAGTGGCCTCAATCGAATCAGGATAGGAGAGTGCAGCCTCAAGGCCTTTGCAGCATTAGCGCAGTAATTACTGGGGTAATTAGTCTGATGGTGTGGCCCACGTGGAGTCAGGGGAAAGAATAGTGATGGAAACTCTTCCAGGTTTTATTTCCTTTTTGTGGGCATCAACCTCTCTTTTTTGTTTATGTCTGTCTTACTTTTTCATTCTTGCTTTTCTGTTTCTATCCCTTTCTGTGTCTATTAGTCTGTCATTAGCGCATCTTTGTCATTCTCCATAAAGGTAATGGGAAATGAAACAATAACTGCTTTTGTTTTGAACAGTCCTGTGGTCACTTAGCTAATTACTCCTAATTAGCTTGACACTCTAGTATTTGTGCCAAGTTTTGCTAAACAAAGCGTATCCCTGTTGCCTTGAAGTGCTAGTTTGATCATCAATAGCAGCTACAACAAACCCTCTTTGAAAAGTGTTCATTTGAATTTAATTTGAAGTCTCCATAGTTTATTGAAATTAGCTTTTTTGTACCGGCTTGTCATGCAGACATTTTGCTCCTGTTCTGTAGTATCGTATGTCTTGCATTGTGGAAAGCCGATTTAGTTCACATATCTAGACTCAGATGTCTCACTGATCAACAGATTAGCACTGTGAGTTTTCAGTTCACTCTCACAAAAAATGCGTAATAGCTATCTCAGTTGTTTTTTTAGCTATTTTGGGGGTTAGACTCACCATATCAACATGGAAAACAGCCAAAGCTTTGTGTTTGGCCTTTGCATTGGTGTATCACAATCCAAACCTGTACATAGTTTTGGTGCCTAAATTTAACCTGAGTATTTTTGTGGCGTGAACAAAAGCAATCAGAAAAGAGAGACTAGAAAATGAAATTAACAGGAACAGAAAAGCATTTTCACCAGTGTATTTTAATTAATTATCTTTTCCAGAACATAACCAAAAAGTTCTAGAAAGGGACAGAAAACAAAACCCGCTTAACATCCCTGTGCCGTATTTGCCTTCCACCCCTTCAACCTGCTAATGAATGCCAAAAGCCAGACAGAAAAGTCAGCTACAATTCTTTTTTAATCTGAGCACCCGCATTAAAAAAAAAACAGTCTGGTGTATGTTATCTGTCATGACCAGTATAATACACATAACCATATGTTTTATGATAGATGTCTAATTTGTTAACATGACACATTTTATTTCTCTTTAAAGGTTATTTAAAGGCACTCCAACACACACTGCCATTTTCTCTCATTCTGGTCTGTTATTTATCTGCCAAAGATGAAGTTTTATTAGAATTTATGTTATTTCACCCAAATACTGTAAATGTGGGAATATTCAAGTAAAAATTAAAACCGAAGGAGTTTTACACACCCACACAGTCCTCAGAGGAGGTCTCATGAGCTGAAATAAGTGAGAGTACTTGCAGTAGTGTTGCAGGGGTATATAGATGCCTTAATATTAAAAGGCACTCAGTGTAGAAGCTCACTTTCCAATTGGCATTGTGGCTTCTCTTAATAATAACATGAGCTCCCTTGGAGACACGATTTCTAAAATTTTGGAAGGCCTCTAAAATACTGCTACTTTTGCCATGCATTTCTATTTTTTTCTGTATCTTCATCATTGTGGTTTGTGCATAACATTAGGCTATTATCCGCATATGATTCATGCATGAGGGCGATCTGTCCCTGACTCACTTTAATAAAAATACCAGCATGTGTACCTCTCTTGCCATCGCCATCAAAGCGTGTCAGTGCGATATCATTAACTTCACTCAATTTAATTCAGACGTCAGACGAAAAAAACAGGCCTCACTTCGTGTGGTGCTAAAAGCAGGCGCCAGTGTCCCGTTTTTATCCAATTTCCTCTTATTATCAGTAATCATTGTGGTATTATTTGGAATAATGATGAAGAAAAGTTTAATCAAGTGCTTTATAAATGTCATTTCTGACCACAGAAAAGTGAAAAAGTGAGCTCTTCTGAAAGCCATTCAGTTTGCATATTGCCAGTAGTAGTCCAGGATACAATCTGAAATGGCTCTTGAATAAATCTCTTTCACAATATTCTCTACTTTAATTTTCGGCATCTCTCGTCTCTGTTCATTCTTCTGCTGACCACATGGTGGCAGCATAATGCCACACAATAGAAGCCCTGCCTTCCCGTTGCTCACCTCCATCATGTCAGCGCTGTGCTCTGTGAGTGTGGATGTGTGTGCAACTGAACTGTTACCTGGGTGGTGCTTGAGGTTTCTCTTCTGGTGACTCATTCATCCTGAGATGACTAACACTCAGACACCACAGTGGACAGTCATAACTGCCATCGGAGCCAAGGTTTGGCTGCGGACGGCCTACTAACTTTCATTATCTATGGAGACTTTTTATTGGAATGCACAGAGGAGGCAAAAAAAACAGGAGAGAGGAGCCAGGCCTTTGGCTACTTTGTGGAAATAAAACAGTGGTGTTTGTGTTTGCTCAGCATTCCTGTGATGAACAGCAGTTTGACCATCAGGGCTGTGAACTGGTGGCTCAGGGGGCCAAGACCCATAAAACCTTTGTACACAGCAGCCTCATTTAACCTACATAATTACTGTCATACTTCCCCTGTAATGCAGATGTAAGATGAATGAATAATGCTGTAAAAATGATTAATGTGCATAAACAAACACATTCAACCACACTAAAATGGGATTTTGTGGATTGTCTCTCGATGTAAACTGATTTCAACACATCATTTTTCATTAAATACATCGGTGGCTGAAGTTAATTTAAGACACCAAAGCCGGTGGTGAAAGCTAGCTGCAGCTCAGAGTCAAAGTCCGGTTTAAGGAAGTGTACAACTCTAATGGTCTGGCTTAGAAAGATGCATTTATGGTTAGCTTGGTTACAGTCACTTACTTCATCCTCACACGTAATTCATCACCATTTTCACTTATCCCCTCCCTCTCTCAACAGTGTGTCTTTTACCAACCTCTCCTCTCTTCCTCTTCTTTCCGCCCTGTGTTTTTAATAGATAGGAGTTTGGCCAAAGAACCACAATCTGGTTATTTTGCGCGACAAACAGCAGAAAAAAAAGTGCTCATTTGAATGGGCTTGTTCAGTCAGACCTCTCTTTGACACACGTGCACGCACACACGCTCACCCACAACAGACCAAGAATGGCATGGGAATGTTTTCTGCAGCCACTTTGGTTGCTGATGGTAACCAGTGAAATGGTGTTCATTAACTATGTCGATTCAGAATTGCTCTTGTCCCGATCTCTCTCTTTAGCTCTCTATCACCCTCTCTCTCTTCCCCTTCCCCTTTCTCCTCTCTTCACATCTTTTCTCCCTGCAGTCAGGCCTGGAGTTTGGTTGACATGGGAGCTCTTGCAGAGGATTACTGTGGAGTCAGTAGTTCACTAATGATGATGTATAATAATCTCCTGTCCTCTCTTTTCTTTCTCTTTCCTCTGCTATTTGTCTTTTTTCCTCCTCACTCCCATGTGTCCACTTAAACTCTCCGCGGTGACTGTTTTTACTAAGGAATCAGTCATCTTAACCACAGGACATATTTGGGGCAGTAGAATTACACGCTGTACTTACTAGCTTTGAATTCTCTTGTTCTATTTACCCCTGGCTTCACCCTTTTACGGGCTACAGAGGCTTGACCACTCTCCTCTGCAGAAACAGAATTTTTCATACTTGGCCATCCAGGATGTGCCTAGTCTTTCCTTGATCCTCATCCTCCAATAGCGTTTTGATGCCCATGACTGCAGGGTATTTCCTGCAGTTATACAACAGCAGTGCTGTGACTACTCAAAGCAGTGTGACCTCGATATTGGAAGACAAACTTGATGATGCGCTGCTCAGTGCCCGAGGCTTTACCTTTTGGGCAGCTGACGCTCCAGTTGTCGTCAGGTGATAATGATTGGATGCAGGGAATGAGGCACTCTCTGGCCCAATCCCAGTCTCCACCCTAAGGCCTAAGCACTAAACCCTCACTGACTTAACTGACGTCACAGCTGTCGTGCTCGAGTGTGGGAGTTCGTGAGGGCTGGAAATAGTATAAAACGAAGGAATGGGCGCACTGTCGTCATAGCACACGTTGCTTGGAAACAACACATCGCCGTTTAAAAAAACGTAAACCCGGACTCTCACTTTAATTAGGTGATAAGCTCATTACTTTGTGTTCATGATATTACGTACTTATAAATTTTTAGCAAACTACCAAAAGTCAGGAAATCACGAATGGTCTGTAAATCTTTTGAGGACACGTCTTAATAAATATCATCAACAGCAAGTAGCCAGATGCAGTCATTGACAGATGAATGTTCTAGAGAATTTCATTTCTTCCCGGCACCATCCATGCTAGTTTTAAGTACATTTTGTGGGCCAATTTTGCAAATTTTGCTGTGAACTATAGGCAAGTTCCCTGAAAAAGTCTGCAACTAATCAGACTTGCAGAATGGGTGCCAAAAAGTGCTGAAAAGTCCACTTAAGAGCCCTGGTGCTCTTGATGATTTGAGTCTGAGATGTCCCTAAATCTCCTTACGCTTAGCGCTTCAAAGTCTGTGAGTGTGGAGATTGGATTCAGCCTCCCTCACCTCTCCACTTCCTTATGCTTGATCGTTTTCTCTCCTTAAAAGCTTCGAACTAGCTGTGAGGTAGCAGAAGTTGCAGATTTTCCCCATAAAAATCCCCTCTAGCTTCACAGCATCACATACTATATGTTCTGACGAGGCTTATTCCAACACTGAGTGAAATATTAAAAGCCAAGACACCATGTGTTTATTGCTGCACTATGACATCAAATGGAAACAATCTAGCACTGTGCAATATTTTGTATTCCCCCCTAATTCGGCTTGACATTTAAATATTCTCTAAAGTTCTGAACATGAGTTTGTACTCGTGCTTACTGGATGGTAAAACAATTGAAGGGATCGCGCTAGCTTCCACCGCAAGTATTTTATTATTTCAAATGCCACACTCATGCCCTCCTCTTCAATACCTTTTCCATCTGCAGCGAGAGGAGAAATTGCATCGTTTGTGTCCAATGTGTGTTCTAGTGAGCTATATGGAACACGCAGCCTCTCAGCAGCTGTTCATCTGTTATGGTGATGGGGGCTCTTGGCAAGCCCTTTTCCAAACAGAGGCCCACACACTGGCTATGTGAAGGCATTTCACATGCCTATGAGCTTGCAGACTTAGACCCCCTGGAGCCATCCGAGCACACTCCACCCAGCTTTGGAGGCTCTGTCCAGTAAAGCACACATCAGTAGAGGATACCTGTTTGAAGTTGTCTGGGTCTTTGCCTTACCCTTTGATCTGGTGCTAGTCTTTGAATATTTCTAGATCATTCTCAAATCTCAGGCAGTGATCACTTCACATGCTGCGGCCCTCTGGGGTGTATTTTGCTGGGGTACTTTTTTTTGTCTGTTAACGTGCTTCTGGACATGACATGAGGCCAACCTGGATCAACCTTCTGTGCTTTTGTGGCCCTCAAACTTTCTAGAACAGGAGATCTACCCTGTGCTATGTATAGTTGTCCCGGCCCATGTATATAGCGATGATGTTCTGCAGCAAATGGTCACAGAGAATAAAAGATGGTGACGCCTGAAGAGGCTTGAAATTCTTCTTGCAGAAATCATGTTAAAATATGTAATCTAATATTCCACTCAGACAGATTTGTCTGTTTCTCTGTCTCACACTCTTGATATATGCATATTATCTGCCCCGCAGTTTTTCTCTCGCTTGAAGTTATTTTGAAAGGTCAGCTATTTCTCTGTACACGTCTGCATTCATTTTGTCTACGTCTTCCTCCTTTCCCCACAATGTTTATTTGCACTGCAGCCACTGTATTTTCGGAGTAATCCTGCACAAAACAAACTACTCTCCCCTCCTTAATTTACATCTCATCTCTGTCATCCCTCCCCTCACCCATCATTTGTACCGCACTCCTACACCTCTCCACTTCCCTTCTTCTGTTTGCCATCTGCCCTCCCATCTTTCCTCTCCTCCCTCTATCTCCGTGGCCTCGTCTTTCTCACCTTGCGCCTCCCCTCCCCACCCCTCCGCTGACCTGCCCTTTAATAGGCTCGCTGCAGTTGCACCTACAGGATCCAACCAGCTGTCAAACAGATCCCCGCCTGTTGAGGTTAACCTTAAGTGGGCCTGAGCCAGGGCCAGAACCCAGGTTTCTGAGTGGTTCTCAGGGTCTAGGGCCCTCCGGCACAAAAGCAGGGCCAAAAGCATTTCTTTGAGAGCACCAAATCTCCTGTCTCCTCTTCTTCTCCCTTTCCCCGGGCCTCCCTTCCTCCATCCCTGCCTCCCTCTCACCCTCCATCCCTCCTTCCCTCCCCTCTACCCTCGTCCAGACTCTCTGTCTGTGCTGACACCGCCTTTAATAAGGGGGAGTGGGGTGCACTGTTTATTTGTGTGGCGCGAGGTTAAAAACTTCCCCCTTAATTGACATTCCGGTAACACTTTCCAATAATGGGGCGAGCAATTTCCTTGAAATTGATGTGTGTCCACCGCAAGGAAAAACACCGCTTCTAGCTTTCACTCACCCATGGATGACCCACACTTGCGCTGTGTCTTTGTCTGTGTGTGTGCGCTTGTGTCAGCGTGAGAAATTGCATGAATGGCCTTTGGCTGGCAATAGCAGCGTGTTTGTGTTTGTAAGAAGGCGAGCACACATCATACTGCATCTCTCTGCTGCTAATATATGCTTTGTTCATCAAGAGTCCATATTTCATCTGTGTTTTACGTGCATGTTGGAATATGTATGTCAGTGCCAGCTCTGCGCATGTGTACGTGTCTGTTTTCAAAGCTTTTGTTAGCCAATTTATTGCTTGTGTGCCCTTTATTTCTGTACCCAGCGAGGTGGATGTAATTCAAATATTTTCATTTATCCCACACGCCAATGAGTGACAGTTGCACCACGTCAAAATGCTAAAACAAATCCACAGTAGAAAGCCTATTTTGCTCTCTGCTCTGTCAATGTCTGTCTGTGAGAAAGTATGCAAACACAAACATCTCCCTCTGCTGCATACTGCATCCTTGGCCTAAACACTGACCACAGGATAGGACTTGTGGTGTAATGACGGTTGGTGTTAAATGTGTGTGTGTGTGTGTTCGAGGGGAGAGAGAAAGACAGCGTAAGGGACAGTATGTGTCAATAAGTGGATGGGTAAGCGCGATGAATGTGTAAGTATGGATATATATGTGTGTTTGTGTGTCTGTGTGTGGCTGCAGGCAGACGCTGGCTGGTTCCTGGCCTTGTCATTCTGTCTCCCACACACTCTCTGATGTGGTTTGAGGCTGTGGCTTTCACTGTGGAGGGGGATAGCCACCGCACACACTCACACTGTTCTCACATGTCTGTGGAAACACACATTGCGCACTGGTATGCAGTCACATTCTCAGAAATGCAGACACACATACTGAACAAACGCACACACACACACACATACACACACACACACACATGCGTACGGCTCAACCCCTTGAACGATGTAACAACACAGCGGCGGCTTGCCAAAGTGTCTGAATGGACGCCGAAGCGCACTCATAGATTAACACACACGCAGCGCTAGACGCCATCCGTGGTGCTGGTGGGCTCCCACAATAAGCGGTTAGTTAAATAATATCAAAGACAGATGTTGGCTTTGGGCCCATCATACTTTGTGTGTGTGTTTTTATCGTGTGTCTGTGATTGAGAAAAAGAAGGGGAGCACTGATATGCAGATCCTTGGGAACACATGTTTCCTTGGAAATTATTACATATGCGCAGACTGTCAGTTATTTGTAGCACTAAATATGTATGGAAAATCTCAAATTTAAATGGTTTTATAGCATTTTAAATATTTCTGAAGAAAACACTTTTATCAAAACAGTCAATTTGTGGGAAAAGTGTATTTTTATATTGGGACATGAAGTTCTTCTCACGATTTGTTTTTCTTTTTCATTGTCAGTCTTAGGAGTTGACCGATTATTGGCCTGGACAATATTTAGATTATCTGTGTGAGTTTTTTTTTTAACCAGTTCACAGTCAATTAACAGCGCGTCTTTGACACTGATCTCTATCTGTAGTTACTGCTCTGTGGTCTTGAGCAATTCCCTGCCCACAGCACTATCTGATGGGTTAGACATCACGAGTAATACCTAATCAACACTAAAGGCTGAGTGTCAGAAAGTTCCATTTTCATTAAACATATGTCAAGCAATGAACAAAGGCATTTCAATGAAGTTTTCTGTTGGCATTTGTCTTATTCAAAGTTTTCTCAGCAAATGTCTATCAGTTCCAGATATCAGTTAGTGATAATCGGTGTTGGTATTAACCCTGAAAAAAACATATCAGATGATCCATAGTCTTTCTTTTTTACCTCATCCGAACCCGAAGCAGTTTCTGGATAATTTATGCTCCCGTCTCAATTTTTAGTTGACGTGGGCTCGTTTTTTCACTGCAATATCAAGTCCTGCACCTGGAAACAGCGCAACCATTAAAGAACTTTGAAATATTCTTGTGTGCAATATAATAAAGTTGCAATGCCAGAAAAAAATATTTAAAAAAAACATCAAAGTTGAATTTGGTTAAGTTTTCCAAACAAACTGCACGTCACAAATGAGTAGTTCAGGGACTGTCAGAAAGGTCAAAATCTGCTAATTCTCTAGTTTTTACAATTTCTGGCTCTAATAATTTGTGTTATTTTGGAAATTTTTGTAAAGACAACTTGCCTTTTAAAACTGCTGGTGGGTTTGGGGTTCAGAAGGTGAAGCATTACTTTAGCTTGAACTTGCATTACACCAGTGGTTCTCAACTAGTGGGTCGGCACACAAAAGTGGGTCGCGAAGCCAATTTTAGAGGGCTGTAGAAACATGCTCTCCCCCAAAAAAGTAGTGGTATGAAGTTTTTTGTTTTAAAGGACGTGTTTTTTATGTCACTGTTTGCTTTCAATAGCAGGATATTTAGTGGTGACACCAGGAGTTGCTCACTATTAACCTCTAGATTTGGCTTTGCCAGCTTTTTGGAGAAAATTATGCTAAAACGTGCCAAAAATATGCCAAAATGTGCTCAGAATCTGTCAAAACGGGGCCAAAATATGCCCAAAATTTGGCAAAATGTTCAAATATACCAAAATGAGCAAAAAATAAGCCAATATGCATTCAGACTACACCCAAATGAACCTTAATTTGTTAATAGGAACGGCGAACTTCAAAAATTTGGGTTGCGACCATTATTAATAGAGACATAGTGGGTCCCGAGGCTGCATCAGTTGAGAACCACTGCATTGCGCTATATCTCAGTTTTTAATTTCAACCATCAAGTTAAAATTGGCAAAACATAACAGAATTCAACAAAGACACAGTTTCAAAAGAATGCGTTTTGTTTTGCTTCTATTTATTTGTAGTACTTCTTCTGTTATTTTAGATGGTTGTCAGCTGCATGGTGATTCTTGTATCAGAGGCAGGCATGTTAGTCGATACTGTGAATGTTATCATCATATATGTGAGGAGCAGAACTCATCTAGTAAAGTGGCAGCGCATCAGACACACTCATATGCAGACTCATGGACGTACAGTACAGTATATCCATGCACACATACTGCAGAAAAACCACAGTCTCTTGTGTACTTGTATCCACAAACCAGAGTTCTCCCCGTCTCTCACTCTTGTTCTCACAACCACACACACACACACGTGCACACACACTGACAGTGAGCCTCAGCAGAAACTCTGTGTTGCTGACCCCTCCTGGCTACATGTTGAATTGGACATTTGGCATGACACATGTACACTTGCACTAATCTTAGATAAATACACTATGTCCAAAAATAAATATGTTCCAATGACATGTAAGACATGAAGTCCTTCATAAGTGCAATATGGAGTTTGCCATAAAAAGTGACAAAACTGGAGAAGAAGGTATCTCAAAAAGAGGAGGGCTCTTTGATTTGACAGGTCTTGGTTTAAACAAACAGTAAATACAAACTATTCATGGCATTATTTTTAAAAAGCATCTTCTTTAAAATCCTGTTTTTTTTTACGGCTGTGGACACAACCAGCTGTTTGTCAGTCCAGGTGTAACACACGTGTCTCTAGGTGTGCATATATTGAAACAAGTTAGTTTGGGTTTTGGTGATCCTTTATCCAATGCAGTCTCAGATTTCTGCTCTTGGCTGACAAGAGTGGAACTCAGTGTGGTTCTGTGCTGATATAGTCTATCCACCTCCAGCTTCAACATGTGCATTCTGCTTAGATGCTCGAACCCCTCTGACCATTCTCCCCGACTTCTCTCAGGTGTTTCCGTCCAATGAACTGATGCTCACTGGATGTTTTAAAAGACTGCTATGCATGAAAATGCCAGGAGAGGAGAAATACTCAACTTAACCTGTCTCACCTCAACTAGTATCGGTTGAAGTCTCTGAGATTATGCGTTATCCGCATTTTATTCTTTGTACGAACATAAACTGAAGCTCCTGACGTGTATCTGCAGTAGCACTGCTGCCTCAGGGTGGGCTAGATTAGCAGTTGTACAGGTGTATTTTCCCTCTATTATTATCTTGTCTATATAGAGTCAGCTCATCTAATCACTGGTATTCTGCTGCAACTCACTGCCTCTAAATTAGTTTTTGACAGAGGAACAAGCTTGTTATCATCACATTCTTCTGTTCACCTTTCAGCTTATCTCTACAGAGGTGATCCCTGGCGATCAATAACGGCCACTGCCGATCCCAGAGTTGTTTGTATCTCTTAGAGGGCTCTTGAGGGGCCCTGCCGTTCCTTATTTTCTGCAAGCCTGTCTCTTTAAGGTGGTGTTTGTTTATGCCGAGGCTCAGCTCAGTGAGACCTGTACAGGCTCAGTGCTGGGCTCCTTTCATAGGGGCTCCATTTTGTTCTTAATAAAATGGCACTCAGTGGCCGGGGGACTGGCAGGCACCCAGCTCCCTGGGAAACCAAAGAATGCCGGCCTTCATTTAGCGACAAACAGCTACTGCCTGAGGAGGCTAGTTCTCCACTCTGCTCCTCAATACTACTGCTGCTGAGGCCTGTGTGTGTCTGTGTGTGTGTATGTCACTATGGAATGGGGCCACGGTTGAAGGAGTCAGGTATGGCGGCTCCTCGCATAGCTTGTCTCTTGTTGACGTTTGCTTACACCATTCTGTCTTTTCTGTCTGCGTCCCCCCGTCTTGGCTGCCCACTTGAAAACATGCAGCACCACTTCTCCTCATCCCCGGCTTCTCTCGCCCTCACTCTCTCCATCACTTGGTGTGAATGGTGGGAACAGAGCGGCCATTAAGATGCATATTTAGAAGGGCTCACCCCTCCTTCTCCTCCCATCTCCCATGCACTCTCATAACACACACATACACATACTGTAAGTCACTAAGAGTGCCTGTCACCAGGGACACACGCATCATTACACACACACACACACACACGCACACACACAAACACACGCACACACTGAGGAATACTTGTTGGAAAGCTCCTTGTTATTGGATGTTGGGAGCTCAGGCAGGACTTTTCCCTATCCCGCCGTCCACTTCTACCCTCCATCTCTCTTTTAAATATGCCAAAAGCCACAGATGTTAATTTTTACCTACATTTTAAGAGTTGACAGGACTAGGGGAGACCCAGGATTTGATCAAATTAAAGCAGGAATACCTGTGACAGCAGTGACAACACTTCACCATCTCTTGACATAGAGAAAAACAAGTGTCCTGGATACAAAAATCTGTTTGCTGCCAAAATAGCAACAAAACAGTGAGTGAGTGATGCAGAGAACATATGTGGAATAGTACACAACAAAACAGTGGTTTGAGAAAGCACAAAAACTGGTGCATTTGACAGTTTCTTACCTCTTTGTTAAATGAGGGGAAGGAAAAAGAAGCAAACTGATACAGAAACAAAATAAAGAAAATGAAAGTGAGCTGCAAATAATGCAACACATGCAAACCCAAAGAACAAAATCAGCAGGAGAATGGTGAGAGGGAACAGAGGATGAGGAGGGAGGGGAGTCTGGGAAAGAGGAGCAGAGACCTCTGTTTTGTCCTTTGTCTCCTCCTAATGCGACACATATGAAAGGCCTCGGAAACAATGAGTCACCCCAGAACGGGACTGTCGCCACTATCGGGCCTGAGCAGGCTCTCTGTACAAGATGACTGCCGGTGCTCGTCATTTAGCCTTGACTTTTCCCTGTTGTGAATTTTCACTGCTGTTGCCTCCCTCTGCTGTGATTTGGACCGCACTGCTCCGGTTTGATGTGAACACAACTGACCGATGTTTGGCAGAATGAGGTGATGTAGGGTAGTCGGTTGTGAAATAGCATTTTTTCTTGGGCACACTTAGGAAAGGGAACACTGGCCACTAAAAACATTGCTGCATTGTTCTTTGGTGTCACCATGGGAGAGATACTCCGGCCATGACCTCATCACATAGGATACGAGGGCACGGCAATGACAGCCACTGATGTATAGATGGGCAGGTGGAAGTCTGACAAAGAGGAAAGACACTTGTAACCCCATTGTATGGAGTTGTCTGTTCTCTCCTCCTTCAGCTGCTGCACTCTTTCAATATAAAGCATTTCAGAACAAATCCTCTCACTCTCCCTTATTGTCCCACCCACACACACACATACAAACACACACAGTCAATCCCTGTCAAGTTTTCACGCGTTGTCCCCCAGTCTGGCAGTGTTTTCATCCCTCACACTAGCTGACGGATTGACAGTGAAGGCCCTGTTTATTGCTTTTTTTATTATTTAAAACTGACACACAGTGTTCCAGCACCATAAAATAATCACTTACTGTTACCCCTGTGCGCCTTCTTGTTAGCCGCAGCATGCTGTCATTGCGGTGATTGATTGGCAGGCCTAGCTGCTGCTGCAGCTGGTTATGTAGGGAGGTAAAGCAATCAAGAGCAAGTTGCAGAGCGCTGGCGGTGGCCTTTTCCGTGGGGCCAATTAGAGAGGGGGGAGATTTCCCAGCAGATTGCTGTAGCTCCGTCTGTGTCTAGGGCTGTGCTTTGGTTTGATCCCATGAAATTAGCCTGAAACAATAGGGCCGAGCCATCCTCTCCACCTCTATCTGCCATCTATCAGTTCTTTATATCCCTCAATGTCTTTTCATTTCCACTATCGCTTTCACTCTCTACTTTTGTCTTGTACCTTTTAAATTTCTCAGCCACTTTCATTCTGTCTCTATATCCCATTCATATTTTATCTTACCTCATCCCCAACATTCTCTCCTCCTCTCTCTTCCTTTTTGGATACCTTTATCTCCTGTGAATTGACAGGTAGTAGAGAGGAGTTCACTACTTTTAGAGAAGGTAACTTATTAAAGCGTAAAAGGGCTTTGATGTGTATTCAAAAAAATAACAATACAGATGCTGATGATTATGGGGTATTGACACGCTCTGTGAATGATTATGGAATATGCTTCAGCTAGTGCAAAAGAACAAGAGCACAAGAAAGAAGACACGCCAAACATTATCTTATGTGACTGGAATTTGCAGACACATATGTGTGCCAAAGTCAGTTGGCTTCGCTTTATCCTAAATACCTTAAAACATAATGCAAGCATAGTTCCAATAGACTTTCTTTTGCATCAATAAAGGTCAGACTATCTATCAGTGTTTTCCCATCACTCACTCACTGATAAAGTGGCACTCATGACAAGTGAACTGTGACCTATATAAACTTGTGGAGTTTGTCTTTAATTCATGACTTTGGTAAGCACTATAATCTATATTTTGGAAGGTAAATCAGAAATAAGTATTTCATGTCCATGGTTTAGAATCACATTCAGGGTCAGACAGCTTAGTTGTGGCCAAGAGTGTCAACTTATTTGCAGCTAATCTAGTCTGTACAAATAGAATTCAAGACTTTAAGACAGGTAAGGTAATGATATATCAGGGCAACAGATAAACATGCATGGGTAAGTTTTTGTTGTAGTTCATTTAAATACTAGCAAATAAAATAAAAAAAACTTGAGTTCAAAAGACTATAGCAACCATATAAAATGACTACTGTCAGTGTTGGACAGCCTTACTGCAGGATAAATGAAGGGCTTGGAGCAGCGGTTTCTTCTCCTAAAGGGGCACATTACAAAGTTGACCTGTGGTAATCTTGTGAATTCACTGGACAGAAAGTGGTCATATTGGCTGACAATTCCTTTTTTCTTTCTGGGTCGCCTGCTTCTCCCAAAGGGAGGGCAAAAGCCCTTTGCTGGACCCCAATTATCTTGGAGCAAATTTTCACCATAGCATTTAGGCTATTTTTGTCTGTCGCGAACAATCCATTAAAGTCCCTCTCATGTTGTGGATTTGATCCCTAAAAACTTGTCTGTCTGTGCATAAGTTTTTTTCTTTTAAAAGAATCCATTCCTACCTTAAAATGACCATATATATCCCTGCGTCATTGCTTGCTACTGAATGAATCTGAGTAGTTCCCATCTCTCTCTCCATTCACCACTCCCTGCTCATGGCAGCTTGAGCACACCTGCTTACCTACAGCTCTACTTAAACACAATAAAAACTGCTCTACATTACAGAGTGGTTGTCATATTGATTGTAATTCAGCCACACATGTTCTACCTGGAAACCAATTCTGCAAGTATCTTCAGATAGAAATAGACAGAAGGCACATACACTGATCAGACATAAAAATTATTACCATTTTTTTGCACACTGTATGTGGTTTTATGTTGTGGTTTTTACGTGTTTTGATGTCCTGTTTGTCTTTAACAATGCTGCTCCTCCTTGCCTTTTAGTTGCCCCTTGGGGACGAATAAAGTGTTTTGAATTGCATTTGCCTGATATTGTGTTGGTCCCCCTTATGTGCTCAAAAATGGTCTGAACCACTGTGCATGGACAAGAGGACCTCTCAGGGGGTCCTATGGGGTCTGGAACCAGGACGTTGGCAGTGGATCCTTTGGGTGCTCTGGCTTGTGCAGTGGGGCCTCTGTCAATCAAACTTGTTCCACTGCATCCTGTTGATGCTTGATCACAATGGGGTGTAGGAAGTTTGGAGGTCAAATCAACATGTTGGACCATTGTCATGTTCCTCAACATGTTCCTGATTGTTTGATGTTTTTTCCATGTGGTGGGGTGCATTTTCCTGCAGGGGTAGGCCAGTGACATTTGGGATTTCCATTTGCATGAGGGAGTGTGTTTGTTGTGGGACAATGTTTATTTGGGTGTCTAAGTCTGATCAACACGGATGTCAAAATCCAAGATTTTCCAGCAGAACACCACATAGTACCAATATGATCGATGTTATTCACTTCACCTGTCAGTGGTCATAATGTTGTGGCTGATCAGTGTATATGTATATGACAAATGCCCAGCACAGTTTTATTGTCTCTTACAGTGTGTGTACACAGAAGGCATTTCAGGTGCCTCTGAGTCAATGTTATGTTAAGTTCTTTTGTTTTTGTATCCATTTACACAGTGCCTGAGCACATGGTGTGTTGGCATGGAGCAGTGGAGCTACTGCTACTGCTCTGCTAACATGCTGTTCTTACAGTGAATTCTCTAGCTATGTTCATGTAAATATACTTTTCTGCACATTTTAAAGATTTGCATTCGAGATAGTTTTAAATTCTTACATGAGGAACATTTAACTCACAAAATTAAAGATTAAGTACAATATCTATCAATTTTTCTCTTACAGATGGCCAAAGTGTTGTTTGTCTCTTCCTTTCTGTGTAGTTTATTAGCTGTGCTTTTGTGTCTTCGGCTTCTTCTACTCTATTTTTATAAGTATATGCTGAAGTAGCATATACTGACACTATTTGAGGACGCTCAAAGCAGCACTTTTTGTGACATGTCAAAAGTTTGCTTCAAATTAGCTTACCAATTACATGAAAACACAGCTTTTGTTGACTGAACTTTACGTAACAACAAGAACACACAGCAAACCCTAATGAAACGTCTTCTCTCTCCTCAACTCCTCCACCTGTTTCTTATGTCTTACTCAACTTTTGCACCATCATTTGGCTTTTTCCATCAGGCGTCAATGTCTTTCTTCTTTCTTTCTTTCTTTCTTTCTTTCTTTCTTTCTTTCTTTCTTTCTTTCTTTCTTTCTTTCTTTCTGTTTTACAGAAAATATTGGGTTGGGTTGCTAAGCAATAGCTCATTCAGCCTGCAGACAGCATGCAGGTCAAGGGACCAGGTGGATGAGTGGAGTAAACAAGAAAAGACGACAGGGAGAGGAGGAGGTGAGCGAATTAGAGCTAAGAGAGGTCAGGAGAAACTGCCAGGCAAGAAAGAGAAGCGCACAGGGATGAAGGAGGATATGGAGAGGATGAAGTGAAGAGGAAAGAAGGATTTGAGTCGTGAAATGAAAGATGGGGTAGGACGAGTCAGGGTGGTCCATGTGAGACCCAGAGAAAAAGACGCTGTAAGACAACTTTGAGGTGTTGTCAGACTTCGGATAAAAGAGGCTCTTTCTGAGTGGAAACTGTGTTGTCAGCTGATTTTTTAGGGGGCGGTACAGGATGCGCAGGGTTTCTACTGTTTGCATCTCTTGTATACTCATCCCAAATTTTTTACACAATGGAAAAAATTTGGTGGAAGCAGTTGAATTGCCTGACGCTTTAACATCGCCTGATGATTGACTCAGTGGTAAACCCTTGGGTAGTTGCTGCACAATAAACAAAAATATTTTTATATCAGATATTCAAAGAAGGTTTATTTTGTTCCAGTGAATAATCTTAATGGTGGCATCTGTGGGCAGAGAACACAATAGTAATTTGTGCCACTAGAGGCTGCTTTAAAAGATTATGTATACTCTGTGTTTTATCTGGTAAATAATTAAGTGAAATATCCTGGAAAAAAGGTAATGAAATCCATCCTTCACACCACTTTGTGTTATTGCCTGAAACAAGAGGTGCCTTTTTTGGAGGGGGGTTGCATGCTAAAAAGGTTGAGAAACACTCATCTAGATGATGGATTGGCTGGTAAACTTTTTTTTTCCCCGCTGATGACTTTGTGAGTTGTTGAATTCCTCTGGTTTATTGCAGATTTCAGCAGGGATGCCAAGCCTTTAAAGTCCTACTAATGACCTAACACACACATATACTGTACGCGTATGCTGGACACTCACACGCACACATACACACACTTCGTTCTAACCACGCACCCACACATGTCCTCATTATAATTTCTTCACACCGATGCAAAAGCTACAAAGTCAGACGCATTCCCCTTCAAAGGAGTTCCTACATATACACATTACATTAAACCCACACACACTCTCTCTCTCTCTCTCTCTCACTCTCTCTCTCTCTCTCTCACCCTCCCTCCCCTCGGTTTTTTCCTTTATCTTTTTTTTGACAAGGGCTTTTATAGAAGATCAGAGTAACAGCAGATACCTGCATCCATTAGGGCTTTCCAGTCACTCAACAGCAGTATTGTGATACATGAGGGCGGGCAAAGGGACACACTTGTCGCTCAGTGGCAGCCTAAGGGAGCCCTGCTTCCATCTTGACAGATATCTTTCTCCTAATGCCCCCCAAGAGAGGCCTACCTGCCCCCTTGGTGACTGATGCACAGCGAGACAAGAGGATCCACTGAAAAACAGGACCATAAATTCAAAATGCTCATATAGTTTGTGTCCCTCTGCCTCTGTGTGTGTTTTTCTTGCGTGCAAGCACCGTGTTGATCTGTGACTTGCAGTGGATTCAGTTTTGTTGATGCCACACTCAGTTTGGCCCCTGAGAAACATTCATGGGTAGTTTATTTTTCCAACACAAAATTCTGTAACACTAAATAACCTGGTGGTGATGACTGGGTGATAGAGGGGATGAAATTTCAGTGTTTTTCCTGGAGCAAAAAAAGAAAAGACATAGTAGCCACAATTGTACAAAAGGTTTGTTTATGATGTTCAGATTTTCTGTTTTTCATGTAGCTATTGGCACGTGGGCTGTAATCAGCCGAAATCTTCTTGAGTTAAAAATTGTACCTCTTAAACAAATCAATTGGTTGCACTGGAAAAAATAAATCTGCAGGTCATCTCTGAAACAACTCAGCTTACGTGTTTGGCTTAAGAGCCTAAATGGATTGTGAGTGAACACAAAAAGTTAGTATTTGCAGCTATGTATGCAAGCAGTTTTTGACTCCTGTTACATTTTTACTCACTGTGGGCTCATTGTTCACTGCAATATAAAGTCCTGCACCTCTGTGGAAACAGCACAACCATGACTAGAAATAGGAAGAGCTCAGAAATGTCTTCTGTGCAGTATAACACATTTATAATGCCATAAATCATAGAAAAAGCAAGAATTGAATTTCTTTGTTTTACAATTAATGAAAAAACCTGATATCAGCATGTTCAACATTTTTCCAGGTGTTACCAATAGTGGGAAAAACGTGATACCTCTACCTACAAGTGATAGCTCTACCTGCATTTTTCTAAATTTAGAATAAAGTGGTTTTAGATGAAATATCACAATTTTTATCATAGATTTGTTTTTCAGCAGGAGGGCAAGTCACAGACGATTAGTTCAAATGCCGCCAAAAATGTGAAAATCCAACAATTCTTACTCTTTCTACAGTTTCTGGCTCTTATAAATGGTGTCACTTTGGCTATTTGATAACTTGCTTTCCAAGCCTGCTGACAGGCTTTGGGTTTCAGAGTATTAATGTGTCTCAATGACTAGTTATTATTATAGTTTCCTGGGGTGTTTTTATTTTAGAGGCACCTTGTCTCCCTGAAATAAAGGTGCCTCTGCAAAGAAATAATAATATTTTTTATTAAATACAATATTGGACTTACTAAGCCTCTGGAAAGACAAGTAGTACCACTGCTCTTTTTTTAGTGATGTATGTTATTAGAGGTTAATTCAGTACTGTATATTGAGTAGTTGTGATTGCTAAGTTCATTGTACTGTACTGACCCAGGACATCCACTTTATTAGTGTCTGTATGACAGTTGTGACAAAGAGGAAGGGAGGGACAGCCGTGTACGGGAATTTTAAAAATGCACCTCATGGCTCCCTGCCACAAATCAAAAGCAACCCACCGATAATTCTCGTAGGACTTTAATGACAATACAACAGGATGCAACACCGGTCTGAACAAACAGAAAAGGAGACGATTCTTTGGCCCCTTGTGCTCTAATTTGCTGGCTGACTGCAGAAAGACAACACTGTCTCTTTAATGTGGGGAGGGTCAGAGGTCACTGTATTGCATTTGTAAGGTCAGCGGTTGAGGTCATCCTCAGCTCTGGGCCTTCCTGCTGCAGACAGCTGGGTCATGCCACCTACATAGAGTCCAATTATCCCTGCCAACTAATAACTCTTCAGCTCGTTCCGTAGCGCACCGCGCACGCACACACACACACACACACACGCACACAAAATTCCCTCTCATACAATGAATGTCTTTCCATGTGCACACTTGCATTTCGTTCAACACACATGCAGACACACCAACCTGTGCCAAGTCTTTAGCAAACACAGGAACGCCAAGCAAATCAAACCAATTTAAATCAGAGCAATTTAAAATAGGAACAACACGCTTCAAAACAATTCTTGACAGCTCACAAAGTGGAACAAAGTAGAAGACTGCATTCGAACAATTACACAGCAGTCTATATTATTTTGATGTAGTTTGCTTCTACTGATAGAGTCATATTGTTAGACTTCTAAACTATGTCTTTTTATCATCAATTTAGTAAATTTAGTATCATCTCCCCCTGTGCTACACTCTGCCCTCGTACAAAATCACACCCATGGGTTAGCTTTACTTATGCAGAGCAGTACCATTAAGATTTTGAGGATGGGGGGCCCTTAAATACAGCGTTTGAAAGGGGAAAAGTAACATTCTTTATTTTACATAAGAGTTAACTATGCTTCTTGTCATAAATGTGAACATTGTGTTGATTTGTGTCCTTTGTTTTTGTTATAGACTTGTCAGAAAAGCCTTATATCTTCTCTGATATGTCACCCCTCTAAGGTACCCCATACCTACCAGGAGCCACATCTGCTGGGAAGAAGTCCCAATTTTCTCTGTCTTCCTTGAACTTTAAATCCAACGGTGTCCTCTGAGTTTTTAAATCTCTCATTGGATGATTAGTAGCGAGAAGACTTTCCAGTTTTTGGCGATCTATAACGAGTGCTTTGTTAGATAGATTTGGCAGAAATGGCTCTGCTCTTTGAGGTGGTGCTCCAAGAATCCCAGCAGAGACAAATTGTGCTGAGAGAGATAATCCCTTTTAATGAACACATACATTATCATCAATCTAAGTTAAAACAGCTATTCATGGAGCAAAGGCAGCAGAGAAATAGCAGTAAATTTCACAAGTGACATTACTAACCACACAGATGTGAACGAGTCAGCCATTGTAAAGCGCACGACAAACAGATGATGCCAAATACAAGTGCAACTTCATTGCTCTGTCTGAACTAACACAAAGCTCCATTTCTATGTTACCACAACTGGCAATAAGTCTCAGTCTGACCCAATATCAGCAAATTGTGTGTCAATTTTCTTGTTCTGTTTGAAAACCCTAGCTTACCTTTCTATTTCGTGGTATAAATGCTAAAGCCAAACCACCAATGTGCCACTCAGATGACATTCTTATTTTAACTGATATATATATACAGTGCAAGGAAATCATAGAATTTTAGACAGCAATCTATTGAATAGTTTCCCCACACAGACACAGCCTTAGCATAACCAGCTGTACTGCCAAACCCGCATGTAAGAAAAAAAATACAGAATGCAAGAGAGACAGAGTAGGCCAGAGAGAGGAGATATTTTGAGGTGTATCCTGGCTGTCTGGCTCTGGCTAATGCCCTCTTCAGTGAGGTGGAATGGCACATAAGCTCCCATTAATACGGGAATGAGTTGAATTTAGCTCCGTCTGCCTGCACGGCTGGCCTGGCCAGCCCCCCTGGCTTTCCATGAAGTGTGGGGCGCAACACTTACTGAAAAGCTCTATGCTGTGCTCCGGCATGCCACACCCTCCTGACACCCCCAGCGCTTTCCTTTGTTCTCTAACTATAGCCGTAGCCATGCCAAGGCCCCCTGACTTAAATATTCCACTATAAAACAAGTGATAATGAACATGAAAAGCACCCAGTGCTGGTAGTTGACTGAGCCGCTAAGCACAACCTGCCATGTGCATACACACACACGCAATCAGTGTTACATGTATGTGCACGCACACACAAAGTGCACACACACACACAACCCCAGTCTCCCTTCTGCATATGCACTCTGACTGTAGAATCAAAAAGGAAAGTGAAGAGAGAGTGGATGAGAGGTGTAGAGACCTGGGAGTGGAAAATGATTGATCCGTTTTAAGGGTCCTATAAATCCACCAGCTGATGTGGGTATAAATGGGGGGTGTGCATGTCTTTCCTACCTGGCAACCCATCTCAGCATCACAACAGGGATATTTATACTGTCCATCCTACAGTAAGACCTTGACAAACCCTTCACATGTCAGGAATGGACAAGGAAATTAGCATACATCGCTGTTTTCTTACTCTCATAGTGACGGTTCTGTTTCAAGTTCTTGGTGTTTTGTTAGTTGGTGTGAAGGATATTTGTTAGTGAAATTAATGTGCTGATTCATGAATGTTGCTATTATTGTCTGTGTGTTTGACTGTGAGTATGGCTATTGATGAGTGGTGGGAGTTTTTACAGTAAACTGTATGTAACTGACTGTGGAGCGTCTGTACTAAGGGAGGCTCCATGTAAAGGTTGCCTGTCTCTGGAGCTCCCTGGAGTGCCCACGCAGCCAGGCACCTTTGACCAGGACTAGGCCCCCTCAGGCCTTCTCACACACACAGGCACACACACCTCTCTGTGGGCCCCCCACTCTCCCTGGGGTGAGATGAGCCCACCAAGGCCCCTCCTGGAGCTGTTCCCCCTGCAGCCCAGGATCTCCACCTCTCTTACCAACCGCTCCACACAGACGTGGCCAGAAGCCAGGGGACGCCACTGTCTGGATCAGGGGTTGAGGGTTGGTGGAAGATATGTGTGTGTAGCTGTGCACGTGCCCGTATGCGTGCATGCGTGAGTGTGTTTTTGCGTGTTTGTGTATATGTGCAGAAGGGGGGGTCTATCCCCAGACACAAGTTGCTCAGTTTTTTGGAAAGTCTCTGGCCCACCCAAGAGGAAAGAGTAGGAGGAGAAGGTGGTGGGGGGGAGGGGACCAAGGCCTTGGGGGAACAAAGCCTTATTTCAAACTTGCCGAAAACAGGGGTCTTTATGCTGTGATGCTGGGGCCCCCTCCTATGTAGGGAGATGTTATCGCAAAGATGCAATATCCACCTCTGCATAGGGCCGGGGGGGCGGGTGCATAGGCCTCCAGTGTTACACTAAGTACCCTGGGGCACTGACCTCACTAATGAAGTCTCCCTTGGCTGCTGCTACCCACTACTGTACCCTCCTTTGTCTTTCACATGGAGATCTCTCACTCTGTTTGTCTGTCTGCCTTTCTGTCAGCCTCCCCGTCTGGCTGCTAACAACAGCTGTGTGTGTGAGCCCACTGGTCACATTTTGCCTACTTTGATAGTTTGTTTATAAAGTTTATTGTTAGTCTGTTTTGTTCTTTCGTGGCAATGTTTGTTTTGTCTGCCGCGTTGAATTGTTCCATGATCCTTTGAGTTTGGATGTCTGTCTTTCTTTGCCATTCATCTATCTGCACGGCTGTCTCCATAGCTTACTTTGAAGTGTCTCTCTGATTTACAGTCCGGCTGTCTCTTATAGTCCGTTGGACTTTGAAGCTTTCAGTTATCTAACCATCGAAGCCTCCTCTTTTAAGCTCACTGTGACTTTTATATGTGGCCTTGAGTTGCGTTTAAAGATGTTACACCAAGCTCTTCAGGGAATCCACAAGTGGGAAAAGGGAAATTTGATTTTGCGAGATGGGGATCGGGAGAAAAGCACAATTAAAGTGGGCGACCCACATTCCTGTGTGGAGCCAGTGGCCTGGGGATAGGATTTGCTCAGTTTTCCTGACAGCTTGGAAATCCCACCACTCCACGGCTTGATCCTCGTCTCAGCTTGCATCTTCTGTCCCAACCCAAAATTTAAAGAGGGAAAATGATATTCATTTAGACGAGAGACAGAAGAAGGCTGTGAGGAATTTTGTGGGAGTTGACGCTGAGGACTTGGAGGCAATGAAACCACATGACAACTTGATTTCACTCTAAAAACACATTAATAATTGTGATATTTTCAAACAGGCTTTATTTAACACACACCAGGGAATGGTATGACGAACTCGTGGTTCACAGTTCTTTGTTTTGAGTATTCCTCAAGCTCAGCCAACTTACCCTAAGCTTGGCAATGGCAAAATACAAACTGTACCATAGCGCCATTTAGAAGTAGCTGTATCTTTTATCCTGTGAGTTTTATACAGTCATCACATAGGATGGATCCTCCTGCCTCCTGTTGATGCTGCTAAGCTGACACTGGTCTCTGAATCCACCACACCCCTTGACTGAATCCAGCAGGCAAGAGGTGTGGCTCCCCTTCTTTGAAGCACAGAGAAAAAGGGAACAGGTCTCCCTGTGATTCTACAATGTCGAGACCCTAGAGAGCCAAAGTGGAAAGTTTGCTTTAGCACCCGCTGGGTTAGAAGATGAAAGAGCTTTGGGATGACATGGGTCTATGGTTGGGGGGATGAAGGGGAGCACTGAGCATGGGGGGCTAATATCTCTTTATCCCGTCTGGCGTGGTGTGGATGGGCTCGACCCACATCAGCTGTCCACTTTTCTCCAGCTGCCAGTCGCCGTGCAGTCCAAAGCTGGCCTGTCTGCTCATGGATTACCTGGGCGAACGAGTGTACCCCTTCATCCCCCTCTTGCTCTGAATATACGGCTCACCCTACTCTGCCTCAAAGCCCTCACCTGAACACCCCTGCATGGCCCTGGGGTGCAGTTATAAAAAGATGAAGGGGTCTGGAGCTTGGGTGTGGTGGAGCTGGACTAAGGCATTGGCAGGGGTTTGTGGGGGACTGCTGTAGTGGTGTTTATGGGGGCTAGCCAGGATTAGTTGGCGGCTGGTGGTTATTGATTCAATTTGAGATGCTTTTTTATCTGCAAGCCACCTAAGGCCAGTGCACATGCTAGCTTCCTCCAGTGGGCCCTAATCCCTGCTGGTTATAAAAGGAATATGCCTTTGGTGTCGGAGGAGATGCTCTGAATGCCTGCGCTGCAGCAGAGGAGGCATCTGTCATGTGTGTGTTTGGTTGAGCCGGCACTGGGATCAGGAGGCTCGGCATGTTGGCTGCAGGTTTTAGCTGGTGCTGAGAGCTAGAGTAGAGTGTGAGTCGGCGTACTTTTAGTATGCACTCTTACTTTGTTCTGCTTGTTCTGTTTGCCGATTTTCATGTCTCCGGCATTAAAATGCGTGTTAACTTTTTCCCTCAGGTTCACTAATGTGAGATCAAGTATTTGGTTGGGTTATGTATTTGTGATTAAAGTATATTGTGAACAGATATAATTCCCTAAAAATTCCCTAAAGTTCTCAGGACAAATTGCCTTACATTGTTACAAAAGTGGGTGAATGAGTGAAAAGAAGGAAAAATGAATGACAGGCACCAGAACAGAGTCAGGGCCAGAGACCAGAGGTTAATGAGAAGACCAACAGAGGCTGATGGATGATGAAAGAGTGATTCAGCTCTTTTTCTCCTCCCCTCCCTCACTTGTGTGTTTATTCTGAGATTGTCATTTGTCATTGGTGGAGGGCCTTTCTTTCTTTCCTGCGACAGCCAGCTCCAAATCATGCGCAGACAGATGGAGGGGCCAGCAACTCAAATAGAGATGGGATAAGGGGGAGAACTAAGGCCAGCATCCCACGTTTGATGTCTCTCCCCTGGGCCTCATCCGCTCTGTCACCCCACCACCACCCAATCCCCCCACCCCCACCCCCCCGGATGGTGCTGACAGATGGAACTTCGAGACACTAACCCACTGGGGACAGTGACACAGAAGTATGAAACAGAAGGAGAGATGAGTGTGGAAGATGAATGGCTTAATGAATGGAAGCTGATGCATGAAACAATGTGAAAGGCAACAGAATCTCACCATTTCAGCCTTTCATCATGCCTGTGGCAAACTTCAGAAACCTAAGTGAGCAATATGTTAATTGATATCATGTTTTCACTTATAGAAGTGGCCCTCAAGAAGATTATTACCAAATTAAGAGGTTTCTTTTCCTCTTCATCGGGTACTACAGTGTTATTGGTGCATTTGATAACAATATACTCTGACAGTGCAGTTAAATCAGACTCTGAGCTTTAGGGAAAGGATACAGAATAACTGTTGTAATCATGTTTCCTTTTTATCTTTGACTGCCTATTTCCAGTGCAGTTATGTTCAGTTGAAATGTCGTAATGTGACAGCAATAGTCACGTAGTGCCTGCAGTAGTAGAAGTGGTTTTTCTACTGCATGTTGCCACTTTGTCAGTTGTCACTGTTGTCAAATGTTGGTGGTTCTACAGGTAACCACTAGAGGCTGACAAACTGCTGTGACCAGCCACAACTCACCACATCTATTGTACAGTAGTGTCACCCAAATTAAAAGCAAACAATAAAATAATGCACACATATTAATATTATCATTTATAGCTTTAAGCAGTATGTAATGAAAATGTCTGAGCTTCATTTTTTGTTTCAATTCTGAAAGAATTTGGGGGTTTTAGCGGATATGTGTCTTACTCCTACTTTCTCAGCGTTGGTCAAATTTGTTGAAAGGCAAGATTCTTTCTGCCTTTTTAGCAAAAGGTGTACCTGTATAGTGCATAATCTTGACGACATCCCGTCAGTGGTCAGGAAGTCTATTTTACTACTCTGTTCAACACAGTTACCAGAATTTCCTGGATGCGTAAAAAGGGATGATGTCAGGTGACAGCATTCATCAGATCAACCTGCTTGTCCTAGGTAGCTGCCAAAACGGAACTGACTCTGTGCAGTTTTCTCCTTCCATTCATGTCTGTGCTGCTAAACTATGAATGGATAATTGTTGTTGTGTCTATCTCCTGCCCAGTATGGAATTTGAGAAGCTGGAGGTGGTGAAGGGGACAGTGGCAAATGCCAACCATGTCCACGAGCCAAGCAGGAGACCTGGATGATAGAGTTCTGAGTTATCGAGGTCAGCTGCTGGGAACACACTTCAGTTTAGCCATTCTCATTTCCACTTACGTAGGTGCTGACTTGCAGTAGATGTCAAGCCTAAAACAAACAAAACAGAGAGAAACTGAACGTCATCTACTGTGAATAGTCACATTTTACAGCTTTTTAGTAAAAATGTTAGTGCACCTAAGAAAAATGTGTGCACATATTGGGATGGTATACTATTACTATTTTCTCTTGTAAACCAATCCAAAGTTTCTTAGATCACGCTTAAGGAAGTCTTTCTTGTCACCACCATCCCACACCCTAAATTCTATTCCCTCGATTGACTATGAATTTAAATAGTTTACAATTAATACCAACTTTTTGAAAACTCACCAAAAACCTGAGGACACTATGAACCTCTAACTTTCTTTAAAAATAAAGCTTGCCCATTTCTTTATTATATCTTTCGGATAGTCACTTGTCATGGGACAGGTCATTGTAAATTAATTTGGTTAAATGATTAGATTCTGTATACACGCTGTAAACCACGATGTGCAGTGTGACAGGCCCATAAAGGTAAGGGAATATCTCACCTGAGTTTCAGTTGTAGTATCGCTCATAAACCCTCCATCTTAGTGGATGGAACTTTTTTAAAAAAAAGGTACACATGAAATACATTTTTTTCAAAGGCATGTCCTTTAAGCTTCAATACACCACTTTTACCTTTTATTTTTATGTTGGCATTTTTGTGCACTTTCGTAGCTTATGAAGTGTGGCTTGACATTATTGGCACAATGACTTGCGCTGAAAGAGTGGAACAAACTGAGCAGTTTCTGATTGAAGATGACTTAATTTTTTTTAAAATTTTGAACTTGTTTTACATGATCAGACCATTCTACAGTACAGATTGGTCTTGCAGCACCTCATTATCATTCTGCTATAGGGGGTAAAATAACACTCTAGCTTGTTTGTATTTTTTAAACCAGTCACAGTCGTAAAACTAGCAGGGCTGCTTTTATGCACAGTCCAAACTTTCTGTAAAACTTGTTGTTTGCTGTTGTGAAGGGAATATTGAAAGTGATAACCTAAGATAGTGCAAAGAGAAATACACAGCAAATGACAAGCTAATACTCACAGTCTACATCCAGTGAGTCAGACTAATTTTGAACACCTAGATATCCTACAGGGGAAAGTTTAGAACGGCTCAACTCATCTGCATGCAAATGTCCTGTGATGCGGTGTGAGCACCAGCCAGATGGGAGCCATTTGCTATTATTTAGATTCTAGCTATAACAGAAGCATAAAATTGTTTACTACTTGATTACATGAAGGAACTTTAAACAACATGGAGAAAAAGCGAGTCATCAGAAAACAAGTATCCTGTTGGAGCAGAGCGTGTAAACTAAATGCTCGACACAACACATCCCCAGAACTACACACTCATGAGACGCCTGATACTGCCAAATACTTTGTGAGTGCACAATTAGCCCACTGTAAAACTCACAGCTCTGTAGGGTAACGTCAATTTGTTAACAGGGTGGTTAATCTAAGTTGTCCATGAATTTAATTTTGCAGACATTTGTCATAAAGATGTTCAGACGTTTACAGTAAATGTGAGTTCAGATCATTTTGTCACAGCATGCTGGGCTTGTTGTAATGAGAACCAGACCACTAACAGACTTTTCCCTTGCACAAAAGTTATCTTCTCTCAGTCACCATGTTAGTACTGTGGTTTGGTCTTTGGATATTAGCTACAGGATGTTTGAGGTCAGAGAAACCGTCTCGGCTGTTGGCAGCTGTCTGTGGAGACCTGAGCTGCATCCTGAACCTCAGACAGAGCTCCCGCTGCAGGGCATTTAGCTTTGCAACAAATTTGATTAGGCAGATGAAGGCATGATTAATTAGAACATGAGTGATCCATTATTACCACAGTATGTATTATGAAGTGAACTGAATCCATCAAAACTGTCTAAACAAATCACAGTGTGTGTTTTAGTGTGGTACACTGAAACAAAAGTTAACATTTCGGCAGCCGGCGCAAAAAGATATAGAAAAAACATCTCATAAAAATGCAGTAAACTTCCACAACTGACATACATTTTCTAGCCTTAATTTTACATGAAAACGTGTATTTTTAGAATTTTTCAAGCCTATTAAAGAAAAAAATACCTATATTGTATAATAATACATAATAATGTAAATAAATAGATGAATGATATACAGTAAAAACTGTATTTTTGACAGGTTACTGGTTCTTATAGATGTTATATGCTGATGAAAACACAATGATTTAACATTCTTGTGATACTGTCTGTAAAATTATAGAAACAATACTTTTCTTTTAATTGTCACTATCTGTCTAATTTTAGAAATAGATTTACAGTATTGAACTTGAATTTAACAGTTTCATCTATTAAATAAAAAGTAAATGTTAATGAAATTGTAAAAAAAAAAAAAAGAAATGTTTGTAAAAAAATTCTTAGAAATATATAAAAATAACCAGAAATGTTATGTTTATTTAAAGGTGAGTTCAGTTCACATTATTTTTACATTAAACCTTTAAATTCACAGTCTGTTTTATAATTTTAATCAGACTTTTGTGTATTTTAGAAATACGAAAAAATATTTTGCATAAACTGATGTTTAAGTTAAAGGTACTGTTGATAATGCTATATTTTGCAATAAGGCATCCTCATGTAATACAAGACCAGTAAACTTGTGATTATAAAGTATTATTGCATCTTTGGTTGATGTGGGCACTTCACAGAAAATTACAGATTTGTTAATTACAATTAGGTTATTTGCACTCAAACAACTTACACAACATACATTTACTTTTTAATATCAAGTTGGACATATCAAAAATTCAACTTTCCCTGTTATACTTTTTATGTGAATGCTATTTACAAGTGCTGTTTATTGCCTTTACTCTGATATGATGGGAACACAGAAACTAGCTGTAGCTACTTCGTTTTCGGCTGGTTCACCTTCCCCTCATGGCTCTTTGGGTCATTCAGCTCTCGGCAACACGCCAGCTGGCTTGTGTTGCGTGTGTCACGTGGGCTGGTGTATTTCGGCTTCCCTTTCGCATAGCAGCAGGAAGTGGTGAAGTGTCGTCCATCTTTTTATACAGTCAATGACACATGTATCTGTAAGAGACACACCTGAACAGCTTGCTCAACAGACCTTTATTTGGGCCTGACATTCTATATGCTGGTCACATTTTCAAGCTTGATGTCAAAGACAAAAAGATATAAGTTAGTAACTTTTCCCACATCTGCTTTGTTTTTGTGGCCATGTTTATGTGTACAAATGTGAGGGTCACTATCGACAGATTATTAAAGTGGAGAGGAGATCTTTGCAATGCTGTACTTGTTATGCAGTTTATGAATTGGAAGAGTTTTGAGAGGATGTGTTCCACAGGAAAGGAAGATTGTGCCATTAAAGAAATCAGAACGCCTGACAGCTGTGTTCATGTTAGGGCCAAGGGGGCAGGTCAAGTTTAGCTTTCCTGGCCTTAGCAGCACGGTGCTCATTTAGTTCCCCCTGTGTTATGTACTGTATTTATCTGGCCTTTCTGATTGCTGCAGCAAGCCCTGTGGAATGTCGAGCACTTATACACAGTTGTCATTGCAGCCTCATTCCACAAGCTGCATGCAATGGGGACATGTAGGCGTGTGTGTGTTTATGTGTCACATCCACTGTGACAAGAACATGTGTCACTGAGTTCAAATGTTCTGTAAGCTTGAAAAATTTAAGTCTGTGAGCTACGGTTTGAGTTTGTCCTGTACGGTGTAATATTGTTCCCAGTCTTTCAAATGTTCTTCTGCACTGTCTTTCATCCTTTGTGCTATTTCTTCCCTTCTCTTATGTCTCCCTTGCTCTCTTTCTTTCCATTATGCTAGACCTTTTTAAATCAGGAGCTGTTTTCCATAGTCATACTCAGCTAGACCCTTGTCTAGCCCATAAACATTTCTTGTTTTGGAAGTCACACACCAGACCTGAAAGCCCTCGCATCCCATGTAATGGGGAAAACTCCCAGACAATGTAGTCAGTCTCTTGGAATTCTTTCATTTCCACCAAACCTCAAAGGTTTTCTGTGGAGTTTTTGACTTTTAGTAGTGCCATGAAGCAGTTTTTCTAAAAGTGGGTGTATGTTTTGTTTATTTGGTGCATATGTGCACTCAGGTGATGTTATTCTCAGTCCTACCAATGGTCTTCCACTGAGCCACAGGTGGCAGTAACGTTGCAAGATATGTAACAATGGGCCAACAAAGGCGGGGACAAAGAAGATTACAAGCTAGTCAATATGGAAGTAAACAATGTTGGATGTTAATATTTAAAAAGGGAGTGAATTACACTCAGCATGCTTGTTAGAGGTTGAAGATATGCACAATGCATTTTGGTGAGTAACATTTAATATAAATCTAAGCTTTGTCCATTTACGGGAAAAGTCTGCAGAGTAGCTTTAACTATCTGAATTTCAAGCAGTTTCTAGGCATTTTTTGCTTGTGCGGAATTTTTAATCACTGTAGACTTGTAAATCACTGCAATATGAAGTCCTGCACCTTCATGGAAACAGTATAACCATGACTAGAAGTAAAAAGAACTCAAAAATGCCTTATGTGAAGTATAACACAGTTATAATGTCAAAAACACAGCCTGCAGTTCAGCGGAAAAGTCCCTGAACTTTTGTGACTGCTGGTCACAGGTGAGTCACTAATGTCTTCAGGATTGTGCTGAAAAACACAGAATAGACACAGACACATGAAACAGAAGAGAAAATAGTTTGACAAAATATCATGACTTTAAGCTTAAATTCGGTTCATTTTCCCAACTGAACATAAAAAAAGAATAATTTGAGCGACTTATCCCTGTGAGTTAAGATAAGAGGACTTGTAAACACCATGAAGTTGTTATTTGTATCGAACATTTCTGCATACAAAACCATACAGGCATGAATTTTCCTGCATACTGTATGTGCTTTCCCTCAGAGGATGCAATAGAGCACATACTTTTGACAAAAGAGCTTCATGGCAGATGAAAAAAGCCAAGACATAAAGTAAATTGTCGGTGTGTAAACTTAACAGACTTTGGTAATTATCTCTCCCAAAGGTGGTGTTTGTGGTGTCGGGTGAAGCAGGTATAAAAAACAAGAGAGTGAAACATAGTACTTGTTCAGTTTCATAGCCTCCATGCATGTACTTTGCTCACTCACTCAGGCAGTATTCAGTAAGTAGTACTCTAGTGATGATGCAAGAGCATGTTGGATGCCCCTTTCCCTCCTCCCCTCTTCTTCCCTCCCTCTCCTTGCCTCACTCTTTCCTCTCTCAACACCCCCCCCCCTCAAAAAAAAAGAACTCCTCCTCCTGAACTGACATGGCACCCATCAGGCCGGGGACCAGGCTGGGATTCTGAGGTGGCGCCCAGACTCGGATTATTTACAAGAGCTGTAGCTCTGCAGAGACTGTGGTATTTTTTTCTTTCAAAGGATTGGAAGGCATGTTATGGGGAACACAGAATATCTGAGGCCAGATACTCTATTCAAGCCTTTCTCTTCATTTTTTTCCTCGCTCTCTTTTATTTTCTGCAGAGTGGGAAGGCTTGCCACACTTACACAGTGATTCATGCAGTGTCACATGCTTGTAATCGTGCAAATCATTTATCTGCTCCTTATTTAAACCCACCACTTTCGAAAAATTTGGAATAAGATGCATTGTTGCTCGTCTGACCAGGCCATCTGTGGGTAAGCCCTGTTGTCCACCAGTTATCAGAGCTTCAACAGCTCGTGGCCTTTTGTGACGAAGCAAAATGTTCTCCAGACTCTGTGACTGCTGCTGCTCGAGACACCCGAGCCAGTCTGCATAAATGCTTTAGCAGAGGATGGTATGGTAGTCGGGTGCACATAGGGGAAATCTCATGGATGCGATCCGGCATTGATGCCATGTTCCACAGGCCCAGAATAGCGAGCCATTCACGGATGTCTCAGTACACACAAACACTGTAAAGTAGAGGCCAAGGGAATGGGGTGGGGGTACACCAGGCTTGGAAGGGAGATGGTTGTTGAGATTTGAGGCTGACTGTAGGGGTGGGGGTTGTTACTGGGGAGTGCGCGGCTGTGTGGAGTCAGCAGGGGTCAGGTTTGCCGTCTTGGGTATCAGCATCCGGACACCAACGCCAAAACAGCACAAACTGCAGAAACGATTAGACGAAAGAGGGGGAGAGATGGAGAGACCTCCAGTGTGGGTCCTGCTCTTTCACGGTTACTGTAACCCCCTTGGAGAGATGAAGGCATGCCAAAAACGGAAAGGAAGGAGGCGGAGGGCTGGAGAATGAGACAGCAAAGAGGAAGAAGAAAAGCTTGGTGTCACTCATGGGTTGGGGAGGGGTTTGTCAAGACATGGAAATCCCAGCCTGTTGGTTGCGCTGGCTTGTGTGGGGCTTCGAGCGGCAGGAAGGCCTCATAGTCCAGACTGGCTGCCTCCTACCTGGCATCGGCCGGGGCCAGGATACAAGGAATGAACCTGTCACTGACTCCTGCTTGTAAACAAACCAAATACCGTGGGAAAGATGAGGTGTGAAGCAGAGGATGCTGCTGTCTCCATGCCCTGTCTCCCTCTCCCTCTTGCTCTTGCTCATCAACCCCCAACTTTTTCCTCTTGTGTCAGCGAGAAATCAAATACCACCCCCTTCCTTCACTGATGTCCTGAACTTGTGAACTTTCCTAAAACCATGTGCCATTTTATTTGTTTGCCACGTGAACTGTTGAGGTGGATTTCATGCATGAAGGAGACTCTCAGAAACCCTCAAAGGGCTCATGAACCACAAAAGATCCAATCACTGGCTGCCATTCGGAATGATACAAGCTATGGATATTAATAACTAGTAGAGTTTCGGCAGCTCCAAGACCTCAGAAATGGATGCACAGTTTTATATGTTTTTCTCCCTAGTGGGGATAAATATAGATTTCTGTCCTTGTTCAGCATGTTTGAGTCGAGAGTTCCAGCTGGTTTACTCTTTTAATAACAAGCATCTCAAAATAGACTATATTGCGGGTCTCTATGGCAACCATGGGCTTTGCATATGACACATAGAGAACATGGTCATCAGCCACTAGGGAGGCAGACAGTCAGGCAAACATTTTTAACCTTGACATTTTTGGAGAGATACCATTACATGTTAGTCCAAGATTTCCCATCAACAACCCAGCCGTGAAACCCATTCTCGATGTTCTTTCCAGTTTTTGATACATGACTTCCCCCCCACCCTTTCCCTCATCCCCTTCTTCCCAACAGGTCTCACATACACAGCCTGTCATTTTTAATAAATGCTTGAAACTAAGCACTGCTTTTTGTCCTGGGGAATCTAGAAATGACTAAGCAGGAGAGGCCCCAGGGTGAGGGAATGGAGCTGGAAGGAGGAGCTGGCCCCCGAGACGCCTGCAAGCCGTCGGGATACACACTGGTCTGGCCACAAAAATGAGCCTCTGGCCAGTGTTGGCTGCCCCTCTGGCTTTACACAAATACACTCTCACTGAGACACGCACACACCAGTGGAAAAGTGTGACTGGAGGTAGCTGAGGAGCAGCAGAAAGGAAGAACGATGATGGGAGAATCTGGGAATAAGGGGTAGAAGTGGAGGGTTGGAGTAAATTCATTCATATTTCTCCCCCTCCCTGTACGAGCAAGCCAAACCTCACTGGGTGAATCAGTGTTCCTCGTAAACAAGCCACAAGCACACAATGGCGCCTGTAACTCTAGAGAGTCAGAGGGAGAGAAAGGCGTGCAGTTGGAGAATAAAAGAGAAAAAGAGCGACAGAAAGAAGGCATGTTGACCTCAAGGCTGACATGCTGGTGAGGGGAACACTCGGATAAACAAGGAAAATACATAAATAACCAGAATTACCATCCCCAACAACCAGTGGAGGTGCAGTTTACACCCACATCTGTCCAGACTTTAAAGGAATTTAATAGGTGGCATCCGACCAAATCGGTATCCGACCAAATGTGAAATATGTTCACAATCTGGCTCCTGAGTTATGATGTTGAATTGTAGCCAGACGAGTGTTTTTGCAGAGCATTGTGATGTCCCAGTGAAGCTGACCATTGGCCTTTTTAAGATAAAATGTTATCACTTCACATGTAGCTGCTTGTTCTTTTAACTTCTTAACAGGGCTCCACATCTTGAATTGCACGTTTTAAACAGCCCGAATCACAACACCGCAGCCGCTGGTTCTGTTGCCTTCATTGGCAGATTTGCTCTCACTGTAATCAAGATAACAAAACATTTCCAAGTCTTACGTGAGGTCAAAGACTGTGCAGATGTCCCTTTCTGCATGTTTTCTTTCATGTTTGCTGAAGAAACCAAGCCTCAGTCCCACCCCTTCCTTTGATCACAGCTGATTATCATCTGATTATTTACAATAAATTTAAAAATACATGGAACTGAAATAGAAACGCAGAATGCATTTGGCGATCTTTTCTGAATTAGACAAAAGGTTAAACATCTTATTTCTATTCTTTTAGTTAGAAAAGGGTTCAATGCAGCCAGTTGTGCATATAAAGTATTCAAACAGTTCAACTGGTTACAAGTTCTTCCATATGCGTGTCAGGTGCAGCATTAAAGGACAATAATGAGATAATGTGACCAGCACACAGACACTCCTTTGGCTTAAAAGCACACATTAAAATGCAGCTTTATTCAAATGTTGGCATGTCAGTTATGGTTACAGCCAGGCACTTGAGTGTCCACAACACATTATTTGTCACCTAAGAAATTGTTTCAGACAGCGTGGTAGGACAGTCAGTCTGCCACATGATGCTCTGCATAGACGTGTCCAACAAAGCTGTCTTGTCCACCGACTTCACCAAGCCCTTCAGGAAGAGAGGGACATCATTTTACAGGCAGCATTAGCAACCTTATTAACTCTATGTGTCGCAAATGCGTGGCACTAAATGATGCAAATGGTGGATGTACTCATTATTGACTTGTGATTTCTGGTGTGTGACACCCATTTCGGCCTGCCCATTATCATTTCCCATGTAGTGTACACTTGGTTGTTGTCATGACGCCCATTTTGTTGTAGAGATGCTGTGTGTTGGAACAACAAATACTTATTTTCCTATATAAGAATGAATGGATAGAATTAAATAAAATATAAAATGCTGCTTTTGTTCAGAATATTATTAGACACAAACTCACAAGGCAAAGGACTAGATTTACATGAGTGGTAGTGTGGGTGTAACATTGTCATTTTATCCTTGAAATTTTGACACAGTCTGCATATGAATTTTTGAGTTATGGCCAAAAACTTGTTTTGTCACCAAAATCGAATCAGTCCATCGCTGAGCCCAAGTGAACTTTGGTACTAAATTTGAAGACATCAAATTCAATCTGGAGACATCACAAGAATGGGACGCTGGACAAACCGAGAGCACAAGGCCTCTGACCTCAGCTGTCGAATTTTGTGGGTCTCCTCTTCTCTCAAAAGCCACTGTCAATCTCAGATTGTCTCCAGTGCCTTGCAAGCGTTTATCTCCAGAAAATCACATTTCCAGTAGTCGTCATTTTTTATTTACAGCCCATTTAATCTAATTAACCAACATAAACACTGACACTGTATGTACAGAGTAATGCAATGCAATGCAACATATAATATATAATTCATGAGTCATACAAAAATCATACCCGTGGTGGCTTGCCCACAAAGATAGGTTTCTTACCATCGTATTTTAGTCCTCAAGCTCTATGATTGCACACAAAAGCAACATGACCCTCTTAGGACTAATGTATTCAGATTACAGGCAATTATGGCTTATTACCATTTTGTGGGGGAAGCGGGGCTCATTTGCAGTATTTGTTCAGTGAATGTCTAATAGCGGGAAGGGGAGGGAGCCTTGTACTTCCTGCTGTGCAAGCTGTGATGCTGCAGGAGAACTGTAGCGTAGCACAAATATTAATGACTCATTTCCCCCTCACCTGGAAGACTAAAGTGGAGCTAATCCAGATGCATCAATGCTAATAGCCCAAATAAATCACTCGTGAGCTCACTTTGTGGCTTGTTGTCTTTTGGAGGAGCAGATATGGAAAATCAAGCCACAGTGTGGTACTCACAAAAAGAACATTCTCTTATGTCTGGACTTCTTTTATAGCATCTCTTCGTTGCTCATACTCTGAGTAAACAGACACTGTTGTTCTGAATGGTAATGGCAGCATGATTCAGTTGTTGACATGCCACCAAACACCACACCATCAACTTTTATGTCACATTGTGCTCAACTTGCATTTTGTGTTCCGTTGCTCCAATTACACACACATGCTCACACAAACGCTTTTTCTTCACCCTTTCATTTCTGATTCTTTTTGTTCAATTCCTCGATGCTGCAAGTAATCATGATGCTGTGTGCGGTGGTGGCGGTGAGTGGCCACTGACACTGTCATCTAAAATGTTCTGATTTGTGAATTCATTTGTCCAATCACAGTGCTGAATAAGCAAAATGTTAAATATCTGGCTTCAGGCGCAAGCTTTATTGCTTTCTCAGCTTAGCAGAAACAGACTAAAATCGACTGCAACCTGATCTAATGTACTGAAAAACCAAAACAGCCTCTGCTCATGTGTAACGTGGTTTTTGGAAAATTAGGTGCAGATTTTGCATCAGATGTCTTCCACTGATGAGAACTTAGTTGTTTCGTTTGAGGTTTTAAAAGTTTTATTTAATAGTGAGAGAGCATTGTACTTTAGTGGAGAATTTTTGGTATCGATTTCTAATTAAAGCAAGAGTGTGATTCTGGTGAGAAATTGCTGATATTTAGCTAGTTAGTGGGATTCCCTGTAATTATTCTATTTCGATTTGAAACACTGCATTCATCAAGTCGCAAAGGCCACAGTTGAAAATATACATTATGCAGTGTGTCAGACCAAGAGTTTTAGCTGTTGTGTCAGTGTTTTACAATTTATTGTTATGACTGTCAGACTTTTAATGGTGTCTCAGTGTGATAAGGCGTCATTACATTGTAAATTTATCACACATTGAATTTTGACCTGAAATCTGACTTTAAATAATGATCTCACAAATCAAATTACAGTATTTGTCAGGAAAATCACAAATAGATGTTTACCCATAATTGTAATGACATATTAATAGCATAGTTAGCTAATTAGCATGTGCCCATTTGCCCCATTTCCCTTCCCAGTACCATTTCCCCATGTCCTGTGCATGAGCACAAACATGCCAAAGCGCTAGCATGCATAGAACATGCCGGATATAGTGGTGCAAGGATTGGTCTGAGAAATGTTTCCCATTTACTGAGCCAGGGCAGTGTAGGATCCCTTTTTGAACTGATAGCTAGCAGAACATGAGGACATATTTGCTTAACTAGAAAAAATGTGTATTGGATTGGAACTGCTTACTTCGTCTTTAAGTTTCAAGAGGCTTTTGGAAAACTGGGTACCACAAGGTTTTGCATCAGATTTCTTTCACTGATGAAAGCTTAGGCATTTTTTCAATATTAAATAGTTTTATCAGGAATCAAAAGGCCAGTCTGATTTTGTGGAGCACTTTTGGTGTTGATTCTGAATTAGCACAGTGAAATTCTGACAGGACAGACTTCCCCTTTACCACAGCGCTGCTCATTTGCTTCACCGACTTACCAAAAAACAGCCAAATGACAGTCACATACTGGCTAATACACCATACTGTCAAACTTAGCATCCTCCCAGTGAAACCTTTTGCCACAAGAAATGTGAAGCATGAAAGGGTCGCTGTGTAGCGCCGTTCCTTTCCTCTGGACTCTCCATTTCTGCTGCCGTGTGATGGACTCTGTGGCAGTATATTTAGGCGTACGGTTTGGGACAGGAAGAGGGGAAGCGCTGAGGTTATTTGATTGCTTCATTATGGTCATATATATGGCCATATATTTATGTATACTTTGTTACGTATGTCATTACATGTACACCAGCGAGTGTTTGTTTGTTTGTGTGCATGTGCTTGTGTGCGCGCGTGTGTGTGTTTGTGCGTGTGTGTGTGTGACTGAGTAAAGAGGGCTCAGTGTTTGGACCACCCTGCGAGCTGGGCTGAGTGACAGCATGGGCCTCAAGACTCTTGCAGTACACACACACACACTCACACAGACACACACACTCAGTCACATACAGTGCTCGAACACACACGTCAGCAAGCTCATTTTTCACCATGTTTTCTACTCTATTAATGTCTCATGACCAAATACATATCATGCTCCAAAGCAAATATGCTGTATTAAAATGGAATAAATCACTTTGGGATCAGGGGAGAACACACATACTCACTGCTCCAACACTGCAGTATCACAGCAAACGCACCGGTGTACCTGCTGCTGCCCTGCACCCCTAATGTCTGAGCCGCTGATTTGAAAAGACAGCCAAACATTTTTCTTTCTCGCTGTAAATTTGGGGAATCAGGTGAATGTGGTGTTGACATGAAGCTAAATTAAAGTGAATTGTTAGCTAATTTTCAGACAGTGCAGTAATTTCCCATTAGTTGTTTCTCTTTATTGTAACGTTTTGCTTGTGCCGAAGGAGGCATGAGTCCAGTTATCCGCCACAATGAAGTGCTATCCTTGCTAACAGTGTATGTTTAGGCCTCCAGTCATAAATTAAAAACAGGTCATGCTGTGATGGCGTCATTCATATCAAAGGCTTATTTTTCCTCTTAACATGACTTATTAGCTGTTGGACCAGTGTCTGTGGCCCGACCCCCTGCTGTCATGACACATTCACATACGCTGGTGGTTTAGCAATACCCATGAGGACATTGTACATACCCACATATGTTTTCTGAAGCATATGCAAATGCTTTGCAATACAGGGACATTTAAAAACATGTATTAGAAAAAAATCTCTCCATTGCAGTTTTTATATACGTGTGTGGGAGCACAAAGGCTTTTTTTTCTTTCCCATCTAAATTTAAATTTTTGTCCACCCAGGCTAAGGCTTCTGGAGAAAATGAAAAACCCTTTTTGAAACTGCAATGGTCCCCTAATTTGGCAAACATAGCAACATGTTTTTGTGTGTCATGGATTAGGCCTGGACCCAAATATTTTACTATTCAGATGTTCATTCATTGCACAGGTATTATTTTCTTTTTCTTTTTTCTAAATGTCGGCTATCAGTACATTCTTGTGCTATATTCATTTTTTCTTAATTGCCCTGTTAAAGTGTGAGTCAGATTTGGTGCCTGACATCCTTATAACTAGCAGTAAAAGTGTCACACTTCAGTTCACCTTGGCAGGTAAAGTAAAGACAAAATGCAGATGGCCTCAGCTGTGTGGGAACAGTTTCAACTTAGCAATGACAAGATAAGGCTGTGTACCAAATTGAAGCAATTTGAAACTGGCCTACTAGGATGGCACAACAGTGATGAAAGTTTAGGAGACCATATTAGCCAGCAAATCATGATATCTGTTGTACAGTTGCTGTGATGAAGCTGCTTTTTCATTACACACAAAGCATGTACTTCATTTGCATGGAATATAGTCGCAACTGAACCAAATATTTAACATTTAAGATTAAGGGAAAGGAGTAAAATGGGGCATTAACATAGATCGTTATCAACTCTCATACCCCTTTATTATATTGACTCTCATTCAGTAGACTCTCCTCACCACCCACCACCTTCAATGTTTTATGTTGAGCTTTACAAAAGTCAAGGATCCACGTTGCTGAATCCTGCCTCTTACATTACTATGTATATATTAATGTCATAGCTCACTAAAATCAATCCTTTGAGTCCAAGTTGCATCTTCAAGTAAAGTTCTACCACCATTCAGATGAACCTCAGTAAATTTCTGTGACATTTCTGTTGCAGTCAGATGGTGCCTTCAGGGCATTACTCTCACCAGTGTCTTATCCTATGGATGTGTTGATAGGAGGAGAAAAGGCTGGAAACTTTCTCGCACTCATTTCAATTGGTAATAGTCCCTGGATTCAAGACTGTGACAGCATCCTTTAAGAAAGATGAGCAAACCAGAATAAAACGCAGCATCTTGAGACTCATCTGTTCCTGTAGTTGGCTGATTCCATCTGTGGTTCAGCTGATACAGAAATAATTGAATTTCTCTGTGCGATAACTGTTCAGTTTGACCTCTTAACCTCTCCTCTGTGAAGTGTTCTCTTGATAGATGATTACTCTACTAACACTGAGTCTCTTTTTCTCTTCTTCAGTGCTTATAGTTTAACAATATTAATACAAAAAGTTCTGAAAGTAAGGCTGCTTATAGAGGCAACTTGTCTACTAATTATTAAAGCATCCCTTTTAGGTGTAAGGCTAACATTGGAACGTGAAGCTGAGGGGGACTTTCACTTATTACTGTCTCACTCATAAAGTAAATGACTATCGCTCTCATAACTCACAAATGTTCTGTTAAATGAAGCACTTCATTATAAATATACATATTGCAGTCACATGTTCGTCTCGTCTCTCCTATACTAAGCACTCTCTTTGTATAGCACAGAGAAAATTGCACTTAAATATTCCTGTAATTTTCATCAGTGCACTTAAATCCCACTAATTAAAAGGGGATGTGAGTGCTTATTATATTATTTTAATAGATGTATGACTCAATATGAAAAGAGCTTTGCACAGTGTAGCCGAGTGGGCTGCAGTTTGCAGTAGCAGAAAGGGAAAGGAGGAGAGACATTAGCTCGGTGGTTGGTTGGCGGACTGACTGGGGACATCAAAGAGGATGAAGCTGGGCCGAGCTCACTCCAATGATTAAAAGCAGGGGCCACAGTAACTTCTGGATGGGCCATTTAAAGCTAATGAGGGAAAATAAATACCGCCATGGCCATTGGCATGTGTAGGTGGAGGGAATATAAGTGTGTGTGTGAGCATATATGTATACTATATATACATATGTGTGTATATGTCAGCCTGACAGTCTTTGTGCAATGAACATCTGTGCAACTTACTGGTAATGTTGCAGTATGTTTAGCACCTGACAACATAATGAGTGAACACCAAGCCTTCAGTTTCAACTAAATTTTCTTTCTCTAAGTGTCATAACATTATGAATTATTGAATTGAATTGAATGCTTTATTTGTCATTGCACATGTTTCAGAGCAACGAAATTACATTTCAGTTACATCCCGTCCAAGAAACATAAAAAAAAGAAGGTAACACAAACATGGGGAGGACAGGAGCGGGAGAACTGTGGGTCGCCACAAGGACAAATATGTGAAAATGAATATAGGCAAGGTAAGCATGACTGATATGTAATTGCCTGAAAATCTGTTTTGGACTTGATCTGTGCTGATAATTATTGTCATTAGTGATAGACAGATTGATCGGACTGACTAAATGCTATTTTGATGTATTTGTCATCGACTGACAGCACATCAAGTTTATGTTAAGTCAAAAATTAATAAAAAAAGACTTCACCACACGGGCGCTTGAGTAGCGTATGTTGCAATTCAAAATTAGACTTATTAGATGAGAGAAGATACATGAGCCGAGATAAATCTGTGAACAACAGAACAGCTCACTCGATTGCCAACAGAACTTGACAGTGCGCTCACCGCAACGTCAGACGTCAATACATTTTCCAAACCAGTAGTCAGAGATGCTGCTGTCTTCTGTTAAATGCCGTTGTTAAGTGCATAACATGATATCAGCATTATGTTTCGACCATCGGCCACCCTGCTCCATAATTACCGGCATCAGCCATTAAAAACCCATATTGGTTGACCACTAATCGGCATCATATTTTACATCAAAATTGACCGACCCCGTGTCGCTGTGTGTGAGTGTGCTTTAGTGCTGGTGTGTGGTACAAGCAGAGAGATGTAGGCAGGAGGCATTTGATTTTGTGAATGACTCATGTCCTCTGGATCATTTGTACTGTCCCCGTGCTGTTGTGACACACACACACAAACAGGAACATGCGCACAGAGTGATGCGGACGACATTAAGTGGAAGTGAAGTGCTGACACGGGCACTTCAATTTATAGACAACATGTGGGGAGGACAACAAAACCCTGTGTTCTGATTCATCAAAGGGTGAAGGCTGTTGTTGCTGGTGTCCATAAGTAAGTCACGTACGTCATTAGTGACATCAGCACTGGATGCAAGTGTTTATTAGTCATCCTATTTACCTTTCATAAATGTGGCTCAAACTTGTGAAACAAATTGCAAGGAACTCCTGTGTTTTTATTCATTCAAACTACCATTTTATTTCTACCCTGCTCCTGTTCCTTTCATGACAATATTTTTCAGTTTCTTCTGCAATAATTTATTTCTGCCTTTCTTCTTATTTTCTAATTTGCAGTCCCCTTCTTCTTTGCCTGCTCTCCCCCTTGTTGTCATCATCTTTTCCATGTTCAAAGCTTAAGCACAGGCACTGACTGCAGCGCTGCTACAACAAGCCATCATTTTCTTTGTTGATAATCCAAGTGCTTGGCTGGATGATAGTACAAAAAGCCAACCCATCTTAACGGATTCCAGGCCCCTTTCACAATGCGACTTTTAAATTTTTTTTTATTATTATTACAACTCGCATTTAGCATCAGACTTGAGTTATTTCTCAATCCAGTGCTCTTCCAAGATCTAATGGGCAATTATCTGTGGAGGAGAAGTTAATGGGTGTCCCATTTCACAAAGTCCCCAGTTATTTATGTCAATGAGCACCATTGTGTGGAAACGTGGCAGACCCGTGCTAACCGCTCGACTTGTTTAGATTTTCTCTATGGAATCCCACACCCATTGTAAGCCAGCAATAACCACAAGACCAGTGTGTGTGTGTCTGCTCTGTGTGTGTATGTCTGCATTTCAGTGTGTGCAGTTTAATCGCGCAGAGTGTAAGATGTGCACATATACAGTGTTTATGTGAGCATGTATAGATCAATGTAGCGAGTACGTAAATGTAGAGACATGATGTATAGACTGACAGACAAATCCGCGCACGTGCACACACACACCGGCCACCCCGGTACACACAAACCCATATAAACAGACATCCTGCCTCCCACATACACCACACACACACTCACCACAGACACTTACACAAGCAGAACTGTAGACCTACCACCACATACTCAGACACCCCCCTACACACACACACACACACACACACACACACAGCTACAGACCCACAGCCACATATGCAGGCATCCCCTCACAGACACACATACACACACCGAACCAGAGACCCACCACCAGCATCAACACCCACAGACTCGGGCTTGGTGACATCATGGCTTGGATGACAGCACGTCTTCCAGCCCCATTAGTCTGATTGTAGGTGGCTCCGCCGCAATGATTTATGGGTAAATATCCATAGTCTCTGCTGTGTTGATTTATGAGCCATGTTTTGGTCCCTTTGGTCCCCAGACCACAAGACTTGGGAGGGGGAATCCTGTACAAATAATGACATTGTAAAAGTGGAGACGTTGAGGCAGAGGGGGAGAAGACCCACCCTGTCACTCTCTCATCACCCGCTGCCGCTGACATGTTTTGATTAGTCAGTTAAATCAGGAAGCACAACACGCGCACGTGCGATGCCAACACAAATTTTCTCTTTCGTTAACTTTTTTAGCTTTCTCTCAGTGCAGACACCTGCCCACCTGCACATGTACCTGTCTTAACTAACTGCCTCCCTTCTATTACTGTTACCATTATTATATTTGTCTGCTGCAGTTGCTCCTTGTCATCTGTTTTCCTCCTTATTTTTTTTTCTGTGCCTTAGAAGTGTCTGAGTTTTTTAAGAGCGCTAATAATTGTCACGCCACAGTGGAAAATGGATTAGCACAAGAAAGACAGAAAACACAGTGATGCAATACTCGCATTCAGATGTCACTGTTTGTATTGTGTTAAAAACACTGTAAATTAGTTTAAGTCTTCGGTTTATGGAACATTTATTTGAAACCAGAAACACCTGGAGATTTTTAAAAAAATGTTTGGCCAACAATAACTAGGGTTTTTTTTTTAAACTTTCCTTTTTAATATGTTTACCAAGAAGTACTGTACATAATTGTAGTTTATTTGGCTCTTTTGCCAGATTAGACTCAAGTTTGTCTACAAACCCCAATTCCAGTGACGTTGGGACGTTGTGTAAAGCATAAACAAAAACCCAGCTTTTTTGGAACATGTTGCGGGCATCAAATTCAAAATGAGTGAATATTTGCATGCAGTTTATCAGTTTGAACTTTAAATGTCTTGTCTTTGTAGTGTATTCGATTGAGCATTGGTTGAAAAAGATTCGCAAATCATTGTATTCTGTTTTTATTTATGTTTCACACAACGTCCCAACTTCATTGGAATTGGGGTTTGTAAATTGTTTTCTTTTTTCATCTTCTCACCCTTTTTTCTCTCTGCCAACCAAGATAAGATGCGTAGAAGGCACCCTTTTCACTGCTAAAGTACTGTTCTTTATAATAAGGTTTTGATTTATTAATATAGCATGTAGATTGCGAGCCTCAGTCCAAACAAATCAGTCTGACCCTGATTGTGCAAAAAGGATAACAGTTAACTGTAAATGTCATAAAAGTCGCAGGTTGGCTAATTTAGTGCCCAATTATTGCTTGTTAGGTGCAGTTTTGAAACTAACTGGAATCAACTTGTACAGCATTTTTCCAAGTGTCCATAGCCACCATTTTTCTTATGCTGGACAAAATTGTGACTGTACATACTTTGCAACCATATTTCACTACTTACATTTTCATTAATTTCCATACTTATATCTCCTATCAGCTCCATGTCAGCACAGCCTGCAGTTTTGTGTCACATGATTGTTTGCTCCAACCAGTAGCATCACGGTTTCAGTGAGGAGTGCTTATTTTTTTTGTCTTATTTTAGAGCCAAAGTTTTATCTTTAAATGAGACATGTAGAATGAAGTGATTTTTAATAAAATATAATGAATTTAAGCTTAGACTTGGTGAAGTTTACCAACAGCATAGCACAAAAGTAGTTGTCGAGGACCATTGAAAAGTTGAAAATCAGATTATTCTGTCTGTTTTTACATTTTCTGGGTCTAATAAATAGCGTAAGCCTGGTGACTTTTAAAAGACAACAAACCTTTCCAAACCACTAACAGGTTTTGAGGTTCAAATAGATAAGAGGCAGTTTGAAATGTCATTGTTTTTTTATGTTCAGTAAAACCTTTCTACTAATTTTGACTGGTTTTATTGTTCTGACTCTAATTAATATTTGACTACAAGTTGTAGTTTCAAGAAATGGCAGTTGCTGGGCGACCTGCTGGTGCGTAGTATATCTCCTGAATCCAGCTGTTCCGCTCTCCTCCCAGGAGCCTGCAGAGGAAGGATACACTGAAAGGCCACGTGGAACCTACTGAGAGCCCTTCAAGGAAGATGCTAAATGTGCACGGAGGTGTGCATATTGGTGAATTAGTGGGATATAATTAGAAAAGCTTCTCCTGACTGGCAGGTGTTGGGACAACCTGCTGCGGCACCTCAGTGGTGCAAGCTGGGTGCTTGCATCTTTTATAATCTCAGTGTCTGAAATTGGCAGGTGAATTTTCTTTTTTTTTCTTTCTTTTTTTTTAAAGAGGGACGGGCACAAGTGGAAACGGGAGGATAAAAAAAGAACGTATGACAATATTTCCTGTGTAGCCTTTCAGAGCGTTGCCAGTTTGTTTGACATTTCCACCAGTTATGAGTAATGCTCCCTATACCAGTCACTGCTACATACTAATCACTCACTGGACAATGAGGTGGCACAGATTTGTGTGTGCCCACAGCCCCAGACACTAAAAACACACAGTGAGTCACAGTACACCATATGCATGCACACCGTCTGCCATACATACACATTTACGCTCAGAAGCTCACCCACAGTCACGCTAAAGGTCAACAGCCACTACGCACAATGTAGATTTCATGACTAAACTGATTTATATTGGTATCCACCAGAGATAAAAGTCTGAGTGGGTTGCCAGTTACCGGAAGATATTGACTGATACATGCTGCTTTTTAGATGCCTAATAGGCCTTTTAAAATAAAGCTCTGAGTCAAGTTCTTTTTTTAATACCAGCTTCTGCCATTAAATCAATTGAAACTATATAAAAAGCAAACTTATTTCAGCTGAACAGTAAAAGTACAGAGATTATTTCATGATTGTCTTTTAATGAAAGGAATATAGTATTGCTGTCATGTTAGGTCGAAGACAGATACATGCTGTTAGAGATACAGAACAGCATGTTGTTATGGAGACAATACAAATATATTTAGTTCATGTGTGATCTATTGTAGTGCTACAGTTTACCATGTAAATCCCTTTTTTCAAATAGTGGAGTCTTTACAGATCCTTGTCTCCATTTAAATTAATTATGAACATTCAACAGCAATGGCACGCAGTAACTAAAGACAGCCAATTTATGGGATGAAGTGGTCGATCAAGTAAAGGACTTTCCTCAAGGATATCACCAATAGGTCGCATCTGAGTCAGCTTCATGCAGGAAACACCAGCGGGTTGCCGAGGCTCAGGTGGTAGAGCTGGTTGTCCACTAATCATGTTGACCACGGGCGACACACTGACCCATAGGTTGCTCCCAGTGGCCTAATGTTCCTCTGGCGCCATTGGTGTATGACTGATTTGTAAATTGCTGAATGGGAAACACATTATAAGGCACATTGTAGCGAGGGTTAGAAGGCTATTTACTGGTTCATGGTGAATGTAAAACTAGGGGCGCTGCAACATATTGGTATTGACAAAACTGTGATATTTAGAAAAATGAATATTGATGTTGTGTTAATAATGAACCTACAATAAAATCTTAACTATCTACTTGACACTTTAATAAAGGAGCAACATACAGTACAGACTCTCTACTCTTTACTTCCCTGTACTCGTATTTTGAGGGTAAATCCTATGCAAGAAGGGAGACAAAACACAAAAAAACAAAAGAAAAAACAAAGGTAAAAATGAATTTGATGACTCAATTTTTTTGACAGATATTACAATATTATCATTAATGTGAATTCTTTTAGCTATGATAATTGTATAGTGACAGCTGTGGTGTTACCATTAACAGGGGATTTCACATTCTGTACCCTGGCACAGAATGTTAATCCTAATGCAGTTTCAATTTGATTCAATTAATTCATCATCAACCACTCTATGCTGATGAGCAGCTGCTATTCCTGCCTATGTCCTGCCAAATGCTTACTCTATATAACAGGCTTCTTCATTCTTATAGCTGCAACAATGGCTTTGGTAAATCTCGCAGTGAATTGAACAGTACGCACAAAAAAACAGAATCAAGCAGTTTGTCAGCGTTAGGCACCTGTGTTCGTGGAAACCAATAATTAGGAGCTGTGGCAAAGTGCACAGATACATAATTAGCTAATTGTTTATTTACTGCTGACTCTACATGTGAGCTGTCCCCACAAACATAATTGTAAATCTCAGTTTTTCTGCCTTTAAAGAACAGAAAGCAAATCTGTACCCCAACAAAAGATCTTTGACACACAAGGCAGAACATTTGAGGAAATATATGTGTAGAAATTCTCTAAATGCCTTTAAAGTTATTTATGGCAAATCCTGCAAGTGAGCTGTTGCTCCGGCTTAAGTGCTGCAGGTTGCATAAGGTGGTCCCAGTGGGAAAACCAGGAAGTGCACCTGCTATGTGAGGTCTCCTCTCCTTCATCCGTCCACATCTCTCATCTGCACAACTTCCTCCCCTCCTGTAAACCTCCCCCCTCCTCTCTCTGCTGATCATTCTCTTTAGGCTACTGTGTCTATAATGAGCATTTCCTCCCACCCCCCCACTACCTATTCTGTCACTCTCTCCCCCCCCTCCTCTCCTGTCCTCCCCTTCACTCTGTGTGCAGAATTGGAGAAGCTTATCGCCTAGCAACTACAATTAAAGTACAACAAGTCGGTGGCGGTAGCAGCCACCATCGGAGCAAGCTTCACAAACCTTCGTGTGACCAGCAGCTTTAGGCAGAAAAGAGAGGGAAAGAAAGGACAGAGTTACACGGGGAGGGAGGGAAGCAGAGCTGGAGAGTTGAAGTTGGACAGGTGAACAGCAATTAGAGTCATCTCAGGAAGGACTTTTGGAAACACGGGAGAAAATCAAGACAAGGGAGAGTGGAGTAACGTCTTCCGACTGGGTTTACTGGGTTGGACTTGGCAGGTATGTGTGTGTGTGTGTGTGTGATGGAATTAATGGATGCAAAGTGAAGATGCTCTGCAAAATAATGACATGTGTGATCATTTTTACTCTATATGTGTTGTACATTTGACTTCTGCATTAGTGTCATTCCCAAAGATTAAAAAAAAAGCAAAACAATGCCTCGATTGCGCTCCTAAAATTTCTCCAGCCTTAGGCCAGTTGTGTGTGTGTGTGTCTTCCTCTGTGTGTGAGAATGTACTGAGTGTGTGTCTTGTGTGTGTGCTTCGGTTTGTCACAGCTTGAGTGTAACACACCCCAGGAAGATGTGGACAGCAGGGAGATGCTGTTGTCTGCATCTGTGTGTACACTTGTGTTTTGGTGTGTGTGCTGTGCAGACTCCACCAGAGCGTGATGCCTTCAAACGTCCCCCTGTTGAGCTGAGCTGGCGGGAAGTGTCAGTTTTGCACTTGGAGTTTCTGAACTCAGTTAACTTCATCATGAGGGAAATTGCTTTTAAACCTGCCTCTCTTCCTCTCTTCTCGCTCAGCGTCTCTTTTCCTCGACAACACACATTATGCAATCTTGCGCAGTGGCACCACAGTTTGATAAATGCATGCGAATAAGGTAAAGGCTCTTGATAAGTGTTTGTAATTGTACCCAGAGAGCTAATTATTTTTCACTGGAGACAATGTTGTTACCCGAGTAATTGGCTCTTACAGGATGGCACTGATCATTTGACTGGTGTTGCCTAGAAGGTGAATCTCCAGATTAGAGGGAGGATTGAGACAAACACTAACTGTCGATCCCCTGAACTGTAATAATCCAAACCCAATTATGGGAAAACGAAGCATCTCTCTGTCTTTGTGTAACTGGATTGTTTTTCAGGGTAATTAACTTGCTGATGCTTTGATTGAGGGGCAGTGTGTTTTATACAGACTGTACTATACTAGTACTGGTTGCCAACTCTGCATTGAGATGGTTTCCAGGTAGCCGTCAGAACTGCCTATCCTATAATAATGTAACAAAGTACAGGAGGCATTACTGTATATTCATGAATGTGGCCACTGAACCACCCATTGGCTTTATAGCATGCACAAGAGTGTGCTTTTGAAGTATTTAAAAATGAAAGACCATAAAAGTGGTGATTCTAATGTGTTTTTCTTATTATTTTCAGAGTCTGGGTTCTGCTGACCGAAAGGAGAATCAGCGTAAGAAGTAAGTCACATTTGTTCACCTGCCTGTACATTGCTATCATCCTCTTGCTTGTATATGCTGATTTCTCTTTCTAACGTGTGTCCTTGACAACAATGAATGAGACCGAAGATTTGTACATCAATGGGAAATCACACTACTGGCTTTGGCAACAACTAATTGTTATGTTGAGTTTGGTAAGACGTATCCTGAATGTTCCCATAAAAACAGAACATATTATTGTCTTACTGACCACAATCGATGATTTTCGAGTGTGGTTACAGAACATTAGGCAGCTCATTTTTCACTAGTTTTCGACAGTAACCCATGTGAAAGAATTTGACCTGACTCATTTGCGTGTGTGTGTGTGTGTCTGTGTGTGTGTGCGTGCGTGCATGGGTGTAGTCCAGGTATTACTCATGTTGTGGGGGCCTAAATCGGTTTGAACAGTCACATTATGCACGCGTGTCTTTCTGAACCCTATGAAATCCATTTTTTGCTTCCGTCTTATTTTTACTCACAGTGGCTTCATTTTTTACTGCTATATAAAGTCTTTTACCTCTGTGGAAACATCACAACCATGGCTAGAAAATGGGAGGAAGGAGCTTATATTGCCATAAATCATGATTAAAGAAAATGTTGAATTTCTTCAATAATGTATTTTACAAAAATCTGAAAAACCTGCAGATAACATAGACAACATTTTTCCAAGTACCTATAAACTGATCAGCCACAACATTATGACCACTGACAGGTGAAGTGAATAACATTGATCATATTGGTACTATGTGCTGTTCTGCTGGAAAACCTTGGATTTTAACATCCATGTTGATCAGACTTAGACACCCAAATAAACATTGTCTCACAACAAGAACACTCCCTCATGACAATGACCCAACATGTTGATTTGACCTCCAAACTTCCTACACCCCATTCTGATCAAGCATCAACAGGATGCAGTGGAACAAGTTTGATTGACAGAGGCCCCACTGCACAAGCCAGACTACCCAAAGGATCCAGTGCCAACGTCCTGGTTCCAGGCCCATAGGACATCCTGAGAGGTCCTCTTGTCCATGCCCAGTGGTTCAGAGCATTTTTGAGCACGTAAGGGGGACCAACACAGTATTAGGCAGGTGGTCATAATGTTATGCCTGATCAGTGTACGTGTTACATATACTAGAAAAAAATGGTGGCTCTACATACTAGAGAATTTTTTTGTCATTGGTCACAGCTGAGTTACTAATGCGCCAGGGAGAGCAGAATTTTTTTTTTTTTTTTTTACAGAATCTAGTTACAGTATTTAAGTTATTTTTAGCTAATTTAACATTGAGGGATGTGATTTTGATAAAATCTCACAATTTTTTGGCTTAGTTTGAGATTTTCCCAACAAAACAACATGTCACAGATGAGCAGTGTAAGAACTGTTAAAAGGTTGAACATCTAAGGACACTTGCTTTTAGGTTTTTGCTGTGATACATGGTGTAATTTTCACATTTTTTAGAGGACAATATGCCTCTCATACCTACCAGCAGGTTTTGAAGTTCAGAAGGTTAATAGGACAAAAAGCAAGTTCCAATAACATTAATCATCATGTGTTGAGGTGAGAAAGTAAATGGTCTGCACTTAAAATTGCCCTTTTCTAGCTTAGTGGCACTCAAGCACTTTACAGTGTTCCCCATTCACTCATACGCAGAGCTGCCATGCAGGGTAGCAGACACTGAAGCACCAACCTATTCCACCACTTGAGCCACATGTGTTAAAGTCAGGGTTCAGCAAGTAGTAGCTATGGTTATTGTAAGAGTGAGTCTCCAGGAAATGAATGTAAGTCGATGCAACGTCCTCTGATGTTACGTTATGTGAACTTGTATGTGTGTTAGTGTTTCAAAAGTAAGCTAAGCCTGTCTAAGCCTGACCCATAATCCATTCCATAACAGTAATACTTCTCAGTAATTCCAGTTTTTCAGTGTGAATTGATCAGGATTGCATAGGAACAAACCAACTCACAGGTTTTTGAGCAGTGAAATCACTTCTATAAAATCAAGACAGAAATACAGTGCATCTGTGAAAGGAAAATGAGAGTATTTGTGTTTATTGTGTAACCGAGTACCTCTGCCAGGTGATACGTTGACTATTACTCCTTCTGTGGGCTTGTGATTCACACTTCGAACCTTCTTCCTGTGAGATATTACTGTTAACCACTGTATCTAAGCTTCTGCGAGAGGAGGATTCCTGAGTAAATGTATCAACAAAAGAGGATTGAGGCTTTATTTGAGATGGACCTTTATTTCCCCAGCTTTCAATTTATTAATAGCTTAGTGACACGCATTTTCTGGCCCACTGCCATTACATTTGCCCATTAGTGTCATTTACTGTAAACACTGATGCTCATTGAGCAAACAAACCACAACTGTGCATACATTCAATCAGTAACCAACATTTCTGTTTGCCAGTAATTTTTCCATCTTGTTGGAAATCAAAGAAGAAGACATGCCTTTTTGCATCAAAGCTGCAACAATTATAATCAAATAGTTGTCAGCTGTTAAATGCATTAGCTGTATTAATAACCATTTGTTCAGTTTAAGTAGTCTTTTAGGAAAACAAAAGCATAAATAAACGGATCCCTGCTTCTTAATTTTCAGCTTTTCAGTTTTCCTTACTCCTCTCTGACAGTAAACTGCATACAATTGGGTGGTAGTCAAAACAAGACATATAGGTACACCATGTTGAGCTTTTGGAAACACTAGTTGACATTTTTTTTTACCATTTTCTGATATTTTATAGACCAAACAACTAATTCATTAATCGAGAAAATAATCAATACATTAATCGACAATAAAAATATTTGTTAGAAATGCAAAATAGGGCTCCAAACTAAGATCAGTGTGTAAAGCATGTTGAAACTAACCCAGCATTTGCAGTGTGTAGCATATCACTGTACATAATGTGCGTTTCACATTAAAAGCCCTGTTAAGAAATGAATGGTATCTGCTTGCTAAAAACCCCGAGGACTCTTAATTTTAAACATTTTCTACACAAGTTGAGTTTGTATAAACAGCGTAATGCAGTAACTTTAAAATCTAAACAAGGCTTTGTACAAAAGTTTGAACAATTAAACTTATCAGGCAGAGGGAAATAAAAAAAAGGCCTGCCTCTAATACAAGCAGTCTTTAAATAACATGCCTGTTGCCTTATACAGTTAAAGGCCCCAGTCACTGTTTGAGGAAATGCGGTTTATGTTTTAGTTTCCCAGCAACCACAGCTATGGTCACCCATACTTATCTTCACAACATATCCATCTCCTCTCTGGTTCATAAGAAGATGAGTGTCTATGTTTTTCTAAGGCTATAGCAAGATGTCTCTCTTTGGACCAATTAGCCAATTATTCCATTCGAGGAGTTTCACTAAGTGGGTTCTTTTGAAGGCTAAACAGCTGCTGTGTGTCTCATTGAGTGTAACCTTGTTCTTGAGGACATATCAGCTCTCTCAAAGAATCAGGTACTCTTGAAACCATTGATTTTTTTTTTTTTTTTTTGCACAAGCGATCTCAGGTGTATCTGTGTGGGTTTTTTTTTTAGTATAACACTGCTTCGAGCTGCACATCTGAACTGTCTGGGTTCACATGGTTTCATAGCAACAGGCCTTTCCCAGTGAAAAACGGAGGCTTGTGTGTGTGTAAGCATTTGTGAGGTTTGTGTGTGTGTGTGTGTGTGTGATGTCCTAAAGACACCCAGCTGCATTTTATTTGGAACTCCAACAAACACAAAAGGCAGAGAAGTAATCAGGCCGAATCAAAGAGCCTCCACTCTCTCAGGAGTTCAAGTGTTGACTGAAAATGTTTCCCAAATGTGAAAATCAGAGCAGTTGGCTGTTGTCAGTCCGTCTCTGTGAAAGTGTATGCTGTGTGTTTAAAGGGTTTGGATTGGAAACCCACTGTTTTGCAGGATATTTATTGTATTATAGGTTTGCGTTATACCTTTTTGTCATGTGTACGATGTGCCTGGCGTGCTGGCACAGTGAGCACTTAGTGTGCCAGAGTCGGGGACATCTGTTGCCAGGAGACACGCAGCTGTATTCAACAGAGTCATCAGCCGAGCCATCATGGGATGTCAAATAACAGGAGTCTGGCCTAGAACGAGGGAAAGAGGACTGCTTGATATTCTCTGCCACACATTGATTTATGCCAGCACAAACATGCGAATCAGTGTAAGTGAACATAAGCAGGGTAATTACCAAACATTATGCACGCACATACTGTACGTGTGCATGTTTTTCATCGCAAAGTCATCATTAACCTGAAGAACAAATGACAACATTCCATCTCAACGTGAAAGTGTGTGTACGTGTATTTGTTTGCCTGTGTTACTGGTATTTGTACGTGTTTTTTAATATCCCATTGGTATTATCTCTTCCTCAACCGTATTAGCAGTCATTTCCTCTGGGCTCTGGCTCCCTTTCTGCCTTCTGTTCTGCTTTCCACTGGGAACATAGACTAGTGTTGAAGGTATATTCCAACGCCATAATGCCAATATAATTTAGCAATACCTAACCTCAAAATGCCAACAAATTTATTTTACATAATTACTTCAATTCCATAGAAGATTAAATAAAGGTCATTTCCTGCATCTCAATGAAGATTAAATGCAAACAGTGCTCGCTGGTGGCCTTGTCGTGCCATTTCCCTGATTGCTTTCAAGGGCTTGGTTTCCCTCTGCTTCTTATCAATGGAGGTCTATCGCCGTGGAGAAGATCATTCAGGCTTTTATTACATCCCACTTGGACCACTTCAGCTTTCTTTTTATGTGCTTTTGTGGGTTATCGCTGGATAATTTACAAGTGGCCCAGTATGCTTCTGCAAAGCTTCGTACCAGATGTACTAAAAGGTCCAACATTAAATCTATTTTGATATCTTCTTCCCACTAACTCAGAGGCACAAAGGATTTCTCCACAAAGCGGGGAAAAAAATCCGACCACCTGGTTGTTTCCAAGAAGGATGGATAGATGAAAGTAACCGTTAAGCCCCTTTCAGACAGGCTCTTCTCTCTATTAATCTGTCGGCATTTGATTGTGTCGTTTTCATGCCAGAATGAGTCTCGACAGCAATCTTGCTACGTAGGACCTGATAACATTTACATGTCACTTTCAATGCAGCACAAGTCTGACCTGCATACAGTCACATTAACAGATAGGCACGCAGGTTTGATGAGTGTCGTGGTTTTGGCAGTTATTTTAATGATTAGCGAGGTCACTTTCTGTACGGGAACGCATCCATGCACACGGTGATTAGAGCGCTACTGCAAATATCCTGCTGTGAGACTGTGAAACCCAAAAGTCTCAGTAATGACAGCAAAGAACTTGATATGATGGAGCAATATTTTGATTTCAGTACATGGATCAGACTTGAAGACAGAGTTGAGGGCTCAAACTGAGGACGATGGCTATCTAACAAATAATTTACCTGTAGATTATAAGCCTTGAAGTGAAGACACATTTGCCATTGGATGCTAAGTGATCCTGTCCGCCATGTTATGAGCTTGTAATTAGTTTAGGTTTAGTCTTTTGTTTCTTAGCAACTCTTTAAAGCTTGATCTACTGTCATTGCACATATGACACCATCACATGCATGCCGTGGCTCTCTCATCACTGTTGTTGGCAAGTCTAAATGAAGGTGCGAGAAGCATAAAAGAGGAAGTGACCTCTGTGAATGTAATTACTTTAATAAACTCATAAAGCCAGCGATGTTATGTAGAGATTTGGTTACTGGTCAAGTAGTTGCTTTGAAAACAGTTGATTCAAAAATAAAAGCCAAAAATCTTGATTAGATGTTGGGCTAGATGTTGGGCTTTTATTTTTAAATTTTCATAATCTAATTATTTCCTTTGTTGCTGCTGCTGATTCATTTCATCTTTGCCCAAATTAACCTCACTTGATCAGGTTTTCAAACTTGGTGACTTCTTCAGCCTGAGGCTTCTTGCATAGCAGCACCTTTAAAACCAAAGTGCCTCTAATTGTACTTTTGAGTTTTGAAACTCTTTCTCTTTGAATAGTTTTGGACATTTCCAAAATGTAGCTGAAACGCTATAATTTTGAGTTGCTTCTGAGTGGTTATCTCTGCTGTACACACTTGTTATATGCCCACTTATAACCTACACTACGTTTTATGTACTTTGTGCTTGTACTTTAAGTAAAAACTCTACTGTCCAAATTTAACTTCTCATTCTGGGTGCAGGCAGTGGAAGAAGGAAGAAATAATGAAGGGATGGGGTACTGGCGGTGTCTTGGGGGCTGGGGGACGCTTTGCTTCGTTCATGGAGCACGGGATTTAGGTACAGATGTCAGGAAAGAGAGAATTTGATTGGACTAATTTATTCACGGGAGCAGGCCGTGTAATTGTTCTCATATGGGGGTGACGTATGGATGTGTCTGTGTGTACGTGTATATGTGAGATGGAATAACTTAAAGTAAGTGGAGGGGACATTTGTTCACCAGCTATGTGCTTCACTTACTCCGTGTTTCAAAAACAAAACTTTATACTATTTTAGTGTCATTTATCCTTTAGTCAGTAAGAAGAAACTTTAGAGATCCTCACCTCTGGCAAATCACATAAGCACCCAAATGTAAAATGTCATATTAACAAAGTTTTAGACATTAAGTGGACTGCCAGTTTCAAAAAGTTTAGGAATGTTTTCTGACTTGGCTCTACACTTGTTAAATATGTTTTAAAAAAGCGTTTTCTCATTCAGATCATTAAAAAGGTTTGCATAGCCTGCAAATTTAATTCAGTATTCAATCAGTCAAGAAAATTGCTCAGTCAGGTGGCTTTCTTCAGATCTTATCAGTCTCCATACCTATCCATATCATGTCTTTCCCACAGTATCAGTTCACGAATAGCAGCAGTATAACACTATCTCTTCTCTCCAGCAGCGAATTTTAACACTTGCTGCATGAGCCCTGCCTCTTCTCACTCAATCACTGTGCTTTCTTCTTCTCATCACTCTTTTTTTTGCTTCAGTTGAATACTGGTTTGTTATAATGTTGAATGAAAGACAGCAAGTTCAGGGCAACCGAGACCGGTTTTGGTGACCACATATAGCAGCAGGGGTGCTGTTTGGGATTATATATTGGAAGGTTTTCACACCTCACTTTCACGTTGTATTTAACTTTTAATGAAAATCCCCAATTTTAAGCCTTAAATGTTGTGAAAGTTTTTAATCATGGTATCAGAGATGGTACTGAATATCAATATTTTGCAAAATGTTGTAGTAAAGGTAGAAATTAGGCAATAGTTTATACCTGGGGTTGACCTTTGTGGTCTCCAATACCAAATTTTAGTGATTAACAAAACCAATAACTGATGCAGTGAAAATGCAAATCTTGGTGCCACAATTCAGAAAAGCCAGCTCCAACAGAAAACCAGGTTGAAAAGCCTTTGTCGTTGCGTATTTTTATGCTTTACATTTTGCATTTAAGTAAAAGTGAACTTTTCAACATTTGTCCTTCAATGTTAATCGACCGTTACTGGTGACTTGAGAGAGTGGCGACTGCATTAGAACCAAAGTAATGCATTTTTAAATTTAGTTTATCGAGAACTGATTAAAAAATAACAACAGCAATAGTCTAAAAAATTCTGAATATCTAATTAAATGATTGACCAAATCAATCCCTAATGTGTAGATTTTATGGAAAAATCAGTGCTGTATTGCTTGGCTTTTTCTTGTCTTTGAAATAAAACGGTCGTGTCTCTTAAAACTTCAGCTAAACGCACCGATATATCTTTGCTCCTCTCACTTTTTTAAACTCTGAAGACGCTGCAACTCTGCTGTTGTTTTTCTGCCATGCTCCTTGCAGTTGAAGCACTTTAACTCCCAGCAGTAGCCACTAGTTACCGTGGTTACAGATGACACATGGGCGCAGCAGTTAATTCATGGCTTAGTGCTGGTGACATCACAGATTTTATTAATTTTATATAGTGTACAGTACACACAGTCCAAGGACCCGTCAGTTACAGTGTGTCCTGTATAACTATATATAACTAGTACATCGTGAGCTGATATGTCCTCGCGACTGTCTGTCCCTGCTTTCTGCATCAGCTGGAAACAAGCAGAAAAATAGAAAGTAACAAATAGAGAGAAAAGAGAGATGCCTACTTTAGCACTCTGTCATCTCCCATAGGTACAACCAAAGACAAAATCTAGCAGAAAGACAGTAAGGATTGAGGGTTCCCACTGTCTGACCAGCGTGAAGCACATTCCTTCATGTTTCCAGCCTTTTTTCTTTTCGCCTTGTTTCTTTTTATTTTCCAAGGTTCTTAAATCCCACTGTAAATACATACTGAGGAGTATTTACAATAGTGGTAATGTTGGTAGGAGAGGGAGCTAGCTCAGCAGGCCGGAGGAGACTGCCGCGGGCTAACTATCTGAGTGTGTGACTCTTTGTACAGTTGATCCTGTGTGTATGTTCTCAGCGGCAAAATGTGTATTTGTAGCTAAACTGTGTATGCAGCATTGTTTCATAACACGAAGAGGAGGGCATACTTGCATTAGCTTATGTTGTGTGTTTGTGTGTGTGTGTCTCTGTGCTTTTTGATGTGGCTTGGCTGCGATGATGTTGGGTTGTTTGAGAACTTCCCAAGAGCAGGCTGCCAGGCCAAAGAACAGAGCGGGCAGAGACAGCTATTGTTTTGGTAAAGCATCCTGTGTTTTTCTGTGTGTGTGTGTGTGTGTGTGTGTGTGTGTGCATGCGTGCATGTGAGACAGACTGAGATGCAAATGGAGAAAGAGAGCTTAATTTGGAGTATCTGAAAACTGCTATTCGATGAAGCATAGCCCTTTTCCCCACTCACTTTGCATGCGCAGACACTCAGAACAACATGGCATACAAACACTCCGTCCTCACAACCACATTAGCTGAGGGAGTTCTCAGGGAAAATTTCTTTCTATCTTGTTGCACAACAAGTCCTTTACCAAACCTCTCCCTGCAGTTTTAAAACCACACATCAAATTCTGATCAGCTTTCCCAAAAACATCTCAACACTCTGGATCCTCACATTTTGCTGGCTTACAGTTACAAACACCATTTCAGGATTGAACTGCTTCGCTACAAATAAGCCAACTCAGCATTGCAACCACAGTTACCATTTTAAGGTCACTCACAGACCTTTTGAGTACAAGTTTGCTTTTTTTTCTCACCAGGCGATTCCACCTCCACTTAACCTTTAGAAATGCTACTGGCACTGCTCTCGCCTTTGTAGGACATGGACTGTGAGGTTGCTGTACTGGAGGAAAGCAGGATCAACTCTCCCCACAAATGAGGTTTAGAAAGACCGTGATGAATAGCATGTTCAGGAATTCCTCATGTCACACACTGAAGAAATGAAACAGAAAATGTTTTCAGACTAGTTTAGTACTCACTTTAACAGCGTTTACACCTCCCCATTAACATTAAAAGGAAATCTTGGGCTGCTTCCAACCAAATATGTTCCCAGTCAACTAGTAGTCGTGAGGCATTCAAGGCATTGATTGCCTTGTCCTTGTACGCTTTTAATATTAATTTATTGATCTTAGTGGATATTTTGGGGGCCATCTGATAATGATTTTACTTCCAGAGCTGAAATAAGATAGTTAAGACTCTGCTCCATTACCGAGAAACACAAAACTGCAGCTAATAATGAGCCTTTAAAATCTAAATATAACAAATGCACACATGAGGCGAGCAGCAGCCAAAGCGGTAGGCTGATTCTGATTCATGTAGTGAGCCTTAGGTTGACAAAATGCATCTGATAATTGCCTTGTAAGTTTGATCACCGAAACTATTGGATCCTACCGTTATGCTGTCATCAGTCAATGCCTGACCTCAACATCAAGAGAGAGACTTTATGACTACATCAGTGGACTGTCAGAAAATCCATACATTTTACCAGCCGGCTCTGTGTGTCGGCCACTTTCTTGAGTCTTCCTTTATTCTCTGATATTATTCCACACTTTGTATTTTCCGAGTCAATTTATTAGATAAGATGTGATAAAACTTTATTAATCCCAAAGAAATTTTTGGAACTAAGACTCCCGTCAGTGACTAACATTTGGTTGACTATTAGACAGGAACCCAAATTAATTCCCCCTCTTGATATTAACACATGTTCACAAAAGTGAGTTATGTCCAAAATGCATTTAACCCAAAATGTAACTTTAATACATAAAACTAACCAAAAGAAAACCCCATACATGTTCACCCATGCATAAGTATTCATTAAGACTGTGGGATGTGTGAATTTATCTACAAATTGTGACGGGTGATCATTTACAAAGTGCGGCGCAGGCACAAGCTCATGAGGACTGGTTGGATGATGCATGTTGACTCAATCAGATCGTCCACTAAAGCAGAACTAACTCTTGTCACTTTAAGAGAGGGTAAAGTTATATAAATGTGAACATGAGCAACACTGAGTTCAATACTTAACCTTGACTGTTTGCCAAACCTAAAAGTAAATGAGCTTCTCAAATGTTAACTGGAAAAAGGTTCATTTTGTAGGATTTTTGCTCAAAATTTCATCCTTTAGATAGACTTTCAGTTCTCACTAGTATAGAAATCCTATAACCACACACACATCTCTCTCCCTCCTCGAGGTTTCTTTATCCTTTCCAGCATAAATAATCCCTTCAGTCTGCTGGCTCAACCCTGATTGGAATCTCGACGCCGTGCTCAATTGTGGCTGGACGGGGAAAAGTGGGGTGCCCTGAGCATGTGTGTGTCTGTATTGCTGTTTCAAGGCCATAAATGTAATACCAGAGGGGTGTCCATCTCGATCAAGCCAGGCCTCTAAAATCCTCAGTCTGGAACTGAGGCTGGCACGCAGATCCTCATAAGTTAAACACTTAAATGAAAGTATATTTAATGTCATTTGTAAACTCTGGAATACATGCACATATTCTCATATTCGCACTTTTCCTTTTATTCGCCCACTTAACTACTCAACTAGTGAGGCATGTGTACCAACACAGGGGGTTAAGATCCAGGCTCCACAAAGTTTTATCAGCTTTTCTGTGTCCTGGAGGAGGCCAGCTGGAGTCTTATGTGGAGTTTTATGTGGAGATTTGGTCTGTAATTATGATTGTGAGGAGAATTATTAGTGGGTTACATGTGAAGTAATGTGGTGATTGGTTATTGTCGTCATGATAGAGTAGATTTCTGACAGCGGCGATAAGGCTAAACAGGCTCGATCAGATAAATTTGACTTCTCTGGACATTATTATGTTGCTGTTTGTATTTCCTGGATTGTGGCCGGCTAATAATTCACTGAGTCAATGCTTTTACTCATCTTGAATTCGGGACATAGCTGACATTATAGTTTGCATGACTTCATACTGCGGTTGTGTGCTTATACATGTCTGCGTCTATATACAAACGGCTCAGATGAGTGTCACCACATCTCTCCAGTGTGATAGCTGCTTACCCCAGATCAGTTCCCTCCAAATTACATTCACGATTATCTCATTCCTCTGAACCGAAAGCCAGTGGAAAGAAAAAAAAACTGTCTGTGTTACTGTTTGCTTTGCCCCTCCCCTCTCAGTGGCACGGTACTCCAGCTTCAGACTCTTAATAATTTGCTGGCTCCCATGTGCTTGTCAGCTCAATTCAAGATTAATTTGACTGCAAATCCATCATCGGTATATCTCACTCTGTTGAGTCAGCCTTATGCCACACATCAAAAGCAAGAGGGGACACAGAGGGAACGGTATCAAGCCCAACACCACAGGGAGCCAACCAAAGTGAAAAACAGCATTAAATTCCTCCCTCATTTTTGTCTCCCTGACAAATTCTGGATGTGCCGACTCTGTGGAAAACACGAGAGCGAGAGAGAGCGCGAAGCAATAAACAGGAGACATAGGGGAGGAAAAAAGAAGATGAAACGATGAGTGTGACTCAGACGTGTAAATGAAGGGATGGAGAGATGGAAATATCTCTGTTTACTGTAGTGGGTGGATGAGCAGCATATGACAAGGCATGTGTAGGACGATAACAGAGTCCCATCCTTTGGCACGTAGCATTAAGATTAGATCATTAGCACTTGAAATTGAGCCAGGTATTGTTAAGATATACTTGTGAAGGAAATAAACTGGTTGCTAAAAGCCTCTCCTCTACTTTGGAGCCACATGGGTTGCTAGAAGAACCATCATTCCAATCAACATTTGTTGTTTTGACTTGTTTTAAGTCACGCACTGTAAAACTTTGATGCATTATGGACAGTTTTATAATAAAAATCCAGCCAAATTCATCAGACTCCTGAGCGCATCAGGTATTATGCAACAGGCTGCTGTGTTATTGCTTCTCATTTATCGACCCTCACAGCTACCAACGATTAAGCATTACACTTAGAGCAATCCAGATAATGTAACTGTATCACAACCAAAGGAAAAGCTTGTTAGCTTGAAGAAATATCAGTATGTTTTATTGGCGGGACCTCGGGCCAAGTGAAATAAAAGTGGCCTCCACCACGTAGAGAGACGTACGCACAGACATGGGTTTGGATGCAGATTTTGAGTGGAAAACAAGGCTTTCTTTGAGCAGATTTTAATTAGCAATGTTCATAGCTTGGCTGCGTTCTTTTATGATTGGACCACTGAAAGCCTTTTTGTTTGCCTAATGAAACACATCGAGGGGTATGTTCATGAATAAACTGAGCTTGTGTACGATTACAAGCATTCGCGCTTGAATCCACACATCATTCGCATGTATCTGTTTTACTGGTCAGGGCCTGCATTCTTTTTGGCGTATTAGTATTCCATTGGCAGGGATAAGAAGCCGTAGCAGGAGACAGAGATGAAAGAAATCCCAGCGCTTTGTTTTCCCTCCTTTCAAAAATAGTTGTTTTAGGTAGGCGGCCATTGCCCATAATTGCTGAAACAGGGTCAGGTATTTGTCTATCCTGCTCATGATTTACTATAGTGTCTGTGCCTTAGTAATCTGAAATAAGATCTGTGGTTAAGGGCAGCCTAACCTCAGACAGACCACATAGATTGTGTAATGCATAGCGTTCTGCTTCTTTCAGTGGGATCCCTTTATAAACACGTCGCACACAAATCCTTCTGTATGATCTGAGAAGCTACATAGAGGATACTTGTCATATAATTTCCCAGATCAAATCAATCAAAATGGGACTGTAATATAATGTATGGTGTCATTTAGAGATGGGGGGGATGCTAAACTCAGTAGTAAAAACAATAGTGCTACATTCGCTGTAACAAATTTTGCTGTAGAATTGCAGTAAAATGCTGGCAGCTGTGGTCGCCAGTAGTTTACTGTATTTTCACAGTGTTCCTACTGTAATTTAAACAGTTTATGACTGTGAAATTTATTACTGCATGCTCCTGTAGAATGTGAAGTTTACCGTTACATGCTGGCAGCAGTGGTGCCAGGATTTAAAAGTATTTTAGTGTTACTGTTTCATTTACTTCAACAGCTACTGTATAATTGATTGCAATACTTTACAATGCAATATGAGGTTTACTTTATAATACTATAACTAGAATTTCTAATGATATACTATATTCATAAAGTGTTGCCACTGTAAACAACATTTACCGCAACTGTAGTTACCTGTAAATTACATTTTCATCTTTTAAAATGTGTTAACTGGATTACAGATATATACCATTAATTACAATGGGCCTTTCATCTTTATGATCCAGAGCTGAGATTTACCAACCCTGTTGAGAATTCAAAATACAAGTGCCACAAAAACTCATCAAACAAAAATGATAAAGGAGAGGGCACGTTACATTTTTGTGGATTGGAAACTTCTATTCAAGTGTAGCAATGTATGACAAATTGTGGTCTATTAACTATATTTTAGAAACCAGGGAAGAATAATTTCATTTAAAGGTAAATGAGAAAAATGGCCTATCTCGAGGTATCAGTGTAAAGTTAAAAAATAATATTATTGCTTGCCTAAATCTAGTCGCTATTCTAAACGGTGGTTTGTGAAATTTTAACACTGTCAGTTTTTTAATATAGACTGCTATTAATGGTCAGTCATGGCCTTTAAAAAGCATCACATTTTACAGTATTTAGTCATATTTTGGAAAAAGAGCACACTAACATTAGAATTTGACTGTATTTTTACAGGAATTTATTGCAGTGTTCCTGAGAAGAAACAATCAGTTTTTATAGCATATAATATTCTAAAAAACAACACACTATCATTAGAATTTGGCTGTATTTTTTTTTACAGCCATTTATTACATTCTTGAGGAGAAACAAAGACTTTCAGTTATTCAGGATTCAAGTTTTGGTACTTGGTTAGTGCTTTACCATAACAGTAAATCAAATATTAAATATTTAACACCTTGGGAGATTGGATTTGTTGATATTTCATCATAATTCATTCAAATGTATTATTCAGTAGTCAAAGCAATGAAACTTATGAATATTGTCTGCACTGTAAATAGGCCTCTCCCTGCAGCTCTTTGAGCCTCAGTGGTTTTGCCAGAATTCCACGCAGTCTTAGCTCTGCTCTCTAATAGTGGGTTACTGAGGCTATGAGCAGGGGTCAGAGTTCACTGTCAACAGCTTTGTGTACTGTGAGTGAGAACAATCAGTTCTTTAGCCGAGCCTCTGCACACGAATACCTCCGAACAGTTAATTGCTGCCATGGCAACAGAACAGGGAGGGTAGGTGACATTAGGTGGGTTGTTTGCAAGAAAGTAATCCGTCGCAGTGACACTCTGAATGTGTGCGCAAAGGCTGGCGGCGTGTACGCAAGCGCCTGTCAACATTTTCTCCGTATCATCACACAAGCCGTTCAGTGCTGACAAAAGCACTCTCTGTGCTACGGGATTGGGGAAAGTTACTAATGCTGGCAAGATCATAATCTAAGTCGCACTGCAGTGAGGCAGTGGTGGGCTTTCAAATTAGAGGGATATTCTGGAAATACTTATCATATCTTGTAGTCACTTGGACTATAAAATGTTCAAGGATTTATGATTAAAATACAAACAAGATGGTGATTGGAGTTTTATTTTTTAATTAGGCAATAGAAAAATATGAAAACACACAGCAGCACATTCCCATTAAGCATATCTGCAGACACGCTACAATAGCAGTCCAGTGCAGCCCATACCTCCTGTTGTGTATACAATACCTTAGGGACCATGATATTGGGAAAATATTACATTGCAATATTTAGTTTTTCTGCAGTATAATAAAATACAAGAGTTTTCACCAGATGACTGGAATAACTCTGTTTGGAAAAAATGACTCATTCTAGTATAATTGGGGTGCTTTTGTAGGGGAGTGCATCTACATTAAAAATTAAAAATAATTTTAAAAATGCTGACAAAAAGCTGTTTGGAACCTTTCTCCTGTGGTGTAACGCAGACAAAGGCATCCAAAATAGTTTTTTTTTTCTTTTGGATGGCATTCAGATCTGGCTCTGGACTCATCATACAGAGCTTTGTGGTGCCGATTTAAATGGTCAAACAAATTAGTCATGTCGCCTCATGTAGTGCAAGGCCCTGCAGACGGAGTACTTGTTTTTTAGCCTTTTCGCTAGCAAATATTCCTTTTCTGTGTTTCCCTCCTGTTTCTCGCTCACTTTGCTGCACACATGTGGAGCCTGCATGTTATGAGACACAAACACCATGTCTTATAAATAAAGAAAAAGAAAAATCCAAGAACTTCTAAATCGGAGTAAATTATGTTCTATCAGACAGACACCTCTTGTAAATTACACAGGGAAAATGAGAACCAAGCAAGTTTTCTTTTTGTCAAGCACCAAAAAACTGAGTTAATTTGTCTTACTTAACATCTGTCGGTAAGATATTTCCATACAACTGACACTGCATTTGTTCTTCAGCTAAATTTCCTGTCCAGTGTTTCTTGCTGCTTTTGCTGTGCACATGTGCAGTCTGCATTTCAGAAAACTGTGTGTCTTGTCAGTAAAGTGGAAAAAAATCTGTATCCAAGGACCTATAAATCAGAGTAATTTGTGTTAAATCAGATAGACGTCTTATAGATTAGTCATTGAAAACCTTCCGTGTCAAGCAGCAAAAAACTTGTAGCATGATGTGTTGGAGTTATTTGCTTCACATCGCATTTCCTGCAATGTAACTATTGCACATGAGCACTGCTTTGATGCTGACATAATACATAGTGCATCCTCACAGGACGTTGAGTTGAACTTGGAACATTTCCTATTTTGAAGTTTTCGGATGATTAAGAAATTGTTAGTGACATTGATTACACAGTTTAGCTTTAGATTATCCAAAGCGATTCTGCCTCCTGATGAATGTGTTTTTAATGTGGCTGATTTCCCTATTGTTGACATCGTTGTCATGGCAACAACAGCTGCTGTGGAGAATTGTTGTTGTTGCTTCTGCGAGTTCACATTGGAAAACTGGACCAAAAAAATTTACTACCAGAAAGTGTCTTACTTTCTCGAGTGCACAATGTCTACAACTAGTGTAAATATAGTAAATATGTCAGAGTCAGAAATAATTAAGGACTTGAGCCGTATCTGTTTGGGTTTCATGCTGGCCCAGTCACAAGAGATTTGACATTTGTGGTGTAATTGCGCAGCAGCATTCAGGGGTCACACTAATACAACTAGCTGCAGGCAAAGAAATCTATTTCTCCCACCAACCTTGAATGTCTTTTGACTGTCTTGTCTGTCTTGAACTTCAATGCATTTTGCTTAAAAATATTATTTTGTTATTGCCAATTATTCCAGACCTCTGCTGTTCAATGAAAATCAGATGCAAACATTTTAGTATCCCTGATGTACACCATCTTTTTTTAATCTCTTTAAAGCAATTTTTGTGCTAACACTTGAAAATCAACACTTAGAGAACTGCCAAGGCACAAATCCTATTAATTATTATTAAGTATTCAGACATAAACAAAATATGAAATTTAAATCATAAACCGATGGTGGCAGTATATGAAAAGTTCTTGCAGTTCATTCTGGCAGGAATGTCTGTATCAAATTTTACAGTAATCCACCCATTAGTTGTTGAAACATTTCACTCAAAACCACAAATGTCAACGTCATGGTGGGCTAGAGGAAAAACGGAGGGGGGGAATCACCAAGTCAAAACACGACGTCTAAGAACCATGAATGTCTGCTCAAAAAATAATACCAATCCATCAGATATTTCCCTGGATAAGTGGGGACCACAGAAGTCATTAGGATTCATCCCCTGGGCTCCACGGATATCTGTACTAAATTTCATGCCAATCCATCCAACAGTTGTTGAGACGTTTCAGAAAAAGACAAAAATGTCAACCTAATGGTGGAGCTAGAGGAAAAGTCCAGGGATCACCAAAATCAACGGGCTTCATCATCTCAGGACCACAAACGTCTCTGTAGGATCTCATGGCAATCCGTCAAATAGTTTTTGAGATATTTGAGCCCGGACCGATGGGATTTAGCCTCTCTAGGTAGGTAAAAGACAGAAACTGGAACAGGATAAAAAAAAAAGGACAAAAAAAGATTCCAATAAATTAACATGAATGAAATAAAAAGATCACTTACATAACATTAAGTATGATGATAGATGGAAGGTGATAAAGTGCTGTACATACATTAAATCAATCTTTTTAAAATAGAAGAGAAATCTTCCATTGCATGGCTTCAGTCCGTGCACACATGCTGTGCAGCTTTGCTCAGCGTGAGATTTGAATCCATTCTGCATGTCGTCTGAAATATTTTGCTTTTGTTCATGTTTACTGAGCAAGAGAAAGCAGCAGAGGTGTAACGTGGGACATGACAGTGGACGGACACATGCAGTTATGCCGACATTGGCTTTTTATCAGAGAGGCCAGGGCAAGCAAGCGTCTTTGGATCACCTAGTGTTGCCTCTTCCATGGTGGAAAAGCTTTAACAAGCATTAAACGCTTCCTTAGTTGTGTGTGTGTGTGTGGATGGAACAACGTTTTAATAAAGAAAAACAATCAGTCAAATCACTGATTTCTCAAACTGTAATCAACACCAGGAAAATGAAAGAGAAAACACAATTCTGATGAGCGGATAATCGACTGGGATATCCTGAGTGGGCCTCCTCCAGGGGATTGCGTCACCACAGTGTGCCTGCTGTGATGATGTTATCGGGGACAGCTGCATGGGGTGGAGCCAGGGTCGAGGCTCTCGGGGAGCCAAGGGGCAGCCAGTTGCCAGCAGATCCCCCTCCGCTGAAACCCACCTGCTTCGCATGTGCAGTTTCCCCTTAAACCCCTCAAAGGGATTCCCTGAGTCCTCCTCTGTGTCCACTGGCCCCCTTGTCTTTGAAGTCATGATCCTGTGTGTTTTCATGGCATTGAAGTTCTTATCCTATGGTCATTTCATGTCATGTGTTTGATCCAAAAGTTTGTTTGAAGTTTTACAAGGAACTTTTAATGTAAGTATTGGCCACATGCCGCATATTCAATCTATATAAACCAAATCAATTATTAATAAAGAATGCTGATCCAAGCCAATCACTCCTGAAGCCTATTTATGATTCCAAATTTTGCAGTCCAGTAAAGTCTACAGTTTATGTAAGTGGACGTCAACAGCAGTTGTTGGCAGTAGTTTGCGTGCACAAGGCAGTGGTGCTAATTTAATTAAAAGCCCTTGAAGAAGAAGAAGCCCAGCCTAGCGTAATACCATCAATTAGGGGTTTCTCTGCCATGTGACTAAAATCCCACACCCCATTTGTGTGATTCATACAGGAAAATATGTCTCTTTGTCTTCGAGGTCAACCAACTCTTTGGAGAAGTTGGCATGAGGTCAGGAAACAGTAGTTGAGGGTGTAGGAGTGGGAAAGCAGGCACAAAAAACGGGAGGGCTGTTCTACTAGATAAGCCATAGCATGAGGTCATTTTGAAGGGAACTCGTGGTTTTTTTATCGCAGCTCATGGCAATGTCTTTATAATGAAACAGCTGGTCTGAGGAGGAATATTTTGTTCAGCATCAGAAAACATTTTCAGAGGAAGAAAATGTTCCTGATTGTGTTTAAATAGAAAAACTTTCCTTGCTTTTTAAGTCGTTTTTTATGAAGTGTTTATTTATGAATTCATGGTGCCTGTCAAGGATGTAAACTGTTTAGAGAGGAGGATGAAATCAAATTTAGGCAATGGCTCAATCTATTACGAGGCATTTGCTTTTATATCTTTTTTTTTTTTTTTTAAAGATTCCAAGCGTGGTAGCAGAAGTCCAGTTGGCATACCTCTTAACTAGGGTTTTACTTACATTTCCAAGGTCACTGCAGTTTTTCATTCACCCCAATGGGAACGTTAACAGGTCCATGATGCAATAAAAGTCTTGATTTAATTTAATCTTCTTGAGTAATCATTCTTTTAGATCTGATCGGTGTTTCATAGAAGCATTAGACTTGACAGGACAGTCCCAGACCTTCTGTCGTCTTCCTGCAGCAAAGCAGTCTCCTGGACAAAAACATATGAATTACTCATTCCTGTCAGACTTCTGCATCTGGATGCCAAGAAATGCACATGTGACATTATGCCAATTTAGCAATTTAATTAGGTGCAACTGGCCGAATCACCACAGTGTCAGTCATCCATGTCACTCTTCAGCAATCAAAGTAACAGCAGGAACTATTGTGTACAATTTCATAAATTATGTTTTATCAAAGCCTTATGCGAACTGTTATTCCTGCTGAATGTCACATAAACAAATGACAGTGAGGGCAGATACACGTCTGGCTTTTGAGTGGCAGGGAGCGCCGCAGTAGTCTGAACGAATCTCAATGCAAGCATTTCTGTAGTTCGTCTCACCATGGAGACTAAAATGCTTTTTGGCTCAGCTTTAGAGGAGACCTATGTATGTGTGTGAGTATGTATGAGTCATTATTAGGGATGTTTTACCATTTCATGATGAAATGGAAACAGCATGTGTCTGAGACTGGGAGAGGGAAGAATCCCGCACAATGCTTGGGCATCGTTTTACGTAATCTTTTGTTTTTAAAATAGTGTTCATGCTCAGTAGTGAGAAGCTCCTTAAACCAAGGATTTTGAACTTGTTTTTTTTTTACAGTAATTTAAATTGCCTTCAGTTATACACACTTTGTTATCTTTTTATATTTATATAGAACTTTGCTTAATAAGCGTTGAGAATTTCCACATCACATACTCCGCTGCTCCAGCAGTGTTCCTCTACTAGCTTGGCTCTTTAACTGAGAATATTATTGCATTTTGATTAGTCCCCAAAGTCACCACAGCAATATTGCAATACTGAGTCTCATCAAATGTGTCCCGGGCTGGAATGGAAGAAATATTACATTTCCTGTTTTTAATTTTGAGCAAAAAGTTGAACTGGGACATTGGCAGCCCAGTAGAGGAGATTAAAATGTGAGTGACTTCACACAAAAGATTTGGAGAACATTAGACAGGAAGTATGCGGCTTTCCCTGAAACCTAATGTTTCCTATGGGACCTGAAGCGTTGTCGTACTGTTTGTCAACTCCATATGCTACATTTCCTTCGAACATTGTGATTTCTGCAAATTGAGTTTAGATTGAAGCATAAGAGAATCCATCTTACTGAGATGTTTGTGTTCTCCAGCAGTATTTAACATTGGCTGACGACATTTTCTAAAATACTGCAGATGATAAACCCACTGTACGCCAGTGCCTTTGTGTGCTTTCTTATTAACCATTAGTGCCCTGCCAGGATGTTAGGTTCTCATTAACTCCTATGCAAGACTAATATCTGACGTGAAATTAGGTACAAGACAGAAGGTTTCTTGAAGATAATGTGCCAAGATCCACATGTAAAGCAGTCTACTGAGTCATATTCTTATTTCTTTTCTGTCCCCACAGGTCAGAATCAGGAATCTCCAAATTTACACATCGTCTGTCCCTCAAAGAACGTCCAGCTAAAGCAGAAAAGACTTCTCTGGACAGGCCTCCATCCTACAGGAGACGATCTCTGAGTGTGGATTGGTAAGACAATAGACCATGTCTCAGTCTATTTAATCACATTCTTTCATGATCAAAAAAACAAAGGTTGTAATTGTGCACATGAAATTATGAAAAATTACCTAAAAGGACACATCTACATCGACACTTTATTAATAAAAGCAACCAGTAGCAAAATGAGCAACTTTTTGGAGACTCCTAAGCTACTTTCCTTCGAAGAGAGTCACCAGTACTGCCTGTCGATAGCTTGCTTTCCCACCACAGGCACACTTCTCTCTACATCGTCTCTGTTCAGTAAGTGGCAGAGGTGAGCAGCACATTCAGCCGGCTGACATAAATGTGAATGAGCTGCACGTGCAGTGTTCCCAAGGACTCAGGCAGAGACTGAGAGTAGTCTGAGAGTAAAACATAAGCAAGACATTCTGACTCTTCTAACTTTCTGTCAGAACAATCATTTTACATATAAACAGAGCCAAATTTGGGGTGGCATTATGGTGCATTGGCTAGCACTAACAGCTGAGAGGTCTTTGGTTCAAAACTCAGCTTGGACCTTTCTGTAAGGAGTTTGCATGTTCTCTTTGTGCTTGCATTAACTGCACAGTGACTATTTTTAACTCACAGATAGGTGACAGATTAAAGGAAAAATCAACATAAGGTGTTGGGCCAAGAGCCTCCAGAACACCCTTACTGAACATTAGCATTGATTCTTCAAGTCTCTGGAACTTTACTGGGAGGGATGAACATCATTCTTTCAAAAGATATTCCTTCATTTAATGTTTTGAAGATGGTAGCAGAGATTGCTGTCTAAGCCATTATTTTTGTCAGATTACATCACAGTGATAAAATCAGGATTTTACCAGTGTAGAGAAACAGCTTGAGAGGGACTGCTGGCTGACTTCATGGGCTGTGTTTCAGTCACTATGTCTTTCATTCATTCTCATTCTTTTGTCTGCTGACAGAAACAGAAAAAATATGTAAATGAAAAAAAGCTGATTTTGGGTTTTAAATACAGTATACGTGAGCACAGGGAATAAGAGAGAAGGACACAGATGTAAGGGCCGGCAATGATGTTATGCAAATGCTAATTGGTGTGTATCGCCATCTCATGACGTTTAGTGACTTTTCAGGCAGGCTTTAGCTGCTTTCCATTGAAAGCAGTTGGCAACACTGTCTCACACTATAAATATTATGAGGTGAAACACACATAAACTGGAATCAGCAGGATCTTGAATAAGAGAATCTTTTACTCATCACATATGAAATCCAAAACATAACACCTAATGAGAGACAGACAGCTGCAAATGAATCTTGGAATGATGTGTCTGTTTACAAAGTCAGGGTTCCGGTTGATGAGGACTGTGGGCTGGTGTTCGTGGCGGGAGCTGAGGGTGGGCAGGGTGGTGATAGGGTCCTGCTCCGTCTCTGGGTCTGGGTTTCGTTGAAGAGCGCCAAGCAGCTCCAGTGGCGCCGGCTCATCTTGCTCTTGTAAAGCTCCAGTCTTCAGGCAGCCGATGAAAGGAGTTTGAAAGCTTTCCATCGCAAGGCTGCCTTCCCGTCCACACCCATGGGAATCCTTCCCAGTCTCCCCTCTTGTTGTCTGGCCTCCACTCGTTTATCTACCTCATCGATCCTGCTGTTCGTATATCTGACATCCCCCCTGAGCTTCTTGCTATGTATTCTTGGCCGTTCCTCTATACTTTTCCCACTATTGGGAGCATAGGGCTGGGTTTAAGAGGATCTTATACTTCCTTTGCACTTAATTTTGTCAAGTAAAAAATGTCCTGTCACAGCTCTAAATGGTTTTCAGGTTTCTAATTGCTGTGCAGGGAGTACAGTAGCTATTCAGTAGAGTTACTTTGCGGTTTATGGAGTTACAGGTGTGCGAATCTCTGAGGTCCTATCGAATCATGCTAGGGCCTGGTGTGAGGTCTTACGAGGTCTTTTGTTGGCCTTATGAGGCCGACTGTGTGGTCTCGGACTGACATTGCGATGTGTGGTCCTTCCAGCAGAAATGTGGTGTTAAGTGAATGAGCGTCGGAGTGTATGTGCAGTGTGAGGTCCCTTACTTTAACAGCTCCATGTTTTCCTCCCATGTTGCTGGAGCGGGGACCTGGCCTTTAAAGTTCAGGCCCTGATTGATGTGGTCTGGTTTTAATGAAACGCAGTGGGTAGATTGGACATGCTCATTTACGAGAGGGATGAGGGGGGCTCGGCTACAGCTGGATTCTGACTTTCTCCGGGCCGAGCCACCGTTACAGGAGTGTGACTGGCCTTTTGTGACATAATAAATAAGGGACCCCAGGAGGAGAGATTCAAGGTTGACGGGCTGAGTCATGCTACTGGGAGGTGAAACAAGGTTGGTCCAACTCCTGACAAGACCAGAACAGCTCCTCTGGAATGCACAGTCATCAACGGTGTCAGAAGGAAAACACATGTGCTTGTAGCATCTATTGAAAACATCCCATGAGTCAGTTGCATATTTGAAATTGTTCAACATTTATGGCACTTCCTGTAGTCTGCCGAAGCAGTCTGTCTTGTTTTGATCTCTATTAATGAGATTTTTTTTAGAAGTACTGGTCATTGCGGAAATATATGATTTGATGTGATACAGCCAACATGTTAATTATATGGTGTTTGAATGTAATTTTAAAATTAAATGTTGCCAAGCTGAGTTTACAGATGAAAAATGAAATGGGACACCAGACTTCTTCCATAAGTAGATATTTTTTCTAAACAAGGTCCAAAACAATCATTTAATCTTGCACGAAATATGCGTTAAAAATTGCATATTTGTGATTTGCTTTCTCAATTTATGTCTATTTCCCAATGCACTTGGAGACTGTGAGGCATTTCTACATGCCCAAAAATTCCAGGAAAGATCAGGCAGATCTAAATAGGTACCTGTTTTCGAGTAACTGTGGGATGCCTTAGTGATGACGGCTGAATCGTATGTGTCCTCAGCCAGACGCTGTAAAACAGCTAGAGAAAGCACTGGAATGTGTTTGCCTGTAATGAAATAGAAGTGAAATGTGGCAACGTGGGGGTTTTATCCAGCAACGTATGCTCTTAAATTAAGGTTTCATTATGTGTATCTGTTCGCTGCCCCCTCCTTTCACTCTTTAAATTGAAACTTTTAAGTGTAAAGTGAGACAAGAGTTATATAAAATACCACGCTGGAACTCTACCAGCAGCCCTCCGCAGCGAGGCAGTCTCAGGTGGCTTAACACTTTACTATCTATTTAGTGGACCATTGCCATTTATGTCGATTCGAGTCGGATACCCAAACAAACTGTGACTATTAAGGGAATTCAGAGCCGAGGCAGCCCATATACAAGCTTGAAACAGGAGCCGTTTTGTAGCTTTATCAAAGTCTGTGAGTGCTGGCAGGGCCTTGGGAAAATGCGATAATAAAAGATAATGGCGGTGTTATTGTTATTGGTAATCATAGTAAATGGGCTCTAGGGGTATGGGTGGAGAAACGAGTGGAAGGAGGGGGAGAGTGAGGGTTTCTGGGAGTGCTAAAGGGAAAATACAGGAGGTAGCTGCTAACTATCAAGACTGTTGAAAAAATGTTGGCATGTTTTTAACCAGGAAACCACCAGTGTTCATAATTACCATGTAAGTCAGTGATGTCCTCAGGTGAAATGTTACCACTCTGAGACATTTGTTGAGAAAATTCTTAGTAAAAACCTTTTTTTACTCCTGGTTCTCTTAAGTCTCTTAAGAGCAGATCTCATTTTGCTGCTGATGCGTCATAAATAGAACTCTTATCAGAATATAAGTTCAGTATGCAAACTAATCACTTAGCCAAGCATCGGTCTGTTTCTAGCTAGTGTGTGTATTTGCTTCCTTATTTCCTGAGCATGACGTGGACACCGGAGACATCCAGTAGAGTCTGAGAGTCAATACTGGGGCTATAAAGGGACGCTGGTTCTGTTCCAGCATAAGGCTAGCAAATAAGTCTTTATTTCCATATCCTCTCATGGTGACAGAGAGGCAGTTCCAGTCCTTCGCCAAAGCCCTTGAGTACAATAGGAAGGCAGCCATGTATATCAGGCCAAGTAGTTTTTATTTCCCAAAACAGTTCCCGTGCAGTACTCCTGGAGAGGAAACTCTATACATAAGTACTTAAACATCGACGTGTAACATGCTGTACATTCGAGACTCGAACCATATCCACTTCATAAATACAAGTTGGAAAGAGTGCAGTTGGTACCGCACCAGTAAGTGTTTGATTGTAATGTTTGTGGTTATGCAGTCTACACAGGAGGGCTTAAATCTTCTCCATCCTCTGAAGGCCCTCTGCTCTGCCTGGTGCCACCCTGTCTTCAGGGATAACTCCAGGCCGAAAGCGCTCTTAGGATGACGTCTTCACTTTGATGTCAGGAGAGAAACTAGCCTTGCCTTCCCTCAGTTGATATATTAACACAAACATGCGCTCACAGAGTGGCAGAAATTCGTGTCTGCACCTCTGATTTTCTCCTTGATATTCATGCTCACACATATACATGAGCAAACACACATTGTAATACTTAGCACTGTTTTGAGTTGAGTGTGTAGAGGGGGTGGATGGGGGTGCCCAGCGCTAATCCTTATGAACTGTGCACAAAGGGAATACAAAAAGAACAGAGAAATCACCAAAGTCTTAGTGGAAAAAGAGGGGCAATGCTCAGGGGGCCCGGGTGTAAAGTGGTTTTGGACAGTGTGCCACTCACCTCATTTGGTTCTAATTTGATTTAATATTCCCCACTTTTTCTTTTTCATTCTCTCTTTAGATTTTTCTCCTTTCTTCTTTGGCTGAGAGCTGTCAGTTCAAACAGAAGGCGCAAATGAGGAGTTTTTAAATGCCTGTAATTTTTCTCTTTAGGAATTTTGATCAGAGCATGTTAAAGATCTGTTAAAGATCACGACAGAAAGGGGCTGATTCTTGCTTCTGTTGGAACGTCTGACACATTACTTTTGCTAGTGGCTGAATTAAAAATGTATTAAACATTAAAAGGCTTTTACACAAGCAACTAATTGTATAAAATACTCTATTAACTAGGGAAGTTGACAGTGTTTGCAAACTAGATGCAATGCCAGACTAGAAAATGCACCACAGTGTTTTTAGTGTTAGACCCGTTTCCAGTTCTTTTCATTTTCACGCCAACATGGGCAAGAAGTTTTTGAGTTATTGGTAAAAACATGAATGTCTTCAATCTCATAACAACTGGGAAAACTTCAACTGTTGATTAAGACCACACAATATGATCAAAACCCCAGAATAGCTACAACAGTTAAAGGACCTTTTGTGGTGAGAGATGAGTGTTTGTGCTGTCTGATGCCCCTATACATAAGATTACAGTTTTTATTGACAAACTCTTAAGGATATGTGAATCATTCTCCTCAGAGTGAAACTGTTTACCCACGTTGTTTCAAGTGTTCTGTTAAGTTTGTACTTCAACTGCTTCTTGGCCTGCAATATTAATTTGTTGAGGCTGAGTTGTTGGCGAGATGAGAGACTACAGATTCCAACACACATGAGGGAGCAGAATTTCTGCTAACCTCTCGGCTTTTGGACGGGCTATTCGTTTTTACTTATTCATACACACACACACACCCTCACATACACACTCACACACACACACACACACATATACAGAGGGACATGAACTCGCATATAAGAGCTGACATTAATCCACTCACATGCCTTCCCTTTTACAAAATGTACTGAGACACGCAGTAATAGAAGTCGAATCAAATACATATAAACTCATATGTGCACACTTGTATTTGCATAAATTAACGTGCAGTCTCAGGCATGCATGGACCAACACACATAAAAACATGCAATATACATGTGCACACACACACACACACACTGTGTTTTTGACTCTGGATGCTGTGGGCTGCACGAAGGGAGATTTATGAGGCTGGCTCCCTCTTGTCCTGTGTGTCTCTGACTTGATACTCTGGTTTCCACTCCAAACCTCAACTCAGCACACAGACACAGAGAGACAGGGGTGGGGATGGAGGGCAGTGGGAAGGAGGGAGGGAGAGAGTCGGACTGAAAGAGAGAAGTGGGTGGTGGGGGTGGGTGCTGGAGCGATGGGGGATCATAGAAGACTGAAATAGGTAAGAGGAGAAGGAGGAGGAGACGAGAACTGAGGCAGGAGAGAGTTTGATTGATTGAGACTGAAGTAGATGAAAAGACAGATTGAAAAGATGCTGGAAAGAGACGGGAAAAGAAAGTGACATGGAGGTCTGAAAAACTGCGCTGAAGCCAGAAATGTGTTGTATGCCTGAGTTTGTTTGTGTTTGTGCCGGTGTGTGCTGAGACAGCGTAGGTCAGAGGGTTAGCGTGACACCATGTCTTGCTAATAAGCTGATTAAAAACGTGAAGCTCAAGGGCAACTACACCTTTCTGCCTACTCTTAGTTAGTTAGTTATTCATTTATTTCAGACTTGCATACAGTATAAAAATAAACAATGTACAATATACAAATAATATTTCTCAAGTATACCTATGCAGCCTGAAAAGGGGATGGAAGAAGCAATGCTTGTAATATTCCAACCCCTCATGTAGCAGTTTTACATACATCATTGATGGCAGGAAAAAAAAAAAAAGAAAAACACAGATATTTACAACCAACATTAATACGAAACATGACAGACAAGACAGACAAGACAGACAGCAGACAGACAAAACGGACCCTAACTTACTCCGACTCATACACCCCTCCTTCCTGCATTGTAAAATTTACAATGTATGTGCTTCCAAAATAGCACATACACTGCATGTAGAAATATAGAATGGATAAACAAATACATTGAAACATTGTTTGTTCTCCACACCATACATCCAATATAATAAGTATTTTACAGGATGTCACATACACAAGACAATATTCTGCAGTATTCATAGTATACACAGAAGTACATTAATCATTTTGATCATTCAGATAATACAAAATGAGTAAATAAGCTTCACAGGTAATTTCATACTCTTCAGTGAGTCTCACTTAGTTTACAATCGTTTATGGTCGTTCAAATAATATAAAATGGGTAAATAAACAAAAAACATCTCAGGTAACTTTGTACCAGTTTACAATCGTTTATAGTCGTTCAAATAATATAAAATGGGTAAATAAACAAAAAAAACATCTCTGGTAACTTTGCACCAGTTGATGGTCGTTCAAACCTTAGCTCGTACCCACACACTATGTACTTGTCTGTGTACGAGTTCATCAGTCATTCGACTCCTTCTGATACTTCAACATCACATGTTGTTTAAACATTATTTTAAAGTGAGTGAGACTCTGTGTGTGTGTGTGTGTGTGTGTGTGTGTGTGTGTGTGTGTGTGTGTGTGTGTGTGTGTGTGTGTGTGTGTGTGTGTGTGTGTGTGTGTGTCAATGTAAGTGTGTCAGTGTTTTCTAGGGTTGTGCTGTACAATAGTCATTTCTGCCCCTTCAGTATCTTATCGGCATGACCCACCTCCACCTGTCCACTCCCAGCTTTTATCAGCCCCAGAATGAGTCAAGCATGGGTCTTGTTCATTTACATCTTCATCTTAAGGCACACTGTTGTCTAGTGTTTCTCGAAACATCTGATGAACATTACCAAAACTCCATCCATTGAAATAATACGGATTTAACAAATCTCTCAAATCACTCTTGAGAATTTTGCATTTCATCTCAACTCATGCTAATCTGAGGGTAGATTAATTATAGTTACAGAAACAAGCTGGTAAGAGCCATATGTTTGCCATCATTTACCTCTTTGAACCCCAAGCCGTTTTTGTGGATGTTGTTTCTCTCCTGTCGCATTTTGTGCTCAGTGTGGGCTCATTTTGCACTGCAATATAAAGTCCTGCACATCTTCGATGAAAGCACATCCCTGGCTCGAAGTAAAGCAAACTCCAAATTTGTTTTGTGTAGTATAACAAAGTTCCAATGCTACAAATCACAAAAACAGAAAAAAAAGTTACATTTCTTTCATGATTTGTTTTTTAAAAACAGAAAAAGCCTGAAATCCATCAACATGTACAGCCTCTTACCAAGCGTCCACAGGTGTTACCAACTCTTGGGGAAAATGGTCGCTCTCCATACGACACATATTTTCTTCAATATATATCTTCCATCATTGTCTCTTATCTACTCTAAACTTATTTTCTCTAAAAAAAAAAACAGCCTGCAGTTCAGCCAAGACCAGCTGGGTGCCTGAATTTTTGTCAGTTGACTCTTAGTTGACGCTGAGTCAGTAATGGCTTCTTGGTTGTGCAGAGGAGCAGATTTTTTTTTTGTTTTGTTTTTTTTGTTTGTTTTGGCAATTTTTAAAAAATTACCATGCCTTCAAACACATGACAGGTTTTGGGGTTCAGATGGTCAAAGTGTACCCACACACTGATGTCAGATGAGTTCTTAACCCTTTCTGCTCTTTATCATTCAACTATGCGTCCATTTTGGGGTGTGCACATGTGCGTGTATCTTATCATTTTTGCAAAGCATCTATCACGTTAGGACAAAAAGTCTCCCCACCCACCCATCCTACCACCTCCCTCTATCCCTATCCCAGATAAATAGCCGTGGGACTTTAAACATGGCGCCCGGCCGGCGTGTGACTGAGAGAATGAGCCAACTGGTGGCTTCAGTGGCCAGGGGTCGCCCCCACCCCTCTCCTCTCCCTGGCTGGGTGGGTGGCATATGGTGGCCCAGGCAGGGACCCCATTGGTGTGACACACACACTAAGAGACACACAGAAGGCCTGGAGCCACCCAGGCTGGACCCACGATCGCTGTGGGAGACATGGTGTCACCAAGCCTCTGACAGAGGAGGGGTTGTGTGTATGTTTGTGTGTGGGTGATCCCACCTTGGAAGCACCCGCCGTGCCCCCCCCCCTCCTGAGAACGTCGGCCACTGCCCGCCACCACATCCCCATGGTGACTCCACTGTTGTCTCTGCTCATCAAAATTAGAGAGATTTACCTCTGCGTGCACACACAACACATGCAGTCACACAGAGCCAACAGGTGGCAGGCCTTGCTCGGCACAGCAGGCCCACTTCAAAGGTTAAACATACAGCGGACCGCCCACTCTTTCTCTGCCGTTCTCCCAAGGGAGAGCAAGAGAAAGTGAGAAAAAGAGGACAAGATAAAAGGAGAGACAGAAGGAGAGACAGTGCAGGACATGTTCATGAGGGAACATGTCATTGTGTATACCTGGTGTCAACAGCAACTCTGCAAACATGCACGTAGCCCACACTTAAAAATGAGTCACACATGACCTGAAAACAGAATATCTAAACTGTAACAGCACATATGAACAAACCAACCTTGATATCATTCCTCATCTTCTTATCAGCTCATCACAGTCAATCAAACTTGTGGGATTTATCTGCATATGGCAACTGCTCAAGACAATAAAGGTACTTTAGCGAATGCAATTCAAACTGATTTACATCAACCAACATATAGGAAAATTAGTCAGGAGTTAGTACAACAAAAAATTTTACAATAAGTTCTAAAATGAATGGGTCCCCAGAAGAAACTTTAAAGCTGCAGTAATGTTTTCTCGTTTCGTTTAGTTTTGAGGAGAAGACATACTGCTGCATTTTGGATCATCTGAAGTTTGTTTTGAAGATTTCTTTGAGCGGCCATTCGTCAAGCCTGCTAGAAATAAAAGCACAAGTAAATCTTTCAGTGTCTTTCCTCAGGCAGACATACAGGAAATGTTTCTGAGATGGGGAAAAAGTCATTTCTAGCAATGTTTTTCTTATTTATTCAGAGGATAGGCTTTGCTTTTTGCTTTGTGTTTGTAGCCAGCTTTTATAAATGAGCGCTGTCTCGAGTCACAATAGAATAACCTGACTCACACTAAGCTAACAACAAATATCACTTCAAAACAACAGTGATACACAGAGTCCCACCTTAACACATGGTTTAAATCTGGTGTAAACAACGGAATCCAGGGCTTTATCCTGTCTGCTATCAGTTTTACTGTCTGCTGCCTGCAGTTGAACAGGCTGGGTAATGTTTTGTCAGCACTTATGAGGCTGTTTTTTGTCAGAAGAACTTCATTTGAACGCCGCAGTCCATGCTTATAATCTTGCTCATGAGGTATATTACTTTCAGATACACATCTGGTGTAGTAATCCATCTGCACTTGACTGTGTAGATGCCTTGGGATGTGAAATGGGGACTTTTTCCTATCAAATGTGTACCACTGAGCCATTAACACAAATGCGCACACCTGATACATCCCACAGTAAAATCTCATCCATGAAATATGACCCAAAAGAGCAGGAAGAGTGTTTCTGATTGGCTGTAAAATCATACGAATTGTCTACACAGGGCTGGACCTAAACTATGTGGTTTTATACATAAGCATGGGTGTATACGTCTGCATTTGTTGGGTTTCCATGCCAACTTTGTGTGCATGAGGCTGCAGGTCACAGTGTTGGCGTGGCCTCATGTTGCCTATAAGCTGATAAGAGCCAAGGCAGTCCTAGCAAAACTGCCCCCCGTCCTCCCGATCTCTCCACTCCCCTCCCTCCTCACCCAACCACTCTCTCTCTCTCTCACCCTCTCCCTCTGTGCATCCAGCAGCCTGGCTGCTTCCAGCCTGTCTGGTGCCAAGACTCAGATTTCAGAATTTCCTTCTACAAGCCACATTTAGAGCAGCCAGCGTACTCTGTGTATGTGTGTCTGTGCGCGCATATGCAAGTGAGTTTGTGCGACTTTCTCCTCTCGCTGTCTACCTCTCTGACCCCCACCGCCCTGTTTTCAGCGAGCACTGTCCTTATGGTGCCGCTCTTTGCCTTTTCTGCGTCTCCCTGTCCATCCACCGACCTCCTGCTCTTTGTTTATTTTGTGAAACTTCATCTATGCGGACAGCTGATGTAATACATGTCAACTAATGTGAATGCATGTAATAAACATGATTAGACACACACTAACATGCAGCAGAGATTTATGTGTTTCAGTGACAATCTGGAATGAAGGGGGTGACTTAGGAGACGCTGTGAAACACTGGGATGGGATGGCATATGATGGAGCTGGGGTTTGTGGTGGAGCAGAGGCAAGAGGACAAGGAGGGAGGTGGTGTGGAGAGAGATGAAAAGAGAGATGTTAAGAAAGAAAGGAAAGCAAAACAAAAGTGACTGATAATCTTGGCATCTTGAGCACTGTTACACAAGGTTTATTTGAAAGAAAAGTCTCCACACTTTAAAGATACGGCTTTGTATTTGTCCATATCTCTTTGCAGTGTTTGCTCTCTTCTTTGCAATGCTGTAATTGTGTTGTTTGCTTCTCACTATCAAAAGATCTTCTTTTGTGCTGCTGTAACTAATTTAGGCAGCAGTCCTTGCTGTAATGTCCTTTTCTGGCACACCAGCTAAGCACGCACTATGCAATAGAACCTGTAGCTTTAGACTCATTGTGCCCGTGTGTGCATGTTAAAGGCATTTTCCATTGTTTATAGTGTAGCTTAACATTATCTATATTTATAGAAACACAAAGCGCTGGCCAAGAACTTTTTTCTACCCAGCAGGGCAGAACAATTAGTTCCATTGAAATAGTGACTTCACTTCTATGCAATCTCATTGTTACCTCATAACAAACCTGCAATAGCACTGAATATTTCCTTGAGCTGCACAAACAACAAATGTCAAGAATGTTTTACTGCATGACCACAAGAGGAGACAAGCAAAAACTAATTGTGTGTGAAAGAGACAAGAAGAGAAAACAAAGAAAAATGTGAAAAGTGTCAGAATCAAAGAAGGTGGTGAAGGTTAGGAACAGGAAAATGTTTACTATCCCAAACCTGACAAAAGTGAATCACCAGAACAGAACAGGTGCTGATGCTGTGGATGATTTTATCGTTAGCTCAACAAATTCAAGAATCTATTATCATTGACATTTGAATCAGACGTGTGTGCATGTGTGTGTAGTTACTACTGTACTGTTAACAACAGTTTGGATGGATTTACCTTGCCATTTGTACGTGCTACATAAAATGGGATTCATCAGACTAAGCAACATTTTCCACTCTGCTGCCAGTTTGCAGATTTGCAGTGAAGTGTCTCTGACATGACCGTCTGCACACCGCCGTTATGAGCTGTTGTTGTGCATACTTGTGGCTGCCTTTTAGCTTGCACAGAAAATCCCAGAAACTTTGCCATTTGTGCAATCCTGGAACCAACAATTATTTAACATTTGCTTAAATCATAGGTCTTTCCCATCTTGACTTTTAGTCAAACAGTAAGCAAACGTCTAGACTCTGTCTGCATGTTTGCATCTGACTCACAAATGGAAGCCCAAGCTGTTTTTGTAAAACGGCTGATATAACTAATAAAGCGGATGTTGTGTGTATGTGTGTTTGCAACTTAGGGGTGTTGATTGTTTGTGGGGCTAATACAGACTCACTGGAGCAGGCTGGATGTATTTGATGTGGGATTGATCAAGGGCCAAGCATGGAGCGTGGCTTTTGGTTGAGACTTTTGGTTTCCCAGAACAACTGCTTCCTGCTTCCCAAAACTGGTAAAACTGTAGGAAACTGTGTGCAATAGACTCGGTCTGTGTTTGTTCAAGTTCATGTGAGTTCAAATGTGGACATTTGTGTGTTCGTATCAGTTTAAGCTTTTGCATCTCAGGTTCTTTGTATTTATTGGAGCAAAAGTAGTCTTGGTCCAAAAGCAGTGCCCAAAACGAGGCAAAAGTGTAAGGTACATGCCACTTCTATAATAAACATCATAAATATGGAGTTCAAGCGATCTTGAGCTGTCAGCTAACATTCAGTTTTGATATCTGTGACCCACAGTTTTAGTTTTGTATGCTTTCTCAAAGGTTTGAGTATGTTTCCTAGCACATTGCTGTCCAGTCACAGAGGCCATAGACTGAATGAGGTGCCAATGCGATACAGTCATCACAGTGATCATTAGTTTACAGTAAGAATAAACTAGCTGCTGAAAAGCTGTACATAAATCACATTCTCTTTATGAGACAGTTAATAGGGTTTGATTTTGTATAGCTTTTATAAATGTCTCCATTTGTTGTACACTATCTTGTATCTTTCTCTGGGGTAAGGGGCATGTCATTGGGGAATGACATCCCAGTCACATGTATAGAATGCAGCATCTCTTTGAAAGCACAGACATACACACGCACCACGTTACACACACCCTAATGTCGTCAGAGAGTGATGGGGCACCATCCTGCCGACAGAAAAAAGTCGTCTGTTCCATCTCAGGCAAATAACAATAAGCCTAGGGCTGGATTCCAATGGGCTTTCTCTTTGAAATGGGATACCGGCACACGCATTACAAATATATCTCTTGTTTTATCTTCCGGGCCAGGCCCATGGAAAAATTATTCCAAATACCTGCCGCGCTTTATCTGGAACCCTGGAATAGGTTAGGCCCAGCCGGGAACACGAGGATGTCTAAAATAAGGCCTCTATTACGGGATGGAGTGGAGATGGATGGGACGGAGCGGGAAGGGACGGGGATCGGGGGTATTTTAGGTGTATCGGCCCTGTGAAAAAGGCCTTGTTGCGGGGGCTTGGAGCTGCTTTAAAGTCTACAATGTGGGCCGCCGTCAGCTGTTGCACAAACTGCACGTGTTGGGGGACGGTTTGTGTGTGTGTATGCATGCTCATGTGGACTCACACGTCCATTGCTGAGCGGGAGTATAAATAACATTTTTCCTACAGATGTTCTCACCTTGACAAATCTGTTCTTGGCCTGCGTGATACTTCTTGGCATTTGGCATGATGGCCCAAACTAATGCCTTTATATACTTTGCTCAGCCTCTGCCTGCTCCTGTTCAAACCGTTGCGTTTGAAGAACTGCATGTACATTTTTGGTATTCTAGCTAATGATATTTTCCAAAGGGACAACAAGCGACACTTGGCCAAAGACAAACATGCTGACTGTTGCAGGGATTCAAATTATTATATGTTTTTATTGATTAGATAAGCATATGCCAGAAAACTGTTTAAAATCAAATGTTAATATTTTCCATCTCATTTACTTTGAACATAAATTTGTCAAAAATCATATATAACCTGCTTTTTAATTGTTTAATCTTGTTCATAATTACTGTCTTACAGTTAAGACTGAAACCCTTCATTATTAATGCTTCTATTAGGTTATGATTAGAGCCAGAAGAATACTGGATGTGTGGGGCTGATACCATTTTTATGGAGTGGTGTTGATATATCCACTGACATACTATGTAGTTAGAGTTGTATTTAAAAGGAAAAATGATGGAACCATTGTTTATTCCACTAATGTGTTTCACAAACTAGTTAGTAACTTACCATGAAGACACCACCTGACTCTGCACCACCACCAAAAACAGGCTACATGTACTGCAGACAGATTTGAGAGTCTGACTCCTCTGCTGGACTAACTATGTGAGGACACAATTTCTAAAGCACCCCAAGCATTTTTTCTGTATTATATTTATTAAAAGAAAGTTTTGATGTATCAGAATACTTATATGCCAATACCAGTATATCTGTGGCTTGTCACTGTCAGCCAATATTGGCCAACCGGTTCTAGCCGTTGGTTCTAGCTGTGATGCCAGAAAAACTGTATTTTTCAGAGGATTTCTTTGCTTATAATCCTACTGCGATAAAATGAGGATTCAGTGCTGAATCAGTGTAAGAAGAGAGAAATGAGAGCTTGGAGAAGAAGAGAATGTAGGAGGTGATAAGGAAATGAGAGGCAAGAAAAAGAGAGATAGTAGAAAGTGAAAGTTCAGGAGCAGAAATCAGCGAAAGGAGGAGATGATTAGATGATAGAGAAACAAGTTCATAACATGTTGAGAGAGGTGAGACAGGCGGGAATGAAAGCTGTTGAAAATGCATCCTTGAGGAATTCATTTATCTCTCAGCTTTTGTTTGGTGCGACCAGACACGGAGTCTGTCACTATCGCCTGTAGAGTCTTGCTGACATTTCCTTCAGCAGCTGAGTGTGTGTGAATACCATGTACCAGACTCACTCCAAGAAACACACTGTCATCTACATAGTTCCCATGGCAGGATGAAGAGGGACGCTGTAATCATCATACCAGTGATGCCAAGACACCAGTGGTAGGAGACGGTGTTCTCTTTGAAGAAAGAGATGACAGAGCCACAGTGGCATATTGGCTACCGTATTGGCATTACCAGTTCAGAATGACTCATATGCCACCTTTGAATAAGAGCTGATAATGCCAGCATGGTGCCCCTCTGTCAGTTTAATGTAATCTATCACCATGACATAGATCACTGGTGTTTTGGGCGCTCATTCCGTTATTTTGTTAACCACATTTTGTATTTTATTCTGATAATCTACAAAAACTAGAAAGAAAAAAAACGTTATACATGAGCTGTTTATTTTCTGCATATTCTGTGGAAGCAGGCCATGAGTATCTGAAAATGCTGACAGGAACTGCCATACATACTTGTTACATCAACACTGGGCATTAAATTTGTTGCAGCAACTGATCTATGAAGTGAATACATTGCACAATGCGTGCCATGTCAGACCCTGATGCTTTGGCTGTTAAAACAGTGTTCACACATTCTTAACAATGTATTTCACATGCTGTTTCAAACAGCCAAAATCTAAGCATGTAGATTAGAAGCTGTTAGTGTTTCGGGCTTCCAACAATAAACAGCAGAAATGCTGAAACTAACATAAGTGTAAGGGTGTAGATTTCAGGGGTCACGCAGGAGATACAGTCACTTCAGTATTTACAATACGTGCACATATTCCTCTTAATAAAAACACAAAAGAAGCAAAGGACTTTTACTTTGCTATACAAGTCTATGCTTGTACTAACAGAAAACAATGCCTTCAACAGGGGCAAACCTTTTCTCTCCAGCATGTCAAACACAGATACTGTGTTGTGTGATTTGTCCTGAATGTGCAGAAAGTTTTGAAAATGAGCGGAAGTCTTGCTGAAACACATCTGAGCTTTTAAAGGAGCACAAGGAAGAACAAAAGACACAAAAGAGGACAGCAGAGTAAATCCAGCCTATATGTGTTGATTTAGGAGAGATAATATTAAATGAGAAAAGTTGCTTCACAGGAGAATACACTTTTGAAAGCAGTACAGAATGCCCGAGATCCTTACTGCACTATATTTCTTTATATTTTGAATTGTTGCCTGGTGCCTGAATTTTTGTGTTTTCCTTTACATAGATAAAAACATTTCCAACATAATCGGATGCAGGGAAGGAACACATTAGTAACCTGAAATAATCCAGATTGAAGGAATTTAAGTGTGTTTTGTTCAAAAAGTTCTTGTCTCCTTCTTAAAGTGTTTTTCCAATGCACAAAATCAACACTCATGTGCAAATGTATGATTCAAGTTGATTAGGCAAGTATGTTTTGTTGAGATCAACTGGCAAGCTGCAAAGAGGAGAAGAGGCATGGCTTTTTTTTAAAGATTTTCTTGAGCTCAAAACTACTGAGTTTTTGGTCCTCTTTCACTGTAGCAGTTGTTTATGAGTGTAATGATCTTTTTTTAAAGATCTAAACTCTTATAATGCACTTTAGAAGTGATCACATGGTCCATTTTGTATGCAGCACCTTTTCTCCCCCCCCCCCTTTCTGCTTTAATATATTGTAGCAGACATCATATTCCACTCCTTCTCCCATCACTTATGTCTGCTACCTACTCCTCTCTCCTCCAGGGCTGACTCTGGTAAGATGACGCAGCCCATGAGAGGGGACCAGGCCCACCAGCCAGCCTCAGCTCGCAAGTCAGCCAGTCTGTCCTCGCCAAGCGCAGCTCGCCGCCTGTACCGCAATTTGTCTGGAAAGTTCCGTGTGGGCACCAACCCTCCTGCTCTGGAGGACAGTGTGGTGTCAGGACGGGGAGGAGACAAGGAGAGGCTACGCAAAACCACTATAGTAAGTCGGAGAGAGAAAGAGAGGGAAAAAATAATAAGCCCAGGAACATTGTAGTCTAAAAATAGCCAAGGAAAACACATAGACTTGGATGGTGATGCAATCTCAGGTAGTAACAACACACACACTTATCAAAATATTGCAAAGCAAGACAAAAACTCTGTGTGTGTGTGTGTTAACCAGCAGTGTGCTCAATATTCACTGATGAAAGCTGAAATTTCTTGAAGCATCTTTTAACTCCATGTGAACTGTCTTTGTGTCACAGTTCCAGAGTAATGAAGCTTTGTTTGAGGCAGTGGAGCACCAAGAGTTGGACTTGGTGCAGCTGCTTCTGTCCCAGTACAGTCTGGAGGAGCTGGACCTCAACACTCCAAACAGCGAAGGCCTTCTGCCTCTCGACATTGCCATCATGACCAATAACGTACCCATGGCTAAGCTTCTGCTACGAGCCGGTGCCAAGGAGAGCCCCCACTGTGAGTAGAAAAGCACAACGGACTGTACGTGCTGTTACCTGCTTGTGATTTAATCCTGCACCTCTATGGAAACAGCACAAACATGGCTAGAAGTAGAGAGAACTCAAAAATGTATTTTGTGCAGTATAACAAAATTATAATGTCATAAATCAGAAAAAAGACAGCTGAATTTCTTTGATATATTTTTTTTACAAGGATTTAAAAACCTGGAATCAACATGTCCAACATTTTTCCAAGTGCCTACAGGTGTTACCAATAGAAAGGTTTTGGCTCTGCATGGTGAAGATAATTTACTACTTAAATTTTAAATGTGTTTCCATACTCTTCTCCTGTCTGGTATGTGTAAACACAGCTTGCAGTTCAGCCAAAAAAGTCTTTGAACAGTTGCACTAGTCACAAATGACTTAACGGTTGTGCTGAGAAGGACAGAATTTTAGTTTTCTTTTTACAGAATCTTGATAATGCAAAAGATTTATTTTTAAATTAGACATGAATGATAACATCATTTTGAATAAATATATTTTAAGCTTAGATTTGGTTAGGTTTTCCAGCAGAACTACATGTCCCAAATGAATAGTTTAAGGACTACTGTCAGGATTTTTTTTTAAAGATACCATGCCTTTAAAACCTGCTGGCTGATTTTTGGGTTGAGGGGATTAAAGGGCGCTTACACAGAGTTTTATAACTCTACTATCATGGCGATTATTGCCCCCTTAAAGTTGTGCAAAGATCTGGCCTATTAGCTCTGTTTATCTTCTGTCAATTTACTGTGGAAACTAGCCAAACTCGTCTTGTGTTACTGCAGTGTCTCTGCTGATTTGAGCAATGGTTCTCTCATGTATACCTCAGCTGTTAAATCTTCAGCAGGCAAAAATCTGGAAAAAGGCTAAAATTTGAAAACGCAGCCTTCTTCCTGCAGCTCTCCTCTCTCTTTCACAGTCCCCTCCCATCAAACGAGTACGTACATATGCACACACTTCAGACTCACTTAAATAGTCAAACAAAAAGTCACTCTAAAGGTTGGATTCCCTCCGGATTCACACCACTCTCTCCTGAAAGAAAGTCCTGTGTTTAATCTATTCAGCCACTACGTTCTATTCTGACTGCAAACTTTGTTGCTCACACAATCTCGCCTGTGATTGGCTGAAGTCTCTCGTCACAGGTAAGATTTTCTAAAGCCACATAGCCAAGAGGAGGTGCAGAAGTCTTCTTTCCTCTCAGATCACTTGAATTGGAATATGTTGAAAGATTACTACAGAGTTTTTGGACATTGACGCCTAAAAAAATCCTGCCTCCCCCAGCTTTAAATCCTTAGCTTTGTTCATAAAGATTTCCTGTAGGCAAGCAAATGTTACCTTGGCTTACAGTAGGAATTAAGCACATTGGCCTGATCTTTTAGCCAGTCATTTCTTGTATGTTATGTAATAAAAGACAAAGATGGTTGTTTTCTGCCAATCACAGCTTGTATACCTAACAAGCTGATGACGCAAGTGAGTCCCAAAACTACATCAGTCACTCACAGGCAGCTCTCTAATCAGTTTGTTCCTTTGTTGATTTCAGACTGCAGCACAGCCCAGAAATAATCCCAGAAAGGGTTTGTTTGGGAATCAAAAGCCACTCTCTAGGAACCAACACCTGAACCGACAACATCAAGCAGCTGCAGGTGTTGGCTAAAGTAGCAGCACACACACAGCTCATAACACAATCCCCTATTATTCACAAAAGTAATGCATTTATCTGCACTGTACCGACAAACTCACACATCTCCTTCTGTTTTCTGCTGGCATAAAACACATTAAAGGCGATGAAAGGGTGGTAATAATGATGCAATATTAGTCATCTTTGTAAGCCCTTTTCATTGTCTGTGATCTGGTGAGCCTTCGCAGCCTTCCTCTGTTAATGATTAGAACTCGCCAGTAAGGCTCCTAGGCTGTTTGTGTTTGTACTTATACACACACACTCGCACGCACACACACACACATTTTCAAGAGCTGAGCCAGACGTCTTATAAAGGTATCATTAAATTGAAAACACTTGAATGGAAAGTAGTGTTTACTGAAGTTTGCTCTTTGATTGCGCTCTCTCTCTCCAGAACACAAATAACTCATGAGACGGTGCAAGTTGTGTGTGCATGTGTGTGCAAGTACAAAAGACTTAAACAGAGAAAGAAAGGGGGTGAACAATAGCACATGAGGAAAGCGCACACTAATCAAACTCCGACGGAGGAATAATTGAAATCACAGACGCTGCCGACTTTTCCTTGAACTTTGAAATTGATTCTGGTGCTTATTGATATTGCCATGCTTGACTTCACAGTGTGTGGTTACCAAAAAGACGAGGGCAGACAAAAACAATCAAACAAATTCTCTGAAGCAACTTCATATTCACATTGTAAATCCCTCGGTGGCTATCAATAAGACAAAGCCACTTTAATGCGCTGTTGAGGATCCCAGCTTCAGTGTGAAATAAGGACAAGTCAAGACACACATACACACTGATGACAGCATCTGGATTTGTTTCAAGGCCTGAAACGTCTGGAAATGTAAATCAAAATGAACCAACTTTATTATTATTATTATTATAATTATTATTTCCATCCATCTAAGAGACCAAGTCTAAGGATCCTTGGTAGTAATTCTCAGTTATACCCTAACCTTACAGCTCAGCCATGGCCCCTTTACATTATCCCTTTTAAAAGTGACAAACTGCCTTTAAGTCTTCACACAAGTGGCTGAAGAGAACAACAAAACTGACACCCAGAAGAGACACTCCAATACAAAGAAAAGCTCGCAGCCACTGAGGAGACACAGAGAGAGCCGCAGAATTAAACACCCAGATGGACATTTTGACACGGAGCTTTAAACTTACTGTCAACAGTGGAATCTAACGCTCAACAGTGGAATCTACAATGAACAAACACAGACCACACAGACTAAACACAGACACACACCGATCCCAAACACTCCAAGAAATGACCAGCCACCAAAGAAGGAGTACAGTACGCTACTGTCCTTTGTGACCTTAACAACTTTACATTAACTGTTCTGTGCTTTTATTTAGAGTAATCTGTACGCATTTGCAACTGGAGCGATCGAACCTCTTTGGTCTCTGTGTCACGCCACCACAAGCCACTATCACCGACTGCTCAGCCACGGTTTGAATATTTTCACGGGGTGTTACATCTCATCTACTATAGTATTTTAAACATCGTTGTTCACAGTGTCTTAGTAACACTGTGCCCCCTTTGAGAAAAACATTCTTTTGATGGCCGTAGGAGGCTGTGGTATATTATATAAATAGATGAGTTATACCAAATTTTCCACACGTTTTGCAGAAAAATACTTTTTACAATGGCAGTTTAAAACGATGCCTATGCATGTTCCCACCATTTTGTGTTCCCTTATAACCGCATATGAAGCATACTCCTCCCTCTCTCACCCCTCTCACTTTCATTGCCCCATTTTCTGTGTCATTTTCTAGGTGATGTCATCCCCAAAGAGAGACTGCTTAGTTACATTAAATGAAGTTTATTGAGGAATCTGCCACAGTATTTTGGCAAACAAAGACATTAAAAAGAGTGGCCTGCAAAAGCAATTTGCAACATTGCAGGCAATGGGGTTTCTTGCAATATCACTATGTGCATTGTTGAAGTACTCGATAAAAGTGGAACAATTCACACATGCACATATTTAATTGTCAAAAAAGTCATCTGTGTGCAGGAGGTTTTCTCAATCATTTCATATTCACAGTACTTTGCATTAGAATTTTGGTTGGAAAATCACTCAAATGTACAATCCTGCATCGCTCTGCTTTGAGTTGTGTTCACCATCTGCCTGTCTAAAAGCATTTTTCTGGATGTCAAAGTAGTTTTGAAATAATGGACTCACATTGAGTGAGGGTAACTAAACTCTTCTACTCTCAATACTGAATGCATGCATTGACTTTGCTCTCTCTCTCTCACTGTGTCTCCCATGTTCTTCTCAGTTGTGAGTCTGGAGGGCCGAGCGGTGCATTTGGCCACCTTGGTGCAGGAGGCTGAGCAGCGGGTATCGGAGCTTCAGGCCCAGGTGCGGAGCGAGGGTCCCGGTGAGCGGGAGGGATCTGACCGGGAGAGGCAGCTAAAAGCCTGGGAATGGAGGCTCCGGCTCTTCCGGCGCATGCAGACAGGCTTTGAGCATGCTAGTAAGGCTTCAGGATGATTGTTTTTCTCGAGATTTATTTCACGTGCTGAACACCAGATGAAAGTTTGCCGCTCAGAGTATTCCCGCAGTCATTTTTGGCTTTAATTTTTGCACCCTTTTTACTCTGCTGTTACTCTGTCTGGGCTGAGTTAATGGCTTCCACACAGGGAAGTCTCGCATACGACTATGTGGGCATGTGTGTGTGTGTGTGTGTGTGTGTGTGTGTGTGTGCAAACATAACACGCCTGTATTGCTGCTTTAATTTTTTATAGGCATTTCATGACACGCTTAGGGTAGACAGCCGCCCCCCCGGAAAGGAGACACTCCTCCCTTCTAGCCAAACCAGTATGCATTTTGATGTAAAAAAGATTTTACCTCCTTTTTAATTCCACATGTAATTTGAAGGGCAAGCTGTGTGAACATGGATGGGAATTATAAACCACATGTCAGAGTTGTTTATGTAGTTAAATTCTCATTAAGTTGACATCAATTTGTGAAGATGTTAGATTACAAATGCGACACAGTACTCATTACTGTCTGTAAATGGCTTCTATTTCAACAGCATCCAATATTTGAATGCTATTTAAACTTTTTTCCACTAAACTTGGGAGTTTGCACGGACCAGAAAGACTAAATGATGCCACTACAGTAAGCTGACGATTGTGTGTTCTGGCTCCACTATAATGGTTATAACGTGCTGTGCAGGATCTCAGTCTGCTTGTCTTGAACTGTCTGCCTCTCTGCTTATTTACTTGGTCATCTTTCTGTTTCTCTGCCGACTCAGACCCTCCAGATGCTCCCAGTGTTGTTCGCCTGTCTGTCAGCAGCAGCACCAGTCTAAAAGTTGACTTCCAGGAACCTCTCTGTGTCAACTCTGCTGTAGTTACCAAGTACAAAGGTCAGCCTTCACACCCAGCCTCGTTTAGAACAAACCACTCAGTATTACAATCTGCACAGTTCCTATTTTAATGCAATGTCTAGTGTTTGCAACATTTTGGGATTAAAAATGTAGAGCATCTTGTGTTTTGTTTTTCTGAGTCACAGGAATTCTTGAATTGTTCAGTTCCATCTTTATCTAATTACTTAAAAAATGTCTGTGTGTGTTTGAAGTGAGCTGGAGCACTGCTCCTTCATTCAGTCCTTTGCTGGGTGAGATGATAGTGGATGACACCACTCTGCTGCAGTGCAACATCACTGGACTCACTTCTGTAAGTTCTGCCAGAGTGAATCTGTCTACATCACATTATTAACAGCCCAAACTGTGGTATCAGTATTTCAGTTTGATTTATCAATCTGCATGAATCAGGTGCAATCTTTTGTTTCAGATTCTGGATAGATTTTTTGCTTCTTATATAAACCTGTATGCGATTGTTTTAGGAGCTGACACCAAGGATTGCTCCACTGACAATAAATTGGACTTATTTTGAGGAATTTATGAAGAGAACTTGCATCTATGCACATTAATTCTCCCCCACACTGCTGCACAACAAACACTTTTCACATGAACCTGGTTAAGCAGTCGTATTTGCTTCCCACCACCAGATAAAATAGATGTGATCATGCTTTATATGGTAGTTTATGGATGACAAAGCAACACAAAAAAGCCACTAAGCTGCAGCTTCTCCAGCTGTTAGTGCTGACCGATAAAAAATTTAGAAGCTATTCTCCCACATGAAAGCCCCCCGATATTATTTACACACAAGCTTGAAGCATTTGCTCGAACGACATTTGAAGGCATTTCCCAAGTGACTCTTCTTTATTATATACATCAAACTCCACATACAAGTTGTGGTCACCATCAATCCCAAATGTGCTGTGAAAGAGTCATGGCCCTGCTTGAAACACAATTGGAAAACACACTTTATTTGTTATTTGTTCAAAGTCTTGGCTCCTGACCATTCATTAGCAACAGTTGCAAGACAGCGTCCAAAATGATAAAAAGAGCAGCTTGGTAGCCTGCCACCTGATTTATGTTTGGCATTTTTAAGCGGGCATGTAGACAAATGGACACTCCACTGGTTGTTTGTTATTATGTGAGAGAAACCCCTTCCCCCCTTTAAGACCCCCGCTACCAGCCAAAGCTCACTCCTGTCACAAGACAGGGGTCAAGGCGAGGCCAGTAAGTGTTGGCGGCTGGTTTGATTGATCTGGCTGAGAAAGGAGAGACAGAGGCTTGCTGTCTGCACACTAAGCACAGAGACAGACAGAGCCACTAGACAAACTCTACACCATCCACAACCGTATATGGTTTTATGCATAAGTACATCTACAGATATGCTTTCCTTTTGATCACAGCAACCAAATTGTACTTTAATTGTCATGTCTCCTGTCCTTCCAGGGGACCTACTACTATATCCAAGTGTCTGCCTACAACATGAAGGGCTGGGGGCCTCAACTAGTTTCCACCCCAGCCTGCTCTGCACCTTCCAGTAAGTCTGCACTGTGTGTCTGACAAAATGTGTGCCTACATGTTACATGAAGCAAAACATAAAGTTCCCAATTTAAAAGAAGTGTCAAGCAAGTGCCCCTGAAGGTTTTTGGCTGGCTTCACTAAATTAACACCACTGCAAAATATTTTTCTCACAGGATGCAAAATGGTAAATGTTCCGCACTTAAATAGTGCCTTTTCACCTTAGCGTGGTTCAACAAAGAGCTTTACAATGTGTTTCTTATTCACGCATTCACACACGTACGTCGTCATCACGCAAGGTGCTGTCTGCCATCAGCAGCAACTTGGGGGTTCAGTGGTTTGCCAAAGGACACTTTGGACAGCCAGGGATCGAACCACCAACAACACCCATCCATGGCTCAGGCTGGAGAGGAAATGTGTGTGTGTTCTGTGTGTGCCCTGCATGACTGATACACTTCTGATAGCCGTGTCCCACATAAAACAACTGGGACATTGCATCATTTCGCTCATTTGATATGGTTACTCCAACGTCATTCCAACGTTGCTTTGACATCATTAGAGGGATGACAGCTGGACTCCCATCAGCCAGGAGCTTGGTGGGTTTTGGGACCCCCACTGCGGATGTCAGTGAGTGTAACCGTAGCCTCAGGGGTGGCGTTCAGGCCGGCTGGCAGAAGAAGCTGCCAGGGTTCAGCCAAGAAATTAACCGTGAAGTCATGTGCAACAGCTGAGGTGTTGACCACTGCAGCTCTGACCCTCTTCCTCTCTTTTAATCTATCTATCTATCTATCTATCTATCTATCTATCTATCTATCTATCTATCTATCTATCTACCTTTAAGTGTTTTCTTCTGCGTGCAAGTTTTCTGTTTCCATATATTTTTGATTTATGCAATGACTTTAAGGAACGTTGTTTGTGTAAAGCTTGTAAATTCTCCAGAGTTGGTACACACCTACTGTAAAAGAGTGAACATAGGTACTATCATTGTGGGCATATTGGCACACTCGTGGCACATCTGGGGAACACATGAACATGTTTGTCCTCAGCACACAGTGTTTTTCAGCAAGTGTGTGTGTGCATGTGTGTCTTCGTTTTGAGAAACTAGGCTTTCCCTCTCTTTTTTTTCTACTGTCCCACCTCCCTCCCTCCCTCTCACCGAGCTAATTTCGATGTTGCGTGTTTGTGTTTTCCATTTGGGCCTACCACTGGAAATATTTGCATGTCTGTGCTGTAGCGCGCGGCGCGGCCCCAACAGTGGGGGCCTTATACCGGGCCGTGGACGCCCATTAAAGGGCCCGCTTGTCTTGTCGGGACAGGCACCTTTCCGGGAATAGAGCTCACCGTGTTTCAGCCCCATGCGCCCTCCGGGGGGCTCCAGGAGAGGGAGTGGGGGTAGGGGTGATGGTGGTCGGGGGTGGGTTATCGCTGACACATCCTCCGGTGCTAACACAGAAGGCAGAAGGTGCTGAAGGATCGTTTTCTGCAGCGCCAGTCATCTATGCAGAGGAAAGGCGAAGTTTGTGTTTGTGTGTGTTTGTAATGCAGAGTAGGTATGTTGCTTGTATAATTGGAAATTAGTAACACTGTAACAAAGAAAAAACAAAAACACACCAATAAAGTGAGACAGAGATTTGGGTTGTAAGACAATAACTGTGGATTCAGAGTCTTTTTTATATGCCTTGAGTTAACTTTCCCTAGCAGCCACACTGTGTTTGAGTCTGTACGCACATATGTGTATTTGTGTCAGTTCTGAGCCCAAATATGTGCAGACCAGCCTGTAGCCGTGGTACTCAGTGGGTCTGTCTGTCAGACAGCACCAGCTCTCTCACATTAGGGTGTGTGCTTTTTCCTATAGTGCACATACTAGACCTGCTGGCAAAGTACCTGACACTCCAACAACTGGACGCCTCAGGAAAAGGACCAATTTGTGAATTTTTGGGGTCTCAAACAGAATATGACCTTACCAGACTGGCCTTACCTAGACTCCCACAAAATGTCACATCAACCAAGTACAATTTACAGACAGGTGGCAAATTAAACGTAAAATCTAAGCCCTTGAGCCCTACAGTCTGTGGATTTGGTGGCGGGTCTGTTATCCCATGCAAAGAATTTTGCGGGGGTTTGGGTCCACTTGTCCCCTTAGTGGGAAGGGTCACTGCAAATCAGTACAATATTTGCTGCTTATGGGAATTGTTTGGATTTGATGGGTTTCTCTTTGTAATGTAATATTATAAGGTTTTCATCCTACTAATTGAAGTGCCCAGAGACACCTTATGTTGTGAATTGGCACTTTTAGATGAAACTGGCTTGACCTGAACTGAATGAAACCATCATAGATTTAAGGCTAAGGTTACAATACAGCTCTCTCGACCACAATCATGAAAACACCAAGTGAGGGAATATCTTTATCTTTTGGAAGAATGGTGTCCCATTCTTCCAGTGGAGTGCCAGAGACTTGGAGAATCAATGCTGAGGCACATTGAACTTATTATAGCGGCATGTGGTGGCCCAACACCTTACTAAGACACTTTGTTTTCATTTTCAATTTGCTGCTTTTCTCTAGATAATTACTATTTTTATTATGATTAGCATATATAACAGAAAGGAAATCATTAAAATAGATTTCTGTGGGAGCCTGCTGCTGAGGTGTTTGATTCTGAGTTAAGCATCAAATAGAGAAGTTTTTCACATAAGTTCAAATGCGAGTCAGGCTTATTTTAATCTTACGAAAGATCATGCTTCACAGATGAAAGTTTCATTAATTACAGTTAAACCCAGTAATGTTGATATATTCATACAGTCTACTGTGAGCTTAGTCTCTGTCTCTCAGTAACAACCTGTTTGTATTAAAAGTCTTAGAAGCTTTTAACAGCAAAAGCTAGCAAATAACTGAGAGTCTTCAGTGTTATCTTGTGTGTACTTATTCATTGAAAAAGGATAAGCTTCTTGGCTGATCTATAGTTAGATTCACACTGTTGCTCTGAAAACATGGCTCCAAAGAGGAAAATACATAGAACAAAGTCTCTGTTTGTTTCATGTGTGTTCACACTGCCTTTAAGCAATTTTGAAAGTTTTGTGTTAAATACTATTGGACTGTGCATAATACGTGATATAGCCATTTTGCAGGGCCAAACACAGCAGGTAGTAGTATATGTCATCTCAGCTTTGAAAACCCAAGTAAAAAGTGTCTGAACAAGGTCTGCCTACTGTAACATGCTTTAGTAAAAAAAAAAAACAAGACTGTTAGAGTAACTCTGAACTCTGAATTACATCTAATAAGCATCTATAGTCATGTAAGCAGCTCTGTTAGACTTAAATTAAGCACAGTGGTGCTTTGAGATAACTATATTCTAACATCAGTAACAAGTTTTGCAAGTACTGAAACTTACATTTGTAATCTATCCTTTTCTTCCACTTATTTGGTATCGGGTTGTGGCAGCAGCAAAAGTTAAGCAGGGCATCACAGACATCCTTCTCCCCACCAAGGTTTCCAAGTTCCTCCTGAGGGATCCCAAGGTGTTTCCAGGGACTCAACTAGTAAGATGAACCCAGAAAAAGAAGGAGACCTAAAAGCATCTTAATCAGATGCCCATACCACCTCAGCTGGCTCCTTTGGACACAAAGGAGCAACAATTCTACTCCGATCCCCTCGCCCTATCTGTAAGGCTGAACTCAGCCACCCTACAGAGAAAACTCAATTTGATCGCTTGCATCAATGACCTCATTCTTTCGGTCACTATCCAGACCATAGGTAGGGTTTGGACATAGATCGATTGGTATATCTACAAGGGAGCTTTGCCTTGTGGCTCAGCTTACTCTTCACCACAATAGTCTAGTACAATGTCATATTACCTAAACTCCTTCACTTGGAGCAGCAACTCACCCTCAACCCAGAGGGAGTAGTCCAGCAGCTTCCAGCAGAAACCAATGGCCTCAGACTTGGAGGTGTTGGAGAACGGCATTTTTTACCTCATGACTGCATTACATGAAAGATTAACAGATAAACAAAGTTGCAATAAATCATCATGAGAGGAACAAGAACATCTGTACCAAATTTCATGACAGTACAGCCACAACTTTTCACTAAAACATTAAACAAAATAGCAACCTCATGGCAGTTTTAGAGGAAAAGTTAGAGGATTGCGAAAGTTAGAGGGCTACATTCTTCTGTGACCATAAATGTCTGAACAAATTTTTATAACCATCCATCCAATAGCTGCTGAAATATTTCAGTCTGGGCCATTGTGGTGGACCAACCTTCATTTCGTCACCTTCGCTTCTCCATTAATAATGTACAGATCAGCTGAAGGGACACATGAAGAGATTATATATCAGTACTATGAGTCTTGATAAATGCAGAACATAACGATATTTTCTTTCTTTACGTCTGCCTGCAGGTTGGAGGGATATTGATGGTCGCGCTCCACGACAGAGAGGCCAGAAGGAGGCACTAGACCAGCTACTGGGACAGATAAAAGAAGCTCACCGCCACTGCGTCTGCCATGGTATCAACAACTTTTTGATCGATTTGATGGCCGTGTTTACCTAAAAGACTGAGCAGTAATATGAGAGCTTTAACTATTTGCACGGTTGACCCCAAGTGAAATTCAAACCCCAAAACCTGGTGGTGATAGTGACTCGCTGTACTCATTGAACTACATATGAGCACATGTTACTAGGTGTTTTAAACCAGCGTCTAAAATAATAACTTGATGACCACAAATACACTTGACTCTCACCTTAAGATCAGCTTTTAGTACTAGTATCAGTTGAAGTAAAGCGCAGTAGTGTGAGCCTCCGACATTAACCTGAGCGTCTGTCATTTTCACTACACCCATGACATTTTAAACAAACAGAGCCACATTTTTTTTAGCCGCCGTCTAGTTCGTGTGTCAGAAATATTCTCGTTGTAAACAAACGCAGCAATGGGCGGTTCAGTTCACAGGTGTAACACGTCTCACCAATTGCTGTGTTTCATCTCACCTTGACAGACACTTTACAATCTCAGGCACGACAAGTACTTCAGGGGCCATACACACTAAGATGGCATGCCACCTCAAAAATAATACCCTCCCCTCTGTCTCAACAACCCCCCCACCCCCTTGTGAGTCTTTCCATGACTCAGCCCTTCCTCGGCTGAATACCTCGCTCTCTGTGACAAAATGCAGATCAACTTCTCTCACACTCAAGCTGTTTATATCCCCAAACACTGCTGGCTGTAAGCTGGTCCCATAAGTGTCAAAACCTGTCCACACTGACTCTTTTACATGATGGCAAACTGCATTTAGCATTGAGCAAGTTGTCTCTCTTTTTCTCTCACACCCACCTACCCAAACACGCTCGCCCACTTACTATTGTCCACTGTGGCCAGACCATATTTGCAATAAGGCGAGATGCAACATAATAGTCAGTATTGAGTGGCTCGTGGTTCTTCAGACGGCGACTGATTGAGCTTGAGAGTTCAGGCACGGTAGTCAAGGTGGCGTGTCCCGGGGTCATGTTTGTTATTCCTGTAAGAGACAAGTCCAGGGCTGGAGTCTGGAGAGGGCATAAATTAACACTGACTACTGCTGCCTCCCCCCTTTCACCCCCCACAGCCCGCCAGTCGTCCTGTCTACTGTCCACACATATACACACACGCATGTAAAGATAGACAGGCTCACACACAGATACACATGTACATGAACAGACACAAATATTCAAGTACATGCTCCCTCTTTCAACTCTCTACATGTCCATGTACGCACCCCCATCGCAGCCCGGCTTATAGCCCACACCACCTTCTCCCTCTTGTCCAAACACTATTAATTAAACTGTGAAAGAGGCCTTGACTAACACAGGCACCCCAGCAGTCGGCCCTACTTGTCTGTCTTACTCAGTGTCAAACAGGGACTGAGGCCAGGAGGACTGGAGCTGAACAGAGTCGCGAGTGGAGAGAAATTTGGGGAGGTGAGAGGGGTCGACGGGTGCTGTTTTTTCTTGTTACTCCACCTCGACTCGTCCACCTGAAGAGAAAATTAGTTTTTTTCGAGCCCTGAATGGGGGGATTTATTGACTTTAAGTGGCCTGGGGCTGGAGTAAGATCACCTGGGAGGGGAGGGAATCTGTGAAGGGTTTTTGGACGCGGGGTTTCTAATGAGTTGGGAGGTGCGTTATCTCACCAACAAGCACCCACACAAACACACACATGCATATATGCACACACACCTCCCTCTCTTGCCTCCAACCCCCTCCTGGCCCACTAAAAATAAACATGTCCCCACAGACCTAACTGACCTCCCTGTCAGTGAGTGGCAAAGGGTTAAGACACATACAGACATACACACACAAATTACTACAGCTCCTTGGCTCCATGCATATGGCTGTAGCTCAAGGCATGCCATGCTCCAGCAGCTATAGTATGCGCAGGTAAACACACACACACGCACACACACACACACACACACACATCTACACACAGTTAGTGCTCCGCTGGGACCTCAGAGCTAGTGGTTCCCTCTAGGCCCATAGTCTGCTGTTGGCAGCCAGCATGACTGTCAAATGGTGCCGCACCACTGGAGAGCATGAAATGTCAAAAAACATTCCAGGCCGACCATGTTGTTGGACGTGTCAGGTTTGTTGTCAGTTAGGTAACGGCCTGTCACTGGGAGAGATATTTCTAGACTTGGTCAGGACAGAAATATTCATTTGTTTAGCGAGAAAATTGGACAACCAATCAGAGTCACGGCACAGTGTCTAGGCTAATAAGGATTTTAAGCACCTTCATTTTAAGCATCAACAGTGTCATAATGTTTATTTAAGTAGTCTGAGTCAGTCTGTTTCTGTTGAATTAATAAAATTCTTTCTCTTTGTGCTATTTTTCACACAGAACAATGCAAAGCTCCAACACAAGGCAGGAAGCACTCAGTGTCCAAAAGCCTGCGCCACCTCTTCCAACCCACCAGCAAATTTGTTAAAAGCTTGAAAAGGTAAAGGAGCATTTATTCATGAAGAATATAAAAATAACAGACTTAGAATTATAATTACTGTGTGCGTAACTAATTAAATGTGTCATTTTCCAATTTTTGTTTATAGTTCCTAGATCCTGCTTTTGTGTTGTTAATGTGTCATGTTGTTTTTTTCAGCACCGAGCTTTTAGGTCAAATTGTCATATTTCTAATTATGTGTATTTGGATATTTTACCATTTAGTGGTTTAATTAATTCTGCTGTGTTTCTACTGTAACACATGCTTTCTCTGTTTTACTTTCCAGAGGTCTCTATCTGACATCTATATTCTACAGAGATGACAACGTGTTGGTGACTCCTGAGGACCAGATTCCTATTGTGGAGATAGAAGATTCCTATTCCAGCTCACTAATGCAGGACTTTCTCTGGTTTACCAAGGTAGACATACCAACAGAAAACTGAGAGAAAGAGAGGAAAAAACAACATATAACAACATAATTTCGCAGACTGCTTCTTAATCATCTGAACCCCAAGCAGTGTCACATTTTCACTCACTGTGGTCTCATTGGTCACTACAGTATAGTTCTGCACCTCAACAGAAACAGCACAACCATGGCTAGAAGTACAGAAAACTCAAATAAATATTACACAGTTTTTTAAAAACTAAGGTTGAATTTGATTTGAAAAAAAAAACGCAGTTAACATGCACAACATTTTTCCAGGCAGGAAACAGGTGTTAGCAATGCTGGGAAAAAAGTGGTATCTCTGCATGCGATAGATATTTTACTACTTACTACATTTTTTTCCACACTTGTCTCCCGTTTGCTTGGTGTGAATACAGCCTGCAGTGTGACTCGTAGTCACAGCTGAGTCACTAATGGTTTCAGGGTTGTACTAAAGCATGTAGAATTTGTAGCTTTTTACAGAATCAGGTTTGTGCAAACGATTTATGTTGGGCAAGTTTTGAAACAAGACATTTAGTTAGTAGATTTTGATAAAATATTATGATTTTAGACTTAGATTTACTTAATTTCCAGATTTAACCGCACATCACACATGATTAGATTGATTGAGGGTCCTCAGAAAGTTTTAAACCTGATTTTTTTTTGTTTTTACAGTTTCTGTCTCTGATAAATGCCTGTCAAATCTGCCTGCAGGTTTTTGCGTTCAGAAAGTTATATACGTTCTTTGTTTTTATTATTCACGTAGACACTTATCACATTTTCTTAAATGAATACAACATCTGCTATTAACCATGTGCCCATGTTGCCAGTTGAATTAAAATAACAGGCATTGCCATAATATATATGGCTTCTTTCCCTGCAACAGGTGTCCTATCTATGGGAGGAGATTTCCTGGCTGCAGCAGTGTCTCAGTCCATCCCAGTCTTCTTGTTCGTGTACTCTGCAGACACGCCTCAAGATGCTGCAGGCTGTCTCTCATCTACAGGTAGTACCATGGTTTTGTAATCAAATTGTGGCGGCTATGATTGTATGACCTGTCTGAAAGGTTTTGGCCAATGCTTTCATTCTATACTTCCGTCCTGCTGGCTAACAGTAGTACAAATATTATCTGATGACTTCCATCAGGGAATGCTGGGAACCCAGGACCTTGGTCAAGTGTATTTTGAGCCAATCAAGGACAAGCATGGTAACGCCCTGCTGGTGCTCCTCAAGGACATGAACGCCTGTCCCAACCTAGATGGGGTACGCTGGACGCAGCTTTGTAAACTGCAGCTCCAACGCAAGTCTATCTCGTCCCCCGAAGAGCCCACAGCCTTGGACATGCTCCTCATCACATTACATGTGAGTCTTACAAAAACACACAAGCAGTGATTGGGAGTTGGTTCAGTTTTGGAAAATTGGTTATTTTTGCTTTTGTTTTGGAGACTGTGTACTTCCACAGCAGTCCAGAGTGGTGGTGGGGTTTGTTAACATTTGTTGTCAGTTAATGAGGCTCATTCTTTGCATTTTTTGCTACCCAGTGATTTGGCAAGATTAAAAAGTGTAGTGTAAAGGACAACAACCAAATGCCCCTAAACATTTATTTATTGGAATGGCGGTAATGTTTTTAAAACTCCTATTTACAGAAAACCAAAATGACATGACAAACATGAGGCTGTGTGGCTCAAACAATAGGGTTGTAAATTGAAATGTGCTTCCAATTATGAATGCCGCTCGTGCAGACACTCTTTATATAGACAAACATTAATCATCATGACTCTACTTTTCCATTTGTCACCTTCTTTGTGAGGACACACTGAACAGACTTCCATCAAATTCATTAAAATACCAATTTAAAGTCAAACCTTGGATCCCTGCCAAGCCAGCATGAATGTTAATCATCTCAGAGTCATTTTACTTGTAGAACAGCTTATTTAGGCAGTAGCAGTTTGAGAATTTGAATGTCAGCATGTTGGACGTGATGATGATAATCATCTAATCATTTAAATGTTCTTATTTATGTTTATGTAACTAATTCTGTGTAGCTGTTTTGTTCTGAAAAAAATAAAATCTGGAACTCAACCACAAGTTGATTTTGTCTATATATCCCCTTAAACCTGATACCATTGTTGCAATGCTGTTTTGTCTCCAGTGTACATTGGTTTGGCTTTGTGGTTCCAAAACAATGGTGGAGACTCCCTTTGGCAAAACCGCAGTTCACTGAAATATTTGTTTTGTGGCCAGTTATGAACAAATTGTATGATGAAATACATAAAAATGTGCTGATGGGCTATTTTGCAGTCTTGACTTCCACTTTAAACATGTCAGAACAACTTTAGACTGAAGAGCCTCAAAGATGGACTAAACAGGAAAACATGAAAACAATGTGATTCAGCTGAACATGTGGGTGCTTATGGAGACCATCAGCCCCAGTCAGTACTACCATACCATCCTCTTACTCGGTTTCTCTCCACCTGCCGTTCCCAGGAGAAGCTGGCCTATCACAGGCGTAGCAGGAAGCTTTTGTCTCCAGGCTTATATCTGGGCTACCTGAAGCTGTGTACATCTGTGGAGCAGATAAGAGCGCTGGTACCCCAGAAACTCCCCAACATCCTTTGTCATACCAAAATCCGGGACAACTGTAACGTATCCAGGTGGGGATCATGTGTCATTTCATGTGTTGCTGAAATGGTCATGCACTGGGTTAAAATTGTATTTGTCTGTGGTCGATTAGCCAGTTCAATTTAGTTCAATGTAAGGAGTCAGACACCTAACTAAACTTGCAAAGTAGTGAAAATGTATGTTTTCTGTGACATTTTAGAGAGGAGTGGCAGTGGCTGCAGGCCCTCAGCTCTCTGGACGAGTCATTGGAAATGGATCATGATGTGCAGAGCGCTCCCCATCGCCTCCTACAGGACCTGCGCAGTGCCATCAAGGACCTGATGGCACACATCAATGTCCCTGGCAATCAGGTCAGAACAAGCTGAAACTGTATGCAAGCTCAGCCTGCATTAGCAGACATAATATGCTTCTATAGAGAGAATGCACATTTTGTGTAGTCTGACTGCTTTTGACTGACACCATGAAACCAGTAGAAACATACAGCCAAGTTCCACAGTCAGGAAATAGCAACAGCACAAAGCTCTTAAAATGATTGCAATGGATAGTGAGCCAGTTCTGGTTAGACCACTAATTCTGCATGATTTCTCTAAAAGGACATGGTTTGAATTCCAGCACAATGGCAGTCATTGTCCATTTGACTTTTACCACCCACTGTTCCAGTAGAGGAACATGAGCACTGTACAGAACTTTACTGCTATTATGTACTGTGAAATGTTACCTGACTATGAACATGAACATATATTAAATATATGGATTAGACTGTCAGGATGTAGAACTAAAACCTTAAATGTTGTTATTTTTCCAGACAAGCTAAATGTAAAAACGTTAACTCTACTGTTCCACAAATGAACCCAAAGTGTACAACTGTTATAACATACATACAGCAAACAATATAGTTCCCCACTATTGAAGTATGATCATCTGATTCTTTTTTCAAGACACTTAAATAAAACTGACTTCATGTTGGATCATCGATTGATGGGCCAACATGAAGTCAGCATGAACTTACAGAGTTGTACTCTGTAAGTTTGACATTCATGATTTGACCAGTTACTTGCCGTACCATCTGCAAGGTGTGATCAAAAAAATCTGAGACTGTGGGTACAAAAATCACAAACTGTACCCAAAGTAGTTTCCTTGTGCAGGTACTAAGTGAAAGTAATCTCCTTGTGCAGAGAAAACTGCAAAGCACCATCTGCAATAGCCACTGAATCTCCTAAACTGTGTCAAAACAGTGACATTTCAACTTGAATTTCATTTTGGTGAGGAAGAAGAAGTCCCAAAATGCCAAATCTGGCGAGCAGGACGAATGGGAACCAGTGATTATGTATTTGTGGCCAAGCTCAGGTTCCTCTACACCTCAGACACCTCAGGACGTTACAGTAGAACTCTGCCCGTCCAACCCCGGTTTACTTCCCAGTGCACTACCCTGTGAATGTCAACAAGCATCCTGGTGCTCCTGACCTGCACCTTGCTGGAGACTGCAGGCTCTTCCACTGTCAAAACTGTTGTTTGTTCTCTGGATCGTAGCTGCAGACCCACCTCTTGTCACCAGTGATGATTCAAGACACAAAGTTAGGCTCATCTCTGGCTGCAGATTAACAAAGAATGTGATGTTTTGTCACTGCTAGGGTTTGGGATACATGGAGAAATTGCAAATCTGCAAAAACCCATGTAACACAAGTCCTGATCTTGATGTTATGTGGCATGCTAAATTATAACAGTTCTTGCTCGCATATGTTGGTCACACATGGCTGTCACACACTCCATGCAACAGAAACAATTGTGGATCTTTTTGATTGCACCTTTACATATTAAAATGAAACAGCAACAGGTAAATGAATATGATATTCATATAATGTTGCTACTTTAAGGTCTGCAAGGACTAAGCTTAGATTGGCACCTGTGGTTCCAAATGCCCACTGGGATCACCTCTTTCTTTGTGTCCAGGCACAAGACTTTCGTATCTACAGCCAGGAAGTGTTGGAGTTTGGGGAGAAAGTGTCCTTCCTGCTTCTTCTTCCGCCTTCAGATGAAGTGTGCACAGCTCCTGGTCAGAACAACCCCTACTCCCCCCGCTCCGGCTTCCTCACCCTGCCCCTGCAGATCTTTGAACTAGGTCGGTGTATCAAATTCTGAGCAGGGTCATAATCACATGCTCCATCATTTAAAATAAATATTTGACACCAGTTGCTGTTTCTGTGTTTATTTCTGTATTTACTGCCAGACCATTTTGTATTTCCTTATTGAATTCCCCTTTCTTCCACAGTCCACTTTAATGCCTATTGCCCCAGTTTCATCGGCCAGTACTGCCGGGTGTCGGCTTTGCTGGAGCTGGAGTCCCTCATGTCCCAGCAGGCACTACGGGAGGCCTTCTCTGAAGCGGAGCTCCTTGCTGCTAAGAAGAAACACCAACAGGTCCAGGAACATATACAGGTATGACTATAGGCTGTGAGGACAAAAAAAAGGCAATACAGCCGGAATACTGTGTTTTATCTAACTCATTGCTGCAACTTTTATGAGTAGAGATTATTTGGTACTGTATTACATACCAATGAAGTCTAGATTAGCCCGTATTAGAATGCAGTGTTACTTTTAACTTCTATGCTTTCAATGACTGTACAACAGCAAATGGAGGAGGTGTGGCGGGATGCGAGGTGGATTATGGACGCATTGCAGTATGCCCGCTACAAGCAGCCAACTGGAGGCATCTCCATAAGCTGGATCATTGACTTCTCCAAAGAAGTGATGCCCGACAAGCCTCCCTCCACCTCCTCTCAGCCTGACTTCATGCCCTCTCCAATGCCTTCACCTGAACCCTGCCGCAAGCACTCAGGTAGAAACACAACATACTACTGTTAGAAATATATGAGAAAATATGATGTAGAAATTCTCATATTCTGGTATTAATTTGGCCATTTTTTCTCACATTCTTTAGATTTTGCTGGTCTATCAGATGAGGAGGGCTCCTCTGAAGTCTTCCTCACCACCGACAGTGACTACGACTCCAGTCGGGCCCAGAGCCCCCGCGAGCTAGACCTGTTGCCCCCCTCGCCCTCTGCACCCCTTGAGCCTCGTGGTTTCCTACGTAGTGATGGGAGCGGCTCGGGAGGGATGTGTCTCGGTGGGGGTGGACGTGGAGGGGGAGCTCTACGGGATTCTACGCCAGACGTCCTCCAGGCCTCCGAGCTACAGCATAGCAGGGAAAGTGAAAGATGCGGTGGAGGTGGGGGAGGAGGTCGGTGTGGGGGAGAAAGGCGAAGGGGGCCACCGGAGCTGTTTGACAGTGACTTCATCCTACCCAGCAGGCAGATCGAGCTGCTACACATCACAGAAAAGAGGCAGGCATTCTGTGTGAGGACCAGCAGTCTGGAGTTCCCTTCCACCACATCAGCACACCACCAGCCTTACTCCCACCACACTACCTGCCCTTCACCCTCCACTTCACCCCAGAGAAGATATCACAGGCCCTCCTCAGTGGATCGCTGTTGTTCTGCAGAGCACTGCCTACCACAGCTCCCACCAGCTCGTACGTTATCAGAGGACAGCGGCACCCAGAGACTCTCCTCACCATCACCTGCTGCTCTCAGGAAAGGCTGTCATGCCACACTTAGAGTGTATCCACAGTATCGCACAGGCCTGCCAAAGGAGACCAGTGTTAAGGTACCAGCATATTTTGACACAAAGTAATGCACACCATTAAGCTGTTACTGATTTTGTGCACATGCTGGCAAAAGCTAATTGATTTCTTTCTTGTCTTTGTGCATTTCAGCTTTGTGTAACTCCAGGCACATCGGCACGGGAGATGGTGCAGCTGGTGGTTCAGGAGATGAACGTTGTGTCGCGGCGCATGCTGGGTAACAGTGGAGGCAGTGATGTAGAGGAGCAGTCCGTTTACTACAGTCCTGAACAGTTGAAGCATTTTGGCCTTGTACTGGTTGTGGACAACAGAGAAAAGTGGCTTCAGGATGACTTCTGTCCCCTTGAGCTCCAAAACCCCTGGCTAAGGGGCAAACTGTGCGTTCGCATTAAGGAGTATTCACCACTAGCACTCAAACACAGTCGGGCCACCACAGTGTGATAATTCCAGGAGTGAGAGAGGCAAAGGAAAAGTTTATGAGTTCATTTCATGTCCTTTTTCAATGAATTAAGGAACTGTTTCATTGTCTCCTTAACTCTACACTCTTCTCTCTCACTGAGGCGATATCGTCCTCAACTGCAGCTATAACATGTTGTCATTTTTTTCTGCTGTGTTCTTGTTATCTGAACTGTTACTCTGAGAATCTGTTTCCATGAAATCTGTTCTCCCGTACACATTTCATCAGAGACCCTCATATGGACACCAAATGAACAATAACAAAGCAGAACAAAGAGAAAACAGTTTTTTGTGCTGTCAGAAATCATTGGGCAAAAGATTGTGATGCTGAGCGGGCTTAATGGAGCGTCACTCTGACTTTTGGCGTTATAGACGCCAGCACATCGGTCCGTGCATGTTGCCAAAATGACATGGGCAGCACCATCACCTCCCCAGCCACACACGGACACAGCTTTGACTATGAACTCTCTCATTGTGTCACTCCCAAAGAGCTGTCGGCTGAAGCCGTCCGGCCCCATGTTCCCAGGATGTGGGCTCTGGACCCGACCCAGAAGGCAGGAAGGAGTGGAGAAGTAAAGAGGTGGCTGGCGTCTCTGCTTGGGGACGCAATCGACCTGACAATTTGGCCCGTCAGCCTGTCACTCAACTGCTCTTGGCCACTGTACTGTCTGGTAGCAAGCAGCCAAGCAAGGAATAGAGAGCATGATAGAAAGGGAGAGGACGAGGAGGAGGGTGGAGGCTGCATGTTGTAGAACCTGGCACTAACTCTCTGGTGCTCTTTTTCTCCCTTTTGTAGCAACGCCTCCCCTGTACAGTAGACTCAGTCGTAGTGTAGCTGACTAATATGATCATCCCATCTAGTGAAAAAACACTAAATAAAACCAGCTAATTTGGGTTTTCAAAACAGAGGGAAAAAAACAAGCAATACTTTTTACTTTCTGTTTTTCTAATTGATGGGAAAAGCATGTAAACCTTCCAGAATTGTGCTGAGTACATTTAAAGTACTGTAGTCATGCTGTGCTAAAAGTTAACCAGTTCAGTGTTTTGTTGTGTTTGGTTCAGTGGTATTCCCAGATGCATCAGAAAATGGTGCCCGTCAGTCTAGAGCAGGGTCTCCCAAAGGGATTGTAGTGTGAAAGGGATGACTCAAGTTGTTAAGAGGCCCAGTGTTTCTAAGCAAAGTTACACACTTTGTATCCCAGACTGTCTCCTAAACTATTTTTAAATAAGTTATATATTAAAGGACTTGCTTTAAGTTACTAAAGTCCAGATGGACGAAAATATATACTTTTATTTTAGTTCTAATGACACAAGAGAGACTCTTGACAAACACAGCCTGCAAGGTGAGACTCATGACCAACAGAGACATTCAAATGCATCACCAGCGTTTTTATCAATAATTCTGCTAGCTATTGAGAAGAGGGTAAACAGTGAAGAAAGTTCATAACCCAACTGTCCTCAAAGCACAAGTACAGCAAAAGGATAAACAAATTAAAGCTCGTCAATCTAAATCTAAGCTTCCTCTACAATATGACATAAATATTAAAGCACAAACATATTTTTTAGTCAGGCAGAAAACCACATTTAAAGACCACTTTGGTATAAATTAATTCTAATTTTGGCACTGAAGTTCAATTATTTTCTATGGCAAGCATTCAGGGTAGTCTCCCACAGACTGAACGAGACAGTTTCAATCAGGGCTCCAGCCAAGGACATCCACTGACTCTGTTTAGATTTTCATTTAATTGAAATACGAAATAATAAAGAGGACACAGATCAATGCTGTTGTAGAAAAAGACAACACACTTGCCTTTTAGAGTCCAGTCTTTAAAAATTACAGTATACATCTGAACTGCATTCTTAGTTATATTTGTGACATATCTCAAATGCATTTCTAAGCAACATAATATTTATTGCATTGCTTTCCAACTGTCACCCCTTTTCAGCCAATCAATCATATATTAGACGGGCCCAGAATTGTCACCCTGGTAACCCAGAAAAGGGAGGAGAAGGTTGAAACACGTTGTTAAATGGTTGACGTTTTACCAACTTGTAGGGCTGAAAAGTGAAGCCAATTTAGAGGTGTCAAAGCTAACTCAAACCGTAATATTTTTCTGAACTTAACCAAGTAGGTTTGGTAAATACCCAAACAGCAAGTGAAAAATGAAAGTGAACATGAAACTAAAGTATAAAATAATAGTGCCACATGGGGCACCCACCCCAGATTCCAGTGGGTGGAAGTTTTGTGCAGCGCCTTTCCAACCTCCTAATGTGGCTGTTTGAAGGTCAAGTTGACCAATGCACTTTCCAAAAGAAAAATTAGACTAACATTACATATGTACCTACCCTAAACTTAAATGTTAAAGTCAAGACCTTACAATAACATGGAGATAAACCCATCAGTTCCTTTTGAGCAAGTACTCAGTGACAGTGGATAAGAACAGAAAGAGGCCATCAGCAGAACCAGGTTCAGGGAGGGCAGCCATCTGCCTCGACCAGTTAGGGTGAGGGAAGAATTAATACATTTTCTACTGTCATATTCTAACCTTATGGGAGAAAACATGTTTATTTGAAAACATAATAGTAAATGTGACATTGTAAAAAAAAATACAATTTGCACTTTTATAATAGTTCACAAAGTCATTTGTGGGTAGTCAGTAGTAAATATGCTAGCAGCCAAAGTGTTATCTTGGCAACCAAAGTTGGTTCAGCAAGTCTCGCCCTGCAAGTCCTAGAAGTTCGAGAGTTTCCAGTGACACACAAATTCTGTCCCTAAGTCAGTTCTTAGTTACCTTAGCTTTTCCAGATGAACTGCCTTTATTCTCCCTACACAATCCTATTAAATGAGGTCTCTCAACAAACTAAACTTTCCTCTCCATCGAGTTAAAAAAAAAACTCTATAGTTGAAACAGAGCAGCGTTGTTTAGTGGCGTTGTTTACAACTTCACGCTTCATGTTAACAAAAGTTTAGGCTGCTGTGTTCTATTTATTTTTTCTATTAACTATATTTGCATTCCTGCTCTAAAATGTCAGCCAGGCTCAGCAACATTGCACCATTGTAATGACCTGCAGCATCTTCAAATGTAGCATGAGTGGGCGAGTTCCGTAGGCGGAGTGGGTGGACCTGGCCCTCAATTACTGTAGCAGTCCAGGCTCACATGATGTTGATGAACCTGTCAGAGGGAGCTAAGAGCAGAGCCTCTCAGAGTGTTTACAGAGTTTACTTTCCTTACACCTTCAAAAATGTGTTTACGTGTAACTACTGTACAAAGATGTCTTAAGACAGACTGATGTTATAATAATTGGTTTTACTGATGGCTTGAACTCTTGTGTTAGCGCTTAGATGTCTTCTTTATTCACATTGTTTAAAGCTGTTTTTATGAGGGCCATCTGCAAAAACAAATCACTCAGTCAGAAACTGAACTATGTACATAGACAAACAAGACCAGAGGATGAATGTACTGTATCTGCCCGAAATGTGAAAATATGTGAAAGTGGGGCTGTCGTTATTACAGAGGTCAAAGGTCAGTGAAGTTGCGGGCTGTCGCTTTAAGATTGTGTTGAATGGCAAGAAGGGGGTTTCAGTTCCCTTTTCCAGTCAAAAAATAAAGCCCCGTGTTTACAAGGAGCTGTTGGCAGATCCATCAGGCAAAGTCATGAAGGAGACATCACGTCACTTTTTTTAAATCTATTTTTATTGAACAATAAATGAATATTACAAAATGAAAGCCTTGCTTGTTTTTGTGGGTTCTTCTCTTCTGCCGCACACGAGTGTAGGAAGTTTCTGACCTTCATGTGTATCCCACTGCGCAGTAACAGCGTCTTTTATGTGATATTACCTTTTTACACTTCCTCTTTCAGAGGTTGTCCACTTTACAAATTAAGTGTGCCACACTTTCCTAGAGCTGAGAGTTCCACTAGGATCAATGGGATTCTTTGGCACACCTCATCACCCAGAAGGACCATAACAAGTCGGTATTTCAACTGTGTGCAGATCGGATTTTCTTTGGGGCTTATTCTTTTAGTTTGGAGTTTCATCCACATGTATGCTACATTCCCATTCATACATTCATTCATCCGATATGAATGAGAATGACAAATAGAGGGCTCTTGTTCCTACAGATGCTATATTGCAATGACCTCATTACTGTTTGCCACCCAGTCGATGAAAACTGAATGGTGGGCAGCTGCAGACTGGATCTCAGACTATAAGTGGCGGGCATGGCCACATGAGGCCTGCAGAGAGCCAGGGATGATGTTACTATTTCGTATGTTCAGGGAGTGTTTCACTGTCACTTTTTCTAACAGGTTTGAATGGAGTTTAAGCGCAGCATTAGGAAAATATTGGACATAATGAAATCGTCTTTGCCAGTTTCACAGTGATGGCACGTTACATCAGCTTTACGCTCTCAATGCAGTCCTGTACGTTGAGAAAAACGTCTGGATACTCAAATACTCACATTCTGTAAGCACTGCTTTCATTTTGATATGAATAAATTGACCCAAAGTCATTTGAAGCAGGTGTCGCCACTCAGCAGCCCTCTTGGTAAAACCCCTGTGCAGTTATTTCAGGCTAGCAAGACCAGGTCCCTATCTAAATGAATGGGGAGAGAGCCATAACTGCAGTTTCAATGGTCACCAGGACATAAAGCCGCATGTACAGAATCAACAGTCAAATCTGCTTAAAAAAATAAAATAAAAAAGCTTGAAGCGTTTGGTGACTTTGCTCAAAAAGAAGTTTTCTAAAATGTTCTCCACACAGCTTATTTTACTGTGTTATAATAACTGTTTTTTTGAAACGACACAATTGGGCCTTTTCCTTGTTCAGTTGTTGTGAAGCAGATGATCGGCTTTTTTTTGGTGGGAAGAGCAGCTCATGTGTCATCTTAGAATTCTCCCGAAGATTTCTATTCAAGACTCTTTAAGTTTCTGTTTTATCACATCCTAACATCCTCCCCTTATGTTGAAGTTTTTGTCTGTTTTGCATACCTAAATATGAAAGCCCAAAAATAAGAACTATATAGCCAGAATCCATGTATGAGTCTTTATTTGAAAAGTAGCATTTTCTAGTTTATTTAGCATGGGGCAAAAACAGAACTTTAAGTACATCGCCTAAAATATGTCTCAAAAAAGGGTTTTCTTTTCTTTGTCAATAGTAAGTCATGTTCAAATAATAACAAGGACATGGTACGTGGCAGAACTATGCAAATCATTGCATTCTCTCTACATCTTGTCATCCACACCTGTATGAAATTTCAAACCTCAAGGCCTAACTTTACTTTCTGTAAAGTTCACTGAACGACTGAATTGTGGGGGGGGAATGTAACCAATCCAACCATGTGTCTGTGTTGGCAAAGTCTAAACATTTGTCTCTTTATGCAGAATGTAAAACTGCTTTGAGCAACCTGAGTGCTGTTGAAAGGACAAAATTAGAGACAGACTTTCACTGTCATGAAAAACAAGTACTGTCTGTTCAGTTAATGCTGCTGTTCTAACAAGAAAACCCAGAAACCCTTTTACTACGCTGATTAGATTTTTATTTATGTTATGTATTTCAGGCATCAACACTTTTAACTTTCTCAGGTTCCATCTGAATGGGTTAAATAAGAAATCAAAGTTGAATTAAAAAGGAGCATTTAACACTATAAATAAATACAAATAAAAGAGTCAAGGTTGCAACAGAATTTGCATTTTCGTTGATAAATTAAATAAATTAATAAATCTTTATGTTGCACGGTCCTGTTTTTATAGAGTGTGTTAATATGTTTAGTTGAATCATGATCCCGGGGTTGAATTCTGGCTGGCCAGGTTGCTTTCAGCAGGCTCATATCACAGCGCTCCCTTGCTAGCGCCATGTGTTTTTTCAGCCCCTGAGCAAATAAAATGCTGCATGCTTCCCTGTCAACAGATCCTACAAACACTAATGTGGAGATGGACGCACAAACACACACACACACACAAGCTTACACTGGTGCACACACACATAGCACGCTCTCAGGAATCTTGATATATAGATGTGCAAATGCACATGTATACCACGTAGAAGATTTACACTTTTGTACTATATCAAGACAAATCCGTACACACTTTCCCAAGCAGCTTATCACACACAAATCATGCCATAATGCAGCCTTGCCAACACACTACGCCTTTAAGAGCAGCCCTTTACCGTTTATTGACAGTAACTTAAGAATTGTACTGGAATTCTGACACCTCCTAATTTTAAACCTTCTGACTCCAGGAGGACCTGAGCTAAATATAACCCCTGGCATATATCTGAATACCTATAAAGAAAACATTCCAAAAACACCTTGAATAGTGGCTATTCATGCTCATAAAAGAGATTCAACGTGCAGCGTGCTTAAGCTCGGGAGCAACGACTCGTGACTCATCAAAATATCTGCATCCAAACGGCGACAAAGTCATGTTGTGTATCTGGGAGAATCATTTGATAGGGGATTTCATCAGCACTTCCACTGGCAGAGAGGTAGGATTCAGAGGCTGTTAAGCTTCCGCACTGGAACTGGAAGAGTCCAAACTGCTAATTGCATGTGAGCCCCTGCTCCGGTCTGTGTGCGGCTAAACTGGTCCACTTGAAAAAACAGCAACCAATGCATCTTGTGGAGACTGCAGGCCTTAATCTGCTCAGACTCCGAGTGTCCAACCTCTTGACTCTCACTGATGTCATTGAGGACTCGGTCCCAAAATGCTGGTCTACACTTTGGCCAGATACATACATACATAAAGCTGTTTTCAATTGCAGGAACTTGCAGGTTGTTATCAAGCAGCGCGAGCCTTTACGCATGTTCCGACCACAAGAAGCTTCCCTTACAGAACCTCTTTCAGGGCCGTTTTTAAGGGAGAAAAGCTACCTACTCCAAGGTAGGTACTTCTAAGCAACCTTGAAAAACTGCTGTATGGGTCTGGAAGCTGATGAAACTCGGAGAGGACAAGCACCATTTTTTCTCTCAATGCCCTTGAGCAGCAATCTTCTCCTCTCAAACATTGCCAGCTTCAATGCAAAATTTTCCATACAACCTAACATATACCAAATATTTCATTGTTCTGTTTTCTACATGGACAGAACTAGAGTTCACTCTGAGTTAACATTGTGGAACATTCAGCGCAACAGAAACCAAAAGGTTGAAAGGGACAACTACAGGGCTATTCTTAATCGTCCTACCCTGTGCCTGCCTTGAGGTCCTGCAGTAGAAAGTTGCCTGTACATGAGGTTTGGATGTATGGGTGTGTAAAAGCATGCATTGCACCCTCAGTTGAACTTGAACGATAAATATCTTGTCATTAAATGAATTTCTATTGTCATGCAATGCACTCAGTGAAACAGGGTTTGAAATTCTGCAGGTCTACAAAGTTGTGTCGATGTGCATAGTTGCACTTGGGTGCCTCAACAAATTCAGTCCACAGTGTTTGCTAATTGTCCAAATATTGTTTGATTGATGTTGAAAGTCGTTGGAGAGGCCGAAGCCAAAAACACCTGCAGCAACACAGCCTCCTCGGCTGCAGGGTAGATCATGGAGGCAACAGTTAATGTTACCACCAGAAAGTCATTATAAAGGCTCCAGACAATGTTAGCATAGCCATCTCAAGTTTAGGACGTGACACTACCAGCTCACTCCAACTTCCTGTGCTGGTAAGGTGCTGGTGCTTTTGCAGCTCATCATTATAAAATAGAGAATGGCAAGAATATTCCTGCAAAGATGTTATATTTTTTACATTGATGTTTTTGTTCAAATGACATTGTAGATGTTGCGTTCACCACTTTTGGCTGCTTTTGGGGTACAAGTGTCGATCTGACTCATAAAAAAAAAATGTTGCTGAGAAGAAACAACACATGCTAATCACTTAGCACTGTTTAGGGTTTACAACTTTTTCCAGCTGTGTTCCAGCATAATCCGTTCATCATAACACACCACTTTCATTGCTGTTCCCTGTGTTGTTTTATATAGAACCCATCTGTAAATCATGTTTATTACAGTCTAGTTCGCAAATATAGGCAGTTTAAACTGGTATGGAACATACCAAACACTTAATATCTGACATTATCAGTAAATATGATGCCAGATTACACCATAAACTTGAAATTCTTCAAAGGTTAAGGACATACCTTTGCTATTACTACGGGTGGACATGAAGCTATGTGTATATGAATGTTATGGCTGGTAAATCTTGAGATAGAAGCTGTAGATGTACTTTAAAGTGGATTACAGTCCGTTTTAGGCGCATCCCAACTACATTCAGCTGCACTGTAAGTCATTTTGTTCTGGAACGAGGACACTGTAGCTCATCCAACACCTGACGTCCTATGGGCAAAAAATTTGTGTCTTGTCCAGGTAGATGTGACTCTGGAAGCAGACCTTTTTAGTTAAATAAAAATTCATCAGTGTTGCGAGTCAATGAATAGATATAGATCAGTTACTTAAAATGAGATCTGCTTTCTCCTGATGACGCATGTACATCCTTCTGTTCCATTTCTGCACTAACTGATCACCTGTTTCACTCCCCTCCCTGACCCTCGGCTTCCCCCAACCCCTCTCATCCACCGCCACCCTCGCCCCACCCTGCTCACCACCAGCCGATTTCAGCTTGGCACTTACTGGCGGATTAGCAGCGGCAGCGTATACGTGTGTGTATGCTGGCATGCGTGTCTTTTCTGTACATGTGTGTGTGCAGTGGGTGGGAAAAGTGGAGCCTACCACTACTGCATCATTCATTTCTCTCTCTTTTTCTCCCTCCCTCCCCAGGGCCCATAAACCTTTAAAGCACCTATAAAACACTTGGCGAGGCCTTTTTGAAGTTTTTATGAAGATCTGGCTTTATTGTTCCCAAGAGATGAGCCCCGCTCCGCTGGCGCCTCGGAGCTTTCTGGAAGTGCCAGTGAATTCAGGAGGGGGGGGCTGGGTGGTAGCAAAGGAGGGAGTCCCAGGGAAAGAAGGGCTGGGAATGGGGGTGGGCACTGGGGAGCCGGTGTTTTTGTATGCCCCCCTGTGCATATGTGTGTAGTGCGTGGTGCATATGTGTGTGTCAGGGCATGCAGATGAGCTGCAGGAGCAGTACGAACGGCAATGACTTTATCTTCAGGTGTTGAGTTTCTGTACATGAGGCGGATTTCAGATTTAAGACGCATCCGATCTAATGCATGCGAAGACGTTTCTAATAAAAGCACATATGTGTGTGCATGCATGTGTTGCGGCATGTGTGTGCCTGCGTATTTGTGCGCAGACGATGGGGCCAGCATGTTGCGTTCTTGTTGTTTGAAGTGGGGCTCTGTTGTTCTCATAGAGCTAAATGAATGGAGCCGGACCCCCCTCCATCTGTCTGATCCAGCGGCACCGGCCCTCCCTCCCAAATCCCAGCTCCGACGCCCGACGCACTGGCCCCCTCAAAGGAACAGTTGGCAAACGGACGGCCCATTAAACAGGCAAGGGCGACGAGCCCTCACCTCTGAGCAACACTTGTAAGAGCAAAGAGACTGTGTGACACAGGCAGAGAGAATAGTAGAGAGAGCTCGTGTGTGTGTCTGTGTGTGTGTGTTAACCTGAGTGTTTCTTAATTCTGAAGTGTGTGTGTGAGTGCAGATTTCTGTGTGTGTTGGGAGTGGCAGTTACAAGTCAGTGGCCATGACATTAGCCATGCTGTTGGCTTTGACTGTGCCCTTCACAACCCTCATTGACACCAAGGTGTGTATTCTCACCCTCAAATCAAGGCACTGACAAGAAAAATACCTTCTTACATGTCCTTCTGACAGTCATTCAGTTTGATTAATGCCTGAACATATGGTAGGATTAGATTATATCACGTATTTATGGCTTAATTACAACATTTTGTCTGTGTCTCTGTACACATTAGCAGCCACAACTAGCACATCTGATTTTTAACCTGCATAGAAATGGCGCTCCACTAGATGCAGATACCCAGATGTACTTACAGCATCCAAGGGCCATGTGTAATCAAAAAGGGGTCACATCTCAAGATAAAACTTCTCCTGTTGGAGGTCAAGAAAGGAAAAAAAGAAATGTTCATCTAGCATCTTTGTGAAGTCGACCATTTGTCATCATCTGCACAGTTTTGAACTTTCTGCGATCCGTTTGAAAGTGCTCCAGACGTCCCTCACCCTGGGGAAAACAACAGCTTGGTTCTTCGCTGAGAGTCGACTGCACGCAGAGCATCAAGAGGAAAGCCAACAGAGTAGTAAGACTAAGAAGCAGACAAAGATGAGAGGAGGAAGGGGCAGCAAAGGAGCAGCTGAGGAGTAGTTTATGTTTTTCCACGCATTTATGATCAAATCCATGTTAGTCATTGACATTCAAGGATTTCAGAGGTGTTAGTAAGTGCAGAATGGTGGCAAGTTAGGTACCTTACAATGACTGGCAACTCAAAAAAGAGAGTGAGTGAGATGAGAAAATAGGAGAAAGGATGAACCTTACTTTTTAGCCAAATAGGGAAACTGATGGACTACACACACACACACACACACACACACACATGCGCGCGCACATCCATATTAACCCCAGCTCCAGCCTCCTTTGTGCAAGAGATGATGTCATGCTTTCTGAAAACATGGGGGGCGTCGGGGGGTTTAGGGGGGGATTCCTTTGGTCCTTTCAAGTTTGCAGGGGGAGCCTTGGGCCACGGCAGGGTAGACAGTACGAGGGCAGGAGGCTCAACGCTGCTGCCACCACCCCCCTCCCCTCTACCCTCCCAACTCCAATTCCACCCCACCCCAGCAAGCAGTCACATTAGGCACGCTCCGGCCATGCCATCAAAGGCCCAGCTCACCGCACACACACACACACACACAAACACACACACACGCACGCAACAAAAGTATGCATGCAAGCCTCCAAACTGCATGTATGGATGTACGGACACAAGTCAAATGAGCATGTTCGCACTCGAAACAAACACGTGCCTCGAAATAAACCACGCGCATGCACACAAAAGGACACACACACATGCATACACACACACTCGCATACCAACAGATCAAACACGCACACACTTCAATCATGCCCGACCCCCCCGGCTGTGTTATTGTTTTGAAAATATGATTGCGGTGACGGATGGGGTGGGGAGAGGAGAGGGCTCTGGCAGGGGCGAGTGGCAGGGCCCCTCTATTGTCCCCGACCAGTGTGAGTCTGTGTCCATAGCTATAGAAACTGGGGCCACACTGGGAAGGCATGCTTTCATCTCCACCACAGGCTCACCATTGGCAATAAGGGGTCAAATAAATCCCCCTGGATGCAGTGTGTGTATGTGTGTGTGTATGTGTGTGTGTGAGGGGGTTATAGGGACACATGCAAGCATGCACACACACACTCTGAGCATGTTTACCTGTGCCATCTCACACTCAGTGCATTAGCTTTACCTCTTCCATTCATGTGTGTTTACAGGAAAACATTTCAAACGCATCAAAGTGAGGAATGAACATTTTCAAACGTTTAAGCTCTTTCAAATGTTTCTTCAAATGTTTCCACTGCAATCTGTCAGAAACACGTTTTCTGCCTCGGCTTTCAAAGGAGCAAAAACGACTTCCCACGAAACGTCACCTCTGTTCCAATGCCGCTCGATTCCTAAGTGCAGCGTCTTGACATGAAAGAGAGCCTCGTCTCACCACAACAGAGGCGGTCTAAGTCACTTAGGGTAAATGTGCCCTGAGCACGCAGCACATGTAGCACAGGATCACCATGTTGATCATTAGGATTTGCAATGTCCTGAGACATTCCAGACTCGCTGATTGCGCACACTAAAACACATGGGGTCAGATACACAAACAAATGCATGCAAAATTGTACAGACATGCTCTCTGACACACACTTGGGAGCGCTGTTAGCAACATGCTCGCACACAGTGGTGGAAAGTACATTTATTCAAGTACTGTATTGTTCCAGCTTTAGTTGCTTTACGTGTTACGATTTTTGTGCACAAACCATATAGAGCTGATGAAATATGATGTTTTCTTATTATTGAAACTACGCCACAATTTATAAAGTAAAGCTGAAATTAGTGGATTATTTATTGAACTGATTAGCAGATCATTTATTGTCAATGCTTATGACAAGTCTTCATTTTTCATGGAAATCATTTCATGCTTCCAGCTTCACAAATGTGAAGATTTGCTGCTTTTCCTTTCTTTAGTTTAACCCCCTGAAATGTAAGTGTTCCATTCTGAGAAGTGTTTTACCATAAAAATGACCCGTAATCCCTGAAAATGACTTCGATGTAGCTGTACACCTATAAGACTGAAATTTCAAAATAAAAGACTTGCATATAGCACCTTTAAGCATCCAATCAGGATTATGTGAAAATACATTTTAAAAAGGTGTTTAGTTATAAATCTAAATCTATCTAATCCAATATAACTTTCATAGTGTTTAACTATTTACAGGGTGACTTGTAAGTAGTTCATTTAAAATGCTCATGCTCAAGCACACCAGCTTACCTCTGACTCTTCTCAAACACTGTCAAACTACTCTGTGCTACAAAACGGAAAGTTGTAATAGTGGAGTAGGTCATCCATATATGTCTGAGTTAAAACCTGACTCGGAGAAGAAGAACATGTAAAGCCAGGTTTACAGGATTGGTTCTTTAGGTTTGTCTCGTACGAAACCGTGTAAGTCTGAATCTGTTTCTGAGACTGTCATCGATGTGTTGCAGTATTTTTTAAGTGAAAACGCTCAGTCACTTTGCTGATGATGTGTCTTCTGGCCTATAAATAACACTGTATGGATGGACCACATTAACAAGGGGGGAAAAAAAAGACAACCTGATTATCATTGGAGCAGATCTTTAACAATTTTGCTGTATTTTTAATCATGGTTTGGTTTGAATGTTGGGGCAACCAACAGTCCAAACCAAACAATTAATAGATTAGTGGAGAAAATAATCAGCAGATTAATCCATAATTAAAACAACCACAAGTTGCAGTTCAAAATCAGCCCCAAGTCAAACAAAATCCTGCTTTTACCTCAAAGCATGAATATCAGTAATCTAATAATGTAATATACAGTATTATAGCAGTCTCAAGGGGCTGTTTACTTTTAATACTTTAAGTACATTTTCCTAACTATACTTACAAACGTTTCCCTAAATAACATAATGGTTGCAGAAATTTTAATGGTAACAGAATCTTTTTACAGTGTGGTATTAGTACTTATGCTTAGAAACTTACTTGAAGTTTCTGAATACTTTCTCCACCATTGCTAACACACAAATAAGCAAAATACATAGAGAGCAATGCCGTGCCACTGCTCTTCACTTCATTTCAAAGCTTTGAACCCTGTCCTGCTGAAGACCAAACAGTTATGGATTAATGTCTGCCTCACTCATTATAATGCCGTATGTGTGCATGTGTGTGTACCGTAGCCCATGAAGATGTAGGAGCTCCACAGTTGGATCAACTGACCAAACACGAGACGACCAGCAGACAGGTAAACAGCGTCTGGAGCCGAACTGGTTTCTCTGCGTCTGTTGCGCAAGTCTCCAGTCTGCAGCACAATGAAGGTAGCAATTAGTCTAAATTTATCCCAGTGCAACCCTTTGCTTTAATGCCTAATAGTATGAAAAATGATCATCACACACACAAATCAATATGATTAATTGCTGTTAGAAGGATAGGGAAGACTCTACCGGACAGCTGGCTGTCCTGTTAACACCTGGGTGTGAGTGGTGCAGTGGGCTGGAGGGTCTGGTGGAGCTGCAGCCAGTCGGAGAGTCACCAGGCCTGAGGAGAAGAGAGGAGAGGAGAGAGGGAAGGTCAGCACCACCACCACATGCCACAGACAGACTGACGATACTTCTACTGGGCTCCATGCCGGGGACCTGGCTGTAATTACACCACACACACACACACACACATTCATGCATGCACACACACTGTTAACAGACAGACGGCGAAAGGTGCCCGGCTCCTGAATTCTGTCTCGCTCTCTCTGTCTCATTACAGTTTTATGTCCACAAAGACATCCTCTATCACGCACCTAAACAGTCTCAGAATTACCTTTACAAGCAGTTTGCGAGAGGTATCATTAAATAGAAGCCTGGGATGCATCCGTTGCTTGTCAGAAAAAAACAGAAATTATATACAAAACACCCGAACAGTTCTACAAAGTTATTATAAAGTAGATCCTCACAAAGTAAATCTCATTCAGCCCAACGCTAGAACCAAAACACTGGATTTGTCTAATGAAAGTACACATTTTACATTCTATGCCAAAGTGTCAGCATGTGGCCACCATGGTATGGTTAAGATTATGTAAACATCTTGGTTACTGGAAATAAACTAACATTAAGATACGGTTTAGGGTAAGGTTGAGTGATGATTTTGGTTAATTAAAACATAAATGTTATGCAGGTTTGTGATTGGTTGCAAATCCCAGTATTTGGTTTTGCACAAACGTCTGACACACTGCAAGACCATATCACTCCACTAAACCACCATTTTATTTTATTTTTTTGCTTACTACTCCTTGTATTACTACTGAGCATTGGTGTACCATATCAACAGATTGCTGATTTAACCATAAGAGCATGAATAAAGATGAGTCCTGATGTTGGAGTTGTAGCTCATCCCAGTGGTGGTAACAGAGCTTCGGGTCAGGTCCGTGCAGATCAGTAAGGTTGTTCCACCCCAAATTTGTTCACCTTACTGTATGCTGTAGCATTAAAGTCCATCTCCAGATGTTGATTTATCCCTAAAAACTCAACTCTGTTACATATTTACTTATACATATTTCATCTTTCTTTCACTAAACAACCTGACCTTAAAATTACTTACATATATCGCCACACTGTTGCTTCCTCTAGAAGGCATAGGTCAACATTCAGCCACTGCCTCTATCTCTATGCACCCCTTTTGACTCACAGCAGCTCAGACTACTGCATACTGTAAAACTGCTCAACAATACTCAATGACAAGTTGTAATATAAGGGTAGTTCAGTCATGCACGTTTGAAACAAGGGCGGCGATTCTGGGTTCGAACCTACTGGTTTACTGGGGCCTTTCTTTGAGAAGTTTGCATGATCTCCCTGTGTTGGCAAGGGTTTTCTTTGGATGCCCTGGCTTCCTTTTGTAGTCCAGAGACATACATTGTCTCGGGGATTCACAATTGGCTGTAGCATGAGTCTGTATGGTTTACTGTATTTTTGTGTTAGCCCTCTCATGAACTGGCCACCTGCCTGGATGCCCTACCTCTTCCTGAATGTCCGTCGAATTAGGCCCAAGCTCCCCCCACCATCTACTTGATAAAGCAGGTATGGATAAGGGATGGATAGGTGTTTGAGCTGGAGACTGATTCAGAAGAGGAAGAATGATATAGAAACTTCCACCCCAAAAGCTGACGGGATTGGTTCTGCAGAAATATCTGACTGGAAAAGCTCAGTCACGGTGTTTACAGCTTTTTTCGCTCATGATATGTCTTCTAGCATATAAAAAGACCGCATGGACATGTTAACAAGGTAAAAACATGATTTTCACTAGAGGGGGCTCAGTAAGATTTACATGAATTGACACACAAGGTGTCCAGACTTACTCATGTCATACATCAATAGCAACATTCACAGTGCCCTCACACAAACATAGATTTTCTAATTTTCTTTGTGAATGGACACTTGTAGTCTGACCTCTTAACTGGCCAAATCCAAGGTTAAAAAAGGTCAGCAAGGTTATTGGCACAAACCACAATTGTGATCCTGTTTGGCTCCCAGACTGACACCAGCACAGATCTCCGGTATCAATAGCTCCTTGTTGATCTGCGTGGCCCGGCGGTTTGCCGTCTCTCTCCTCCTCTCCCTCTCGTTCCCTCCCTGGTCCCTCTGACTTGTGAAAGTTATTGGAGTGTAAATGCATTTAACAGCCTCTGTCTGCTGTTCCACGTAAGGAGAGTGCTATCTGTTGTCTGCTTCCTGCTTCACAGTTACAGTATTTGTGCCAGTAGTTTAAGGTTTCCAGCTGAGTGTGTGGATTGATTTGTTGAAATTACAATAATTTAATCCATTTTACTGAATTCCAGATTGCATTGGACTTGTGAGCAGAGAATGGGATGCTTGAATGCCTTGTTGGTTTTCTGTATTTCTGGTATTTTTTTTGTATCTATTAGAAGTAAATCTGCACATTTTACCCCAGTTTTGTACCAGTCACAGTTTCCGCACATCAATACAAAAAGAAGATTTCTGGCTAAATTTGACATAATTGTCTAGACTTCATTACGCAGCGCTGTTGTTCAGCCTCGCTGTCAGTCAATTTAATTGCACTGTCTGTGGCTGCTCCCTCACTAACATTTATTTCAGCAGGCGGTCAATTAAGAAGAGATTCTTATTTACAGTGACAGGTGGGTGGGAATGGGTGTTCCCTTCTCTCACTGAGTTCCCAGTTAAAAAACCACCTGAATCCATGATTGAGACATGAGCAGTTTGAGCTTGAGGTCTAAGGGAGCTTTATTGTCATGCTTTTCTTTAACCGCAACACCGTCTCAATTTCTCCTGACTTTCATTGCTCTCCTTCAGTTTTCATACTTCCCTGCCTCCCTCCAGCCCAGTTCCATTTCCCTGGGGGGACAGAGAAAGGCAGACGCTGCTGTTTACACATGGCTCCAGGGGCTTGTGGCTGCCGATTAGCAAACCAGTGCGAGTCAACACTGGGTACATCCCTTGGACAAACTATCTCTCTGAGCGTACACTCAGGCTGTTGTCAAACTCCGTCCCTTTCCGTCCGGTTCCCAAGCAGGCAGGCACCCCGTGGGCGACAGTGCGCACTCACACGTCAGCGAGACATTTCCCAAAGCCTTCCCAGTCCTCCTGGCATCTCGGCAGGCCGTCACTTTCCTACCCTCCTGCGTGTTCCACAAACATGCCGGAGGGCCAAAGGGCGCCAGGGGCCAGCGGTGCCGTTTGTCGACATGCTTGATTAGGGGGCGGTGGGACTCGTTCAGGTCGCGACACTGATGGGGTCCATCATGTCTGTGCAACCTGCGGCAATTATTTGACTGCATTCTATCTGTGACACATCGGGTTTTTAATGCGGTTTAACTAGCTGCCAGGTTTAAACACGGCTACCTCGCTCCGAATCCTGTCACAGGCCGATGAGGACGCCATCGTAGAATTTCCCTGCCTTTGTTTTTGTTCTGCAGTGCCAGTCTATGAAAGTATCTTGGCTCTAGACTCAACAGAACACACATGCTGAGGAGAGTGTCGGGCAGGGGAACATCTGTTGTGGTCAGTGGCTGTGGGCAAACTGTTTCATTTCGACAAGATGGCCTGTGGCAACACAATGGCTTAGTGGTTGGGAGAATGAACAAAGTGCCAGTTACTTGTGGTCAGGGTTTACCTAAGTTGAACGGCGCTTCTGAAAGACATGTGGTCACATTTTACATCAAATTACTCTTTAGTTAGTGATAAAAAGGCGTAATGACTTTGTCTTGACACAACTGTGTTTCAAAATGTGATCATTTCAAGTGGAATGGTTGGAGTTTGAAGTCACCAAATTGTTTTTGTCTGAAGCCTTTATTCCATTGTAGTAACTTTTCCATTTCTCTTTTTGTGTAAACCAAGAGCACAGTAAGTTATTTCTTAACAACAAGCATGCGGAGAGTGATTGATACAGCATGCCAACAATGAGTTCACTGATGAGAAAGTAGATTAGAATGACAGATTAAATCTTTAGGAGTCGCGAATAGTGAAAACACATGACTTAACTGTCCAAATAAACTGTGATATATGGTGCGTTCCACCATCACAGCTCTCATATCTCTGCCGTGGCATCCATTCAAACAACACTTGATGTCTTCAACCAGCCAAGTCAGTCCGGAGGAATGTGGAGCACTGGTCAGCAGGCCTGTCTGTTGTGTGTTTGTGTTTTAGTGCAGGCCTTTAGGTCTTAACATTACTTTTTATTTTCCCCTGGCCTTCTCTATTTGTGTCTCTGTCTTGCTCCCTACTTGTCTCTCTTCCTCTCTTGGTTGTTGTGCCACCATGGAGAAGGCAACAGTGACCCTATTGTGAACGGTGGGAATTGGGCAGTGGGCCAATGATGTCATCCTGCCATAGGGAAGACCGGGAGGAACGCCCTCCTGGCGTTCGGAATGTACTATTTTTTCCTGTTGTTTTCCGGAAGGTGGTGATCAATTTAATTCCACCCTCATCACTCCCTGATCTGGGGGGGGGGTCCCGCAGACGGAGGGAGGGGGACCAAAGAGGAGGAGGATATGCAGAGAACAGAAAAACGATGGGGCACTCTCTTGGTCTTTCAAAGGGAGATGCAACAACTGAAAAAAGGAGAGGAAAAGAAGAAGACCACGGGACGCTTTCAGCTGTTGAGATCCTCTTTTTTATTTTAACTTTATATAATGTGAATAAGGGTAATCAGTCTGGATTTTTGTGAGGTTACACCAGCCTCCCCAATTAAAAAGTTGCCAGGCGTCATTACAGAAGAATAGTGATTCATGAAGGAGGGGGATTGGCTTACGGAAACTAACAATCCTTAACTCCAAGTAACCCCACCAGTCTAAAACACAAGCAGACACACACACATTCAGGCTTTTAACACTTCTCAGTTCCAACCAATTTGCTATCATCTTTGAAAGAGGTTCTTTTGAGCTTCTGCTGAAGTGCTTTCCAACACTAGTGCTTCAACTGTGCATTAATAACATCTAAAGCGTATATCAAGTTTAATGCAGTTTGATTCATGTTTGTAGTAGTGCTGTCAAAAATATTGCATTATTAACGACCCGTTAACGCAAATCAATTTTAACGGCGTTACATTTTTTATTGCAAGATTAACACGCCTCCTCCTTGTCAAAACCAGGCGACAATGGTGAGAAGAGTATTAAAATGATAATTCAAGGGACATTTAGAATAGATTAAAAAAATGCGATTAATTTGCGATTAATCATGAGCTAACAATGACATTATTGCGATTAATTGGGATTAAATATTTTAATCGATTGACAGCAATAGTTTGTAGCCATACTATGGATATGAATATCGGTATGGAAATGTTGGGTAAAAAACAAATACATAATTTCTCTGCAATTTCATGCCAACATTTGAAGTCTTCTTAGAATAAATCCTACTTAATTTGGTGATCCCTTCACTTGTCCTTTAGTATCAACAGCTGCAGCTCATATTTTTCAGTTATCCTGTGAAAAATCTCAACATCTGCCAAAAATTTTCCGCAGAAATTCATGAATAATGAATTCCACTGATCTGTAGCGCCACCATGTGGTTCAGTTTTGAGGTTTTCGCTGAAGAGCCTGAACAGTCATTGATTACTATGACATTTGGGATATGACCCTGTACCTGCAAAACTAATGGCATTCTTATCAGCCTCAACTGTGCTTTGTGTTCTACGTTAGCAGAGCAGGTGTTAGCATGGTAACAAGCTAACCTAAGATGGTGAACATGGTACAAGGAACATTTTATCTACTTAACATCAGCATGTTAGCATTGTTATGTTGCTAATGATACTGCATTCAACAAAACAGTTGTTGGGATCTGGGAAAATTACTGCAATGACATCTATTGGTTCTCACACACTCCTATCTGCACTGAAACTGACTCATGACAAGTATGAAAGTTGATAAACAGTTGAACCAAGAAGACAGTTCCTCTAATAATTGGCCTTTGATTATCTTCAGAATGAGTTTGGCTAAGAAGGACTTGTTTCAACACCAATCTGATAAACTCACTGCCCCTTTTTCTTTTAGGCAGTGTCACTGCCATCCAAGAGCTCAGGAATACTATAGATACTTTGGTGAGCGCAGTATTGTGAAAAGATTCTAGGGATAATTGACAGAACTACAAAAACAAGGCAAAATGAGTAGATTGTTGCAAGAAACTTCCAACCGCTAGTCTTTGCATGTGCTCGACTACTTAAATATTCCTAACATGCGAGCTCAGTTGTACAGCTACTGTACCGAGAGACTGAACACAATTCTGAGCAAAATGTTGAAATTCATGGAGTGTGTGCCACATTGATGTCTTCTGGCATTGCTTGAGTTCTTCAGTCTCTGAGATCAAAGCAAGCCTCACCATCACATCACAAAGCCAATGAGCTGTCTACGATATGATCACCATTAATCAGAGCTTTTGATCACGCCATCGAGCAGCGTTTTCTCCATCACGACTGGAATGCCGTAATAGAAACAAAGGATGCGGAGGCCCTGCTCAGATTGACTTCAGATTGAACAACAGCGTGGCAATGGCGCTCCCGCAATAACAAAGATGAGCTATACACTTAGTGCTGTTTTCTTCTCTTAAGAGGGAAGAGGGAAAAATATCACTTTGATGCTGTTTACTGGGTATTTCTCAAAAATAACTTTATGATGAATTTTTAGGGGGAGAGGGAAAAAAATGTAAAGGGGGGCTTCAAAAGTAGTGTTAACGGGAGACAGATTTTTGACATGCTTCCCGAGCCATCTGCTTTGGGTTAAGGCTCGGAGACAGAGTCAAATATGGGGGAGAGAGAAGAGGGGAGTAAGACTGAAGGAGATGGAAAGGCAGCAGGGAATAAAGGGAATGCAATATTGACAAGCAATGGTGGAAAGCTATTTATTTGAATTGCATTTGTGTTTTGAATTGTTGTGGCACAGGGTGTATGCCCATGCAAGGTAACAGATAGTTGTCTGGCCAATCCAAAGATATATTAAGTTGCTCATACCGCTGTTACAAGAAAAATATTTAAACTGGCTTTTACAATAGAAACAAATACGTTGTGGTTCCAATCTCATGGTTACTGGAGATATGTAGTTAAAAATGTTAGAAAACAAAAATGGGTCTGCAGTTTTTAAGAGCTCCGAAGAAACTGCTCAGACTCTGGTTGGTTCTGAAATCTGTCAACCTGCTGGAGATCCAACAGAGAGTGTTCTGCTATAGACGCCACAACACAAAACTAATTATGAGACATGCTCCAGGCGTACAGTATCTACTGATCTGAAGGGAGGGCAGCTTGGGGATTTCAAAGTTGCACTGTTTCTAAATATCCTCAACACCCTGCCAAAATTCCTTAACTTTTGTTATCTTCCGACCTTAATGGTGCAAGAAATAAAGATATGAAAATGAAAACACAATGATGATTTTGTTGGTTCAGCTCTCTCGTGTTTACTCCCCTTCTCTGCTCTCCAAACTGTCCGTCTCCATCCACCCCTCTGTGCCATTCTACCAGTCCCCGGTGGGCACAGTCAGCCAGTCTGGCCAGGCTTGCCCCTTGCTGTGCCCCTGCACTGGATAAGCTCCTGTCTGGACCTTGGGTAGAGGCATTTGTATAGAGCTGTGGGGGTGTTAGTGTGTGTATGTGTTTGTGTGTTATGTGTGGTTGTGTATAGCATTCACAGCAGAAGATGAGAAGGGGGTCCTATCTGTGCCTAAGGGCAGCACCCCCACCCCCCACCCCTCTCAGCGCACCCTCACATGCGCCCTATTGAGACCTAAGGGAGCGTTAACAATCACTGCAAAACCAAAGAGCTAAGTCCCCTTGTTATACAAGCCCAATTTTCAGCACCGGTCCCACCTCTCTCCTCCATGCGTCCCATCTCCCCCCCTTCAGCCCCACTCGTCAGAGGTTGACGGGCTTCATTAAAACGAGCCGGGCTCCTTTAATGTCGTTATTTAATTAGCCATTCCACAGCAAACTGCCATCCGGCACCACTACTCCCCCCTCTCTCCTCTCCCATCCTCTTCTCTCTGCTGAAACCACCACTATCTTCATCAGCACCTTCTCTCTCTGCTTTCTCCCCCACTTGCTCAACATCACCACCACCACCCTTCCCCACTGTGGTCCCCTCCTCTTTCCACTCCTTGTCTTTATCTCCAGTAATTAGCCAGGGGATGGGGGTCGACTCATTGCTGGAGTTGCTGGAGTATTAGCGCTTGAGAATAGGAGGAAGGGAAGTGTTTCTCCCTGCATGGGGCTTTTCCCTCTCAGTCCATCACCCGAGACCTGTGGAGGGAGACAATGGAGATGGTCGCTTCTACAGTAGCCTGCTCAGCCTTACTGTCCCCGCTGCCCACTGAGTTCTGTCTACGTTGGCACCCTAATCATTAACCAGATTATGACTTTGGTGGGGGAATTCACCCAAAGGATGCTGAAGGCTGCTGGCAACTCTTTTAATTAGGGTATTGAAGTCTCTAAACTGTGCGAGACTCTAAAATTAGAGCACTTGTGATAAAAGGTTCTCCATCCTCCATGAGCAGAGTTTGTCTTTATGTTAAACTCACATTGAGGAGGATTCAGGTGAATTTTGCTGTGATGCCTCTAGTATTGCCTGCTAGATGTTCGATCCCAAAGCTGGCGAGAGGTTTCACTTGAGCTGCAGCAGAACTACGAGTGAACATTCCTTCCCCATGCACTCAAACATGAGCAGTGGAGCAGTGAGGGAGAGATGTGTGGGGAGCCCCTGGCTTCATGTCCACATCATGCTGGATCAACGCCCTCTAGTGACCACTACAAAAGACAGGCACAGTGACAGCCTGTTCAAAGTGCGCAGGAGAAATGGCAAAAACCAAAAGTGGAGATGAATTCGGGAGGTGAAGACATCTAAATTAGGTTTAATTGTGTGGCTGTATGAAGATTGCTTTTTGATTTAAAGAAAATATATTACATTTTTGAGAAAGATTTCAGTTATATCATCCTGGAGGCCAACTTTACCAAAGTTTCTGCACTCAAATTGAAGGACTTCTAAGTTAATGTGCACCATTGTGGCTGAACAAAATGTTGAAGTGCATTAGATTGATGGTGAATAACTTGCCAGGATAATTTTTTTAAAAAAAAGTTGTATTAAAGGAGGATCAACATAGTTCAAACAAAAGTAAAAAGTTCAGCGTGGCTGCTGATTTTCTCATAATGACTGCTTAGCATGGGAAAGGTACCGCTTAGTTCTCCGTGGCCATTTATAGCCCCTTAATTATGCGCCTATTTTGTGACCCCGGAGTTCAACGGGCCAATTCCTGTGTAGACCCAAATCCCGACGAACAAAGGTGGAATGTGATGCCCCTTTTCCGCAGACAAGCTACCAAACGTTTCCCATCAATTTCATGGGAAAGTTCAAGCCGAGGAAAGTCTTACGCTCTCCGGCTGAATATTGACAGCGGACTGAACCTATTAGTGCACCTCAGACACTCTTGCTGATGGGAAAACAGTTGCCACAGCGCTGGAAACGTGTGTGAGAGAAAAAAAAAGATTCTCTTAGGCGCACAACACCGCTCATGTGGTGGAATATTGCGCTATATTACGGGATAAAAGTGGCGCTTTAGGACCCAGTTGATCCTTGTCATTGTGGCTGATATTTTCCACGTTGTGAGGGGAGTAATGGGGGGGGGGGGCAGCCCGGAGGGGGAGGCTGTCAATCATAGTGAAAGTGGCCGGGGTGGGCAGGCCCCTCTGACACTTTGTACCGTCGGAGGGGGATATTTAACTTGGGTCTGAGCACCACTCGCTACAGACACACTCACACACAGTGTGCCTAAGCAAAGAAATGCTCCAGCGCCAAGTCTCTCAGACTCCTGAAGTAGGAGCGACTCAGTAGGAGCTTCTGTACCAGTTATCAAAGGAGTGGAGACGCTCCCTCAGGAATTGGCCGCTTGCACCGACCGGGCAAAGAGAGAGAAAACACAGAGAGAAAGAAAGAAAAAAAAATCCAGATTATGGACTGACTCGTCATGCAGCGACTCTGCGATCTGGAGCTTTTCTGAGAGGATTCAGCAATGAGAGGAACTCTGAACTAACAGCGGCTTTTTCTTGCAGTTTGCATTTGACATGCACTGAAGCCTCCCTGCTGTCGTTCCTCTTATCTCATGCACAGCCAAGAGTTCTGTGGGAATATCACAAGCTGAGACTTTTATTTTTACGCAAAAGTTTTTTAAAGAAATTGGAACATCCTCTGGAGAGATAAATGGCTGTTATTTTAAGTTGAAGCTCCACTGAGTGCGTTTTTTTGGGGGGGACATTTTCAGGAAAAGTGCACATATCGACGGCTGGAATACCGACTGCAGAGACTTTTCTTCTCCTCGGTTCATGGACTGTGCGCACTGGGACCTTGTCAAACCTGAGAGCGTCAGGCGACGTTAAGAGAAACCACGTTTATAAAAGCCGTGCGTAAAAATAACATTGGCCAAGGCAGCCTCTCATTGCCGGGCGCGTGACATTTAAAACTTGGTGAAGTGCTCTTTTGTGCGCCCTGCTCTCTCTCGGGACGCTCCGGATCTATTCTGTCTCTTTAGAAAACACTTCATTCCATGCAAGCCCTCGCCTCGGCCGCTGTCATCCAGTGTAGACAGTTTGTCGTGGCTTCGAGTCCCCGGGGTAACCATGACAACCGAAAGAAACCCAAAGTGAATCCAAGAAGCGGGGTGAGGCAGGAGAGAGCGTGAATAGGCGAGAGTTCTCCCCATTTTGTTTTGTGCTTTTTCTTTTTCTTTCTTTTTATTTAGTTTAGACTTTCTGTAAAGCAGCAGAGGCTCCGCAGAGTTTGTTGCATCAGCGACAAATTTGCAAATTTGAAGGAGCCCTTAAAAAAAGCAAAGCTCCATGTCATTCATACCCGACGTGGTCTATTAAAAGTATCGCCTTGCTGGTGACTGAACTTCTACTATTTATGAAGCCCCGGGCAGGTCACTGCAGAGAACACAGCAACCGGGAAAAGAACTGAATATCATTTTGCGCAGAGAAGAGCCGGTGCGTAAAAATCAAAAGGAGGAATAATGGGCCTCTCACAGACGCTCCTCGTCTACGTGCTGCTGTGCGTCCACCTTGGAGTTTCCCAGCATTACCTTCGCCTCCGTCCGTCACCCAGTGACCACCTTCCAGTGCCCGACCTGAAGGAGGACCCCGACCCGGAGTACGACCCCCGGGAGCAGGACCTGGCCGAGAGGACTCTGAGGAAAAAGCTCGGCAGCAACTTTGACCCCAACTACATGTCCATCAGCTCGCCCATGCTGGTGAACCTTTCCGCGCCAGACAACCAGGTGAAGCTGCAAGGGCCCATGCCCAACGAGATTAAAAAGCTGGACCTCACAGAGACCCCCTATGGGAAGCGGGTAAAAGTGGGCAAGAAAGCCCGCAGGAAATTTCTGCAGTGGCTGTGGACCTATACGCACTGCCCGGTGGTGTACACCTGGAAGGATTTGGGCGTGAGGTTCTGGCCACGTTACATCAAGGAGGGGAACTGTTTCTCTGAGCGCTCTTGCTCCTTCCCCGAGGGGATGTCTTGCAAACCCGTCAAGTCAATCAACAAGATTTTCCTGCGGTGGTATTGTCAGGGCTTTCTAAGACAGAAATACTGTACGTGGATACAGGTGCAATACCCAATCATCTCAGAGTGCAAGTGTTCGTGCTGATTCTCTCTAAAGGAAGTTGGTCGACGGGGGAGTGGACTGGAAATACGGTTTTCTATTGCACTGTTAACTCTCTACAGAGGTGGGCACCATAGCAAATCTATTTTTTTATATAGCATTTTAAGTGAAATACCAACATTGTACATATTTAAGAAAATGCAGCTATTTTTTCTAATTGAACCAGGACCATATTTTATTCTCAGCCCTGAAATGTTGCTTTTGGGGAGAAACACGAGCACTTCATGAGGAAGAGCTTTTTTTTTTTCTTTTTTGATATTTTTTATGAGACATTGAAGATGGAATGCATATGCTACACTTCTCCAAGAGGTGAACTTTTTTCAACTGAACATTGATGCTGACTGTTATTTCACTGCAATGCTGCCTAGAGTTTTTGTATAATATTAATATCAATAATAATTAAATTGTAAAAAAAAAAAAGTTGAGGTTAAAGATATATATAAAGGCGTGAACTCAGCTTTTTTTGGAATACATAGTATTGTAGGAATAAATCTGTACGTTTTATTTATTATTTTAACGATTTGTGAGTATAGAGCATAAGGAAAGAGAATAGCAGAGTATACCAGAAAAAATATGGGAGATGTCTACTTGAATATTTCTAAAAATGACAAAAAAATAAATAAAGGAATAAAACAGTAAAACATATCAGTGTACATGTTATGGTTACACGTTTTAGCAATAAAGTCTATCTTTTCAACATGTATTAGTGTCAAGCCATGTTGCTTACAACGAGTGTCTATATCCAGGGGGGCGTGTACACTGTACAAAGTATCATCTGAACATGTTGTCTCTTTCAGTCTGGTTGGGTGTATTTCACTGGTTTCCAATATTTAAAATTGGTTTTCTGGAAATGTGCATCAAAAGAATGTGATTTAACCCAGAAACATTCCTGGACTAAGCTCTCCAGAATTGGAAACACGTGAAATGTGCTGAAAAATAAGTTGCCAGACGCGTATTTTTTGCAGTGTAGACGGCCGGGCTCCGAGGTGGAGTGAAGTTACTAACTGCACTAAGTTCCAGTGGCTCTGTGTGGACTGCCTGACGCTCCACGCCGTCACAGTGATTTTAGAAAGGGCTGATTTACTACGCTGCGTAATGCGCAACACATACCTCAAGCGCCTCCACAGAACTGGCATTCATTTGTCTCAGCCAGAGAGGAGAGAGGAGGAGGAGGAGGAGGCCACGCACATTCATCTCCTGTGTCTACGTACGTGCTCGCTCCGGGGGCTCCGAGGTGTTAACATAATGGGTAAAATATGATTCAGACATTTCAAACAGTGTCAAATGATGAAATGGGCCGCGCGTAAAATGCGCGCAGGCCTGGAGCTGTCTGGGGTCTGTAGCGCTTTTTTACTCTGGAAGCTCCACACAAGTTCCACTGAGGTATTTGTATAGAGGTGGACTGGAGCAGACCGGCGCCTATTCAAGTCTGACCGCCCTGGAGAGAGAGGGAGAGAGAGAGAGAGAGAGAGAGAGAGAGAGAGAGAGAGAGAGAGAGAGAGAGAGAACACAAAGCCCATAAAACAATGGTCAACTGTTTTTGACGTTAGCAGACTATTAATTGGAGCGCTGCTGTCTGCGAGTTAAACAGATATGGCCAATTAAACGCGCTTGGAGACGCGCAGGGGAAAATTAAGTTCGCGGAGTCATTTTCTGTATTTTTATAGTGTTTATATTATTCTTTAAATACAATCAAGGACTTAAACAGAGCTATGACTGAATGTCTGAAAGCTAAAAGCAGCTTGTTTCCAGTGAGCGCATCTTGTGCGCCTTTAAAGTGATTTGTGTTCCTGCGGCCAGAGTTGGATTTGACACTTGCCGCCCGGTTATTGTGACAGAACCGCTGAGGGGATTTGGTAAGCAGAGAGGAGAAGGACGGCAGCGTGCCAGCAGAGGAGGAGGAGGAGGAGGAGGAAGAGGAGAGGAGAGGGGGGCTGCTTTCCTTACTGTCAGCTTCTTTCTTGATGATGTCTCGGGGTTTTTAGAAACTGCGTCTCTGACTCGACGGCGCCACTCAGCCGCCCCCTCTCGACTGCGCAGAATGAGGCACTTTGGGAAACAGTAACCCTTTCAGGCTCTGCCCGGAGAGTATTTTAGAAGCGTGTGAAAGGCAATACGCCGCCCTGGCTCCAGCCAGTTAGGTGCGCACCTTTTAGAAGCAGACCTTGCCAGCCAGTCAGATCACTGCTTCTCAAAGTGGGGTCCGGGGGCCTCCAGGTGGTCCTTGAGAGGATCCTGGTGGGTCCTCAGCCAGAATATGAATATTTAAATCTCAGCAACTCACTAGAAATAACCACATCTGCCTGTATGAAGGCATTGCTACTTCACTAACCATCTCCTGACAGTGCCAAAAGTTGAATAAACAAACAGAATCCTCTCTTGATATTTTCTGTTATACTGGATAAAAACATTAGATCTACATAATAAGGACATATTCTGGCCTTATAACTCATCACTGTCCTGAAAATTTAATCTAATCACATGAGCTCACATTTTTTCTAACTATTTGCTCAAAGCATCTGCAGTTTCAAATCCTCTAAATGAATCCCATTCTAGAAATAGAAACCCTTTTGAATACAGAGTTAATATAGAAGCATCTAATACGGTTGTAGGTTAAATATGGAGCATGTGGGTTGTTTTTTTTTTTCTTCTTCTTACACCCAGGGAAAAATGCCAGTCCACAAATGAGCAACTGTCCCGTCCTGTTTTCACTTCATGCAATGTTGACTATATAACGACTTCACACCACTGATGAAATCTACACTTTCATTTATCAACAGCTCACAAAACTTCATGTACATTTAGGGTCTTTATGGCCACAGACGTGCCTTTGATTGACGTGTTATGCTGAGCGAAATGAGAAAAAAAGGCCTCCTCCCTACATCAACACCGTCAACATCAACAAAGCTTCACGTGTCATTTGCTGTCCATAAAAATGTCAAGACACGGGTGGCCTTTAGCCTGTCAGACACTGAGCATCATTATTGTCTGACACCTCCTGTCTGCACATTCGTCAACAAACACAATAAGCTGCAATGACGCCATGATAATAAACACTTTTTGGCACATTTGGACAATCCTACACCCTCACCTGAGTGTAGGATAAAGCACATATTTGCTAGTAGTTAGCAGGGTTATATATATAAAGGCCTGGAGACAATTAGGATGAGGGAGATGAGGGGGAGGAGGGGTGACATGCATAGCGGTGCAGATGATGACTCTGTGTCTCCTGATGATAGTCAATTATTATGATGGATTGTGGCCTGATTGGGAGCGATTGGGGTTCGTCTGCGGGTGGGTGGTCAAGAGGCTCTCCCTCGTGTGAAAGAGACACCCATACCTGCGTGGATGCATCTTTGCTCGACGAATGAGCACGTAAGTGATTGCGTGCATGCACACAATCAGCCACAGGCGCATATACATAACTCTAGTGCGTGTGCAGCGGGCTGACAGACAGACAGAGATGGAGACAAGGGTCTGTGGCTGTGAGTAAGGCCCAAACCCCATAGTTGTAAAAGCCAGTGAGTCAGCACTGGTGAGGTTATTGATGATGACAGGGTATTAGATCGAGCACCGAGGGGGAGGGAGGGCAAACACGCGCACGTACGTACACACACATGGACGGAGTCACCGCAGATGATACCCGACATTCCATCACACCACCGACCCCAGCTTGTGGTGTCTGGAGGCGTGTGTGTGTGTGTGTGTGTGTGTGTGTGTGTGTGGGCGTCAAGCATTTGTTCATGTTGTATAAGAAGCAAGAAATGTGTTTGTAGAGTGTGTGTGTGTGAGTGAGCATACATGCATTGATGATAATGTGTAAGTTCTGCCTGGTTATTTTCAGCTCCGATTGGTTAATTAGAGTCCACTCTCATATGCCAAGATGTCTTCTTCAAGGAACCCGGATACGCTTCCTAGGATGCTTCCAAGATCGGCAGTTCATCTGATGTCAACAATCCATCACTGCATGAGCCGACAAACCTGACCTGGAGTCTGCAGCAGCAGCCGGCACAGAATTCAGATCATGCCGTCACATCAACACGGTGGCCGATCTCTGCCGACAAACAACAGGTGACTGTGGTCAGATAACAGGAGATGGTCAATGGCAGTTATTGCCAACAAGTAGTAATTAAGCAGATTGGTAGGGAATCTCTGCAAAGCCACAGAGAGTCAGGAGTACATTCATTCACACTCCCAGGGCTGCAAATCTTAGTTTCTCAGCGCTGGTTGGCAGTTGGTTTTAGGGATTTGTCACAAGTGGCTGGTAAGTTCAGTTTGAAGAGCAACTTAAGACGCCAAGCAGAGTCTTCAGTATCTAAGCAGCTTCTTACCAACACAGTCCTCCATATTTTTATGTGTCACTGCCTTTTCTCGCCAATTTATCTCATTAATCCTATTCGTCAACTATCCAACACTCTTAATCTGTGCATGCCAGTGATTTTGAAAGCAATAATTAGCTCATTTATGTTGGTTTTATGTGTTTGTGTCCTTGGAGCTCAACCTAAACACACAGCAGTCAAGAGCACACATTAAGACCCCGCTTATCCTATATGCTGCTACCATTTTAATCAGACGCATAGTGCCAGAGTCACATTTCTGTAGTCATGCTTCCTGATTACTCAGTTTAACTCTTGTTAGATGTAACAGATATTGTAAGCCCAAAGTAAGGCCTAAAAATAGAGCTGTGGGTGGTGTGGCACTCTCAGGGCTGGGAATAGTGCATATTCTGAGCTCTGTTTCCATGGTTACTTGTGCTTTCTCCTATTGCCAGCATGGCTCTCGAATTCAGAAAATAGTCCCTTTGCACCAATGAGCATATTTTTATCCCTTGAACAACAGCCTGATTTTACTTTTTATCGTGTTTTTTCCCTCCTTCACCTCTCAGGTGAGGGCAACATGGAGGAAACTCACTGCACACACACACACACACACTCTATGGATCATTATTGGACAGCACTCATCAGCCGCCCACACAAACACTCCCGATACATAATTGGTCTCTGGTCATCATAACGACACACGCAGGTAAACTATCGTTAAACTGTTTACTCCACTACTCAGCTTCATCACGGTTGCAACGGCGCGATTATACACACACACACACACTTGAGTTTTCCCCTAATTAAAATCTATATTTTCCATATCCATCTCCTCTCAGCTCACTGATTGCTGCTGTACTCCCATGTACACAGTCACACACACAAATACACACACACACACACACCTCCCCCTCACAGCCTGTCCGGCGGCTGTCTCCCAGTACCCCTCTGTGCGCCTAGATGGCATGCTGAGAATGTTTACTTTCGCCACAGTGTGTATTTACAGAGCCTAATAGTTTTTTAGGCCGCAATGGCGCCTCACTTCGTAACATGTGTACAACCCACCTACTCCTTCTAACTCCCAAGCACACACACACGCACACACACACATGCAGAAAACATACATCACTCCCACCAAACAACAAATCAAACCTCTGGTATTTGGGGTTTGGCAGCGGCGTGAGCTCCCAGTGCAGCCAGGTGACACGAGGAAGCAGCAGCAGCAGCGGCATCAGAATGTGATGTTACCTCCTCGGTGAAAATAAGCCCCGAGAGGAGAGTATGTGTGCTATGGGAGAATGAACGGATGCATGAAGTGCCTGAAATGAATGGACACATGATGTCTTGAATGGTTGTGTGTGATGTGTGGCAACTGAAAAGATTTATGAATGTGTGTAAAGTATGTGAGAGCAAGTTTGTGTGAGACAGAGAGGGAGGGAGGGTGAGGGAGACGGTGAAGTGTGTCTGGTATAAGCAGATTATGCAGATAATGGAACGCAAGGAGGATTTGAGACGGCAGATAACTACTCTATGGTCACATTTGTGGAAAAAAAAGATGCAGAACCTATCAATTGATCAGTATTTTCGTGGTTACTGAAGGTAAAATACCTGACTGGATGCAGATTTCTAGAAAACTGTACTGTTTTAGTGCCGATTGTTGTGTCACTTGGTTTCGTTTTTGCTCATTAGATCCTGTACTATGCAGAAACATAACAACATACGCAGAAAAAACATGCATGCATGCTATTGATAGAAAACAGGGTTGTGGCTGCTGTGCAAAGGCATCAGGAAAATCACACCTTAGTGATTCTGCTCAGTCCCTTCATGACATGTTGTACTGAAGCAGTCAGAAAAGAAGGTAGGAGGCTGCAATAAAAACAAGAACAGGGGAGCTCAGTAAATCTTTTGTTCCCTGACTCATAGGGATGGGAATCAAAAATCGGCTCTTGTTGAGGACTGGTTCCCAGTGTTTCAGTTCCTTGGAATCATTTGCCAATACGTGGTGACGTCATTCATCAGTGCAGCCAGCAGGAAACATGGCGCCCAAGCGTCACAAACGCCTGAAAATTTGGTTACATTTTACGAGAAAGGATGACAACAGGGCAACTTGCAATAGGTGCAAAGTGGATATTTCATCAAAGGGAGGAAATACTACCAATATGCAGAAACATCTGCACACACAGCATGCGATAACTCTGAATGAATGTCACGTTTTCAATCCACTCCAGAGTGAATATCAACCCAGCAGCAACGGCAATGTTAGCATGTCCTCTGCTACTAACTAACACTGCCTATCATGTTAGCGCCATTTGCCTCATTGTTTTTCCAAATGAGAATCGATAAGAGAATCAATAAAGAACCAAATCATCATCAGAATCGTAAAAATCTTACAAATTCCCATCCCTACTGACTCATGAATGTTGGGCGATGTGAGGTGGTTGTAGGTACATTTACGCAAGCACTGTTCTGAAGTACAATTTTGAAGTACTTTACTTCATTGTTCCACTCTACTACAATACAACAGGAAATTTGTACTTTTGACTCCATTAAATACACATGACAGCTTAAATTACTTCTAAGATGAAGATTTTACAAACATGGATAATATAACAAAATGTTACAGCTCATAGTAAAAGAATAAACCAGTGGTTTCTGAACTTGTTGGTTTCTGTGTCTTACAAAAAGCAGTGTGTTATCAGGGTCACATTTCAGATGTCTGAGTTGTTTAACTCTAAACCTAAGACATGGTTTCATTTCTCCTTTACTGTTTAAATGATCCAATATCTGACTGAAAATCAAAGAGAAAAAGTCCAAAAAGCAATGACTTACATTTCTTCCTTTCCTCTTCCATTAATCATCTGAAAATCCCTTAGATATATCTGCTAAAACTGGATATAAAGTGGTTCAAATTGGCTCCATCTGCAGTAGATTCAACAGTAACATGCTGCTGACACATTGATGTTTCGGTAATAAGAATTTAATTATATCAGATCAAGTAAAACTATACTTTAACTACATTTTGCAACATACTTTTATCTAAGTAGGACTTTTACATTACTGGATTGGTACTTTTACGTAGGTAAAGGATGTGACTACCTCTTCCACCACTAGCTATGTGGAACACATTTCATCCTTATGCAGTGCAGTTTTAAAGTAATGTTTTCTGGCTTGTGTGTTTGTGCACTTTCATTCTTATTATATGTTTGTGTGTACTTTCCACTCACTTTCTCCACTACCTGAATTTATAGGTACAATACATCAGAGCAGGACATTTATACGGGGAATAGAACATGAAAATATGAGCACGCTAGCATCGTAACTTCAGAGGCAAAAGCCAATCCTGAAAAATAATTTGTGCACATTTAAGTTTGTTGTCATGTAGGCATACAGTATTTTAAGTATAGCTTCTGTTTAGTGAAGTCACCACATAGAGTGATTTCTATTGGAGGAGAGCCAGAGGTTTCAGTATTATATCACTGTAGTGGACTTGAATCCAGTGAAGGCAGGAACATGTTATGCATTTAGGAAAAGATGCAGCTTTCAAGCCACCTTCATGTCACTGGAGATTCTTTCCGATTATGGTGCAGTCAAAGTGTTGCTTTTAGCACATTGCATCCAAGGAACCCATTTTCTAAATCTATCCAGTGTTGCTTTAATGTTCTGCTTTAAACTTGGGAAAGTTGTTCTACTGTTGCTCATGTATCTGCTATCGTGTAGGGTTGGGTGCAAATGGAAATCACCACAAAATCACTCCCAGAACAACATAAACATGCTCGATTATAAAGCTCTAATAGTGTCAAATTAATGTGCCCTTTACCAATCACCATTAAAGGGGTGAAGGAGGTGGTGCACTCAATCCCACTGAGCAGACAGAATAAGCATTAAGAGCGGAGTCTGAAACACTCAGGCCATTGTTTTATTGTCTTTCTCCCATTAGACAAAGAGCGCGAGGGGACCAAACAGGTGAAAATAACTGGCTGTGTTTTCCCTACTGGGCCACCGTGCACAACTTGTGCTGCTGAACCTGACGTCCTGACGCCTGTCTGTCTGTCGTATTCAGCCGAGGTGGTCTATTCAGAGTTATGGACCAGGGGACACACAGCCCACAGGGTGTGGACGTGCATGTGTGTGTGTGCGCGTGTGTGCACATGTATGTGTGTTGGTTTGTCAGGGGGAGGGAGGAGGCACCACCAACAGCAGAGAATGCCTGGTGATGGGTTACCAAAAACAGAGCACCAGGGGACAATAGGACCCAGGACATTCCTGACATAACCCCAACACACCGGGGAGGAAGTGGAAGGGGGGATTTATTGGTGTCAACGGCCCCTTGCCCCAAGAGGAGGAACGGGTGCCTCTTTTGTCCCCTCTGGCATTGGAGATGGACTGAATCGAGACGCCTTGCATAGAGAGGACGCCTCTAAACACATACACACATAATCACTCCTTTGAAAGAAGAACCACCAATTAGGGAATGGACATATACGGCTATAGTGGTTTAGACTCAAAGAGGGCAGGTTTCTGTGTGTGTGAGAGACTGCGTGTGTGTGTGTTGTTGTTGTTGTATGCCTGCCTGCATGCACTTCTCAATAGGATCTGGATGTAAAGGGAGAGCCAAATAGGATGCTTTGCAGCTCAAAGTGCACAAGGGTCGACCCCATGGGAACACTGCTCCGAACTTGTTTGAATCAGAGAGCATTTAGTCTCATTTAGGAATGGTTCATGTTACACTGAAAGAGACACACAATGAACAAGACAATGTAATACTCTGTTAATTGGCCGGACAATTGTCAAGTGAGTTTCCCATAGTGTTCGGTGAAACTTGAAATGAGTTATCGTTGCCAGCTGAGTGAGGTGAAATTGAATTATGATATTACGGTAAGAAAACAACAAAAACACTCAACTCAGTGTGTTTCTTCCCATAACACGGATTTAAAAAGCATGAGTCATACCACCCGTTATGTACCTTTAATATTATTCAACTGGTGAGAAGAAACATCATTTTAGCAATGGGAGGGCTGGTTTAGAATTGCATTGTAATTACTGACCCTCCCTGAGCCTCCTTACAGCTTACGCAAACCATATTGAAGGTAAATACCCCTTTTGTGGAAGGAAATGACGACGGAAAGCTGACCACCGAGCCCGACAAAGAATACTTTTACTGCATAGATACTTGAGACTTCAGACTTCCAGAAAACATCAACACTATATCGACTGAAGACTATTCTTAAGGTTACTGAGTTAGAAAATTTCACTGTACCTGCTAAAGGTGTTCACAAAAACGGATACTTTAGGATTGTTCCAGGACAGAGTTCACTAACGTGTTTTAATAATACTTGACACAAACACAGGTTTACACGCGCAAATTGAAAATCATCTTGTTAAATCTCAAAAGACGACGATTTATCCTTCAGAATTTATACCTGCAGGGTGAAGCTGATGACGGACATCCACAGGGAGCTAATAAATCAAGAGGTTTTTCATTCCAGCTGCTGCAGGATCTGTCTGGCAATTTATCTATACAAGCCCCCTGACAACTGTGACCATGTTTGACTGTCTGGATGTGGCCTCAGGTTGGTTTTTACCCACTCTGACCTGCTCAGCAGACAATAGGGCAGGTGGAAGAACATGTCAACCTAGACCAACACTGTCATCTAGTGGTGGAAATACTGTGTTATTTCTTCCAGTAAATTGTGTGTGTAATGTGCGCTTGTAAATCTGTGTGACCGCGCTGTGGTTATCAGTGATAAGTAGCTAAGAAATTGACCTTTGCAGGTTTTACAAACTCAGGGTCTGCGTTACCATCATGTTCACGTAGTTGTCTTGGAGCGGAGCCGTTGTTAAGGGTCGTTAACTTGGATATAATTGTCAGGAATCACGTAATCAATCAGATTAACTAACACTTATATTAGGCATTCATTAATTGGTAATTAATTTAACCTCAGTTCTGTTTTGTGTCCTTCAGATCGAATAATATGGAAACTATACTGATCAGCCACAACATTATGACCACTGACAGGTGAAGTCAATAACATTGATCATATTGGTAATATGTGGTGTTCTGATGGAAAACCTTGGATTTTGGCATCTGTGTTGATGAGACCCCAGCAGGTAAAAGCACCCCACCACATGGAAAAAACATCAAACAATCAGGAGCATCTTAAGGAACATGGCCCAACATGTTGATTTGACTCCAAACTTCCTACACCCCATTCTGATCAACATCAACAGGATGCAGTGGAACAAGTTTGACTGACAGAGGCCCCACTGCACAAACCAGAGATGCACTGCCAACGTCCTGGTTCCAGACCCCATACGACACCCTGAGAGGTCCTCTTGTCCATGTCCAAAGGTTCAGAGCATTTTTGAGCACATAAGGGGGACCAACACAATATTAGACAGGTGGTCATAATGTTATGCCTGATTGGTGTATGTATTGCGTTCTTCCTGTGAACTAATTGTTGTTGATCAAATCTAGAAAAAGCATCACGTTGTGCATTAGCTCTACTTCAGCTACAGTCTACAGACCATAATGTTAGAAGCTGGAGCTCTAGTGATTTTATTATCCACATGCTGGCACGTTCAAGATTGCAATGTTAACATGCTGATGTTAACCAGCAGTAATATTTGTTGGTGACACTATTTTAAAGTAGTTTTGTATGCTAGCATTTGCTATCTTGCACAAGGTAAAGTTGGGTGACAGATGGAACAACACTAAGTGCACATCATATGCCACCTAAACAGCTGCAATATATCTTGGCATTGATTCTCCACCTGCCCAGGACTCTAGGACTCTCTGGAGTGATGGAAGAATTCTTCCAAAAGGTATTTGATTATTTGATGTTATGATGATGGTGGTGGATATTACTTTCTTACACACCAGCCCAAAATCTCCCATGTATGTATTCAGTTGGGTTGAGAGCTGGGGATTTTGGAGGCTGTAATATATGATTCATATCATTTTCATTAAACTATTCAGTGACCCTTGGTGCATTGTCATCCTGGAAGAGACCACTTCTATCATGATAGAAATGTTTCATTATAGGATAAAGGCAATCAGTCAGTGCAACTTTGTTCTGATCTGCAGTGACTATTCCCTCTAACGAGACAAGTGGACATAAATCATGGCAGCAAAAAGCTCTTCATCGCAAAACAGAGCCAGTGGACTCCTCATTGTATTGAGTCGAAAAATTCAGGTTTTTCCTTTAATCATCACCCTGAAACCAAAACATTGAAAAAAAAAATAATAGAAAATTGAAAGGTTAAGGAATCACATAAGGAACAGCACTTTATTCTGAGGGGTTAATGAAGGTGCCATGTACCAAATTTTATGATAATCTATCAAACTGATGTTAAGATATTACACAAAAAACAAAGAACGTCAACCTCATGGTCACAAAATCTCCAAATTCAGTAGAATACACGGGACATCATGAATATCCAAACAACATTTGGTCCAATCTGTCCAATTGAAACTGGCTATTCCACAGGATGAATGAAAATTTACACTGATCAATGGAGTGACACTGTCTTTCTCAAAGCTATGTTACAAGCAAGGCTAAAAATATACTTTAACAGTTACAAAGTAAAGGAAAGGAGCATTGGAGCTCTGGTGACCTGTTCTAATTGTTGTAATACATCACATAAAATAACCTACATTTTATCAACGTAGTTGGAATTTCCTTTACTTTAGTTTCCCTCCAGTTGCTCAAGCACATTAACTGAATCATCACCCACTAATCAAAACTGGGAATAATTACTGATTTTGATGCTGATGAATGTTGACAGGCAGGAGGGAAATACCGGAATGTTTAAGGTTTTCCTGCAGTTGATTGCAGATTTATTAAGCCGTTATTTATCAGTGGGCTCAACTTGAACCTCCACCATCATCCACTTCCAGCTCACTGGATTACAACTAATTCAGAAAGCAGCTCCATGGCCTTGGGTGGCATTGTTGTGGCCGTACAATTTATTAGCTAATCAGTGAGACAGTGCCAGATTTGGCTGCTCATGAATATCGGCCTGGAATGAGAACCAGAGCGCAAGCTTTCATTAGAGATTTTTTGACTCTTTTGGTCTCTCTACATCTTCAGAACACACATAGAGTTCAAATGGGAACTCCCAAGCGCTTCCAGCTGGCAACACTTTGGGATAATGATGCTGGATTCCACACAAATGAAGGGTTTAAATAGCACCAGAGAGGCACCTGAACCCCCTTCCTTAATGCACAGACATGCATACATGTATGTATAAAAAAAACACATGCTTCCATGCAATAGTTTTTCTCTGTGGGTTAATCACACATGCGCTACACAGAGAGTGGGAAAGCCAATTTCCCACCGTCATCCTTGACAGTCATTGCTGTCAAATGTAAGCAGCTAACCCCAAAAATAATCCCACATCAAGCAAGCTGAGACCCCCCCCCCCAGATTCCAACAAACATACACTCTGAGGCCAACACACATCCTCCGAGTGTTCAGGAGTACAGATTGGGTTACTGCAGATTCCAAGCTGCGGCCTCAAGGTATCCTCATTTAAAAACTCTCTGCGGTTGAGTCATCAGTGCGAGCTGGGAGGAGACCACCTTCAGTGGGGTGATGTCAAAATGATGGATGGGACAATAATACTGGTAGAAGAGCTATTGATAGTTCTCTTTCCTTAATGTTGACATGTTGATACCGCACACCACAAGCAATGAGTGTGACACACAGAGGCTGCACACACACACATATTTCACAAGGACATGCTGCTATTATACCCATTAATATCTCTTCCCGTTCCCACTTGGGCCTTTGAGGAGGAGCAGCAGCTGAGCCCTGAGTGAGTATGCAGGATGATGTGTGCAATAATGCCAAGATGCCGCCTTGGCTTTAAGATGAGTCGGCAGAGGGAAGGTAAACAGGCTGGGGTTCCCCGGGCGGCTGTTGTTATAATCGTAGGGGGTTTGCTGAGAGGGGCTCAAGCTGTTTATTTTTACATGAAACCTCAGTGTCTTTTTAAGTGTTTCTCTCCTTTTCTTTCTATCTTGACCTCCTTTTCATATTCCTCGCAAAAAAACCCTGCCGTAACCTTCCCCCATCACCACCTCCAGCCTCTGTGGGGATCTTGCCAGCAGCAACTAATTAACAGTTGTGCTCCGTCGTGGCCCTGTGTTTGGCCCACTTCTTCACCACTCACTGTAAAAGGAATATGAATATGCATCCTGCATTTTCAGCACTGAACTGAAGGTGGTGCTATCTTCCAAGCAATGACACTCATCCCAGCTTGACACATGTCAGATTTATAAAGTGCAGCTTTCTGTTTGTGGATTTACTTTCTGTCAGTTGTGTCATAAGTTGAGCTGAATGCAAAAAATTATATCTGCAAGCAATACTTGCAATATGTTATCTCATATATATATATATATAAAAAAAATATTATTATTATGTGTAGAAAAGGGAGTTTAGATGACATATAAGATATAAGTAGTTAAATGGATCTAGTCATTGCTAATAAATCATTTTCTAAAGCTTTGTTGAGTCGATAAATGAATTAATAAGATGTATGTATCAGGACCACAAGCCACTCATTAATAATTCATTAACATTTTCAAATATCCATCTCTTTATTGATTCCTTATTAACATGCATAATTGCAGACAGTCTCCTTTTGCTCATGGTCTATTAGAAAATGAGGAACCCGTAAGTATCGATTTAGCAACCCTAATGTTTCTCCTACCATTGGCTTATAACTGACCTTATTTCAAAATGAATTAGCTGTTATTATATCCATTACATAAAGTCTATAAACCTTTTATCACAGGGTGCTTAACTAGAAAGTTGCACCAATATTCATGGCAAGATTCATCTTTTAAGAGACCCTTGGGCAAAAATTTATCGTGGATCATTCCTTCGCTGCTCCCAAGTTCCCATTAGTGACGCAACCTGTGCTGAAATAATACTTATTATGTCTTATCTCATGGTGTAATCGTCTCCTTAAGCACAACATAATGGAGAATATGCTCCAAAAAGAACAATATTTACAAAAATAATAAATGTACAGTCTGACATAGAGCTCCTCCACAACAGAGGGCTCAATAATTAGCTCTGCTTTTGGCCTTACTTGGAAACAATAGGCGAAACTCCCATTTTGGGGCATAGCTGTATATTATAAAGCCTTACATCACTGTCCACAAAAATTCTGATGTTTCACTTCGTACACTTCAAATGTTGACACCAGATCAAAAGTTGAAGAGAATGGAAATTCAAAGGGACATTTTTGGCTTGTTTTTGGGCTAATCCAGCCAAATTCCTCAGGAGATTTGTGACCCATAATAAAATGTAGGTTCACCTCACTGAACAGGGATCAAAGCAAACAATGTAAACACGCCGGTTCTCCACATCCCAAAAAGTTCAAGCAAGTGGCATCTGTTGGCAAGATGATGGCCTATGTGTTTTGGGACATGTTGCTGAGGAGTATCTAGATGAAATTTTGGGGCCCCTCAGCATCTGGGGCCCCTAGGCAGTTTCCTGCTTTGGCCAGCAGGTAATCCAACCTTGCCAGTTTCACTGAGTACAGTAGCTGTCTTTAAAAAAAAAGACATAAAGTGAATTGTTTAATTTGAAAAAGACACAAAAAAGTCCATCAATAGAAATAGCATGTACTTGTACAATAAAGGTACAAAAATGGCATCTATTTAGGTACAAAACAAATATGTTAGGCAGCAACATTAACTACTGCATTCAGTGTATTCAAACTAAATTGTGTGTGAATGTCAGTTGTTATAAATTAAAAGGTAAATATAATATGATTAGCTGAAAGGTCTGATGAATTGATTAGTAACATTTTTGAAGTCAGGTCCTAAATGGTCCACATTACTGACTGACAACATTGGTATTTTGTTGGAAATTCATATGGTGGCATATGGTCAAGGTTTTGGTCTGTTAATTTCTATATGGATGAGTTAATTATTCCTAATGTACCAGGTGTTTGAGGTTATATGGACAAAATGACAGTCCATCGTGTCTGCTGAGAGTCTGATGATCAATACCTCAAGAAACCACTAGTAGGCCCATCACAACAAATGCAAGCTGTGTATACAGGTATTATTGAAACACCAACAACATACTGTATTACATTCAAGCTCCTAAAGTGTATGAAGTAATCTTTGAAGTGTTTACAACATCATTCCTCATCCCGGTTTAGGAGGATAAAGTCCATTTAGAAATCCAAACAATAAAACAAAAGAGAAATGTTATCTCTTCAATTTACCTGTTTCTTTCAACATATAGTGTGTCGAGTAACCCAGCATTGGAATAACTATTAAGATCCTTTACTTAAGTAAAACTACCAATGCAGCAATGCAAAAACAGTAATAATCAAGCATCAGTGTGTCAGCAGCATGATACTGTTGTAGCTGCTGCAAGTAGAGCTAGTTTGAACTACTTTATAGGCAGTTTCATTAAAAAGGACAACAGATAAATCTGAGAGGTCGTCAGAAGATTAATGTGAGAGGAAAGAAGTCTGTTTTCAGTTTTTGGCCTTTTCCTTTAACTTTTAAGTGTGGCTAAGATATTAGATCAGAATATGTATTAAATTGACACTATGTGGGTAAATCAGTATTTGATAGAGCTGAACTCATAGCCATCTGAAAGGTGACCCCGACTACACACTGCTTTTGTAAGACATCAGAAGACAAATAGGTTGGAAACCATTAGTCTTCAGCAATGTGTTGTATTTCTAAGTGCCTCTCTGGTCATTGGTAAACCCATAAAAACTCGTCTATGTGTATCAAAAATACATATTTAGAAGTTTTTTTGATGAAAATAATCCCTTCCTTCATAAAAATGACTCAGATATAAGTCCTTCTCTACGGAACATCATCCAAAACACTCAAGAAACTTAATTACATCCAGGATTCTGCTGCCTGCCTTTTGCACCCACCTGTGATCACATTACCCCATCCTTCAGAACCTCCACTGGCTCCCCGTCCCCCAGCGAATCCACCAAAATCCTCCTGATCACCTACAAAGCTCTCCCCTACCTGACTGGACTCCTCCACTGGCACACTCCCACCTGCACCCTCCGCTCTGCTGATGCTAGTCTCCTATATACCATCATCTGGACCAAATACCGCACTTTGACAGGTCTTTCTCCGTCTCTGCTCCCTCTGGAACTCAGTCCCCAAAACCATCTGAGGATCTTCTTCAATAAATCCATAAAGACACATCTTTTCAACACTGCCTACAACTCATAATCCCCCCTTTTCTATATGCTCCCTTTGATTTATTTTATTTTTTGTTTCTACCTACTTTGCCAAGCATCTTTTAGTGTCTTGAAAAGTGGCATATAAGTATTATTAAATGGTAAATGGTCTGCACTTATATAGCGCTTTTCTTTACCTTAGTGGTATCCAAAGCGCTTTACAATGTGTTTCCCATTCACACACACATTCACACTCCAATGGCGACAGAGCTGCCATGCAAGGTGCTAATCTACCATTGGGAGCAACTTGGGGTTCAGTGTCTTGTCCAAGGACACTTCAGCATGCAGAGGGGCCAGGTATCGAACCGCCAACCTTGCGATCAGTGGACAACCCGCTCTACCACCTGAGCCACAGCCCACCTAAGCACAACAGCTCACCTACAACTCTGCTCAAACACTGTAAAAGTACGAAATAGCAAGTTGTAATATTGGAATAATTCCGCAATACATGTTCAATTTGGAAGTCAATTCTGAAAATGAATAATGATCCAGACAGCCCCAAACTGCGACTTGAAAGGATTGGTTCCTTATGTTTGTTACATATAAAACCCCGGAAGTCTGACTCGGTGTTTTGGAGACTGTCATCAGAACACTGCAGAGTCATGGTGCAAAAACTCAGTTTACTGCTATTTTTGTTCATGTTGTGTCTTCTAGCATATAAAAACACCATATGGACATGTTAACAAGGTTCAAAAAAACTTGAAAAATCCACTTCACTTAAAATCTTCATGTAAAATGTGCCAAAAGCTGCCAAATAAGACTAGAAACTGGAGGTATAAAGCACCACAAAACTGTTCATGAGAGCAGTACTGGAGTAGATGCACTCCCACTGCCGGTGTGCCAGCACGTTCATCAAAGGAATCTTATTTTATTTCAGCTACGAGCGGTAGATCTTTGTGACTCATCAAACAGCTGTAAGTAATAACATTAATGACGGCTGCATTCCTGTGAGGTGTTTTAGTGCCAGTTCCTCTACTGTGTGTTGGCTCATTGGAAACGCTTACTGGGACAAATAAATGAAACATCATTCATCTTATTGGTAACACCTGTGGTTTCCTTGCTACGGCTGCATTGCTTCTATTACTACTCAGATATAATGTTTTAAATAACGTTGCTTATAGCTTGGTGGTGCCTTATTATGGGGACTTGTAATGTTGTCAGGACAGCAATAGTTTGGGGGCTGGAAGAATTAAGACTCATTAGGGGGGAACTGGATCAGTCTGAGTGAGTGTTACATGGGTTTGGCCACTAGAGGGCGTCCTGTCCCCACTCAACACCAGGTGGGGGGTTTCCCCTCTGAACAAGGTAAGCATCCCTCCTTGCGCCCGACAGCAGGGGTGCCAAAAAATGAAGCGAGGAAAAAGCCGGAGGCTGACATTTTCTCCAGGGTGTCCGCCGCAGGGGACCGAGCGCAGAGAGCCCCGGGGCTTTGAGCAGACAGACCACTGACGCTTGTTGTGCAGACACAATCAGCAGACTGATCCAAGTGCAGCAACTCTAAAAGGACCGAGGAGAGCTCCCCGCTTGAATCCCATCTGACAGCAAGTGAGTGTGTTGCCTGTTGTTGCTCTTGTTTGCTTTCATTCCGTCTTCAGTCCAATCTGTGCCACTTGTAACTGGAGAGATAATCTACCGAGATTAGTTGCTGGATGTTGGAGCGCCTTTTATTCCTGCAGAAACGCGTCACATTTGGCCCTCTGAAGGGGAAAAAAATTGCTTGGACTGTCACCGTGGAAGCTCTGAGTGGATCAGATTTATAGGTGGCAGCAGGACCTTTCAGTTTGTTGTCCTGTTAACGAACTAAACATTTACAGTATTTCGTTCGGCTCCGAGACAGCTTGTTGGACCGAACTTATGAAGGCCTGCTGTGTTTGTTTCAGTTTTCTCTATTTACTGGGCTGCTTTAAACGCAAGCATTTTAATTGGAAACACTGGAAAGCAAAGTAATAAATCTGCAACGTTAGTCCCAATCTAGGAGGAATTTGAGAGGAAGAATAAAAACAAACACCAGAGGAACAGTGGAAAAATAAAATATTTGATGAGGACAATGAATATTTATTGTGGAACTAATTCAGAGCCCTGCTGAGTTATTTTAGGGTTCATGAGAGAATATCATCAGGAAGGAGGAGAGGAAGAGGATTTGGAATGAAGGATTTAAGAGAAGTAACTGAGTGGAGGGGAAGATGAGCAGAAAGAGGAAGTTTGCTGGATAGAAACGCGTAAAACTGAAAAATCTTGGTGTTTATATGCGCACTGCAGGACGACTATGTATCCCTACATCACTCCTCACTTGGTTTAATCAAATTTAATCTATTTTAATGAACCTGGCCCCTCCTTTGTGCTTAAATCCATTAAGTGTCAGTGTCATTTTCATTTTTGGTCTGTCTCTTTATGTTGGTTAATTAGTGCTGGCTGCAGGTGTGCGCACAGGATTGGGGTTAATGCGTATTATTTTTAATTATCCGCGGGTGTGAATGCATGTTTAAACGCCCTTTGTTTGAACTTAATTATTGGAATAAAAGGCACTAAAGCGCAGCTCGGTTACCGGCCGGGCCGAGCCGGAGCCGGGCCGAGCCGGGCTGTTCCACCCCAGAGGATGGTACAGTAAAAAGCCCCGCAGGAGGAATGTTGATCAGCTTACAGCGGAGCCAGGAGGTGCTCGGGATTTGATCGGGCCGCGATGCTCGAATAACGAGCCGCCGGTAGGCAGCCTGCACCTGCAATAACACGCAGGGCAACACGCAAGCTGTCGCCTATAAATTAACAGGAATTATTAAGTGGATTGTGGCCGTCCTCGCGGTTCTGCCGGGCTCCTTTTACACATGTAACATGTGTTATCATTCTGTGCGCACTTACAGAACGAATTGTGGCTGTCTGATATGATTGGCTGGGGAATTTTCAAACCAAAGAAACGCATAAATGTCCTAAACAAAAGTCACAACCTGCATTCTTTGCGCAGAAATTCCAGTGCTAAGCGTCAGCATTACTCATTTCTACTGGCCACATCAATAGCGGTTTTAATTCCGGATTCGCTGAGATCCAGTGACCTCTCCAGTGCGCTTTTACGCACACACTCCTCTGAAAGGCTGCATAAAATTGCAAACACTCATCATGACAAACCACATGCTCTTTAGCCGGCGCAGTAACAGAAGGGGTATGAAGCCATATGAACGCACTTAATGAGTTAATGTGATGCTGTCATGGCCAAGGGCGCAGGGCCACATATTCTCTGCCAGAGCGAACCTCTTTTCACTCAAACAGACTTCCCTAAGACGCAACAACGAACCGATACTATAATCTGTGTAAGTTGATGCTACTTTTATCCATACATATCAATGAAAAACATCAAAACGTGGACATTGTTGGCGCTTTTACGCACGGACGTTCCCTAATAAGTCCAACATGTGTTGCGCTGTTATTGGGATTAATAAGTTATAACATTCTGCATCTGCCTCTTGTTTCTGTGGGCCCCGGAGCCCCGCTAAGCCTCTACTCTGTTTCAACAGGTTCAACGTTGTGTGCTCATTACGACCTCCATATGGCTGCCTGTGAACACAGCGAGCCGTGGAGCATTTAGAGGAGGCAGCACAGTAACAATCAGTCCGTAAAGCGGCGGAGGTATTTGTTGTAAAAGTGAGACCAGTTGTGTTGTTTAAAGGGGGGAGAGAGAAAAAAAAGGCAGAAGTTTGGAAAAAAAAGCAGGAGTTTGGTCAAGAGTTTATTTTTGTTTGCGCATAATTTTTGGCTGCAGAACTAAATTATACGCATCGCCAAATTACAGGTAAAATGAAACGTAAGTTAACTAAACACAGTGGGCTTTTGGAATATTTAGACATCCCCCCTCTCTCTTTCTCTCCCTCTCTCTCTCTCTCTCTCTCTCTCGCTCACTCTCTCTCTCTCCAGCGCGCTCTTGCCGTGTTGCACACATGGTTTGGGAAAATCTGGGTTTGATTTTAATGGGGAGTAGCCTACCTCGGGCTCGCTTTACATATGGATGTACTGGACAGTTTTCAGTTGGTTTGAGTTCCGGGCGCGGATGGGTCCAGTGGTCCTCTCTCTCTCATGATTATGTCGCGTTTCTCTTGTTCCTTTTAATATTTTTAAGGAGGCGAATGCGGGAAAGACGAGACACTTTTGGAGAGGACACTTTCTGACGGAAGAGAACCTCAGCGCTAATTGGTGTGGATCTCTCTCAAGGGACGTCTCTCTTTTTTTAAAACACAAAGTCGGCGACATTGACGACTTGACACCGGGGTAAGTTTATAATTTGCGGGTCACCGTGCCTGTTCATTACGCACCCAGCATGCTCGTGTTTTTTATGCGGAGCGCAGATTTCAATTTTACGCACCACTTCTCTTCTCAGAGGAGAAGTAAGTGACTCACGGCGCTCGCTGTGACGGGCTGTCCATTACCTGCCATTTGTTTTAAATGAAGGCAATGACTGTCATTACCTTATTATAGACTGAGGTCGTGTGACTGTAAGTAGATGTTTGGGCTGCTGAATCACCGGGGCGCGCTGGATCAGAGTGGCGGGCATCACAGACAGGTGTCAGCCTCCTCGGTTTACACCTGGCCATTGGGTCGCCACAACAAAAAAAAGGTACAGAAACAGCCCTTGTGGAGGATTTAACGCGAGGTACAAGAGATGTTCTGTGAGGAGGCAGTGAGTTTGTGCAGCAGCTTCCTCTTTGCGTTTCTAATATTTTCCCTTTTCGGTCTGGCTACCACGTCCATATACTGAAACATTTGTGCGCAAAAAAATTTGGATGGCTTATTTTCGCCTGCTGCTAATGAGCCAAAGTATCCAGAAAAAAGCAACACTCTTCATTATTAAATGTCAGGACTGATCTCACTGAATTTTACGCAGCAACTCTGTGGTTTGCGTTAAACTTGATTTGGCACTGAAGCCCATTGTGGGCAAGGTGTGCCAGGAAACAATAGCTCTGACAGTAATGACGAGCTCGACCCTCCCAGAGCTCCTCTACCCTTCTCCTCTCAAGCAGCTACAAGCCTGGAAGCGAAAGCGAGAGTCCCACACTGATTGCTTATCTTAACTGCTCCAATAGACTTAAAGTATGCCCCTATTGCGCACTGAAACAGTGTCAGCCACTTGACCTACTTCTCATTCTCAACCGCAAATGACTGGAATTAGTCCATGAAGAAGGCCTCTGAATCCTCAACGGCTCACCAAGGTCAGAAAGAATGTGAATATGTCAAGTTTAAAAACCAAAGGAGGGGAGAAGGCAACCAGGGATGAAGTGAAGTGCTGTTCATCTGGAGATTCGCCATCACCTCCCTGTTTTTGCAAATTAATCATCATTATTTAATTGCATCACACCCTGCTTCCATCAGGAGCTGAGTGAGGGAGGTAGAGCCAGGAGCAGCTAAAGGCACATGATGTGGAAGCTAATCCAAAGCAACATAGTGCAGATTTTATTCACTCCTGGAAGGGTGTGTGTGTCTCCGTGTGTGTGTGAGCACTTGTATGTGGTATTTATAAAGCCCAGAGTAAAGGCGGGTGGATGGAGATGGATAAAGCTGCAGTAACATAAGCAGATCGTTTTCTTCTGCCTTGAAAAACAGGATTCCTCAGGAACTCTTGGCTCCGTCCACCTGAGCGAGTAAAGTCAACACTTGCAATATATTTTTCTTCTGTGGCTTGAGCAGTTTTGACGAGGGCAGAGTAATGCTAGATCTCTCTTTTCTGTCAATCCCCGCTTTTTTTTTTCTTTTGCTGTTTTTCCAGCGGGTAACATCATCCCCTTCTTGAGTCGGGCATTTGTCATTTTGAATAGATGACACAAGCCGATTAAAAAATTAGCTCTGCTCAACCGCAAGCCCTACTGGTGAAGCTATCAGTGAACCTCGGAGATCAGAATGATCACCTTTCAGAATACGACTGCTTGGCAAGTAGCTGCAACATCAGACTCTGGTGCCTTATTACACAGCAAATACTAGAGTCAGAGTGTTCTTGAATGACAGATGTTGGATTTGACACTGTGTAGAAACTTCACGTTCTTTCCTTCCTGGATCATTTCCATGCCCGACCTTTATATTTAGACCTTTTTAGATGAATGTGGTGTGACAGAGTGGCCGCATTACACACACACTCATTTGCCGTCTCCACATAAGAGGTGAGAATGAAGTCGAAGTGCTGTGTTTTCTCTTTCAAGAGACAAATTAGGTGTGTGCTGTCTGCTAAAATACCCATCATTCGACACCCAGGTTGTGACTTGGTGTGGGAAGAGGATGCGGGGCAAGGATTCACATGCTTTATCCTGCCACTTCCTGCACCCTGCTATGCTGGGATTTGCTAGCCACACATTTCGTCCAGATGCAGAGTGATATGTGTGTGAGGTCCACATATGTGTGCCCGCTTAATACCTGTCAGTGGGCTTATCTGACTTGGATACACACATGTGCACTAGTGGTAAAGTCTCAGGTGTAACTGTAAAGTGTTTTCTACCCAATTTGTTTGCACAGTTGTTAGCATATTGATTAAGGGCTCAATGCATGTTTGGCCCTTCCAGTGTCGGCTAGCAGCTAGATCAGTCCCGCTCATCTCGCTGACAGCTAGAACAAAAAGCAAAATCAAGCTTCTTCCATAAAGCTGGACAACATGAGTCAAACCAAAGGCAGGCATTTACACTGTGACTTCTGACCTTTAGGCAAAGATCACCCGCCGCGCAGAAAGAGATGTGGAGTGAGGCAGGGAGTTGTCTGATGAGTCACCACCTTTGGTATCCTTTACAACGTGTCTTCATGTGCGAATGAGGACGTAAACTGCAACTACCAGCGAACATGTGTTTGTCCGTCAACAACGTGTGCGTTTAAGTGTAATGTACGCAACCTCGCGAGTATTCCAAGCACTTAATAAAATGATTTGTGGTTTTCTTCCCCCTCTGCGAGTTCAAAGCCGGTCCGTGCTTTTTTGGCTGTGGGGTAGAGGTTGCTCTTGTGCAATGGAAAGAAAAAAGAGACTGTTTTCCTGTTAGGGGGGCTTTTTTTTTTTTCTTGGGAAAACCGCGGCTCTGCCTACCGCAGCCAACCTTCAAAGAGCTTTGAAGGAGCGTTCACCTCTTCTTCTTCTCCTTAAATCCTTCCATCCCTCCAAACGAGCTACTTCCCCTTGTATCCAGGAACACCTCACCTGGCTCTCGAGCTGCGGTCTGGGATGTGCTCAGGTCGATGGGAAACGTTCAATCAGGGAGGCCTCGGTTCACCCACACATCCTGAGAAAAGGCACTCGGCATCTCTTGCACGTCTTTATTATCTCTGTAAGCCTGCAGCTTGACGGCTTTCATCCAACGACAAACTTTTAGAGAGAATCTGAGTCTCTGTCCGCCATCGTAGAACTATGGGTGTCATCCCTTTTCTCAGGCGCATCTTGACAGCACATGTAGGGGAAATATTTTTTGTATTTGAAAACAGATCACAGCTCGACATAGGAGGCTATAAATTTTTGGACTTTGGTCCCTTCGCTCCCAAATTCATCTTCCTGTCAGTTAAAAATCTGAGAGAAAGTGCAACTTTTGCCGCCTCTCATCCAAGTTCCCAGGAATGTTTTTCACTTATAAAAAAGTTTTTTGGGGACTGAAGTCTTGTGGGAGCTTCATGGGCATTTTAAAACCCTGCTTTGATTTGAGAAAATATGCTACTGTCTTCTGGATTGTGTTTTACTCAGGTGCAATTGCAAACCCAGCTACAATACTTTGCAGTGTTATACAAGGTGAAGTTTTGTCATTGATTTATTCATTATGAGTACTTTTATGGAAGAAACTTTGATTTTAAGCTAAAATAGGTGAAAACTGAAGCAAAAATATACAAAGTTCTGTGTGAAAATCACATCTTTACAGTTCAGTCACCTCATAGTTGTCATATTTTTTTGTTTACAGTAGAAGAACTCTGGCTCAGACTCAGCATCATCGCATTTGCACTTTGTCTCCATTTGCGCTGCAGTCAAATATAAAAGTGCAGCATAGCAGAAAGCATAGCAGTTTGGATGTGTGCAGACAGAGGCGTGTAAAAACACCGCTAGTGCAAAAAAACAACAACCTAAAACCACAGGTCATTTTCATTTTAACTCACATGCAGTTTGGCCTGATTCGGTTCTCACATATTAACCCTGTTTAACCCTGAGTCCAGTGAGTCACCGAGGTCTAAAACTTTCTGCCGGCTCACATCCTCTCCCCTCCCTCAGCCTCGAATTTTCTCACCGAAAACACTGACCTCACCAAACAGTCCATTAACAGAAAAATACACCGCAATTTGTCCTATCAGCATTTTCCCCTCACTTTTGCACTGAAAGTGTTCAAGTGCCTAAAAACAGCGAGCGGCAGCTTTCGCACAACTTCCCGTCTGAGCATGTGAGAACCAGCTTGACCTCACATCCCACCTTCTGCGCTGTCTGTCTCCTCTCATCCTGCTCGGTTCTGGATCGGGTTCTGTTGATTTAAAGAACTGCTGTCAGAGCCGGGGCCAGCCGTGTGGGCCGGGCCACAGAAGCTGCTGCATTCCTCTGCTGGGCGTTCAGGCTCTCTCCCTGCAGTGTCTCTTTCTGTCAGATGGAAAGGTAGAGAATATTCAGTTCTACGGTACTCATCGGATCCCCCTGCTTTATTTTAAGCCACACAGTCACTTCTAAGAGGTGTTTTTATTTAACTGTTATCCCAGCAACAGATAGAGAATACCTTGGTTTGAGCTGCTTGTGTTGATATAGCTGATAGTGAACAGTTTCAAAGGCTGGAATTAGAGTAAAGTTAAAAAACCTGAACATGAAACCTTCTAGAGACACACACTGAACCTCTGAGGAGGCATAGACGGGCTTAAAAAAAATTGTCAGTGATCCCCCTGCTAATGACGCCCTCAGCTGTGAGAGTTGACCCCCTCCTGCCCTCGGCCCTCCCTGCTGCTCCTCCTCCTCCTCCTCAGTCCCTAATGAATGCCAGTGAGGAGCTCCAAGTATCCTTCACCCCCACGTCCACCACACACACACACACACACACACAGACAGTAAGGCCTCGTCATCATCGCGGAGACGAGGATCCCCGACATCATCAAGTGGAAAAAAAGAGTCCACCGATACCTGACCCCTGTTACCTCCGGCCTGTCAGTCATGTTGATTCATCTGGACAGGCTTATTTACCTATCAAAAGTCAGTGTGTGTGTAAAAGGATAAGCATGTGATTAGTGCTGAACGTTGGGGCTGATTCATCTGCTCAGCAGAAATAATTGGGTTGATGAATTATCAAGCAAAACTCTCAAATATCTGCAAGTTCCAGTTTCTCAAATACAGAGTTTTGTTTCTTCTCAGTTTATATAATTATGTATAAATAAAGTGGAATTAAACAGAAACGTAACACTGTGTGAGCAAGTTTTGAAGGAACTTAACATTTCAGCTAAGATAAAAAAGATGCAGACTTTTAATATTATGTTTGCACAACTAAATAATATAAACTAATTCATGATTCTGAGTTCAAACAACTTTTTGTGTTTCTACAGCTATCAAGTTTTTTTTGGTTTTACTAGTCATTTCATGTTTTCTCAGCTGGGAATTAAGTTGGTTTAACTTGAAACGTCTTGTTGTTATGACTTAAAAAACTTGCTGATTAAACTTAAAGTGTAAAGCTGATAGGACTATTAAGCTAGCTCAACCCCAACTGTTTTTTTTTTAGCTTGAGGAAGGATATATGTGCAAACGCCTGAAGATTTTAAGGCATCCAGGTTACTAATTGTTTTGAGTTGAACACGCTTGTTCACTTTTACAGTGTATGGGGACAGAAGGTAACAATTAAAGGCACATCTTGTGATTGTCGTTTGTTTCAAACAGTTTTCTCGACTTTTCAGACATGAAAAAAGATGCATGTGAGAATGAATGAATAGAATGAGTAAGAGCTCAATATAATTCATTTGAATACTATCTGAAACAGCATCAAACCATCTGTGTACAAGTGGGTTCCTGACCTTTTAGCTTCCTTATTCTATTCTTTTATATTCATACAATGCGTCTTTCCATAATGATAATAAGATCGGAGGTGGCCCTGTTGTTGGCCTATTAAAAAACCCTCCACGGCTCTGAACAGCCAGTAATAACCCCACCAGGGATTACTGTACAGCAGGCTGCAGGGATAGCAGGGTACCAGTTGGGACCCCAGCTTGCTGTCATCTGAGACAGGCAACCCAGAAGACCTCCATTCACTGGCAGTCGGAGTGCGGCCACCACGCCAGGCCTCCAGAGCAGCGTGAAAGGCTCCCACTTGGGATACGAAGTGGCTCAGCTGTCCCTCTGCTATCCTCACCTCCCCTGGTGCCCTCCTCTACACCCAAGCCAAATAAAGCCTCTCAGCGACTTCTGTTTTCCTAATCTGTGAACTCTGACAGAAGCGCCCACGCTTGAAAGAGAGACAACTCAACATGGGATGATCTCCCGGTGACAGGGAGAAGCTGAAAAAACGTTCCCTGGAATGTCTCCGCTGAAACCACCAGACCACCCTGTTGTCTTCCTGTTCCTCTCTTTCTTTCTCTCTCTCCATCTTCCTGCCTCTCTGTGTCGCTCCCTTTATTCCTCACCCACCTCTTTTTAATCTAATTTCCTTTCCCTATCCCCCTCCATTATCTAACTTCTCTAATTGGCTTGTCACTGGTTGATTAAAACCACTGAATCCGTTCCAACTACAAAATGGCTTGAGTTGTGGCGAAGCACAACTTCCTATGCAGGGGGCGTCCGCTCTGAAAGCCTAATATTTTTTTTATTCTTTCTCATGCTGTGCCCGTATTACTAATGAGCAAATTATTTAACAGTGCAGCAGCTTAGCCACCGGGACTCGTAGCATGTTAGCCTCAATACATTTTCCTCGCCATTAATCCACAGAGGAATGTTGTGGTGACAAATTGGCCGAGCAGTTTGTATTTGTCACTGCAGTCCAAGCAGCCATTCACTTGGAAACTGGCTTCGCTGCAGCTTACCAGAAGGTGGTGGGCTTGTGTGTTGGGCCAGATCCAACTTTAAAGTCAAAGTCTGTGATCGAAATGTAAACAGAAGGGTAGCCAGTATGAGGAATGCAGTTGGAAACCGATATTATATCTAGACTGATCGACACATCTTTGTATACATTAATTCTAAGCTTATTAGAAGAATTGTGTGACATTTGTGGAAGATGTTTATTTGCTTCTGATTGCACTCGGGTCAGTATTGTAAAAATTTTACGACCATCGGTACGCCTAATTTAGAAACTGGAAACTAGCGCCAACTAGTATACATTTTTTAGAGCCAATACCGATAACTAAATATTAGTCATCAAAGAGACCAATAACTGATATTTGGAACCAATTTCCGTTTACAGTAAAAATTAAAACTTACTGCCAAAATTTTGAACCACACAAACTTTGTTGGAGTGCATTTATTTTTAGTTTTACATGTGTTTGATTAATAGAGAACTTTTTAACATTTCCGTCTTTGGTGCTGATTGGCTATAAGTCATGACATGTAACAAGTCAGATAGTGCTGTCTGTTTCAGTTCATTTATTTGATTGCAAATGGGTTTTGCAGCAGTAAAAAAAAGTTTGCATTACCAATGCTAATGTCTTTTTTCTTAACATTTCATGTCTGGTACAAATTAAACAAAAAACAGCACAACATTTTGCAACAACTGCACAGAAACAGGCGAGCTGGTTACCTGTTAGCAGTTTTTGTGCTTAGCTACTGGTCGATGAGGATAGCTTTTCATTTGCTTTACAAACGGTGGTATTGATCTTCTTTATAGACTGCATTTAAAAAGTAAACTGAAAATGCGACAACCTGCATTTTTTCTAATGGCCACAAGAGGACGTCTCCCAAAAGAAGGCAGATTGTAGAGAAGTCTATGAGACAATGACTCAAACTCTCGCTTGATCTGTTCCTACAGTAAACATTTTTTTTGTTTACTGTAGGAACAGATCAAGCGAGAGTTTGTTTATGGTCTCAAATGATAGTTTCAAGTCTCCTTCAATGCAGCTCGGTGTTCATTTAGTAAATTATGGTCTGATGTGGAGTAAAGTAGATAAAAAGCAGGGTAAGCTTTAGGGTGTTGGGTTTCTCTCTACAGTATAGTATTGTAAGGTGCTGACCTTGTTATAGCTGTGTTTCCACAATGTTTTTGACATCTTGAATTAGAAAAAGTTCATGGAAATGGCAAAAAAATTTGGGGAAAAAAGTTTCTCTGCTTGTTTGAGGTGGTTTTTGACTATTTTGAAAAACGTCCTGCCATAGTGAGCACTTAACTAACATGACTGATCAGCTGCTTTCCACTGTTTTTGTTGTCTTTGCCTCCAGAGAACACGACTAAAACCAGCTGACATTAAAAAAAGATCATTACAAGACTTCTCTCCATTTTTCTGTGATAGATACACAAAGTGTTGTTTGTTTCTTCTTGTTCTTCAAGGTTTTTCAGCGTCCAACAAACGCTGGTTTTCTTACTGGCTTCTTCTACTCTACGCTGCACTGCCGGGTTTACTCAAAGCAGCGAATGGACCAAAGCCCATATTTCATTTTCTTCTTTTTTTCATTTTTTTGCGACAAGCCAAAGGGACACTTTAAATTTGATTGACAATAGCTTGGAAACATGGCTTATGTTGTGAATCGGCGCTGTAAAAATAAAATTGAATTGTAAAGAATCGTGATTGATAAATCAGTACCATATGGGTGTAAACGGTGTCCTCGAGCTCTCAGTCAGATTCACCGCTCAGTTGTCACATTTGTTTCAAAACACTAAGATGACAACAGCCAAAATGCCAAACATGAGGATTCTAAACAGTAGTCCAGAAACCAGTGGGTGACAGTAGGGTGGCTACATCCATCTCTTATGTAAAGTCTATGACCGTTTCATTTAGCTCAAAGTCTATTTCCCAAAATGTCAAAGTATTTCTTCAATGTTCTCTGAAACAACAAAAAAATTGTTTAGGCTACATCCACCATGTAAACTAATTGGATTTCTTAAAAGCTCTAACCTCACCTGGACAGTTTCCTGAAACTAACCCAACATTTCGGCGTGGTTTCCATTGTCTTTTGCAGAAAGACAGAGACATTACCCTGCAGCTGTTGCTACTTCAACCACATTTAATGAAAGACAATTTCTTCCCCCCGCTGAGGGGAACTTGTGGCTTGTTAAACCCACTGTCAGTGCTGAAAGCGGAGAAATCTTTTTGCTGAAACAGATTTTTAGCATTTTAAAGGTCAGTCGACTACACCTCCGTGCTGACATCCTGGCAGAGCGAACAGACAGTGAAAGATTTTGTGGAACTGGCTCGCATTTTGCAGATTTTTATAGTGATATGGAATAAGCTATAATGCAGACCAGATTTCTTGCCACGGCGTAGTGTTGTTGGATCATCTCGGAGAACTGTTAACACTTTGCCTCAAGGCTAGCATCCATTTCAGAGAGCGGATTGAGTGGAATTAAACAGCCATGTCACTGTTCTCTCTCTGTTTAACCTACACGCTCATCTGCCAGACGCGCCTGACAGCACCAGACCCTGGAAGAGTCTCCCAGCAGGCCCGGCAGCACATGGACCGCTCCATATTTAGTCATCCAAAAGTCCAGACACACACCAATGCAGTCCTCCACCTTAATCTGTCTCCCCTCTGCTTCTCCCTCCATTGCTCCCTCTCTCATTTTTTACATCCTTCCCTCCCTCTCTCCCTCCATCTCTGTCACTTTCCCTCTCTCTCCTACCGCTCCCATTCATCTCTGTCCTCGCTTGCCCTCCCTCGAGTAATTTCTGCTTTATCACTGTCGTGCCCCTCGCTGTTTCTCTCCCCCTCATGCGTCCCTCTTTTCAATCTTACCAACCAAACTCTTTTTTCCTGTTTGTCCTCCTTTTCTAGTCTCTCGTGTCTGTCATTTCTTTTCCCGACTTTTTGAAAAAATAAACTTTTTCAAACTTCCCCTTACTCCCTCAACAACATGTCCATCAAATCTGAGTAATTCCCCCTTTCTTCCTTCACCTGTCATAATTTCTACCCCTTGTTCCAGCTCCTCTCTCACCCCTCCTCCCCCTCCCCCTCTCAGAGCCTCCCCACAGTCTCTTTTCTCGGATGAACATGCTGCTGATGGAAGCTGGGCCCGGATGCTAATGAGTTGCTAATTCTATCAGCCGTCTCTCTCCATGCCCTCCCCAGCGGGTGTCAGGACCGCCAGCTTTACCGTGGCCAGCCTTTTGATGGAGTGGCTTCGGCTGATGAACTCCCGCCTGCGTGCCCACTTTAACCTCCTCGTCCTCAGATACATGTCATTGATCAATGTCCCGATCTGTCCTGATGAGGCCTCTCACTCCAGCCAGTTATAAGCAGACTTATTCCCTGCAATCCATTGTGGATGTTATAACAGCAGTTTTTTGTGTGTAATGTTTTCACGCTCAGGTTTTTAAATCCTCCAGAACATTGCATCGGCTTTACAAGTGGCTACTTTAGGGTTCTGTATAGTTCAAAACGATGCAGAAAAGGAAGCTTAACATGCATTTTTAGCAATTATGTGTAGTTAGTTAACAATTTCCAGGACTGACATAGGAAGCAGTGGTTCCTGCTCTGAATAATTCCCTCACACTTTCCTCCTTTAACATCCAGTCTGCGCTTGAGAAAAGGCCAAATGGCCAGGTTTAAGCACTTGAGCACAGAAGAGTGGTCCTATTTACCAGGCCACTTGGCTCCTTTTTTTTCTCGAGGGGTGCGAGCTTTGGACCCCTCACACAAGAAAAGAAGAAAACTTTTGTTTTTTCGACTCGCCTTAAATCCGTCTGTCTGCCTTCCCCACTTGACTGAAGTGGATACAGAGGCAGCCTTTTGTTCTACCAAGATGAAGAGGGATGCTGTAGTATAAGAGGCAGTGTGAGGGGCAGGAGGAGGTGGGTGTGATTCATTGTAATTTAATAAATACCTCGCAAAGAGGGCTTGGGGTGCCTTCTCAACCCCTCAGCTGTCTGTTTTGAAATGGGGCTCTTCTAGATTTGACACCCAGGGAAGTAAAAAAAAAAGGGATTAAGGGGAAGGAAAAGCCTCCAGCCATATACATCTCTTTCTCTGTCTCTTTCTTTGCTCCGAGGCTTTTTCTGTCTATGCCCCTCAATCTTTCTCTCTTTGAGACTGAGAGGCCTCTTGTCTGGCTGTGAGCATATGAATGATGCCATCCAGGTACCTATCTTGACCCGGAGATTTAGAAAAGACTTGAATGGAGTCTCATAGCCTCGGTTCTTCTAATGTGGAGTATAATCCTCAAATAGCTATCACTTTTGGGGAATTTTCTGGTTCAGTGGATGAACATAATGCCGCCTTCTCCAGGGTCAGCACTGTGTGACAATAGCATTGAAACGGTTGATTTCCTGTAAAATTCCTTCAATAATCAGTAAGTGCAGAGAACTACAGCCATGTCCTCGTATATAAAGTGGTTTCCTTCTTTCAGGATCAGCTCTTCCAGCAGCGGTTTGACCGGGGTCACACGCGGTCCACTGCTTTGCAGCAGCACCAGGGATTATGGGGTGACTTCTGCCATGCTGCTCAAGCATGACTAGAAGGCTTGGCCAGTTTTGACCTGAATAGAAGTACTGAATGAGAAGCCAGCATTAAAATTCAGGATGCAGTTACTTGCAGTCACTAATGTCTCTCTTTAAATGGTCACATCCTTTCTCCTGGGCCCCTCATCTAACTGTCTGATCCTGTGACAGGCTTTTAGTCAATGAACACATTCACTCGTAATTGTACAGTACAAAAGATCCTACTTAATTTCCTTTATAAGGGCAAATTTAATTTGGTTTTGAAGATACACAACCTTGTTTTCATGCAAAAGATCAGTGTCACTTTCCATTTAATGTCCTATTATGGTAAAAATATGTCTATGACACTGACCTTTCTGTTTATTTCTCTCTCTTACAGGAAAGACTCTCGTCAGCCTGAAGTGAAGGGTCACTGAGCTCAGACATTCTCCTTCCACTGACTCACAACTATACACACATCGGGGACAGTCACACATACAGACACTTTTTTGCAACACATACACACTCAGTTCACAAACACAGACTCTTGGGTTCACACACAAAGCCTCATCCTTGCATAAGCGCAGACACATATTCAAACACAGGCCCTTTGAGCAGGATGAGGGAACCTTGGAGGTGCCTGCTGGGCCTGTGCCTCCTGGCAGTCTCGGCCTCCACCCACAGCGCCACCAACCCCTTTGCAGGACAGCAAACTCCTCCAGACCCTTGCTATGACGACGCAGGCGCAGCCCGTCGCTGTATCCCCGAGTTCATCAATGCTGCCTTCGGCAAAGAGGTGGTGGTGTCCAGTGTCTGTGGCCGGCCTCCATCTCGCTCCTGCAGCGTGGTGGAGCGGAGTGATGAGCGGCCTTCTGTACGCACATGTCAAATATGCGATGCAGCCGACCCTCGCCGTGCCCACCCTGCTTCCTACCTCACTGACCTCAACTCAGCTCACAACCTCACCTGCTGGCAGTCGGAGAACCTGAACACCTCTCCGCACAACGTGACTCTCACCCTTTCACTGGGTAAAAAGTTTGAGATCACCTACGTCAGCCTGCAGTTCTGCTCACCACGACCTGAGTCCCTGGCCATATACAAGAGCATGGACTACGGCAAAACCTGGATGCCCTACCAGTTCTACTCCTCACAGTGCCGTCGTATGTACAACCGGCCCAACAAAGCAACCATTACCAAGCAGAACGAGCAGGAGGCTCTTTGCACAGATGGCCACACTGACCTCTACCCGCTTTCTGGAGGACTCATTGCTTTCAGCACTCTGGACGGACGGCCCTCTGGTAAGGACTTCGACAACAGTCCAGTCCTGCAGGACTGGGTCACCGTCACCGACATCCGTGTGGTCTTCAGCAGACCCCAGCTGCCCCGGGAGCTGAGCCTGGGGGCTGGAAGCAACAGCGGAGGGAGGGACGACGACCCCATGGCAGTGACATCCACACTGCCAACTTATTTCTATGCAGTGGGAGACTTCCAGGTGGGTGGGAGGTGTAAATGCAACGGACATGCTTCACGCTGTCTGAAAGACAAGGAAGGCAAACTGGTGTGTGACTGCAAACACAACACAGAAGGACCTGAATGTGACCGCTGCAAGCCCTTCCACTATGACCGGCCGTGGCAGCGGGCCAATGCTCGTGAGGCCAATGAGTGTCTACGTAAGTCTTTCCCTCTATCTGTCATTTTTATGTGCCTTAAAACATGCGTTAGTTTGTCTTCTGTATAAAAATACACACAGACATTCTAAGAACTTAGATTTAGGAGAACACTTTGTGTGAGGGGTGAACTAATACAACTGCTCTCTGATTTTGTTTCTAACTTATCACAGCAGTGTGCTTTCAAAGCAGTCAGTACTGCACAAATATATTAGAAAAGAACAGTTTATTTATGGAGATAAAAATAGAATTCCACATCTTTTCCCCCCAAAATTAGCACCTACCATAAACTATGCAAAAGTAATGCAAAAAACACTGGCTTTTTTTGATTCTTTTTCAATAAATCGCAGAATTCTTAATGAGGAAATGGAATAAGGAAAGAAAATTGCACCTTGTTGCACAAAAAAAATCAGTGCAGCTGTCATATATCACATAAAAATATCCCATTCTAAGCTTTGTGCCTTAGCTGAGTGGATGAAAAAGAGAAAATGTTTGAAATTACAGGCTGTTTATTTATTTGTTAGACCTTTTCATAGCTTGACCTTTTCGCCACCCATTTGCAGGATATGTAAAGTCAGGCCAGCTAACTGAATTTATGCACATGCACACTGAGAAAGAGGGATTTAACCGGGAAGACCTGTGTTTGACTGTCATAAGTGTAATTAACAGTGTTGCCAGAATATACCGGATGGGTTTGTGTTTATACAGGTGAAGAGTTGTGGTAGCATGCAGTGATTTAGCTGGCAACTTTGGCAACGCCTCTCAAAACACAAGCAGCATATGTTCCTTTCATTTCTCATCAGCCTCTTGCATTTACCGTTCCTCCGCAGGGACACGGTGCTACTGCTCTCTGCAAAAATCATGTTTTCTGGACTTGTCTAAGAAAAAAATACTCCTTTTGCACAAGCAAGTCTAAACAGTGGATGACAACAGCTCGACTCATTGGCACGCCGCTCCAGCGAAGTCATCCAAGAATGTTATTTGGCAGTGTTTGCCTTTACCTCAAGACATGCTCGGTAAAAAGTCGTCCAGACGTGCTCTGAAAGCTCGCCAAGAAAAATTATAGCAATTTCTGTGGCAATTTTAGTTAATGTAAACGGATTACTTTTATATTGGATTAAGCTTTCCGACGATAACAGGTTTTGGATGTGATATTTAGTGCATATATCAATTTTATGGCTGTGCAAGGGTTTAAGATGCATGCTTAGTAATGTGTGTTTAGCAGGATTCATTGTCTAATATGTGGATGTTTCTTTGGTGGTACGTTTTACAGCATTACTCTGTTAGTATAAATAGACATAGGTGGAACTTAATTCAGGTCAATTTTGCTTGTCATAAAAATTTGTTAGCGTAGGAAAATAAAACCATATTAGAAACCGCTGTCCCCATTTTAACCTTTCCCCATAATGAAATAAAATTACAGCCAGGAAGAAAAAAGCAGGAGTAGAACATTGAAAAACAGTGTATATTTTTCTAACATGTTGTAATTGCCCAGTGAGCTGGCCTGAGATCATATTTAGCATCGAACAGTGCCAGATCTGTTTAAAGGGGACAGCGAGCGACAGAGCCAGAGGGGCAAGGCCATTTTAACATCAGACCAGCCAACAAATCCATTCTTCCCTCGCTCTGAAACCTCCCATGCCAGCTCTACCTTACTTTGGCTTCTCATGTGTCCTTGACACCCTCACTTACTCAGCTCACAGATGCAGGCAAACACACACACACATACACCTAACCCCTTCTATAACAATATCCTGTCAATCCCTCAGTGTTTTCCCCCTCATACTTTTGCACACGCCCTCTTTCAAATGTCTTGTAGCTGTTTCTGAAGTGTTACACCCGCTTCCCGTAGATCTCTTCTCTGTGGGATTGATATGTCACTTCTATCCAGCATTTTTGGACTAAACAGCCTGGCTGCTCTGGCCAACTGTGATGACCTAATCCCAGTGTTGATACAGGGCAGTTAAAGCCCTTTGCTAGTTGCACGCTATACCTGATCACACATCCGGACATGCCAAAAAAGTTGGTCCCAGTTGTCCCTAATTTCATGTTCCAAAAGCCTCTTTACAGCTTATTCCGGTAGAAACTGCTTCCAAAATATCCTTAAAGTAGCAGGAGAACCTTTAAAAAAGCCTCTCTAGTGTGCGTTAAAGCTCATTTTTTAAAATACACCCGCCGCTTGTTGATTTCTCAGTTTGTTTTTCTTTCTGACGCGGCGCACAAGTGGGGGCTGCAGCGTGCTAACCCCAAGGCATGCCACTGTGTAGGTATTTAGACTGGGAAAGTGTGTAAGAGTGGCAAGTTCCAGAGCCGAGGGGGTCCCTTAGGTGTCACGAGAGCCTTCACGAGGTCCTGGGGGTGTTTGGGTTGGAGGGGAGAGTCTGAGAGGTCACGATCCTTTGTGCAGTGGTGACAGAGTTAAGTTGACTGGGAGATGGTTTGCGGGTAATGAGGAATTCGGAGTTGGCCACATCAATAGCCGCTTCACACCACGCCGCTGAGTCCGTCAGTCACTGAGAAAAATGATGTGCGTTGTAGCTGATCTCACCACTTTGAGTATTTTTGTTAAGCTGGTTTCAAGGATTTTGCTCTCAGCAGTCTTCACTTAAATCTCCACCCTGCAAAACACGAACATTGTCTCGAACAGGCCCGTTTGATTGTTCTTGGGTTTTTCGCTAAATGTTTGACATGCCCTGCACCAAGATTACTGTCTGTGCTCTTGGCAAGCTCACGCACTCTTCCAGACACAAGCCATGCACACACACGCCCATCTGCCGCCTCCTCCTCTATGAATCCTGCCTCGAGACACTGGTTTACAAATCCCCGCTGTAGTATTCAGAGAGGGCAGCCTCGTAAAGGAGCGTGTCTGTTTGTATTGAGGGAGACATGATGGAAAAAGCTGTGATTTATCTGCCCAGAGTTTGAGCCACAGGACAGAATGAGGAAACAGATGGATAAGAGCTATTTGGTTACTGGTTGTGATGGAGTATTGGCTTTTCTGTTGGCATGGCCGATGTCGTAATGTAAATACTTTGTGTTGACTTAAAAATGTGAGACACTAGATCATGCCATAATAGAGTCTGCCAAAGTCACTGTATAAGATGAAGAGGCCTCTTGTGGAGTCAACGACAAGGTGACATCCTGAGTAGATGATAATTTATGGCGTTGTAGTAGCGCTCCGCTACTTGGCCGGGTCTGCAGCCATCTTGGCCCTGTTTGGCTGAGGCACCAAGCTGTTCTATTCTCCAGCCCTTCCTCTCTCTCATTTGTACTCAACCTGCAGGAAGTCCAGAGTACTGTTCTGGGGCACTACGAGCCCCAGGGCCAGACACCATCCATCCCTAATGGAGCAGCCCAAGCCAGGTCTGCTCCCACTGTTGCTCCAGGCACACTGGTATGCATTCATAGCGTTAAATACCGAGGTCATGTGAAGAGTGTCTGAGCTGCCAGAAACGCAGGTGATCTGCGGTCGGTAGCAGAGCCGGGTGTTCCTATTCCTCCCGCTGCAGCGTTTGGGTGTGGTGTTGAATATTTTGAATGGGAAATTTGACATATTGCGCCCAGTGGGAAATGAGCGATATGGGTACTCTGTTTTCGCACGAGGGGGGAGTTTCCTTTGAAATTAAATCAATCAGTCAAACAACTATTCACAGTAGACTCTCAATATACATGAGACCATGTCAGCACCTGAAGGAAATCCCACAAATTAGTTATTACCTCCGACGAAAGTTATTACCCGTTATATAATCGATGCTATTAGATCATGTCTGCCGCACTAATGAAACAGCGGTCGCATGAAAATGAGAGTTTTACAGCGGCAGGAAGGAAGGAAGGAAGGAAGGATGGAAATGGGAACAGAACAGACAGTTTTTGAAGCCTCATCTCAAACCCGCTCAGACCTTTTGCTTGTTGCTTTTGGTGGGCTCAGCCTCTGGTTTTTTGGAAACTATTAGCTCGAATTAAGGGGACACTGACAGATGGGTTTCTTGTGGAGAGCAGTGTGATCCAGCAGCGGTATTTTTGAATGCATGTGTCAGAGTGGCCAAGAACACATGCTCAGAAACATGGCTCAGATGTAGCTCTCAGATCTGTACAGAGATGGAAACTCTGAAGACCACAGAAGCACAAACTCTCCTGTTTTATATCTCTCTTTTGCTCTCTCTCTCTGTCTTCATTTTCCTCGCTGACAAGGGGCAGATGGTTATTCGATGCTGATTAGAATTTCAAAATAGGCCTCCATCCTTTCACAGCATTTTTTTCCACCCTCCACATCTTCTAGCAAGGGCAAGCAGAGGTCAAACTCACGTTCCAGTCTTACAACAGATTCATCAAGACACTTTTCAGGCCCGGTGATTGAGAAATGACCTCATTCTTAAACGCACATTAAAACCATGGCACAATTTGCGAGGTTGCATGATTTGGATAAGCATTTTTTTTTTAGTTTCTCAAAGGAGCAGGGTTTCATGTGCTTTTGTTCTTGCAACATTGTGGTGTTTGTTCTTAAGGAAAACAAACAAAGCTAACCTCATCAGAGATTGTCTGGGGAGTTCAGTCATGCAGCACTCGGCATCTTTAAGTTGTCCAACATGGTGAGATGAATTTTTGCTATCGGTCCCTAGAGGGCATCGTGATATGATGCTTTAAACTAGATTTTAAAAGCCAGAGTTGCCTTGATATTCCTACATGTATGTGCCATGTATTGCTACTTTCACTAAAGACCCTCCCACCACCGCTGCCTGCCCCCGGAGGCTAACAGGGAACCGACACTTCAATTACTTACAGCGTGACTCTCAAATGAGCTTGAGATGTTTGTGTGTGTGCTGAAGGGGGTTGCTGGGTGAAAGAAAATGATTTTGAAAAAAGAAACCCCCTGTGCTTTCAAATAATTACACAGCCGCAGATTGTTGTTCTAAAATCATGCCTCTGGGGTAGTTAGACACAAGAGCTACAGTATGGAAAATAGAAGGTGAGTTCTGTTTGGTGGTAACAAGACATCAGGATTTGGTCAGTTTGACTGGTTTGAGTTGTAGCTTTGCTCTGTGCTTTTAGTCGCTTTTGCCAGTGGTGCAACTTTGGTCCTTGGCCAACCCACGAGGGATTGATGCATTTCTTTGTCTATGAAGCCACCCATAAAGGCTTTCTGGCAAGAATGGAACATGGTGAAACAAATGTTAAGGACAGCAAAGTGTCAAATAACAGCATTAATGTCAGCTGGGTTAAAACACTGGATCCTCCGCTGCTGCCTGAGGCCAAGTGTGTGTGTGTGTGTGTGTGTGTGTGTGCGTGTGTGTGCGTTTGCATCTCGGTGCGTTTGCGCGAGAGCCACATGCGATCTAGTAGTGCGATGTAGCGTTTCATCCCAGTGCCAAAGCAAACTAGTGGAGCTGCAGTGTGTGCCCACCCTGCTCTCTCGAGCCCACATCGACTCCCTCCCACAGATGGTAGCAATCACCTCCCGAGGTGCCCGTCACCGCCGGCGCTCTCTTCCTCTCTGTCCTTGTGTAACTGACTCTTGTCAAAGATTAACTCTTTTGCCCATGCATTTTTTTTTTTTTGCCCTGCTCCTTCGAAGTCCACATATTTTTTTCTCGTTTTGCTTGAATCAGCCCTTTCCACCCTCCTGTTATTGAATTCTTTGTGTTTTGGTAACAGTTTGCCTCTTTTTATGCTGTTGCAAACCTCTGTGCTCCATTGCTTGAGAAAATATGTGGTTTTTGGCCGCCAGCCGGTACTGCTGGTGGCAGCGAGATTCACTGGCTGCTAAGAGAAAATATGTTTGTCTTGTTTCTCAACTATGACTGCATGACAGTCACTCGGCTCCTTTGAACAGAAGTTTAATCCGTCTGCGGTTGACACAAGCTGTCTATGGATCAGTTGATGTAACTGTGTTTGAAATCATGTTTATATTCTGCAGTAAATTCATGCATATGAATGAGAAGTTGCTTGTTGCCTGCTAGAGGACGTGAAAAGAAAGGTCTGGGGTGCAGCAGGATATTGTCAGATAAAATGAGATGAGAACATAAGACTTTGTTGATGCATTTAGGTGACATTCAGTCAATTTGCATATTCTTAAGGACCCTCACTGCTTTTCAATCTTCATGATTTAACATCAACTTTGCTGCTTCAAAGCACTTTAAAAGCTTCAGCTATTAATGGGGTAAGAGCTGCAGTTCGTTGCCATTTCTACTGTCATTTCTGGCCAAGGTAGTGAGTTTACACAGTATGTTCCATCTGCCACTTTCTATTTCTAAACCAGTCCAGGCATCTCATGCTTTCAGCTGAGTGTACTCAGTAGTTGTGTATGCCAAGACAAAAGTAAAAACTGTTACCTTGTCTTTCAGTGATTCTCCATGATAATATGATTGCACAACATCCTCTGCAGGATATCGCCCGTGAACAAAAGGAGCAAGTGATACAGACAGAGAGGGGAGGCGAAGGCAGGACAGAGATAACAATGTTTAGATGTGGGGAAGTGAAGTGGACCAGTGAGAGGGAACAGAGCTAAGGACTCAACTCTCCACTGACACCAGGCCCCCCCACCTGGCAACCCTCCAGCTTAATCTTGTTAAAATCTTTCCCTGGCTGATGCCATCCAGAAAGAGAAAGGGGAGATGGAGGGAAGTATGGACGAATAAGAGGGAGAGAGAGGGCTGAGGAAGGAAACAAGCAAAAAGAGGGAGAGGCGACCGGTAGGAGTATTTGAGATGGGGTCTTGTGAAAGTAAAAGGAGAGAGAGGGGAGGCTTATGGGAGGGGTGGGAGAGGAATTAAGGGGACTCTAAGTTCAAAAGGGCTCCCAAGAGCCTGCTCTTAAGCCCACGGCGTGAGGCTAACCACAAAAACCAGCAGAGGGAGGGGGGGCTGAGACGTGGTGTCAAAGCTAGAAGTGAAAGATATGTCTGTGTGGAGGAAGAGGAAGGAGCAAGTGGAGCTGGAGAGGCTTCGTTACAAAGAGGTAGAAGCTCCATAATGCACACAGCAGGGCTACGGAGTTGTAGTTTCCTGTTAGTCCTCAGCTCAGAGTTCTTAAATCTTTGTCTCAGCTTGTTGTCCACAGCTCATTAGAGTCGACAGAGCCAGCAGAGCTTACATCTGTTTAAGACTCAACCTCCGTTTCACCTTTTTTCGGTACCTTGAATCACTCGGTCTTATCGTTTTGTGAGGCCTTACTGCCTCCTGAAGCCGTCTCGGGTGGGTGTGGGCGCGTAAACGTGCACGTGTGTGTTTGTCCACACCAAACACTGCCTTGGCTATAATGAGGAGCTAATTAACCGGGTGTTCCCCTCGGTGCCCTGAGCAGGTGGCTGGAGCAGCCAGGTGGAACCCAGCCCAAACACACATACACACACCATACACACTGGCACACACACACCATACACACACATCATGGCAGGAGCCCATATAGCAGAGCCTGTTTGGCCAGGCGTAGCTGAGCGCCCAAGGGGGGCTGCAGCAGGTCTGGACCACGGCCCGGGCCAAGAGGGGAAAGGTGGTGGTGTGAGCCCTCCAATTTTCAAGGACCAATTTTAGCCATGGGATTTGGGTTTTACACAGGCATCCAAAATCAATTGGCTGTGCTCACCAGCTTGGCTTTGTTCGAGCTGAAGGAAAAATGAGGTTAGATTTATCCCTGACATATGGAGAGGAAAAGGGAGGCGGCGCACAAACACACTTGCATTTTATTTGTTGAGCGCAGTCTTTGAGGACCAATTTGTCAAAGCACACCTGACAGATCGGCCTGTGAGCTCGTTCAGAGCACATCGACTTGTTGAGGCACCTGTTATGAAAACTGAAATAAAAAAAAGTGCGGTATATTTCACTTAATCTGCCTGAAAATTTCTCTAAAAAGAGTACACACCGCCTTGGTCTCAAACTGATTAAGTGTGCAAACCGTGCAGATGAAGATATTGGGTCAAAACAAGACATTTGTTCTTGAAAATCGACCAAATTCTGGATTTGGCGCTGTTTAGTTAGATGACAAGGTGGTGAAACAATTCTCTACTCTAATATTTTCCAAAGGCTTCTCCCTCCATCTCCTCTTTTATTTTTGTCTTAGCATCCCTCCTTTTCGCCATGCCTGTAGCTGGTGTTTGTTGTTCGATTTCCACGACAACACGAAGAGCCGGCTTAATGCATCCTTCAATTGGACACTGACCCATGAAGGAGCCGCTTTCACTCGCGAACCTCAGATCCTTTGCTGACTTTCCACCACCCGCAGAACTCTTTTCAAAATGTCTCTTGTTTCTTTCTAACAGATAAGAATTAGCGAGTGTTTTTGCACAGCGCGAGTGAGGCTTTGATGTGTTAATGAATTGAAAAATGGCCTTCAACAGTGTTCAGTTATCCCCGCTGAGCCTAATTTGGGTGCAGTGGTTGTGGGTGTTGGGGGTGGCAGGTTGGTGGGAGGTGGGGGTGTCAGCATGTGTGTGTGCATAAGCACTTCAAAACAAACCCATAAACATTCCAGGATCCTTGGGCAGCTGTAGCTCTGAGCCTAACTTAACTGCAGAAAACACACACACACACACACACACACACACAGGTACCGCAAACACCTACTTGCTTATTTTTCTTAACCTTTGCTCACACATTTTCATTTTTCTCCCTCCTTTCTCTCCTCAGCAGCTATTTTCATTCATGCTTTCCTTTCAGATACCAAACTACTAATCCCGGCAGACACTAATTCGCTCATTCTTTTCTTGCCCCAAAATGTCTGGCTGTTGTTAAAGCCATTCCCGGCTACACATGCTAAATCATTTAAAGGTTAAATTCTGGAGCTTTCTTTACATTCTCCACACTTGAACGTATGCTCTCCAGCGTCGGACTTTGTTGGCCGATCCTGTTGCACGGCAGTAAATCGAGAGGATGCAATGAGAGGGCTGTCGGTGCTTCAGCTGGAGAGAAGAACGTGATCCATGGCTTTCATGTGCTGCTACAAGGTGTTAATGGACACAAGTGCTCACAGCTGTGTGTGCGTTTGAGATGCTTGATCACAATCACAGTCCCCCCCACCTCGATCTCTCCCCCTGCAGCCCCCGGAGCTGGTGTGTTCTTTGTCACATTTCCCTCCGACGAAGTTGGACAGGCAGTTTCACATGCAAGCACAGACACACATATGTGCAGAGAGAGTTACAGCTAGAGAAAAGGCTTGAAAATCAACTTCCAAACTTCCTTCAGTGTCCCACATTTCCGTCTTAACACTGCTACACGGGATCTTCTCTGACATTTTTCTAAGCTCAGGGTTCAGTCCTCGAAAGCAGAGCGAAGAAATCCACCAGTCTCCACACAAACACTGCTGCCTTGATACGAATTTATCCATAAAACAGTATTTCATTAACTGCAGAATTCCATACCAATTGGGCCACATAATAACCAGATGGAATTGGGAAACAGTCTGGGAATGTGCTCCCCCCTTTTTTTTCCAGGGTAGGGAAAACTGGGCCTCTTTCCCAACCAGGTGCCAGCCTTCCCTTTCACCGAGGATGGAGATGCATATTGCTCACTGCCTGCAAAGTACTTATTACTTAACATTTGTGCTCGAGTGAGTCTCCTCCTGCGAAAAAGCCATCAGAGTACCATTACCAGTCGTTTTTAATGATGGCTGTAAGCTGATGTATCAGATCATTGAACTTCACATAAGTGCTGAGCTGACCTGGGCTACTGTAGAGAGAAAACTCAGCTCGGGGTGATGGGGCAATACGTTTATAAAAATGATTTTGTTGCCTCTCCTGCAGCAACTTTTTTTAACTTCTTCCACTCGCTCTCAATTTTGGAACAAAAATGCAAAGTACAACAACAACTTTAAAATGGCTTTTGAACTACTCTAGCTATATATAAGTTCCTAACGTTTCTCATGAAAGTGTCGTAAAACCTGAAGATGATACAGAAATAGATCAGTAGGCCTTTGAAGCTAGTAAAAGTTGAAGATTTTTGTTTAGAAGTAAAACAATATAGTTTTCATGATGAATAATTTCTATACTATTTGTAATCCTGCAAGTCTTACTGTCAAAATCCTGCAAAACCCAACTTACAGCAGTTATCACGACTTTGAACAGTGTATGTTTAGGCTTCTTTTGTGCAACATACATAATAAATGAGAAAAAAATCTGTGCTACTTTGGCAAAAATGAGGGCTTCTGGAACCCAGCGATACCTAATATGTCCGTATTTATTGACATAAGGTGCTTGGGCAAACCAAAAGAGGGTAAGAAGCAGGAACTGTGGAAGCAGGCGTCTTCAAAGAAAGTTTGATTGGTTAAAGTGACGCTACTGGATTAATAATATGTACATTATCTACCTTTATTCTTGTCTTTACTGTAGAATACAAAGACAATAGAGTAGTATTGCTGATAAAGGGGGACTGACTTTCTCTTTTTTTAAATCAGCTTTAAGATTGATATCATGATTGTGTTTGGAGATAAGAATAAAGCTACAGCCAGCAGCATCTTAGCTTAGAAACAGCTTTTTTAGTCCATGCAAAAGTAAAAATGAAAACAAGATGTCGTGATAATACAGGAGCGTTCTGTATCAAATATATGTGCTGTATTTCTTAGGCTGAGTATAACAGCTTCACTTCACTGACAGCACCTGGAGAGGAAACAGTCTGGCAAACAAACAGGATGTAACATGTTAATTATCGAGAGCTGGTAGGTGAATTTTGTCACCTTTGCACTGAGCCAGGAGAGGTGTTTGCACCAGCTTCCACTGTGATTGGCAGTTTGCTGCAGATTCATATTTACCTTTCAGGCCTGAAGGTGGTTTCATGTAATTCTAACCAACGAGACAAAGATTACAAAAAATGTTTGACTATCAGTTTAGTATAGTCATGTAGCAAAACGCAAGATAAAGGCTTTAAATTGCTTGTCAAGTTTGATCAGGGTTGCATGTTCCTCACTCTTTATTTGACATACACTGATCGAAAGACAGAAAAATATCTCAGTTGATGCAGCCAGTTTCAGATGTGCTTCTGTAACTTCCTCCTCACAAGTCACTGTTTTGCACAGGAGGCCACACACAGACATGCACATTAAAGCTCCCCAGTCCCTCAGCCAGTCTGTCTTTACTTATTCCCCATTGTTGTGTCTTGTACTCTTCTAAACATTCACTGTTAGTGAAATCTATTTTCACCAACACACTACCATCTGACTAAAGTTAATTAATATCACCTTCTGTTGTGATCTCCTAATAATCCTCCTTTGCCATAACTGTTGACATATTTGGTCAAACAGCTCTGCTGTTGTTTACCCTCCTCTAATTTATCTGCGGATAACTTTGAACTGGAGTTAAGCTCTGCAGCAGTCGACTTTGAAGCCACGGCCAAGTCTTCAGGTCCCAGGTCTGACTCTGATTTAACCAGCAGAGGCTCTGGATCAAACTCTCTTACACAAACAAGAAGGGCAGCTTTCTCATTAGACTCCTCAAATGCAAACCCCACGTGCAGTGAGTGAACGGAGTTTATCAATAATGTCAGACCTGGTGAATGTGGTCTTGTGCGGAGGAATCAATGGAAAGACTTGTGAGCCAAGAAGACATCAAGGAACCAGTTGGAATTCAAGTGGAACTGAGAGAGACTGCGAGGAGCTATAACCTCACTTCACATGTCCCATATATTCTGCTCGCCTCATTTAGAAGACAGCTAGCTCGAGCCCATTCCTTTATCTGAATCGGCCTTGCTTTTAATAGATCTTAGAAGTCTTTACTCATCAGTGATTCATGAAATTAATGTCCCTCTTTCCAGTGATTAATAACTAATGGGCTGAGAGAAGCTGAATTCATTAATTATGAAATGGAGAAAATGAGCTCGGCAAATATCACTTTTGATTGATGAGTTCTGGAATAGCAGCCAAGCTCACAGCCGCAGTGTAGATTATAAACCACTCACCATTATACTGCCTCGCTGGAAAATCTCTCCCAGCCCTCTTGTGATATACATAGTAGTAAGCATATGTTTTACTGCAACGCACGCCCCATGTGAACATTTCATCTAGGCTAACTTTGATTTGGACTCTTGGATAAGTACTGAGAAGATATTGTAAACTTTTACATTTATCCTGATTACTGATGAAATGACACAAACTGCTCTGCTCTTCCCTCTGCAGCGTGCAACTGCAACCTGCACGCCCGCCGCTGTCGATTCAACATGGAGTTGTATAAGCTGTCGGGGAGGAAAAGCGGAGGAGTCTGCATGAACTGCCGCCACAATACTGCGGGACGCCACTGCCACTACTGCAAGGAGGGTTTTTACAGAGACATGGCCAGACCAATCACACACAGACGGGCCTGCAAAGGTAAGAGTCCAGGAAGAAGATGAGAGCAGCATTTATTATTAGTGTTTCAAGGTGGGATTTATGACACGTTTTGTGCTGTATGTGCACATTGCAGAGCTGTAACACGAGTTTTCTTGTCTGTCTATGGCGGAGATCACTTCTCACACAATACTAGTACAAAAAATTAAAACAAAAAAAGTGTTTTTGTGGGAAAAAAACCCCTGGCCACAAGTATTTAAGAGCAGAGATCAAATGTAGATAGAACATAAAGCAGAGAAATGGTTGAAAAATGTCACCAGGGATGGTAGACAGACAACTGTTTTAAAGGATAGTAGAGAGTCGTGCTTACACCAATCATTAATAAAGTTACAAATATTTATTTATAATCACTTAATTATGAATAAATGTCACAAATTATTACTCACTTTGACTCTTTTTTTGGCTCTATGCAGCGCTAAAAGTTTGCTAAATGTTCAAACAAAAGCTGACAGAGATGTCCTAGCGCTGCTAATACTTGTGTAATCATGTGCTCTCCGAGAAAAGCGTAACAGGAGTAACGTGTTCGGATTGGAAACATATGCAGTCATGGTAACTTTCAATAAAAAAACATATCAGCATGTCTGATTTGCCATACCATAGCAGAGAGAAACGAATTGATACTATGCCCGAAGCTTTTCTGGCCACCCCATCTGAATGTTCCCCCCCACACACACACACCACATCATATTATCATCTGACCACGGCATTTCTCATGGAAAAATGTATTTTATTATTACACATTTGCAGTGAATATTTTTAAGCCTGATATTATGCTGGAAGCACTGCAAAAATAACACATAGTTTCCTGTACTTGTTGCTCGGGAAAATATTCCAATAAATAGCAGAGGGAGGGAGTGTTTTTTACCCTGCTGATTCTGGTGGAGGTAAAGAATCACTTCCAGAACATAAAAAAACAGCGGTACTGAGATCTGCCAGCGCTCACAGCCGTGAAGATCTTTTGGTTGAAATTTCACGGCGAGAATCTCCCACTGGCTCCTGCTCAGTTTTCCTTCTGCGGCCGACCCGAGCTGTAACCCAACACCAGGAGGTTGGAAATGGCATGATATCAGGCCACAGTTGCCCATGTTAGCTGCACTGAGATGTTGAGCCATTCATCATGTAATGGCAAAAACTCCACAGCGACTTGGTCACATACCTTCAAACTGAAGTCATTTGACCTGTTACTGCACCGAAACAATAACATAAAGAGATCTGCTGCAATCCTGACGAGAGATCAGCCCTGAGATGTTGCGTCCTTCTGTGCAAATAGTTCCTTCATCTTCCATTTCCTGTCGTACCTGGAGGTGTCTCACTCACACGCAAGCCCCGTGACACGACAATTTGTTCCTATCAAAGCCTAGCGATCAGGTGATAAACAGTTTATCCTCCTCCTCCTTCACAGAGGCTCCAGATGTGACAGAAATTAAAGTTAACGTCCAGAAAGCCTCTGTTGAGCGTTCCTGCTCCATGATGGATCAGAGCAATTCCACAGCCTTCTAGGAGCTGTCATTTTCCTTCGCATCAACCTTTGCTCTCTTTTTCATGTCTTTCTCCCCAGATGGTCTATAACCACCACCTCCAATTGTTCCACTGACTTCTCTCACGCCACTACAAACCTTTAAAATCTTCCTTTTATTCTCTTACTGAGGCACCCCTGATTTTATTTTTCAGCCCTTGCTCCATTCCATGTTTAATCTACATATGTCCAGGTCATGATAGAGGTCAGATATGGCTGCAGGGGGTGAGTGTCATGTCTGAAACGGAATTACAACAATAAAATACAGGTGTTTTGTAAAGGGGAGACAGGAGTGGGGAGGGCTGGGGGCTGTGCAGACTCTGAGAGGATGAATGGGCCGTGTCTGTTTCTAATCAAACCTGCTCTAGATGGGTGTCTGTACACAGTGTGAGGAGTATATGAAGAAATGTAAACACACCCGGTCTTCCAAGTGTAATACCGATATGTCAGTTCAGTCAGTCTAAAGGCTCCAGCTCTTCGCTTCAAATGCTCAGGCAGCAGCAGCAGCAGTATTGCCATGAGCCAAGGCCCCATATGGTGAAAATCCTATTTTATAGTGTTTTGCAGTCGTTCTAAGCATGGAAGTGTAAAGTAAAGGCTGTTAAGATATGCGCCCCCCCTCCAATATAGCCTTCCAGCTCTATAGGCCAGTGAGTTTTAGTAACCTGCTACGTTCCAGCTGACAAACGAATAGTCATCTAGCTCAAACTTTGTATTATATTGGTGGCAATTTCACCAAAGCAATAGGGAAATCCTTTGTGTTACCACATTGTTCAGCTAATGTGGAAAACGTTACCATTAGCTTTGATTTTATGCCCATAGGTCAAATGTGAAAATTGTAAAGCTGAGTGACAATCAGAGATGTCTGATTTACAGACCAATTTAAAACCAATAAACACGGTCTGCAACCTAAACTTAGCCAGTAATTATAACTGTATACTTCTCTCCTGCTCTCTGTGCTCACATATATTGCATTTTAACCAACCAAATTCCTAATTAACGTGTACTTACCCTCTTATTCTTCTGTTTCTGTTGTCAGACAACTGTTGTTAGATAGTGCCAGTCTTTAGGCTACATCCTAACCAGCAGTAACTAGAGCCATTTCCAAACAATGGCCAGGCTATGCAAAATGCTCACTCAGAGATAGAGTAAAAAAAGACAGAAAGCCCTAGTTTTATATACTCAATCACACCTGTGCTGTCGATAGCAGATGCATAGCGAGTCTTCTTCCCGAAGGACAGCAGCAGCACAGTTTTACTTGAAGTTACAGATACCAAAACATTTTGGAACCAGGGGTCATGCAGTCACCACACAATTAACTGCAATCGCAACATAGCCATGCTGCAGAATATGAGGCCTTTAAAGGTTGTTATGCGAGGTGTACAGCTTGACCACCAAGAAAAAGAAGAAAACAATCAAAAATGAAGCCTTGGGGCAATTCAGTAGTTGAGTGTTTTGGGTCCATAGCATATGGACACATTCACTACAAGCAACGGATGCCTGATTGGTTTCCTGGTTGCAGGATAATGCCCTGCATGTCATTCCCCTACTCTGTCTCCCAGTGTCTTCTGTCGCTTTACTGATCCTATAAAATAAAGACAAAAAACAAAAAATAATTCTTTTAAAAACTGAAGCTGTTCTCCTCATGAAGCAGTGTTGGCCAGTAAACCACATTGCCTGTATGTGTTTAATTATAATTTAATTATAAAGCAGGGTATGAGGATGTTTGTTGTCATACAACATTGTGGACCAAAACAAAATGATATGCACTCTAATTTACTGAGGTAATTTTAGTTATTATTAGTAATAATAATACAGTACTTTGCCTATATCAGCACAAAAATGTTACCCCTGAGGGTGAACACCGCTGTTAGTTCAGGGACTGTGAGCACAAGCAGAGTAAAGTCTCAGAATCGAGATGTTAAACCGAGATAGTGTGGAGCTGCACAGTTTATCAGCCCTCCAACAACACCAGATGCTAATATAATGCTAATATTTCTTTAAAAACATCACCTCAGCCAGTAAAATTTACCGCCTTTATTTATTTTCACAATGAACAAGCCAGAGGAGCATAATTAACTGTTAAAAACCTGTTTCCAGCAAAGGGTACAAATAACACCATCTTCTCCAAATGTGGCGGCTGCCAGTAACTGTGGACAAAGAGCAGTCCTCTCAAGTACTTTAGCCCATATGCACACACAAACACACACACACATGCACTGAGTAACACTAATCACTTAAACTGAACAAACGCCTGTCAAAGGACTACAAATCCCAATGCAGTGCCTGTCACGTCTGCAGTTGCACAGGCTTGAAAAGTCATCAACATCTGAGGACGTTTTTACTGCGTCTTAACTGGCTCGAGCCCTTGCACATAAAACTTCAGAAAAAAACAGCGTGAGGAGGAGAGCTGGGGGTTGTAGATTGACACCACCAACACCAGCACCCCCATCCTGCCCCTCGCAACCCATTCAGATGTGGCCGGTTGTTTACCGAACAAAGTGGACATTGACGGTAAACTTAACAGACTAAGCCTGTTTAGAAGGGAGGTGAGAACATAATTCACATCTTGTTTACACTGACCAGGTTATAGCCTGCGCTGTTCGGTGATCAGTGGGGAAACAATGGCTCGTCAGTGCTCTTGCTTTGCCACAAGTCTCAGCAGGCTTCATAGACAAACACCAGACTCATATGTAACAGATCAGATAACGAGGGTTTATCCCACATTGGCTTTGGATGCATCGTTTCACAGAGGAAATAAACTTCAAATCCGATCATGCTTACTTTGATTAAACTTTTTATTGATCTGAAAACAACAACTAATCTATCCATTAACTGAAAATGTAAAATCTTTGCAAACTACACAACATTCAGACAACCTGCTATAGATTTGTATTTGAGCAAACTCATCAGCTGGGTTTCATCTAAGGACACAAACTCCAGGAATGCCAGAAATTCCCAAATTGGTCATCGGCACCTGGAATCAGTGGCAGCAGCTCAGGTTTTAGCTGATGAATGAGGTTGGGGGGGCATGGTTGGCAAAGAGCAAGACTCAAACAGTCCGGATGCTGACTTCACCACATGCCCTTAAAATTTAACCAAGTGTCATCAAAGCTTCCTGGTTGAGCCTGCGTGACTCAAATGTTGGGGGTTTTGCACAGCATCAGATTTACGTCTCCGTGCGCAGCTTCAAACAGAACGAAGCCACTTTGACACCTGTAGACCGGTTGGCCTCGCTGGAAAAAAAAAAAGGGTAAACGTGTTTCTGAAGATCTGAGCCGCAGTTAATCTCTCCCCACCTTGCCGCCAGACACACGCGATCACTCTTGGGTCAATTTCAGCCATTTAAACCCTGCCGTTCCCCCCTTCTTTGCCCAGTCAACAGGTGGTAGGGTCCTCTCCTTTGTTGTAAGCAGCTAAAAAATGTCAGGCGCAAATAAACACATTGGCAGTTCGGTCAGGTGGTGGGAAGAAACCTGTGGCATGTTAGCAGCTGCCTTTTCGCTGGCAAGCCCTGTAGCAAACTGTTGGGTTACAGGGTTTTTCCCCAAAGTGTAATTTTGCCTTTTCTTGATAAGCTTGGACAATTAAGGCTATCGTGTTACAGTCGAGTCACTTGCAAGTTTGCTTTGGTAATTTAGCATCAGTCTGAGTGTATTTTCCAGAGAGTCACAAGAAAACTAAAGAGAAAAGGCAGAATGTTCACCTTGTATTTCACGGGTTGGAGAATTTTTGGCAGCATAGAAAGAGTTGTTCTGTTCTGGACAGATGATGTCAAAGTAAAAATCAATTAGTCACAGACCAGAAGAATACTCAAGAAGATGTCAAAGTCTCAACTGCTGTGAAATGACTTAAAGAACAAATGTCTGAGTTTTTTTTTCGTAGCTTTACAGCAACCACAGTTTGGTTGGATTCAATATTGTTTATGTCACTGAGCACACCAGTGGTTCTATTTGGCCTACACTGGATCTCCCCCTCTCTTCTATACTCTCACATCTTCTTCTTCACTTCTTACTCTCTGATATGTCATTTCCCCCCCTCCTGTTCTCATCCTCTCTATACCCTCATAAACCTTTGTCGAAGGGCTTCGAACCAGCACTCCAGATCTTGTATTTAACACCTCTTTATATCCAAAAAAGAGCCTCGTGTTGTTTAAAGTGGCCTGAATAAATCACCTAGAACCAGAAAAACTCATAAAAGTGCTGCCAAAGTGAGGTGACCGGAGCAATTTCTTGTTGCTGTTGGCATTTGCTGGGCATCGGCTGAACTTTCGGGAAGTGATGAAGCAGCAGAGCGTGTGTTACCAGCAGGCACCAGACTGCACACAGCATTTAGGAGAGAGGAAATAGGCAGACAGGAGGGAACATCGTTGGGTCTGGGTCACCTGACAGTGATGCACTACATGCATCGCCACATTCTCCTTGGCTGTCTGTCTGTTGTTTCCTTCTACTTTCATACGTAAATAGCTTGCTGAATTACTCTCTTGTTAGCAACAGATACAGAGCATTTCACTGTGCTGCATTCAGGGAATCCCAAGCACAAAAGCAAACAGGAAAAAGGGAGCTGCCTCACTCAAGGAGCCAAACTTTCACATAGAAACGATTACAAAGTTTAACCCAGCACCCTGCAGAGACTCTGCTATATCCAAGAAACTGGTCCGTGTTTTTTGTGTCATTTTCAAGCTTAAAGAACCGTCATCTAATCTATTTTCTCTCATATCACACCCCCTCCTCCTTCACACCTGTCCCCAACCCCCACCCCAGCCTGTGACTGCCACCCTGTGGGAGCAGCAGGCAAGACGTGCAACCAGACCACGGGCCAGTGTCCCTGCAAGGACGGCGTCACCGGCATCACCTGCAACCGCTGCGCCAAAGGCTACCAGCAGAGTCGCTCACCTGTGGCCCCCTGCATCAGTGAGTCACTCCACACAGCTACCGGTTACTACACATGACACTGATGACTTACTCCGTCTTCATTTTGGTGATTTTATCAGCTTTCCTGTGACTCACTACCGCTAAGAACTGACAAGCATTGTGAGGAACATAATATGACAAAGGGCATAATACACAGCAAAAAAGCAGCACAAACCCAAACCATGGAGATTACAGAATATAATTGAAAGCACACTTCCCTGTTGCCTAAAGTCATTCTGGCTGTCTGACAGATACACCCAACCCAACCTCTGCCCTGCATATATACGCTACATGTGTTCTGTGGGTTTGCATGGCCACTGAAAATGCAATGATAATTTCATAGAGAACAGCCCAAAAACATGTGCCAAACGAAAGCCCAGATGTAAAGTCAGGCTAAATTGAAACATGATCTACGTGAACGGAATGAAGAAGTTGAAGTATAGTGTTGGTTTTTGGTGGAAGTCAATGAAGAGCTGGTAGTGAGAGAACTTGGTTGCCGTTATTCCAAGATGTACTGTCTGTGTAGTCTAGTAGCTGCAGTCTGCATGTCGGCTACATCAGGTTTTTAATTTCCTGTGACAACCATGTGTGTGCGTCCATGTGGGTTATGAATTTTGCCAGGCTTGTGTAATGGAGGGCAACTCTCCACCACACTGTGTGCCACATTGCACACGCTCACGAGATAGCCTCAACCAAAGCAAACCGTGCCGTGTGGCCCAGTGCCGTACCCGGCTCTGCCACACTCTGCCACATGGTGCCATGTTGTTTCTGTCACATGCAGCTCCGGAGCAGATGGCAGATGGGCGAGAAGGAGAAGACAACTGTGGTCATGGATGGCAGACCACACTCATTTGAGTGCCACTGAAGCATCCAGTGAGAGCGAGAAGAATAGCGCGCATGTTTAATCATGGATCCATTGCGGATAGTGTTAATGACAACTGTGTGTGCAAGTACGACCTCGTGGCGGGCGTCTCACCTCCTCCTCTCAAGGCTCCTGTATCCCAAGACAGAAGACAAGTCCATTAAGCAGCCAATTAGTATGATGGCAGCAACCCACATCTGAACAAGCCTTTCATCATCTGTCTATCTTCACACGATGTGGCCACGAGGGCACACCGACTCAAAGTGGCTTCTAGCAGCTGCGCCTGCCTTCACAAAGCTCCGTGCCCTTGTTTGTTTTTGTTGGCAGGGTGTCCATAATTTTTAGAGAGACAACTGCTGCTTTTGCCTCAAACCAGCTTTCCAAGAAACCCCCTCTGCCCCTCCTACCTCCCGCCAACGCACTCCCACTCACTTTGGTTCAAACCCTCAACCTCCAAATCCAATCAAAAGCAGATCCTCTGGGTGGATGCTAAGCCGACGTTCCAGTAATTCTGTTTACGGTAAAAGCAGAGGGCCTGTTGTTAGCATTAGCATTTGTATTGGAAAGTTGCATACGATTAAAGGCGAAGTCCTGGAGGAATTCCACGAGGCACTTTTTAGTGTAGCCAGCGGGCACAGCGAGGGAGGGCTGCATCTGTCTCAAGACGATCCAACCAAAATTGCCCTCTTGCCATCTGTCCATCTGTCTATACATGCTTGCATGGAGATTACACAGCAGTGTTAACCCAGCATCTGTTAGGGGAGGACAGGACTAATCTAGTGCAGCCACCTTTCCATTTTAATCAGCGCTACAAAGAATCAACTTCTCTCTCAGATGTGTTGAGTGTGCCGACTTTGAAAGCACCGACTTCTCCAAACCGGATTAGTGGACGAATTTGTTCTGCACTGAGTTTGACTCAAAACTTAAATTTGGTCCTTTGAACCTCCATTATTTCTTCCACTTGTGCCATATCTCAGGATCTTTCAGTGTATTCCTCAAAAAAAATGACATGAAACCACCACATTAGTCCATGGCAATCATGGTTTGTTTGAGCTTGTCTTCCCTGTCACCACCAATGAGCGTCTCTGTCAGTCTGTCAGTATTTATCTACCATGTCTGGCTGCATGTGTTTTCATGTTCATAGTTGATTTACAGCATGTCAAAATCCAGACTCACTCTATGACAACTCGGGTACTTTCTGGTGACCCAATGAGCGAGAACGCTTTCTACTTCTTCTCAATATTACACAATATTTTTGTTGTGGGTGTATTAATACAGTCACAAAAATCTTCCCACACCCACTATTTGGAATCACGTTTAATGAATTTAGACAAGACATTTTCTTTGACCACACATGCTCTCTTAGCAGGACCGCAGCCAAATCACTGCAGGCATGCTTGAAAGGTATGGATTTACATTTAACCAGCGAAATAACTTTGTATTTCTTGTGCGTGTTTCAGAAATCCCTGTGGTCAACCCCACAGCTGTGGTGAGCAGCACAGAGGAACCAGCAGGTTAGTATACACTCTCTGTACCTCGCCCATAAGCACGACTGCTTTACGAGAGGAACAAAAACATATTTTTTAATATTTCTGGACACAAGTTTTAAGGTGTGGAATAAATATTAATGGAGGGCGGGTCTGCTCTTTTGAAGTTGTGCAAAAAGAACGAGCGCACTGGGGACGGCAGAATTTTTCCATTGTCTTAAAAACCTGTGTCCTTGGCACACTTTCCCCAACCGCTAGCCTCAAGTTAGTGGAGTCTCGCTGTGCTCAAAGTATATCTGCAGCTGAAAGCCAAGGCCAGCAGATAGGAAGCAGAGGTGATTAGTTACAGTTTAGCTGGGAGATATAGTGGAGAAGGGAGTTCTGAGGCGTGAAGAGAGTGTTGGCAAATGACTGGGGGGAAATTTGTACAGTCACTCCTTCTAACTTTCCAATTTAGGCTCCGGTCAATTACCTCGTCCTTATTTTTCATTTTGCGGCTGTTTGATTTGAAAGGTGGTGTTGATTTGGAAATAATGATTCATTAGTAAGTTTATAACACATATCATCACTCAATCTGCAGATTGTGCCCCCCACTTTGTGCTTTACAAAGCAAAACAGTTTTACTGTTTTTATATTCTTTCTCTTCTCAAAATTGTATAGAATGTCACTATAAATCTTTCAGTTTTTGACTTGGCTTCAGCTTTTGACTTATGTCTTCTTACGTTTCAAAGGTTAAATACTTCACAGTTTGAGGGTTTGACTTATAGAGTTTCAAGATGTTTTTAATGGCTTAGACTTTGGCTTAAATTGAAGGCCAAACTTGGTCACACGTTCAATGTACACTGCCTACTGTAACTGCAGAGAAATCTCCAATTACATATAATGACAAAAAATGAAAAAGTGGTTTACATTAAGAGGTAGAAATAACCTTATTTGCTTAGAGGTCAGAGCCAAGAGTCAGATCAGAAGATTGATACCACTCTCTACCATGTCTCTATGCTAAATATGGACAGTCACATGTAGAATGTTTTTTTTCTCAGTTTTGTATGTCTGAAAAACGTTGAGATGTAAAATAAAAGCTGTGAGGATATAAGACATTCAGTATTGCAATTCATCTACCCACCCCTCAACTAGATGGCCTCCAAGCTTAACAAGTAAGTCAGTTTCTATGAAGAAAACTGGGGACTAGTCCGAGGAACCAATAGCTGTCTACCTCATCTTTGTATAATCTTGCTCCCTCAATGCCTGCTGCTTGTAAGGTGAGCATTTCAGAAATAGCTGTTGCCTCAGAATCTACCAGGTTTATTTACTTCCTGTTGCCACTTCAGCTAACTCAAAAAAAGTTTCAGCCACAAGCCAAGCTCACCAAATGTTCACCTGTGGGCTGCAAGAGTGAACACGTGTTTTCATGCACTACCAGCATCTGGGAAACTAAATATTCAGTGATTTACTGTTGTTTTTGATGGCTATGTCACTGCTAACTGCTGTGGCTGGCTTTAGCATTAGATTTCATACTGTGGCCACAAGTCAGAGCTCTGTGCACACTGTAACGCTGAGGGACGTTCAGAAACGGAAACCAATAAACAAGGACTGGGTGGGTCCCTGTTTTCACATCACTTTCTGTGATCCAGCGCAACCTAAACTCAGCCATGTCAGCCTTTTACATCTGTTCATTTCTCTTTGCTCACATATTTTTCTGTTCTTGTTGACAGACAACACATTGAATGAAATGATTGAAACGCAACCCATTAAGACTAGATGTTAACAGGTACTTGCAGAGCCATTTCTAAACTGCAGATATCAAATAGAAAGTTAGATGCAAAAGAAAGTGGTGGTCTCACACACTCTGTTATGTTGGTGTCGACTGCTGTTTTGCTACTTGTTGTCAATCACAAATGCAGAGAGAGTCTTCTTTCTGTTGAGCTAACTGAGAAACTAAATATACAATAGATTATTTTTGTTTTTGATGACCAACTAGCTGCTGTCTTAAGGTTCATATTTACTGTACAGGCATTACAGTGGCCCCAGTTTTATTATCCAACTATCAGCAAAAAGTGAATGTAAACCCTTTCAACATAAATGCATTTTGAAAATACTCTTGCAGCTCCTCGTCTGTAACTTCTCTCATTCTTTGTCCTACCTTTCCTCCCATTACTTGGGTCTTTTTGGAAAAAAAAAAAGCACAGTCCAGCCTTTTCTTGTTTACTACTTCCCTGGGAAAATCTTACAGGGTCTAAGAACACAAGAGTCATTGATTGTCAATTCACCTCAGCTTCTACCAAACACACCAGAGCATTTCCCCCCATCTTTCCGCTTCCTAAACTACCATAGAACGAGCTTCACCATCACAGACCTGAGGCCCCAAAATCTTTTTGTGTAAGGGGCGGTGGATGCAATTTGTCCTTGTCATGGCACAGTGAAAGGGGCTCAAGGGAAAGAGGGGTATCGGGAGCCCCGGAGCCAATTGTGCGTGTTTTCACTGGGCTGGTCTTCTGGGTCATTGGGCGATTCACTGAGAGCTTTTCCAGGTGAACAGCCAGCAGTAAGTGACTCTTCATGGGAAAACATACAGTGTCTCCTGGCCAGCGTTTCACCACTGATAACTCCATGTCAGCCACTGTTTACCGCACACACACACACACAAGAACAGACTCACACACACAATGTCAGCCTTCTAATGAAATCCATGCACATCTCATACAAATGCATGCCTGTCACAGTTGCGTGCACACTTACATGATAATGATCTGCACATGAAAACCACACGCTCGCTTATAATGAAAAAGTCCTTTAGCAAGCTATAATATTTAACATAATTTATAGAAAGGCTGTGAATAATGTGCAGCACGTACACACAGGCTGTATGCACAAATCCATCGACACGCACACCTCTGCACACGTCCACGTCTACACTTCCACTCATCGTTTTTATAACGTCACCCGTCTCGGGGTTATTGGAAGCTGCCGTCTGCTCTTTCTTTCTCCTTTTCTTTCCTTTTCTGTCCTCTCTCTGGCTAATAAAATCTCCAGCGCTCTGATATACAGCCAAGCCTCCTGGACATTTTTATGGGCTCCTTGGTCCCCTGTTTCTTCCTCCTCCTCGGTCCTTCCCCAAAAAAAAATGAACAATGCAACACCCTTGCACTCAAACATCCCAGAAAGCGTAATTTCTCTCTCTCACGACTACTTCTTCTTCTTCTTCTTTTTTTCTAATTGGGGTATTTCGTGTCCAGCAATTTTATTTGGTTTGCTTTGGAAAGCAACATGACTGAATGGTTTTCCTTTTGAAGGCAATGAGAGACCTCACCGCAGATACCAGTCCAGTTACCAGCATGTGGTTTTTCAGTTTCATGCCCTGACATTCCTAGTGAGCAGCATGGTCAGCTTTTCATGTCCTGTCACTAAAAAAAAAACGACCTTCATGGTATTCCCTGCAATTTCAGTCAATCATTTTTGTATTTTTTCTTAACGCAGTGTCCTTCTCATAGTTTTGAAATTGAAATAAGTGAATCCACAATTCTATGGTTCATAGAATCCAGTGGCATCCACTGAAGCACAGTAGATCCTTCGTAATGATCAACTGTGTCTCTTTCTTTCTCGTCTTAGCTCCAGCAGTAGTAGTCACCATGAGCACGATGCTTCACATTTTCTGAAAGATTCTTGTCATTGTTGTTGCCCATGAGCACTTTCATCTGTTTCTGAAAGTTCATTTAATTTCGATCATCTTCTTTGTTCCCTTCGGCTCTCAGCAAACGGAAAACGTATTTCACGTTCAGAGAAGTAAAGTCGACATGGCAAAATAAATATTTCAGGATCACAAGAAAACAATCCATAAAACTAATTACATGCATGTGCTCTCAAGTCTTTGAAGCGTTCTGTATCTGCATTAACTTATCTCCAACTTTTGCTGTCGATTGAAAGTGTTGCAAAAGAGTCATTTTTCAACACAAATTATAAATATATTTAGGAATTTTATTTGTCATTTTTCACTCTGGTTGGAGGTGGATCGTAGGATAGGCTCAGGAGGTTCTTGCTTTGAATATAAATTGTGAAAATCAGGGCAAATCTGTTTCCAACACTGCGGCCCACCTCTTTGACCCAAATCTGTGTGTGAAGAAAAGCCAATATGAAAAAGACGCTTGTGGATACAAGACGCCTGAGCGAAACAACGGCTGCTCTTAGAGTCAGTCACGAAGAGATCTGACTTTTTGGTCAATCAGCCAAGAAATCAATTTTAACTGTCACAATCATAAATGTAACACCTCATCACTGGCAACCCCACCTACGAATGGTCAGCAGAGGTCATCTCTCCAATGTGTGGTCTTAGTCGTCATGCTGGCAGCCAAGGCCTATTCACATTCATCCAACCATGACCTGCTTCCACTGCGCTCTGTCTTTTCTCAAGATTCCAGAAAACATGTCAGACTGAACACTTTTTGCTCCTCTGGTATGTTTCACTTGCCTCCCAGCACTGGCTGTTGCAGGGGTTTGATATGCGATTTGTCAGAAGTTGTATTTTAGCACACGAAAAACCAAACCAAGCTCAACATTGTCCTACCTGCTCCAGTTTTCCTTGGAGCTTCTGGCCCTGTCAGTGGACATACATTATATAATCGTGATGGCAACTGGGAGCATAGTCACTACTGAGTTACAAAGCAGCATCAGAATCCTAATTCAAAAAGCAGATACAGCTTCAGTGCATGTGCAGAATGTGAAAACCTCAGCCTGTCTCCATGTGCAGAAACCAGCACATGTGATTTATGGTGATGCTGTTGGGTGTGTTTTTAGTGTTTTCACACTACATAACAGTTTAGTGTCTACATTAAAACTACCAATTTCAAGCATATTAGTTTCAGTAAGATTTTAAATGTTGCTTCTCCTTGCTTTTGCAGATTGTGAGTCCTATTGTAAACCAGTGAAGGGCAACTTAAAGATCAACATGAAGAAATATTGCAAGAAGGATTATGGTAAAAGTGGAATTGATTAGCATGTCATAATTAATAAATGAAAAGTGTTTGGAGTATTTATCTGAGTGTATTTCTGTGTTCTCAGCGGTCCAAGTGAACGTCCTGGACATGGAGACGGTGGGCGACTGGGCCAAGTTCTCGGTTAGCGTGGTGTCGGTGTACAAGAGCCGTGGCGAGCCCCTAAAACGAGGTGACAACATCCTGTGGGTACACATGAAGGACCTCGCCTGCAAATGTCCCAAGATCCAGATGAGCAAGCGGTTCCTGGTGATGGGCGGCAGCGAAGGCGGAACAGGCACGGGGACAGGACCAGGAGTCGGGCCCGGAGGCGGAGCCACCAGTCCAGGGGCAGAGCGCATAGGCTTGGTGGCTGATAAGAACAGCCTGGTGATCCAGTGGAGGGACGTTTGGACGAGACGTCTGAGGAAGTTCCAGCGCAAAGAGAAGAAGGGGAAGTGCAGCAAAGCATGATGGGGAAGCAGCGTCCATCCCTACCTCTCCCTCCATCACACACCTCCATGAACCCTGACTGTTCTCCTCCCCCATGAAACCTTTTCTCCTTGTCCATCGTGGGAACACTGCACATTACAAAGACTGCATGTACCCTACCTGTTTTCAGGACCACGTTTTGTGTATATTGTATAATTATTTTCCATTTTATTTTTTGAGTTTTTGTCCTTGTAATGCCACTTGTCTTTTTGTCCAATTGGTTTGCCTTAAAAAGGGACCATTAAAAAGGGTTTGAATTGTAGACAAAAGCAGGCGCCATTCCCTCACTCGATGACGACAGCGGAAATGTCCACTCGTCCCTCCTCCAAACTACAACCCCTCAGCCTCCAGCGTCCTTCTGTCAAGACTGTCACTTTGTCGTTTCAGTTCTCCCACATCAGACTACCAGTGCTCACACCTTCTCTGAGGATTTTATTCCACAGCGTTTGTCATTCCAGAGACTGAACCGATTTCAGCAACAAGACAAGCTGCACACCCTCAGCTTGGCCACTTCCGGTTTCATTATTGAAACAAACTCCGCTGGACCACCTGACGAACCTTTTCGACATTAGCTGTTCAAATGTTCATTTAAAATGGGCCTACTTGCTCCAGGTCTTTGCAGTAACTTCATTGGACAGTAAGAAAAAAACACTCTTGTCCTGTGAGGAACCAAGGGCTCCCTTTGCGGGGACATTTTCCACAGCAAACCTCCGTCACACCACCTCTGCTGCTGCCCTCAGAACAAACTGCTCATGTAGGCTCTTCTATCTACAAGTATGCGATGCCACTGCTCATAATAGAGTTCGTATTTTCCGCGTGGCCACTTGTTATCTCATCCATCCATATCCCAGCCGTATCCTTATTTCAGATAAATCCTTTTGTTTCATTCTAAGCAGAACAAATCCCATTGGCATGTGTGAGTCACATTCCAGGCCTCCGGGGCTGCGCCTCTTCACCACCAGTCCGTCTCATGAGTGGTGTATAAAGTCATGCATCACCATCATGACTCATTGCCTGTCACTTTTCACGGAAGAAAGATGAAGCGGTGTGGACAAATGGTTGGAATTTCAACAATATCAACATTTCCGAGGAGAATTTTTCGCTTTATGGATAATGTCTTTTGCTGGGTACTGGTCCTTCCAGATGTTGCTGTGTGGCAAATGTCATTTTTTGTGTCTTTTAATGTCTGAACATTTGTGTCTGAAGACTGGCGGACTTTTGTTTGCCAAAATAAGAGATTGAAACAAGAGTTCCTTTTCATGCAGTAAAACGAAAAGAAAAAAAAAGCAAAAAAAAAAAACAAAAAACAAGCCGGATAAACAACATAGCTGTGTTTTTCTCTAGTATATTATGACAAAATGAATGAGGCTGGAAAGTTTTTAGTGCTCACTGATTGTATTATGACATGAGAGGATCATATTTCATTCCTCATGCGCTTTGTTATGTTTGCATGTTTGTGGTTTTTGCTGGTCCATCAAAACCTTACAGTGAGCTGAGAGAGAACTAAACCAATATGAGCATCGAGATCCAAAGGAAAACTTCCCAAGTCATCTTCCACCACTTGCCCACCCCGACGCACAACCCTGTCATCCTTTGCCAAATAAGCATAGTCAGTTTTTAAATTCAATTAAGAGACTATGAAAGTCAGGACCGACGAAAACCACAGAGAGACCCGTCTGGTTGCTCTCAAGCTTTTTATCTGCCTTTTGCTGTTATTTCATTTTGTAAAGGACATTACAATTTATTTAAATAGAGCACAAGATAAACACACAGTTTTTGAGGGGCACATTAGGCTAGAGGAGCGGTGAGTGTGCCTACAGGCATCTCATGCTAGCTCGTGGTTACGCTCCTTTGGCTGCGGCGGTATGTTTGGTTTGTCATTCCTCCAAAAGTGTCTCTCTTCTGCTCTCGTCTCCCTGTCAGCCACCACCCTCCCCAAACCTCGCTTTTTAACCCATTTTGCATGTTGTGTATTTAGTGTCTTAGATAAGCAACAGCACAGAAAGAGGCCTCCAGGCTCCTCTGTGCTGTATAGTACTGCACTGTAGTTCTTATTTTCTCCCGAGAATGTAAGTCGAACTGCGAAGAACGCGCCCGCGCAGGTGTTACTACCTTACCGTGAGCGTTTATGGAGTAATGTTATCAGAATTAAAGAATGTGGATGGCATGATGGTTGATTTTTAACTAGATGATTGTGGCTCTTCATGCTTATGTCTGTCACATAATTTCTTTTTTATTTTCCAGTCCAAAAAAACAACAACTCGTAACCAAAATGAGATCTGGTGTGTGACAAAAAAAAATAAAGCAAAGAAGACAAGCATCGAAGTTTAACATCCCCACTGATGGAATTTCACAAAAATGCAGAACCAAACAGTCGATTATTTGTGTGTTGGCTGTCGGACAGGTGGTGTTACAGTAGCACCGGTCTCCTCACCCTTTGGTATGCGAGTGTGGCATGACACATTAAGATGGATGGTCAAATTACGTGAGGCCTGTCCAGCGATCCGCACACTTGTGGAGGAGCTGCGGCGTCTTTAACTTTCAACCCAAAAGTCTTTCTACTGGCTCTCCATTTTCTCAAGTGCCCACCCTGAATGTTGGAATTAAGATAAGAGGTTAGAATCTGCTGAATTCAGTTTGAGGGGGGTGGAAGTGTAGCTCTCGTGAAAGCTGTTTAGCGAGCCTCATAGGGAGTGCCGTCCTGTTGTTTTACATTAACAAGCCCAGCAGCTTGGCAGTGGAACTGAGGCCATATAACTGCTTTACTTTGTTTCCCCCCCCTTCTTTCACCGCATTTATAGCTTTCACAGGTGTAGGCGTGTGAGTTTGTGTGTTTAATTAACAGGAAACAAGTGATATGCACGTGAACTGAGGGGTGAGAGAAGGGTGGAACAAAGTTTGTCAGTTGTACAGCTGTTTGTGTAGAGGAGTCAGAGCGGTCCATGAGGAATAATCATCACTTTCCTGGTCGAACTCCCACTTTTTTTCCTCACTTTCATCCACACGTTTTGGCTTGTTTAATAAGTCTTGATGCATTTTTCAATGTTGTAAATATGTATTGAACTGCCGCCGCCAGTTATGTTTTGTAAAGCGTCACTCGGCCCGGGACGGACTCACATGTATGGATGTACAAAACCAGATGATTATGGATGTTATATGGATGTAGAAAACCAGGAACATATGCTTTTGTGATCACGACCAGAAGATGTGGTTCAGATATTACACAGAATGTATTCCTTTTTTTTTTTGTTTGTTTTATGTTGTTTCCAGACAACAACTGGCCAATTGTAAATGACTTTGAGGTGAAGCGAGTAAAAAAAAAAAAAAAAGTGACTGATTGGACCCTCTGCTTTTCCCATAGAGGCACAGATGGAAACTGACACAACAGCCCACCATGTTCTGTTACATTAACGTCTTGGGAATAACGGTTCATTCACCATGCAAAAAAAGGCCAGCTACCTTTCTTTGGGAACAAAGGGATTCTTCCCTCAGTCCTGCCCTGCTTTTCACTTCTGTTATATCAAAGTCTTCCTTGTACATTTTCCTCCGAGGCAATGAACCACTGACTTTTTAATCTAAATGGTAAAAAAAATAAATTATTAGTTAATGAACTGTGTGTCGTGTTGATCATCTTTCTCTTTAATAGCTGCCATTAGACCAAGCTGCGGAAATGATACAAAATTGATATGTGTGTGTTTCTCACTGGAAAGTATGCTCACATAGAGTGGGCACAGCTCTGGTATGTTTCCACTCACAGGGGCTGTACGGGGACTCGGAGGGGAGAGTATTGGGTAGATCGGCTCCCCTCCTCTAAGAACACAGCAAGAGCTAAAGCTTTGTAAATAAACAATGAGGCGCACACACACACACTTTAATGTGTACCTCACCTTGGAGGAAACCCAACTCCCAAGTCAGGCCCAAAGCAGGAAACTCCGTACTCTCTCTTTTTTTCTCCCCCCCCCCACCACTTCGCCTCACTCTTACCTACAGTCTCCTCTTTCCTCATCTCCCCACCCTCTAACCAAACAGGCCAGCTTCATCCATTCTCCTGAAGGTAAATTACAGGAAAGCAACCATTTATCATCACTCTCCCCAGGCATCTCCATCAAGGCTCTGAGAATAGAGTTTTGCTCACAAACACACAAGCGCACGCACACACACACACACACACACACACACACACACACACACACTGACATATGTCTCTGCATCAAGCACATCCTTCCTGGACATCCTGGCCTCCCATCAGTTTACCATTTGTGAACAGTTCCCATTACACCCAAACACTTTAAACTGCCTGCAACCAAGTGGACATCGAAAATCCAGATTTATGGTCCTGTGAGATTCTTGGTCCACAGTGCAAAATGTACTGATTTCACGATAAAAGCTGTAAAATTGGAAGATGCTTACATATGCAGTATGTTTTTTGGCCCATTCTTTTCTATTGGCATGCGTTCATATCACATGACCTGTGAAAGAGCAACAAAGTCCACATGGGGAAGTTGGAGGTTATGGTGGTGGCAATAACAGAGATGTTATAAAGTGGAGACATGCCATTTAACAATTAGGAAATTAGGAATAGAAATCTATGGGATAATTGAATTGATTGATACATCCCGCCCCGACCCACCAGAAATACAATCACCTGCTTTGTAACTGCTAAACTAGGAAACATCCAACCAACTGTGCTGTTGCGCTGACTCTAGTCCAGTGTTGTGAATCTTTTTGCAGGTGTAGCAGAGGCATAACTTTTGCTTTTTAAACCTCATTTTGAGGCAAAATCACCAAACTTTATGTAGTTTTTATCAGGTGTAGACCTCTACTTGCTGTTTTTTATGTCTCGGTGACCATTATCATTGCAGTTATGAGTCTCTCCTTATTACTTTAGGTAGGAACCTGGTTTGATTAGCCCAAAATACCTCCCCAGTGGCGATCCCAAATTGGAAGCTGAGTGACGAGACCTGCCTCTAAACATTAATCACAACTTTAACCGAAGAGACTGGAGTCTGAATCCTGTTTGGCATCATTCTTCATTTGTATTATTTTTTACACTTGGCTGCATTTTCAGCCCCTGTTTACTTTAATTTTCAGTCACTGTTTGTGCTACACATCTACTTGGTTAGGTTTAAAGAAAGCTCATAGTTTGGCTGGTTAAGATATACCCATGTGAACAGTAAACACAAACTTCCAGTTGTTTTCTAGGTTGCTAGGGTGACGAGCCCCAACGCACAAATAAATGTAGGCATCTCCCACTTTTACAGTCTTTTAGGTGAAAATGATACTTTTTGCACAGTGGACCAATGTAGCTGTTAAACATTTTGGAGTAAAACTAGGCTGAGATTGAAATATTGATTCAGATTTTCTACTGTCTGGAATATCAGCATCTCTGTTCTACCTTTGCTACTGTTGTTTCAGGATTGGTTGAAGTCAAGTGACAAACAATTCATTTTGCTTGCAGTAGGTTTTCAGACAGAGTTTCTGACCTCAAACCCTGATAAAAGTGTGGAGAGTGTATTCTGAAAGACTTTTAAGCCAGTAGGCAACTTTTACATCCTTTAACAACAGGCCTCTTTTACACTATATGTATTCCAATATGGCAGCTTAATTACTGTTTCAGTTGTCTCTACCAATTGTGAGTTTATCAGTGCCAACAATAAGTTTTGTACATTTTTTTTAATTGCCCTTTTCCTCATTATTACCACCATCATTCCAGAAATGTGGCTGTTTTTCTCCCATCTCTGCCAACAAACATTGTTCTCTTCTTGGTCCACTTTAATAAATGCACTCATAAAGCAGAGCTTTTGTATGAAGAGCTGAGGGGCTCTCTGAGGCTTCAGTTTCAATTACTGCTATTATGAAAAGTTTTGCAAAGTGTTTGTAGAATAAACTGAGAGTTGCTGGGTTTAGGAGAGATGTGCTGCTTAGAGGGAAAGCCCAGCACAGATCAGGCCAAACACTGTCCATTCTTCCCCTGCTGATCAGACCGACACACACACATCCACAGCAACACACACACCCAGCCGTAGACGAGGGGGGCTTACCAATCGTGCTTTCATAAGCTGCCAAAGCGGCTTCATTGGCTTTAAATGGAGCCTCATTACCACTGTGCTTCAAAGCTCAACAACGGCATTTTCCAGCATGGGGTCTCTCTATGTGTGCGTAGGTCTGTTTCCTAAATCTTCCCCTTTCCCTAATATACTTCTTTTACTTTTCACCACATTCACGACTTTCCATTCTAATGATCTCTGTGACTTATTTCCCCTTTTTAAAATTTCTTTCCCCCCCTCCTCTCCATGTCTTTTCCCCTCACAGAGAGTGTATCTGTGAACACTCATGTATGCTTGTCTGTGAGGCAGTAAGTGTGTGTGGGTCACCAAGTACTAACCCCCCTGAAAACCGCAAAAAATGTGGCGAGAAATCTGTGTGGACCAAGATCATAAATATTCAGTGGTGAAGGTCTGATCTCTTTTTCTCTCTCGCTGCAGCATGTCTTTTTTTTCTGAGTGAAACCAGCTGTCGTCTGAAGAGACACCACTCCCTCTGGAACTGACAACATGCGTGACAATGACCACACCTCCACTCGCACATCTGTCATCCTTCAATCTCTTCATCTTTCCATTTTTCCAGTCACTTTAACCAAAAAAGCACATTTCATCCATTCCAAAAGGAAACGTCTTCTTCTCACTTTCAAACCCAGCCGATCTTTTAGCCCACAAACGGGCTAAAATCACATCCATGATACTCGCGGACAATTTTCCAGACACAAACAGACAGTGTCAAGGACTGTAGGGGGCTGCTGTTGCACAAAACTGGGATTCAGTGTTCTCTTTTTTGTCTTTTTTATTGGAGAAACAAACTTTATTGGGCTAGTGAGTGATTGAAAATGAGTGAGGAATAGGGAGTAATTTAAAACCAGTGTGGTCCCTGATAGGCGCATTGTGCAGCACAAGCTTGCTCCTAATCCACCCCTCAGCTTTGTGTTTGATTGGGTACTGTTGAAAATGGGGATGAGTCTGCCTCTTCAAAGCCTGTAACATAAGAGGAATGTGTGTGTGTGCTGCCCGTGTGTTAAGGTGATCACAAAAAGCGGATTGTGTGCAGATGGACAAATAGAAATTACACTGGTAAATTTTGCATAAGCCCTTTGTCACTTATTAAAGCACATTTTGGTAGCATTGCTTCAGGATCTACAAACCTGGCTTTGGGAATGAGTAATTAATATACTTTTTTTCTTCTTCAATGTGGACACAAGCACATTTAATCATGTTTGAAAAGAACAGTCACTGTGCTGCACTGTTTTGCTTGGCTCAGAATGCTTCATCTGATTGTGGTGGGATACTTCAGGATCAGGCCCGGGGCAGGCATTTTGGTTCGGGATAAAGACTGGATACAGAAATCAGAGAGCGTCTTGGCTTTAATTTTGATAAAGTCTGAGAAGATTATTCTCCTCACACTCTGTAAAGGACAGTTTAGCTGGACAAGATAACAGGAGAAGACAGAAATAGTGGATTTGCCTGATCTTACCGTTAGATCCTGGTCAAATGCATGAGTCACTTTTGCAGGACTTAAACTCAATCAATTCGGATTAAGTACAACATTTCATGGGAACAATGTATTCTGAATTAACAGAATTCAGAGAACATTACTCATTCATATTTTAGAAGTGATGAAAGACTGATTGGTGAAAAATGTGCCATTTGAAGAGTATCCATACTGAATTGGCTTAGAGTTGCATCAGTCGTCTCAGCCAAACATTTCATGAAATATGCATAATTCAGTGGTGAACTAGGGGGCAAGCTGCATTTAAAATTAATCTGACTCATTTTTTGGAATACATAAGCAATTCCTTCATAAATGAAAAAGGATAAACATTGTTGCTGAGTCCCCCAGAGCCATGGAGGAATGTTCTTGACAACATTCCCCCCCCCCCCATAAAAAACCCACTGTCGGGTTTTAAAAGCATGTTATCTTTTTAAAGATTGCAAATATTACAGCATTTATTAGAAGCAGAAACTGTAAAAACAGAAGCAAATGTCGTAGTTTCAACTTTCTGTTGGTTCTTTAACCCCTCATCTGCAACATGTCGTTCTATTAGAAAATTAAACCAAATCTAAGCTTAAAATCAGGATATTTAATCAAAACCATGTGATCTGACATGCCTCATTCAAAATGTTGCCAAAACAAAGCTTTGTTAGTAAACAGATTCTGTAAAAAACTAAAAACTCTGTACTGCTTATTGTAACTGTTAAGTCATTAGACATAGCTGTGGCCAAGAATCACATGACATTGCGGTTCACTTTTCGCGGTCTCACTGTATCGCAGATTTTAAAATACGTAGCGTACAGCAGATGAGTAGACGCACGTATGGAAAACACAGCTTTAGCCACTTGCGCTTGAGCTACTCGGCTGCTGATTGATTGGCGGCGATCGAAGCCAGCCAGAACCTGCAGTCCCACAGGGTGAGTGTTTACCGGAAATAACCGTCAGAGAACCGGTCTGTAGGATTACCGTAACATCATCATCAGTTTCCTGGTAGGCAGCCGGACGTCCTCGGTGTCGGTGTGTTTAAAATTAGGCAAAGTTTTTCGGAAGTGGGCGTTTCAAGTGGATCATTGTGTCGCTAATTCCGTTATCAGACATGGCTGTAGAAGCTTCTCTTGATGGATAGGCTTAAGAGTCTAGAAAGGGTTAAAGAGCACAGGAGGTTTATAAGAAAAAATAAGTAAATAAAATAAATATAAGGTCGCTACTTCGCAGATTTCGCCTGTTGTGGGGGGTTCTGGAACCTGACCCCTGTGATAGATGAGGGATTACTGTACATGTTAATTCCAGGTTTTTTCATTTTTGTGAGACCAGTAATTGAAGAAATTTAACTTTCCATTTCTTTTTATTGATTTATGGCATTATAACTGTGTTATACTGTACAGATGACATGTTTGAGTTCTCTGTACTTCTAGCCATGGCTGTGTTGTTTCCATGGAGGTGCAGGAGTTTATATTGCTGTGAAAAATGAGCCCACAGTGAGTAAAAATGCAGCAGGAGCCAAAACAGTCAGAAACTGCTTGTGTTTCAGAAACAAACAAAAACCTGGTTCTGGACAGAATTAAATCCCAGATAGGTTCAACAGTTCTCCCAGTCAAAAAACAGTTTTCCTGCATTTTTGGAGCTTGAAAGTTGTCAACTTTTGTCTCTACAGCATTTCAAGCTCCCAAGTCTTCTGTTTCTCCCTCATAAAGATCGAGATTTAGTAAGAATGCTCCTCTTTCCTCCAGGCTCAGGCCCTCTCTCAGCTCCACACCCGAGGCTGTACTGTAACACACTGCGTTAGGCTGAGTCGATCCACTTCAGGCCCCATCTGTTGGCATTTAGCACCAGCATCCCCGCCTCTGCACTGATCTCCGGTCTACATTAACTGCCCTAATTTGTCTGCCAAAGCCCACTCTGATTGCTACCATGTGATGTTATGTGAAAGGTGAGGGATGCCTACTTATCTGTGAGGACAGACAGAGAGACACAGCCGGGGGAAAGGGTCAAAACAAGAGAGGGCAAGAAGGGTTAGAGGGGTGGGGGGTGGGGGTGGGGATTAAAAAAAAAAGGTCGAGAGAGGAAAGGAAAGTGATCAGAGAATGACATGAAGAATACCACATGACAAGATGGGGAAATGAGCAGCGGTTACGGTCGCCCATAAAATGTGCGAGAAGCTGACCTGTGTGGTTTTGATGGTTTCGGGGGCTTTCCCTCCAGAGATAACTAAGACAGTGATGTGTCTGGACAGATGACGTCTGGCTGCTCAGTCCACCAGGAGGTTTGCTGTCACGCTCCAGTGTCTCCAGACCAACACAACCACCCATGGAAACAGACATCCCCTCCTTTTCTGGAAGTTTTTAAATCTACTTTCTATTCCCAAACTCCATGCCGGTGGGAAATGTGTGAATTTATGTTTGTGACAGTTGGACGAGTGGAGAAAGTGCTGCGAGAAGAGCGAGAGAGAGGGCTGATCCGCTCGTCGTGGCTGGTGAATGAACAAGATTGAATTAGGAAGAACAATAACCTTTGTTCGGGTAAAAGATTTCATATAGTATCATGTGCTTAAGGTTGAGGTAAAGTGTATGTACCGGTTTCAAATGATCATACTTAAAAAAGTCTGTTGCCATAGAGAAGGCACATGGCTTCAGATGGCCCTTGGTGCACGAATTGGAGATGAAACCAACAGCAGATCTGAATTTAGGAATACTGATAAGCAAGTTTTTAATTGTTCTCTGGCAACAGAAAACAAAACATTAAATGTGTTTGGGTAATGGTGCTTTGACTCAAGTTTAAATAACTGCAAAATAAAGCGCATTACTTAAGTTAGTTATGTTACAGTGCCACGAGGAAAATAAAAGTTCATACTTTCATTTTTCAAGTTGGGCCCTGACCTGCATTATTTCCCCATGAGACAGTGAATAGATGGATAAGCCTCCAAGTTACTTCAAGTAGCCCAATGGGTAATATCGAAAGTGTAGTGACATATTTTCTAAGATGAATGGTGCTCTCGGTGCTACATAACAGAGAAATTGCTTTTTGAAACCTGAAAGAAGTTTTCATGTTTTTCCTGAGACACAACTGGACAATAAAAAAAAATACTAATTCCGCTTCTATCCAGGCAGCCATTACATCTAAGCCAGTTACATTCTTTGTCCCAGCTGTGTTGCCCGTTTTGGTTTATTGTGCATATGGACACAATTTTTATGCTGCTCTTTCTGAGAGCATGTAGCTGTGAATGTGCTTCTGGCTGGCCCCAGCTGTTATACTGTTGTGTCCGATGGGCTAGGTGATTTTATTTTTTTTTTTTACTGTACACTTTGTGGCTTGTGTATCTGTGCATATGGTTTAACTTTAATACTGCTGCTCGTGTCTGCCAACTGTGTGTGGTATCATTAGCACACTGTGGCAGTTATTAGAGAGTGTCAGGCTGGTGCTACGTCCTCTATTAAGTATTAAGGTTATATTTTCAGTGTGCTGTTGATGCGTCTTTGACATTATGGTAAAAAATTGCCAACTTGAGTGAAAGATACAGTGATTTTCTCTTTGCCCACCCACAAAGTTTTGTGGTTGCACTACTGATTTAGATGACAACAACTCAAGACACGGGTGTTTGGTCAGTTTCTAATCAAAGGCATTCATTTTCTTCCACTTTTTCTTCTATCAGAGGTCCCAAATGAGTTCACATCCAACCAAAAACAGTTATCAGGTACAAGACAAAAAACATCACTACATGTCAAAAAAAGTTCCATACACTTTCAGACTCCAAATAAGTGAGTCAATTCTCTTTTAAAGGATCTTCTTCAAAGGCAACATTTAAGAACAAAAGATGTTCCCCTGGCAAGTCCTCAGGCAACGCTGTGTTTGAAGACAATGCTTTAAAAGAGAATTAAATTATCTTTTTGGAGATAGTTTGCAGACCTTCATCTGACCTGTTGCACGTGGTTGTGCATGTGAAGGAAGTATTCGGGCAAAGAATGAACGAGGATAAAAGTGTGTCGACATTATTGCAGAAAAATCGTTTTCGGTTTGCCTCCTTTTACTGCAGCAGTTCTGTGAGGGTGTTGAATGTTCAAATCTGTTGACCCTTGACTTTTGACCAGAGTTGAGTGGACCTTTGTGGGTGCACCGCTGACCACAGCTTGACCAGACAATAAACTAATTAGTCTACTTGTGTTTTAAAGTTTCCAGACATGTACAGTAACAAGTTACGCTGATATCAAGACAAAACAGAAAGTAAATACATGCAAGCAGATGAAGCTATCAGGTTTCTTGGAAAAATATGAGATTTGCATTGTAGCTAAGGCTTTGCTATCAATGTTGACAATGTTATGATGATTTTTAGTAGGCATAATGTTTACTGTAATTGCAAATGGTTTGTAGGGTGTTAGCATGTTAACATTCTCTAATTACAATAATTCTAAATAATAATAATTTTAATATTAACACAACAATGAAAAACACAAATTAGAAATTACATAAATAAATTTAAACATATAAATAAAAGTAAATAAGGATTAAGGGATGATTTCACTTTGATACACATTCAATTAAAGAAGCCAATAAACCCTGGAGGTGCACAGAGGGCAAAGCTGCCAAAACCTGCTGAAGTTAAAATTCTTTGGCATTCACAGGAGCAGCCATGGCTCAGGTGGTAAAGCGAGTCTTCCACCAATTGCCAGGCTGGCTGTATGATCCCTTGTATGGAAACTCTGCCACCACTGGTGTGCGTGTGAATGAGAAGCACATTGGAAAGTGCTTCGTCAAACCGAGCCAAAGTAAAAAGGCGTTATACAAGTGTGGACCATTTTGTGGCTGACCTGGAGCAGATAGCATTGCATGCACACAGACGTCAAGTTCGTCAGGCCTCTGAACAGGCCACTGGGAATGCGTTGCTTAAGTGGAGGTGATGGGGAACCAAGGATCATTAGTGTTTTGAGACTACAAAGCTCATCTCACAAGGGCAATTGCCCCACTGGCTGCAGTCTCCACCAGGGGCGGCCTGCAGGGTGACAAGAGGTTCAGGTGCCCACAGGCTAACGTATCTAAGGAGGCCTGTGCGCAACAAAGGACAAAAGGGCTCCATTATTAATTATTATGAACCAAACTTTGCATTTTTATGGCAGTTTGCATTAGGTGAAAACTGCTGAGCATTCTATTGAAAAGTTTTCTAATCGCTATTGGTGAAGCATTTTTCCAAAGTTATTTGAATTCCTCCTAAAGGGAACGTGAATGCACTCAGAAATTTTATGGACACTCATCCTTCAGTTGTTGAGATATGTCACTGAAAAGCAGAAATCATTGTGATGCCAGAGGAAAAGTCCAGGAATCAGCAAATGTCATTCAGATGTGTCATCTGGGATCTATTAAGGTCTGAAAAGCATTTTGTACTAAACCTGCATGTGTTTAGATTTTTCACTGGACTACCAAAAACCTTTGCCCTGCTGGTGGCTCCACATGAAAACTCATTGGGAATCAATGATATCTGTAGAAAATTTCAAGGAAATCCATTCAGTATTGTTGAAATATGTCAGACCAAAGTGGCAGACCGACCGATCAACTGGACTACAAAAAGGGTCATTAAAAAGAAACACCCTTCAGGCAGCAACCTGCTCTCAGCTCCGCTCCACAAAGCCTTTGGTCGAACACCTGGTGTGAACACTCACCAGGTCGAGGTTCTGCTCGGATGACTTTCTACCCAGAGACCAATCAAAGCTAAACACAGCTCCTGAACCATTATTCACCTACCAGTCAAAGCCTACCATGCATATTTGCACTTGCATATGTTGATATAATGTGTGAAAGAGCAAACTACTTGATCCGTGGTGCTTTGTCTACTACTTTTTTGTCAGTCTTGACATTAATTCACTCACTGGACCAATAAAGCAATGTCACTTACAGACTCAATACTATTAAAAAGAGACGTCATATTGTGCTTTTGCATCTTACAAACTGAGTTCACTGCAGAGAGCAGCATTACAGATCTGGTCTCAGTCTTTCCATTTAAAGATATATAATCTCAGTTCTGAATAATCAATTACAAGAGAAAGTCTGGTGAGATTTTGCTAAAGGAGATTTTGAAAGAAAATGCTTCCCAAAGGAAAAGAAGGGCACCCTTCCTCCCCCTCCCCAATTCACCAGAGGAAGTTCTGGACAACCAAGCCCTTGTGTTTGCCAGGGAAAGCAGGAATCAGGCTCTTGGTTCAACAACACAGGCACCTGTGAAAATATGGGCAGCACACCACGTATCAAACCAAATAAACTCACATTGGCGTAGAGTGTGGGCACACTCTGATGAAAGATGCCACTCGGCGGCCGCACCCACAGGCCAATAAAACACCTCACTAGCACGATGGTAGAGCTCGGGACTAGATCTGGTTTTCATGGCATGGAGGCTTAATTTGTGTAATAGTGTCTGTATTCACATTCTGGTCGTGGCAGGTTGACTGTTAAACTATATGAAGTGTTCTGGATGGCGAAAGAGCGTATAGTGACATAAGCTGTTGCAAAACACAGAAACAGTCATACAATGAATGCTTGACGCTGCAGTCATTTTTAATAAAAGCAAATTCCTGTGAGTGTATGTAACAGTTCAGTGGCTAGCGGGGCTGTGTAGGACCCAAGGCCTGACATGGTGCTGTAAAACCAGAGGAAACCACACTTCCTGTCCTCTACTCCTGTTTCTTGAGCGGTAATGGCTGAAGCTGAGCGGCGACCAGGGCAACACAAGCAGTGTGGTAGAACCAGGCCACAAAATAAGAAAAGCCGTCGCAATTTACTTTGGCAACCTAACCTCGGGCCGGCTTTACCAACTGCCAATTGCTCAGAAGCACACATGACATGCAAGAGAGGTCTCCAGACACAGGCAAGAAACCATCCTGGCACGATCTGTTCCTGTTTCCTTTTCCTCCTGTCAGGCATAATGAAAGAGTCACGCTTGGCAGAATGTCGATGGGCTTTGGAGTGGCGCAACATGTTGGTAAATCGTTACTTTCGAGAAGAAGCGGTACCTCGTTTTGCGAAGACGGGGGACTGGAAAAACAATCTGCACCAGCGCCGTAGGCCAGAAACTCATAACTTCTGGCTGCATAACCAGACCTACAACTTTTCCTGTTTTAAATATGGGAAACTTTGGTCGTGCATTTGGGAAGCTTGACTGCAATATATTACACAAATTATTTCCATCGTAATGTTCAGTGAACCCGTTTAAATCACCTCTTGCATATGGTTAATGATTATGTTTACTTCGTGATTTTCACTATGAAAATATTTTGATGATTTTACTGCATGGCACGACTAATGACTTTGTCTTGGGATGTTCAGGTTGGAATGTGAAACCTTTAGGATTTGGCCTCACAAAAACAACTTAGAAGGAAGTTGAAGATGAAATATGTACGTTTGCTTTGAAGTTACTCACCAAAGAACCAGCGAGACCAACACTTCACACTTGGGGAAAAAAAAGAAAAGATGAAATGCAGGTGGACAAACCTTACCACACAATACTGGGGCAATGATATTCTGAGATATGGGACTGTCAGTAAGCGGCAACAGAGAGGATCTTTGAGTACACTTCCACCTGAATGTGCACCTGTCTGAGGTATCCCAGAAACCAGAGATAGGGGTGGGGGCAGGGAAACCCCCACTGAAGGGATTGTGACAGAGCCAGATGTTCTACTTGGTGTTATTTAGGAATTTCAGCACTGAAGGACATCGTATTATAGGTCAAGTATTCTCCATATGTGCCAAAATATTGAAGTTTCTCTTGTGGCCTTGAACTAGCTTGCACTCTCACGTGACCTTTAGGTTCTGTTGATATTTCCTCTCATGCTCGTGCTCTGAAAAGTCAACAATGATATTCACATATGAAGGCTCAGGTGTTTACATAGCCCTCTGACAAGAGCAGGCCATTTCACAGAGAGGTGAAGCAGCTTTGCGCATAATCAAAAACACTGCAGACCTGAACATAGCATCATGAAGAAGCACTTAACTCCTGAATCCAACTAGATCCCCCTCCTCTCCCCGCTGCGGTCCAAAAAAAAAGAACTACAAATGACAGTTATCTTGAAAGTCCAAGCTGTCGGCCCCCTGGTCAGGGAGGCAGCTGTACCACACACAAAAAGCATGCATAATAACAACCAGGTGAGAGGGCTTCATAGCCTCACTGGAATGCAAGAGACTCCTGAATCTTTGCCTTATTATAAAAATAAAAAGGATGTGAAAGTAGACATAGCAGAAATGAAGAAAAAGGACAAATTGTTAAATATAACAGTGTAAAGTGCAGACAAAGAAAGCAAACATGCTTTCTTAATGCAAAATCTGGCACCCCTTGACTCAACCATCCTTCGTTATTCATCTTTCAACAAATCTAACAACTTAGTCAGTCGAGGCCGACACATTCAGTGGGAATCAATTACAAGACACCTTTTGAAAAGTCCCTAAAGACCTGTTGGTTTGTGGTGTGAACAGCGGTATCGCGTTACACATCTAGAGTGGGCTGCAATAGGCTACCAGTCATTAGAAGGTGTTGAGCTACAATATGGCTAACACCAGCCCTACAATAACCACTGTGGTTATGACTTTTCAGCGGTGGTTAGCGTGGCCTACTGTGGAGTTTGATCAACTGAAGTGCTTTGGAGTGAGTTAATGTTCACTTGTAGCCATTAGTGTTTTACCTCAGAAATATATGGACCTGAATACTTATTTGTAGGTAGTTAATTTAAAGCAGATTTGTGACGTGTGTCATCTGAATGATTTTCTCTTGCAGGCTTTGCTGTGAAGTTTAGCCGAAAGAAGAATTCAGTAAGTTAAGATTAGGCCTCCCAAATCCTAATTCCGTCATTTATTCTCACTTTTTATCTCCTTTGCTGTCATGGACCCATTAAAATCTTGCTCAGCACTACATTGTCCTTTATAGTCACTTGAATCCCCCACAAACCAAAGCTTATTTGTATAATCACATGTTGTTATCCAGGTGACTGTCTATGCATGTCTCAGTGCAGCGCATGCTTTCATTTTTCTTATTCTTTTTTTAACTGCCGACATCTGGTTTTAATTAAGGGGCCATATGGATACCCCCACCTTGTATGCCCCACCCCCCACAAAAGATGGAAAGTTACACATGTGTGCACTGACTTTTATACCTGAGAGGTGAAAGACAGAGGCTGATGAACACTGTGACAGCTAGACAGTGAGAAGAGAACAGTTTCCTTAATATGCACTAGAATGGAAAGGCACAGACGTATAGTGTCAAGGTGAAAATCTAGATGATATCAACAGGAATAAAAGTTTTTTTTTAAGGAAGTGACATGAACACTACTGCTGGTAAGGCAGTTTAAGCTTTTATCCCTCACCAGATGCAGTGTCCACAGAAGGTAAACTGTTGGGTTGATTACTGGCAACATTCATGACCCAAAAGTTGCTTTTCCTCATTAAACCTTCATTCATACACTCTGTTTGCACTACTTAATCAAATACATGTTTGTTAGGTTAGAAAAATCTAATTCAGTGATTTACATAAACATTTTAAGTTGCAAACCTTGTTTTGATGGGTTGTGTTGATAGAATAATGTTGGTAATAGCATCAACGTAATATTGTGTGTCATTTAAACTCAAATTTCTGTGATAGTTGATTTTAAACTAAATTCAAGTTGAGGCAATTTATTAAAATTGGCTTGATAACTCAATTTTTCTTCACCTCGAGTTTGGGATTTCAAATCCTCTCCCCTACCCTAACAATTGACAATTTAAAATGTTTAAGAGTGGTAAATAAAAATACCTTTGATTTAAGAGGAAAAAACTAACTCCCCTGACTCAGTGTAGTTTGTTGGGTGGATATAATTTCTTTAGAAGTTAAGTCAACTCAAAACTATTGATGCAAACTGTTGCAGTCATTTTTTGGGGGGTCAAAACATTACTTTTATGTATGGACTGAGAATTATTTCATTAAGGTGAGAAATAAGTATAACCAACTACTTAATCTCATAATTTGATTGAATATCTGTGAATTTGCCCAAGTCAAAAACTGTTTTAATAGCATTACAGCCAACACCAGAAGTCACTCACTGAAGTCCCTCTGAGGTCACTGACTAAGCCAATAAAAACTCAAGTTTATTTTCCATGAAAAATACGAATCTGCTCATCTAAGAAGTCCCCAACTCTTTCCATACCCATCGCCAACTTGCTGCAGCTTGAGCACACCAGCTCACTGCAAAACTACCCTAATGGTAAGTTGTTATATTTCACTAATTCAGTCAAGTATGTCAAAACCAAAAAACAGTTCTGAAAAAGGACCTTGACTTTGCAAGTTGACAAGATTGCTTTTAAGCCTGTTACCTCTAAAAGCCCTGGAGTCTGTGTTTGGAGACTGTCACTGGTGCACTGCAGTTTCAAAGCAGACCTGCTGAGAGCAGATGTTGACTGCCTGTCTTGTTCATGATGTGTCTTCCAGCATATTAAAAACACCATATGGATATGTTAACAAGGTAAAGAAAAAAAAACAGGATTTTCTTAAGAGTTCTATTTAATCTGAGTCAAGTTAAAGCTGAGCTACATCCTTAACAGCTGTCTCCTCACTGCTGTTCCTTCAGTCCTGGTCTACCACAAGGATTCCACTCACTCTCTACTCTGTCTATTTATCTTGACATCTTTTACCACACTGCTCGCTGCTGCGTCAATCCCTCAGCATTTCTCCCACGGTGGAGCGAACAGGCAGGCGCAGATGGCACTGACCACCGCCCATTCGGAGTATTCCACCTCACAGGGCCATGCATACCTGTGGCCGAGCCCAGCTGCAGCAGTACAAACATACAGAAAGCCTGCATTCCTATACACCCGGCCTGTCTGCTTAGCATCAGTCGCCGACTGTTGAATTGTTACCAAAATGTTGTGGAAACATTAGCGTGACATTATATGATGGCGAATGTGAAGAGCGAGCAAAGCTGCTGCAGCCCCGACAGCAGCCATGGACAGGTAGATACGGAGAGTCAGTCAGTCGTTCGGCTGGGATGTAGTGAAACCTGATGCATTCAATTGACTACACTTAGATATCACATCAACAACAGATCAGTACTCTTTCAAATGTCAAATCACATGCTTTTTCATTTTAAAAAAATTTTAGCGTATATTTTGAAATGTATTACTAAGATTACCAAACATTATTGGAATCCTCCAAGGTCATGAATCAATCCATTTTAGTTTGGGATAGTGATTTTGGTGACTTTGGCTTATGGCTATGGTAAACAAAAGGTTCTAGTGATGGCTCTACTCTCAATTAAAGTTAAAATGCTGTGTGAAATTAAGCTCTACATGGAGGCATCACAAACAGCAGCTTAGTTTTTGACCAATTATTGGCACCACATAACAATTTCTGATATAAATCCGTGGTCCGATCACTCTTTACCATCAACAACACACACTAGTGGTACAAACTAAAGTAAGCAAGCAACATAGACAGAAATAACAATGCTCTTTCCAAATTTCAGAAACTAACAAAGGAATTAATTGCAATTAATGTAAGTATACTCCCCAATGATCCACATTTGCAGGTTAATAATTTTAGCCTACTTGAATAGGTTTATATGCTTTAATGTTTAATAAACATTCTCATATTGTACATTGCTGCTACACCTTTTTTCACCTTCTGTCTGAAACATTGTTTTTACATCTCTTAACCTCAGACTCTTGCCTATACTCAGAGATCTGTGTTAGCTCCAGTTTCACACTCTGGCTTGTTTGTGTTTCCATTAAACTAATCAATCATCATGGGCGGGGCTACACAAAGGTTGAGCCTTGGGTGTTAATTTACCTTGGTAAATTAGAAACAAGTGGAATTGTTTTGGTGGAACGTGCACATGCAAGGAGACGAGCACTGTGATTGAAATGGATAATCCAACGCATAAACTAGCAGGGCTGCCTTACTGCGCGATCCAAGTCCTCTACATCACTTGAAATTTTCATTATGGTAGGTTGCTAGCCATTTCTTATAGCGAAGAAAATGCAGAGGGCGAAAGGCAAGGAAAAGCTGCCTGAAATGATTGGCTATAGGGTCCATTTGATACATTCTGTCACAAACACTATATTGGGAAAGTCTAAGGAGCCGAGTACAGATCTGGAGAAGCAAATCATTGCCTTGAAAAAGTCAGAAAAGTCACTGGGAGCCATTTCAAAGATGCTTCAGATCCTAAAATAAACTGTGGAAATAAGTCTTCTTATGTATGAAGTGCATGGTACAGTTGTGTCACCGCCACGATTAGAAAGAAAGCGCAGTCTATCACCTGGTGCTGAGAGACAATTGGTCAGGAAAGTCAAGAGTCAACTAAGAATCACCAGAAATCAGAGGTTGGCAATGAACTAGAAGCTGCTGAAACACAGCTGTCAGTGTCCACAGTATTTCACATCACCATGGACTGAGAGGCTGCTGTGCAAGAAGAAAGCTCTTTCCCTAGAAGCACCACCTTAAGGCTCGACTGCAGTTTACCGCCGATCACATGGACAAAGAAACGGCCTTCTGGAGGAATGTTCTGTGGTCAGATGAAACAAAAAAATGAGCCATTTGGAAAACAATGACCAGAAATATGTTTGGAGCAGAGAAGCTGAGTCACCCAACCATCGAGCATGATGGTGGTAGCATTATATTCTGGGGCTGTTTTGCTGCCAATGGAACTGGTGTTTTACAAAAAGCAATTGAATAATGTATGAAGAGGACTGCATCCACATCATCAGCTAGAAGGTTGGGTCTTGGACACAGCTGAGTGTTCCAAAAACACAGTGATCCAAAACGCATCAAAAACGGTAGAGAAACGGCTGAATAAGACTACAACCAAGGTTTTAGACTGGACTCCCCAAAGTCCTGACTTGAACCTCATCAAGAACCTGTAGACTGTGATGAAGAAACAAGTCTGTGACATGAAGCTGATAACTTTAGTTTTGTCAAAAGGAGTGATCACAGATACAGTACAACCAAAAGCTTGTGAATGGCTACCAGAAGTGTCTAACTGAGGTAAAAATGAACAAATGACATTTAATCAAATACTAGAACTGCAGTATGACCCAGCAGTTGTTGTCATATTTCCAAAAGACCTGAAATAAATCTATGAACGCACCAAAATGCATGATTGTTTTTTGTGACAAAAATTAATGTCTTTCAATCATCCAATCCAAGAAATTTAAGAGTTACAGGAGTCACTGGAAACAAAAGGCTGCCACGATATACATGGTCTTTACAAGTGTATGTTTGCGATTGCATTAGTGGACTCTAAGCTGCTCATTCTTTGTCCTTGGACATGCTAAACTAGCCGCCGGGAAAGAGTTATGCAAATGTGTTACATACTGATGTAAATAAGCAACAGAAGAAAAGCCTGAACTTCAAATGAGGCATTTCAGGTAGGTAAAGAGCAGTGTTTCTTGTGGGAGAGAAAAACTTCCTTTGATGTGGACAGAGCTTTAACATGCACAAAAAGCAGCTAAACAACACACAATAGAGAAGGGAGAAGCCCAAAATGCACAATATGGGCTCTTTAAGTAGTGTGTCAATACTGGACCCACATCACAAACAAAGCAATAGATTACATTTATCATCAAGTGAAAGCATCAAAGATGGATCTTAAGCCGCTTGTGGTGGAAAAACGTTAATTTCATTATGATAGGGATTTTTAACCCTTTTAATATTTTCATTCCATAGTGTTGATGGATTTAATTTAATCCATTATAATAAAAATGTAGCTTTCATACTTTTCATACAGTGCTGTCTTACCCAGACTTAGCCCCAGGTATTAGGAGTGTCATTTTCACGCACATGTGAATAAACAATTATAAACCAGTTGCATCCCATTTTATTTTTTATGATCTAAATGTTTTGCACATCACTGGAATATTTGGAACTATTTAATGACAACCACCAAACTGACCATATGCCAAAAGTATTTCAGCTGCAACAGTCACAATGCATGTTCAGTCATAACACATTATTCTGTTTGTCATGATTGGGACCTGTAATGTCATCTTTGCGGCCTATATCATATATAATCCAGTGAAATAAAGCAAAAATTTCGTTTTCTTGGCAGAATTAGATGCTTAGGATACAACTCTCATGTCTGCAGCCTAAATATAAAGCTACAGCCAGAAACTGGAACCTTAAAATAACCTTTTTGTGAGAATCCGAAAAAAGACAGTTTCATTCTAATGTTGAGTCACAATTGAAGTTGGGGGTGCAAGATTTCTTCTGAGTGTAAAAGTGTAACATGTGAAGAAATAGGGTTTTGCTGACAGATTAAGTATTGTGTTATCAGCTTCAATATCGATTAGCGTTCCATGTGTTTGTATGCCCATGTGTAAAGCTGCATACGTCAGACCCAGACAGTCTCATTAAATACATCCTCGAGCTTGTAAAGGCCCTTCAGAGATGCACACCTGAGCAGGCTCGTAAAGCTTCTAGCCAGAGTGACCTGTGCAGCTGTCTGCCTGTCCTGCTCGCTGGCTTTCGTGGCTGCCTGTTACACGTCCCTCACTTTTTACAGCTAACTTAACACCTGCCTGGTTGCTCAGTTTCTGGCCAGTCTCTCCTCCATGGTCAGCATTTTCCACTGTGCCCGATTTTGATAGAATATACACCGTTTCAGAGGCGGCGTGGTGAGTCAGCTTTGCATCCCTTTCAGGATTTAGCCCCTGTCACCTTTTACCACCGCACACACCTGCGCACTCACTTAAATACCTGTTGTGGTTCCAGACCCCCTCATTTACTTTCGCTCCGTGGCTTTTCCTCCCAGTGACACTGGATAAGTGCATGTTTGTACGCAGCTTAACATTCTGGACAACCTTGCATGCATACAAGCGCACAATTCGCAAAATAATTCACACACACACTTCCCTTGTTGCATCTGAATATCAGGGTGGAAGGTGAGCTTTTCCCATTGGGAGCCCTGCCAGTTTTCTTTTCATTACTCTACCTGGGGGCTGAACCCCCACTATCACAATAAGCTTTATTTTTATCGACATGTCCAGACGGAAGCGGCATTCCAGGGAATTAGGCTCAATTTCACTTGGCCTCCAGTGTTTTTAGGGAATACCTTGCTCCCACAACTGCCCCGCTCCTCCCTTCTATATATATTTTTGGTTGCATATGCAACACACTGCTTGCTAAATATCACATCTCCTCTGATATTGTTCTTCCAAACAGGATAATTCCATTTGTTTGCCTTTCTGAAAAGTTTCACTACAGTCGATTCCGACACTGTTGACACTCATCATCCTGATAGCCATCTGAACTTGCCAAAAGGTACATGTTGAAGGCTTCTTTATCAGATTAAAAGCAAAACCTGTTTGGAAATGTGTATCAGGTGTTGTCTGATAACACAGTGAGACATTCCACCTGGCAGCGAGAGCAGCAACTGCTATGTGAAACGTATCAACCATAGCTCGCATGCTTCGGGGAGCAGTGCGGCCACATATTTGTCTGGCATTATGTGCACTAGGTCTTCGGAGGAACGGTCACAGTTGTTGTCATAAACTCAACACTGCTGTCGTCTGTAAATCAGCTCGTTGACACAGAGGGAAGCCTGTTTTTGCTATCCATCAAGCTGCCAGTGTTCTGAAAATGCCACATTCAAACGCCAAAAGCGAAGGTATAAATTATACAACCGCATCATCACACAAGCTCACGCGCTCCTAATGAATAAGACTATAAACCTCATGTTAACTTTCCTCCGTCGAGTATTTAAACTAATGCTTGTGCTTGCATTTTGTGGAGTGGTAAGCAAAAGTGTGCCAAAGCTGAGGTTGCTTTACGCCCTTCTGTACATTATGTGGTTGGGAAGTTCCCCTAAACCCCCCAAAAGTTGAGGATATTATGTTTTATCATGCTGTTTGAGTTAACAACTACTGTGACTCAAATTGCCACCGTTAAATATAGACTACATTGTGCACCGTAGTGCATAATGGGCTGCACAGCGGCCTTTAAAGCAAACCTACAACATTTATGAATCAACATCAACACCCCTTTTGCAATGAGCCACTGTTGCGGCACAACTCCTGTCCAGGATACCACCAGCTGATGAAAGCCTTTCCGTTTCTGGAGCTAAAACAACCAGTGTTGGGATGGTCTTTTCCAGGAAAACTCTCCTGCTAGGATGTTTTGTGTATCTCAAGCTGCAGAAACCGAGGTTGTTTTTTTGGGGGGGAAAAGACAGAACTCAGCACATAAAGAGTAGCACCAACAGAAAGTTACATTTAATTCAAGAAAAAAGCAGCACAGTTGTCATTTCAGGTCTCATTTTACAGTCAAGGGGACCCATACAAACACACAATGGCTCAAATCAGCTGCCAATAAAATCAAAATATCAGAAGTCCAGTAAATCTACTATAAATCAATAACAGAAAATATCCAGCAAGCTTCAACAACTACCCACTGTCTGTCCAGTAAATGTTGATGTGCAACACAACATAAATCTTTTCATTATATAATGAGATAATCCATGAGGGATGATTTTTTTTTTTCAGAGACGGCTTTTCCATCAAGCTACTACTAGAAACAGTGAAACAGCTGAACAGATCACGCAGCACAATCAGAGCACTCACTCACTATTTGTCCTATCAAATGCAGCACACTCTTAAAGCATAGATCCTCCAGAGACACAAACACACACAGATATGCACACTCAAAGACAAGAATCTTTTTTTTTTATCTCGTGTTATCTCCTTAAGAAATTCAAGACCATAATTAAACTGACTTTTTGTCATTCTGATCGCCTTGTCAAAATAAGCCACATTCTGTATTGATTTATTATGTAAAGTAATATTTTCTCCCTTTAATTATGTCATGACCGTGTTGTTTTATGCAGGATGGTTTGTAATTTCAGCCACAACCATGTCAGTAGGTCTGGAATGAGGGGGTGCAAGAGAAACACTTCCATTAGTGGGAGAGGTTAAACCAACCGCCATGGAAACTGTAGCTACAGCTTCTGGGTTAAACCACAAATGATCATCAAGACACTGAAGCCTTTTTATGATGCTAAACTGACTGTTACAACATCAGATTACTATCATGACACCGAAGAACTCACAATAATGTCATCGAAATGTATAGAAAACTCCAAACAAGAAAAAATGCCATTACTTAAGTTCATATTTGCCATTTTTCTTTTAAAATTATACGTTTGGTTGTGTTTTTTAGACTCCAAATACAAGTGGTTTTGGTGACTGATAACTGTCAGTTGGAGGTGTTAGTGTTAGTTCATTGCATTAAACAAAATTACAGTTAACAAGAATAAAATCTGAGTATTGCCTACAAGTGGTGAAGAAATCAAGAAAATCTAGCACTTTTGCTATTAAAATAGTATTGAACAAATACTTAAATTATCAAATTAAATATGCTTTAAACATCTGAAATCAGCATTCTATGACAAATTATTGACTTACCCTAAACTAGGGTTGTCAAAATATCAGATTTTCACTACATGACGATCTTGGCCAAAAAAAACCCATTCTGATTAACACCATGATTGCAATATACACCGATCAGCCACAACATTATCGTGAAGTGAATAACATTGATCATATTGGTACTATGTGCTGTTCTGCTGGAAAACCTTGGATTTTAAAATCCATGTTGATGAGACTTAGACACCCAAATAAACATTGTCCCACAACAAACACACTCCCTCATGCAAATGGAAAATCCCACATGTCACTGGCCTACTCCTGCAGGAAAATGCACCCCACCACATGGAAAAAACATCAACCAATCAGGAACATGTTGAGGAACATGACAATGGTCCAACATGTTAATTTGACCTCCAAACTTCCTACACCTCATTCTGATCAAGCATCAACAGGATGCAGTGGAACAAGTTTGATTGACAGAGGCCCCACTGCACAAGCCAGAGTACCCAAAGGATCCAGTGCCAACGTCCTGGTTCCAGACCTCATAGGACACCCTGAGAGGTCCTCTTGTCCATGCCCAATGGTTCAGAACATTTTTGAGCACATGAAAGGGACCAACACAATATTGGGCAGGTGGTCACGATGGTATACCTGATTGATGTATATATACACTTTATTTCTAAATTGTTACTTTTTTTGAAGTCACACTCAAAATCATAGGATGGTGGAGAGAGACTGTGGTGTACCTGTTAGAATGACAACCTGATAGTTTCTGGTGCTGGATTTTTTATAACATTATATCAATATTATATTTTTGAGTTATCAGTAAGGGTATATCATGACACCCTAACCCCAAACCCTCCAAAATATTAAAAGGATGAGGTTTTCCAATATACATAACACATCATGATTTCAGTGTTTTATCTGCAGTTTGTTTAGATAATATTCAATCAAGGGCAGTTAGTGAAAACTCTTGAAATCCACCTGTTAAGGTTCAGTTTCTACTCCCATGACACAGAAAGAAACCAGCATGCATTAGCCTGAGCCTATTAGTGTTTTATCATCCAAGCTTGGAGGTAGGGAGGTTTGGTTGTGTGGGTCAGGGGGGGGGTTGACCTTATGTAGTGGTGCCTCCGCCTCAGTCTGAGTCTATATACAGAGCACCCCACCTGTAATTATCTGGGGATTACCCCTTTATATGAGCAAGCTTTATAACATCCGAAGGGACCTCCTGCTTCCCCCAAAAAACCTCCAATAAAAAGCCACCTCTGCTGCATCACAGCAGGGCACCAGCCAATCAATGGTCTTCCCCAGAATCCCATGGTTACCAAATGGATTAAGCTCATATGGAGCCATTTAGATGAGAAAATATAACAGCGAGCATTTACAGAGAGTGGTTCTGTCAGTGTAAATTGAGTAGTCAGCACATTTCAACCACCTGCTACCAGGATATGAATGTTTTTGGATCGTGTATCTCATTTGAATTGATCATGTTACTGGAACAATCTGGCAACTTCTATTTTCAAAGCAGTACTGATCAAATCACTGGATTTCTCTGGATGTTTTCTAGCTCAAACCCTATAGGCTAAAGCCACCCCTCCTAATCCGAGGGAACAAGGAAAAGGAAAGAACTGTAAAATCAGACAGGAATTCTGTTTATGGGGCGCCAGAACACAGCTGCCTGTTGGAGCTGGCGATGGAAGTCCATGTCACAGGCAAAGGTGCAAGCCGCTGGACCTATAGTGGCGTTTACCAGATGCTCGAGTCTTTTAAGCTCACAAATATATATAGACTGACGGATTTAACAACACTGCGGCTTACTACAGGTGCAACCACTGTCTCAGAAACACAGCACTCACCTCCACGTTGCACCAGCTATGTTATTGCTCCTGGACTGAGCCTCTGCAGCCTGTAGCAACACTGTCGCACGCAATGTGCCGACTGAAAGCTCCCCAAGTCACAGAGAGAGAAGCAAAGCCAAAGTGGGAGGGAAGAGTGGAGGAAGCATGCAAAGGATTTAGACATAGGGTACCGGGCTACGCAGAGAGGGAAAGTCCATTAAGTGACTCGTTTAGCGTTGCCAAACAAAGTCAAAACCAACTGAAAGGAGCAGCTGAATTCCACCACTGAAATCTTTATTGAAGTGGGTAATTGGGGGGAATCCAAGAGAATATTTCATTAAAACTCTGCTCTGTTTTTGTCAAAATGTGCAGCGTACATTTTCAAAATTGAAAGATTAAAACAGAGCCAGCGTGCACAGGTGGCTTGGAGAAAGAAAATGCAATGAACGCCCTTTTTTACAAGCCTCAAAAACCCTAAGGTGTGTGTTGTGTTCCTCATCCTGGGTTGTGCTTGGACTGCATTCCTGGACTATTAAAACAGGCATATTTTAAAACAGATACATGAAGAACAGAGGATTTTAAAGCACTGCAGAACTTTTGTAAATGAAACTTCACAAAATAGGCCTCCATGGTGGTTTTCTAAGCTCAAAGTGGGAATAGATACTAAGATTACAGTTGACCATAAGCAGCATTAACAGCAACTGAACTGGAAGTGAATTTTCTTCCTTCCGTCTCCTAAGAAAAGCGAAAAGCTTTAGCCTGCAGTAACTCATTTTTTGCCACTTAGGGGCAACAGAAGCAGGCTGTGAACACAACACTTCAACACTTGCAAGTACCAGCACACAGATAATTGCCTGTTTACACATTCAGCAGATACAGATCAACCTTAGCAATCATCTGAGTTGTGTTTTAGATCCCATGATGTATGCAAGCCCAATATTCACTCACTTCTTAGTTCTTTTTTTCACCTCAAACTCTGAAGACAGCACCAAATACTATTGCCAGTATTCACTCAAACATAAAGGTGTCAAATATAACCAAAAATGTTCTAACATATACCCTGGAGCAGTGGTGTCTAATCCTGGTCCTCGAGGGCCACCATCCTGCATGTTTTAGAAGTTCCCCTCTTCTGACACACCTGATTCAAATGATCCGGATCGTTATCAGGCTTCTGCAGAGCTTGATGATGAGCTGATCATTTCAATCAGGTGTGTTGGGAGAGGGAAACATCTAAAACATGCAGGATGGTGGCCCTCGAGGACCAGGATTAGACACCCCTGCCCTAGAAGAATCATTTAAAGTACAGCCTCTTTAAGGAACCATTTATAAAACACAAACGTGCCTCGTCAGGAAGCACGAGCTCCCTACCTGACCACATGCAAGCCATTTTGTTTTTCCGTTTTCTTTCTTTCATTTTACAATTCCAGTGGCTACAGGCAAAACTGTACCTCTTAATGTCAAGTTATTTCTTTGACTAAGACAAACAATCCAATAAAAAGATATTAAGTTTCAAAGATATTAAAGACATTCACCTGTTAAAGTTTTGTCTCTTGTGGAAGCCATCTTGTTCTGGACCTTAGGGAGGAGCAACGCCTCAAACCTCACGCTTTTATTTGTCAGATGAGTAGGCGGGGTCTCTAATCTGATTGGACAACAGATGTGTAATGAAATTCAAAGTAATCAAGGCAAATACAGAAGGAAAAGCAAATGTTTGCTCTGGTTGGATGTTTAGTATTGACGACTGACTGTGTGTCTATAAATTGTGACATTGTTGTTGGAAGAATCTTAAGAAAATAATGTGTAGTTGCTGTTAACATTGGGGACACCTTTCTAAAGCTTTGACCTGATTGGCCAGTTTGAATTGACCTATATATATATATATATATATATATGAGTATAGAAGTGGGGGGATGGTTTGCTCTGGAGGCTGCATAACTCATGAACTGATGTTTCTTAAGCATGAGATGTGAAATAGTTTTAAATCTGAGTTTCCCTTAGACTGCAAAAAGTAGCTTCCTCTTTCTCTATGGCCATTTTCTTTGCCAGTGTAACGTTATGTGCTCCACTAGCTTCACCATGCTATATGCACCTCTCCTTGCAACATGCCCCAAAGAACATCAGGAACCACAAACTGTGCTCAAATGGACTCAGTTTTTTTTCATTTTTTTATAGATTTTTCCGTCAAACTGCGCATAATAGCAGCAACTGAACTACAAGTTCTGTTTATTGATACACATAGCCCCAAATTGGTGCTCTTCTCTTTAACGTGCTAACTGCTAATGGCAGAACAAGATCAAACACGCTATACTTCACACTCACGGTACTACCAACACAACACTTTAACTGAACTGACTAGCTCAACTGAACTACAAAAACACAATACAGTACAAACATTAACAACACTGTTACGCGAAAATGAACCACAATGACAACACTTATTCCCCCAAACCCCGAACTCCCATGATGCTTTGCAGCACAACAGTTCAGTCCTCGCGACCATAGACATATATACGTATATATGTCTATGCTCGCGACCGGCTCTGCGATCGCTACAGTATTTTTCAAGATAGCTTTTCCCGGATCCACCTGGTTCACCTGTTTAAATGCTTCAAAATAAATGTGTCTGTGAGCATTTTCAGTCGAAGTATTTTGTGTTGATTGAAGAACAAGTTCATGAACATAGTTGTTGGTCGTTTATAATGATTTAATTTCACTTAAATTACTGACTAAAAATGTCAGAGAGGCACAAAGTTAGTCCAGTGATCTTACTGGTCAAACACAAACTCAAAACTGTGAGGTGGAATATAGACCCCGGAAACGTTAAATTATGTTGAAAAAAATACTGAAAGCATTTGACAGCTCTTGATATACTAATTTTAGGAACTTTGCAGCATTTCGAGATCCATTTCATTCAAATACATTTAATAATTTGGGTTATGGACTGTTGATTTACAGAACAACTTGAAACAAGATGCCTGCTTGGGATTTGAGAAACTGTGATGGGCATTTCTCATTGTTCGCTGATGCTTTCTAGATTAAATGGTTAATCGAATAAAGTAATCTGCAGATCAACAATTAAAATAATCATGAGTTGCAGCTCTAATTACCTGAAAGCAAATAACTCAAATAAAAATGAAAAACCTTTTGTATTATAAAGAATCACATAAAGGTGGTGAAGAATCATCCTCTAAATAAAGATGGTTCCAATTAGTGATTGAACCACAGAGCCTCTGAGGAACCATAGGAACCATTATTTGTCACAGAGTAATGCAGATGGTGAACGATAACAGTGAAGCTGCAGGCTGCAAAACCAGCAGAATGACCCACACACCACTACAAGCATCACTTCTCACTTTGAAGTGTGATTCATTGTCGATATTAAGCTATTGATTGTCTATTGCATGTTTTTATTCTTGTGTGGGATCAAAATATTTTTGTGTCTTGAAGACAAAAAAATCCATATTAGTGGGTCAAATCCATGTCTTCTCTCTCAAAAACAATGCAGATGTAATTATTATGGGCAAATCTACAGTGCAGCCGATCTGCTTTAGAGCATGTGTGCATTTTATTCATCAAGCAAAATCTAATTCAAGTCATTATAGACTCAGTGACGCTTTTGTTTTTTGTTTCTGATTTTATTATTATTATTATTATTATTATTATTATTATTATTGTTCAGTGTATTTGGCTGATGTAAATGACTATTTCAAGCTGCAGGATCCACCAATCATGTACAGAGAACATGGCAAGGTGCTTCCCCAAACAATTACAACCAGATGCAAAAGGGTTCACAAGGGGGTCATTCCCTTTTTATTAAAGGGTTTATTTAAAATAATACAGGGGGAGGATTGGTCACAATCATGCTTCATCATTCTTTTGCAGCTTTTTTTTTCTTCCTTCGGTCGCACGTGGAGCCATACCAGGTGCTGACATTCCTCACTCTCTCCTTAGTCTCTCACACTCACTTCCTCTCTTCCATCTTATTGTTTCCCTTTTTAATTGCAGATATAAAAATGGCCAAATGCTGCCCTTTGATGGAGAGGGACATTCCTGACGTTTCTAAGATGTCTGTGCTGCTATGTGGTAACCCAACTCTGGTTGAAAGCATTTTCCTGGGAAAAAGAGGCGGCTCACAATCGACGGGGCACAGGGACACCTGCAGCTTTGGCGCAGCAGCGACTACAGATCAGTCCTGGACGTGACTCAACACCAACCCAAACACACAAATGCACACACACATACACACCCTAACCCTGGCGTTCAGACAGAAAAACCGCTCCAGGCCTCGCCACGCTTCCACGTACACTCGATACATTCCACCCTGTGACTTCCCCCAACTTGCTCTCATTCGGGGATGTCCAGGCTGATGAGAGTTACGGTGAAAATGAGGACAGCTGCTCCCATAAACCCTGTCATCAATTTGTCCCAGTCATTAAAATTGGCTGTAATTGGCCTAATTGTGGTCAATCATGCTTGCCAATGGTGCAGAAAAGTGCAGGGTATCCCTTTACAAGAGGAGTGGATGATGAAGCTGCTCTGCTTTAGAACAATGATTGCTAAGTATAATCTCTGTCTAATCCTCACCACAAATGACTTATCTGATCAAAAGCAGAACAAATGATGCACTAATGGCAGACAGGTTGAAGCAGCATGAGGCCATCTTTCTTAATGTCAACCACAGCTGACATAATTCCCTCTGAGCAGCGCCTTATTTTTACTCCACAAACCGACTCAGATCTTTGTTTAAAGTCGGTATATTATTTGATCAGTCACAGCACCCCATGACAGGAGCGGAGCCTCCATAGGATTACAATCTTAGACCTACATGGAGAGGTCTGCTGAGACAAAACAGTTTCAGGTACTGTGAAACTAGACTCCTCCAGCGGGGCCATCGACTGTCACTCTTAACCGTGAGATGATTGACTCCCCGAATACTTTTCCCCTTCAAACATCGCATTTCTTATGCACACAAACAAGGACGCATCAAGCGTGAGGGGGGAATGTGACAGGCAGCCGTGAGTGACGGCTCTGGAAAGGTGGGCGAAGAGTGGAGGGTGTGGGTTTCTGGGGCAGCTCAGGTCGACCGAGACACATGGCTACACTGGGAGGAATTTGTATTAAATTCATCTTCTCCCCCCAACCTGAAATTGTTTCCAGCTTGTGGCCGTCAAAACGCTTGTCAGATCAGCAGCTCTTCCTCCCTCCTATCACACATGTCCTTTCACAGTTGGAGGTAAAAGTAGGAGTGTGTGTGTGTGTGTGTGCGTGCGCAGTCTGGCTGTCTGAGCTGTGGTGTGTGTTTGTGTGTATTGTTATATGTGTGTTCTTGAGCCATCAGGAGAAGGTCTAACCTCCAAAATGCAGCTCTTGGAATAATTTAGGTGTAACCGAAAGTATGTCGGATGATTTCATGCATGCTTGTCAGCGGTAATCAATCTCTTTGAAGTGGTGGCCTGTCTCATTTGGTATCCAAATAAACGGCCACTTTAGCCGAGTTGCTCGACAACAGGTTAAGTGATTGTTTAAAATAGCACTGTGATTCTAAGTATTTATGTCACTTTAACAATCCCGAGTATTCTATAACAATCTGAAATGGTCTCTTCGTTGTTTTTTTGCACTGTGTGCCACCAAAAACCTCAAAAACATCATGGAAAAGGAAGTCTTTCAGCACATTTTCCTCATCTCCAATAAAAGTTCTGCATCGCATTTATTGCCACCACCTTCTAGAGCTCTGATGTTGCTCTAGAGGAAGCAAATCTGGGGACGTTTCCTTTAGAGTTCTAGTCCAAGGTCATGGTTCTGGGTCCCAGCTGTGAGCGGTTTGATGGTTGGTTGAGTTCAGACAGCAAAAACAACCTCTCCCCAGCTCGCCAGGCCAAAGGTACAAGTCTGTGTGTGTCGGTGGAAGGTGGGAGAGTGCTCCCATTCACCGCTCTGGGATGTGGAGATGCTGCGTGGGGTTACTCGTGGCAACGGGCCACGCCTGACTGGGGGGCCCCCGACGTGAGGGTGGAGGTCAATTAGAAGCAAATGTCCTCCATCACGATCGTTCCATTGTAGCACGCCTCTTTCATGTTTTGTTGAAAGTCGGAGGACTTGATCTGACCCTGGCCGTATCACTCTCACTCCATATCACTCCCAATAACCATCATCCATCTAAAAAGGCCATAAAATTGGCTAAAGCTTTTAGAGGAGCTGCTTATGTCCTTAGCTTTCACAAAGTTACTGTGGTCTCTGTAATGCAATCCCATTGTTGATTCTGTGATACGGGGATTGCTGCTCCCACCACATGGCTTTGAAAGAATCATCCAGGCGGAGAAGATGGTGTCCTGCTTTTTCTGTCAAAACTCAACCTGCTTTTAAAAACGTACAAATTCTCAATTTTTTCTTTATTGTTTTCCTTCAGAAACACATCCACCACTTCAAGACTCAAGTGAATAAATTCCGTGAGATGGACTTGGTCAATAAAGACGTGTCCTTTCAGGCATCCGCTTTTATCATGCTAAAGCTCTTAGCACCAGCGGGTCATGTGTCCTTCACACTTGGACACAATTATGCTCATAAAATCCTCTCTTGGAAAGGAAGCAGACAAACATGCACTCAACAATCACGCACTCAACAATCACATATCTCTAGAGAAGAGAGAGATGTTTTTGGCATGAGTGTTTCAAAGCAGCGAGATGTGAGAGGTAAGTCATACATCCTGCAGTGACACAGTTGCAAAGCTCCTGTAGGAACATATTTCAAAGATTTCAGAGCAGACTGGATGACAAGTACAGAGATTTCTGATGTTCAGGGGAGACAGAAAAGAGCAAAAAAGACAAAAAGGAAGAGGGACAGCAAAAAGGTGAAACAATGTAGAAAACATGTTGGCAAGGGATATGAGGAATATGAAAGGGAAATATGTATTAGGAAAGAAAGGAAGACTGCTGTCAAAGAGGCAGGAATGGGAGCAAAGACAAGACTGATGGGATGGATGAAGGGACGCAAGCGGGGTGTTAGGAGGGAGGAAGAGATGCAGATAGAGTGAAGGAGTCTGTCCGAATACAGTGGATTAAAACCACATGTGTCTGCCTGAGGTGAGGACACCGGAATATTGCACACACATGCAAGGAACGAATGCCGTCACTTGCCCCAACAGGGGCACCGCACGCTTGTTTTCAGGATTTATTTCCCCTGCCAACTTCTCTGTTGCTCGCAAAACTTTTAACGTGCCATCTCCGCAGCATCTGTCTTGCAAAACAAATAAATAAATACGATCTTTTTTTTCTTTTTCTTTTTTTTTCCAAGGCCATCTTTCCTCTTACTCGGCCTGCTAACGGAACAATACTTTGGTGAGCGTTGCCATGACAAGAAGCTCCATGGAGAAACCTATGCGGTCAGAGAAGTCATGGGAAGAGGGCAGCGGGGAAACCGGATGCCCAGGACACACTGGAGGGCCTGGTACTACGAAATGCATCAGCCATACACCAGATTTTTTTAAAAATATAATATTGATCTGATCATATGTTCTTTGTCCCACTATCCATTCCTGTCCTGACAAAATTAATCTTTAACTGATTTTTGGATTCAGGACGTTCCGGTTTTGCTTTTGACTACTGTGTGCAGATATACTGATTTCTTTACCTGTGTCAACAAATTCTGCCAGATTACAGAAACATCTGAAATTCGCTGACTTATTAACATCATCTTCAGTAAAAAGTGTATTTAGGACAGCTGGAAGAGTGAGAGGGAGGGAGAGGTGAGAGGAGAGGGGTAGCTGGGAGAAAAGGGGGCGAGACAGCCATGCTATGGGAAAGTGTTTTGGGGAAACCAAATTAAGGGGAAGAAAGGCCGGACACAAAGGCCTTTGAAAGCGGCAGACAGTTCCCTTGACATGTGCCTTAAAAGAGATGCTGCCGCCGATGCCAAGAAGGGGGGAAAGGAGAGAGGAGAGAGAGAGAATGGAGAGAGGCTAAAGGGAGGGAAAGAAGGAGAGATCAAGGGAAAGATGGACTAAAAGTAAGAGGGCAGGGAAAAGTGAGAGCAGGACGACAAACACCGGACAAAACTCCTTGGAGGAAAAGAAAGAGGAGGGCGGAGGGGTGGAAAAAAAGCAGTTGAGGCCATGATAGATGTAATGAGTGCGGATAAAGGCATCAGTGCAGGTCTGTGGTCTGTGGAGCAGACCGATTCAAAACACTCTTCAAAGGTATGCACTCTGTGAGCGTGTCCGTGCACATGCATGCATGTGTGAGAATACTTTAAAGAGATGGATTCTGACTGAGTAATTGTGCGCATGAATGTTTGTGTGGGAGAGGCAAGGAAGAGGAAACAGACTGAATTTCAATTGACTGTTAAATGGCACATATCCCCAATTTTCTAATCCGTTTCTCAAGGTCCCACTATTTTGCAGCGTGTGGAGATCAGTGGTAATGTGCACTGACTGTAGTTGTGCAGTATTGTCTGGTTTTATCCATAACAGGCGTTTTGAATTGAGCTCTACCTTATTTCAGTACAATTTTGGTCAAATTTGTCAGTGTTTATGGAAATATAGAATTTCTAGCATAGTTTTCCACAACCCCCTTTTATTAGATTTGCAAGCTGACTGATAATTTCCGCTTTTGTTCATTTTCACTCATCAAAAGAGATGCTATTCTTGTGAGCATACTAGAGGTAAGTTTTTGTGAGGGACAGTGATTTGTGAATTCTGCAGGACGCAAGCACATTTCTGATCTGTGTGGCGCTTCCTCCCAAACAAAATCCCATTTCGGATCCGTTTGATGCTAACCAACACAATGGAGGAGTATAACGGTTGAAAGCATAGCTCAATGGACGTAGTTTGGTAATTTATGGAACTAAAAGAATCGGTAAACAACAAACACCCACTTTTTGTGGTGCTGCTCGCTGCCGATGTCAACAACAAAATAGCAACATGCTTTTTCTCATGCAGATCCAGTCTCTTTGATGCAGGTCAGCCCCTCTCTTTTTCCGTCTCTCCCTCTCTCTTTCTGCCATTGTGCGTCCCCCAGAATTCACACTGGACTCTCTTACTCTGCCTCTCTTCCTCACACACTCACAGACAAACACACACATACACACACACACATATTATTCCTTCCTTGGGGCTGTGTCTGACTCCGGCATGAAATCAATTTCAGAGCCTGCACCCTCCCACCCCTACTTCGGCGCCCATTTTCTCTCACCATGAAGCGAGACCGTTGCTGTGCCAGCCTGAGAATAAACCCCACCACCACCTTAATGCCCCCCATCCTATCCCAGAATCCTTCATTGCTCTGCCCTCGTAACGCCAGGCTCTCTTCGTTCCCCACCATCACCCCACTGTTCAAACTGGGTCTTTAGCTCCTCAACTTTCTTCGGATTTAGACCTGTACATTTACATTTTAAATAAGAAAATGCAAGTCACACAGACCGCTGAGGCCACACACTGCGAGTCCGTGAGGTTATGTTTTATTTTCACCATGGGAATGCTGTTTTACTGCCAAGTGTATGTGTGGAATACCTGTGAAAATTAACTTTACTGTCTGAGAAATTCAAAGACTTACTCAGGTATATCATAAAAAGCTCGCCTTTGATCATCAAAATGCACTAGCAAGGCTAAATGGGAGCCCATTAAACCTCCACATAAAAAAATATCAAAGCTTAACAACAGATTGGCAAAGTGACAACAGCATGAAAAGGTTTGGAATCCCAAAATTGGTATAAAGTGACAAATAGTGAGTAAGTTGAAAGAGAGATGGACATACGGAGGTGCGGCGGCACGGCTTTTATCACAGTTATTCCCTCCACTGACACACACCGTTCTTTCCTAATCCACACTGACAGAGTTTTCATCATCTCAGGAGGTGGGGATGGCGGAGGACTGGAGGGACTCGGCTGAGGTGGGGGACTTTCCTCCGCTCTCTCCCCAGTGGCGGTGCACGTCGAGCGGCTGCAGCCGGGGCCACCAAGGCCCCCTTTGTGCCGGTTATCACCAAGTGGTGAGTGATGGCACCGTGGCCTCCCGCTCTCAGAGAAGCAGCAGGGCTCGGAGGGGAGGAGGAGGAGAAGGTGCGGGAGCGGAGCAGCCTGGAATGTTCCCAGAAGAGATGGAGGGCGCGAAAGAGAGGAAAAGAAAGGCAAGAAAAAGAAAGAGGCTGTTTGAAGAGACGGCAGTGCTGGAGTTGTAGCATCTGTACTTGTCTCACAGGTGCACTGAGGAGGAATGTGCTTTGCTGTGATGACTCAATAGGGCTTGAACCATCAATGAAATAGCACAGGGGGAAAAAAAACTTCTAACACTGTGGGAATTGTCAGGATTTCACTCATTATCTTTCTAGTTCATCTCATAAGCTTGTTTTATTTGACAGGCTCCAATTTAACAAGCTGATGTCATCTGAGTTCTAACTAGCTGCGTGTTTCCTGCTATGATTTCATGTCTTGACTCAATTATGTTAACAGACATAGTCACGAGCACTGAGTGACGGGCAAACGTCTAGACGGTGAGCGGACGTCGAAATACATCTGAGTCACTGGTTATTGGAAACTGCCTGGCCGATGCGAGGGGTCAAAGGTCAGGTTGTCTCCCCGCCACCACTGTTCTCCTTCTCCCATGCTCCCTCCATCACCGACACACCTGTGCTCTCTCCAGCACCCACGTCCCCTTTTCCCCTTCAGTCTCTGTCATACAGAAGTATGAATACACACAGATACCAGTGTCACAGACATCTTTCTCTCTCTCACACACACACATTCCAAACCTTCCCAGCTGCCTGTGCACCTGGGCTGCCAGCTGTCATCGCCGTGGTAACTGGCATACAGCAGGCTGTGTCACTATCACCTGGCTCATCTGCCTCCGAAGGGAAGAAAGACAGAAAGAAGTGGGCACAAAAGGAACAGAGAGGCAGAAAAAAGGCCGAAAAGGCAGAATGAATGAGAGTAAGGAGAAAGAGAGGACCACTGAACAATGGTGTAAAGATAAAGGGATTTAGAGAAAACGGAGGGATGCAAACATTAATCAACACAGTAAGGTAGAAAGACATTATTTTTGGCACTGAATAGTGTCAGACTGACAGCAGTGGTTTATTATTTTGCATACAGTGCTTATAAAAATATTCACTCCTCTTGGAAGTTTTCCCTTTTTATTGCTTTTCAGAATTGAATCATGGTTAATTTAATTTATCTTTTAGGACAAGAATTTACAAACAAAAAACAAAAAACAAAAACAAACTTAATGTCAAAGTGAAAACAGATTTCTGCAAAGTTATTTCAATTAATTAAGTAAAACATGTTTGCATAAGTATTAACCCCCTTTAAGTCAACGTTTATGAGATGTACCTTTGGCTGCAATTACAGCATTTGAGATTTTGTGTATAGGTCTCAATTAGCCTTGCACAGCTGGACACTGCAATTTTACCCCATTCTTCTTTGCAAAACTGCTTAAGCTAAGTCAAGTTGGACAGGGATCATGACTGAACAGCCCTTTTCAAGTCCAGCCTTATACTCTAAGTTGGACTGAGGTCATTCACCTTGTTGTCTTTAACCCAAGTCTATGTAGCTTTGGCTGTATGTTTTGGATCATTGTCTTGCTTGAAAACAAATCTTCTCCTAAGTCGCAGTTGTTTACCAGCCTTAGCGAGTCAAGTGCCCAAATGCATCCCCACAATATGATGCTGCCGCCGCCACCATGCTTCACAGTGGGGATGGTGTATTTGTGATGTGCAATGTTTGGTGTCTGCCAAACACAGTATCTAGACTGAGGAAAGTTAAATTTTGGTCTCATCAGACCAAAGAACTTTCCTACAGTTGACTTCAGAGTCTCCCACGAGCTTTCTGGTAAACTCTAGTTGAGCTTTAATTTGAGCTTTTTTATATAGTGGCATTATTACCTAGCTCCTATGAAGCTTTGAATGGAGAGCAATCCAGGCAGCAGTTTGCACTGTCAATCACATGTTAGTCACTGAAGTTTTTAACTCCTTCAGAGGAGTCATAGGTGTCTCAGTGGCCTCCTGTCTCTTCCCTACACAGTCGCAAGTTTTTAACAGCTGTCTGCTCTTGTCAGATTTACCATGCACCATACTCCTTTTATTTTTTTAATGAGGGAGTACTAAGTCCAAGGGATTTGCAGTGACTTGGAAAATTTCTTGTAGCCACCCTCTTACTTATGCTTTTCAATAACCTCACGCAGTTGTATAAAGTGTTGTTTTATCTTCATGGTGTAGTTATAGCCAAGAGTACTGCTTCGTGAATACTTTTTTATAGACACTGTACTAACCTCCCCTGTCATTCCACACCTGCCCACCAGACATCACTGTTGAGTTTCCTGAGATCTGAACCACTCAGCTGCTCTTCATTTACCATCAACCTACATAGATGATGGCCTGATCCCTATCTCCACCCTCATCACTAAACCCCTGGGGACCTAACTGGCGTATCACCTGGTAAGTGATGTAGTGTGAGAGGCTGAAAGTTCTTAAAATGGTATGAATTAGAAAGGGACGTAACTTTGCAAAATACCTATCATGTTACTTCAACGACATCAAAACATGTTTAGTGCTATTGTGGGTTTGGGGCTTTTTATTTGACATATTTCACTTTCTTCAAGACCAAGACACTTAAAGGAAAGCATATTTGGAATTTATCATCGTGCCATCATAGGACAAACAACTACACACAGTTCTGACTATGAATCACCAGTGAGCTATGTGTTTATACTTACATGTAAACTTATTTTTTCTTGTAATGTTGGTGTTGTTTGCTCCTTCTGTGCTTGTTTCTTTACTGTTTTTTTAAAAACGTTTTCAAGCTTCTCCTGGTAATCACTCGTTTATCTTCACAGTGCTATGAACTGTCTGTGAGAGAGCCCCCACGCACTTAGCAGGAACACACCTTAGAGTCCATGATTGTGAAAATTGGGATTGGAGCATGTTGGCTAACAGGGATGTCCACCGCCTTGATTCTGTGTTTGCCTTCAAACCATGGGAAATAAAAATGCACAGATTCTAAGCAATGAAGAAAATAAAACAAGTTCACTGCTTATAATGATGTGATGTGATCCATTGTTAACTGCACTGCCAAAGGTGCAGCATTAAACAATAATTACATTTTTTTCCAGCCTGTCCTCTGTTTACCCAACTTTTTGGAGTCTAAATGATTATTAGGGACAAAAATGTTTGGACTCTGCCCAATATTGAGCGAGAACCCTACAACCAGTGTAGTCATGAAATGGCTACAGTGTGATCTCACAGGGCTTTTGTCTGTGTAAAAGTGCTTACTTTTTTACCAGTGACAGATTGTTTTTAGATAAATGTGTTTCTAGCATGTAGCAGAAGTTGCGCTTAAGAAGTCTTGTTGAGAAATCTCATGGGAGGTCAGTTGTTGTAAGAAAAAAGCAGTGTTGCAGTAAAGAAAGCATAACTTAAGACTGTATAAGATGTAATAAGACTGTAGATGTTGAATATTGGACTGATTCTAAAAATCTTTTTATCATTTAGGCCCCAAAAGATGAAGAAATAGGGCTTAGGATTAGAAATACCAGAATTATTGTCATTTTTAAACACTGTTCTTACATACTATAAAGCAATGTCATCGCTTTATAGCTTACAGGTAGGCCTAATGGATTTTAAAAACTCTGGTTGCCTGGTCATGGATTTTGTCTCCTTGATGTAAACTTTCAGAAAACTCAGTGTATCAGTCTTCTTTGCTCCCATTGGTAGTTGCGTCAATCATGTCACCTCCAAGTTGAGATTAGTTTAACTCTGATAACCAGCCGCTCCCCAAATGTCATTTACATTCCATGGTCTCTGGATGAAATGTTTGCCTCAACAGTGTTTGTTTGACTTGATTCTCACAACCTGTCAAATGCTTGGTCACTATTTATTATCAGAACTACAGAAAATGGGATGGCCAATCAGAAACAAGCAGGGTATATTATTCCAACGTGTGCCACAGTGCTGCAAAAAAAGCGCCTCACCCTCTCCTTTTAAAAGGTCAGGATCAGGGGTGTAGCAAAACAAGACTTTTAGAGACCCCCTGCATGGGCGGCTTTAATTACAGCTAAAGGAAGTGGCGCAGCTTAACGTGAACCACCCTGCTCGGCTGTTGCTTCTCATGACTCTGAATGAAAGCAGAAATGCAGTTTAATATCTTTTAATGTGCCTGTGTGTGAGCAGAGTCGCACGCTAGCAGTGTGTGGCGAGGGCTCGGTGCAGCATATGGGCAGGCGCGTCTGCTCTGCCTGTTAAGCAGAGGGGACATCAAAAGGTGGATTTTATACCCCTCCCCACACACCCGATTGCCACCCCTCACTATAAATCCCACCCCGAAAGGAGCCATTTATGGGACAATAAGAGCCAATTTATGGGCCCCAAGAAAATGAAGGCAATTCAGAGGTGTAGGATGAAAGATGACAAGGGCTTTCTTGGGGCTGCAGGCGTTAGCTGGTAGCTCTGTGTTTCTTCACAACTTTCCTTGAGATGGAAAGAAGAGGTTGGGAATTAGAGGGCTGGAGGATTCAGGGAACACCAGTGTAGCACGAAAAGAGAGGACTTCAGTTGTTGTCCAAGCTTTTCTTGCTAAAAGAATATGCTTCGGCACAAATATAACCTTTACCGCAACATTTGCAGCATGTTTTTGCGACTTCTAGAAATTACTTCAGATATTACATTTTGTCTCGTGGCTACAGATTTCTATTAGTGTGAATGACCTCTCCTGTCCCTTAGAGGTCACAAAATGCCTTCACTTGAATACATACATAAAGACAATGGGATTAACAGCTATTTGAACACACACACATAAACATATAGAAGCAGGAGAGGTGGACCGGATCACATCTGCATCAGAGTTACTCAGGTGTGATGAGATCGCTTGAACACTGACATTAGACGTTTGAGGGAAATTCACCGAAAGGCCTTTGCTGTTCCCCGACTGTTCAAGCATATATAAGAGCTCTCAGGTCTGTAGTTCACGCTGCTGATGGATGCAACAGCACATCAGGCAAAGCTCTGTTTCTATTTCATCAGTCCTCTCTCAAGTAAACCAGCTTCCACAGTCTACATACCTCATGGCAGTGCATCTCTTTGAGGTTGCCCAACAATGAGTCAGCTACCTACATTAAGTCTGGAAACAACTTCTGAACGAATCACCGTTTGCTCCTCTCCTCCCCCCCCCTTCTCTCGATTCTCTCTCTGGTTCTTTTCCTCTTTTATTCATTTTGTTTAATAGTCTGTAATAGTTACCAAGTATCATTAAGGCCAACCTCTGTGGCTTCTAACAGCGCTGTAGGCAAGCCAAGTGTTTGTTGTCGGCATTTTATTGGCTTCCAGGGAGGAGGGTTGTTGTTGTTCAGTGTAATCTTGGCACGCCAATAACAGGTTTCAATAAAAGCAGCTGCTTTCTTATGGTAGTTAAGCCGCTCTCTTCCCTCCCCCCCTTTTGCAAGCGTGTTGGGTGGAATAAATGGAGAGCTTCCTGTACAGGAGACTCCTAGTGTCTCCATTTGTCCCAACACATCAACAGTATTTCTGGCTCTCTGTTGTCTGACATGCAAAAATCTCTTTTCTCTTGGGTGTTTGTTTATCTTTGTTTTCATCTCTGTCACTCATTTCCCAGGCAGGTTGCTGTGGTTTGTGTGTTGTGTGTAGCACAGCATTGTCACATGCTTGACCACACTGCCCCCTTTAGGCTAGACTCACATATTGCAAACCAACCAGGAGGGGTAGAGATTCCTAAAGATGAGGGTATATGTTGGTCATAAATAGATTTATGAGGACTTATTTGGCTGCTTTGAGGTGCATATGCTATTTTAGAAATACATACAATCGGTATGATCAAACTGGAAGTGCTCCACTGATAACTAAACTAGTATGCTGAGACCTATTAGTGGCTGTTCTCTGGCAAATGGGATCCCCGACTTACACTAGTGGAAAAAGTATTCAGATCAGAAGCACAAATACAGCAATGTGAAAATATTTCATTACAAGTAAATTTCCTGTATAAAAAATCCTAGCTATATAAAAGTACAGAGTTGAAGTATTAAAAGTGAAATTACAGGTTTGGTCCCTCAGACTCATATGTTATTATATCTGACATCATTAGATTATTAATAGTGGAGCATCAGTGTGTCAGCAGCATGTTACTGTTGTAGCTGATGAATGTCTGAACTGCTTTATATACAGTTTAATACAGACGACAGATAAATCTGTTAGATCTGAGAAAAAAGAAGAAAAAAAAGTCTGGTACACAAATCTGTTTTGAGTTTTTAGGCTTTTTCTCAAATCTGTTGTTTTTAGTGACATTTTGGATCACGCTTACTGACATGAAACTATGTGAGAAGTTTAAAGGGAAAAATCACTATTTGGCAGAACTGCAAACAACTCATAGACATCTGAAATGTGACCCACGGATTTTTGTAAAATGTCAGAAGCCAAAACAAGTTGAACCACACTGGCTGAAGCTTTACTAATATATTGTATTTTAAAAGCTTATTATATTAAAATGTTAATCTTAAAAGTAACTAAAGCTGTCAAATAAAAGTAGTGGAGTAGAAAGTTGAAATATATCCCTCTGAATTGTATTTAAATTAGTATAAAGTAGCATAAAAAGGTAGAGTCTGACTGATTAATTAGTTGGCATATATCTTGTGAAATGCCAATAAATCGAAAGAAGAAGAAGAAATTATCTCAATTCTTTACAGCGTGTGCTTTCTCAGAATACACATTTCTCTCATATGAAAACACAGATGTGACAAAGGTTGAAAGTTTGAATCGAATTGAAGTTCTCCCATATTGCTTTCTTCTATAAGATCTTTCATTTTTCTTGGCCGTGAAGTTTGAATTGCCACCACATTCCACAGTTAAAAGGTATAGGAGAAAGAGTCCCTGTGTGACTAAAAGAGTTCCTGTCTCTCATGTAAAATTAAAAAGCACTCAGATAAACATTATTGAATCTCTACTGGAGCATGAACATTCCATGATGTCTGGCTGACCCTAACACAGGTTCATGTTTCCTCTTTCTGTTCCTCTGGGGGGTTCGTTTTTTTTCCTTTCTCCTCAATCAATCATCCCTTATTTTCTAACCGTCTAATCCTTATTTTAATGTCTAGAGGTGGCATGCGGCAGGCAAGTGCAGAGTCCAACGGGTGGTCGAGCACTTGTGTGAATGCTCAAACAAGCCGGCAGTATTAGTACAATTCCAAGGTACTTGTGTTGTACTTGAGTATTTCCATTTTGCCTGACAGCTTTAGCTTCTATCCACTCTATCTTCTCTTTTGTCTAGTGGAAACCAAATGTTTCCAAATTTGGCGACTGTTGTTTCTCAACCCACAAAGGAACACTTAATCCTTCAGTTTATCACAACGTCCTATTTCTTAAGCTAAACAAACAATTTAAAAACCCTCTCGGATTAGTTGGGAAATCCATTGTCACAGTTGATGAGAACAGGGCTGATTTTCTGAGCTCACAAAAAAATGACTTTTTGGTTCTGAATGGGGAAGTCACACTATAAACATATGATGATGCTCCAGTGGAATATGATGCATTGCTGTAGACTGAACTACCCAACAGTACATTAAGTGGCTCAACTTTTCACACTGTGGTGCAATGAAAATGGCTACAAATTACGTGAGTGACCACTGGTGCATGTGAGTTCCTCCCTTTGAAACTGTTTGCCCTCCTCGTGGCCAAGGGGCACAATCTACAGCAGTAAAATGCAACATGCACCTACCAAACACTGATAGGGACCCATTTACACACAATGACTTCTTTTGCTTTCATACTTACATGCTTATAGGTACACTTCACTGATAATTCTTCCTTACTTTCAGTTAAATAAAAGCAGAATGCAAGACTTTGTGGAGTATTTGGCCAATGCAGTGTTAGTACTTTCACTTAGATCAAGGATCTGAAAACACCTTTTACTGTAAACCATTTTTTACATTCTTGGTATCTGTAGACGATTAATGTTGATGCATTTTTCTGATACTTACACCCTTGATTATCCACATTCGGAATCTATATAGTCTACATTGACTGTATATATATGAACTTGACTTGACCTGATCCTCTGCCTCTAGCGCCAACCAAGCAGCAACCTCTGGGGCTGAGAAATGAAGCCAACACAGAAGTGCCACAAACTGAAGTTCCTCAAATAGCCACTAGAGGCTGGCTCCAAAAGTGAGTCAATCCTCATAAACCTCCATGTTAAAATGCTCAACTTAACAATAGAAAAAAACCCTTTTATAGTCTGGTACAAAAAACTGTTTTGGTCTCAATACAGTAGCCGACTTCCCCATTCATGTCAACTGTATGAGGAATGTTTTGTTTTTATACAGCTCACCAGTTTAAATTGTATTAAATTGTATTTGTAGCTATGCATAATTAAGGTTGTGGCCACTTTGAGTAACTGGTAGGTATTGTCATAGTACAATCCATAGCCCGCCTCATACTCCACCTTTTCACTTATTTTTGGATTGGCCTGGAGTTACTGCCAAGATGGTGGCAGCCGAAGCTACCACACTGACTCTCAAAAGCTTTGACAATTAGGGGCGACCATCTTCATATACAGTCTATGATGCCACTGTGAGCTTGACATTTGTAGTTTTCAAAAAATGTCTCAACTGTTAGATGCACCATTAAAAAAATGTTGCACAGGGATTTATGTTGTCCCCAGTATGAGCTGTAATCAGTTTGGTGATATGCTTAGTGCCAACATTATCATAACTTTAACATATACTTTGATTTATGACTGAATTCCTGCAAAATAGATGACATTCTCATCGACTTAGGTTGAATATGTGCAAAAAATGAAAGAGCCACTGTGCGAGATTACAAGATATTTATCAATTTATCCATCCATCATATGAATCCATAGTGACAGTCACACACATTCTGGTCTGCCTGTAACAGCCACAGTAAACAACATTAATCATGGTTTGTGCTGAGTTCAGTTAAAGCAGTGCTTATCTTCAGTCATGAAGCTGAACTTGAGGCACGGAAACCAATTTGCAGCAATAACCACTGACCCCAAATGACTAAAGTTACATAGATGATCCAAATCACTGTCATCTCAACCCATATCACACTGCCTATCACCATCAAATGGGCTTCTGACGAACATATGGACCTTGTCAGTTCGGCACTCACATACAGCCCCATTCAGCATGAGGTCAGTAGGCAGTCGTGTGGAACACTAAAACCTTTGTCCACATTCGCACATTTGCTCCATATATACTCAGGCCTGTTTTTGAACCCTTAGTTTGAACCCTCTGCTATCAGCCCCCTGGGAAGTGAGTGACAGCATTTATATGCCATAACACATGTAACTGATATGAACTAATGTGACTCATCCAGAAATGACACATCATTTTCCAAAAAAAAATTGCTTCAGCAACGTCCCTCTGTGTCAAAAGCAGCTTTTATTCCAAGGAGCCTCTTTGACACAAACACAAGTTCATTTCCATCATCTTTGGACCATTCCATTGGTAATCAAGCAAAAGTCACATTCGACAGAGCCAAATGAATTCACCAAATCCACCAAAGTCATCACAAATGCTGTTTGCATGGACCATTTCGCAGCCATTTACTAGTCAATCACATTGTCGGCTGGTCTTGTTGTCGCAGCCCTGAGCAGTCTGTTCCCTGAGTGACAACATGTTCTGGTCGCATGGAGTGTACTGAGGCAGAAACGGTCTCTTTTTCTGCCAGTTAACATTCATCGGTTCGTTGTTTCCAAGAAAAACGGTCACATCAATCAAATTCAGAGTAGCAGCTTGTTGCCGTTGTTGGAGCTATCTTTGCTAACAGCTGTGCCATGTAAGTGCAGCACCCCATCACTGACACCACCGACTGTGGGCTGTAGTCTGGCCTTAAGTTGTTATCATTTCTTTCACATGTTGTTGTGCAGGAGGGGGATGATGAGATAAGCCTGTGTGATTCTTTGAGGTTTCCAAACTGGAAATGCAAAACCTCTCCAAATCACTATATATACTGTATGTAAAGTTTCCACATTTGCTCATATCAACCTGAGTTGCAAAATACCCTTGACGGGGGTGGGGGGGCTCTACGAATCTGAAGTTCATGAGGCAATCAGGGAATACTGTAATACTGCAGCAAAACACAGGAACTCTGGGCAAAATGATTCATTTGTTATGATCAAAATCATTTTAAGGTGTAATTTCTAGTAAAATATCTCAAGAAAACACAATTAATCCTGTCTTCTGTGACTTTTTTCCCTCTCTAAATGACGCAAAATATGTGTTTGAAAGACAAACAATGTGGTTCTGCGTATACCAGTTGGGGGGGCATGGATTTTAACAGAGCGGAGGGGGTTTCCTAAGTCAAAGACGGTTGGGAACCAATGGTTTATATGACAGTATAATCATGGTCATATGGCTGTGACCTCCCAAAGGGATTCAAAGGTTATCCATGATTCACTCAGATAATGAGCCTCATCACTTAGGCTGTCACCCACTCTCCTTTGAGGCCCAGGCTAATATTTGCAGCCAGCAAAGCATTAAGGAGCTATGTGAGTTGCAATCCCATGCAACACTGACCAGTGTGATACATTACTGTAATGCAATGAAGAATTAGCTAATTATTTAGCATAATGCTGAAGTTCACTGTACCGTGTGTGATCTGCAGAAGGGGAAAGGGAAGCTAAACACCGTGAACTGAACCACTTTAGACTCGCTGTTGCCAATTCCCACCTAATTTCAATACATCTAAAGGAATTTTCCCTAAAGTGCATCATAGCTATCGTTAATGACTATTTGCTTAAGGGATCAAGAAAAAACTACAGCAACAAGAGGGATTTCATTTGGCCTGGCCTTGAATTCATCATCCTTCAACATTTCAAATACTTCTGAAATGGAAAATCAATCATATTTGCTTCCTGAGTAATGAACGTCATTAAAAAAACAAAACAAACTATTGTCCAAACAATTGCATAGGACAACTCTAGCAATGCAATTACTAAATAAATGTTGCAGGTGCTGACTGAAATGATTTTAATTCCAGTGTGTGAATATAAATAAAATGTCTGCAACTTTATGACATCCACAAACAAGCTTTCACTAGCTTTGGCAGGACAGCTGGCTCCCTTTGGCTGAGAATCTTTACCTGTACAGTATGCATTGCAGATGGCTCTTTGGTGCTGTCTTTCCTATTTTCTCCCTGAGTTCTTCTGTAATTAGAGGCTTAGAGGCAGTCAGGGCAGAGTACAACCTGTCTAGGTAGGTGAGTTCTGCAGGGACACAGTCTGCGGTACGAAGGGTCAGAACCAGCACAACTGAACAGCAGAGGCTCCTGTTGAAGGCCACAGTGACGACCCCAAGGACTGTAGGAAGGAAACAGGTGGTTGACCTCTCGCACTGTGCTGGAGCATCCAAGTCCCAGACTGCAAAATGGAAAAAAGTGATAATTTTATTCATATTAAGTACATCTGTCAATTTACTGGAGTATCTATTAGTATTCGTTTAACATTCGGGACCACTGGATGTTGCAAGAGCACTGGCATCTCAGGCCAAAACAAATGAGGAAATGAGTGGATTTATGTGTGAACATAAACTGTATGATGTGGGAATAGACACACAAAACCCGGAGCAGAACAGACAAAACAAAGCTGAGGAGATCCGCAAAACAGCAGAAGATACTTTCACACTGCCTTGAAATGAAAGAGTACCTAAATTGCATAAGTGAGCACTGGTGCATATGAGTTCTTCTCTTTGAAACTGGACACAAGCTGAACACTGGACTGCACTTTCGCTATTATAATGCAGTGTGGGAGGTCACTTTTGGGCTGTTTATAAGTCCAAGGAGGGCAAACCATTTCAAAGCGAGGGACTCACATGCACTAACATTCACAAGCGGACAAGCCAGCTACCAAAACAGAAAAGAAAAGCTCAGATTAAAAAAAACAATGGCGGAAGAGTGACTTTACTCTTCTTCTGTTTTTGCATAGCTGAAAGTGGTTTGCTGACATATCATTGCTACATTTATGTTCAGATCTTGCATCCTGTACCTTTAACCATCATGGCTCCTATGTAGGACCATGAAGTCTAAGACAAAACATTGTTTATACCCGCTTCTTGGCCTCTTTCCAGATGTAAACATGTACGGTGTATAATGTGTCCGTAGTGGATGTATGCTGACTTCTCACCTGCTAAACGCAGCAAGGGTGTTGAGGTGGTGAAACAGAGCGGGTTCGCACAGGAGGGCGGAGCGTCGACACACACTCATACAGGACTGACCCAGTGGACCCAGGTGCACCCTGAGAGCACTTTCTGGTGGCCAAGTAGGGGCAGCTTTACTGCAGAAGTTCTTGAACAATTTATAAGAGAAAGAGAGTTGACCACGATGAGACTCTGAACCAAGCAAGAAGTGAATAGTTTCACTTATATCTAAAGAGTACAGTAGACTGTAAATGCCTTGAGTCAGATATGCTACTTTTACCTTACTCTTACTATTACATAGTGTACACATTTAACCTTGGAATTAAGAATTAAAATATTGAAAATAATTATTGCAAAGTTAATTTAGGATAGAAGCATAGTTCAAGATCAGCATTGATCATACTATATTAGAGCTGGATATCACTTTCCATAAAATGCCAATATCAGATTATTGTACTGGTTTAACTTTACAATACACACTTCATTGCAGTTTGCATAAAACGTGACTCTAATTTAGTAGGGAGCACCCAGTTGGTAATATTATGCCAGCTCTCCCTACTTCTCTGTACCTGGTGAGTGATGTAACCATGAACCCGCTCCAACATTCCCACACAAGTGAACTCTTGAGGAGTGAAAGACTTCACCTGCAAAAACATACACAAACACTTTTATTCAGTGCTACTGTAAGTGGAATCTGGGGAAAATGAGGTGTGTGTCTGCATTTACACAGTTGAGTTGTAATTTTGTTTGTTCAGTGGAATCTACCTCAGCGCTTAGAATAGCTCTGACTGCCTCCCGTATATCAGTGCTGTTGGTCACATCCACGGTCCACACGTAGGGTTTACCAATGAACTCTTCAGCATAAGGGTGCTGTGAAGAGATCTAGGACCCAAAGTTATTTGCAGTAATTCAGAATGCACATTCAATAATATCGTAAAGTAGCAATGTAACTGATATGAAATATTTATCTTTATTTCCAGTGCAGGTTTTTATTAAGCTTAAGGCCTAACCTACCTGTCTCGTGGTGGGCTTCCCTTTGTAGAAGTCATTGTTGTCTGATGAGTGTGGAGGGTCAAATCGTGGCTGAAGGAAGACACAGCCCAGAGCTATTGCTTCAATCGGAGCTGGACCTTCATAGGGGAATCCGAGACCCACAAACAGCTGCAGGGATACAGGGAAGATGTGGCATTTTCTTAAAGGTCCCATCTTGTACCCCTTTTGAGCAGCTTAATGAAAGTGTTACATGTTCCCAGAATGTGTCTTTTTTTTAGCTAAAAATAGCTGCAAAGATGGTTCATTTCACCATGACTGCATGACCACAGGTTTTACTACTGTTCTACATGGGCTGCTTCAGTGTTTGTTGTGTTAAATGTAGTTGAGCTGCTGCCGTCCACGCCCCCTTCAGGAAGAAGACTCTCTCTGCGTCTGTGATTGACAGTGCGGTGCAAAACTGTTGACCATCTTACGGCAAACACACTTCTAACCTTCTTTATGAATGATCATTTTACATGGAAATATTGCTATATTCACAGCACAACAATTATTTTTTAACTCATGTGTATGGTGAGTTTGCCAGACAACTTTACGGTTATAAAATTGATATTTTAGCAGTGTAGAGCAGCAGCTGGGGATATGGCTCTTGAGTCACTGCAAGTTAACATGTAGTTTTAATATGCTGCGATTTAGTCACCATTTCATACTCATTTCGTTGTCTGAAATTTTTAAAATTTTTAAAATATTTATCTGTATAAAATGCAGTAAATGTGAGCACAGAGAGCAAGAGAGAAGCAAACATTTACCAAGTGAGTTTACCTTGAGGCAAAATGAAAACACAGTTACCCATCAGTTACCCATGGCAATCCAGTATAAGATATGAACATAATAAGCAGTTATAATGATCCAAAATTCTCCTCCTCCACATTCTCTGCAATAATTAAACACAGTTTGGGCACATCAGTGATTTTCTGGCTTCCCAGTGTTATTCTGTGATTGCCTCTTCTCTGACCTTAGCTCTGCGGAGAAGTCGTAGGAAGTGTTCCTGAGTCAGCAGTCCGTGGTTTGTGATGAAACTGGGTAGATTCGCTGCAAGTCCTGGTGGCTGGTAGACTGTGGCATGACTCTCAAGTTCCTCACTGATCACCTTTACATATTCAGATTTACCCTGACAACCACATACAGAGCACTGAGCATATTGACTTAAGACATGCATTTACAAAAATGTTACTGTGTTTTGTAAAATCTTGATATGTATCTTATAAACTTACAGTCTTTCTACACACATACTTTTTCCTGTTTTGGCCATTATACCTGCCACATGTAGTCCTGTTTTCCATACACGACTGCTATCCTTTCTTTCCTGTAGCTCTCTGGCTCGAGCTCGTCCTCCCTCACCTCTTTCCTCACTGCCTCTTCACTCACAAAGCCCAGGAAGGAGTTATCAGGAGTGTGAGCTGGAGAACACAGAACATAGAGAAGTCAGGTCAGTGAACATTCAACAAGCAAATTCTCGACGAAGGCTACAACTGAAGTGGCAAGTGTGAGCACATCTCTTCTTGAGTTTTGGAGTGATTTTAAACTGTCCCTTTTAAGTTTTGTCTCTAATTTACTGCTTATTTTACCAGAACATGATCAAAGATGATGAGCACCACTGATGACACAAAAAATGACGTTTGGCCACCAGCACCGACAACACATACCAAGACTGCAGATGAATAACAGTTTATATTAAAAATTCTGTGAGAGAGGAAAAACATACTGTGCTGCATAAATCATGTTGTAAAGGAAATGAGAACTCTACATATATGAGCGGGGTTAGGTGTTTGGATAGGCAGCTGCCACCCTGCTGCCCTCTGACACCTTGAGGAAGGTGTGAGAGATGAGTATTTACTTTAGTAGGAATGTGCCAGCAAAGGTGTGTGTTCAAGCATCGATCTCAGTTCCTTAACATGTGTATGTGTGTGTGTTGTGTCCTCTCCTTCTCAAGGTACTTGTTTAAAAGACTTTTGCCAAATCTCCTCTTATTCACCCTGGACAGAATTTCCTGCTGGCTCCTTTTCAGCTCTGCTTGTCTCCACCGCCTGTCTAGGTTCACCGCTTCACACAGACACCTATCAGATTAGCAGCGATATGCAATGAAACACTGATGTGATCGTGCAGCATCTGGGGGTTTGGAGAAAAGCTAAGAATTGATGAGGTATCTTTAGTTTCTTGGCTACAGTGTTTGCATCTCTGCTCCATCTGCTTGTCTGTTTAGCTCAGTCCTGTAGTCGACTGTCTTCCTCTGCTGCTTTGCAAAACAGGAGCATAAACACTCGCCCATTCTTTTCCCAAGCTTCTTTCTTTCTTTCTTCCTAAGTCTTTCTTTGGTTTTGTTTTCGTTCATTCTTTTTATCCTTCTCACATCCTCAACTAACAGCCGTCTCTCCCCCCCAGCAGGACAAATAAACAGTGTTCCAGGCTGAGGGATGAAGCGTGGCTCCCGGCCCAGTGCTTCCAGCTTGTCTCCGTCTCCCGGCAGGGTGGGAAAGATGACGGGGAGAGGTGTTGGAATGAAAGCTCTGTCTGGGCACCAAGTTCATTTACGCTCAGCTATTAATCCTCTCACTGTGAGGACACTTACAGGGTGTATGTGAAAGATACGTATTGATCATCTTGCTACACCTCAACCTTGCAGTGTTTGGTTTAAAACATTGTACTGTAGCATGATGATCATACAGTTTAATGCAAAAAACATTGGGTTTTTGGACATTGCAGTGGCCTTTCCCCAGCAAGACAATGAACCCTGCCACAACGCAAATACCCAACTTGAGGAACATGACCAAGAGCCAAAAGTGTTGACCTGACCTTCAAACTCCCATCGAGCATCTGTGGAGTGTGCCAGAACAAGCTGGTTCATTAGAAGCCCCACCTCACAAGCCCCAGAAATCAGAGGATCTACTGCCAACGTTCCAATCCAAACATCACAGGACACTTCCAGAGGTCAAATGTCCATATTCTGATGGGGCAGAGCTGTTTTGCACAAGGGGACCTCCACAATATGAGGCAAGTGGTTTTGATTTTGTGACTGACTGGTGTACACATGGAGTACATTTCAATCAATGTACTATCTTTTGTATTATTGTCATTGTACAATGAAACAAATAGATACACATTCACACATAAACACACTTAAACTTACGGAACATGGTCATGTACTGCAGAGGTTGGAGGCCCCAGCTGCCCCACAGTGTTTTATATCCGTGGCTATGAGCATAACTCGCCAAGTTGAAGGCTGGTTCGGTGCCAAATGAGTCCAAGATTCTGAAGTGGCACCTAGAAGTATTTGTCACAAAATCTCTTTTACATATATGGGTAGATATAGTCATCAACTACAAGTTTACCAATTCAGCAGTGGCTGCATGGGCACAAAAGATTTATCACATGTAAAGCTGCCATCATCATGTTACTTGTCCGGCCTGGATGTGCTGGACAAATATCATGGCCAAAGAAACAGTAATGTCACAGTTTGCCTACTTCACACCAAGAAAAAACGTACAGTTACACAAGCTACACAAGAGAATCACAACGAGTGACATGGGACTTTTGTTTTGTTGACTTTTACATGATACAAATCTGAAAAACAGAAGACATTGTGGACCTCCACAATTACATATAATATTAATGGTGGTCAAAGTTGTGAAATCCTTTCAAAATTTAAAATCAAGTCTTGATTACCAAGTAAATGAAGCATGCTTCCTCAGATCATTTAGACATAATTATGTATGTAGAAAACTGTGGTCATACTGGTAATGCTGGAAAGCCAGACCCATAGCTCCCTGGAGTTGAGCAAGGCCATGGTAGTCGGTGTAGATGAGGTCAAAGGTGATGGGCCTTTGGATTGGACAACTGCCACGACCTGGAGCAGCACCTATCAGGCTGGATCAGTAACACACAAAACAGGTTCAAGAAAGGGCCCCATTAATGCTGTCTGTCACTTTCGTCACTTCAGTATGAAGTGAAACACCAGCTGGGTAGATAAGTTATAGTAACCTGTAGAGTTGGCGCTTTGAGGTGCTGAAGGTCACGTTGTGGCCCAGGATTGTCAGACAGGCACTGAGGTCGGCCCACTGGACCAGCTCTCCCAGAGGACCACCTCTCTCCACCATGGCTTCAAAACGCTGGCCAACACTACCAGCCAGGGCACCGGGGTAAAGCAACACCTAAAGGATGGATGTTTGTAACAACATGCAGCCAGGCAAACACAAACAGTTGTCATTTCTGTCCTGTGCCGGTTGTGAGTATAAAATACCCTCATCTGGCTTGAGATGCTCCTGTTGCTGCTCTGCTTCATTTTCACACCAGCCTGTATCCATCGTTCAGACATTCTTTCCACTCTGGACCGGATGAACTTCATAGCCGACCCGCTGTTGTTGCTGATCGCCTCGTACAATGGCCTCAGAGTTTTACGTATCTCAGTCTGTGTGTGATCATAGTGTGAAATCTCAGAAGACTGTAACATGAATTGAATCTTTCTACAGTAATAACCAACAACACAGTCACAGTCAAGAAGATACCTTTTCTGCATGAGAGTGAGGTTTCTGATGCCACGGCAGAGCAGAGTGGTTCCTTCCAAGACCAGGGGGACAGAAGTCTTCTATTTGGCTGAGGTAAGTCAAGATGGAGCAAGTGGTGCCATCCACCCCATAAAAAGCATAACAGGGGTCTGACTGCCAACGGGCTTGCAGAAACTGCCAGAGAGATGCAGGTTAAATGTACTCAATGAACCCTAAATCCCAATGGTTGGTTTTAAAGGAATGTTATAATTTTTTGAATGCCTAAATTACATTATTTATGAAAGCCAGAAACTGGGAAAACAAAAAAAGAATAATTTAATTGTCAACTTCTTTCACAGTCCCTGAAGTAATCATGGGGTGTGGGTGCAGTTTCATTGGAAACATTCACAAATTGAATCTTAAAATTGTGATATTTCATCAAAATTACTTTACTTTCTACATGTCTTACTCAGAAATTTGGCTAAAAATCAGCCAAGAAGCTATTTGTGGCTGAGCTGCGCCCAACAGTCACATGTCAAAAATTTTCGACTGAACTGCAGGCTGTGTTTATGCAGAGCAGATAAGGGACAAGAATTCAACTAAGTTAAATTGTAAATAACAAAATAGACAGTATCCAGTATTGATAAGATGTCTGGGCCCTTGGAAATTAAAAAAAAAAAAAAAAATTAAAAACAAATAATCAAAAAGAAATTTCACCTCCAGTTTTTGTGTGTTTTTACGATTATTGCTGTGTCATTCTCCAGAACACATTTTTGAGTTCTCTCTACTTCCAGACATGGTTGTGTGGTTTGCACAGAGATGAAGGACTTTATATTGAACTGAAAAATGAGCCCACGGTAAGCAAATATGTGATAAGAGCAAAAAAACACCCAGAAACTGCTTTAGGTTTAAAGTGTTAAAAAAGGGTTAGCATTCATCATGCAGATTAGCTCAGCAACTCTTTCATACAGAGTGCATACTGTACTGTAGTTCCTATATTATTTCAAAAGGGTATTCCCACATCGAGCTCAAACTTCCTTGCATACTTGGAATTTGGAATATTAAACTTAAAACTTTAAATCAAGGTAAGCACTTCAATACAATCATAACAGTGCATACACAGGGCCATGAGGTTTATGCTACCACATACATTTTCACTTTCTCACCTCCACTTTCTCTGCACACACAGGATATGCAGGATCCATTGGCACCTCACACTTCTCATTGGACCCTGTGGGTGAGACATTAGCCGCCCGTCACACAGTTTTTCTTTGTGTGGCCGTTTTAAATGCATCACTATTTTACAATTCAGTAACAAGAAGTACATTCAACGTGGTTAATGAAGAACAGTGGACAATAACTTTGATATACAGCCTCTTGACTGCAATGTGCGCAATGAATAGCAGCCACCAGCATGGTGTGTAGTGCTGCCGAGCCTGTACAGACTAGAGGCAGTGTGTTCTCAGAGGCCCTTTCCCGTAAGCCCCCCCACCATCTCCAGCCAATGTCAATCAACTGAAATGAACACACACACACCTGACCCACCTGCCTCCTACCAAACATTCCCATTTACAATGTCAGCCCTTGCCAAAATACACAGTCCTAAACTGTGTAAAACAACCTAGTAAAAAGGGAAAGAGGGAGAGAAAAAAAGATAAGAAAACCTGCAAGCGGAGCAGAGGTGTGAACGGCTAAAAACGGTGATATGCTATAGGAGCACGGCGAAAAAAGAAAAAAGTTCTGCAAAAACAAGAGCATGAGTAGACAAGCTGGTGAAAGGACTCCTGGGTAATTTGGTCGTATTTTTATGGGTGTGAGGTAATGTGAGAGGAAGAGGGTGAGGGGCGAGTGGGCTGGTGATGGGGAAGTGTGTGTTTGCATGCAGGCGGGTGGCATGTGTGTACTTACTGTATGTGTCTGCATGTCCATAAGTGTGTGTATGCACACATGCATGGGGTGATGTCTGTGTGGCCCAGACGTTATGAATTCCCTTTTTTCAAATATGGTAAACCTACTCATCCACACACACACAGAAACACACACAAACAAGGCCTCGCGTGCCAACCAATGTGCGTAACCTGACTCTCACCTGACACCTCACAGGAGGGTCGGACTGTGGATGTAAACTTTTTTTCCTCCCGGTTGATCGGCTCCGGCTCTGTGGGACTTGTTAAACCTCTATTCAAGGACTTCATCCCCCATAACCACCTGTACCCACTGCCCTTTAACCCCCCCATTCACACCCTCTATTATCACAGCTTGTTAATTTCACTGTGTGGTTAACCTTTACTAAGGCTATGAACCATGCTTTTGGCTTGGAGTATCACACTACCGCAGCAGGCGACCGCAGAGGAGTTTGCAACCAGTCAATTATAGGAGCTGGCGACATGCAGGGAGGAGTATATGGTGTAGCCTGAATGTAAAAGCACATTATATCTGCAACAAACCCTAAAATCTCTGCCTAACTTGAATGAATGAGCTGCTTAACATAAATGACATTGTGAAATTTGGCTCTCCGTCTGTAGTCATCTGATTGGTTACACACCATGAATTATACCCTATCAGGTATTGCAGGATAAATGTTGAAAAGTTATTTTTAAATTTAACATAGACTACACATTGATAAACACACAAACATATCTGCCTTCTTGATTATGAACAACTGATATCAGTATCGAAACATGTCAGTCGTATCCTAGTTTTCTGCACATACACCATGTTTAAAAGCTCCTTCCTGATTATCACTCATGTTGAAGTCAGGGAACTGTGGGGGCCATTCTCAGAGCTTCAGCTTGAAGTAGTTTCCTGCACCACCAGCTTCTACCACATACTAAACAGTCGGTGAGGTATTATTTTCATCTGCAATTTTGCTCCCTTTTTTCTATCCAAACATCTGTCCACCGCAACTGTGTCCAAAATCACTCATATTTATCCAAATGTTGTTTTACAGTGTTCAGACTTTTGCAATAAGATTTTAGATGCAGTTTATTTCTGAGGATTCTTCCTTGTACACCAGCTAGCAGGGAACGTTCCAACATCGATTAATATCACCCACAAGTTAGAATAATATTTTAAAATTTGTGTTCAAAAAAGATTTTTAAGGATGTTTCTTCTTTCAAACAATGTTCCTACAAGGCTAAAAGTTAACTAAGACACAACATTTGACAGGTTGTTTGGACGATGTTGACAGGGCCACATAATAACAATGGAAGAACATTCTCAAACCAGAATTCTGATTTTTTTTCAAGATGTTATTGAAGGCTTAAATGATTTACACAACCACACACACACACACACACACACACACATATATATATATATAAAATGTTTCCTGTAATGTGAAACATCATCCCCGCAAAGTTTGGATTGTATTTTGGAGATGCTGTTGAGGCAACACACTGCAAAATGTTCTACTGTGAAACATTCCCACAATGTTCTACGATGCTACACGATGACAAAGGAGAGGACATTCTCAATGCAACATTTAGAAAACCTTTTATGCATGTTAGGGCACAAAGACCTAACAATGTTATCAGCAAGCATTTTTGAAAATATCTTTAAGAAGAACCTTTATAAAGTACATTTTGGGAAATACAAAAGAACTTCCCACTCTAAACTTTACAGAAATCCTTAAATTCACTGTATTTCTTAAAAATTACTTTATTCTATATAATTTACAGTTTGCTCTGACCAGATTGTTTAAAAAATAGATAAATTATATTCTCTGTTGTGCAATTGTGAAGCCATAGTGACTTGGGATTTTTGACTGAACTGGGTTGAACTGCCGGCCGTGTAGTAATATAATATAGTATAATATACACTGATCAGACATAACATTATGACCACCTGCCTAATATTGTGTTGTGAGGACCTCTCCGGATGTCCTATGGGGTCTGGAACCAGGATGTTGACAGTGGATCCTTTGGGTACTCTGGCTTGTGCAGTGGAGCCTCTGTCAATCAAACTTGTTCCACTGCATCCTGTTGATGCTTGATCACAATGGGGTGTAGGAAGTTTGGAGGTCAAATCAACATGTTGGACCATTGTCATGTTCCTCAACATGTTCCTGATTGTTTGATGTTGTTTCCATGTGGTGGGGTGCATTTGGGATTTCTTTTGGGATTCCCATTTGTATGGAGGAGTGTGCTTGTTGTGGGACAATGTTTATTTGGGTGTCTAAGTCTCATCAACATGGATGCCAGAATCCAAGGTTTTCCAGCAGAACACCACATAGTAGCAATATGATCAATGGTATTCACTTCACCTGTCAGTGGTCAGAATGTTGTGGCTGATTGGTGAATGTTAGACTAATATTAACCTTTATTTAACCAGGTGAGTCCCATTGAGATTGCGGATCTCTTTTTAGGGTCCCAGCCATATTGAGAAGGAGAAAGGATGTGGTAATTATTTATTAACTTTTCAGCAAAGTATTTCACATACTAGGACAATACTTGACTCCACACCACCATATGTAGTATGTGCTCTGCTGGCAGCACCTGGCAGCACTTAATAAATACTGCACATCCTGATTACCTTTTTTTCATTTTTTGTAAAATAAATATTCAAAGAAGCTGAATTTTCCATCTTTGCAGAACATTCTTGATTCCAGAACAAATTCATTTCACTTTGTCTTTCCACCCAACAGAGGAGCAGATTTGTCTTTCAGATCTTGTGCTGACAACCACATTTCCTAGTGACATTTTACACAGTGGAAATTGCAAGTTGGAAGACCTTTTTTGTGCACTCTACATGCTTTGTAGGCAGTTGCTGTATTTTCACATCCTCATTTAGCTGCTTAGAGGAGCCCACAGTTACCACAAAGTTTGAAGAGTCTGAGAATTTTTCCCCTCTGACAATCGTTAATTCCCAATGACTAGTCTTGAGGTGGCTAAGCTTATTTTAAATATCTGTTCACTGTATAAGATGCATTTACTTATTTTACTTTAAAAAAAAAGGAATTTGGTGAGGGATGTGCAAACCCCCAAAAGTGTACCCCCACAGGAAATAAAAAATCCAAACTAAGGAGTGAAATACCAAACAGCTTCATCCTTTTTTTCCCTTCATATTACTGAGTAAGTTTGGTAATTGTGAGCATTCTTTGTGCAGTTTCCTGACATCATGTCAAACGGTTTCTGAGTAATAGAGTTCAAATTCTTCAGAAATAAACACGCTAGCCCAAAGCAACTCTAAAATCTTTGAAAACGTGGATTGTAAGTTTGGATACCACAGTTCTTCTCATCATTTACTCATTTATTATGATGTATTGTGTCGTCTTGGAAAAGTTAAATGAATACTAAATGGGTAAATCAATCTAAATCCTAAAAAAGTAACAACACTGATCAACTAAGACATCTGATAAAAGTCTGGCCTTCACCTGTGTGTGGTCTGTGGTTGTCCTGTGGTGTTGCTGTTTGAGGCTGATGGTGATGGTGGTGATGACGGCTGAGCTGATCAAGCCTCTGCGACACTCTCTTCAGCTCTCTTTCTACCAGGTGGGCCAAGCCCTGCTGGTCCTGTCTGAAGCTGGAAGACAAACAGAAACCCACATGTACCCACACTCTGTGCTGTATACACAAAAGCCTATGACACTAAATCATAGCTGTATTTACCCCTCTGGTTTGAAAGGCATAAAAAAAACTATCCAAAATCACACTATTTGTCAGTGCCAGAAACGGTAAAAACAGAGAGAATCGTTAGAGTTTTAAAATGACTTGTAACTCTGCGAAGGTTCATGAACGCATCATCTGTAACATTCGGTTCAAGCATGAAAATGAACCTAAGCTAACTTTAAATTCATGATATTTCTTCAAAATCACTTTATTCTTTTACAGTTTGCTCTAACCAGATCCTGTAAAACAAACAAACAACCTTGGTACAACTGTGAAGCCATTAACGACTAGGTTGAACTGCAGGTTGTGTAGTAATATAATGTAGTATAAGTAGTGTAACATCTGCTGAATGTCAAGTTACCATTCTTATTTCCAGTTTTGATAGCACCTGTAGGCACTTATTAAATATAGTGCATGTTGATTCCAATTTGTTCAATCTTGTATAGTAAATAATTAAGAAATTTAACTTTCTTGTTTCCGTTTTTATGATTTATGGCATTCTAACTTTATTACATCACTCAGGACATTCTTGAGTTCTCTCTACTTCTAGCCATTGTTGTCCTGTTTCCATTGAAGATAGATGTGCAGGACTTTCGTCTTCAGAGGGTTAAATACACTGAGATCTATATTTTGTAAAATAGCCACTAAATACCTTTGCAGGATCAAACTGAGCTCATCTCTGGTCAGCTGGGTGACATCTTTCTCTTTGCTCAGTCTTTGGACCTGAGTACTCAGAGCCTCCAAGCGAAGAGCCAGCCTTCGAAAGCCAAGACTACGCTGACCTGTAACATGAAATATGGTATAAAATTTATGTTGTACCACCTATCATATTGTTCGAGTAGCAACACTGTGTACTGTGTCGCAGCAAGTCTTGTCCTTAAATAGTTAATCTTGTTCCATGAAGCATGAAACAGCAGCACTATGTTCTTACATGATGTGCAACAAATGAAGCAGAGATTATGGTCATGCATATTCTCCATCTAATCATTTCTACAGAGGTGGATTTCCATGGACGACAACTTTACAACAGATAGAGATGGCAGTGACTCATATTTGCTGACAACCAAATATTTATAAGTGTAACTGGACCTTTGTGGTCATGTCGCGTTGCTTTGAAGGTTTCCAAGGGGCCCACACACGCGCTCATATAGACATGATGTATGCATATGTTTTTCTGAATGTTTCCACCTTCACGGTTGGAGGTGCGCTCATAACACTGACCTCATATGTTGTGGAAAAGTCAATTAAAGGTATTATTTCAACATGTTCTACTAAATGAGGTGAAGCATTGTTTAGTCCGTGTGCATCCACTGACCCACTAGTTCCTGTCCACTCTGGCTTGTGAAAAAAAAAAGCAAAACAATGCATTGTGTCTCCTCACAACATGAATTTTGAGCATTTCAAACACAAAACCGTTTTGCCTCGACCAAAAAAATTTAAAAAATAAATCATAATTTTGATCTTTTGGACCTTCAGATTTATCTTAAGTTGGAAACAACTGCTTTAACCAATGTTGAAGTTTTGGAAGAATAAGACTTCAAAAAGTACATTGTTTGCTACAATAACAAATATAACTAAAATATGAAACCTCTCTTGTGTTTGCTCCGGTGGATTAACTATGACTCAGCAGCGGTCATGGTCAAGACCTCATGCATGTCTTTTAAAGTCTGCTGGTAAAGGATAAAGGGTTTATTTGAGAGGGCAGATTGAGGATGTCTTGACAGAATCATCTGTATGTGAAGGTGGGATGAGTGTTAAAAGAGCAGTGCTGACAGTGCGTGAGGAATACTGAGGGTTATATTGGACGCTGCCAGGATTAGGATCTCCCTGGGGATGGAGCTTTAACCTGTAACACACTGTAAAATCCAACGGAAAGGTGATGTCATTTCATCGCTGTTTGCTCAGCTGACTGTCAACATATCACCACCTACAGGGGTCCACAGGGGCAGAGGGGCAATGAAAGATGAATGCGAGACAAGATGTGGAATCCTGCAATAAGTTACTGTACGTGATTACTGCATGACTACATCATGCCAAAGCTTGTTAAGTTATCTATATGCTTATAAAACTATGTGTTTGGGTATGTTTCTATGTGTATGCACCACAAACTTGCAAGTCATAGGTGTAACAGAAAACATGAATTGCTTGTGCAGCTTTAAAATTAAAGCAAACACATGGAAATTAGTTTAGGTATAACATATGTAGTAAATAGCTTTTCATAACACAATGCAAAATATTTTCAGGATATGATGACAGTCTGCTGATATACATTCCTTTAGTGTCAAAGCTAACACATTTCTTTTTGGATTGATAAAATCTGCCAGTAAAATTAGATGTGGTCTGTCATTGCATATCATCCCCTTCAAGCAACTTTTGAAAAATAGGGGATTATGACTGAACAGCCCCTTTTCAAGTCCTGCCACAAATTCTTAATTGGGTTGGGGTCTGGGCTGTGACTCAGTCACATTCACCTTGTTGCCTTCAAACCAATTCTGTGTAGCTTTGGCTGTATGCTTTGTGTCATTGACTTCAAATTTCTTTCTTAAAATCTTCTCCCAAGTACATCAGGTTGTCCTCTGGAATTTCCCTATACTTTACCGCATTCATTTTACCTTCTACCTTTCAGGGCCTCCTGCAATGAAGTATCCACACATTATGATGCTGCCACCACCGTGCTTAATAGTGGGGATGGTGTGACTGTGAGGATGTGCGGTGTTTGGTGTCTGCCAAACATAGTGTCTAGTCTGATTTGCAAAAAGTTAAATCTTGGTCTCAGCTGAAGTCACAGGCTCCCACATGTCTTCTGGTAAACTCTGATTGAGATTTAATATGAGATTTTTGTTAGCACTGGTTTTCTCTTTGCCACTCTCTCAAAAAGCTTTGACTGGTGAAGAACAGACAACAGTTGTTTACTGTACAGTCTTTCCCATCTCAGTCGCTGAAGCTTGTAACTCCCTCAGAGGAGTTGTAGGGGTCTTGGTGGCCTCCGTCACTAGTCTCTTGCAAAGTCACTCAGGTTTTTAAGGACTGTCTGTTCGAGTCAGATTTGTACATTTGTCACAGGTAAATATTTTTCATAGGCACTGTAAGTTAAGAAAATAAGCTTTGTGAACAAGTTTTCTGAAAGTTAATGTTTACATATGTAAATAAGGTATAAATATACTTTACATATACACTAATTTGTATCAATGTCCAAAAGACAAAGTGTAATAAAGCAAAAAGTTTAAATGTATATTTTGGATGTCTTTCTTTCCATGAGTCTAAAAGTAGATATGTTATGGAAGCAAAATCTCAAAATTGACCATTGCATGGGGAAAAAACAAAAACAAAAAGATGTCTCGCCTTAATTGCTTGCGCTCGCCAACGGCTTCTCGTGTTTTCCAAGACAGCCATTGCTGGGTAGCTCTCTGTACACAATTTGTGGTGGGTCCTGCAGAGCACAAAGCAATTGTGGCTGAGCATGTCTGTGGCTGAGATGCACCGGTGGGTTACATTGTCTGCTAAAAACAATTTTCCTGGAATCTGAGACGAAAAGGATTGGAATGTTTGGACAAAATGCCATCTTCTGTTACTGCATTCTGAAACTGATTCATTGGTGGCCTCATCATCCAAGTTTGAAGCTGTGTATCTGATTATCAGTCTTTACATGAGGGTTACTTTTTTATCTGTTGTGGAATTATATGTCCTGCATAAATGGGTTTCTATATATGGGATCAGTCAGTTTTATATATTCCAGAAATAACTTGAAGCGTCGTTAGCCAACATTTGTATATGATAAACATTTATGTCAGGGTTAAGACTCTTGTCAAAAGCAGCAAAATAGACTACTGAACTGTAAACAGAGACCTCTTGAACACTGAAGCTGGCTGAGTCTATTTCCAAATGGCACAGAAGCACTGCCAAAAATATGCTAATTTAATCATCGGGAGACTAAAAAACAAAAAAATTCTCCAGAGGAGACTGTTGACAACATTTGTCTCTTCCGTGTAAACCAAAAAGAAAGCTTTTGCCCAAACAACCTTGTCCACCTCCCTTAAATACCCGCCTTTAGAGAAACAGTTTAGCTAGACAAATGAGTTTGGGCACATCTTGGTCACAAACCCACAACTGTCAGACACGAGGCAGGACCCACCGCGAATTGTGTACAAATATTCATCTAACACCAGGAAGATGGTCAGATCAGGTCTTAATCCCTGGACACAAAGAATAGTTCTGGTCTCCTGTTGCGTATTTTGACTTCTTTCCTTATTTACAATCAGTGTTGCCCAAACCTATGGTGTGTAAATAAGATATTTCCCCTTTTCTGGCAATTAAAAATGCTTTAATTCCAAAAAAAAAGTCTATGTCCAAGCTAAATTGTGTGTTCTGTGTGTGTGAATGTTACCCTGCTCTTCAGGCGATCTCCCAGCAGGTTCATCCTTGGTCATTTCAAGTGGCACCCAGAGGCTCTGCAGCAGAAGGGTGACCACAGATAGACACAGACAGAGCAGCAGGCAACCACTAGAGGGCACAATACACAGAGAAAACCCTTTATGTGAGACAAGAATAAGCACAGCGACCCAACAACCCTGCCAGATGGACTCAAGCACCCCATGGCACTTTCTGTCATGTCCCAAATGTGTGTGTGTGAAACTGGATGTTACTTAGCATTATTTTGCATATTAAAGTGGACATCTAGAGTACTGCCTTAGAGGGACAAAAGCTGAACATTACAGCTATTTATCCAAAATCTTTACCTTAATGTCTTAATATTCTTCTTTTCTTTTAACCACTTTTCCAATACATTAAGCTGTTCCAACTGCTTATCCATCACTTAAGCTTTCAAGCTAAATTCTTAATCTCTGTATTTATGACATTAAGATTCAGCTGCTTTTTGAACCAATATTATGCGTCTGTAGCAGAGGATGCTGCAATTTCAGGACCCCAGTTGTAGGAATTCATTTTTAGGACCCTTGTTTTTCAAGACAGCAGCACCTACTGAACTGGATGATTTCAAAAGGGCCCAATTTATCATTTTAAAGGTTTATTCCACTTAAAATTGTGTTTTCTGTCCAAACACTCATTGTTTTTAAAATTTATTCCACTCAAATAGTTCTTTCTAACTAACAAATTATGGTTTTAAAGTTTTATTCAGCCCAAGATACTACTAGTTGGACAGTTTGTGTGATTAATAAAATTAGGTCAGGTAAAACAACAACGCCTGTACTTCTCTCTTCTACTTCCACTTCTCTCTTTGGGCAGACATAGATAGCAGTCTAGAAATACAGTTTTACAAGTGCTGTGCTCAAACTGCAGTCTACTCAACTGCTGATACATGTTACATGTTTTAACATTTTTCTTCTTTCTCTGTTTTAAGCAGCTTATAAAATTTGAATTAGTCTGGAGTTGTGAGGCCTCAATATGCAGATTTCTGCTGCATATTGCAGTCACATGCCAGATGCTCGTCAACTGAAAGGTAGTGGAATCCAGAGAAGTTTAGCACACAGAAAATGTTCTGTTCTGTGATAAAAGTGTCTTGATCCAAAGAGCACATTGTGTTTTGTGGTATGTGAACTAGAGAGGATGATTTGTGAACTGAACTGAACTTAAATGAGGGTGATTAATCTCTCATTTGCTTTAATAAAGCACAGATGCTGTTCTTGCCATCACTGTCAAAGCATTGTAGCATAGAGTCATAAACTCAAAGTTTAAGAAGAAAACAAACTTCATTGATGCCAACTACCACAAAAGAAAAGTCAAGAGAAAATTTAATCCTCTGTGGTGGTAAAAGTAGGCAGTAGTGACTTTTTAAAATCTGTTTTCTTGTTATTTTTATTTATATTCTTAGTAATAAAAATAATGACAAATGAAAGCTAAATCAAGTGTTTTATATATTGTATCTGTGATATTTAACCTTGAAAAAGAGAAAAAGGCAAATCCCTAAAAGCCGTGCAGTAGTTATCCATATCATATCATATGTAAGGGTAGGACTACCACATTGGACCTCTTGGCCTTGAACCTGACCTTTGACCTTGAACTTACTACCGTCTGTCTGTCTGCCTGTCTGTGTGTATGTGGGTGTGTGGGTGTGTATGTCCGCACCATAACTCGATAACAAAAGGTCAAGGTCGCAGGGCTACCTGCCATGTTTAGGAAAGTATCCTGTGTGGGTCTGCATCTCACTTGAGTGCATTCTAGGTTGAACACTGTTTTACATGTTAGTATAAACATTTTCTATCTGTTTATACCAAGAGGCCCTACATAGAAATGCATGGGTATATTTTGTTATTTATAATTAGGTTTAATTATAATTTCTTTTTTCTCAAACGCATTCAGCTGCAGTCTCTCCATGTGACCTCTTATGACTGCAAAAATGAACCAAAGGGGAATTCCTTGGCTGAAAATCACAAAGATACACAAAGAAAGGGTCTGAAAAAGAAGGATCAAGCCCAGTTTTTACAACAGGGCAAAGCACTCCAAAAGTGTGATGGTTATAATTTCTTATGCATGTACAGGACATGAAATAAAAGACTGCTTTTTAAGGCTTTATGCCATAACCGACCAAGTTAAATCGCCTTCTAAGTTTATAGATTTGACTTTAATAGTAGCCCTGATGCAATAAAAACTCACAGTCTGGCTCTGCCTCCCACTAAATATATTCAGAGAATGTGGAACTAAACTGTTCCATGACTTCAAGTGAGGAGACCCTGGTGTGTCAAAACAAGCATCTAAAGCGTGATGTGCCGTTATAGCATGTGTCTGCTCGCTGCCTGCATAGGCTCTGAACTTCAGGTTAACTGGGGCAGAGAGAGCCATCATTTCTTTCTCACTTTCATCAGGCCAGTAAACCCATCAGGCCTTTACCCAAAGAAACACAGCGCACCCGGGCTCAAGTACATGCACAAACACGTTCAAGGATCTCCCAGTGCCTATAAAGCTCCAGATCCAGATCCAGATAAAATTATTTCCATTCAGTCGTATTAGTCTGCATTTCATCAAAGCTGTCAGAGCACTCATCGCCACATCTCATCTTGGGTTGACAGCACCTACAGCATGGAAAAGTGAAGACAGGTGACAAATTAAAGGAAAAACCCTGAACCCTTAAACCCCTGCAGTGTGGAGGGGATCTGGTGGCTCTGTTGCAGTGTTGGGGGCTTTTACCTGGCATGGTTTGGTACAGTTGTCCCCTTAGATGAAAGGGTTCCTACAGATCACTAGAAAGTTTTTCTGAATGATCGTCTTTTTCCTAAGATGAAACATTTCTATGTCGATGGGAGTTTTCTCTCTCTTCAAAGATGACCATGCCATCATCCAAAGAGCACGTGGGCTCACTGAATGGTTTGATGAGCATGAAAATGACCTGAATCATATGCTATGGCCTTGCAGTCAACCCAACTGAACAGCTATCAGAGCTTTCAGACCAACGTGTTAGACAGAGCTCTCCAATATCATCATCAAAATACCAAATGAGAGGATATTTGTTGGAAGAATGGTGCTTCATCCATCCAGAAAAGTTTTAGAGATTTAAAGATTCAATGAGAAAGGAGCACTGAAGACACTTGATGTGTTTTTCCTTTAATTTGACATCCATTTGTAGCACAGGTATAAAGCTGCACAGGAGAGCTCATGCTAAAACAGTTACTATGTGGTAGTTAACCTGAAATCACATGTCGGGGAGATGCTGTGCTACACGAAAGGAAGATTCTTTTAATTATCCGTTTGTCAACAAGCTAAACAGTTAACTTTAAAAAATAAAAACGACAGTTTCTGACAGCTGAAGTAAGTAAAGCTTAATGTTAGTGCATGCTGTAGTTGGGGTTATGGATAAAGACAAGTCCATTGGTCACTTTCTACCTATAATTTTTGCTTATTCTTGGCTGCTAATTAGTCATCTAGTGAAGCAGAGTCTTACCTGCGAGGCCGCAGTGCCACACGCATGGCCCTGTGTAGGATCTCACTGTCAAAAACATTAAAAATAGCAGTAAATGCAACATGCTGAGTAATAATTGTACAGCTCTGTGTTGGGCAGAGTAAAACTGCACTGCTCTGTTGTTCCAATTACATCCCCCATTCTCTTACTTGGGCATAAACACCAAAGATCCATTGTAGCTTCTTTTCAAATTACAAATGAATGGTCGCACGTTCCACACGAACTGCATCAATAACAGTTTGTAGGCATAAATAGATGTCAGAGTAATGCTATTGGCAGCATGACTGGCCATGAAAGACTTTTCACCTGGTGCTCTTTCTGTGTTGGTGTTTGAACGTGTTCATTAGACTGAAAAAAACACCAAACAAAAATATAACAAAACTGCTGCCACCAACCTGTTGTTGTGCGAAGCAAACACAGAGATGTGTCAACAAAACAAGCCAGCACGCACAACCACACACAACCACACACACACACGCACGCACATCCTCACCTCCTTGGGTCGTCGTCCCAACCCACTGGTAACCATCAGGCCTGTTTCCAAAACACAAAAACTTGAAAAAGGAAATAAAGTTGGGGCCGGGAAGTATCTTGCCTCCTTTTTTATCTCTTTTCGCTCTCTTTCCCTCCTTCTCTGGCCCGGCCTTTTCTCTGTCGCAGGGCCTATGGGTAGGCATCTTGTGGTTGTCAAGGTAACCTGACTCCCCTTTAAAGAAAACAATACCCAGAGTGCTACTTAGGCCTTTCACAGATACAATGGAGCCCACGCTATTGGGTGACAGTTTCTTTCAGTCTCACTGGCTAGACTTAAGCCGTGGTTGTGAACTGATACTCAAGCAGAGACCTCATTTAAATAGCTCAACTGGTGCAAACCTTTTGGCACTGAATGGAATGATACAGACACGAGACAGAAGAAACTTAATGATGGTAATAGTATTAATGAAACAAAAAGAAAATGCCCTATGTAAAGAGTGTTAATGTATGTTAAGTACAGAAAATGTTGTAATTCTGACTTATTGTGCTAAAGCCCAGCTGCAATTCTCACACAATTCAGACAGAAAATGATGTTATTATATCTTATCTGGTCATTTAGATTTTAAATGCTAGAATGGAAATATCTGAGAGAGAAACTACATCAAGTTACCTAAAGGTCTCACATTGTGGAGGACAGGTGTGTTTCACCAAGGCTTGAAAATAAATGTTTTTGTCAGATTACATATTTACATATGGAACTATGATTTGCTACGGAGGCAGCTATGCATCACATCACATTGTATTGCATCATATACATATCATACTGGATTGCATCATATCATACTGTATCATATGGCATTTTGTTGTATCGCATCATATCGTTTTGTAGTGTAACAGGGTATATGTGATTCCACTTGCTGCAATTCTAGTATCTCTGGCTCGGTGGCGCCCTCTCGGGAGCTGCAGTATGCAGCTGAAAGCTTGCGCCGTACGTCAGTTCCTGAGAGGTGCCGACGAGGTAGGTCCGGGAGCGCAGCACGGGGTTATTAATGAGTTATTTTTTAGTTGTTTACTTAGTTATTTTATAAGTATGTTTGAAATTTGATCTGTTAAGATGTTTATCATAATGTATACACTTATGTTTTATGTTTTTTTATGTGTTTTAAGAAAGTATTGGTGTGTTGTACTCCGGACCAGAGCCGCTGACCAGAGATTTTGTTGTGTTCCACCAGGTACATATTCTGTTTTATTGGTTTCATTGTATTGTGTAGGTTATTGAATAGTTGTGTACATATATTAGTCAGTTCCTGAGAGGTGCCGACGAGAAAGTATTGGTGTGTTGTACTCCGGACCAGAGCCGCTGACCAGAGATTTTGTTGTGTTCCACCAGAAATAAACAGTGAAGACCTCGTCCTTTCGACTTTATCATTCCACACTACACAACGCAGAGTCGAATTGAACCAGCCAGTAACGGGGCGTTACTGTGTTTGGTTACACTGGTGCCGTGACCCGCTACTGTAAGTGACCGTGGCCGATCGGGACCGTCTACTTCCTGGAGGAACGCTGTTGTGGCGCGAATCGGCGGCGCGGGTTTTGTGCGCGCGTTCGGGACAACAACGCGGGAAGTGAGCCGGTGTGTCAGAGGGATCATCTTCGCCACGGTTACGCCGCAGACTGGTTGCTACGCAACGACGCAGGGAGGCGCAGCAGCGGTGGGAGGAGACGCACACCACGGAGTTTTCGCCGTGCCAGGGGAGGTGGTGAATAGGTTCGTCTGTGTGTGCAACGTCTTTGAGCCACAAGGTGGCAGCATTGTCCTTTGACTGACTGTAATGTGACTAATGTGCATTTAATCTGATTTCTGTGTTGCTATGTTTACGGGGACAGGGTGATTTTGCATTCTTTTTTTTCTATTGTGTGTTTTGGTCGAAATAATTCTGAAAGTGTGCTTAAGGAAAAATTGACCATTTTTTAATTTAATATTGCAGCCCTGATTTCAGTTTCCATTTGATGCACAGGAGTATTTTTGATTTTTTTTTCTGAGAGACTGAGTGGGATTTCCCGCTGTGTTTTCTTTTATTATTGAGGGAACTTGACCGCTCTTCCAAATTTATTACCTTGCTTCTTAGTTTATTGTTTTGTTTTCTGTGTTTGATTGGGATTCCAGACATGGAAAGTAGCCCAGTTTTTGGTAGAGGGAGGGGTTCTGTGAGTTTTACCCCCATACCACCACTTGGACGGGGCAGAGCAGGAGTTTTGTTTACCCCGGTTTCATCCACCCCCAGACCTAGTTTTGATGACACGAAGGTTGATGACGAAGCTGGTAGAGATCCACCCCAGTGTGACTCACACGCTCAAAATTTGGAGGATGAGAATGAAACTGAGAAACTGTTGACCGGTATAGCATCACAGATTGGACTTTCTATCGGTGAGAACATAGCCTCATGCATTGAATCCCGCTTAGGCTATGGAATGGGGCCTCGCCTAGTTGGGACTGCGGGGAATGCCATGGCAGATTCTTCACTGCTGAGTGTAATAGTGAGGCCTGATGTTAGGGAGCCTGTGAGCTTTAAAGGGGATGGTCATGACACTCACTCTGTTCAGGAGTGGGAAGCACTGATGATGACCTACATGAGAAAGAAAGGAATTCCTGTAGCAGAACAAGCCGAGGAGGTTCTCGGTAAACTCATGGGGAGAGCACGTGAGGTGGTTAGGGTGGGTATACGTAGCCAGCCGTCACTCTCGTTGTCTGTGGGTCCAGAACCCATCTTTGAAATCCTGAAGCAGCATTTTAGTGACACAGTTTCCTCTAGTATACCTTTAGCTGACTTTTATGCCACATTGCCTAGGATTGGTGAGGACTGTTTTGATTACTGGCTTAGATTAAATAAAGCTATGGAAGTAACAGAGGATTGCCTTAGGAGGCAGAATAAGACGTTTGATAACCTGTCTCAGGACCTGACTGCCATGTTCATACGTCACTGTCCTGACCCTGAGCTTTCCCTCATATTCAAATGTAAACCACTACAACAATGGACAGTTACTGATGTGCATGAGAGACTTGTGGAACACAGCAAAGACAGGAGACAGACATCACAGTTGAAAGTGACCTCACAGCAACAGGGAGTGAGTCCTGGTGGACATCATATGACATCTGACAGTAATGTTGTGACTCCACCAGTCTCTGTTACAGCTCTATCTTCCTATAAGCAGGCAGAGGAATCCTCTGATCGCCTTGAGCGCCTCATAGCCAGGCTGGAGCGTGCTATGGAGCAACAGCCGAAACAGACTGGACTTGTTAACATGAAAAGTGGACAGCCTCGTTTTAATCAGGCAAATAAACCCAAACCTGTTGTATTTTGTGACATTTGTGGGGATGTTGAACACACCACCTATTACCATTGTAGAGCCAATCACCTGTGCTTTGTGTGCTATGCACCTGATCACACACGAGCTGGGTGCCCCAGGACTGTTGCCACCAGGTCCAAGGGTTCCGAGCTCACTGCTCAGCGTGAGGGAAACTAGATGGCCTACATGTGGTGGGGGCAAGTGTTAGGCCTGTGTGTGACCCCCTAGTGCCTGTTGACAATGATGACTCAAATTCTGTCTATCAGAGTGTATGTGAAGAGAGAGATCGAGGTCGCAGACCGGTCCTTCAGAACATTCAGAGGCTACAACAACATGATGAACTATTCTATGAAAAGGTAACACTGGGTGGCAAAGTGTCGGTCAGGGCTATGCTTGACAGTGGATCTATGGCTTGCACCTTGAGCTCGAATCTCATGCCTCAGCTGTTACAGGATGATGTGTTGAAGAACATTAATTTGGAACCCACCGATGTTGTTTTGATCGGGTGTGGTGGATCGAAGACAACACCATCAGGCATGTGTGACCTGGACGTGGAGCTCTACGGCTGTAGAGTGATTGTGCCGACTTTAGTGGTTGATGGACAGAGTGACGATCTCATTATTGGTAGCAACCTTCTGAGGTATCTGGTCAATAACCGGAAGTTGGATAGCTCCTCCACTTCACATGCTAGTGATTGTGACTCACAGAAGAAACTTCTGAACTTGATGGCTGCGGTACAGGAGTGTACAGAGGACCTTCCAGACAAAGTTGGGACGGTTAAGTTAAAGAGAGCAGTTACTCTGGAGCCGATGTCTGAGCACTTGGTGTGGGGCAAGCTGCAGCATTGGAGTGGTAATCTGGCTGGTAGCGAGGTCATGATGGAGCCTACGAGTGCGAGGTCGAGGCTTAGATCAGTCATAGTTGGTAGAACTGTGGCTTTGCTGCGAAATGATGGGTGGCTGCCGTTGAAAGTGATAAATCCGTCAGAGAGGCCTGTCACTCTGAGACGAAATGCGAAACTGGCTGATGTTTATCCATGTGTGGCACTGGAAAATTTCAGCAATCCTGGAGATCCCAGTGACCCACAGACCAGTGCACAGCAAAATGTGCAACTATCAACAACTAGCCCTGTCTGTTGCAATGACGAGCAGAGTCTGGTCTCGGCAGTCTCCACCCTGCCTGACCGGCCTTTGCATCATGAACCAAGTAGCCAAGCTGACACACCGCATTCAGTGCTGCACAACATTGGACTGGCTGACATAGACATTGACTCGTGTGAAGTGTCACCTGCTTGCAAAGAGAGGCTGGTTAACTTAATTGGAGAATTCCAGTCCATCTTTTCCAGGGACAAGTTGGATTGTGGCAAGGCTGCAGGATACCTACACAGGATTCGGGTTGTGGATGAGAAACCCTTTCGCTTGCCATGCCGGAGAATTCCACCCACGCAGTATGAGAAACTGAGACAGGTGTTGGATGAGATGGAGGAGCGAGAAATCATTAGGAAGTCAAGCAGTGAGTTTGCATCACCTTTAGTGCTTGCTTGGAAGAAGTCAGGTGATATGAGGGTCTGTAATGATTTCCGCTGGCTTAATGCACGAACCATCAAGGACGCTCATCCTCTTCCTCATCCAGCTGATGCTCTGGCAGCTTTGGGTGGGAATGCCTATTTCTCGACCATGGACCTCACGTCGGGTTACTATAATGTGGAAGTGCATGAGGCGGACAGGAAGTATACAGCATTCACATCACCCTTTGGGTTGTATGAATACAACCGCATGCCTCAGGGACTGTGCAATAGTCCAGCGACTTTCATGAGAATGATGTTAAGCATCTTTGGGGACCAGAATTTCCTCAGCCTGTTGTGCTATCTTGATGATGTTCTGGTGTTTGCACCCACAGAAGACCTGGCTTTGGAGCGGTTAGAGATGGTTTTTCAGCGACTCAGGGCTCATAATCTCAAGCTTGCCCCAAAGAAATGCCATTTTCTGCAGAAGTCGGTGAGATTTCTCGGTCATGTTGTAAGTGCTGAAGGCATTATGTCTGATCCAGATAAGGTTTCTGCCATCACTTCCTTGACTGAGTCAGATCTCATGGAGCAGGACACCAACATTCCCTCACAGCGGAAAATTCGTTCATTCCTTGGAATGGTGGTGTTTTACCAGCAGTTCATTGAGAACTGTTCTTCCATTGCCAAACCGCTGTTTGGGCTCACTACAGGCTTGGTGTGTCCCCGTGGGAAGGGAAGGAAGAAGAAGGTTCAGAGGAAACTAAGTGCTGATGACTGGACTGAGGAGTGCAAACAGGCTTTTCAGCAGCTTAAGCAGGCTCTGCTGGCTCAAGTCCCCTTAGCTCACCCGAACTTCAGTGAGCCATTTCTTCTCTCAGTGGATGCTTCCACTAATGGTCTTGGGGCTGTGTTGTCGCAGATTCCTGCTGATGGGTCGACGGCTAGGCCGATTGCCTTTGCGAGTAAGTCTCTAAATCATGCCCAATCCAGATACCCTGCACATAGGTTGGAATTTTTCGCCTTAAAGTGGGCGGTGTGCGACAAATTCCATCACTGGTTGAGGGGTCATCGGTTCACAGTGTGGACTGACAACAACCCTCTGACTTACATCCTGTCAAAAGCCCGCATGGACGCCTGTGAGCAGAGGTGGATTGCTAAGCTGGCACCGTTTCAGTTTGACATTAAATACATTCCTGGTCCGAAAAACGTGGTAGCTGATGCACTTAGCAGGGAGCCCTTTGTGCATCCCAGCGCTTTTCAGCGTTTAACTAGGGTGCCCTATGAGGACCTGCTGGCTGAAGCTGCAGCAGTGTGTCCACATGGTGTTCAGGAGGCATTTCGCTGGTCTGCTCACCCAGTTGATAGGACCCGAGAGGGTAGTCAGCCTGTCCAGGCTCAGTGTGCAGCTGTTGTCCAAGGTGGAACAGTGTCATCACAGGAGGTGGCAGCCGTTTTTCTTGCACATAGCCAGCGGGACTCCAGTGTGCATCGGCATGCCCTCTTGCTGCCTCAGTTTTCCCAGACTGTGTTGACCTCAGAACAGATCAGCTCTAACATTCTCTCACATGATGTATTAGTGGAAAAGCAGCGATGTGACAATGTTTTGGAGCGAGTAATCTTCTATGTGGAGAGAGGACGGAGACCATCAAGGCGAGAACGCGTTAAAGAACCAGTTGAAGCAGTCAAGCTGCTCAAAGGTTGGGACAAGTTAGTGATGAGAGATGGTGTGCTGTATCGAGCTACAAAGGACATTGTATCGAAAAAGAAGTCCTATCTGTACATTGTCCCATCTTCACTGCGCTCCAAGGTTTTGGAAGGTGTCCATGATGAAGCTGGCCACCAGGGGCAGCAGCGGACGTTGTATCTTGCTAGGCAGAGGTTCCATTGGTTGGGTTTGAGCAGAGATGTGGCAGAGTATGTGAGGTGTTGCAGGCGGTGTGTTGTGAGCAAATCACCAGAGCCTGAAGCTAGAGCACCTTTAGAGAACATTAGAACATCTGAGCCTCTGGAATTGGTCTGCATTGACTTCTGGACAGCGGAGGACTCTAACAATAGGTCTCTGGATGTCCTTGTTGTCACAGACCACTTCACTAAAATGGCACATGCCTTCCTGTGTCCTAACCAATCTGCAAAAGCTGTGGCACACCAACTGTGGCACAATTACTTCTGTGTCTATGGCTTTCCCAAACGTCTGCACTCAGACCAGGGAGCCAATTTTGAGAGCGCCTTAATTGCAGAGTTACTGAGCGTGGCGGGTGTTCAAAAGTCCCATACAACGCCGTATCATCCTATGGGAAATGGATCCTGTGAGAGAATGAACAGGACATTGGGGAACATGATACGTGCACTACCACCCAGAGCAAAGCAAAAATGGCCTGAGGCTTTGAAATCTCTTACATTTGCTTACAACTGTACGGTTCATGAAACAACGGGCTATGCACCGTTTCTGCTTATGTTTGGACGGGTGCCTAGGCTTCCTATTGACATTGTTTTCAGCTCTGTTATTAACAACCCAGAGGTCACAGAGTATGATCGTTACATCCAGTCACTGCGGCGGGATCTTAAAGAGGCCATGAACATAGCACAGGCTGTGGCGGCCAAACAGTTGCAAAGACACACTGACCTGTACAACCGAAAGGTACGTGGGGCACCGGTTGAAGTAGGTGACCGCGTGTTGCTTGCCAATAAAGGGGAGCGTGGCAAGAGAAAGTTGGCAGATCGTTGGGAAAATGCAATCTACACTGTGATCAGCAAGAGCGATGAAAGCCACACTTTCAAGATCCAGCATGCCACCACTGGTCAGGTGAAGGTTGTACACCGTAACCTGATAATGCCAGTGAACTTTCTTCCTCTGAATGATGTGGCTCCGCGGGACGAGAACCGAATGTCCGCTGTGTCCAGTTCAGTGACTCTTGATGATGAGAGAGAGTTAGTTGCTGATGTCTCTGTGGAGTCTGCGGACTATAGGACCAGAGTGTGGGTGTCTGTCCTGCCATCTGAGAGGCCACAGCCCGCCGAGGAGCTTGGGGATACTGAGGTTGCTGAGCAGTCGGACCTGGCTTCTGTCCCACCTACTGGTGCTAGTCCGGCTGTAGCATTTGGTGACCAGTCGTGCCTTAGACCTTCACAGCCTGATCTCTCCATGGACATGGCTAAGACAGCAACTGGTGGGGCTACTGACTCTGATCTCAGCTTAGCTGTACCTGACAACTCCGCTAGCCCCATATCACACACTGAGACTCAGACTATGACTGACACAGCTGTATGTGAGACAGAAACTAGTGTTGGAGATGTTGAAGTTAGGAGTCGTGCTAGGTCTACAGCAGGTAGATTGTTGAGACCTGTCACAAGATTAATTGAGTTAATGCATCAGAGGACAGGTGTAGTGTCATAGGTGCTGTTATATGTGTGTGTTATAAATATGTATTATTGCTAATATGTGTTTGCAGGAAGTTTTTTTTTTTTTTTTGTATGAAATATCTTGAGTAAGAGATGGGATTTATGAAATCTCATGCTTTCTTTTCTATGTTGAGGTGAGTTACAGTTACAATGTATATGAAATATGTAACCGGCATATTTTTCCCCATGTGTGCTGGAGGGGTCTGGCCAACTTCTTTTCACACTGACTTTCTAATGAGTGGTATTATTACTGGGTGTTTGTGACTGTAATTTTGTGAAACTGTCCTCATCGAACATGGATTGGAGTCAAATGAGATAAAAATGTTTTGTTTTCTGTTTTGATGAATTGTTTATAGTTGAGGTTTTTGTACCTGGTATGGTAGTGTGTTTTGCTGGTCAGTTTTTTTTTCATGGGGTGCAAGTGGAATTTAGCAGGGGGGAGTGTAACAGGGTATATGTGATTCCACTTGCTGCAATTCTAGTATCTCTGGCTCGGTGGCGCCCTCTCGGGAGCTGCAGTATGCAGCTGAAAGCTTGCGCCGTACGTCAGTTCCTGAGAGGTGCCGACGAGGTAGGTCCGGGAGCGCAGCACGGGGTTATTAATGAGTTATTTTTTAGTTGTTTACTTAGTTATTTTATAAGTATGTTTGAAATTTGATCTGTTAAGATGTTTATCATAATGTATACACTTATGTTTTATGTTTTTTTATGTGTTTTAAGAAAGTATTGGTGTGTTGTACTCCGGACCAGAGCCGCTGACCAGAGATTTTGTTGTGTTCCACCAGGTACATATTCTGTTTTATTGGTTTCATTGTATTGTGTAGGTTATTGAATAGTTGTGTACATATATTAGTCAGTTCCTGAGAGGTGCCGACGAGAAAGTATTGGTGTGTTGTACTCCGGACCAGAGCCGCTGACCAGAGATTTTGTTGTGTTCCACCAGAAATAAACAGTGAAGACCTCGTCCTTTCGACTTTATCATTCCACACTACACAACGCAGAGTCGAATTGAACCAGCCAGTAACGGGGCGTTACTGTGTTTGGTTACAGTAGCATATATGGTAGCATCGCATTGTATGGGTATCACATTGCAACATGTCGTATTGTATTGTATTCTGTTGGAGTGCATCATATCATATCATATCATATCATATCATATCATATCATATCATATCATATCATATCATATCATATCATATCATATCATACTGTGCCACATTGCATTTTAGTGTATCATGTCCTATTATACTATATTGTATTGTATCGTATCGTATCTAATTTCTGCTATAGCGTTCTTTTAGTTCTTTTAGTCCACATCCTGTACTGGAGTGTGAAAAAGAAGAAAACTCTACAAATTAATTCTCAAAACACTGAATTACTGTAAGCACTAATGTGGGTCTGAAAATTGAAAGCCTTTAACTTTAAATGTCTTTAAAAGACATTTTCATAAATACGCTATGTTTTCCATGTTTTCCTTGACAGGATCCATTCTAATATGTGTCACGTGTAAGTAAATGAAGTTCAGAACTTGCAAACATTCCTGTCAAGATTGGCCCCTTTAGAAAACCAGTTAGCAATTCAGTCATGATTCAAAGCACATGAACTCTGCAGTGGCATTGCCATGTATTTGAAGTTTGCTTCTGAAAACTGTGATCATGAGAATGAAGATGAAACAGCAGTTCAGGAAGGCTACAAATCACAGAACCATGCAGCATGCCAAAAGTTTACACACCACTTAACTAATCAACAGCATGACTTTTTGGCAAACACAGATCGGGCACATTATGTCACTTGGAAAAGGACTTTCTGATACTACAGACGAGGACCACATCAGTTTCTTACTAATTCAGCTATTAACACAATTAGCAGTAGACTCATCCCTGTCAGTTGAGGTAAACCTAGTGAGTTAACATTTTCTAGTGGAGATTCCAGATCCAAGGCATGCAGCAAATGCTGATCACATCTGACATAACAACCACTGGGAAAAGTGCATCTGCAATTAGATGCTATATCTCATCTGACATTTATAAAGATGAATCTGTGACTACTGGAGCTCAAGACTCAAGATTTCCTTTATTGTCATTCAAGCCATACACCAGGAGATGCAAAGCAGAAAGAAATCACTAGAATCACAATAAAAACACCACAAAACAGGTAATAAGAATACGAAACTGTGTGGGTAAAACTTGATTAAAATGTAATAAATAAGTAAATAAATAAATTGGACCATGAATTCTCATAAAAATCCACTAAGTCATAGTAACTGCACAGCATAGAACAGATATCTCCAGCTAACAATTATGTCAACGATATATTATCTCATATATGTCTTAATAAAATTAGGAATTAACATACACTGATCAGCCACAACTTTATGACCACTGACAGGTGAAGTGAATAACATTGATCATATTGGTACTATGTGATGTTCTGCTGGAAAACCTTGGATTTTAACATCCATGTTGATGAGACTTAAACACCCAAATAAACATTGTCCCACAACAAACACACTCCCTCGTGCAAATGGAAATCCCAAATGTCACTGGCCTACCCCCACAGGAAAATGCACCCCACCACATGGAAAAAACAACAAACAATCAGGAACATGTTGAGGAACATGACAATGGCCTAACATGTTGATTTGACCTCCAAACTTCCTACACCCCATTGTGATCAAGCATCAACAGGATGCAGTGGAACAAGTTTGACTGACAGAGGCCCCACTGCACAAGCCAGAGTACCCAAAGGATCCAGTGCCAACATCCTGGTTCCAGACCCCATAGGACATCCTGAGAGGTCCTCTTGTCCATGCCCAATGGTTCAGAGCATTTTTGAGCACATAAGGGGACCAACATAATACTAGGCAGGTGGTCATAATGTTATGCCTGATCACTGTATATCTATCATAAAAATAGTCAGTTTTTCTATCAAAAGTTATTTCCATTACGTGTGTGCTAATTTTTTGATTATCTATATGACAATTTGCTCATTTGTCTGATGAATAATAAAAAATGTAACAATAAACAAAGACCAGAGGCTGTTTCTGGCTGATATGATGAACAGATTTGCAAAATTAACAGCCACTTCATTTCTGTGCAGCTGAAACTGTTTGCTCAAGGACAGGTGTGGAGAAGCAGTACAATTGCACATTCACGCCGCCTTTCTTCTTAAATGTGTACACTAGTGTGCGCATATGCGTGTACATGTGAGGCCAAGTGGAGTAGGAGGGACCTGGCAATGGGGAGGCAATGGAGTGATGTCACGCAGAGTGTGAGAGCGGAAGGATCTGATGAGCATAAAGCTCCATAAGCTGAAGACCTAAAGGCTTACTGGCTTTGCACCCATCTGTCTTTCTCTCTCTCTCTTATTCACTCACCCAGTCAGCCAGTCATACAAACACACACTGACATTCATACTCACCTTTTTTCTCATTTTTACTCAATTTATTTCATAATCACACCCAGAACCTGCACATGCACACAGGTATAAACACACAACCAATGCATATATACACACTGCCTGGCTGTACTGTACAAGCATCTCTCAGTTTGACCAACATGTTTCAGCCTGTGCATCCAAATGGAAAATGAAATCATCATAATGCCATCATAAAATAAATCTAGTCAAAAACATTGACTGAGATCATTTGACCTTTTCTCTCGAACACGTGAGACCAACTCTCATTTGAGGATTTTATTCTATTTGCAGTAAATGGTTAAAGAGAACAGGAACTGAGAAATAAACAGCTCTAAGCACTGTAACAGCTGACCTTAATATTTAATTTTTCACTCTTCCCTCACTGCTGACGTAAAAAGAAGGTCAAACAAAATGAGGACATGAAAAACATCAGCTGCACTTACAAGGAACAACGCTCCAGCCAACTACATTTTACCTTGAGTCCTTCTGGAAAGCAGTGATGGTTCCACAATTTAATTATCAGTAATAACTGTCATGTGTTGGGGCGGTTGTGTTTTGGCTTTTGCTTTGAGTCCTGGACAAAGGCAGGGTTTGTTGCTCCTTGCAAGGGAACTTCCTGTCCTGTCCGGTCTCAGTCGCATCATTCATTTGACACAGAAAGTCTCCAAGTAAACAGGTCAAATCAGATACTAGAATCTGCTGGAATCTGCCACGCAACCTCTGCATGGCCACAGCAGTGGAACTTAACTTCAGGAAGCCAAAAAAGCAATATGGAATAGGCTATTATTTGTTTTAAGTTATTTTTAGTGCAAAATAGGACATAATGTTACTTAAGAGGTATTAATACATTGTAGTGTTCCTGGATTCCTGTGTAGTTTATGGAATTTCATAGATATTTGTATGTGAAGTCAATGTGTATTTTCTTGTAGTTATGTTTTGTCATATATAGTCTTAAAATCTTCCATTGTTATGAAATAACTTACAGAGAAGTGGTTGTAAACAGTGTATATTTAACCAGCCCACCTGAGCCCCCCTCTGCAACTGCATGCTCTGTGACCAGGATCGGAGGAACTGCGCATGCCCGAGGCAACTTAATATGAAGGCTGCCTCACGTCTCAAGACATCTCCCGTCCAGGTAGGAAACCGTCCGTTTATTTACTATCAGTTGTTTGTCATTTGCTTACCAGTCGTCATCTTGTGCAGCAGAGATGTTTCTCATGCCTGTCGCCGGTTTTGTGTGAATGAATCGCTGTTCTAACTAAAAAAAAAACAAGCAAAACGCTGTTCATACAACAAACTCCAAGACAGCCAAATTAATTTGGGGTTGGTAACATCCATGCTAGCTGGTGCAGCAGCGTTAGCATAACATTTTACCAGGTTGTGTTAATGTGTGTGGATACTTGCATGGTTTCCTTTCTGTTCTGCACGTTTTGCTGTCGGACACGTAGTTCTGTGCATCGGGTTAAGGTGTCGTTAGCTGCTGACATGAACTGACAGGAGCAGCTTGCGGCTAGCTAGTGCTAGCAATGCTAACTTGGCAAGTGTGAATGGAAACGGGTCTACCAGATTTACTCCAGCGGTAACGTTAAATACCCGCTGGCCGCTGTCTGCTGGCTTCCTCAGCCGTGTTAGCTACTCTCACCTGACGTCCAAAGGTTATACGACTAAAAATATATTTAGTTCAGGCAGCTTTGCGTGCATTTGCAGCTGTGTTGACACGACATATATATTGTAGTGTTCAGCCATTTCTGTGCATTTGCTACTGATCCCCCTAGGATGCAACCGAGAGCCTTTATTCGTCTACAGTAACGCTACCTAACGCTGTATTGAGGTACAGTGTAAAGGATCAGCTCTCTGTTAAGGCTAGCAGTCAGCTTCTTTTTCCCTTCGGCAGCTTTAAATGTTAATTTGCATTAGATTAGTCATTTTAGAATGAAGAACATAAAGCCTTTAAAAACCTGCAGCTGTATTTTTTTAGATGGATACATGAACAAATACTGATGAGAGCTCTTAGAGTACTATCAGTGCAAAAAAGCATATATAATGTATCTGCCTCCCCACTGTCATGTCTCACCTACATCTATTGACTGACAGTATTGTTGAGTGTGTAGCATTATGGCTAAACCATATTAGTTGGTCATGTTATGGCAAGAATAAGAATCTAAGACAGCCTTGAGGGCCAAACCAGATTTAGTAAGAATATCTATAGAAGTCGATTTAACCCCCATCCATAAAACTTTAGAAAGTCCTCCCAAAATAGTTCAGGAAATATTCATTTGAAACGGTACATGTGTAGGAATCATGTGAATAATGTTATTAAGTATAATCATTCAACTAAACATCTGTTGTTTTTTTAATCGGGCCTGCTGATTTGTCTAATTCTGGCCTAAACTTGTGAGATATTTGGCTTTTTGTTCTCAACCAAATTACAGTTTGGTTACAGAATAGACCACAATACACACAGTACCCGGTTATGCAGACTCATATAAATTATGTTGTCAGCATGGTCTAATTTAAACTGAGTCCACCCATGTTAAATTATCAGCAGTGAGGCATGAGGATGGACCAGTAGAGCTAAATGGCAGCTAAGCTACTTGTCACTTTATTCAGCAGCATTTTTAAATCCTTTGCATGTGTTCATGGAACTGATGATGTACAGAGAACTACTAAAGAGCCTTTAGATTTCTTTTGTTTGGTCTAGATTCAAGTCCCTTTTTTCTTACAGTCAATTTCAAAGGTAAAATGTCAACATTTTGTTAACTATGTCATCCAAGTAGGACATTTAATCTCTCTACAGACTCTAAATGCTTACAGTTTTACACCTAGTAATTCATTGATCACCTCCATGTGACCTGTTGTACAACACTGTGAAATGATCTGATGATTTTATGACTGTTGTTTTCAGTATATTGCAAGTAATCTTTGGACATGAATCTTCATGTGACAAGTTGAAAAAATAGTGTAAAATGATCTCATGAGTGCACTTTAATCAATCCTAGTATAACAAAGTGGAAATGATCTTGAGGCATGCATCTCTATCTTGTGAGTAAGCACGGGTTGCAAGTGACCTAATGACAGTCAGTTTGTTGAACTTTTATAGTTGTACTTTCAGAGTGTTTGTATTTCCCTCTCCACCAGAGATTCCAGTAGCTAATTCAATCTGTCCAAGATATATTTGAGCATAAAGGTCATCTGAAGTTGTTTTGTAGCTGTCATGTCACTAAGGTAGCTTGTCTTTTCATTCCATTCAAGCTATGGATTTACTTGGTTGGTTTGCACTTCAACACACATGTTTGAAATGCATTATGTATGAGCTTTTTTCTATCTCGAGATCTTGAAGAGTATGAATCCGATTACTCAAACTGGTTAATGTTGTTTCACAGTGCTGATTTACTGTGACCATTTTGCAGTCCATTCCTCAGATAATTTATAATGGAAACAGATATACATAAACATGTCTGTTCATCCCAAGTCTGTTTATTATCCTCATCTAATTAATATACTTAGTTTAATTGGTAGCTAACAAATTATGCAATTAGCATTTGGCAAGGCTATGATGATGCACATTAATGTTTTCCTTATTTCCCCTTTGTGTTTTCTAGTGACCATCATGGGCAGATAATAAGAATACAGTTGTTATCTGCTGTGTGGAGGACAGAAGGTTAGGAATACCTCAGAACGTACCTCCTCTGCTCCCAATTGGGCAGTCCAGCAAGTTTCCAGCATCATGGCTGAAGAAGAATATGGCAGCTTTGTGGACTGGAACCAGATGGGGGACCTGGCCAAGAGCAGCGGGCCCACCAAAGTAGACTGCAAAGACCTGAAAGAGTTCAAACAGATGGCTCGACAAGGTTACTGGGCCAAGAACCACAAACTACGGGCACAAGTCTACCAGCAGCTCATCAAAGCCATTCCCTGTCGCACAGTTACACCAGATGCTGAAGTATATCGTGACATTATGGGAAATGCAGCCACAAAGAAGCCCTCCTCCAACATCCCACTACCAGAGTTTGTAGATGGAAGTCCTTTGCCACGGTACTGCCTGAAGGCAGAGGCAGTAGCCTCCGCCCATCAGATCATCAACTGCGTGGCTGGACAGTTTCCAGATATCTCCCACTGCCCAGCACTTCCGGCTGTTACGTCATTGCTCCTGCACTTCAGCGTAGACGAAGCTCAATGTTTTGAGCATGTCAGCCGCATACTGGCTTGCAATGAGCCAGGCAAGCGACTGCTAGACCAGACTTTCCTGGCCTATGAGTCCAGCTGCATGACTTTCGGTGACCTGGCCAACAAGTACTGCCCGGCTGCTCACAAACTTATCGTGGCCACAGCCCAGGATGTAATGGAAGTCTACTCAGACTGGCAGCGTTGGGTGCTTGGTGACCTGCCGTTTAGCCATATGGTCAGGGTTCTGGATGTCTACCTAATGGAGGGCTACAAGATTCTTTATCGTGTAGCTATAGCTTTGCTCAAGTTCTATCGCAAGCATAAAGCAGCAAGCCAGGGAGGCCAGGGGAGCCAGCAACAACAGGATTCAAGCAAAATCAAGGCGGACATTCAGGCATTTGTCAAAGGAATAGCCCCCACTGTAACACCTGACAAGTTGCTTGAGAAGGCCTTCTCCCTCCGCCTGTTTAGCCGAAAGGAGATCACCCTTCTACAGCTCACAAACGAAAAGTCCCTGCAGCAGAAGGGAATCACTGTCAAACAGAAGCGGTAAAGTCAATAATCCGATTTTTAGTGGGTGCATTGTGAGCATCTTTTCGTTTATTTTCCTTTAGAAACTAGACTACTTCTAGTAGCTGTATTTTGCTACACACATCTCACATATTTTTCTTATGAACTCCAGTGCATTATCTCATTTGAAAAATATTTAGTTACTCGGCTTTTTCACAAATTTTGCAGTCAAGCATTATAGAATTTTAATATCAAACTGAAGCAAATTTCTTGTTAGGAGTCCATGATGGGAATTATGCACAATGAAGCACCTTAATCAACTAATATAGTAGTACAACAGCATGGTAAAGACACCTTTTACGATTTATAATTCCATTTAGTTCGTCTACCCAACAATCTACTGCTCCAGTTCGAATGGACATCCTTGAACATGATCAAATAAACAACACAGTTCCTGGACTTTAAATCAAATCACAGTAGTATGCACAGAATGAGCAGAATGCAGTGTCCAAAAGTACAGAACCAGTTTAGACATTTTGTGTAGCACAATCTCAATCTATTAAATCCTCAAGCAGCTGAATTTCTTTCATTGGCAGCAATGTCCTGTTCTTTTGCACTAACTATTCTGGCATGCTCTGGGGTATGGTTTAAGTTGCTTTTTCATCCTTTTCTCACTGTCTGTTCTTGTTTCCTTTTTGTTTGTCTGTGCCATGATTTTCCATACACCATCTCATCTACACTCCACTGCTGTTTACAACATTGGTACTTTTACAGTTCTAGGTGGGTTCTCTTCTCTATGCTGCACTTCCATCCATTTCTCATTTTATGTTTTTGTTTGTTGCTTATTTACTCTCTGAAAAGATACAGTGTTTCAATTGCAGGTTTTCACACAGTGTGATAATATATTAAGTGTTTGCTCATTACCACCAGTCTCTCACATAAATGCATGGTTTCCTTGGATATATCTACTTTGAATTACTTTTAGGCTTTTAAAGTTTATGCATCACCAGCTGTGTGATTTCCTCTTCGCTGTGTGAGCTTCTCATTCTGAATCTCCATCTCTTCCTGTGTCCAACTTTCTGGGGCATCTTCAGGCGGAACGTGCAGCTGGCACTTAACCCTGACGTATTCTCCTCTGAGATCGTCAGTGCCAAGGAGATGCGAGACATCTGGTCATGGATCCCTGAGCGCTTTGCTCTGTGCCAACCTCAACTCCTTTTCACCACCTCCACCCATGGCTGCAGTCTGAACAGGTACACTTTCCACTGCTCACATGAATATGTTAATCCCCACTTATGGCTACAGCTCACAATTTACATTTCAAGCCTTGTTTAGACTTTGAACAGTGTTTATGGCCAAAAGTCTGAAAAGGAACATAAATGTAAAGATGATCATAAACCTGTAAAGCAAAAATCAAATGCCAGAAGCAAACAATAAAAAAAAGTTGTACATTCAAAAATGCAGATAATGCATTAAGAAATTTGTTGTGTCAATGAAGATATTGTCTTATTAAGCATTTCTTTCAACCTGTACACTTTCCTCCAGATTCTACCAGCATTGTGAAGGCTATGAACCCACTCTGCTCCTCATCCGGACCACAGATGGCGATGTAAGCAACACGCACTGATAGCAAACTCACTCATGATTCCTCAAAAACATTTTTACCTCTCACATGAAATTTTAAGAAGATTTTGTTGGGGGAATCATGAATTAATATATCATCAGATATTTTGTTTTTCTCAACACAGCTTAGATCAGTACACAAATATAAAAAAAAATCCTCTCAGTTGTTATTGGTAGCTAAAAATAGTGTTAAATATCATGTAAATCTTGAAGGTTTTCAGTCCAGTCCATTGTACAATTATGTTGTACTTTGGAAAAAGCTACATAGACAGTTATTCAAATACCTACAAATTGTAAAAATGACAAGAAATGCATTGCAAAAATTCAAGAAAACGATAGGGTGCGAAATCTGGGGTCTTGCTGTAACACAGTTTAATGCATTACATGCGGTTGCCAGGTTAGTGGAGGGAGGAAGGGATGTGTATGACAACCAGAGTAGAGTGGATGTAGCTCCACAGCTAACAGTTCATTGTTCAGAAATGTTAAAATGACCTTTAATACCTAGCTGGATGGTGACATTTTATTTTATTTTGGTTTTTATCTACACATATTTTAGTGTTGTTTTATTGTTGTTTATTTTTATTGTTTATTTTACTGCTGTCTCTGTTTTAAGTTATTATCTTGTTTTTCACTGTGAAGCACTTTGGTCACCTTTAGGGCTGTTGTCAAGGACTGTGTAAATAAACTTCGATAGACTGATGTTTCTTCATGGTAATGTGACCATTGTGGTATCCATGCTGGGGTTCAGAATAATTACTGTGACAGTAACTCAGAGAAATCCCTTGTGTTGTCACAAGGCGTGTTGATCTAATCGTCCTAGGATTTTAAACTTAATCCATGATGATAGAAGGGAGATGCTGCTTAAATCTCCTTCTTGTCACCTTATTCCTCCTCCACATCCTCTGCGGAATCACTTCAGCAGAAATCAGACAACCAGGTCCAGAGATTGCTCAGCTCAGAAAGGTCAACAGCAATAATTCAAGCAACTGTAACAACAACAGTAAAACAAAATAGTACGAACAGATTGGAAAATTTAAAAAATGAGCAGAGGAACTGCAGTGTCCTGCAAGCACACTTATGTCAACATACAAAAGGAGTATTGGTACAACTCTCACACTACGTTCTGCCTTAGTCACTTCCTGTTTCAAAAGCATTTGGATTTGAGTCAAATTGAGCAAGTAAACCTTTTTTTTTTTTTTTGCTGACTGCAGCTGCGTTTATGTTTGGCTAAAATCTATCCCTATATCTAGGAATCTAACCCTATCTACTATAAATACCCCTGTACTGACTACACATGGCATCTAGTCAGCCTGTGTTTTTGACAGCAGCGGTTCAAAATAGACTCCTGTTTGTGTCCTGGGCCCTGTTAACTGGTGTCAAAGGTTATGATTATACAGGTGTTGTAATCTTGGATTATGCCGCTGCTCAGGGAGTCTGCCATTAACATTGGCTTATCACGGATGGCAGTGTTCTACTGGCAAGAATTTTGAAGTATTTTAGAGAATAAAGAAAATGCAGGTGAGCAGATTAAACAGGTTAATCCTACTCATGTCATTTCCTTTTTATTTCTCAGGTATGTGGAGCTTTTCTGTCTACAGACTGGGAGGAACGGAAGAGAGGAGGCAACAAATTGAGCTTCTTTGGCACAGGGGAGTGTTTTGTCTTCAGGGTGAGTTCGCTTTCAGTATCTTGACTTAGTTTAGTTTTACTAGCAAATCTGATGTGTTTTTTGTGCTTTAAGGTGAATGTTTGTAATTTTTAGGAATCATTTAAATGACCATCTGTATTTTGAGCAGTACCACACTATTGCCACTAGAGGGTACCCTTCACCCTGGTTTTGCATGCGCTGGATTTCAGCCCCATTCATAGACTGTATAAAACAAGTGGACATAGCCTCCAGGTCTGCAAAAAAGGGAAAGCAATGCAGATATGCCTTAAATCAGTGTTCTTTCTCAAGGTTAGCAACCCCCCAGCTCCAAAAAAAATCTGATTGTCTAGAAGTCTGTGAGAAAATGACCCTGCTTCCCCCCTTTTTTGTTCCCTAAGTAAAGATTTTCCTAAAAAATAGTATCATCTTCAGTACAACATGATGTTCATTTTGCAAATTATGGTCCAAATTAAAGTAGAACAGATGATGAAGGAGGATGCTTTAAGGTGTGGATACCTTGTGATGAACAAGTTGCCACTGTTGGAGCATGTACAGTGTCCTTGGGGTCTCAGTCAGATAACACCTTTCATTCCTCTCATCCACATATGGTCATTTCTAGCTCTCTGTGTTTCAAATCATTAGTCCCCAAATGCCATTGACTCCACATTCACTTCTTTCATAGATGGCCTTAGTTGACCTGTCAGGCTCCCATTTGGAAAAGCCTTCCCAGTAGGTCACAATTCACTAGACATTGCCATGACTTCCTCTGCAAAAACAATCAGACATTATCCTGTTTTGGTGGCAAATAAGCATTTTCATAACACCTGAGCTTGAACTGAAAAGATGACTGACTCTCTAATACCTTCTGTATGAATTATTTACGTGGCTGTCTGTGTTGATGCACAGCTGTTGGCTGTCTGGGACTAGACACTAGAAAAACACTATCATCTCAAACACTAATACTTAAGCACACACAGATCGGAAACTCCTGTAACCTGATCCAGTAGTATCTGACCTGGTCCCCACCCGACACCACGCCTGACACACATGAAGAAACCGTCAGCGGGGACTGATGTCTGCCAGATGCACTGTAGGAAGTTGGAGAAGGAGAGAGAGGAAGGAATCAATAGCATAGAGACTTGGGCAGTTACTCTTTTTTGCTGTTACTCTTTTTTGCTGTTCTGCAGGCTCTGTGCTTCTCCACACTGAATCTGAAATAAACTCATGGATGCTACATTTTAGTAGGTTTATGTTAACATTAATCTGTTTAGAAGATACATTCATTTTAGCATGTGGTACTCAAATTTAATAAGCTTAAAAGTAACAACAACAAGAAGTAACAAAAAGCCAAAAGTTTGCAAAAGCATGCGACAAGGCATTAATTGAAATGGAGAGCACAGGGCCTGAGGAAGAAAATCATTGTAACTTTCCAAATTCTTCTGACCTTGCTTTGCTTAAGCAAAGTGCAGTGCATCTTTAGTTATTTGTGTTAAGACTCAGGACATGGTTTGGGATTTAAGTCATTTAATTTTCACACTGTGTATATGTAATAATGTTAAGCAAACAGGTATATTATTTTATGCGACTCCATTTCTCATACTGTCCAATAACTGTGTGGTATTCTGTTGTGTAATTGATGATGAATGCCTCATAGTAGCAGTAACTCTTTTGTATCCCTTCATAGCTGAAGCCAGAGATTGAGCGCTACGAGTGGGTGGTGATCCGCCATCCTGAGTTAGCATCCTCCATCAAGACCCAGGGTCAGGAGGACACAGCATCATTTGACGGCCAAAACACAGACAACAACAGCTTACAGCAGCCGGAGAAACCTGCTGGAGATTTGTCACCATTTCTCTCCGCCCGCCACTTCAACCTCAACTCCAAGAATACTTCCATGTTCATGGCAGGAAACTTTGACTCCATCATTGTTGGTGGGTGGATTATTATGTATGCTGCTGTTGTGTGTGTCTCATTTCTGGACCCTTGTATGGTAGTGCTTTTGTCTAGCCATGATGACTTTGAATTACGCACACAGTAGAGTGGATAGGGGAATTATTCAACATTTTAAACATGGGATTTCAGTGTTAGCCTATCACAACATTGAACACTAGTTGTTGACAGTATGTGTTGTTGTTTTAAGTGAAAGCCATATGTACAAAAGTGGAGCCTTTGATGACTTACACTGACCCTGCAATCTTGTGTTTGATCAGGGGGAGGTGACGGCAACGCGCTCTACATCGACGCTGAGCTGAACCACGGACGTACCGGCAGGTGTGCCACCTTTGACAACCCGCCGTTGTGTGCAGAGAGCTTCCAGGTTTCACTGTTAGAAGTGTGGGGCTTCCAGGACACTATGGCGTCATAATGCTGTGCACAGAAACACACACTTACAAGTACATCCATACATCACACAGACACGTAGGCAAATTGAGCACACACATTTTAACATGCAACACTTTCCCACTCACACTTAGCATTAAAGCATAAATTTATGTCATATGTGTGAAACAAAGTCTTAAAATGTCATACAAAGTGTATTAGGTGGAAAACACAGATATGCAAACAGAGCTATATCCGTCCTCCAAATTCAGTTATGATTTACTATTTTTATTTATTAATGCAGTTTATCCAGATTTCAGCACATGAACAAAAATGAGATTTTTTGATTGTTTTCTGTTTATTTTTGTATTTACAGATATGTATTATGGTGTACTAATGGTGTGAAAGTGGAAATGTTAAAGACCAACTGTGTTCATGTTCCTGTTGGGCTAAAGCTACATTTTAAAAATCTAAATGTAAATTCTGTATTTTATGTTCTCTGGTTTGTCTCGCTCTGCCAAATTCAGTGTACAGCTAGCTCTGCAGTCCCTAAAAAAAATATCATTCACCTGATCATGTTGATAAACTGAGGTTTACGACAGCGGGTGCAAAGTCAATTCTTTATCTCGGTAAATGTTGAAAGAAAACAAAGTAGTAAAACTGTACCTGGTCTGCTAGAACCTAAGTAGTCCTGACACATGTTCCCACAGTCTTTGATTTATTGTACATAGGTGGGAGATCTGATAAATGAATTAATGGAGTAAATGTTGTGAATAAGTAGTGACTTGACCATTTTGCACTGTATGTCAAAGCTTTCTTTTTGAATCTGTGACAGTTGCTCTTTGTATAGTGAGTGAATATTCATGTGGAAAGCAGTACAAGCATTTTAAAAGGTAAAGGTGTTTTTTGTTTACAAATAATGGAGATCAATGCAGTTTGTTAAACATTTTCATGTTTTTTTCCCCCCATTTCCCTGTTACTTCCGTCCTTTACAGTATGAAGATAGTAACAAAGAAAAAAAGTCCAAAATGGTTTCCTGTTAAGCAAAGTGTTGTTGGGGTTCCACATCTTGTCTCTGTGTTATGTTGCTCCAGTGAAGTGTCAATTGAGTAACTGCAAATGTATTGTACATGTGGAAATACAGCATTACGCTTTGACTAGAGTCTCCCTGTCTTATTGTTGCATTGCTACTTGCTTTTATTCCTTCCAAATCTTATCACATCTGGCTTCCTGCAGAGAGAGGGTCACATTTTTGAGGCTGTCACAGAAGTGTGCCAGATGCCTTTTAACATCAGCTGACCATGAATTTAACTCCCGGATCGCCATGTTCTTGGGTTTTGCTCTGTTCTAGTAGTTACTGTTCCCAAAGTGACAAATCTCTCTGTGCAATTTTAGTTTTAAGTATGGTTAAAGCCATGTCAAATACATGTACATAATACAAATATTGTCCTGCCCTCTGTGTACCTTTTTAGCCACAAGTTAGATTCATATTGAAAAAATCTCTATTCTAAGAAGAAAAACAGGCATATAATGGTAGCATTAAAAGCACAAGTGGCAGGGAAATCATCATAATTAAAATTTAACATTATTTTGTGTAGATACGTTTAATTAAAATGTCCCAAACCACATATCTGGTTCGGTTCCAAACTACTAAAAATATTACTTAAATTACTCAGACATGCTTCTTCATGCACTTGTTCTATTTTTGTTTGGATGTCTGTCCTTTGTGGAAGCTGACAATGAACTGCATGACTGGAAAATATTTAGCAGAAATGAGTCACATATGCTCATAAATATGTCTGTTAAAGTGTTCAGCCTTCATATTCAGCTGTGTTGCAGAATTCAGTGAAGATAATAGAGAAACTGGACAATCCTCACAGGCACTGTGCTTGCATTACACCACACAGTTTATATTTCACTGTATGTTTTATTAAATATCTCAGTGTGAGAAAATCAATCGATGTCTATACATTACAGCCCTGCAGAAACCAATTAATTTGCAGTGGGTGTGCCTCGGCCAAATGCATCTGGAGAAATGCAGCGTCTTAAATGGCAAAGTGGTGGAGTAATTCCTTCTTTACAGTAAGTGGCATTGACTCTGTCTTGCCAAGACTGTGCTTTTCATTCAGGATTCACACTCAGCTAATCGCACATGCACTTCTATTTTTAGCTGCTCCTTTGGGTGTTGGTCTGGCGCATCTCCTGAAAACCACGCTTTCCAGCCTCGGGGAGTAAGATGCTTAAGTGTTTAACTCTACACTGAGAAGGGTCTCTGCTTGACCACTACCACCATCACCACCCCGCCCCTGAGTTACCAAGCAACTGAGGACAAGGGATTAAGGAGCCTAAAGAGGTCCCAAGAAATGTAGTTCTGTTTCACAAACTGAATATTACAATGTGGTTATTGGGAGAGAGAATGGACTTGCAAAGAACAGCAACCCAGAATACACTTTATCTGCAAATTATCTGAATTTTAAGGAGCTGATCTCACTGAATGGAGCAGCTTAACAGGACTTGAACACATATACAATCAGATGTACATCTTAAGACTCTCATTGGCTCTGCATGATCATTAACATTAATGACTTTTTATTTTTCTTAGAACAATGCACATTTTGCATTTTATGCTTATGCTTTTTTCAACTTATGTTTGTATTTTTAGGACATATTTTTTGCTTATGTTTATTTATATATATATATTATGTGTCTGTAATCGGTTCATTTGTCTTGGCCAGGACACTCTTGTAAAATACACCCTTAAAGTCAATAAAAATGTAATATTTTTCCTTCTAAATGATGATCCCAGTAAGAATGAAAGCCCTGAGTTATGCTTTTGGTCACATGTATGGGGAAAATCCCAAATCTGAGACTAGCTTCACTCAGCGACTTCCTTTATTTAAATACAGAACAAATCTTAAACAGAGAAGTGATGTATGTAGAGGAGAATCCTGGTCTGATAGCATATACAGTACCACTAATATAAAGGATCTAGATACACCGATCAGCCACAACATTATGACCACTGACAGGTGAAGTGAATATCATTGATCATATTGGTATTATGTGCTGTTCTACTGGAAAACCTTGGATTTTAACATCCATGTTGATGAGACTAAGACACCCAAATAAACATTGTCCCACAACAAGCACACTCCCTCATGCAAATGGAAATCCCAAATGTCACTGGCCTACCCCTGCATTTGACCTCCAAACTTCCTACACCCCATTCTGATCAAGCATCAACAGGATGCAGTGGAACAAGTTTGATTGACAGAGGCCCCACTGTACAAGCCAGAGCACCCAAAGGATCCAGTGCCAACGTCCTGGTTCCAGACCCCATAAGACACCGAACACATAAGGGAGACCAACACAGTATTGGACAGGTGATCATAATGTTATGCCTGATGGGTGAATGTATGTAGAATTACATTATACTGTATCCTAACAAATGGAAGAAGTTTTTCATGGTGCCCCTTCGAGAGCATTTTGATTAAATCATGCCCTTGTGTGATTTTTCACAGTTCCCCTTCCTTAAACATCATCTCAGAGCGGCTACTAAAACATGGTGTATTCCTGTCCTCTCTTTATTGATTTTTTTCCACTCAAGGACAAGAGGATTCACCCAAAACAAATGTGAAACAATGCTGTGGAGGTACATAAGCTATCGCATTACTGCATGCTGTCAAATAAGCTGGTTGCAAATGACCACCGCTGAGTATGTATCGCTGCTCTGAACAGAAAGGCAACATCCATCTCTGTTCTCAATCAATAAGCGTTCAGTCCGTCACCGGTGAAAGACTTTAAAATCATCTCATCTTATTCACTGTGACCTTTCAGTTATCAGTGCATCACCATACCAAGCATCATTCCTGCCTCAAAATGATTTATTCTCATTTCATAATGCAGCCGGAGAAAGATGTTGGCTGTGTTTGAAAGGAAGGAGGCCTGTGATGCTTGTGGAGAAATTGCATCACGAGTGATGGGCCTTGACTGTGATGCTGGGGGAGGGGTCCTGTAGTGCTGCCTTGCAATGCAGAGGGAGCAGGATGGAGGGATGGATGGAGGAAGAAGAGGAGGAGGAGGAGACATGGGGCCTGCACGAGCTCCCTCTGAGTCACACACAGACACATTTTTCATCTTTCCCATAGGGTCTCAGATCTCTTGACCCTCTCCAACCCCTCCCACTTTCTGAATCTCTGAGCCTGCACATGCTGGGAGCCAGTACAGTGGAACAGGGGATTCTTGGCTCCCTCCCCCACCCCGAACACACTGAACCATGCACACTCAGCCTCAAATTCTCTCACTCTCACGCGCCACGTTGCTGCATGTCACAGTTGACTGTAAACCTCCTCCTGCTGCATGGTAGAGTCCTGGTGCAAGGTGCAGACATGTGTTTCACCATATGAAAAAATGAAGGTGTCAGAATCTGGAGAGGTCACCTAAATCAATTAAGGGGTTCCCATTGGAGCATAACATTAATACTACATATAATAACTTTTGTATGGTCATGCCCTTAGAGATTTGTAAGAAATTATTTATTCTATATTTAATTTGTTAGTTCTTCTTCGATAGCTATGATATCAAAAACACCATTTGTTTTCTACCAGCACTGTCTCCACACCCTCTTGCTCATCCCCATCATTTCATCCATCCTTCTGCTTCTGAAGGGTGAATGCGTAGATATCAAAGGGAAAGCCTGCAGCGGAGCGCACCAAAGTGATGCCTGATAGGGGTGTCCTTTAAAAAACGACGAATAAATAAACTCAAATTTGAGCACCTTCTTTGTACGGTATAAGTGGCTTATTATTTTAGAGTAATACTTCTTATTTCATATATGCTTTGCGAGGCACAGCATATCCTAAACGAACTTTGTTTTACCGCGCCCCCCCACACCCAGTCGGTGATAGGTTTTATCCGTACGGCCAGTCAGGTGATATTTTCCGCTTCGCCATTTTGTGCTGCTGCGCCGGGTATTTATCAGAAGAGTCGTGACTGTTCCGTTTACATTGCTAGTTAGGTGGTCAGACGGTTCCTGGTATACTCGGTTTTTGCGTTGGAAGCCCGTGGCCTTCGATAGTGTTTTCGTTAAGTGCGATTTTTTGACTCACCAGAAACAATTAATTTTGTATATTTAGTTTATTTTTATACGTTATTGTGTGTGTGAGAAAGAATGGCCAGCGGTCCCGAATACTCCCCGTTCTTCGCAGTGATGGGCGCCTCTGCGGCTATGGTGTTCAGCGGTAAATATCACACGATTTTATTTCTTATTTAGTCTCTTTCGTAGCTACAAAATGTTGCTGCTGGCATTCACTGCCAACCCCTTTTTTGCTCAGGTGAATTGTCTGTCATGGTGCCTTCCTTGTAGCTCACTTATGAAAGACATCCGCTAGCCTTGCTAACGTCGCAATGCTAATCTTGTGCTGTTATTTCTTTAGACTTAACCGAGGCAGCTAGTGACTTTTTGTTAGCATTTTTTAATAGTAACATGCGGATATCTAGGTGGTGCTTGTTATTTAATACAGTTATAGCATCTAGCCTTTCTGTTTCAGCTTCAGCCAGCAAAGACTAGCGAGGTGTAGTTAGCTAGATGATGACGACTACACAAGTTAGCTTTGACGTTAGCTTCTTTCGAGTTGCCAGTTTACTTTATCTGAAGCGAGATAGACTAGACATGAACTGCTACCAAATGGTCAAAAATGGGATTTTTCCTATTAAACCAATACTTTTTTTGTTAGCAGTAGTGTTCAGTCTTACAGTATTCTAATATATTTCATTCACCCCCGACACAGTTGCTCGTTAGCCTGCTGCATTTAGCAGGAGTCAGCTTAGGTTAATTCCCACCTTTCCTACAGCATACCACACCACTGCATGAAAGCTCTACGAGTGTTGAATAATAGGTGGTTAGTTGAATACTAAATTATGTAATGCCTGAAAGTGGAGATCTTTAACCGATGACATTAACTTAAATAATTAAATTGATGTCTTCCTACGTAAACTGTCAAATCGATGGTGTGACATCTAATTTTATGCAAGTTGTCTTTGGTTGAAAACCGCACTTTGTTACAACTTAAATGGCCACTGGAAAGCAGTATCAGCTGGTTAACTTCCTTATTCCTCAAAGGAATGACACAAGGTCACATGATTATCACATGATGGGACTTCTGATTTGGGATTGCCATCTGGCTACTGATCTTCTGTTAATGTTAACTAAACTCTAAAGGTAGTGACTTAGTAGTGCATCTCTTCAAAGGAAATATGTAATTTTTACTGAAGGTATCAGGTTTAACTCTGCTGTTGTGGTATTTGTGGTATATTTCAAATAAGGAAGTGACACAGAAAGTGAACTTTGAAATAAGCTTGTTTTAGAATTGTTTGTGCTTGTTTCATGGATTTTTTTCTAGTGCTTTAAAGCAAGAACTGTGTCATATGCCAGTGGTATGCCTTATCACAGAAAAATGCCCACATGTGACTAGGATGACTGCTGTGATGGGTGCAGCTCCAATGTAAAATCAACAAGCTAGTAATTGTAAATCTGCAGAAGGCTTAACCTGCTGTAGCTGGAGGCCTTTGGCAGAACTAGCTTGTTTATTGTGGTGGGTGGCGCCTAGTTTTGTTTTTTTTTTTATTGAGAGGCATTGCAAGTCGATGGCTGTAGTGTAAGATCCTAATCTATGTATGGCTGGCTTGTCAGACTTTCCAAATCTCAGTTTTTTTAGTTTGGAATTTCAAGTACTTCAGCAATTTTTGAGAGAACGTGGATCTAGTAGTACTTATTGTTTTAAGTATTAACACAGGCAGCACAGCGAGGTAATACAATTAATAAAATTATTGATTTACTTATTAGCATTTTTTACTGTTGTTCAGCTCACCTGAAAATGAGTAGCAGCAGGATGCCAAAGCCAGCTCTGCTTGTGTGATAAGTCAAGTTTAATGTGTAGTGTTGGGAAAGGGTAGTGTTGTGGTTGTGGCCTATGAGGCTAGCAGTAATACTAGTCTGTGGTGGTGAAGGAGTGACAGCTGGGGAATTAGCTAGAAGGGAGGGGATCATGCTGGCATAAAGAAGGAATGTGGTAGTGGTGGGACAATCAGGGACACTTGATGATTCAGACTTCAGCTTGAAGAATCTTAAAGTGTGCTGTGTTGTGGAGTCACTGACAAGAAATTGTAACTTGTGCTTCTTTGATGTCATACACTGCAGTGCACACAAGACTGTGACTGCATCTGAAGTTTTTAATCTTTGACGGTTAGTCTGTCATATTTTGGGGGGCTTGATTAAACAGCCAGGCTTTAGAATACTAAAAAGGATTACAAATTAGTATCACAAGTCCATCAAAATATGTAGATGGATAAAAAAAAACCTTGCTTATTCTAACCAAGTGAAAAGTTTTACATTTACAGTAATGGTAATAGCTTTCTGGAACAGGCTGTAAATTGCTGAGTCCTAGTGTCAGGTGATGTTGCATTGTTTTAGTAGTCTGGTGATGGTTGAGAGGACAGCCTTTAGTGATTCCTGTCTCAAAGCAGGTGACACTCACAAGGTGTCATTATCCATGGGTGTAATACCGCTACTACCATTGATGGCTTTGCTGTGGTAACTTTTTTCTTTTTAGACTTCTCTCATTACAATAACGGTTCAAATATAATGCAGATTTATGTCCTCAATAACTGACATGATTGTTAAATCAACTTATAGTGAGCTGAGCACAAGTTAAGATACGCATCTGCTCCTTGAAACAGCATTTTTTGCTCTGCAGCAACAGCTTTTTCCAGTTTCCTGTACAGTGGTAGGCACTCATGTTCCTATTAGGATAGCCTGCAAACAATTTGTCATCAATTCAGTAATTATTTTCTGCTTAGTCACTGTTAAGCAGTGCATTAAGTTACTTGACCTTTAATTCACATTCACATTGTCTTCCTCTCACTCTTCATTGAAGAGGTGTAATTGGTGATGGCAGCATATGTGCTTGAAACATCCCCGAGCTTCTGATGCAATAGATTAGTCAGCGAGTCTCTTAGTTTCTACTATCAGCTTCATATCTTTACATATTGCACAGCCGATATGTGGATTTGTTAGACTGGTAAGTAGTTAAACAGCTACTCACAAATGATATGTTCCTGCCATTGTCTTTTTTTTCCTGATATTTGTTCCTTAAAACCAGTGCTTTCCCATTTACCCACCGTTCAGAGCAGACCAATCTGCTGTCTATTGCGTGGGCATTTTGCATGCAGGATCATCCCTCGCTGTAGGCACCTCCTGCTCTGACATCACAAGACGTCACAAGGGCATCCCATATATGAAATATTCTGCAGGGAGGAAAAAAGAAAAGGGGTAAAAGCTCTTTACCTAAGCTGTGGGGATTAGGATTAAAACCCAGAGGTTGTGCTACACCATTGCAGAAACCGCCCATCCACACATCAAACCTTTAATCGTCGGGACAGAATGACAGTGAATAAGGATTCCAGTGTTTCTCTATCAAGCCTTACCTGTCACACTTCAGTGAGGCCAAACATACCAACAAAGAAGGAGTCAAAGGATAGCTTTACTGACGGTAATTTATTAAGCTCACTGTTGAATGGCTAAATGGTTAGAAACAGATGCTCAGAGGAAGGCTTCTGTGTTTCTGCACATTGTCCCAAGTCATTTTGTGTTGAGAAATTACAAGGTTTTTGATAAAATATCTTAATTGGGTCTGCCATGTTGCTCCGTATTAATGATTAACTGCTGCAGTAGGCATAGTTTGTGTTGGATTTAAAGAATTTAGTTCACCAGCAAAAAGTCTGACACTTCTATAAAGTCAAAATGAAAAAAAGGACAATCTTTCTTTTGCTTTTGTTGGGGCTTGCAAAAATAGTGGCCAGTTGCACCAAGACACATCTCTGTAGATGGACAAGAGTGATGTAACCTTTACTGATACCATCAGTCTAGTGATAAATCAGTATGAGCAGTTGGGAACGTGGCCGGCTGCCATGAGCACATTTGAAGATTGTCCTGCATCTTCTCCCTGTCTGCCTCTAGATTCATTGGTCAGAAAGCCTCACAGCTAGTCTTAGAGCTAACCAGCATTGTCTCCAGGCACGCTGAACGCAAGAAACAAGAAAACGCGGCGGTTTAGTACAGGTACCTCAGGCTGTATGCACAAGGCTGCCTCCAAGATGATCTCTCAGGAGACCTTTCAGATTTAATCGTCAGTATGTTGGCTATGAAGAGCCAAGAAAATGGCATTGCCAGGCATTGCCTTGTTTACACGGCAATAATATGACAAGGTCAGCATAAGATCATAAGCATCCACATAAATGGAAGAATACAGTTTTGCACTGTATTTGTTGATATTGTCTTACAAGATAGTTATGTTTTGGGTACAGTGACATAGGATTTACTGACTGTTAGATGTCCACTTTGACTTGTGTTTATAAGTAACATAGTAACAGCTACGTATGAGGACAAAGGTAACATATAGCTTTAAAGAAACATTTGTAAATTTGTGAAAATAGGTGTACTAAATAATTTACATGTCAATATGTATTGAATATTGCTGCATAGTTGAAGTGAGGGAAATGATGGCCCATATATTAGCCATGTATGCAAGAGTATATTAGATGCTGCATTTTGCTGTGTCAATGTTCACATTAATGCACAAGTGCGCAGACACATCTCTGGCACGAGGAAGTCTTGTCAACCCAGCCTGTCTCTGATTTATGACATACTGCACTGCTCTGATGTGCTTTGCTGGATATTACAAATGACTCACTCATCTCACCTGCAAGGTGTTTTTTCTTTGTTGTTGAGCAGAATTTCAACCAGCTGTTAATGGACGCCTGCTGTTCCGTAGTCCTTTTATATTATGGTTTCTAATTTTAGACCTGGAGAATTATTGATTTTCTCTTTCACTATGGCTCCTGCCGTCAGACTTGGCTGTGTGACGCAGGTGGCACTGTGCTTTCTCCTCTGTCACAGACCGATGGAGCTAAACTTGCTGATAAAGCTTTCAGTTCTCCCCCTCCTCCTCCTCCCCCGTTACATTACAGTGATGCTAGACAGACTAGTATGAGCTGGATATAGCACACAGCAGATGCTGCAGGAGCATGAACTGCTAGTCCCTCCTGGTGCCCATCCTGCACTGGTACTGTCTCTGGAGACTCTCTCTGGTGTTTTGTTTTTGTGACAGCAGTTTCCTGTGTGCTAAAAACCTAATGATGAACTCTGCAGCTGTCTGGCAGCATTCACTAACTGCGCAACTGCATTGGCTGAATTAGTTTGAGATGAGATGAAATGTGTGAAAATTCCGCTTTTTGGTCACATAGTTTCTGCATGAATAGAAAACAACGTGACCCTTTAAACACAATGAGAATTCCCCAGGTGAAGCCATGTTGGATTTTCAAGGGGAAGAGAAACTGTAACAGTTGTGTCGTATTATTGCTCCATCTCTTATTTCACTTCTGCTTCATTATTCAGCTGTGCCCTCTGGTTTCCAGCAACAGCCTACTAGCTTATTGTAACTTGTGTTGTAGCATGTGCTGTCCAATTTGCTTTCTTGTTTAGTTAACTAATTACCTCTCTGTTTTTCCCTTCAGCCTTGGGAGCTGCCTATGGCACAGCTAAGAGCGGTACAGGTATTGCTGCCATGTCTGTGATGAGGCCGGAGCTCATCATGAAGTCAATCATCCCCGTGGTCATGGCGGGTATTATAGCCATCTACGGCCTGGTAGTAGCAGTGCTGATTGCAAACAACATCGCAGAAAACATCTCCCTTTACAAGTGAGTTCAAATGACCACAGTCATAATTTCACATATTTCCCTTTTATTGGTTGACACTTCTCAAGAGCAACTTATATTTAGGGGCAAAAGTGAGGAAGAGAGTCTCATTTAGTCTGTTCTAAACAGTAGTGATTTGATCATGTCATGTGTCAGGCTTGGCATAAGCCATAAAAAAGACAAAACTGTTGCACAGACGTTAACGTGACTTTATTGTTTTGATAGCAGCAAATCCCCCTAAAATGACCAATACTTTTTTTGTTTACTAAAATGTTTCATCTGTGTTGTTATGGCTCTTATATAGCTCCACTGTAAGTTAATCAAGTTAGGTACAGTCATCTTGAACTATTAAATCAATGACCGTCATACTGGTAAAATGAAAGAAAAAAGTGACTGTAGTTTTTATTCATTACTCAGCAACTGAAATTCAATCTTGCAACATCTCATCAGACACTCAGGAAGTGGTTCCTGTGTTGGCACTGATATGCAATTTAGACAAATAAACTTGCCATCGCATAGTAAAAAGGGAATTACTATGCAGCATTAAGAAGTCACATAATGCTACCATATGACTTTTTAAACTCGTTGATTATAGTTTCATGACACAGAGACATGCAATAACACCAGCCTTATTCTTTAACATCTTACTGCCATTTAATTAAAGAATAGGAGCATATGTGGGTGACCCGATAGCCAAGTGGTTAAGGGTGCATTCACATTGGTGCAGTGTCAGTGAGTCCTTGGTTTGATTCTTGGCCGGCTGGACCGTTACTGCACGTCATTTCCCTGCTCCCTTCCATATTTGTTTTATGTCTCTCGGTAAAAATATAAGCAGCAAAGCTCCAGAGAAAATGGCTTCATTGCTAGGATGAGATGTTCTGTTTGTCTCAAGCAGAAGCCACACTGATTCATTTAAATTCAAGCTGAAGACTCGTTAAAGCTCAACAGTGGAGAGCTTTTCTATACAGCTCTATTATATAGAAGACCACTCGTTGCATTCATGCATTGTAGTCCCTGAACAAAGATGCTCTGACTGTCTTTCAGATTGTGTCCCTCGTTTGAATTGTTAAATCTGATTACGTGATCAAATGTTCATTAACACTTGTGTCTGTGTTTTGTGTAGGAGTTTCCTCCACCTGGGAGCAGGGCTGAGCGTGGGCCTCAGCGGGCTGGCAGCAGGCTTTGCAATTGGCATTGTGGGCGACGCAGGTGTGAGGGGGACAGCTCAACAGCCAAGGCTTTTCGTGGGCATGATCCTTATCTTGATTTTTGCTGAGGTCTTGGGTCTCTATGGGCTCATTGTTGCCCTCATTCTCTCCACGAAATAAACACCCAAACATCTCCACTACAAGATCAGTCCTTTACGTTGCTGCTGGAGAAAAAGTGTAAAACGAAGGGGGAAAAAAAGAAAAATTTCTGCCACGCAAGATGAAAGAAGTGAAGGCGGGGAAAAAATGAATTAAAATGGCTCCATAAATATGGTCTTATCTCAACAATATGTACAGTCGTCCCAGTTTGATAGTCAACTTGTAAATGCGCAATGTAGTGATTTGTCTGTCTTTTGTGTGTGCGTGCGTGTGCGTGCGTGTGTTTAAAAACAGTTGTATGATGAAGATTCCTTTTTTCCCTCCACTTATTTCAGGCTTTGAGGCCAGCTGAGGCAGCTTGGTCTCTGGTCTTAGAGAGCTGACCAAAGGGCCGCACAGCTTTTTCTCCTCCCATATCGACTCGGGAGTTGACACAATTTCTGCATTAATCTTGAGGATCTATTTGTAAAGAGAAATGTGTATGGACTAAAGCTTTTTTTCCACTGATTTTATTTATAAGAAATTGTTCATTGAACTGTTTAATGCAGCAAAAAGTCTCTAATTCCCCAGGTTATATACATATATATAAATATATATATATATATATACAGACATATAAATATCTATATAGATAGATTTAATGCACTGTGGGTTAATTGTGATAAGTGGTTGGATTTCCTCTGGATGTAATTCTTGGTTTAATAATTAAGACTGCCTTTAGTATGTTGCTGGTGGAGTGGGAGTTTTGTGTGTAGCTGTATTCTAATCATTACGCAAACATTCTCAAACTTCAGTGTTTTTCCTGTAGTACTGCTGTTTGCATTAAAGGTGTGTGTGCCCCGTGTTGGGTCTCACAAGTGTAATTTTCCACATTTCATCTCCTCTCCATCTTATTCCACCCCCTCCCCTTTCATCTGTGGCTGTACTTCATCTCTTCCACATTCAAGCCATTAAAATCCTGCATGGGTTTCTGTGTTTTGTTGCTGTTGGAATATGAACCTGAAGAGCAGGCTAGTTTCAGAAGATTTAATCCAGATCCGAAAAAAGCGAGTTTAATGTCACATATGCCCTCCAAAAAAATTTTGACACTACGGAACATATCGTTTGTAGCATGCAGTGGGAATCCAGGGAGATTAGTATGCAAGTTTGGCCTAGTTTCCTTCAAGGACTGGTCCAATTTGATCTGGAGTTTATTTTCTGAAAATGGAACTGCTGCTGACGCATTTTACTGAAGCGCCAATCTACAATCCTGTACTACCACTGGTATTGAAGTTATCCTGATGTGTCGACGTGAATGTTTTCACAACTGAATTAAAGAAGATTCCAACTTAGATTTGACTGGCTCTTAAACACACAAAATGTAGTGTTTTCAGTACTGCATATTTTACTGTGATGCAGACAGCACGATTTACCATATTGTTAGAGAATTGCAAACAAAAAAGATTAGCTGAGTTGCTGTTTTACTGTATTCCTCTCTCCCTGTTCCATTCTGCGGCGAGAGCTGACAATCTTCTCACCACAAGATCTGCAACTGCAGCATTAAAAGACAACCGCACAGAGGCTGTATTGTGATGTGGGGAGAGACTCATTTTCAATAACAAACGCTATGACAACATACCCATTAAATAGTTTTATTTATACAGGTAAAAATGAGACATCTACAAAATGACACAGTTCTGCATTATGACAAGCATATTTTTGTGCAAAAAAATAATCATGACTCAAGCTGTTTGGAGGCTGCTGAGCAGAGTCTGCGAAATGCTGCTAATGGCGCTGAAGGTTGCACTGTCAGGAAACGACTGTATGAAGTCTTTGCCTTCTTCTATACTGCTACTGAGAAGAGGATCTAAGGGCACAGAACCTGAAATGAGAAGACAAAGAAGACTGTCAGATAATATCACACCTACACACTTGAAAGTAGCAGCCAAAACAGTAGAGGAGTCACGTGTCTGTTAAGCTTTTGAACTGATTGCTGTCACACTGTGTGGTTTTCTTTGCAAGCTAAAGCTATGCAGACAGAGCTGCCTTCTCACTGCCCAAGGGTGAGCAGAATTAACTGCATCAATACTCAAAACATTGATCCCCACACAAAGTGGATAACCACCAAATGATCTGTTCATTTAACCATGAATTAGATTATTACATATCATACCTTTCAACTAGGCATTTTAAAACGTGATGCTGCCCTGAAATCTGGATCGACCATTTTAGCAGCATGGCAGTGATGTAAATGCCTCCAGAATCATGAATGGTGGCTGAGGAGTCGCAGCGCGCTGTGACACCTTGTGGCTGCAAGCAAACATTACAAATAATTCACTGCTATTGAGCTCACCAAGGAATACTGATCCCGTCAGTTGGGCCAGCTCCTCACCTCCACCCTTGGAGAATATGTTGCTGCATTCCTGAAAAAGAGGATGAATTATTTAAAACATGCACAGTCTGGCAACACTAAACTGAAAAATGCATGCATGTATTTCAGAGAATATCTAAGCAGGTGTCTGATATCACAGTCTGTCACAACTGGACACATGATTAATCCATCTACAATTTCATGAGCATGTATTCCACATACAAACATTTGCATTAAGGATTACTCACAGTGCAGTGTGGACAAACAAAGCCACTCATGTTCTCTATGATGCCCAGTATCCGCACTCCTGTCTTCTTGCAGAAGGTAATCTCTCTTCTCACATCGCCAGTTGATACGGCCTGTAGTCAACACAAGACTAGGTTTTTACGGACTGTCATGCATCTTGCAGGGGTTTCTTGTTGGTATTTCTACAAAATGTTAATATCCAGTTGAGCTCAGCAACTTTAACTATGCTATGTGGTACTGTTCTTGTCAAGCATACATTTTTCTGTGTATAAAGGTGACAAAAATGAGGATTTAAACATATAAACATCATGCAAGTCAGTGTGTTTTGGTCTCTGTATAAAACCCTACATCACAGAGGCACAGCATTGTACAATTTCCTCTTTCACTTTGCTACACAATTGAGCATGTGACAGTGTAAACATTCCATTTCTCTGCCAGACATTTGCTTTTGTTCCACCTGTGTGCAGTTGTGTTGGAGTCTAATGTGTACCTGAGGTGTGGTGACCAAAACTGCTCCATCCACTCGCTGCTTTTTAAGGTTCTCCAGTACAGCCAAATGCTCGTCAGACGTCCCAGGTGGCGTGTCCACCAACAGCACATCCAGCTCTCCCCACGCTACATCTGACACAAACTGGCCGATCATAGCTGTCGGACGGGATATTCAGACATGGAAAGGATATTAAAAAGAGGAATGTGAGTTTAATGGCACAACATGCAGGGTTTGTGTTAAAGCAAACAGTATATCACAATGTTTTTAATCATTTTACGACCAGGTGACTCTAAAATAATTTGCGAATATACACAGATGAGGCAGAACATTGTGAACACTCATAGATGAAGGGAATACGACTGATTATTTTGTAACAACGGCTCATTTTAGGGTCAAGTCAAAGCTTATGGGGTGCTCCTGGTCACATTTTGTTAAGATTTAAAGGTTCTGCTGCTAAGATCTTGGTGCAATACACCACAGCGAACCTTCAGAGGTCTTGTGTTGTACAGGCCTTTAAGAGTCAGAGCTTTTTTGGCAGCACACGAAGGATCAACAGCATATTAAGCAGTGGTAGTCGTGTGTGTCTACCAGTGTGTACCAGCACTGAACTTCCCAGTGAGTGTTGTGTCCACATGTTAGATCTATTAAATGTTGTCAAAGATAAGTCGTGGACTACCTGTTTTCTTGGGCCCCCTCCACACCACTGCTTCATCTGGGTCCTCCAGTAGAAAGCCAATGGACATGAGGGCCAGACTCTGCTGGGCGTCAGTGTAAACTGGCACCCAACCCGAGTCACACTGGTGCACATCGGTCTGACCCACATTCAGCATGCGGGGAATACTGGGTCCGCAGAGATCAACATCCAGGATACCAACCTAAACACAGAGTTTTGTTAGCTGAATCAAAATATAAATGCAACATGTATTTATACTCTATCCATTCTTTCTAACAAAGGGGAATAAGTATTTGTTGTTGAAATACACAGCATCTCTACAACAGAATGGACGTTGTAAAAGAAGCTGGTCGACATTTGGTAGACCACATAATATCACATTTATATAGATACGTCCATTCAGAGCATCATGTGGCAGATAGTCTGTCGTACCATGTTGTCTCAAACGAGTTGTTACACAACAAATGGTGGAGTTGTGGACATTCAAGTGTCTGGTTACAGCCCTATCTGACACGTCAGCATCCAGCAGGCAACAGTGTGTTCTCATCTTTCTTTTGTTATCTGTGGCATCGAGTCATTTCAGTGAAGCTGCATTTTAAGGTGGCTTTTCATAGTCACAGGTCAAAGGAGTGTTTGTGTGCTGGTCCACTTTCTGATTATTGTCCTTTAAAGCCACACCTAAGTGGGGTGTGGATTAATTAAGTGGTTCAAAATTTGGCACCACCTAAACAGCTCAAAAACTTTATGAGCATTTACCAGAACAAGCACACTCTCTCATACAAATGGAAATCCCAAATGTCACTGGCCTACCCCCTGCAGGAAAATGCACCCCACCACATGGAAAAAACATCAAACAATCAGGAACATGCTGAGGAACAAGACAATGGCCCAACATGATGATTTGACCTCCAAACTTCCTACACCCCATTCTGATCAAGCATCAACAGGATGCAGTGGAGCAAGTTTGATTGACAGAGGCCCCACTGCACAAGCCAGAGTACCCAAAGGATCCACTGCCAATGTCCTGGTTCCAGACCCCATAGGACACCCTGAGAGGTCCTCTTGTCTATGTCCAATGGTTCAGAGCATTTTTGAGCACATAATGTTATGCCTGATCAGTGTATGTTTTTGTTTAGTCTAAAATATTTACATATGCTGCCCATTTCTATACATATGCATGACCACAGTCAGGTATTGTGCTATAGAGATGAACTGAACGATACACACAAACACACAAAAAAATCACACTGTGATCATTTTGACAGATTACAATTGCAAATCAAGCAATGATTTTAGAAGGAATGGTAATTTTTTTTTGCATTTGTCGTTTACTAAATAAATCTAAAGATGATGATGGGATTTTTGCAGCACCACAATACTTAATTAATAACACTGTTACCTTTATCAGAAAACTGAAGCTCCGGTCATGTAGATAATCACACTCAGCCATATTGTGATTTCAATAATATTGCGATATATTGATTGTTTAGCAGTGGTACGGAGGGTAACAAATCTGACAAGTGCTGACTGTAAAATGGCTGTGACTGCTGCTTAATAGAAAGCAACACATTGACTATTTAATGCATGATTTCTAAAGTAACAGATTAACACGTGCATTATAATTAGGTATAGTCTCTTTACTAATGTCTCTGTATGTTGTTAATAGGATAACAGCAAGTCAGCATAAACTGACACACTGCTGTGTTCTGCTGCAAGCACAAACAACCTTTCATTCATTGAGCTCACCTTCTTTCCAGCATGCCGGAGAGCGAGGGCTAACTCTGTGGTGATGGTGCTCTTTCCCACACCTCCCTTCCCTGACAGCACCAGCACAACATGCTTGACCTGGGACAAGCTTCCATCTTGTATATAAAAAAGAGGAAAAAGTGCATTACATCACCATGAGTACAGATAAATGAAAAGTTACCTACAAAGTTTAAACGTAACTGAATTATGACACAGCTGTCAGGGGAGTAGTGGATGTCAACTGTCAATGTAACTTTGAAGCAAAGTTCTGACCAGTGGTGTTGATACGTCTGGCCATCAGAGGATATGGCCCCTGATCTAAAGTCTTCTGGTTGTTTTTTACGTAACTAAAAATAAAGTAACACCTCTAGATCTTTTCATCTGACACTCCAAACATTAACATTGTTGAAAACAATGTGACAGCTGATCAAAAATATTGCAATATTTTACTGTTTGGAAAAGTTTGATCAAATATTATTAATATTAACATACATTATATTATATAATATTCAAAATATCTTTCTGTCATATCAAATGTTTTACTGCAGAGAATTTTCAGTTTCACTGCAGAATATTTGCATGCTTCCTGCAACTACATATAGTCCTAGTCTACATAAGAAACTCTTAAAATATAGCGACAGGTAGTAAAGTAGCAGTGAAAACTTATATTTTATTAATTATTCTGACAGCTTATTCATTATTGTTTTACTGTTCCTATATCTCCTATAGTTAGATAATTTATGATTAGGCTATTAACCTTTTTTACGTATTACATACACAGCTCTACGGCATTTTATTATTTATTGAGTTATGGGACTTTATGGGGGAACTTTTCTCTTCCCCAGCACCTGCATCTCTTCTCCTGGACTATTTAAAAGGTTGTTACTAAATCTGCTATAAAATAAAATTCATGGAAACAAGTATTTCCATCGTACACCTTTATATATGACTATAGCTTTAAATCAACATAAATAAGAGTAATTCCAAAGCACACAGTTTGAGCCTGTGTGATACTGAACCAGCACTCTCTGTGACATTGCTATGAAACATGGCACTGTTAGAAAGTACGATGATCTTACTTTGTGTGCCGTAATTTATATTCATTCTACTCGGCAAAACGTTTAAAATATTGCAATTATCAGGTTTAAATCTAAAAACTGCTGAGTTAACCCCCCAGTGTCTCAAGATCCTGAAAGCGTCTCTGGTTTGGACAAAAATGTCGCAGATAGTGACGACGGTCAAGTTTCATCAGCCGAGGTCACAAGTTCATCATATGGGTAACTATGTAATATATTTTTCTTACTTCTCTAAAGTTATGAAAAACTTTTGGTCTGCTGTTTAGGATATTTGCATCCCTAAACGATAATAACAGTTTTAGCAGGTGACAGACTTGAATATGCCACAAAACTTAAGCAGTTAGCTTCTGCTAACGAGTTAGCTCAGCTTACTGCCAGCTCTTACTCTTGAACACGGCAAATGTAAAAATTTACAAGCTAAAAGCAATAACAGATCCTCTGTAAGAATTTTGTTGACCAGTATCTTCTACTTACCGTTTTTTTGGTCCATATTTTGGATTCAGAGATACAACATGCACCCGGCACAGGAATGAACAACTACCGCTGTCGTCACACACCATATACCAATCACACATCACATGTTCCATATAAGTCCCGCCTCTTTTACAGCACAACCAATAGACTATCGATACGAATCATAGTGCATTCAAGTACACCACAAACGGTCGAAGGTATGTGTGAAGCAATGTTTGTCAGTTGTCAGTTTGGCAGTTTGATATTCATTTTAATAAAAGCAATTAAAAGTTAAACTAAAAATAGGAAAATAACGCTTGTTCCTGGGAAATCCAGGTAATCTTTGGACTTGTTGGGTTATCATGTGTATTTTTTGTAACAACTTTAGTTCAAAATTAGTCAGGATAATCTGACTAATAATACTTAACAGTCTTATCCCTAATGTTTATTATAGTCATATATTGTTGTATTTTATATAATTTTGTAGGGTTTTAATTCTTGACATTTACATCGTTACCTAAAAAAATGCATAATTAATAACATTTTAGGGTCTTAGGCTTAAAATTTAAACTTATGAGGTTAATTCATAATGCAAGTCTTATTTCTCTGCTTGCCTCAAAGGGTGTTACTTTAAATAGGCCAATTTAATATTATTCTGTTTGTCTAATTATTCCAAAAATCCAAATCCAAAATACCATAAACCCTGCTTTAACAAAAAAGCATTAACAGCAGGTTAAGAACTTACTGATGTAAAAGCAACTGTTTATAATATGTATATGGTGTCTGGTACATATCACCAAATACTGACTATGCTATGAACTTTCATTGAGTTACCAAGTCAGCACACTTCATGTGATGCCTAATTTGGAAATAGGCCACAGTTATTATCCCATTTACCCCAACTACGTAGGTAAAGGTAACTAAGCAAATTAACATAAACTCCTCCTCTGCACAGGTCTTATCCAATAAGCACAGGGTGGAGGCGTGGACCGGTAATGTTTATGTCTATCTGGCCTGGAAGTGGGACAGAGTGCAAACTGCACCTGTCACACAGTCGGATATAGAGGCACACTGGCATTCAAATGAGCCACTGCAAGACGGTGTACAGGAAAACTGCTGTAAGGTAAGAGCACCATTACTGCTAAGAATGATAGAGTCTTGTTATACAGTGTGTGTGATAGTGTTTTAGTATAAAGTAGTAGCAAAGTAAACTTTTGGGAAGCTTAGTGAAACACTTGCTGAACATACAACCAGGTCTTGCTGAGAAGTAAGTAGGTAATATAATCTAGAATGACTCACAGTGAGAATTACAGATGGTCTTACTACAATGACGGTGTGAGTAGAGGATCAGATTCTGCTACACGAGAATCTCAAGACAAAGAAGTGATTTGATTGTACAACAGACAACATTTTTATTTCATAATCATAACTCAGATTGCTCTCACAGTTCAGTGGCAAACGCATTCCTGTCATATCCATTGACACAATGGCTGACAAACTTATTCTTCGACTACTTGGTACTACAGATGATGCAGCTACAGTATGTAGGGTAAGGCCCAATTAAAATGAGACTAGCACCAGACTAACTAATCTAAATTAATGGCAGTCTTCTCCTGCACCTGCTTGCAAAGCAGCAACCAGCTGCTGTGTTCAGTTCTGGTATTAACCAAGACATGCTGTCAGGTTGAGGTGCCACATGTTAAGGAAATAAAGACTCTATAGGGTTTAAATAGTCAGGTATACAGTATAGAGTAAATCTGCAATATTTGTCATATCTTTAACTTTCACAAGTGGCTTTTTAAATTGATATATTTCAGAAAAGGAAAAATACTGACACTGAAGCAATTAATTGTACTGATTACTGGCAAAGATAGGATTTTTTAAAAGCATGCATATCAGTCAGTTCTGTTTTTTGTCAATAAATCAGTAATAAAGCCTAGAAGATGTAGTGGAGTTCCCAAAAATGCCCAACTAAGAACTAAAATAATATTCTTGCATCAACTTTACAGTCTTGACAGTGAACAGGCACTTTGTAGGCATGTGTTGCGCTGTGTCATGATAGAACCAGCTCAACAATATTGCTTTTATGCTGAAATCACTAAAAATAATCCCAGTTTTTCCACCACAAGCTGTTAAAATAAGATAAAATATTAAAATCGTTGGTGGTGCACACCTCAGTGAGCAGGTCAGGTGACCTTATCTGCTGCTGAGGCTCACTGACAGACGTGCTGTCACAGTGGCAGGACAGAGGATTGGGTTAAAGGTGGAACAAGTGCGTGGAAACACTCCCTGCTGCCAACTGCGGCATATGGGACTGATAGAAACTGGAAAGCTAACGCACAAGACGGCTGGAAATGTTTCCTCACAAGGATATTTTGCAGCTTCACGCAGACTCTTAGAGCTGATGCTGAATGTTAAACTCTGCTGATTTGACAGAATGGTTAGTGAGTGTTTGCTATTCACAGTTTTACCTCATTTCAGTTGTAAGAAAAATGGCAGCAATGTGAGGTTGTTGACCCCTTTTTCTAAGCACCTTTGCAGAAAGTTGGAAATACAATGAATTTTCTTGTGTATCTTTTTTAGGTGAGCAAAAATGCATCAGTCAGACTATAAAAACTGCCGCCCTAAAACATAAAATAAGACATTTACCTTGCTCTGATGTCTGGTTTAGCACAGCTTTATTAGTTCGACACCTTATTTTGCAGGTAAACTCGTATTCAGTTTTTTAAGAATGCTGTTGCTTCCCAGAAATCCCTATTCAGTCTGGAATAGGAAGTGATTCATCTGTCTTCCTTAAATTGCATGTTTTTCTAGGTTTCTCTACAATGTAACCTTTAAAGGTCTTTACCTTGCTATATGAACACCCTTAGGTGACTTCTGATGTGAATGTGTGCTATATAAATAAATGTGCGTTGAACTGAATTGAATCTAACTTGCTGAAAATGTGTCAAAAATGGATCTGACCTCAGATGTACAGTAGGGGTTTAACACTGACCCTACTTGACAGAAATATAAGCTACATGGCTTCCTGCGCATATGCCACCTGGTCATCTTGTGTTTGTGTTCGGTCGGCCCTCTGTCCACAGAGCCGCCATGCTGAGGAGAGGCAGAAATGGCAGGGCTCGGCATTTGGCCTGGAGTGAACCACGGCAAGGGACAGATGCCATGGCAGTGATCCAGGCGTCAGACACAGAAGAGTGGGAGGGACAGACATGGGCACAGGTGAGATACTGGGGTTCATAAGGTACAACAAAGAAAATGGGTCAAACAATCGTGGAGATGCTGTCATGGGAAATTTAGATAAAGTGGATATGTAGTGTGAATGTGGAATGATACACCTTTTATCACCACTTGCTTGATGTTGGACAATAAGAAATGGCCAAATCCAGTGTTTTTCCAGCGTGTCCACATGAAAGATAGCATTGCTACCTGAGTGCCAGTAGTTTTCCACTGGGATTGTCCGGTGTCTGAAAAGGCTGTGTGCAAGACAGGGTCAGCTCCCCAGTATTTTTGGAAGGCTTCTAATTTTACTTACTTACACATGACTTCTCTCACCAATAACACACGCGAACCTTTTAAGGGTAAGGCTATCTAGGTGCAACATGGCATACGTGCTCTCATTTGGCTCTCTAGGTTGCAGAGTGCAACATGGCAAAATTGTGATTTCTTTATCCAGGCTTGGCAACACATTCACTCTACTTTGGCTGCAATTTATCAAAGGCGAGAAGGCATCACGGCTGCCAGTGGAATTGCAAAAATTATTAAATACAATCCTCAAGTTCTTCCAGCGGAACTAATTCCTTCCCCTGGACCATGGCCACGTCTATGGACTTACAAGTTGCTGTTTGTGTCAACCAGATCAGGGACTCGGAGCCCAAGGTGGATTACCCGACTGGTTCGCCGACTGTCACTGAGGTGGTGGCTCTGCCCGGTAATGTACCGGTGACCGGGGAGTCTTTCTGCGCCTGTGACCGGCCGGAAGAGCTTAGCCCAGGTTTCGGTATCATCAGTGATTGCCTCTGTGGGGAGGAGGACCAGGGTGAGTAGAAGCTGATGAATACAGTAGTACACTACATAGACATAGCAGGAGTGCCCAGGCTGCTAGGACCATTATAAATTATAAGGCCTTGACAGTATTATGAGAGTATATTGCACAGACTGTCACTGTGTTTGTAAACCAAAAGCTACTTATTAACTACTACTACTATTATTATTATCATTTTATCAGTTATCCAGGTGACAGAAATGAACTCACAAAAAAGTGATCCCACAAATGTTACCCAAAACACAGATTTTCTAACTTGTTGACAGTGGTGGAAAGTACATTCACTCAAGTATTGTACTTATGTATAATTTGAAGTACTAGTTCTTTACTTGAGTACTTCCATTTTATGCTTCTTTATACTTACTGGGAAATATTGCACTTTCTACTCCACTACACTTTTTTGAAAGTTTTTTTTTTTTTAAACTTTTATGATGAAGCTTTTACACAGTGGATATTGTATCAAACTGAATACCACACATTTTTGGAGATCAAAGCCAGTGTTTTTCAACCTTTTGAACTTCTGACAGCTTTTAAAAAGCAGCATGCAGTCTAGGGGTCGGGTGTCTGTTATCAGCTCCACCAAATAGTGATTTTTTTCCTCTGAACTTCTCGTGGGCTTCATTCCACTAAATATGTTACCAAAAATGCAACATGAGAGAACAAGTTCAAAAACTGAAAACAGATGTATCAGATTTTTATTTTTTGTCTTTCTTCCTCCTTTAATCATCTCATAACCTCTTAGATTTATCTGCTGTCCCTGTATATATAACTGTAGTTGAAGCCTGCAGCAGCTACAACAGTGACCGCTGCTGGCACAGTGTTTCTTCAGCATTAATAATGTAATGATGTCATATATAATTATAAATCAGTCAGAGGGACCAAACCCTTATGTTTACTTTAATACTTTAAATGTATTTTGCTCCTAATAGGTATGTACTTTTGCTCAAGTAGATTTTTTTATGCAGGACCCTACTTCTAATGCAGTATTTGTACATTGCTGTATTGGTACTTCTACTTCAGTAAACAATCTGATCTGCTTGAATCTGCTTGCTGTACATGTGAAGACATGATTTGTTCCAAAACAAGCTGAGCTGAATTCTTTGCCTAGTAAACATCAGGTCTCAGTTTTACCTTGCTTAAAAAACAAGTTCCACTGATTGTGTGGAAAAGTTAATAAATTAAAGTCAAATGAGTTATCCTGGTAACAGACATACAAACAGGATAGACTGGGAGTCTACAGCTGTGAGGCTGCACACAGCAGTGATTTCAGCTAAATTCTAAAATACACACAGATACAAAAAGCTCATATGCTGATGATAAGCAGGTGTAATATTTACCATGTATGATGAATGAATGATTTGAGGAAAATATCAAACTGTGATTTGATTTGTACCATATATACAATCAAAGATACTATCAAAAGTAAGATTGCCTGGGACGCCGTATCGCTCACTGACCTAAGGCATTAGCATGTGGGTGCAGGTTGCCAGCAATGGTCGTGTATTCGAGTCCGACTCACAACCCTTTGCTGCATGTCTCTCTCCCTCTATCTATATAAAAAACTGGAACCACCCACCCACATACACAAAAAGTGAGATTGCCACAAATGGAATATGGCATGAATTTGTAGAACCGCTGACACAACAGTTTAAACCCTAAGTCAGACACTCTGCATAACGAAGATTCTATATTGTTATCTTTGCAGTTTGCAAATTGCACTGCTTTAAACTGTAATCAGCTAATTGTCCAGCCTGGCATGTACAGCATCCATATTTACAATATTACCACTGTATCATTTGTTAATTAATACAGAATGCAAAGTACAGCTGAGGCTGATGACAGTGCCATTAGTTTTAAATGTTTGTGGTCAAAAACCAAAACAGGATATTTTGACCTGATTATGAAGTTACATGAGAAGTCAGTGAATCACCCACATTACTACAATTCATCCTGATGAAAGTTCGTAACAATAACTACAAACGTCAGCCTAATGGTGGCTGTAGATTAAAAGTCATGGAACCACCAAAGTCAGTATTTATCATCCTCTGTATGACAGTAATGTAGGCCCCATATTTCATGGGAATCAATCCAGTGGTTGTTGAGATATTTCAGTTCACACCACAGAGATGTACTGATTAACAAACACACCCAGCAGTACTTTGCTGCTAACATGTACAAAAACTGAAAAAAATTTTTGCTAATTATGAAATCATCACCGTAGAGCTCATTTCACTGTTCCTGTGTGGTGTTCAGGTTTCGACTGGGTGTGGGACGATCGCTGCAAGTCCTCTGGAGCCTTCCTCAGCTGTGACAACAGGAAGGTGAGCTTCCACTCCGACTACAGCTGCGGCACTGCAGCCATCCGCGGCACCAAGGAGCTCACAGACGGACAACACTACTGGGAGGTCAAGATGACTTCTCCTGTCTATGGAACCGACATGGTGCGTGGCAAATAATTAATAGTAATTTATTAGAAATGGTTCAAATCTGAATGCTACTGACCTCTTGACGGAAATGACAGATGCAAACTATCATCGAGTGAGGAGCAATAACACTTCTCTTTTTTGTGGTTTTGTATTTATTTTGGTGTAGATGGTGGGAATTGGAACTTCAGAGGTCAACCTGGAGAAGTTCAAATACAACTTTGGCAGCCTGCTGGGCCATGATGAAGACAGCTGGGGGCTCTCCTACACTGGTTAGAGCTTAAATTGTCAGAAAAATGTAAAAAACTGAACTCCCTGGCCTTGATAATCAACAGAAAATATGTATCTGTGTGTTTGAAGGTCTGCTCCAGCACCAAGGGGACAAAGTGAAGTTCTCTCCTCGGTTTGGTCAAGGCTCGATCATAGGAGTGCACCTGGATACGTGGCACGGTACCCTGACCTTCTACAAGAATCGCCACTGCATAGGTGTGTGTTGAACGGCAATTTAAATTTTAACTTAAAGGGTGCATAGAATTCAGTAATCCTGAAGGGTTTTCATCCTCTCCTGCTGTCAGGTGTTGCTGCCACCAGGCTGCAGAACAAGAAGTTCTACCCCATGGTTTCCTCCACAGCAGCCAAGAGCAGTATGAAGGTGATTCGTGCCTGCTACACCCCCACCTCCCTGCAATACCTTTGCTGTGCCCAGCTGCGCCAGACATTACCCTCCTGCCCGGACATCCTAAACGCCCTGGAGCTTCCCCCAGGCCTTCGTGTGCTCCTCCACACACAGTTGGGCTGGGTCTTCACCCTCAACAGCGGTCCTGAAACCTCAGAGCAACAGAAACACTTGCCTGAGGATTTCCAGGAGGAGATGAGTCTGCCTTCAAGCCCCAGTCCAAGCCCTATCCCGAGCCCAGTATCCACGCTGAGTGCCTGCGCCTCCCCCAGCCCCTGCACCAGCCCACTTCCAGACACGCTGTCATACTGTTGCACCTGTCAGACGTCAATGCAGACTCATTCTAGCATCTGCCAATGCCCTCCGACTCCTCCCAGCAGCGACTACGATAGCTGCTGCTCTGAGCCGGAGGATTATAAGTGCAAAAGATGCCGCTGGACATGACGGCTGTTCTCCCTTTGCTATCAGTGTCAATCATATCTTTTAGCCAACATTTGAATGGATCGATGCTTGTCTTTTTATAATCTAGCATCTTTTCATCATCCAAACAAATAATCACTAAATGTGGAGAAAGAACCAAGTGTGTAGAGTGAGACTTCTAATGCAATTAGGGTGAAATCTGGGCCCTTCATTCTCATTTTAGCCAATTTCTATAACTCGCCTAACAAGAGTTGTAATGTTTTTATTTCTGATTAATTGTGTCATTATTAAAATATGTCAGTCAATGTCTTTGCAAGGCCAACAATATACACCGATCAGGCATAACATTATGACCACCTGCCTAATATTATGTTGGTCCTCCTTATGTGCTCAGAAATGCTCTGAACCATTGGACATGGACAAGAGGACCTCTCAGGGTGTCCTATGGGGTCTGGAACCAGGACATAGACACTGCATCCTTTGGGTGCTCTGGCTTGTGCAGTGGGGCCTCTGTCAATCAAACTTGTTCCACTGCATCCTGTTGATGCTTGATCACAATGGGGTGTAGGAAGTTTGGAGGTCAAATCAACATGTTGGGCCATTGTCATGTTCCTCAACATGTTCCTGATTGTTTGATGTTTTTTCCATGTGGTGGGGTGCATTTTCCTGCAGGGGTAGGCCAGTGACATTTGGGATTTCCATTAGCATGAGGGAGTGTGTTTGTTGTGGGACAAAGTTTATTTGGGTGTCTAAGTCTCATCAACATGGATGTTAAAATCTAAGGTTTTCCATCAGAACAGCACATAGTACCAATATGATCAATGTTATTCACTTCACCTGTCAGTGGTCAGAATGTTGTGGCTGATTGGTGTAAACAAACTAGACTGACCAAAAAATGAATAATACTGGAAAACATGTGAAGTGTGCACTTGTTTTCTCAGGGGTAAACTCCAGGAGGAAAGGAGCTGCTTTTTGATACTGTGAAACTGACTTTTGTAAATGTGTTTTGTAATCAGCATTTGGTTTCAGTATCAGTGGTGGTTGTGTTTTTGCTTACAAGGTGATTTGCTACTCAGCAGTGTGGTTTTTTGTTTTGTTTTGTTTTTTTTAATTTACAGTTGTGCTTTTGTTATTGAATTTTCTTACTCAAGCAATTCTATAAAATAAAAGAAAATGAAAAGTTCTGTTGCAGAATATTTTTATACACCAGGTTCATACATAAATAATATAATGCGGTATAATACGTTCCATTATTTATGTTCTCCTTCTTGCATCTGCTCAAGTTCAGATGATAAATAGTGCTTTCTTGGAAAGTGAACATGATATCTAAGATAGATTTTTAGCTCGTAAACATCAACATATTAGCAGCCAAGTGGTGACCGGGTGTCATTGTAAACCATGATTCATCCTCACTGACATCCATCCATCTCAAGTAGACACATTAGTCCAGGACCAGTTGGGGGTTCTGGGCTGTGAAGCAGTGATAAACTCTGGCTGATATCTCCGGTCCGATGCGTCTCTCTTTGCCTCCACTTTTCACTAAGAGACCAGCCAGCAGCCCCTTCTTCTCCTCCTCTGACGCCAGGCTCTGGTAAGCCTGAAATCAGCAAGAAAAGTAATCAGTTAATTCTATAAATGATTCTGCTCTAGTAAAGTTGCAGTCAGATCTACCTGCAGCAGCAGCTGAGGAGACGGGTAGGATGCCGTCACAGCGGAGGCCACAGCAGGGCTCACTCTGTTCAGCTGCTGGATCTGTTTGCTCCAGACCTCAGTCAGCCCTGAGCCATCCCTCTCCACCCGAACCCCACTGGCCCAGGAACCGTCCATGCAGAAGGGCAGCTCTGCTCGCTCTGTCAGGAGTCTTGACAAGGAGAGGGAAAACAGTCAGGTTCTACTTTTTCTGGTTTAAGGTTAGAAAGCAAGTACAACATACTGTCTTTAAAGGTGACTGGCAAGTTGTAGAGAATGTAATAGGTACATACTTATATGGGCGTTTTGACAAGGCCTTGGTGACAGCACACACATGGTCAGTGACGTCCTGCCAGTCAGCCAGGAACACCAGAGAGATATTTTTGCAGAGCTGTAGGTACACAAGGACCTGGAAGGAAATGGAGAGTTTAAAGTTGAGCAGTTAAAACTTTAAAGACCCCTTCTAGTGAAAATCAAGTTTTCTACATTGGTAACATGTCTAAATGGTGGTTTTTATATAGTAGAAGACATATCATGAGCAAAAAACACAGTCAATGCCACCTCAGACTTCTGAATCTGTCTTTCTACTACTGCCACTGTGTAATGTAGAGAAGTTTTAGAGTTTTTGAACAGAGCAGTAGGTGAGCTGGTGTGCTCAAGAGGCAGGTACTTCATAGATCTGCATAATCAATGCAAAGTAATGGTGTGGACTCACATCTAAGATGTTTTAAGGTGAGGAATGGATAATTTTCATGGAAATGTATAACTTTGGTTTATAGAGGTGAGTTTTTAATGGTTTAATCACTGCCCAGGGAGATAATTTAAGTTTAAGTAATATATTATAAAGTGTACAGAAACAGTGGTATGATACTATTAATAAAGTTACACTATTTTTCTGGAGCTCCTTTAAAAATTGGAGTTACAAGATGCTTTACAATAAAAAAACAGTAAAACATTAAAAGGAATTTACAACAATCTGAGCTATCTGTTACCTATTTACCTTTTAAAAAATACAACTGGGAGGTAAAACATCTAAAAAATGTTCACATAAGATCAATGAGTCCTCGCTATACGACGAGTCTCAGGACAACGTGAACTGACCTCCTCAACATCCAGATTCTTTATCCCCAGTTTGGATTCTAGCGTCTCATCAAGTAGGGGCTCACCATAAGCATTTGTCCTGTTGGTAAAGCAAAATAATGTTAGACCACAATGTTGACATGAAAGCACCACTACATAGAACAATGAGTTAGAATAATAAAGTAAGTAATCAAAGAGAGAGCTGTGTATTTAAGAATGAACCCTCTGTCCATCATAGGCCACAGACAGATACTGACCTGTAGTTTAACTCAGAGTCGGTCACTAACAGAGTGACCACCTTCTTGGCATCACGGTTGAGACACTCCAAAAGAGGACTCAGGAAAGACGCCGTCTCCGTCTCCTCCCCGTCACTGTCTAACATCTGCAGTGGCGGAAGAAGTACTGAGATCTTGTTGTAAAAGTACAAATACCTCAGTTACAAGTAATACATTCAAAAGTACTCATTGTGCAGGATGGTCCACTTCACAATAATTACAATAATATTATATTATTGGATTATAATTACTGATGCATTGTTATGTTCATCACTTTAATGTTGCAGCTGGCATATGTGAGGCTGATTTAACGACTTTAATTATCGCCGGGTAGTTTGTAAATTTCCCTCAGGGGATCAACAACTTCTATCTTAATCTAATATCAATGTGTAACTTAACAACAACAATAAATCATAATTTAATAGTTGTGTACATTCTGTATAATTAATGTAAATATACAAATGAATCAAAGCTATCAGAAGCTATCAAAAAAAGTATGATACTTGAATCACAACTGAAGTAGTAGAAGTAGAAAGTAGTAAAGAGTGGAAAACCTCAAGTACAGTACTTGAATAAATGCAGTTCAGTGCAGTTCAATGGAGAGCAGCATGAGTGCAATAAAACACATGAGCACAATCACAACAGCTAAGTCTCCAAAGAGAACATCATGCTGTTACTTACTTTTTTCACAGATATGACTATGTCCATGAAGTCAGCCAGACCCAGAACCAGAACCACCTGCTCCTCATCCACAGACATGGTGCCATCTTCTCCCTGCTAAAGTCAAATCAGAAATGATTCAGTGTAAGAACTGAGAATATGTCAGTAGAGATACAATAAATTGTGCAAAAATGCTCAGAAAGATATATTTTATAAAAACGTGAGAAAAGAGTCCAAGCATGACTGTTGATTGCATTTAGTTTACAGATGCTGGTAACACATGAAAGAAAGCAGACGTGCATCTAAATCAGGCTGGTCTGGTTTCAGAGGCTTGAACTGCTTACCTGAGGCAAGTCTCTGGACCAGGTGATGCTGTGAGAGAGCTGCTGACTCTCAATACTGAACCTCCACTCAAAGGTAGCCAAGGTGTCCAGCAAGATGTCCGAACCATCCTGTTGCAGAAGAGCTGAGGAAATAGACAGAAGAGGTTGTAGATGAACGAATTTATGTTTTCTTCTTGTGGAAGTCCTAACTGCGCCAGTTGATGGTTTTAGGTGATAGCTCATACTCTGAAGCAACTGCTTAAATATTTCTGTTGGCTGTTGTTCAAAATGTATCAATAATTTTTAAACTGTTATTTCACAATTTTTTGTTGAATTACAGATAATATCTAGTAAAATCACAGAAAAAATAATCAGTTCACACTTTGACTTTAGGTGAAAGTTGTACATAATGCCCACAATAAAAATCTGCATTTTTACCTATAGTAATTTTTATTTTAATAGCTGTGAAATTCCATTGTTTTGCTGTAGCTATATTAGCCAAAATGTGATTATTTTACAAATATCGTCCGTTTTATTTTCATTGGTTTTACAGTTTTTGCACTTTAGAGTATTTTACTAATTTTTTAACACATTTTATCTGGTACCCTTGCTGCTGGATTTTGACAGCTTTTTGTTTGTTTATTTGTTTTTTCCTGATTTTTTTATACTCCCAGTGATGTTTGCATTCATTATAACTAAACACGAAATATGTAATTTGATTTTTTGCATTTAATCAATAGTCCTTTTTGTCATTTTGCTACTTGTACTGCGCTGTGTACTGTATGACATCCATATAACCCATATGTAACAAATTGTTGACAAGTTGTCCCGTGATAACACGTGAAAGCAGAAGTTCCGACTGCCCCTGAAGGCAGCGGGGTGACTACCTGGATCTATGCGGACAGTGAGACTCTTGAGGCAGGTCTCAGGCCGCAGACTCTTGAGCTTCTCGGCCTCCTCCCTCCTCCTGTGCTGCTCCTGCCTCCTCTCCTCCTTCTCCTGGGCTCTGGCTGCTCTCTGTCTCTCCCTCTCCTCCCTCCTCTCTGTAGCTTTCTGTCTGTCCGCCTCTACCTCCTCCTTTGTGCGGCGTTTTCTTGCAGGACTCGGTGTTCCTGATCCTTGTGGTCGTGGAGGACTCAGAGTTAGACCAGACTCCCTCTTTGTGGCTGTCAGACTTTTGCACTTGTCGCCTGAACTCTGGTCCTCCTTTATTTCCGTCACCGCTTCACCGCAAACATCTCGTTTGAAAACAGGTTTAGTTTCCGCATCGCTGCCTTCAGATTCTGATATTTCCCACGTTTTGCCTCTACGTAACATAGACATTTCACATGTTTAACATACAATCAAACTCCACAAACAGATGGTTTATAAAACACAAACATGCAAACCTTTAAGAGTGAGACTGCAGTGTTTATATGAGCTCGACGGTGTCCGCTGAGGGACAATTCAGCCAAAACGCGCAACATATAATCCCGTTTTTCCAGGCCAGACAACTTTAAATCCTTTTCATGTTATGAACCCGACCAGGTAGCAGATTAGATGTCTGCTGTTAGACACAGCAGAAGGCAGAGAGACACCAGCAGCTGTCATCAGGTGGACAACACACCAGCTGACACAACTGCTGTTTATAAATGGATTAAATCTTAGTGCAGTCATCCATTCAGTCACTGTTAGATCAGTAATCAGTTTCAGTTCAAATGTATTATTAATATTACTAAAGGATGGTTATAGCTTCTCCAAGACAAAGACACAAACACGAATTACAGCATGAAAATGGCAGATAAAGAAAAACTTAAATGAATCACACATCAATTTACAGTCTATGGGTTGTACAATGCTGTGTTTATGGTATTATATGGAAGTCATTGCATACTTTATTTAGATGGGAATTACAATTTTAAAATAAAAATGTAATTCCACAGAAGCATTATCATTTTCTACAAACTGTATAAGATGTTATTTGAGTAAAAGTTAAAATTCAAATATATTTATCCAGTTTGCATTTTTCTTTACTTTTCCATGTCACTATGCTACTGACAGGCCACAATGGAAGAGAAAATGAAATATGTCGGTCTTCTCATCAAGTAGAACATCACTTACTCATTCAGCTTATTGCATTCAAATATTGTCCAGTGTTCAGCAGGTATAGTTTGTGAAAACCAAATAAAATGTCAAATGCCTTTTTCATTTTTATTTTAATGCGGTCACAGAATGCCAATGGAGGTATGTGAAAATAAAAATGCAATGGCATTACAGCTATTCCTTTTAATTTCTATTCAATTAACACATACATGTGGAAAATTAAAATGCTATTGTAGAAATATGCTTACTGTTTCAAAATAAAGGTATCAGTTAAATATAGTCCGATATAAGTTTCTATAGAATGTAAACATGTCAGTATTGCAAAGAGAGACATGACTAGAGGTCAAGAGGTAGTCAGGATCAAATAGGTGACAGCTTGGAGGAAGAGGCTCTTTCAGAGCCTGGTAGTGCAGAGTCTGAGCCTCCACAGCACCTCCCAGAGGGCAGAGGGGGAACAGGCTGTGGTTGGAGAAGCTGGGATCTCTACTGATGCTGAGACCTTTGCACATTGTTTATGTTGAATGTGTTTTATGTATTGAAAATGGGTACCAGTGATTTGCTGGGTCCTGTGCAGGGCTTCCTGGTCTGTTGATGTACAGGTATGGTACCACATGAGATTCAGTTGGTCCAGGTGCTCTCAGTGGAGGATCTGGGGAGATCTTCTCCTCCCTCTCATCATCCTATTCAGGAAATGTAGGCATTGTTAGCCCCTCAAAACAGTGACTGGGCCACTGTTTTAGCAGTGATTGACTTAATGTTTTATCAGTGATTCAATCACTGTTTTATCCAAGAGTATCTTTAGTTAAATGGGTGGGTTGGTGTATTGCAAGCCCGAAAGTTTAAAAATGTAAGATAGGACAGAATTAAAAGTATGTACAATATATAGGAGTAAAAATAAATTATCTTCTATTATAGGCTACTACATTTATTTAGTGAATTTTTCTCTGATAGATATTGTAATTTTATTACTGACATAATTTTTTTTGTGTAGTAGATTTAAAACATGAGATCGTGCCTTACCACATGAGATACCACTAGACACACAACTATCATGCAAGGACGACAGCATGAATCTGTAAAAGAGTTGACATAGGTTTAAATCCTGAGTCAGACTTGAAAACTCTGTGATTTGCTAATTGAACTGTTTAAGACATAATATTTGTACAGCCCTGGCTTATGCACTACCCACACAATTGAAATATTTCTTTTGATGATGCAGTAATATGTTATGTATTAAAACAGCCCTAATGTTGATACGTTTCCTCATTTAATAAAAGTTTTTAAATGTGTGGACTTATTGAAAAATCAGCTACATTTGTATTTTTCCTACGAGACTTTATATCGTCTTTAAAATGACTTTAAAACAAAAAAAATACCTTTATGTTCATGAAAAACTGACAATATAAACATTACTCTCCAACTGTATGTTTTTACGTAGTGTTTTGTATAAACGTTTACAATTGTGTGCAGTTAATAATTAACGTCATGTTGAGAGCCAGAAAAGTTGTCAATAAAGTTTCCAGGAAGTAAAAATCACTGCGCAGATCTGTAAAGTACATGCTACGTCATGACGTGAACATCACGATGGCGACCGGTTCATCCATGTAGCTTTAAGAGCTGCGGTCTGCGGACGCAACAGCAGAGTTGTAGGGAGCTAAACGTCCCCTGCTAACCTGCTACATGTAAACAACACCAAAGGATGTGATTTGGACGTTTCATTTTACAACTAACACTCTTGTCTTCACCATGGAGCAGCCGGCGGAGAAAGGTACGTCTCACGCTAGAGCTATTTCTCAAAAACTACCGCTGTGTTTCGCTAAGCTAAATAGCAGACAACACAGTTCCCTGAAAAAGTGGGCCACCGAAGGACCAACTCAGCATTTTGTTCTTAGGGAGTCGTTAAAAAGCTCATGTGACTAAAGAGGGAAGTTGCTTAATGCATCGTTTTCTGATTTTTTTTTACGACGAAAATGTCCCCATTCATCGTTTCATTTCGCTCAATCATTTACCACCACTAAGCTAATTCAGCTGTTTTGCCACACAAGCTGTATGTTTTCCCTTTGAGGTCAACAGGAAAGTTTACCACTGTACTGAATTAGAAGGAATGTTTTCTTAAAACCCGCTAAGACTCAAAAGTGAGCTTTTCTTATTGAATCTGAGACCTTTGCTGTGTCGAATACGAGTTTAATGTATTTATGATAGCAATATCTTAGTTATTATTGAGGAGAGCTTAAATGATTAATTAATTTGTTGCCAACCAATAAATTAAGTGTACGCTATTCAATTTGACTAAATTTTAAATAATAAAATATAAATCAAATTCTCTTGCTCTTTCACTCTTTCTTAAATTTGAATATTTCCTGGTTAAGTAAACTTAATATTTTTGGGTTGTGGACAAAACATTTATCTTGTACTTTGTTCATAATTTTCTGACATTTTATATACTAAACAAGTAATCAGTTAATATACAGTAAAAAAAAAAATCTCTGGTTGCAGCCCTATTATTAAGAGTATTTTGTGTCTTAAAACATGTCTGAAGAGGATTTTCAAAGCTTTAGCGGAAATTTGTATTTTTACAAGTATTTTGTGAAAGCCAAGCATCAACAAAACAAAAGACACAGAGATATAAGAATGTCCATTCAAGTGCACATATATTTTTAATCTTGGCTAGAAGATATTGCATAAATATAAAAATTTAGTTGAAGTTTTTAATGTGAGCATAAACTGAGGTGCTCAACGTATGGCTCCAAAAAAGGTTTATTTTCATTGTCGTTAATCTGCAGATTAATTCCCCAATTTACTGTTTCACTGCCTGGTTTATAGCATCAGAAAAATGGTGGAAAATACTTCTTCCAAACTTCCACATCCCTAGATGACACCTCAGATGTATGTGTGTTTTTTTTTAAATTATATTTTTGGGTGGAGAGATTTTTCCTTTTTATTGACAGAGATAGAGTGAAACCAGGGGTAGATGGAGGAGAGTGACATGCAGCAAATGGTCTTGAGCTGGATTTGAACTCATGACCAATGCTAAGAGCCGGAGCCCATGTGGTATCGCCTTAGCTCAGTGAGCCAAATGCATTGTTTTGTTCACAACCCAACGACATAAGTTAAGTGTCACAGAAGAGTAAAGAAAACAGAAAATATTCAATTTAAGAAGGTGAAATAGGAGGATTTTGACTTTATTTCTTAAAAACATACTCAAATTGATTATTCAGTTAACAAAAACAGTAATTAATATTGACAACCAATCAGTTAATCATTGCAGCTGTAGCTTGAAATATTCACTTGTGTTAGTATGTTCATTAATCACTGAGACTGTTCTTTCTGTTCTTCCTACAGCGTATTATCGCTTCGTGGTGCTGTTCTTCAACTGTCTGCTGACATTTGGCTCCTACTTCTGCTTTGACATCCCAAGTGTTCTGCAGGATCAGTTTCAGGGGGTGAGTAAGAGGTTGCAGAGAGGATCAGCCTTAAGATACTGTCAGTATTAGATGATTTCTCTACATCAACTGATGTGATTATTGTAGTTTGTTCTACATTTGAGGCTACATAGATAAGAACTTTTATCACTGGTTTGTCCTCATGTGACAGAACCTGACATGTCCCAATGCGACGGTGATCAATGGGACAGTGGACTGTGTGGAGGGACTGGGGATGACCCCTCAGGAGTACAATCTACTCTATGCCATCTATGCTTGGACGTAAGCACGTTTACACATTGACTCTTCTGTATAAATGCTGATAAATGGCTTATCAGACAAGAGCTACAGTTGGTGTTTCTCCCCCTTATCAACAGGAATGCAGTGGTGGTGATCATGGCTGGATTCCTGATTGACAAATTAGGAAACCGCTGTAAGTCCACATATATCTATCGTGCACACCTGTTCAAGTAACCATCTGACAAAAAAAGTGACGTAGATTGATTTATGTTTTCTCCTCTTTGCAGTTGGGGTGTTTCTGTTCTCCTTTCTGTGTGTTTTGGGCTCGTCCCTGTTTGCACTGGGTTCCCACTTCAGAGGAACTCCCTATCTGCTGCCACTGATGCTCACAGGCCGTCTGCTGTTTGGATCAGGAAATGGATCTCTGACCAGTAAGGCCGTGTTATATATGTGTATTCCTTATGATGTTAACTCTAAGAAATATTTCTAAACCGCTGTCTCTTCCTCTTCCTTCTTAGTTGTTCAGAACCGCATCACAGCCTTCTGGTTCAAAGGAAAAGAGCTGGCTTTGGCTTTTGGTCTGACGTTGGCCTTCTCTCGCCTGGGTTCAGTCCTAAACTTCTTCTTCACCCAGAAATTTGAAGAAAATTATGGCATGCAATGGACACTCTGGGGTGGTAGGTCAAGAGGGGACAGAAATCTCAAAATATATGGTAGCACAGTGTTGAAGTAAGAGTTTCTCACGCCACATTGAATGTTTTTGTTCGTTTTCTAGGAGCTCTATTGTGTGTGCTGGGCTTTATTTCTGCTATCATAGTCAGTGCCTTGGACAAGATTGGAATGAGGCAGCTGGGTCTTGATGGAGCCATCCAAGAAGAGTCTCGGAAAGTGGTATGAACAAAAGCCTTTAATAAGAATTAAATTCCAGCATCATTGTCAAATAAACGGCCTTTTTAAAAAAAAAAAAAAAAAAAGCATAAACCTTCATTCTGTGGTGTGCATGTAGTATGTTCTGTAGTTTTTGTGTAGACTACATGATTTGTTTCTATGTGTGCAGAGAATTCAGGATGTGAAGCTCCTGTCGCTAAGATACTGGCTGCTGGTTCTCACCATTATGTTCTTTTACAACGGCATCTTCCCTTTCATCGCAGATGCAAGGTAGAGTTATCAACACAGGACACGTGCATACATTTAAAATGGACTCATGAAGGCCAGTGCTGCACATATCAGTCACTTGGATTGTGTAGATCAGAAGAGATTTTAAAAATAGGGGAAGCTTTGAGAGTAAATTGCAGCATCAGCAAACGGGTAAACTGGTACTCTCTTCTCTACAAATTTGATGTCAGCAAATAGCAGCAAGGTTAGTAAGTTGTCTGTGTCTTGCTTGCTTCCAACCACTTCCAGACAGTACTATGTATAGATGTGGAGCCCATGACCTTTAAACAAAACAATAATTATCTAGATTCTCAGTTGAGGTTTAGTTACACTGACATTGATATACTGGGCAATATAGGTGCTCATCTATCTTTAAATAATAACCATCAATTATTAAGCTAAGGCATAGTAGATATAGTATTTCATATTTTAAAATGTATAATGCAGCAGATGAAATGAATATTAGTACTGATATCTACTTATTCCTAGTCTGACTGCTGAAACAAACTGTTTCAAGGAAGGAGGATTGCAGTGGGATTGTTGATGTGTCAGGTGTAACTGTGGCATATGGTTTACATGACTCACAGGTCAAGTTTAAAAGCCATTTAGCTAAAACCTAAATTCTTCAGCAAGACAGGACTACTTCTTTATTTCTTTTTAAACATAAAAAGCAACAAATTAGTCTAAAAAGTTTTTAAAAATCACAAGTTTAATTATCGATGTTAAACATTCTGTCTAAAATGATGAAAATTCAGTCAAACTTATGTGTTTATCAAAACAAGATATTGTTTTCTTGTTGTATTCTGATCTCAAAAAGCTACAGAAAGCTTTGTGTATTAAAAGATTTCCATTCACGCTCTTACCTGATCTTAGGTTTCTATCTTGTCAATGTTTTCACTATTCTAAATTTTGCGAATCTGAAAATAGAAACCTGTATTTCTTTTTAATACATCCCGCTCAGTTAACATCAATAAACAAGTATTTGCATAAATGCAACAAGCACCATATTAACTTACCTTCACCTGCTGTGTTTTCCTGTCTAGCAAGTTCATTCAGGATAAGTACAGTGACTACAGTCAGAAGGAGGCGGCCTACATCGCGGGGGCGGTTTATGACAGTTCACTGGTCCTCTCAGCCAGTGTGGGCATTCTCATAGTAAGTCTTTGCATCCTGTTTTGTGTGTGAGGCATGTGTACAAACAGCATACAGTTAAGCCAACTTAACCTGTGACACTGTCTTGTGTATATTTCAGGATTATGTGGGTCTGCGGGGCGTCTTTGCGGTGGCCTGTGCTGTCTTCACGCTGCCTGTGTTTGGACTCCTGGCCTTCACCTTTGTCCCTCCTCTGGTTTCCACCATCTGGCTGGGAGTCACTTATTCCTTTGCTGCTGTGAGTTTGGCTCAGACCAACTGACTTTTACATCTTACGCTTAATTATTTCTTCATATCTATTACCAAAAAAGTCTGAGATGTCCACCTTGATGAATTTTTAGTGATTATATGGTGTGTTGTTTCTATTAGTATTTCTAATGGCTCTATATAGGTGTCAGAATGAGGTAAATAAAACAAAAATAGAACCTGAAACCATTTGTGCATTTTTAAGATTACTTGCACTGTGTTTTTATACGTTTTGCCAGTATGTATGTCATGCTAAACCTTTTCCTGTCTATTCCAGGCGAGCATGTGGCCGTCTATTCCCCTCGTCGTGCCTCAGGCGACTCTGGGAACAGCCATGGGCTTGGCTACCTCCATACAGATGATTGGGATTGGGGTGTCCAATCTAGTTGTTGGACAGATATTAGGCACCAAGTCAAGGTAGGAAATACTTCAGATTCAGGTCACGTTGCAGTGCTCTGATGCTTCAGGCTGTGTTTGTACTTATGGCTACATTTTCTCCATTTCTCATTCAGTGAAACTAAGATTCCATTGTGGCGTTGGAAGAGGATGATGATCTTCATGTTGGCCAACACCATCGGCTGCATTGTGACGTCAGTGCTGCTCAATATTGTGGATCACAGACAGGTTAGACATTGCTGTGGACTACCTCTTGAATTGTCATATATTCTGTTTGTCACTTTTGCAAAGTCATTGTAATATTTTTGTTTTCCTGCAGGGCGGGACCCTGAACAAGACAACCAAGAGGTCAGCACAGGCTGCGAGAGAGTCAGACCGAGAGCCGCTCAACCCTGGAGATGAAGAGCAGGAGGATGATGATGATGATGCTGTCAGATCTCCTTCTATCAACTCATGAGTTTTTAATGCTAACACTATGCCCATGATTATTAATCTTTCTCTTTTTTAGTAAATTTTATATGCTTTCACTTCAGAAAGTTCAGACTCAGTCACTTTTTGTAGAGTTGTTTGGCATTTTTCCCCCATCAATAATAATGACAGAGTGAAAACATGTTTTTAGAATTTTTAAAATTAAAACTCAAAAGCTGAAATCTCTCATTCACAAAAGTATTCAGAGTCTTAATCTTGTTAAGGCCTCTGCCTCATTCTTGGTCCAGTCTCTACAGGTTTTGCAAACTTGAATTCGGACAGTTTATCTCTTTTTCCTGGCAGATTCTGTCTGGTTTGACCTGCATAAGAAACATCTATGAACTGCCGTCTTCAGATCTTTCCACAGATGTTCAGGGTTTCAAGTTTGGGCTTTGAGTGGACGACTCAAGAGCATCCACTTCAGTTTTGTCTTGGCTGATAGATCAACGAACACCCTCTCAGGTCAGTTATAGAGTCCTCTTGGGAAGACTCAAAGTTTTAGAAATGATTTAATAGCCTCACCAGAGAGTTACTTAGATTTCATGATTTACTGTGAATTATGGAATCTTAAATGCATGTGTGTGCCTTTTTAAACTATTTCCAGTCACTTCAGTTTACCACAGGTGGACTCCAATTAAAACTGTAGACACATCTCAAGGATTATTTAAAGTGCAAACCATCTAAATACTTTGGTGAATGAGGGATTTCAGTGTTTGATGTTTTTCAAAACATCAACTCAGCAAAAATGTGCTTTAAAATTAATTTACAAAACAATAAAGTGTGCAAAAAGTGAAGGCGTCTGAATACTTTCTGAAGCGACTGTGTTCCAGTTTTTAGACTGTTCAGACCTCACTGAAACCACATTGTTTCTTCTTACTGTGTCATTTTTTGCAACAGGGATGGTTGACAGATTACTTTTATGAGTCAAAATAAATTCCAGTTAAGCAGTATTTGCACCCAAATTGTACATATATGTTACACTAAATATTCACAATTCAATGTGCTTAAGTAATGCAGTATTTTTTTATTGTACGGGTAAAAAGGGAAACATCAAATGTCAGCAAAAATCTAACTATCCTTGTAACCTTTTTCAATTTTAGATTTTTTTATTTGACATTAAACACATTTTATCAATGGTATTGTTACTAGCCACTGGCTATTGAATTTACTGCCATAACGGATGGTCTGGGAATTAATGATGTCGCAATGTTTTTTTATTGTGTAAAAATACATGTCCAAAAAAATGTAATGTCTGGGTTTTTTAAATTATTTTTATTCTGATTTTTTTTCTTGTCAGATGTTTGTAAATCTCTTTGACCTTTACAGTGACTTTCAACTCTGCTAGAGGCTTAAAACACAGCTTAAAGAAAGGGAATACTGGACTTGCATTCAATAGGCGATCTGAAACACAGTGCAGTGTCAGTACTCAAAACTAACAAACCAATGAAGAAACATACTGTAAAAATAACATCTGTTACAGGAAACTGTAAAATGACTTTGCAAAAAAGTTATTGTAATTTTAACATTTATCAAATCAGTGCACTTGTAAATTTAGAAATCGTAAAAACCGGACGAGCTTATGAACTGTTTCCTCCAATCAGCACATCGTGTTAAATACACATCAGCCAGTAGGTGGAGCTCCGTACACATTTGTCTTCGCAGTATAAACCACAATATCTGCAGTGAGCACATGATTGTATAGACTCCACTGTTGTGTTTGTGTGACTGGCCTTTACTGAAGACCCTTGCATGAATTCCAAATAACTAAAAAAGTACACATCGGACTCTTCTTTCATGAGGCAGTACGGGTGTTTGGGGAGAGGTTGTCAAGATAACAGTACTTCTTATCACATCCATCATTCTGTCAACAACTGCAAGAATGTAGCCTTCATTAAAATAGCTACAGATAAATAGCAGCACACCAAAGAAGAGTTACTTCTTTCAGGCTTTCTCTCATACTTCCAAGCCTGTGTCTGCTGAATAACAATGTTTTTTTACTCTTGTGACTTGTCCAACGATGAAGAACAGTCCGTGTGAAATGATCTGTCATGTACATTGTTTGCTTTTTCTCTATTTGAATTAATATTCACTGCTATTTTAGTCACATTACAGTGTATATATTTTTTATTTGTGGAACGCATGCTGATGTAAAATAATGTTGTCTAAAAACTCTGCAGGCTTTGATGATTTATTCTGCATAATACCAAAGATATAAGACAGGACAAAGATGTAAGGATGGTGAGTCCAGCTTAACTTTCACTTTCTACTGGTAAAAACATGCATTTTTTATTTGTGTCTCCTCTGCTTTGATAAGACAAGGTGCATTTTTATGGAAAATGTTCCAGATTTTAGCTCGTGCTTTCTGTCAGCTTCCTAGAATTACCTTACTGTAAACCTTTCAATAGTTTTTGCCATTGGAGTTCAGTGAAACACGGATTACAGAGCTTCTAAATTGATCTAATGCTGCAGTCCTCAAATAGTGTTTGCGTAGCAGTTGGATGCCAACCTTGTGTCCCTGGTGCTTTGCCAGGATAAGTGTGGTGCTTTCGGAAGACTGCAGGCTGAATTGTGGGTTTTTTTTTCTTCCTTTTTTGCAGTCTGGCAGTTATAAGGTTCTACAGTTTTGAATTACTGAAGATGAATTATCTTTTGTCCAGCTGTCCTTGTATTCAATCATAATCCAAACCAGGACCAGACAGTTAATATTTGACTTGTACAGACAATGTGACCTTTTTATGAAGCTTTGAATAAATGATTGTAACTCCGTGCATAGCTAGATGATACAATACATGGGCAGCTCATAATCTTCTTAAAATAGTATCCCAATCACCAGCTTACTGGACGAATGCATCCCAACTGGTGACATAGTTGTGTTGAGTCAAAGTCACTGGAAAGGAGGGAAGAAGGTTACCTGATAGAGGCTTCCTAGAGCTCAGATCCTCTGTTTACCGTGAAGATAAACCCTAAAAATATACCTTACTTAATCTTCTTAAGGGGCGTGTGGTAGGAGTTAGCCTGTTAGACAACACACACACACACACATACACGCTGAGTCAGTCACAAAGTCTTACAGAGCAACTTAATACCTATCATTCACCAGAGGGCTTTGACATCTTCAGGTTTGCTGCATGGTTTCTCACCTGGAGTCGGTCTGCAGCCTCAACTGTTTGGCTGAAAGTCTCGACAACATGAGCGTGTCAAGCCTCCTGAACCTCAGCAGCCTGGGCAAGATCTGCGGCTCCAGTCGCAGCAGCGAAATGGTTGTTTTGGACCGGGTCAAGAGGAAGAACTCTGTGAGGCGCATGTCGATAATTGAAGATGGTGAAATCGCCGAGGTCCTCTATCTTATTCCCAAACAGTCCATGATGGAGCAGCTGCCCTTCATCAACCCCAACGACTACATCCTCTGTGAAAAGTTGGCCGGTATTCCTGCTGAGGTGTCAGGTAATGAAGAGTTTACTTCATTATGTAATAGGCATTGGTGCTATCTTTAAAGCAATAAGTTCTTACTATACAGTTTTGATGATATAGATTTTACCAACAACCTATTGGTTTCCAAGGCTTAAAAATTAGTGTTCAATGGCCCTTTCTTGTATTTTATGATTTCAAGAAACAACCTGAAAAAGTCCTGTATTTTACGTTTCCATCTGTGAGTAAGAAATGGGAAAATGTGAGGGTTATTGAAGAGTACACTGCTGTGATAAACGCTTTATTTTTCTTTAGCGTAATTTCATGTGCATGGGATCAATCTAGCTTTAAGAAAAAGCACATTATTGCACACATGTAACAGCAGTTCATCACCACTGTGACTCAGTTCTGAGATAAAGTAAACATTTGAGGTTTCTGATTGATCCAACTGCAATGTGAACAATAGTGTGGTTTGTGCTGACTCATTATGGGCCTTTGGAGGCTGACTATGCTCAACACTGAGCATGGCTGGTCTGCTTCTGCATTGTCCTGTGATTTCTGACCCCCTGATAAGCAAAAAATATCCATTCTGCTTATGTAAATGAAACCCTAGTTAGCAAAACTCCTCATTTTGGCGTTGATAATCTTCCCTTGTGGTTGCGTAAAACCTCTGTGAGTGTGACTCTGTGCAGGAGTAATGGTGACCTTGCTGATGAGTAATCCATGACCTTACTGTCACTATCAAGACAAGCTAACCTCCGCAGGTTTGAGTTGACATTCTGAACACTTAGCATTTACATCTAAAGCATAATTTGTGTTCATGAAATCAAAGTCTAGAAAGTATTTGGCAGACAAGACACATCACTTCCCTTACTTTTATGGTAAACCGGCCTTTTTATTCAATGTTGTGCTTCATTTATATGGTTAGATCAAGGCATATAGACAAATGAGCTGTCAGGGCTCAAATCATCTCAAACTAAATAATCCCCTCTGGTGAAAATAAAGTTTTTTACCTTGTTAATGAATCCATTTATGAGCTAGAAGCACTCAACACTATAGCTGAGCATTTTCACTTTGAAACTCCAATGTACTAATGACAGTTCTGGGCTTTCATACACAGCAAACCTAATGACCCAATCCTGTCACCTTGCACGGTGCGACTTTATGGATCATCATTCTTCTTCAGAATCTGTTTGTGGCTGGAACAAGTATAGCTGGATTACTCCAAGATTACAACTTGCACGCTTGAGCAGAGTCACAGTGATACGCTTTTAGGGGTTACATCAATGACCGGAGAGGGATTTTAAATGAGATCAAAGCTTAGCAGTGTTGAGCCTCGCGACAAAACACATGCAAGCATTTAATTAGTTTTTAAAAACAGAGAGTTATAAAAATAGTAGAAAGCCAGCTTTGAAAACCAAAATATAAGCAGCTAGTAATATCATCATTAACAACTGATGAATTTTTTAAAAGTTTGTGGCATTTTTCTCAAAACTTTACCCACAATTAGTTCAAATTAAAAGTCAACCACTCTACACGTCAGACAAATAAGCACATTTGATTTGGCAGCACCCTCAGATTCACTCCCTTTCATTTTGAATGAGACCATGGATCAGAGGCACAACAGCACTCAATGGCACTCCTACTGTCCTCTTTCAGAACACATACACACACACACACACTCCTGCCCTCTGTGTTTTTGAACCAGCCCCTTTTCTCTTGGACCAGCAGTCCAGTTAGTTCCCCTGCTCACTCTGATCGCTGCACTGAGCTGAGAACCACAGACCAGCAGAGAGCAACTGTCATGAAAGACAAAGGTAGATGTTTACAACAGCGTGTGTACAGATGAGAAAGTGTGTCACTCTTTATTTGTTTGTCTTTAATTGATTATGATTTGTTAGCATTTTTTATTAACTATGCCATTTTAAATCAGAAGGTTCATGCATAGTCACATTGTTAGCCATGGCAGTGACAAGTTTTTAAAGTGTGCCACTTTTTTAATGCTGAACGCAGCATTTAACTCTTCGTATATTGAAAATTGAGTTAATTCATTGGGTTTGTGCTTGATTTTGTGTTCTCTGTAATGCTACGGTAAAGATTTCATTTTAATGGTTTAATCTACAAACAAGTATTGTTTATTCCGTTGTCTTTGTTGCTCTGTGCTCCTGTCATAATGATCTTGTGTTCGTCCATAATGTTATTATAAATCTTATCTATCTTCTACATTATTTATTCAGAGAAACAGCTCTGGTATGTGTCTTCTGAAGACAAAATGACATTGTTGTGTTTTGTTTTGTTCAGTTCTGATCCTCCCAGCTCTAGAAACTGCGTTTAGTGATTAAAAAAAAAAACTCTAATTGCCAAGTAGGGAAAAGTGCAAAAACAGCTGTTACAGCTAATCATACAACATCGTGTTAAGTAAGACCAGCATGTGATTTAAGGAATACTTCCGAATTAAGAAGTGTTTTGCCTTGATTATCCCATTTTGCAGCAACAGGGAGCAGACAGATGTTCTGTTGTGACTAAGACGCAGTGGTGACGCTTCAGTCAGGGTGAAGTTATGCTCAGCAGTAATAAGTAACATCACACAGTGGATTAATGATTTCATGCATTTCACTGAATTAGTGATTGTCTACATACTGTTTGCTGTCCTGATACTCAGGTCTGATGTCCTGAAGAAACTTCTGCTGCCAATGTTGAAGAGAAGCGCTTGTTTGAGCTTTTATTCTCTTTTTACATCTCAGAGTTTTCGAGGCTTTTTAAAGTCTTGCTAGAAAACCATATTTCTGAATGAAAGCATGCTGTCAGCCTGGGTGGTGTTTTAAGACATCTGAATTTCCATTGAGTTCCTTAAAAATGAAAAAATATGAAGCTACACCATTAGTGAAAAAGACCTCACTCATATTAAAAAAGTGGGCATTCCTGATATGCAGGTGCAGTTAGATATTTTTAATGGAAACACAAGTCATTACTAACAATGATTATTAAGACATAAACTAGGGTCACATTTGTTGTTTATACAACTACTTTGACACCAGGGATCAGGATCATCTCGATGAAGACCAAAAGCCAAAACCCATCAGTCTTACAATGATGTTGGCTCTTATACTTCAAATGTTGCTCAAATTATAATCTATTCCTCACTTTTCTCCTTCTCTATCCACTAATTTCATTCAAACTAACTCTGTTTTGTAATTAAAAAGTAGCAATAAAACCTCTTAGCTTTGTTAAATTTGCAGAATAATGAGTCTTGCTTACATATCAGTTGTTGTTACTTACATAAAAATAGAGTGAAGCATGTTTAAACGGCTACATAAAAAACTGAATACTTAAAATAGGCATTACCTCACTCCTTATGCTCACATGTACACACAGATACAGACGTTTATAGCTGAAGACAGTGGGCTATGTGATTAGCTGTCCGTCTCAGGTTTCCCTCCACTTGCTGTCTTTCTAAATCTACCATTTGCTAATACTTGACACCATATCAGCTTCACATTGTGGCTTTCTGACTTTTAAAATTCTTTACAGCCTCCATTGAAACAAGAACGACAACTAAAAGCACTCAAAGGATATACTGGATGTACAGGATAATAGCACTCACATGTTGTACTGTAGATTGTGTTGTGTACACAGTGCAGTACAGTGTAGGATAGTATAGCCTGTTGTTCCTTATCTGTTAGTTTACAAAAACACTGAACATTTCTGTCCAGTGCCAGTAATTTAAATTTACTCATGACAAATGGATTACATGAATTTGCTTTAGCAGCTGTCATTCAGAAATATCAGGCATTTTTAGTTGGGATACATGATAATACTTTCATCATCATCTTTGGTATCAGCCAGTAAAGGCTTTAAAACGATATATTGACCCAAAATGAACAATGACTGGTAGAGAACAGCTACCAGTTTGATTTTATCAGTTTAAAAGTTTACAGTTTTGTTTGAAAAGGCTACATGAAAGTAAAAATGGCATGCTTTTTGTGTCAGCTGACGAAGTTTTCTTAATGTGTACATTTAGAAAACAATTCAAATATTATGTCTCCTTCTGCCACTGCCCTCATAATAAGAGTAGGCATAACAATGTTTTGATTCAACTACAGGAGACACTTGATATCATCTGCAATTATGAAAAAAAAAACTATGTGCATATATTGTTATCTGCAAACTGAGCCCACCAAAATAAGTTGGAAAATATCCTCATGTTGCATATCAGCAAAAATCCAATTTCCTCCAGTTTTCATGTTTTTATGATGCTGTGTTGCAGAATGTCTCAATTGAAAATGTGCTGGTGTTATAACTTCATTTCTTGTCTTTCTCTTTGCGTTCCCTAAATGCAGTAATAATCTCTAATTTTTCTAAATGTCCTAAAAATGACCAAAAAATGTCTTTCTCAGTCTTGCCAGCTTCACTGAACTCTTTTACGCTCACAATTCGGTTCTAGATTTAAGTGTAAGCCATAAGTGCACAAATCTTGTTGTCTCTGAGGCTGTAGTTGTTGTTTACATGTTGATCAGTCAATAGAGTTTGTCAGACTGCTTCAGGATTGTGCGATTGTAAATTACTGCTCTTTGCTCTCTGCATAATGTACACTTTACTAGAGGCTTTCTAACTGTACAGTCGGCACAGTGAACTTTCTATTAACCTTTGCGAGGCAGGGTCTCTTAATCTTGTTCTACATGCTTGTTGCCGTGGTAACAAATCTCTCTTGTTAAGGGGCCGTCTTGAGGCTGCATACCAACGGTGGCTGACTCAGTTTTTTGCTGAGTTGGATGGTCAGGTCAGTCCAGAAAACGTGTGACCTTGAAGCTGCTGAAATCTTCTAGTTTGGACGAATACATTTAGACAAACAGACAAACCTGATCCGTGTCAGTGCAGTTGAAATTGTCTGAGATACATTTCCAAAAAAGTTGAATTTAGTAAGTGAAGCCTGGATTTTGAGGGAGATTTGTCTGTCTAATGGCCAACTGCACAGGGTATGAAAAATAAAAATATTGTAAAGTTTATGTGTCTTTTTATGTGTTTGTACACTGAGTGTCCACAATCTGGAAGAGAGTGTTCTCAGTGTGCCACATTCTTTCCTCTCTCTCCTCTGCTAATCACATTGAGGACCTTTCAAGTGGGCCGTGATTAGATTGTACAGGCATCCATTGCTTCTGCTGCCATAAAAACATGAAAGAGATGCAAAAAGAAAGAACGAGATTGGGTTTTTTTTATTTCTATCCTAAACCTTGTGCTATGGTTGGGCTCACAAACACCACTGCTCATTTAGAAAGAACTAATACTGTTGTGACTTTAATTAAACCTGTTAACTCTCTGCAGGAGAACAATGGCTTGTTTGTGAGCGCTTGTCTGTCTTTCGTGAGGTACGATTCACTTGGACTAGAGTCTCTAAGTGTTTGTATGTGTGTCCCTGCCACAACAGAGCATGTCTGTACATTATGCTCAGTTACGTAACAAGTGAAAGGACAATTCTGAGGGATTAATGTTATTATGGGCTGTCCAGGCAGAAAGAGGATCAACCTACCTTATAGAAGGAGAGACATGATTGCTCTATGCACTGCTTTGTCTTTTTCCGAGTTGTAAAACATGGAATTGCAATTTATGTTGGATGTACGTCCACTATCTCAACATGTCATGCAATGACATAAGCTGGTAAAAAGACACATTTAGTGTTTTCAGCCAACCAAGCTTCATGGCTTCAGAACTATCTGAACAACTACTGGACAAACTGCCATAAAAGTTTGTGCAAGCATTCATGGTCTCCAGAGGATGAATCCTAATGAACCTTAACTTTTCGTCCTGTACCAGTATATGCATTGTCGACAAGATCATGTTAGCATGTTGACTTTTGCATGTAAGAGAACACATTTGCTCTTTTTCTTACAAGAGAAAACATACTACTGGAAAAGTTACTTCCTGTTCCTGTTTCTCTAAGACCGACAAAAAGGGATGATAGCTGCTAAACTGGCTTTACAGCACTGATATTGTATATGACATGCTGACAACGAACAGATAATAATAGATAAAGGCTTAACTGATTCATTATATCTTCTACCCCTCCAGTGCTACATGCCCAGAATGGCTGCCACTCGTGTCCTCCAGCAGGGAAGCAGGTCATCCAGTGCTTCCGATGTGGGAAGTCATGCAAAGGAGAGGTGCTGCGAGTCCAGAGTGGCTACTTCCACATAAAGTGCTTCACATGCAAGGGTAAGAGCCATCAAAATGTTGATGCAAACAGATCATTCTTCAAATAATCTGCTCTATACCATGAATGTCACCAGAGGCCTAAAAATGCAGCACTCCTGACATTATAGCACTTCTTTGCAATTCACTTGTATTTATATATTACAAATGCGCAACATAAGTCATCTCAGGGCACTTCACATAGTAAGGTGAAGTCTTTATAATATTATAGGACAGAGAGAAATTCCCCTTGTGCAAAACTCCCTTTAACAGAGAGAAATTTTTGGAAGAACCAGGCTCAGGGAGGAAGGCTGTCTGCCTCAACTGATTGGGGTGAGGGTGAGGGGTAGAGAAAATATAATAGCAGAGAGAAATAAGACAAACAATGCATAACAGAACAAGAAACGGGTTGGTGAGGCCAGAGTGCAGATCGGAAATGTGTAGCTATGGAGCCAGAGATACCTGCAGAGAGGACAAAATACAAACTATAGGAGAGAGAAGACGCAAAGATAGCGACATGCTAGTAACAAATATATATGTGTGGACAGTCAACTCAAACTGGAGGCTGATTCCACAGCAGAGGAGCCTGACAACTGAAACACTTTGCCTCCCATTCTGATTTCTAAAACTCTAGGAACAAGTAAACCTGCAGTCTGAGAGCAAAGTGCTGTATTTGAATAATATGGTACAATCTGGGCTTTATAATATGACAAAGCTTGGTCTTTAAGGGTTTTGTATGTGAGGGGAAGGATTTTAAATTCTATTCTGGATTTTACAGGGAGCCAATTAAGTGAAGCTAATATGTGAGAAATATGATCTCTCCTTACTGGTTCCTGTCAGAACTATGGCTGCAGTACTTTCGACTGGAGATTTTTCAGAGAGTTATTAGGACATCCTGATAATAAATTACAGCCTAGATGTAAACGTATTGTCTAGTTTTTTAGCATCACTCTGAGAAAAGATGTTCCTAATTTTGACAATACTGTGCAGGCGGAACAAGGCTGTCCAAAAGACTTGTTTTATGTGTGAGTTAAAAGACATATCCTGATCAAAACTAACTCCAGTGTTCCTCATAGTCATGCTGGAGATCAAGGCAATGCCATTCAAAGTAACTATATTGTTCAATAGTAGTGCAGAGATGTTTAGGGCTGAATACAATAACTTCAGTTTTGTCTGAATTCAGAAGAAGAAAACTACAGGTCTTTTGAGCTTTGAAGTTTTACTAAATGAATGATCTCATTTGACTAGTTAAGTATAAATGAGTGTCATCTGCATATCATTTGACATTTTTGCAGTGTTTCTTAATAATATTACCTAAGGAGTGCACGTGTAAGTTATATATTCATTAACATGAACAAACTGGAATCTACCTGATAAATATGATTCAAACCAGCCTAGCATAGAGACATGACCATTGTCTGGAGCAAGAAGTTCATTGGGGACTTCATCATTGCTGTTTCCATGCCATTATATATTCTGAACCCTGACTAAAACTACTGTTCAAAGAAACCATCTCTCTACAAATGGTCAAATAACTGATTTGTAATTGTTCTTTCAAGGAATTTATTAATAAAGGGATGATATAGACCTATAGCTGACTAAACAACTTGAAGAAGAGGTAGACTTTCTGAGTGCAGGTTGAAATACAACAGTCTTAAAAGCTCATAGTATGTTTCCTGTTAATAAAAATAGACTGATTAGATCTAATAAGGAAAGAATAGAGAGGACCATTTCAGTCTGGCCTTGTTTAAACTGGCAGTGAGACACACATGAGGTTCCTAATTTTCCTGAGACTATCAAGCCAAGAACTCAGTGTTAAAATCAGTGGAAGATCAAAGTGTGACGCCAGCAAACACAGAACAAAAGATCCTTTGCTGTTAAAGTGTTTTTATTATTTAAAAAATCTGGGACTGAATTTGGAACACATTGAACCTGTAGTTAGTCAGCCAACAAGAAAATTAAAACATATATCAACGTTTGCTTTAAGTACAAACGCCACCGCAGGTGACCTTTAGGTTGCATTAAAGGACCTCATTTTCAGCATTCATTTCAAATTTAGCACAATTGGCTGATAATTGATTGGTCACCTCGTGGATGCCCTCAAATTAATGTTATTACAAAACAGTCTACATGAACAATGGGCTGTTGTGGAGAAGCTCCCGGGTTGTCAGACAGCCATTCAATAGAGTCACTCTGATTCGTGGAAAACATATTTCCGTAGGCAAGCTATTGTCCTCACTAATCAGCATGGACAGGCTTCTCATGTTGTTACCCTTTCATCACACTGTAATGATGTTTACAGCACAGAGAAAACAAAGCGACCTTCAGAGAAGAGGTTGGGGTATTGTAACAGAAGAAATGGATCAGAATTTGATTATTAGAAATGGTGATATTATGAATAAATTGGTAATAAATCAGCTATGAATGTCAGCCACTCAATTTCTCCTTTTATAATCATCATGGAATAGATTAATCTATTTTTTTTAAATTTGTTTTTGTAAGTTAATTGTAAATAAAGAAACTTTCTGGGGTTAGAGAATGGAGAAATATGTGCGTGCTTTGTTCAAAGTAGTAAAACTTGTGAGTGTATTGTGAGTGAGTTACTGTGGGACAGAAATAGAGCAGCATAAATCTGTCCTTGGCATCTCAGTGCATTCTGTTGTGTCAGGCTCAGAGGGACACAGTAGGTTTGTGTCGTATCAAATGACTCCGAACAAGCTGACAGAAAATACTACATCCTGTCAGTAACCTGCCACTCGGCTGATCAGTACACAAACACAATGCAAACAGATGCATGCATACACTCAAATGCACACTAACACATAAACACTTTGGAAAGCTTGGCAGAATCATACAGTCAGACAGTCCAATTAGTATTTATCTCAACCCTGTGATGGATTAATAAGTAGCTGCTGTTCGCTTACTACTGTGACAGAAGCCTGGAAGAAGCTGACAAAGCAGAGAAAGATGAAATAAAATGTTATACAAAAGACAACCAAGCAAACAAATACACATAAAAGGTAATGAATAAGGTCAAAGAGTAGATTTTTTAGACTGATATGTGGTTAATATGGATTTAAAAAAATGCTATATGAGACCAGAAATCACGATTGTCAGTTTTTGTTTTGTGTAAAAAGAATTTAGTATAAAAGCATTTAGTTGATGTGTTTGCTTTGTTCATGCTGCATTAATTGAGATGTATGGCTGCACTCTAAAAAAAATCTATGGTTTCACTGAATTTTTCATTTTCATTAATCTAATATTTTTTTCTATATTTTTGAAATAAATGAAAAAAATGAAAATACAAAAATAGACTATGCATGTTTAAAGTAAAATAACATTACATTTAGATTTAGATTTATTTATTTATTTTTACATCAAAAGACGGTTAAAATGCATTTGTATATTCATCATAATTTTGTAAATATTTATAATAATTTATAATATATAAGTGAGATAGATTCCTAGTTTTCACACATGTAAATATCCTTCATTACATATTACAAAGTTAAGATGGAATATTGTAGTTTTTTATTTTGTTTTGCTGAGAACACAACATTCATATAATCATCTTACAAAGTTATGGAAAACATATTAACCAAAGTACCAAATTTCTGTTCTGCCTTATTTCACTAGATAGGTAGTGTGCAGTAAGTTTATCAGCGATACAGAGAATGCTGTACAGAAATTGAGAGTCCCTTTAGGATTGCATAGAGCTACGCAATTAGTAACATTACCTGTTTGTTCATACAAGTGACAAATTTCACATCACCTTATCAAAATCTACTGAAGAAATATTAATAGATAATACTACATTTTTTTTTTCATGTGGCTTTAATGTTTTCTGTATCTTTATGCAGTCTGTGGCTGCGACTTGTCTAAGAGCGGCTTCTTCATGAGGAATGGCGACTATCTCTGCCCGCTGGACTTCCAGAGACTTCACGGCACACTGTGCAGCAACTGTGGGGAGTTTGTGGAGGGAGAAGTGGTCACGGTGTTGGGAAAGACCTACCACCCAGCCTGTTTTGTGTGCACCATTTGCAAGTAAGTGCAAAAATGTTTCGGGAGTTTTAGTTTCGCAAACCTGTTTTGCAACAGTGAATTTTGTGGGAGCCCTCTGTGTCTTTGTGTTTCTCAGACAGCCTTTTCCTGCTGGAGACTGTGTCACGTTCAGTGGAAAAGACTGCCTCTGCCAGCGCTGCATCGAACCCGTGTCACCTTCTCCTAAAGACATCCGCCGTTCCAATAGTGAGTACATTCTTGTGTAATTCACTCACAGTCATATCAAATATATTTATGAATGCAGCTCTGAAGCAGATCAAAAGCTCTGATCCCCTGCAGGCCTAATCAGACAGTAGATTATGCCCTGAACACTGGCCAGCTGTGGTTCCTGTACCAGCTGCCTGAATCATTCATGTTCAGTTCAAACTGAATCATGCATGAGCAGACTTCATGTCATTTAGGAAAAAAAGATAAATGCACCATAACCATCAACCAGGAGATTACTTGTAATGTCTGAAAAGTTTGTCTAATGTCCAACCAGGTTAGACAGTGTCCCTGATTTCACTCTAAGCTGCTGCAAAGGATTTTTTTGCACAACACTGTGATTTGACTTCACCTTATAAATAGAGTCATTCTCTTAAATCCCTGCCAGGCCATTGACTCACTTTGTTCTAAGAGATATGTTCGACTCTTTACGTCAACTTGAACTCATCCACTTAATGGTTATAGATACAGCAGGGATCAATAAAGGATTCAGACTCACAAAGCCTCTGGATTAAGAGGATCTGTCTGCAGGACTGCAGAGAGATGTGCCTGCTAAAAAACTCTGCAGGAACATGTCCAGTTACTCTGAATAGAGCCACATTATGACCAGTGACAGTGGAAGTGAATAACATTGATCATATTGGTACTATGTGCTGTTCTGCTGGAAAACCTTGGATTTTAACATCCATGTTGATGAGACTTAAACACCCAAATAAACATTGTCCCACAACAATTACACTCCCTCATGCAAATGGAAATCCCAAATGTCACTGACCTACCCCCGCAGGAAAATGCACCCAACCACATGGCAAAAACATCAAACAATCAGGAACATGTTGAGGAACATGACAGCAGCCCAACATGTTAATTTGACCTCCAAACTTCCTACACCCCATTGTGATCAAGCATCAACAGGATGCAGTGGAACAAGTTTGATTGACAGAGGCCCCACTGCACAAGCCAGAGTACCCAAAGGATCCACTGCAAATGTCCTTGTGCCGTACCTGATAGGACACCCTGAGAGGTCCTCTTGTCCATGTCCAATGGTTCAGAGCATTACTGACCACTAGGGAGGACCAACACAATATTAGGCAGGTGGTCTTAATGTTATGCCTGATTGGTTTATGTATATGTGTGTGTTTTCAGATTGCACTGGCTGTGGTAGAGACATCAAGAATGGTCAGGCTCTGTTAGCTCTGGGCGGTCAGTGGCACCTCGGCTGCTTCAAGTGTAAAGCCTGCAGGAGGGTGCTGAGTGGAGAATACATCAGCAAGTAAAGTCAAATCTCTCATCTGTGCTTTTGCTTATTCAAAATCCTCTCTTCTAATACTTTTATATTGTTGTTTTTCTTAATAAGGAATGTTAGAATAACTAGAAAATATGGGATCACAACCACAGCAGAGTTAAGAATATGTGATTTTTATTTGTTTGTCTTTCAGAGATGGGGTTCCCTACTGTGAGAGAGACTACCAGATTCAGTTTGGAGTTCAATGTCACGCGTGTCGCAAGTTTATAACAGGAAAAGTCCTCGAGGTAAGAAAGATTTATACTCAAACTCATAAATTTTATCTGAATTTTGTGTCTCTTGTTTGAATACATTTTGTGTCAAATCGTTCTCTCAAAACCTCTCTATACATGTATTTCACACAATACTTGAACTTTAAACAGCACGAGTATTAACTTTCGGACGATGGAAGAAATCTGTTGGCATCTAATAAAACATTCACTTTTCAAACATTGTTCAACAGCTTCCATTATTTCAATGTGCAAATTTAACTTGTGTCAGAAAATTAAATGTACATAGTTTTCAACAACTTGCTCTGTAATTAGAAATAATAACAGCCAAAATATTCTCTTTGATTTTTCAATTGCTTTATTTCTATTTATGCTGTTGTGTAAAGGTGCAAGTAAAAAAATCCATTTAATCAAACTGTTGCTAAACAGGTATGACTCCTGAACCTTTGTGCGGCTGTTGTATAAATGCAGTCTGTCTACCTTTTGGCTTGCTCATTATTTGCTTTAGGCCGGGGACAAACATTATCACCCAACTTGTGCAAGATGCAGCCGATGTGACAAAATGTTCACAGAAGGAGAAGAAATGTACCTGCAAGGTCAGTGGACACCGACACCTGTGTTCCAGCAGCTTCTTAGTCATTGCAGATCAGATTTTTGGTGAATCTTGGTTAACTCTTCACCATCCTGACCAACTGTCTCTCAGCAGCAGGTGATAGCTTGTATTTAGTGACGCAACTGTAGCATGCACTTTATACCGACAAAGTATTGTTTGCACAGTTGATTTTGGGATCTGTAGCTGCTTTGAGATGGGTGACATTCATGCCTTGTTCAAGTCAGTGATCAGTTTTTTCAGATCTGTGCTGAGCTCTTCACAATTTAGCATTAGTAGTATTTGTAGCTACATTTGATGGGTGTCTCAATTGAGTCCTACTTAAATAAGTTCAGAGGAGTCAGCAGCTGTAGTCGAAAACAAACACTCATGAGAATTTAAGAGGTCATTCCACAAAGAATATTTGTTTAACACAACTTTCTCCAGCACAAAAACTGATAATTCAAGATGCTCTATGTATATTTTTGACACAGCAGTTTTAGCAATATTTCCAGAAGACCTATAACAAATCTATAGAAACAACCAAAATGCACAATTTTGTTTATTGGCAAAGATTATTGTGTTTTAATCATTAAAAAATAAAAAAAAAAGTTCTTTGATGCTTCTGCCACAGTCTCTGAATGTACAGTGCATAATTCAAGGTTAGAATGTAGGAAAGTACAAAGTTGAAAGCCTTACAGCTGCAGTAGCTGATTGTTCCTGCTTTCATAGGATCGACAATTTGGCACCCAGACTGCAGAGACATCAGCAGGACTGAGGACAGTTATGGGGTGAGATGTCTTTAACTTAATTAACTTTGTTTCTAAATGTGGAATGTAATTTAATGTGTCACAGGAGGCATGGTATCATACTACTTGAACAACATGTCAGCATCAGTTACTAATATTTAACATGTGAGTTCTGTTATAAATAAGATGAGACTGTGATATCTATAAAGCTGTTGCCCTACTTGATAAAGACTCAGCTGTTCAATGTGATTTCTTTACACGTTGTCTTCCTTCCCAGGTCCGCAGACCACAAACACCCTGTCTTGATTTCTTTTACCCCAAACACAAACTGAAGGTTGATATTGTGAGCAGGCCTGCTGTTTGCACTGATGGCTTTCTAGAGTGAACAGGCTGTGATCTCAGAATTTGAGATTAACCACACTTGCTTGTTTCATGTGCAATAAGTCACACACTTTGCTCACCCGGCTGGCCAATCACATCTTGTTTGCTAATTCAAGTTAGCAACAAACAGACAGCAACTGCTTTTGATTCATAGGACAATCTCCCTCTCTTAAACTTTGCATCTAAAAATGAAAAAGAGAAGCTTCATTTTAAGGAGTTAGTGTTAGCAGACGTTTGCTGACAGCGCTGCATGCTTGGCTGTATTAATTTCAGGCCTTACTGTCTACTAGTGCATCAACAATTCATAATACACCAGTTTGCCTTTTATCAGTGACTGTTATCGCTACCTGTCAAGATATAAAAGCAGAGATTGGTAGAAGTTTTAACCCTCTGAACCCCAAAACCTGCCGGTGGGTTTGAATAGCATATCCCCTTTGAAAAACAAACAAACAAACAAGCAAACATTCAAGCAAACAAACAAACATTAAAACAAACAAAAACATTAAGACAAACAAACAAACATTCAACAAACACACAAACAAACAAACATTCAAACAAACACTCGAACATTCAAACAAACTTTCAAACAAACAAACATTCAAACAAGCAAACAACCATTCAAACATTCAAACAAACAAACATTCAAACAAACACTTGAACATTTAAACAAACACTTGAACATTCAAACAAACAGACATTCAAATAAGCAAGCAAACATTCAAACGAACAAACATTCAAACAAATATTCAAACATTCACACAAACGAACAAACAATCAAAAAAAACACCTTTTTATCAGAGCCAGAAACTGTAAAAACAGGGGAAAAAACACTTTAACTACTCATCTGTGAAGTGCGGTTCCATCAGGATAATTAACCAAATCTAAGCTTAAAATCATGATGTCAGTATCAGTGTACTCTTTATTTATTTTGTTTAAGTACAAAACTATTAATTAATTGCTTTAATCCACAAGCCTTGACTGACTGAGCTGCAACCAACAGTGACAGATTTTGTTTTGGCTGAACTGCAGGCTGTGTATTCAGAAAGCAGACAGCACAAATGTATGGAAACAAATACACAGTTTTAAACTTTATAATACAGTGAAAAATGAGTTTACAGTGAGTAAAAAACAGCGAGAAACTGCTTGGGGTTCGGAGGGTTAGTTAATCACAGTTGAACAATACACCAGAACAATGTGCCAGATCTTTACAGTACATTACATTGTCAAAACTGGTCCAGATTTTAGCAACACATTGTGTGTGCATGTAAAAAGACATGTAGAATACAAGATAAACATATTTTTTTTCTGTGTTGGCCAAACTAATGCAGCTGCCTTTTTAATCTCTCAGCCCACTAGATCATCATCTGAAAGCTCCAGCTCCAGGCCAGGCTCATGCACTCCGGGGAGCCCCGGTCGAAATATCTGCGTAAGTTCTGGTGCCAACATGTGCTCAGCATCTTCCCTGGTGCACAATTCACCGAGGGTTGATTTATGTTTCATTTATCCCTTTATTTATGCAGGGGAGTCGCATGGACAAAGTGTCTCTCGTGCGAGATGATTCTTTTTGACAGTAAATGGGGAGAAACTTTTAGAAACTTTAGCAGAATATTACATTTCGATTCAAATTCTTTGTTCTTTCCAACTTTACCTTGACTGATCGGAACTAGTTTGATGTTGCTGATGTGATTTCAATTGTGGTTGGATTCTGAAGCCTATTGAAATTTTTCTCAATTTAATCAACCACATATTGAATAGGACTGTATTTGCTCAGTCAGTTTGAATGCATTCAGACTGAGTTTGATCATTTTAAAAAAGGTGCTTTCAGTGTCCTTTTGTTTCCTCCAACCAACCTCTTATCTTCCATGATTACCCTGTTGGTTTATGAAATGGAATAAACTCTACCCCCATCAAAACACCTCAGAATATGAGCCAAAATCTATTTACCTTCATTTTTTGTATTTGGGAACCTGATAAATATATTGTATGATGACAAAGAAACAGCAGATTGCCATATTACAGTAAATCTGTTCACTTTATGTGCCTAAGTCAGACAATTGTGGTGTTATTTGTGGGATTAAAGTTTGATTCCTCCCTGATGTGCTACAATAAGAATCCTTTCACCTGACCTAACCTTCTGTTGTTCTCCTCACCCCCACCCTCCCCTCTCCTCCCTCTCTTGGTCCCAGGCAAAAGTAGATAACGAGATCATTGATTACAGAGACTTAGCAGCAATTCCCAGAGTCAAGGCTATATATGATATAGAGCATCCTGATATGATATCCTATAAGTCTGTGAACGGCAACTCCTCTACTTTGGACGACAAAGGCGTCAGAGAGGACAGGCAAAGTCCTGCAGAGGTAACGACGCTCCAAGTCTTATCCAGTGACATGTTTGTGTGTCATTGTTTTGGTGTTTTGCTTTGGTTTGAAATACGAGTCAGACCAAGAGTGTTTGTGTTTGCCCAAAATGCAAAGACATTTATTGTGAAAAACGGATAAATGTGTCTGTAAGTGTATTTTGGAGCTTGAATTTTATATATCAATGAAACATTCTGAAAAAGCCAAAACCATATCGAGTATAAAGAGGACTTTTCAAGAATTTGGCAGATGATGTATAATACAATCAGAAAATGTTTGCAAAAGTGGTGAGTTGTTATTTAGTGTGTTATTGTTAATGATGAGTGCCCCTGTACCTGAAACTATCTTAGAACAAATCGCCTGTACAGTCAAATCCTTGTGTTTCCTACCTTTCATGTCTCCATGTGAAAACCTCAAAACTCCAGGTTTAATTTAGCTGAATGACACATATGGCATATTTCCACTAATGAAAAAAGATGTATATTGGTTAGGATGAGTTTGAGGCTTTCATCTGAAGTCAGATTATGTTCTAGTTACTGTTAGGTGTAAGATTCAGTTCATGCACTGATGTTTCTTCCTTTGTCTGTCTGATTTAGTCACCTGGAAACATTTCTGAAACCAGAGAGGTAAATAGTTTTCAGTTTTATCAATAATATTATTAAATCTGTTTAGTTAAGTTAGATCAGACACATGGAAATGCAGTGACATCTGGTCACGTGCGGTATGTACCAAAACCCAGTGGTGGAAGAAGTAGTCAGGTCTTGTACAGATCCTGTGAAAGTAGCACTACTGCTGTGTACAAATTCTCTGTTACAAGTATTCAAAAAACTTCTTAACTATAAGTACAAAAGCATAATCATTAAAATATCCTTAAAGTGCTGAAAGTAAAAGTTATAATGCTGCAAAATGGCGCATTTTAGAATACAGTACATCGTAAAATTGTATGTTATTGGATTATAATTCATGTGTTCATCACTTGGAGATGAGTACGTAATGAGTTTGTGACTGCTGGCCTGCTAGTTTGTGAATTTTCCCCTTGGAACAAACAAAATTTCATCTTAATCTAATCATAAGGCATCACTGTGGGATTTTCCAACAATATTACATTATAATGTATTTGTTGATTATATATTGTGCTGTACAAAACAATGCAATGAAATAAAAGTACAGAATAGCAGCTTGGAAGAAGTATTACGTAGCAGAAAAATGCAATTACTCAATTAAAGTACAGATACCCCCAAATTGTACTTTGGTACATTAAATAAAAGTAAAGGTACACCACTGCAGTAGTATTACTTTTTACGCATTTTTACCCTGATTTTGTGTCTTTCCTCTTTCTAGGAGAGTTTGGAGATGAGAATACCAAAATCTCGAAGTCACGGATGCTTTGGAGTTCATGCGATGTACAATCGTCACAGCTACACTCCAACTCTGTCCAGATCACCTCAACACTTCCACCGGCCAGGTGAGAAAAAAATGTGTTCCCATACTTAAAAACACCTTTGTAAAGTCCCTGAAGATATCCTCCGCTCACATTTTCTCTGTTTTACCACCTTCCCTCCTTTACCTCACCAACACCTCCTCCCCCTCCTCCTCCCACTCTCTGGAATAACCAGGGCTGATGCTTTCTCCCTCTTTACCCTCTGGCACCAAAGACACCTGCCCCACTTCTCCTTTATGTCACCACTTTCTCTCTCAAACTAAAGGTAAGACCCTCTGCTCCTCCTGCTATCCTTTTCTGCAACCCCTCTCCCCTCCAAATGTCACATTCTGTACTCCTTATTAGACTATAGTTGATAGTGAACACCATCAAAACAACAAGGGAGCGTGGTGAATGTAATGGTGCCTACAACATCCACATTACCAACAATAAACTGGTTCAAAGTTCAGATTTAGAACACAACAGAGACGGAAGCACAGAGACATCTGGTGGTCAAAGATCAGAGAGACTCCAGGTGCCAAACCAGTCTGGTTCACAGTAGGAATCAGCTCAGTTTTATTTCTCATTTTGTATATTTTATTTTTCATTAAAACACTTTGACTGTCAGTGCGTCTTCCCATCTTCCCTCATACATTCTTCCATGGTTTATAGCGGCGCTGTGGCATCTTTTAAAGCCTGTTTTATCATGTGTGGATGAGATGTGACAAGCTTTGACCAGTAATCGCTGGCATGTGTTTTTGATATGAATGGAAGACTCATCAACCAGTAATGACCCACACAGACTTAATTTATGCATGCAGTTGTAGAGGTTTGTGTGTAACTGTTTTTGTCCTTATTGAAACATTGAATCTGGTGAGTGTTAGAACTCTATTATCATGTCTGAGACATCAGAATGACATGAAATTAAACTGCATTTTACAATAATCTGAATAATAACATGCTTTAATTATATAGAACCTTTAAAAAAAAGTTCTTTAAGTGCTTTACAATAAAAACAGGTAAAAAAAACAAGTAAATAAGAACCTAAACTAATGCTGTGTCAGGATGTAATATTCACAAAGGAAAACAATTAAAGTGACTTAAAATCAATTCTGAGACTTAGCCAGTAAAGGGCCGCAAGGATTTTGTCTGTGTGTGTGTGTGTGTGTGTGTGTGTGTGTGTGTGTGTGTGTGTGTGTGTTTGGGCGAGGTTTTGTCTGCAGATTAAACTGAACAGCAACAGTCGAGTCTGGGACATCGCAGATAACCTATTTTTAAGTCTGCAGGAGAAAAGAATGAGCTGATCTCGGTTAGCCATCATCAACCAGGCAGAGCAGGACTGCACCGTTTGAGAAATACTTCTTGAATTTGCTTCTTTTCTAAATGTAAATACATTTAGTATGACATGCAACAACGCCGTTTGCCCTTTACATGTGATGCTGTACTCCACCGTCTGAGTTTAAATGCATTTTATTTATGTTACATGCAGGGTTCAAGCAGAAATGGCACGTCGGTTTGAACCTTAGGAATATTTATCTGAGTGTGACAGTATTGTGCTTCCATTGTGTAACATTTTGTATATTACTTGTCTGCTAACCTTGTATTCTTCTCTATCAGCAGATGAAGGCCTCAACATGTACAGGAGGCCTCCAATTTATAAACAGCAAGGTACAGCATTCAGTTAAAGTTTAAAAAAGATTTGTATTTTTGAATAGCTACATTGTAACGCAAATGATTGATTTCCTTTGTTTGAACTTGCTTGTGCAATTTCAGTGGCTCTGTATCAAGCCTCTTTAAGGTCTTAACAAACTTTATGTCAAGTAAAGCATCTAAAACCTAGTCACAACTACATCACAATGAAATTAACAATCTGGTGAAGAGTTTTTGATTGTAACTGTTTGGTGAGAACGGAAATGGAAAAAATATACACTGTATTTAATGGAAAATGTAAAAATATAAATAGAAGAAATAGAAAAAATAGAGCAGCACTCAGGTAGAACAGTTAGTAAAAGGCTAAGAGGAGAACCTGGCAGCGTTAATTGCACCTAGTGACTCTGATCTATTTCAGTCAAAGATCTGAATCTGTCTCTAAGTCGTCTGACGGTGAGCTTATCTGTCTGTCTGTTTCACTCTCACTTAGATTCAAATTCCTCCACATCTCCAACATCCTCTTTCCCTGGTTATGGCCACAATGAACTGAATCTGGTAAGAGCAACGTTACTGATATCTAACTCTGTCTTTACAAATGTTATAAAAGTCAGTCTCTTGTTTGATGAGTTCAATGTACATTTTTTACTCAGGAGCTAAAAAAAACACACTAAATAAACTATCTGTGGTTCATTTGTCCAGTGCGCTTACTGGACAGCTTTGAGTATTAATATTGACTGTTTTCCATGTTTTTTCTTCTCATTAAGCCACCATCAGATTTTTCCCACTACAACGATGACAAACTCAGAGGTAAGTATCCAAATACCTCCGCTCTTTTTCATAGCTGCTGTTAATTAGTGCTATTTTAACTAAGTGGATGGTGCTTAAAACATTCATTATGTTTTGTCTGTGCTTTATCCTTTCCTTTGCCTTTCAGATTTCAAGGTATGTGGCAGCAACTGAATGGAGTTTTATGCACACTTGTCTTCATCGTCATCCCTGTTTGGTTTGCTGCATTTTAATGTGACTGAACTGACCAAACTGTGTGCATCTGCATGTTTCAAAGAAGTGCACATCAAACTCAGTTTCACTGCCCAGTTTTATTTTGATACTGCTTCATTCATTTATATATTGTACCTGTTACATAATCAGCTCTGTAATCTCAGAAATACACTAGTAATCCGCAAGAGATTAATCCCGCCATGATATCTTCCCATGGCATGTGTTTGCTTCATTCTGTAGCTCATCCTTGACTGCCAACATCTATTAACACGACTGGACAGAGGAGTGTCTATGCCTAATTTGCTGGAACCAAAAGCAAGTATTATTTATACATTTGTCTTAATAACCTTCATTGAAGTTTCTGCAAAACTCACTGCAAAGACGTATCATGATCTGTATATACAAGCTGTCATTTAAAATGTAAGAACAACAGTGACACATGCAAGTAGTTCTTCAGGTTAATGCTTAGTGCTTAGGATTCAAGGACATTTTCATCGTCATCCTTCCTACTATACATGAAAGTCTTTTGAAGAAAGGAGAATAGAACTATAAACTCTGACTATGTGCAGTGGTTTTACAATATGCACATTGTACTTGCATGGCACATGATGTTCTAACTCCAACTCTTATCTCAGTAGCTCTTTGTAAAGGATGGTGTTCAGGTGGAGCACATGTGATAGTCTACTTATAAAGCAGTCTCAACCAGTCTTCTTTGTTTGGTCAAGGTCTACCCGTATGAAATCCTCGCAGTTACTAACAGAGGACGAGTGAAGCTTCCCAAGGATGTCGACAGAACAAGGCTTGAGGTAAAGTTTGAGAAAAACACTTGCACAATGTGACACAGGGTTATTTTTTAGATTTTGAATGTACACAAACCAGTGATGGAAAGAAAAATGACCGTTTAGTGCACATATACAAGCCAGAAGTGTTTCAGTATTTTTCATTTTATTTTTTAAATAAATGCTCCAGCTTGTGTAAAATACTTCACTGCTAACATGTCTTCCTTAAAAACAATATGTGAGGACATTTTTTTCAGTTAAAACTACAGTGTAAGTTTTATTTTGGAATAATAAAACAGATTATCTGCGCAGCTTCTCCGTAGTAATGTTAGTTTTTATTCTCTCCTGCTTTCTTTCCACAGCGTCACCTATCCCCCGACTCATTCTTCGATATCTTTGGCATGGAGTTTCAAGAATTCGACAGACTCCCACTTTGGAAACGTAATGACATGAAGAAGAAGGCAGATCTCTTCTAAACGATGCCATAATGCAGAGTTTAACTCTTCTCTGATATGCAGTAACAAGTTCTCATTAACCTTTATGTTTATTTCTTTGCATTTAGCACAAAAATTAGAACTCTTTTGCCTGAGAATAGGGCGGATCATAACTTTCTGGGGACGCAACACTGTGTTTCCTACTAGTGTCTGTAGATTGTTGCTATGAATAATGGTTAAAAATTGAACACAAGAACAAGAACACAAGAATGCATCTAAGCTTTGGTGATAGATACACATTATTTGTGTTTCCTAAGTTGACCCTGTGTCCTCAGAAATCATGTTCACTTTGGACAAGTCATCTGCATACAGTTTATGTCCTTTGATCATAAATGTAACAGGTAGTTTGACATTTATGTAGCTCAGTGGAAAGTATGGAAAAAGATCAAACAGTAATGCGTCCTTTGAGGCTTAGCATCCTGTTTCAAGCCGACAGGTAACACTGACTTTTGGAGTCTTTCCCTCACCTAACCTTAAAGAACCCCTCTGGTGAAAATCAAGTTGTTCTTTTTTACCTTGTAAACATGCTCATATAGGGATTTTTATTAACTGAGAGACATTTCATGAGCAAAATAAGCAGTCAGCATCATGGCTGAGCAATTCCACCCTAACACTGCAGCGTACTGATGACAGTCTCCAAACACAGATTCAGACCTCTGGGATTTTATACATAACAAACCTCAGGAGCCCGTCAAGTTTTCATATCAATTCAATTCAATTATATTTATATAGCACCAATTCACAGCATATGTCATCTCAAGAGACTTAACAAATAAGGTGAAGGCCATACAAAATTTAGACAAAGAAGCCCAACAAATCCAAAGTTTCCTTTGGATTCCCAGGGTTAGGGTTAGCACTTTGCAACAGTGGAGAGACAAAATCTCCTTTACCAGGAAGGCAAAACCTCTGGCAGAACCTGGCTCAGAGAGGGCAGACATCTGCCTCCATCTGGTTGAGTGAGGGAAAAAGAGCAGGATAGCTGATGGAGATTCAGACAAACAACGCAAAATAAAACAATCTTTTGAGGTCGGTGAGGCTGTTAACGCCACATCCAGAGATACCAACAGAAAGGACGGAACCTAAACTATGGGAAAGAGAAGACACAAAGTTAGTGACATGCAATGGTGACATATAATATTATGGAGAGCCAGAGAGGAGTTTAGAGGTGCATCGTGGGAAGTCAGGTCTACAGTCTAGGCCTATAGCAGTGTAACTAAGGGATGGTTCATTTTGCTTTAGAATCAGCTTCTAACATTACATCTTGCTATTGTGTAGCCATGAGCTCTACAGTATTTTAGAAGAGTTGTAAGTGAGCTGATGTGGCGAATTACAGTCAAGCCATTTTTGTGCACAAGCGGCTTATTTTCACGAAAAAAATTCTAAATGTGTAACTCTGATACACAGAGATGAGTTTTTATGGGTTTAAATCACCACCAGAGTGAGACGTTAATCTCTGTTTAACTAAAAAAAAAAAAAAAAACGGTACTTCTGGCACGTTTTCACTTTCATGACCATTGATCACTGTTTAAAAATGGTTGTGCAAAACTGTGGTTTACGTTACTGCATCGCTACACAACCAAACCTAAAATCATCAGTGTATTCTGTTGTTTGCTTTCTGATAAAGAGAGAATCACTGACAGAGTTTGAGATTTGATCACTGATGGCAAAGTCAAAGATGTTAGATCACTAATATTTCCCCTTCTGAGTAATGCTTGATGCATGGTGTTGTGATTGTGTACAGGAACTCCACGTGAACCTTCACCAACATGTTTCTGAGACAAGATATTAAATGATTCAGTGAAGGACTGGATGCGTCTCAATATAGTGCTATATTTTTATCCAACTGTCTTCTGGTTACACAAATAACAAAAAAATATTCAAGAATTGTATTTTTGTGTCAGTGAATTATCACTAAAATGTGCTTTATTGTATTGTTGAAGAGACTCACATTACTTTTGCTATGTTTCCCCCAGACTCAGCTGTGGTAAACATCACTGTATGTGTTACATTTACATTGCTGTTACAGCCAACCCTAAAGATTCCTAAATAAAACCTTTCACCTCTAACAAGTTGAATAAATACGTGGATTTTTATTGACAGAATAAACGAAGAGCACATTTTTCTGCATTCATTTTCTCCCAGTCTGGAGCATCAGCTTGGAATCTGAACAACATTTTGCTTTCAAGTGCACTTCAAAGAACCTGCCGCTGATGACAGACACCCTCCCTCTGGTTTCCCTCTGCTCTGCGTGGTTTCTACTCCCTCGGTACAGTTTGCATTTCTTTAGTGTGCAAATTTGAATCTTCTACCTGACTTTCCTGCCATCCTGTGAAAATCAGGAGACACAGTGGGCCTGGCTTAAAATAAACTGCTCTGGGGAAGAACACAAGCAAGAGATAACCAAGTCCATCATTGCTTCCATACTCACTACATGACTTTAAATAACATATTTATGATTTTCTGCTATTCTTGTTAAAAAAAAATAAAATAAATGCAATAGTCATCATTTTCTATGTTTTGTACCAGAACACTGCAAAGCCTCACAGCTTTTTGAAGTAGAACCTCATATTTTCACTCATAAACCAGCTGCGTGTCTGAGGAACAGCATATCTCCCTGACTTCACCTGCTATTTATCAGTCATACATTCTCCCTGGATGTAGTTCTGACATATTTGTGCAAGCTGATGGACGAGGCTAGTTGAAACTGTAGACCAACAGATGGAGCTCTGGAGCCTGGAATCAAATCACTACTTCAAGATAACTTTCTATTCAAAATAAAACCACCTGCCAGACTTTAAATGAGCCGTATGGCATAGATATAATTTGCTTTTCTTAGCCTCTATTATAGTCCCTTCCATAGTAGCGCCCTATATTAGCTCCAATATAAAGATGGATGTCAGCAAATGTAAACGAATAATTTAAGCATATTAATTCATTATAATGATGTTTATTATGTTCATGCTTTGCTTCTGTTATCCTCTCATCTGTCAACCAAATGTATTAACTTCATAAATTCTACTAAAGTGCAGTTTCCAGCAGTATGGAGCCACAGGGTCAGCAGCGTTAAATAAATATAGACCTAACATTTGGTGTAAAAGATGAAATGGCCTTTTGTCAGCGACCTTTAATCGGTCACTTTAATGCCAAAGAAGTGTTTCTGTGCCCCATGGCTTATTCTGAACACACTCACGCGGTCAATGAAAAGTCAAATTAAGGTGTTAACTAGTTTGCAAGTTACCAGTGAAAGCCTATTATTTCAATTAATGAGCTTGTCTCATTTTTTCAGTCATCTGAGGTCATACTTAACAGACTCGACTGTTTTACAACCAATTTGTTCATTTTGGTAAAAACTATAGAATTAAAAATGTGTTGGCAGAGAAAAAAACTTGAAGATTAGAACTACTACTATTAATACCACTGCTACTACTATTAAAAATATAATAACAATATTGTCACCTATAGACATAACCTTAAACCCTACATTCAAGTCAAGTCAAATCAAGTCACTGCTACTCATACAGCACATCTGAAAGAACAGACATTGTGATCTCCAATAGAAAAATAAAATCTGCATTACAAACTGATCTGGTAAATACTTAAGACCTTTAAATATCATATAAAATACAAGTATACCTGACTAAATTAAACATTAGGATTAGGAACCACAAAATTAGCTATTATACAAAGTTACCTCACTAATTTAAATGTTACAGTTTATACGGTTCAGTATTGTTTATAATCTAAATATACTTAGGTACTTTAAATATTAGGGTTAAGATCTTACAATATTACATAAAATGCAAATTTACCTGACTAATTAGGTTGTTAAGGTTAAGACACTGCAATAACATGTACTGTAGAAATGTACCTGACTACTTAAAATATCAAAGTTAACGATCCTACAATAGTATTTATTATGTAAACTTACATAATTTAACTTAAATATTCCAGTTAAGACAACTGAATATTATATAAAATACAAATTTACCAGATTAAATTAAATATTAAGGTTAAGTTCTTACAATATTACATATAATACAAGTTCACTTGACTAATTTAAATATTAAGTACTTACAATAATATAAATCATATAAATGTATCTGTTGAATTATAAATATCCCACAAAAGTACATGACTAATTTAAATATTTTGATTAAGATAATACAATATTACTTGTAATACAGATTTACCTGATTAATTTGGTTAATAAGGTCAAGACTCTTCTCTAATATATATTTTGGAAACGTACCTAACTTATTATAACATCAAAGTTGAGACCCTATAATATTATTTACTTTGTAAATTTACATGAGAAACTTGAATATTCCGGGTAAAGAAAACATAATAAAATAATATTTAAAATAAAAATTCATGAGATTAAATTAGAAATTGAGAATCGACCCAAATCTACCCTCCTAATTTAAATACAACAGTTGGGATCCTTCTATGTTATATAAAATTAAAAAATTGCCACACTATAGGCTGTCATGGCTCAGACCCTCCAATATTATATATCATGTAGAAAGTGCAGTAATGCAGTTTTAAAATTAAGGGTAATTCCTCACAATCGAAATGCTTGCAATGAAAACATGAGCTCAGGCACATTTTAACAACACCAGAGTTGTGTCTGGAAGTTAGTTTTGGTCATGAGGGGCTCTTTAAAGCCCACCTAGCTTGAGGGAAAACACTGGAGCTCTTCGAAGCTTCCTATTGGTGGCTTAACGCCACTGCCTCTAATGTGGTCGTGCCGCTGCATCTGATTGGCCGAGGCGGCTGTCGGTCCAGGCTGCGATGTCTCCTGAGCCCCGCCCCGCCTCTCCACAGTCTGGATGTCCGGCCCGAACGAGGATTTTGACGAAAACATCAACCGCAGACTGCGTACCGGAGCCAACCGGGGAGGGGGCACGGACCCGCGACGGACGGAACCGATGGATCCAGCGGCGTGACAAGCACCGTCGATGGCGCTTCGTAAAGTTGGATAACGGTGCTCGGCCTTAAACAAGAGTCCGACTGAACGGCGATGACTGCGGTATCACTTGTTAGATAGAGACACAGAAAGGGGCCAAAGTGGACTCCCTCCCTCGGTAGAGCCGATCCGCCCCATGGAGGCTGACGGGACCTTTGCAGAGAGCTCCAGGCCCCGAGTGTCACCTGCGAAAGTCCCCGCTGGAGGACGAGATTAAGAAGAAACGTCACATCTGTCCGCGACTTGATCCGACAACTTCTCGGAAAGGCTGCGGAGAGAAAGTTAGCAGGTGAACGTTTAGCTAGAGGAGGAGAGATGACCATCAGAGAGATCACCTAAGCAGAGGTTCAAACACCGCCTCAGGTGAACTCCGGACAGGTGAACTGCGCAGGACTTTCTGGTTCGATCCAGAAAAAAAAAACACACATCAGCAAGTTGAAAGCTGATTTCTTTTGGACTTTTCTTTCTGTCATCAAGTGTCTCCTCTTTATTCCAACAACCATGTCATTCAAAGACAATGCCTGTCGGAAATTTCAAGCCAACATTTTCAACAAGAGTAAATGCCAGAACTGCTTTAAGCCGAGAGAATCACATTTGCTGAACGACGAGGATTTAAATCAGGTAAACTAATACCTTTTTTTCACCTTTTCTATGTTTCCCACTTGTGATCTTGTATTTACACGCATATAAATGAAAAGAGAAAGCCAGCTGTCAGATCGTTTGAGTCATGTGTCAATAAACCATGAGGTGCAAAGGTTAGGTTAATTGGGCGTAATTAGTTCCCAGCCCAAGGGCGCATTTTGACCTTAATTCATGCAGATGCAGGCCCACATCCAGTTCCATGCCCTGCAGCACAGTAGCGCTTATTTATATATATTCAAAATTGCTATAATACCGCTATAATAATGCCTCCATGTTTCATTGTACCCTACTCATTACCACAGTGTTGTTTCACTAACGCACTAATTGCCTTAACACTTAAGTTCACCCCTTAAAGTTGTGTGTCTGTGGATATATTCCACTGTGTACACACTGTCCAGCAGGGAGTGCAGCTTAAGAGTGGTATCATGGGGTCAGGCTGAACTCTGCTGACCTATATTGTGGACATTCCCTACTGCTAAGCTGTTTGATATAACAGGTTAGGAGTCACCTGGCTGCCAGTTTGTCCCAGTGATGACCCACGCTGATGCTGTGTGAAGACTCTGCTGACATTGTCCTAAGAGCTTTAGAAAAAGGTGACTTAATATCGCGTGACTGGGTTAGTCTAGTTTAACTTAGATAAAGGGAGGAAGTCCATATCACCACTTATCAGTTACTTACAATGCAGTCTTGAAGTCCCTCCCTAGATAGTTTCACCTCCATTATCAATTAATTTTTTTTTTTACAATGATTCACACCTGAAAACTTTGATTGCTAATGAATCATTAGCCGTGTGATATGGGGGCATGATAATAAACACCTGGGACTCTACATCAGTCACTTTGAACTAAAGAAGCCTGGTTGTCTTCTGCTGAAGCTCTTAGGATTACTATGACTAGGATAGCTGAGGACCTACACCGATCAGCCACAACATTCTGACCACTGACAGGTGAAGTGAATAACATTGATCATATTGCTACTATGTGGTGTTCTGCTGGAAAACCTTGGATTTCCAGCAGAATCCCAAATGTTACTGGCCTACCCCCACAGGAAAATGCACCCCACCACATGACAAAAACATCAAACAATCAGGGATGGCCAGAGTACCCAAAGGATCCAGTGCCAACGTCCTGGTTCCAGACCCCATAGGACACCCTGAGAGGTCCTCTTGTCCATGCCCAATGGTTCAGAGCATTTGTGACGGCATAAGGTTGACCATCACAATATTAGACAGGTGGTCATAATGTTATGCCTGATTGGTGGAGATAAAGGGAAGAAGTCCATATCACCACTTATCAGGTACAGTACTTACAATGCAGTCTTGAGGTCCTTCTCTATGCAGTTTCACCTCAATTATCACTTTGAGTCATCCTTTACCTGTCAGTTTTACAACCACCTCAAGGCCTGTGAGACTTGGATTGCTAATGGGCCCTTAGCTGTGTGATTTGGGAGTGAGAATAAACACCTGGAACTCCACATTAGTCACTTTGAACTGAAGAAGCCTAGTTGTCTTCTACTGAAGCTCTTAGGATTACCATGACTAGGATAGCTGAGTGTCTACTCATACATTGCACCTAGGGTCTCCACGGCGACCAAACACTGTTAGGATGCAAATTGTCTTAACTTTTTTTCACCTGTCTGACCCACTGGCCCCCAGCGTTATCCTGTCATGACTCACTTATCATTTACTGTAGGTTGCTCACTGTTATAAAGTCCTTCTACAAGTAGATACAGAAGCCTGGGATTCTCATTCTGTGCATATTTTCAGCCAGAACTCATTCTGTCATTCCTTTTTGCCTCGCCTTAAAGGCCCACGCTATCGCTGCAGTATAGTCCATTTATGATGGGTGGGCTATGAGGGGTTGGGGGGAGCCCAGTGCAAAATGAATACACATGAATACACTCAAATGACTCCGGTTTAACCACTGAACCGGTGAAGGGTAAAAAATGACCTAGATTCATCTCGCTTATTCCTCTGTCTCAGGGGGGAACTTGCCATCCTTGCTGCCGTCAGGTCATGTGAGGAGAGATGGGACGTTTTTCTAAACTATGTGTTTCTTTTCAGCTCTTTTCAACAGCAAATCTTTCAGCGTCTCTTCATTCTCCATCCTTTGCTGCCCTTTTTCCTTCAGTCACATTATCAGCCAGTTTCATCTCTAAATATCTGCTGCTCCTGCGAGTCCGTTCAAACCCTTGACAGTCCGAGGTTATAGTGGCGACTTATGAAAAGTCCTGTTATGTCATTTTGTTTACAGAGTCGCTCAGCTGAGAAATGTGCTGCGCCTCATGCAGTCAAAGAGGATTTTATGGTGGATTATTCTCGGCCTTACATAGGATAAAGTTATGACTGTAATCAAACCCCCTGATAGAGAGACGCGGAGGTGCTGGGCGACTGTAAATGTCACCGCTTTTGGACTCGATTCGCTGGCTACTGTTCTGGAGCCCAATCAAATTACGTAAGGCACTTAATTTGCTAAGCTCTTTAAGTGTAGGTAAAGGTTTGAGTGTAAACACCAAGTGAAATCCGTCCTCCTGTACACATAATAAGCATGCAGCGGTCATGCAGGGACTTTATTTTGGCTCGGGCCAGCAAGTGCTGACTACTAGAGTGGCTACAGTTCAAGTATGTACCAGAACAATTTGAGAAAGACTGCCAGGCCAACTTGCATTTCTCAGTTTGAATTGCAAATCCATAGCCACAAAAGCTCCCAAGATGTGCGCTCGCTGCGTCTCTCTTCTGCTTCTCATCCACTGTTTTTCTTGCTAACTTCTGCCTCTTGCTTCCCCCTCCACCCACCAGTCCACCCACTTAGAGGATCAGAGGGAAAATCATGTGTGTTAGCCTTTCTTCCTCTTTTTTTTTTCCAGGGCAGCATGGTGCTCTGGATTAAAGCCAACTGGAGAATGCAGCCTACAGTCAACTTAAGGCAGCTAGTGGCTAATGCACACCTTCCTTCAGTTTCGCTAGAGTGTGTGCAATAACATCTGCAACTGTGTCCTCCAAAACTCATTGCTTGCAGTTATATCTGCAGCGAGTTACAATATGCATAATTGAACAGTTAATCAATATGTTTGTTTTCCTCCCAACAGGCAAAGCCTATATATGGAGGATGGTTGTTACTGGCACCCGAGGGAACGAATTTTGACAATCCCTTGCACAGAACTCGGGTAAGTGGTTGCATAAGTGTTTACGTTTGCAAGACCTGACATTGATTATGTTTGGAACAGAGTATAGCTTTGTTTTTTCACCTCTTGTTGTCTTCCTTCATCAAATTCCCGAAAATTAAATGCTATTATTCAAAGGGAGCAGTTCTTGACCCATCGTCTTTAGCTTCAAGAGTTAATAGAGCAGTTAACCAGCTTTGAGTATATGATGGTTTACTACACACATTCTGTCAGGTAAGTGGAAAAAAATTGCCACGTCTAGTTCCTTTAATTTAGCCACGCAGACTGCCATTCATTTGACATTTGGCGAAACAAGAGGTCTCGTTGTGGCTCCAGTAGCTACTTCATGGAATCAGCAGATTCCTGTGGGAGGCTCAGTCTTCTATCAGAAGAAGCCTCATTGTCAGGCAATAATGAGCCTAATATTGACTTTATTTCACGACTTGTACCGCCCTAGCATCATGTAATGGGAGCCTGCCTTTATCAGCTCCCAGATTATGCTGCGGTGTTGCATCCCAAAAGAGGACTGGGGGGAGAGTGTGGGGGAGGAGGAGAGGGAAGGTCCCAGTTCTCACAGCCATGCTGATGGCTTCCATATGGAGTTTTTGGTGAAAAAGCACCTCTGGATCTACTATCAACAGCCTGCTGCAGCTTTGACACCGTTGCCTGATATGTTGCGCCTATTCTTACAGCCAGCTCTCCAGCCGTGGGGGTATAATTGGTGGCTTGTATGTAGTGCTGAGGTGAGCAGATTGGTCAGGTTTTCGACCGACCGACAAACAAATAGCGGGGAAAAAGTGCTGATGTGCCGGATGAGTCATGCCGTAGGACCACTTCAGTTGCACAAGTTGCGCGTCTGTGGCTCTGTTTTTGTGATACTGAGGTTGGGGCGCTGTAATTGATCTTCTGAAAGTCACATGTGTCTCTTTTTTTCAGCCTCTGCGCAGAAGACTGCAGTCTCTGCAGCCCTTTTGAGACCTTCCAGTGCCCCTTTTAGGTTACAGAGCAGCTCTCAATATTTCATGAATTGTGCTCAGTTGGAAATTTAACACTGAGACAAAACGGTGCATTAGGATAAGAGGGGAGGGGCAGTGGAGTGCAGATGAAGCCAATGAGAACAGAGATCAATGGAAACTGTTAGCATATCATTTGCACAAAAATCGACAGAATTACCATTCAAACAGAGAGATAAAATGACCCCCCAGTGTGTTCAGTTTGAAGTGTCCTTTACCGAAATACGATATTCTGAGTTCTTTAACCTTGTGCAGAATGACATGATACTGTCAATTTATAGTTGCATGTCTTTATCATGTAAACCTCCAAGAGAGATACAGTCACTGTTGTCGTTGTCAGAGGTGTAATCTCGTGTGCCCCTGTGAAAGTGTTGACAGTTTTTTTGCGATTATGCCCACATTCAAGCTGAGATTTCTTATCTGTGTTTTGCATGTAGACCTCTTTCCTCACACAGACCTCGTGCCGCTGATGCATGCTGATAAAATGCTGTCCGGCTTGTCTTAAAACTCGAAAGCCTTTTGATGTGGTTATGCAAAAAAGCGTTCCAATGAACTTCGGCTGCCGCTTCATGGCAACTGTTTTTGCTTGCTTGTTTTTTTGTATGTGTGCGGCGCATTGGCCAGGTCTTCGTAACCTGACGTGTGTGTCAATTTTGAAGGTTTTAATTGGAGCATTTACGAATCTAGTAAAACTCTCTGGCTTTACAAATGTAAAAATCTCTCATACATCAAACAGTATTTATGAAAATGGCATGGCTAAAGCTGGCTAATGGATAATAAATAATTGCTTTCAAACACATGATAAACATTTGCACATTTTCTCATGTTGCTTGTAAAAAGGATGATGTGATAGATTGATGCTAATATCTATTATGTGACCTAGTCAGTAATCCAAGAACTGCTCTTTTTATTCTTTTTACAGAAATGGCAGAGAAGGTTCTTTATCCTCTATGAGCACGGCCTACTGCGCTATGCTCTGGACGAGATGGTAAGTTGAAGCTCGCTTCCTTTTAGCTTATGGCTAATGTTGGAAATATGGGCTGTATTGGTCATTAGCTGGTGGTGATCTATTGAAACAAATAAAAAACCTTACTCTATACCTGTATTTTATTGACTTGCTTTGCAAATTTAGCATCATGCACTGTCTATTACTACAGATTTAAGTTTAATTTATACTTCATAACCTGATGTGCGCCTTCCCAGATGTGTAACTACACATTTGAGCAAGGCAGACTTATCCTTCTTTTAAACAAAATGTAGTATGTAATGAGCTCTAATTGCATCTGATGTGCTGATAACGAAATAAAATTGTGCCATTGTAGCCATATGTGGTTTTCTTGTTTGGTTCCATTTGGTTCCAACATGGTCTCTGCTCTCTGTGATGCATCTTTTCAGTTAAAGTTATTGTTCAGCATCTAACAGCAGCTCCGACTCCAGCATGAATCACCCCATTTTAGTTGTCATTCTTTGAAGTATATGAAGAAATCAACACAGTGTCACAAAACACTCCATCGCTAACTAGTGTTTTGGTGCCACAGACACACCAGAGCACAAGTATGAAGGCTCGTATATCTATGTCGTAGATTCTGTAGAGATGTATCAAGCTTTATTTGGTGCATTGGCATCATATTGTCATATTATACTTCCCTCTCATACTTCTCTTGTCACTGAGTTTCTGTTTTGATCGTTTTAACCCAGTAAACTTATGCTCTAATTTCTTTGTATCGATCTGTTGTTTGTGAAACTTTCATTATACAGTATGTCATTGAAAGGGAAGTAGTTTTTTCCCCTTTAACACTTAAAAGTGTTGAGTTTGCATTACCAGCAAACAGCACCAACACATAAAAAGGAACAGATCACAAGACACGGAGGCTTCTTGCAGAAACAGATCAAATTAGGTCTTTTTTTTATGATGACCTACCTTAAAATGCAAGGATGGCATTGTTTCTAGCTAAGTTAATCCAAAGGCCTCACTCCTATTTGATAATTTGCAGTAGGTATACTTACAGTAGTGTTTTATTATAAAATAATATAGTAATAATAAATAACCATAATTTCCTGATAGTTGAGCTGTTAGTTAAGTAATTTTGACAGTAGCAGAAGTTGTATGTTGCATAAAAACAAGGAAAAATTATTTTACTGATTAAAAAAACAACAAAATAACTGTAAATGCAGTTAAACTAGCAATCTGGCCTGAGGCAAACATGGAGAGTAGAGCAGGCTCACTGCCAGTTGACCAGGAGTCACCTCACTGTTAACACCGGGGCTTTTCTTGCTTACAACAGAGTATTTAGTGAACGTGCTAAACACTAAGCGAACTAGCAGAGTAGTGTCAAAAGGAATGAAGTGACACCACATGGTGTTGATACTAAAAGTCATGTGCCGAGCTGTGTGTGTTTGTTCAAGTGGCTTACACACTGCACACTTGTTGCGCAAGAGCCCTGTGGCGGCTTTTGTGTTCTGAGAGAAAAACTGGAAAAACTACTCGGTTCCAGAAGGATTGATGCCTTTTGAGTTGGCATCAGACGTCGGTATTAATTATAAAAATGAAGATGAAGAGTGACTGTCTCTCTGTCGAGTTGATGTCTTTGTAGGCCACTTGTTTCGATACTATAGAGGCTGTCAGGTTTATATTCGCTGCGGCATGTGGGCACGCTGAATATTGATTGACCCAAAGCGGTGCTCGACAGCTTTTTTCTGAACGTGGGATGTGCTTTGAAATGAGGTGAAAGCAGAAGTAGTTGAAACAGCTCTTGCTTTATTGCTTTTGACCTTTTCACACCGCATGTGGTATTCTCCGGTAGAGTAGAGAGATACTGCTAGGTTATGTGTTACAGAAGCAGTGGGAGAGGGGAGTGTAATTTTGTTTTCTTGTCTGTACCTTTCACAGTCACTGTAGAAGTCTGCTATGTTAAACACTTTGCTTGCTATTTGCATAGTTTCTATTAGAGCAGGGATGATTTTACTTGTGCAAGAAATATTGTACTGGCCTTCTTCACAGTGGAGCTAATAAATTATATTTGTGAGGCGTTGGTGGAGAATGATCACGGAAGAATGATGGATGATGTGTTTACAGAAGACAAAAGAAAGAGGCGGACGTCCTCCTTCCATTCATTGTTCTCTGTGGATGTCACTCTTCATCTTTTCATCTCCTTTCTGAATGGAGGATCAAACAGAGAGGGGGGTAGTGAGGATCTGGAGATGGAAATATCAAGTGACACTAAATATAGAGCCTCACTTGTCACACAAGGCGCATTAGAATGATCGTCGTGTTGAAAAAACAGCCACACAAACATGACTAATTGGCATACATGTCTAGCGTTGGTAGTGTTTCACATTCATTAGTATTCACATTACAGTTGCAGAACACTCAAAGTAGCCACGATCGACGTGAAAGATCTCTTTAAAGGCGTATTGCGAGTGACGTCGGGTCAAATTTAAAGGTTGCCAGCTTTCGCCAGCGTAACATTAATGCAGACCACATCAGAACCCCCATCTGAGAGCACTAGTTAGGGCTGTAGATGAGGAGGTGCCCCTCCGTTTCCCTCTCAGCCTAGTTTTATGGCTCTTCTGTCTTGTGTTAACCGAACCCAGATGGGTTGCGGTTCCAACCTGCAGGATGTGGCGCGGCTCCGGGGGAAAGGAATGGGTTAGCAAAAACCTAGGGGAGATCACAGCACCCGGGAGTCATTGATTTTGGGGTTGCCCACCTACAGTGAACACCCAACATGAGACACCAGCGCCGTCGTTTTCTGCTAAGAGCAGCGGCGGCTTTGATGAGCTGTTATGTGCACGAGACAAAGTGGTAAAAAGAAGAAAATGGAGCTGCAGTCAGAGCAAGATGAAGAGAAAATGTGTTCTGTCATTGATTGGAAGGATGGTGAGGGTGAATGGTTGAAAATGTTGGCCTGCATAGAGCATGTGCTGCCATCCAAGGCTAATGTGTCAGAGCAGCTTTAGTGAACTGTTCTTGGCCTCCAAAGAAGGGAGTTGAACTGTGTTGTGTCTAAGCTAGCTCACTGACTAAGCATTGTGTCATTGATTATTAGTAAATATGGAGATAAGACAAAATGACTCCCAAAGTCCACTCTCAGTTCAGTCTTTGCCGAATGCAAAAGCTCGATTTTTTTTCCAAGAGCACCCTAACGCAGTTATGTCAGGGCACCGTTGCCAAGGCAACATGTTTTGTTCCTTTGTCCGGCAACAGTTGACCGTGGTATGTGTGAACATGGGGCAGATTCTCCGTTTTGTGGAGAGCTCTAGCTGCCTCTGTCCTGACTGCAGCGATATAGGACAGAACGCTCTGGAAGCAAAGTGCAAATGTGTGGGCTGAGGTTGTCTCTAGGCTCAGTCACACGGTGAGCAAGCCTCTCTATGGTAGCTGTAGACAAAAAACACGAGACTCTGCATCAAAGCAGTTGTGCAAGGCAGGACTAGACAGAGTTGCAGTTTATGCTGAGCTGCACATGTTTCCGTGTGCATTAGTAAGCGTCTGAGAATAAGTGAGCGAACGCACCTGGGCCGAGGGTGCTTGACTGCAGAGGCCATGTCAGGAACAGGTGCTGCAAGATTTGAGAAACCCCAAACTGTTCTTCGTGGTCCTAATACTAATTAGAATTAAGAAGAACAAGATGAAGGAAAATGACAAATGACACAGCTGTTCGTTTGGTGATCTACCATACACACAAGAAATCATTATCACCTTGGGGTGAGGGCAGGAAGGCAGGTGAGAAGAGTTCTCCAAAAAGCCAATTTGGTGACAAAAAGATCAACACCCACACTCTAATAACTGCTTCACTGTACAGTCTTAAATACCACACACAACACCCACCTCCCTCTGACCGCACTTTGACCTAATTGCATCCAATTCATACTGGAGCCGAACAGTTAATCGATTTCAAATCACAATTTGAACACGGCAATATGCAAATCACAAAAGCTGCAATTTAGGATATCCATTATGCAGTGAGTCTGGCTCAGGGTTTAATCTGTGTGCTTCATGCCATCCTCCTTGGGTGACAGTCATACTTTTGGTGGCATCTCATATGGTAATGCTCCATCACATATTTGAAATGATTATTAAATTGTTATTGCAAATCAAATCACAATATCTGTCAGAAAATTCACCCAAAATTTTCAGCCCTTGATCTCACTGATGTGCAAACTATTGCACACATTCCTCATCTTGTCATCTCAGTGGTCTCCTTTGCAACGTCTGGTTGTGGTGTCTGTGCTCACACTGAACCACAAGGCTTTTACATTAACCCTCTGAACCCCAAGCTGTTTCTGACCATTTTTGTATTTGCTCAAGTCACATTTTTACTCACTATAGCCTCATTTTTCATTGCAATACAACATCCTGCGCCTCTTTGGAAACACACAACCATGGCTAGAAGTAGTAAGAATTTAAAAATGAAAGCTGAATTTTTTGAATTTTCTCTTACATTTTCTCACTGTTATATATTTGACAAAATAAATAACCGTGAAGTTAACATGTACAACATTCTTTCCAAGAGCCCACAGGTGTTAGAGACACTGCTAAAAAAGATGACTATATGACTACGCACTAATGAAATGCTACTATTTCCATTATTTAAATTCTTGTTTCCTTTTTGCTGTGCATAAACACAGCCTGCAGTTCAGCCGAGAAGTCCCTGAATATTTGTCACATGACTGTTGGTTGCAACTGAGTCACTAATAGCTTCACGGTTGCACCACGGAGCATAGCAGTTTTAGTTTTTTACAGAATCTGGTTCGAGCAAGCACTGTATGTTTGGCAGATTTTCAAAGGAGGATTTGATTTGGATGTAGTATCTCCATTTTTCTATTTTTCTTGTTTTTACAGTTTTTGGCTCTGATGAATAGGGTGGGTTCTGGGGTTTAGAGGGTTAATAATCTTTTATTACTGTTGGAGGTGTGTGCAATATGTCTTCCCTTTATTTAGTGGGCTTTATGGGAAAAGACTGTGCTCTCATGCTGGTCAGTTAATGCATTTTAGCCCAGAGTGAACAAACCCACTATACCTGCAAATAAAGTGAGGCTACCTATTGAGTTGCAGTACACAAAAGGCCCATTCAGAGGCGGTTGGATTGCATTTGCCTTTAGATTGCATTGACTGCAGTCGACTGTCTGTCTCACAGCCGTATCCCTTGTTATTCCAACGAGAACATGATGTTCTCATGATGTTTCAGCCGTTGAAGTCATTCTCATTTCATCTTAGCTCAATTAATTTCCTGTGTTTACTGGAATTCAAATAGTGGACTTCTGCCCCATAGCACTTTCCAAAGAAACTGGGAGAGTTTTGACAAACTTCCTTCCATTTCCCACACGTTTGTGCATTCTTTTAACTTGAGACACACAGCGCTGCTGCCTTTTCTCCTGAATCTCCGAGACATGAACATATACAACCTCAGCCTGTGTTTGCCCCTCAGACTTGTGAGACCTTTTGACATGCTGAAACATGCATAAACGCTCTCGCCTCTTCTACCCCTTTGAAACATGAAATTGAGGGCTATTTTTAACCCGTTTGGAAGAGCTTTTGTCTTGTGTTGGTTTGGGAACTAGGAGAGCTTTCTAGGGGATGGATGAGTAGGCAGGGCCTCTGAGCTGTGTTGTTGCCTCCAGGCGCTCTGTGCAGGGGAATAAGTGGAGGCTGACCACCCCACCCCATCGAATTAGGAACACTTACAGGGGTGCTCCACTCTTCCACTCACAGCAAGGCCTTGAGAAGGAGGCAAATAACTGCCTGTGAGTTATCGTACAAGATGGAAGTATCGTCGGTTGACAATTGAAAGGCAGATAATTGAAAGGGTAGAAAATAAATGTCGGTCACAGCTCTTGTGGATAAGACAGTATAAGCCTTCTATATTGGATCATTGTCGATTGTTTACTAAGTGTGGGTCTCGGGTTAGGCGTGTGTTGGTTTTGTCGAGATATGGTGCGTGAGAGTCTTCTTTAACCCCTGCCCTTCCTTCCCCGTGGTTCCAGTAGGAACTGATCTGCTGGAATGTAAACAGTCATGGATTACAGTGGGGTCACTGTACCCGTTGCACAAAGCCACAAAGCCATGGGAACAGCCATTCATACAGCTTGTAATAATCAGGGTCTACAGTGCTCCAGCAGCCATTCAACTTAACAGAAACCCCACATCCCAAACCTGCCATCCATCAAAGTATATTTATAAAGAACACTCCCTTGTTTTTGTTTTTTGTGTAGAGAAATGGGGATTTTTTCTCATGAATCTTTTATCCCAGTTTGATAATCCCAATTCTAAAGGCCTTGTCATTGTTCTGACTGCTGTTGGCTGAGGGAGACTCACCACAGTGATCTTCAATCCTCTTCGGCTTCAGCAACTCCTGTGCGACAAAGCCAGATTAGTGAAACCAATGTCACAGAGGTGTCTCTCTTTTAACCTGTTGTATCACCATGGTAACTAATGCAGAACAGCTCACCTGCTCTGGAGGATGTTATATTCAGAGTTTTGGATTTAAATCAGCTGTAAGAGACGCCATCTCTTCACCATTTCCTTTTCCTGATGGTGTTTTTTTTTCAGTGATACAGGTTCATAGCTGTGGGAATACAGTCTATGTGCAGATCTGTTGAGCCGTTAGTAATACCACTGAACAAAGCCGGGTGGGCACATGGCTTGTACAGTAGGTCACCTCTATGCATTGCGTTGCCATGGGAACCTGCATGCATTCAGTTGGTTATGTAGAAAATGCATAAATATGTTTTTATGTTTGGTCCTGATTTGCTGCCAAGTCTGTTTTACACTGCTGGTACTGCAGCTGATAGAACACAGATTACAAAATTGCTATTCCACCAATCACATTTTACTTTGATCTGACCAGAAACTACAGTGATTTTCACATTTCCTTCATTACAGGACAGTGTAAGACCTAAATAACTTTTTGAGTATTGTTTTATTTATGTATATATACATACATTTACATATGTTTTATATGTATGATTGTGGGCTGCACGGTGGCTCTGTTGTTAGCACTGTTGCTTCACAGATAGAAGATCCCTGGTTCGCGTCCCTGCCTTCCTGGGAGTTTGCATGTTCTCCCTGTACACCGGCTTCCTCCCACAGTTCAAAAAGGCTAAGTGATTATTCTAAATTGTCCATAGATGTGAATGTGAGTGTGCTTGGTTGTCTGTCTCTATGTGTAGCCCTGTGATAGACTGGCGACCTGTCCAGGGTGTCCCCTGCCTTCATCCAAATTGACTGGGATAGGCTCCAGCCCCCTCACAACCCTACAGAGGATTAAGCGGTGTATAGATAATGGACAGATGGCTGTATGTGCACAAGAAGAGTCAAATGAAGAGCCCAATGGCAGTTATACTCAGAGAATGGTTAGCGAAACAACTTGATCACCACCATCGTGATGTCCATTATCTTTGATTGGGGTTTTAAGTTTTCTTTAGTCAGCTCACAAAAAAGAAAGCCATGTCAAACTGTCTTTGTAGTACACTCCTCAGGTGTTGGAGACAAAATAACAGCAAGAAAAAGTGACAAAATTTTAAAGCAATGGGTGAATTGAAGCTTGAAATTGAGCAATGCGACATCCAAATTCAACAATGCAAAGTTTTAACCAAACAAAACAAATCCGTAACAAACTTCTTGGTCTTTTCAGCTGAACTGGGCTGAACTGCAGGCAGTGCTTACACTGAACAGATAGGAGACAAGTATGGAAGCAAACGTTAAAACAAATGTTAAATAGTAAAACATCTATAGCATGGAGAGTCACCTTATTTTAAAGTAGTGAGAACGTTTTACATGCTGATTCCAGGTTTTTTCAGATTGCAAATGCAGAAAATGCATTTCTGAGCCCTCCCTCCTACTCATGATTGTGCTGTCTCCACAGAGGTGCAGGACTTTATATCGCAGTGAGAAATGAGCTCACGGTGACTGAAAATGTGACAGGAGCAAAAAAAAAACCTCAAAACTGCTCGGGGTTCAGAGGGTTAAAAGAAGATACAGATGTCACAAGCTGTAGTTCCTCAGGTAGGAGCTCTAACAGCTTAGTCCCGTTTTCTCTTCGTGGGTAAGGTGGGAACAGTCAGTTAATTCCTCCTTCAGGATCTGTGACTATGCAGCCTGTGGAGAAAATTCTCAAGAAGTCCCGACTGGTGCTACTTTTTTTGACAGCTCCCTGGGCCGAGCTTCTGTCCAGTGACAACGACTCATGATCGATCCTGTGTGAGCGGGGCATTTCATGGGAGCAGAGGTTTCAAAAATAACACACCACACCCATTGGTTTCCTGTCAAAATTGAGGTTTTGTCAGGGAAATACTCACTGTGATGTAGGCGTATTATCGGAAAACACAGAGGTTTATCTTTTGTAGCCTTGTGACTGAAGACAGGACTATATTTAGTTGTTCTTTTTCTGTGTCAGGGGTCTTATCTTCCCTAACCAAGCATCGCACATTTCAACCTCTCCCTGTGAAATCAAAGTCAGAGAGTTTCAGTTTAAAACCATGGAAGATGATTGATCTGACAGCATGAGATCAACGCTAACTATAACCTGTAGTTGCTGTGAAATGACCAGCTCACATTGATCCTTAACCAGAGTCCTCGTGTTCCACCAAGTGACCCAATACATGTGTTCAGTTTCCATCTGACTGCTGGCATGGACACAAGTTTGCTATTACCAGCAGAGTAAACTGACTAAACAGAACACAGAGAACAGGCCTATGAATGATGAGCCAGGTTGTGTTTTCACTTGATAAATTATCAATCTGCCTCCGCGTCTCGCTTTTGGCCCGACTTTCTAGCATCTCCTTATCCTTCCTCTTTAGTTTTTGCTCCCGCTTTAGCGACCACATCATCCCGGATGTGACTCAGATAAAAATCTTATCTCCTCCTCTTGTTCGCTGTTTGGATATTTCCATTTATTTAGTCAGAAGTGCAGTAACGGCCTGGATCGGGACCAAGTCTGCTCTCTAAACATTAAGCTCCCGAGGTTAGCCTGGGTTTGAGCCACTATTCCGCATGGCACCACCATTTGTCACTTTTATTGTGTTTATCTTTGAAAGGGTAACTCAAAACCGTTACTTTCATTTGTATACAGATACACACGGAGAGTTATTCTGATCCCTGCTGATCTGAAACTGAAATTGATTGCGATTTTTCTTGTTGTTCTAAACTCTCAAAGATAAAATATGACCAACGGGGATACATTTTCATATTTTCTCACTGGCCTCCCCCTCCCCCTCCCCCTCCCCTCACCACCAATCTCCCATTTGTTGTGCGTGTGTGTTCCATAGCCCAAGGGCTTAATGAGTCTAAAAATAATGGCCTCCAAATTACTCTTATTAAATTCAAATTACAGTCAATAAAACAGCATTGTTCTCCACCGTGCACACAACAAACACTCGGAAAAATGAACTGCGATCGCCCTCGTCGACTGGATGAGCAGGGAAGTTTTCTCTGTCGGGGAATAAAAACAGAGGGGGCATTTTAAAAAAAACGGGATAGAATTTATTAAATTATGTTGATTTGAATGTGAATTGAGAAATTAGTGCAAGTCAAACCGAGTAATTCCAACTTTTTCACTCTTTACACCCTCTAGCTGTAAGGTTTTATTTAACCCTCTGGAGCCCAAGCAGTTTCTTTTTCCTCTTGTCACATTTTTACTCACTGTGGACTCATTTTTCACTGCAATAGACAGTTTTGCACCTCTGTTGAGACAGCACAACCATCACTGGAAGCACAGAGATCTCAAAGTGTCCTTTGTGGAGTACGACGCAGTTATAATGACATAATTCATAAAAAAGAAAAAATGAATGTTGATTTTTGTGAATTTTCATCTATTAACAAATTTGAATAGTCCTGAAATCAGCATGTTCAACATTATTCCAAGTTCCAACAAGTGTTACCAATACTGGGGGGGAAAATGGTGACTTTACATATATACAGGTATTTTACTATTTACATTTTAATTTTTTTTCCCATACTTCTCTGCTCTTAGCTCTGCTTAAACACTGCCAGCAGTTCAACCGAGAAGTCACAGAATTTTTTTCATGCGATTGTTAGTTGCAGCTGAGTCACTATTGGCTTCCCGGTTGTGCAGAGGAGTGTAGAATTTTTTGTTTTTTAGCAGCTGTGGTTAGGGAAAACAATTTGTTTTTGCCAAATTTTTAAACATGACTTGTAGAATAAAATGATTTTGATAAAATACCATGATTTTAGGCTTGGATTTTTGACGGAAATTCAAAATCTAATCATTCTTTCTGTTTTTACAGTTTCTGAATCTGATAAACCATGAAGTCCGCTGGCAGGTTTTAGGATTCAGAGGGTTAAACGTTGAGCTCTGGCTAATGTAGACAGTAAGCAAGCGAAGCCTGCCCTTCTATTCAACCTCAGGTTCTATTATTAAATTGGTGTTCACTGCTGCATGAGCCTGAGGACAGGAGCATTTAACACAGGGCATTTGGTCTATCAGCACCTTGAGTAAAATATAACTATATTGCTCATAGCAAAGGACAAATGGCTTCTTACAAGGTATCAGTTTTCTGTTCATGTGGGATTCCAATTGTTGGTGAACTCTTTCAAATTTCTCCTGTTGAATATGACTAAGCGCAATTCTTGACAGTGGTCCATTGCTGCTACCGTGGTGAGAAGTCCTTAAAAGACCTTTTTTTCCACAATGTCTTTTTCACCATCCTTCTCTTTGTACCCTGCTTCTTGTTCTTTTTAATGATTTCCAGCCATTCATTAAGCAGAGAAAAGGCTTTGCTGCAGGAGGCTTTGGCTAAACCGGTGTCCACTCTCGCTCGCGAGCTCCTCGCTCTTACTTTCTGATTCACTTTCCCATCCTTTCACCTCTCACTTATCCTGCCACTCTCTCGTATCTCCGTCCTCCATTCCAGTCCTGTCTGGCCAATAAAGTGTTGGAGAGAAAAGCCCACCAGTATTGTGTAAACCCCCCCCCCCAACCTTCCCTTGTCTATAAAGCCAAACAGGGCCTGATGGACTGCTCGCTCAGTTTGTTCTAAACACTAGGCCAGGACACTGACAAAAGGTTTCATTTAAAGCATCAGGGTGAGGGGTGAGCCAGCGCCGAGACAGGCACTAATAAAACAGTGGGGAAGGTGTCTGCATGTGCAGTGGTGGGGGGTGTTAGGGCATTTTTGAAAGTGAAAATACAGCTATTGTGAATGACCCACATTTGCACACCACTGCTGCAGCCCTTCAATGTATTTACAGCACATCATTTGGGCACATTTTGGATACACAATTATTCACTAAAACACATCACAGCTTAGTTATACTAGAATCCTGTCTTAAGCTGTGGAGTTCTGAGGTTGTAGGGATGGATGGCAGGGTTGATTAGTTACCTCACAGTTGGATGCAGTCCAGTTGTAACCTGGCCCGAGACTGAGCGCCTAACAAGCTGCTGCCATGTGATGGCCTGCAGTGGCCACAGCTGCAGCCGAACGTCTTTCAGAGCTGCAACAGGTGCAGCTGTATTAGACGACCTCTAACCTTTCACCTCAGCTCAGTGATCCGCCAATCTGACCACCTGTTCAGGTCGGGGTCTCTGCAGATATAACAGATATACAAGATATCTTTAGACGGAAAGTGCAGCCTTGGTGCTGGGCGTGGCGACAACTCGCATAAATACGACAGCAAGGGGAAGACGTGTGTGGACACAATGGTGCATGTGGGGTGGTGGGCATTTTTAGCGTTAAATATTTGATGCACAGGTGAAAATATCTCCTTCGCAAACATTTCTGGGCCTCATTTCACGAGCAGGCCATGCTTGTAAACTCTACATTACCTGCAGCTGAAGTGTTTTGGCTCGCTGCTAATTGTTGTTGGGTGAGCCGCTCTCTCTTTAATAACCCACTCCAGCCTCCTCAGGACCTGGCCCAAAATTCCCTTTTCCAGCAGCCGTGGACTGGCCTGCCTCCAGCCACAGCACCCTAATCAGCTTAGTCCTCTCTCCTCTGTGCTTTCTCTCAGCTTTAAAGAGAAAGCAACAAAATAATTCTACTTAAAATCAGAATTAGGAAACTTCCGTCGTTCCTGCAGGAAAACAGTGTTTTGTTCAGTTTGCAAGATTGTAGGAGTTGTACAAGAATACTGGAAATATAATGCAATACAAGAATGCACTGGGGTGTATAGTCTGGAGTCTCGCAGCAACAGAGTGGATGATGTAACATGCGGTTGCTGGGTTAGCCAAGGGAGGGATGCAAACAACAACCAAGATGGCATGTGAAACCTCCCTGGGTATGGATGTAGGCCCACGGACAACAGTTCAGTATCTGGGCGCCTTCACAGTAATGAGACCAGAGTGGCAGCATTTGTTGTTGAGAAAAGCGACAAACCATCCACCTCTCTTCTTTGCCACTCTCGGATTTACTCCTGTCTGGCCGAACTGTCTGAAAAGCCATTTTCCTGCAGCAATGTCTCTCTGAAGCACATACATCTACAGTCACAGTTGTCCTCTTGATTCATCACCAGGGCTGTGAGCTCGTCCATCCCACTGTCCAGTGATGTCAAGTTGCCCATGATGATCATTTTAAGCTGTAATTATTTGCTAAATGTAAAAAAGACATATTGATATGTAATTAAACAGCAAAGCACTGCAATAAAATATTGATTTACTTACTTACAATTTGGGGTCCGCGATCGTTTCCAAAGAAGGTCTCCAAATAAAGTGAGGACATTTTGTACAACCCACAGTTCAACAGCAATTAGACAGTTTGAAAGGTATGTCATAGAATTTACTAAAATTACCCCATTTATCACAGCCAGAAAGTGTAAAAACAGGAAAAATAGTTCTGTCCTTGAACTTATCATGTGTAACTTTTGGGTGTAGTCGGAAAAAAATAACTAAATCTAAGCTGAAAATTGTGATCTTTCATTGAAATCAAATAATCCCACATCTCTTTTTTAAAAACATCCCAAAATTTCTGTAAAAAACAAAAAGAAATCTGTGCTTCTTGTTGCAACTGTGAAGCTGTTAGTGACTTAGCTGAGACCAACAGTCATGTGATGAAAATTCAGAGACTTTTTTTGTTAATCTAGGTTGAACTGCAGGCTGTGTGTACATAGAGCAGATAGGAGACAAGTACGGAAACAAATGATAAACGTAGGCAGTAAGATATCTGTAGAATGTAGAGTTACCACGTCTTTCCAGTATTGCTAACACCCTGAGGGCTCTTGGAAACATTGCACATGTTAACTGAAGAGTTTTTTTGGAAAATAAATAATCCAACATATTTTATTTTTGTTTTTATTCCTTTTTTATGATTTATGTTATTTTAACTATGTTGTATTGCACGGAAGACATTTTTGAGTTCTCTCTACTTCTAGCCTTGGTTTTGTTGTTTCAATAAAGGTGAAGGATGTTACATGTTGTTATATTACAGTGAAAAATGAACTCACAGTGAGGAAAAATGTGACGGGAGCCAAAAAAAACTGTTTGAGGTTCAGAGGGTAAGTTTGATAGTGTAATAGGTTTAACTGTTATTTTGTTAATTAAACACTGCTTGATCGTTAGCATTTGTATTGATCTGAAACATTTAAAGAGTTTAAAAAGTCTATTTTGAGAATATATTTGTACAAAAAATATTAGAATACAGAAATAAATATAATTTAAGGATTTTCGGGGTATTAATGCAGTAGCTTGGGCATTATCATGCTACTAGTTTTGACATTTTTATTGTTGTGCCGTCCTGAAACACATGAGGAAACATGCGATTCATTTTGCCCTTGAACTTCTTCTACCTGATGAATCTTCTCTTTTCCTCAAAAGTTATCTGCTGTCACCACTCTTTTAAATAACAGGTCAACCAGTGGACCTGATCCTCAGCCCTGTGGAAAAAGTTGAGCTGAATTCCCAAAGGAACATTTTCCTATCCCTCCTCCATTTTCCCTTCCTGTCCCTTCCCTTCGGCCTGATGGACTAATTTGCTTTGGCTTACTGAGGCTTCGGCAGATTTGCAGTCATTATCATAGAGTTATTTGAAGCCTCCCTGTAGGTCTTATGTAATTTCTTCATAGTGTACACTGAGGTGCAGAAACTACCTACGTATTACCTGTGTTGCTGGGAAGGATGATATTTATGTGCCTCTTCTCTGATTAGAATAATTTTTATTTGGACTCTTAGGGACAAAGCACAGAGTGGGTACCTATTCACCTTGGCCTACTTTCCAAAGTGCTGTGTCAGAGCACCATGTGGGATTTTTAGCAGCTCAGACGCTGCTGTTTTGATGCACCTTGTGATCTTATAACAACTTTTTTTTTTTTTGCAGTGGAAGCCAAAAGCTGATCACAGAGCTCCAGCTTTAGGGTTTACTGCTCTAGAAGTCAGTGAGTGAGAACATTAACATACTTAAGACCAACAATTGTTAATAGTGGAGTTACAAATTCAAACCAGTCTAATACGGAGAGCTTCCAGCAATCGTTATTGGACTTGGACAGCAGTTACAATGAGCTTGTGTTGGTGCTTGTTGTAGATGTGTTTTTTTTTATGTAGGATCTAACTGAGGCATTTGTGTAACATGCATTTATACATTTAAGTTTTTAAGTGAGCTCAATTTCTTGTCTCCATGGTGCACTACTCTGTTTTTACGGTATTTTTTAGTTCATCTTATATAGAGTAGGCCTGGGTGATAAAACAAGAGCGATATGTACTGCCAACAGACACGTCACCACTAGCAATGACAAAAAGCTCGTGCATGAACAAACTTCAAGCACTTCCCCTACCTGGCTTATGAACAGCCTGTAATACCTTGATAATGAAGCTCTTTTGCCTTCCATTGCGCTCCATGTGGCTGCCATAGGTCTTCCAAGGTTTGCTAGTCTGTGGCCACCTTAGTGGATCCTCAACCTCAACATGATGCCAACATTGCACTCTGTGCAACTCTGGGTTTTATAATTTCTTTCTTTTTAAATGGGTATTGAAGTGTGATCATTCCTTTAGACTTATTTGTTTTTTATGTATGTGTGGTTTTTTTTGTAAGGTAACATTAGCATTATTACCTGTGGGCCTTCATAACTACAGTAAAGTGGTTCAATTCAAAGAAAGGAGGTTGGATTTAAAACACAGCTTCTTTCTTCAGGTGACTATTAGAAATAGATAATGTAAAAATTAATGATCAGTTATAAGTAAATATGAATATTAACTGAAATGCGACCTTTTTTTCCTATAGGGCTGTAATGATCATGAAATTTTAGCTGATCATTAGTTGTCGTACAAATCAGTGCCATTTATTCAATTCACTTCAATTTTGCCTGTATAGTGCATATTTACAACACGCCATCACATAACACTTTACATAGCAGAAAAAACAGAAAACAGGAAACCCCACCATTCAAAGTTGCTTTTGGATTCCCTCTGAGCAAACAGTCGTCGACGGTGGGAAGAAACCAAAAAAAAAAATCCCTAGGATAGCGAGGAGGAATAAAAACGTCCGACCAAACCAGGCTCAGGGAAGGCGGCCATCTGCCTCGACCGGCTGGGTTGGGAGTGGGGATGAAGGGGAGGGATAGCATGACAGGTTGTGGTGTGAAAATCATTAACAACTTAATTTGCTTTTTCTGTTCATTTCATGCCTTTATTAGTTTTATGTTAGTTGTATTTGCAACTTTGACTTCTAGCTATTTGCTGCAAAGCCAAGAAATGGTCTCCTGCAATTTTTTGGACTCTTCTTTTTTATTTGGCTTTAAAAAATGTTGCCAAAGTGTCACCGCAACTAAATCCACGTTGTTAATGCCAGTACATGCTCGTTGAAATGCAGTCAATCAAATATTGGACATTGGGAGCCTGGAGACAAACAGTTGGTGTTAATAAATCAGAGCAGAAGAAGGTTGTGCAGATGGTGGAAAACGATTGATTTGACACATTCCTGTGAGTTTCTTGCAACAGTTTTTATACAAGTGAATGGAAACGTGATTATGCAAGATGATCACAGTCCGCTCAGGATTAAGGATTGCAACGATGAAATAATAGTGACAGGCATATAGTAATTACCTAGCAGAAACCATCTCACTGTGCACATACAGTAATTGATTGTCACTGGCTGTACAATCCAGAGTGGAGGGTATAAACTTAGCTGATAGGCAGAACAGGTAGACACAACAGAGGTTTTATTCATCACACATGGGAAGGAGTAAAGAAAATACAGAGCAGAGGAATAATTGAGAATTTAAACACATTAGTGGAACTGAATGCGTCAATAATATCTGGCTGTGAGGAAAGAGGCAGCTTTGACAAATATCAGAGGGAGTTGGATTGCAGAGAAAGGGAAAAAGTTACCTGTCTGGGAAACCACACACAGACACTGACAGTAACTCTTCCTTAGACAGCCTTTGTCTGAGCAGCCAAGGCAACATGACCCAACTAGACTTTAGCACCTGTTTCTGCATCCAGCCCATCTACTCTGTCACCACCCAGACACCGACTGACGGATTTCTCACACTCCGTCTGCCTTTTCTCGTATTTCATTACGAAGTCATTATTATTGCAGACATTACATTAACACTGCTGCTAAGTGACGTCATGAACCACAGATAAATGGTTTAATCTAGTGCCCACACAGTAGTGTACACGTCTGCGATTATCCTGCCCTGTTACGGGATTGCCAAAGCACTCGGCAGCCAAAGATCTGCTTCACATGGCTCCGATACAGTTGCATCTGATTGACCAAGCACAAGTCGAGCCTCCATTTGAAAAGAATCCTGCTGTACTCGCAGAGAAAATGGTCTTCATCACCCAGCTCGCCCTCCTCCTCCTCTTCTTCCTCCTCCTCTGCATTTGGCGGCTGCTGTCCTCCTAACACAGCATTAAACCACCCACATCCTCTCACCGTTCTCCGTAAGCAGAGAAGCACTGCTACCACCCACAAGCCGCTCTGAAATACCTGGTACAAATATGTGTGAAATGCGTGGCGTTAGGGTTTTTCAGTCCTTTTTTCACTGCGTTCTAGCCTTCGCTGCGGCGCTGTTGCTTTGTAACCATCTGAAAGTCCTGAATGCATACCAGCGGGGTGAGGTGTATCCGAGAATGCCTGGAGGACTGTACTTGGCCCTGCAGCGGAGATGTCAGATATCCACCATATGGCTCGGTCTGATTTTTATAGAGCTATATGTTTATCCAAAGTACAGAGAGGGGTTAAGAATGGCATTACAGCTGACTCTGTGTTATTGCACTGGCTTAAAGTCGTCTCTGTATTGGGGTAAAATTACAGGACGGTGAGGACTCTGGGACGGTGATGATTGTAATCTTGCCCATGACCAATCTGTCAGCTCTAGTTCCTGGCCTGATTGCTATGTATATCTGTGTTCGTATGATTATTGCCGACTCACACGGGGGGTTGATCGTCCTTGCAGCAAGCCCAAAGGTGACTCTATCCATCTGGCACCTGAGGATGTTTCCCCGCAGCTGGCTGTTGGCATGCTTACCGGTATCAAAAATGTGTGTTTACCCCTGTTATCCTTTGTTGCCATGGAAAGATTTACTACATAATTGTTGTTGTTGGTAATGAGCAGAGGATGGACCCTGAACAGACCTGATTCTAGGCTATGTTCATGAGTCAGGATGAAGCGGTGCCAGTTCATCAGCTTTCCTTTTGGCTGCAGCGTCTTAAGTGATCAAAGTCAAAAGGCTTTGGATGCAGAGTGAAGAACTTGGAAACAGTGCTGCAGAATCCTGCTGTTACATGTCAGCAGAAGAGTAATGTAACTTAACGGGTGAAGTCATAGCATTTGTCACCGCACAGGTTGGCAGACAAGCTGGCACCTAATACCAGATAACAGATGTTTCTCATCAACATACAGGTGTTCATAACCAACTTGGCCTTTGAGCAATAGTTTAGGTACATTCACAGTGATAGACAACTGAATGCAGCGAAGAATATTTTGCAACTTGTGACTCACACAGTCACATAGTTAAATGCAGTTTCATTCCCTTGCGCTCTGAAGTGACTCAGTTTAGCTGAACTCTTGCTTTCCATGACTAGAAATGAGTCTGTCAAACCCAAAAATGTTGATGGCAGAGGAAGAGAATTTGCTTCACAACCAAAAATGAAAGTAGACCATCAGGCAGCTGCCAAAAGAAGCAAATATTTCTCTCACTGTGTCATCAGGGAGAATGGGATGTTTGGTTAAGCTGTGGAATGGCCAAGACTGAAGGAAGCCAAGGGCACAGAGACATGCATGCATGTATGAAACACACTAATTACCTCTTTCTAAACAGAGCGTTGGTTCCTAATGAACACTGCTGTAATGCTACACAACATCTGGACAGACATATAAATGGTGTATATTTAAGAGAGCAGAGATAGGTCTAAAATAAGCAGTGGACTTGCAGTTTGATGCAATGTGAAACTTGCAGAATCTTTGCTTCAGTAGCATTCTGGCTGTGATCTGGTCCATGGTTTCAACTGGTTGCACCTCCTGTTCTCCTTGAATGTGTAAACTGGGAATAGTGTCTCTGTTCTCTCCTTTTGCATGGTGCAAGCATTTCATTAAACCATTACAGCTGTTGTTTTCATTGTTTTAATGTCTTATAGTTGTCTAGAACTTGTAGTACCTGTTGGAAAAAACAGCATAGTAAAAGTGGGACGTCAGTATTCGGTTAATGAATGCTCACAAAGTAAAGTCCTTCTCTGGTCGTTGATTAAACCACTAAAAACAAATCTCTGTGTTTTTCCATGAAAATAATCCATTCAGTGCCCTGGATCTAACTCTACACCACTGCCTTCTTGGATGTGTGGATCCCTCAAGCCCTCGCTTCTGTTTTGTACCTACACCTCCACTGCTTGCTGCAGCTCAAGCACACCAGTTCACTTTTGCCACTGCTCAAACACTAAAACTATTCCACAAAATAGCAAGGTGTAAAAAATGTAGTAATTCAGGCAAACATATTTGAACTGGAAACCAATTCTGAAGAAAAATAATGATTCAAAGAGTGTCACTCCACTAGTTGACAGAATTGGTTTCTTTGGTTTGTTATGTATGAAATCCTGTAAGTGTGAATCAATGTTTTTGAGACTGTCATTGATACACATTAGTTTCAAGGTAGAAATACTTATTTTGCTTATGACATGTCTTTAAAATGTAATAACCACCATATGGACTTGTCAGCAAGGTAATAAATAAACTTAATTTTCCCCAGAGGGGGTCTTTAATTAATTAAGTAGTTCAATATAGTGCAAAATAGTGCAACTGATGCAATCCCTAACCCCAACTGGTTGAGGCAGATGACTGCCCTCCCTGAGCCTGGTTTTGATGCAGGTTTTTCCTTCCCTTCAAAGTGAAGTTTTTCTCCTCACTGTTGCAAAGTGCTCACTCAAAGGGAATCTAAAGGAAAATTTTGATTTGTTAGGTTACTCTGCATACTTGTGAAGTACCTCGAGATGACATATGTTGTAAATTGACCTTATATAAATATAATTAAACTGAATTGAATGCAACAATTTCCAATCTGATATTTGTCCCAGTGACACAACATTCCTGCATCACTGTTATGGCAGCTAAAATGCCACACATAATTGCTCACTCAGTTACCACAAACTGGACTAGAGAAACTGAATCTTTCTCTGATTTGTCCCCGTCTCCCTCTGAGACTCTGCTCAATGACTCCCATCGAGACAGCATTCATACTATTGTCTGAACAACTTCAGAGACAAGAATAAGTTTATGCTGGCTTCATAATTTCCATGCTCCAGTCACAAAAGGACACTTGTTTGGGCCTCTTGTCTCTCGGTTATTTCCTTGTTGAGGGTTAACAGGAGGAGTGGCTCTGTGGACTGTGGCGACTGACAATCCCACATTGTGTGAACTGGTGCTGATTCACAAAGGAGCCATTGTGGAGAGCAGTGGCCCAGGGAGAGCGGACTGGGTCTAGGTTAGGTGACAGAGAGGTGTGGGTTCGGGGGGCCTGGGTCTGGGGGCTCCAGCTACAGTGGCTGAACCAAAGTAGGGGCGTGCATCGGTGCTCAGCTGACACAGTGCTGGAGCTGGGAGGCTGCACACGTGTGATCGGAGTCCCGTGCTGCTGCTTGTCACACAGCTCCAGTGCTAAACCGATACTGTACTCCCACTGTGCCGCCATCTACTACATACAGACACTCAAATCCCTGCCAGAGGTGAGCGGCATTAGGAAAATAGATTTTTAATCACAAGTGCTGTCCATCTCTGATTTATTTCCTGTAGAATCCAATGCAGTGATTATAAAACTAGAGGGCTTAAGCCGCTTGTACAACTGTTCCCAGAATTTGAAATATTTCGCTATTTATCCTCTTCTGACTCCAGCTCAAGGGCAAGCCCACATGTGTGGTGTACTCTAGATTTGTTTACACAGACAGATGGCCTAGCAGTCCAAAGTCACAGTTCACAGAACCCTTCTTTTTTTTTCTGCCGCACTGCTGCTCTCCTTGACCACCAGCTCAAGACTTTAATCTCTCTTCTCTCACCCTCTACTGTTCATTCTCTGTCTTCAAATCGCCATCCTCTCTCCATGTCTGAGAGTGACAGGGCTCTCAGGTCAAGCTGACGCCAGTCTCTCTGCCCAGTCTGAAGCAGGCCTAGGTCCTCGCCCAGCTGTCCCAATGTCTATTTGTCCGTCTGTGTGTCAAGCCCGGCTGTTGCTCTGGCCTCTCACCTTATGTCGAGAGCCCTTCGTTGACGGGCCATTTTAAAGCCATGGGGCATAAGAAGTTAAGCCAAAACAATGGTCATTGGCTCTGTGGTCCTCTTATTTTGCCAAGAGAAGTAGTACCTGTCATGCCATGCTGCCTAGATGTTAAGGTTTTAATTTTTTCTTTCATGTAAGCCAAATTTTGGCTCTGCTATCTGGTACAGTGTAGACTTGGGATGCTAATGATCAACTGCCAATCAAATAATTGCTGTTAATAATATAACAGACTAAAAAATTGCTATATATTGCAGATTAGCTGTAGTTCCTGGCTGATGGAGGAGCCTCTTGGTCACAGTCACTCAGACTATGGGCAGTTCCGTGTTAGCAATTAGAGAGCATTGAGGGTATTTAGCTAGCAACAGGCACCATGACAGAGACTTCTGTGGTGATTAATGACTTCTGGCTAGAGCTCACATAGCAAAGACAAGTTGAACCTCTTTGGGATTATGACTCAATTAGTAATTTGTCACCATTTCACACAGGAAATGTCACATGTGCTTGGTTTAAAGTATCTGAATTAGGAAAACTGTACTTCATTCATCTGACAAATAATTGATAATGGATTGATCACGCTATTGATTATCTGTTAAGAAAATTATCCAACTTTACATCCCTCATATAGACACTAGTAAAGAAGATGTGAATGAAAGTGACGTTTCAATGTGAAGGAGTAAACAGGGCCTCTCCTCTGCCCTCAGGGTGGGATTACCACAAACTGTTAACTATTGACTTCTCTGTCCACATTAGAGGCCGTCCGTACGCCCAAATTGCTCTGCTGCTGACAGGCTATGGTTACACTGCACCGACTGAGTCCTCAAGTCAGATTTATTTGGTCACCAGCTAACCTTTTAATTTTGCGTCCAGCTCTATCTCCTAATATACTCCAATTCGCTGAGGGCTGTAATTTATCATCTGTGGCCTGGTACTTAAAGCTGAGCGCTGCTGTGGTATTTTGGTGTCTGTCATTCTGTCCGCATGTTTAGTGCAGTGAAGGTAGAACCAAAAAGCTGTTCAAACAGCTTCCCATTCGCAGTGTGCTTAGTTACGCAGCGCTCATTTACTTCATTGAACAAATATAAATCCCTCAGTCAACATAAGATTATCAAGGTTTCTCCCGAGGCTTGTGCGTGTCATATGGAGGTCAGATGAAGTAAACGTCAGTTTTCGGAACATGTCTGACAAGTGTGCAGTTATTTGCTTTTCTTTAGGTGCTGTCTTTCTAAGAATGCATCTGCATAAGTGTTAGAAAGGCATAATTTTACAACTCAAGAGCAGCAGGTTCATGTGGAGCAATGCAGTGCAAAGGACTATAACAAGATTATCTTATCCGTTACACGTCGAGTTAGAAAGTCCCCATTCATTCTAAATGAGCCGTAGTTGTGTTGAAAGCCATTGTGCGCTTAGGTAAACCTGCATTTGAAACCTTAAGTCAATGTACACAAGGTAGTATTGTTGTGGAAGGCCTGTGGTTATGTTATTTATGGCTGACAGATGGCATCCATGTCAGGGTGCATGGCTGAGTTTGCACCTCACAGCCAGGCAGACAGATTAAACTAAAAACCGCGTAGTGAACCCTTGAACTTGGACTGTTTATAAATGGAACAGACAGTCCTGTCAAAAGTCCTTTCATGTTCTTTCTAGTAGTGCAATATATAGCATAGGTGTGTAGATTTGGACTGAACTACCAAGAATGAGATGTACACAAGCTATACTCACTTTGGAAAGCATACAATCAAAATAATCTTGGAGCAGTTAATTTACTAATGAGGTGTTTACTTTGATTGTATGTCTTTTTGGATGCATCTGCTTCTAGACACTACCCTTTCATTAACTCGTTCAAAAAATAGCGCATAACATCTAAAAGTGCATTGTTGCCACTGTGTTGATTATGGCCTGGATTGATTCATGCTGAGTCCAACATAGTTGCGAACAACTGTGTAATTTCCTCGTCTAAAATTGCCAGCGCTCGAGCAATACTTTATTTCCAGTGGAGCTGTTGAAGCGAAAAAAGCTGCACGCATAAAGCAATTATGTAATTACTGCACTTTAAATGCTGCAACACATATCTGAAGTCGGGAAAATATCAAAGTGAGCCCCTAACAAGAACATTTGCCTTTGCACAGACTGTTATATCAGTGTGTGGTGCGCCAAGCCTGGCATGGAAATTGATGCTGGGGTGGATTGTGTGAGAAAGACAGACCATGTGGTGGGACTTGTGGGCACGTCTGTTCACTTCCCCCACTTAACACTTTCTCTGTGTGTTCCCTCTGCTGTCATCCTGCAGCCCAGCACTCTACCCCAGGGTACGATCAATATGAACCAGTGCTCTGACGTCATCGATGGCGAGTCCAGGACGGGTCAGAAGAACTCGCTGTGCATCCTGACCCCTGAGAAAGAACACTTCATACGGGCAGAGTGCAAAGAAATCATCAACGGGTAAGACATAATCATCCGTTATAATAGGATTTACAAAGAGGCATCTTGTGCATACAACAGATAGAATACCCTTAGCTTTAGGTGGGTATTAGGGTTTGTGTTTCTCCGTCTTTTGGGTTGAGGGGATGAGGATGACAGAGATGAAGGGGAATAGTTGTGCACAGCTGCTGTAGCAGCCAAAACTGCTCTGCCCCCTGCTGTCTCCTTCAGGCTGTGCTTTTCAGGGAGCTGTAATTCACGCTGCAGTGACAGTGCACATTCTTGAACTGTTTCCTCTCCAGCCTCTCTCCTTGTGTTCACAAACTGCCATAAGCCTGGACACAGATCACAACATCCAGAACTTTAATCTTCATAATTCATTCGTCTCTTGTGCCTCTCCTCCACTGCTGCACACTCCAAGTCTGTTCCTGCACTGCACTCTCCCTCCCTGACTGTAGCATTCACATTACAGCTATTCTTAGGGAGCTGTGACTCACAACACCCACTCTTCGTTATGCTACCTGCTCTGTCACTGTACACCTCCCACGCTCCAATCATCTGGCTTCCATGTGTCGGTTCTAGGCCACCGCACAGCCCTATTAGCCCCTGCAAGGATGTCATTAATTGACAGCGAAAAAAGGTATTATTTTGTATGTTTTTTCTGATTATACTGAGCTCTTTTCAAATGCCACTTGACTCATTATTACAGTGTGAAAACAGGGCTGCGTGTCAATCATTTATAAATGCGTCACATGTCTGCATCTTTGACAGTTTATATTGTGACACTGCACGCAAAAGGCTCGCACTCTTTACAAAGTGGGTGGGTTAGAAAAATACCAAGACATTGCACAGTGATCTCTAGCATAGTCACTGACTTATAGGGCTCAGAGTTGCAGAATCAAGAGCTTATATTACATAAAGTATTCAGTGCAATTCAGATGTGTGTGGGGAAAAGTGGGAAGGAGAGTGACAGCTGCGTTGTTTTTTTAAGTGGTAACACTTGTCTTAGTCAAAGAAAACCCTGAACTCTGAACAAAAAACAATAATTTGTAGATGTTTTTGAGAAAAACCATGTGAGCATTTTCGTCTAGTCTTAGATCAGACCAAGAAACTTCAGCAAATGGGTTCGAAGTTGTAATTCATTCCAATGATTTTGATTAAGGATATACATGCACCAATCAGCCACAAAGTGAATAACTTTGATCATATTGGTACTATGTGGTGATCTTCTAGAAAACCTTGGATTTTAATATTAATGTTGATGAGACTTAAACACACAAATAAACATTGTCCCACAACAAACACACTCCCTCATGCAAATGGAAATCCCAAATGTCTCTGGCCTACCCCCACAGGAAAATGCACCCCACCACATGGAAAAAACATCCAACAATCAGGAACATGTTGAGGAACATGACAATGGTCCAACATGTTGATTTGACCTCCAAACTTCCTACACCCTATTCTGATCAAGCATCAACAGGATGCAGTGGAACAAGTTTGATTGACAGAGGCCCCACTGCACAAGCCAGAGCACCCAAAGGATCCAGTGTCAACGTCCTGGTTCCAGACCCCATAGGATACCCTAAGAGGTCCTCTTGTCCATGACCAATGGTTCAGAGCATCTTTGAGCACATAAGGGGGACCAAAACAATATTAGGCAGGTGGTCATAATGTTATGCTTGATCAATGTGTATATTACCTCTATTACCTCAAAAGCTCTCGAATCTGCGTGTATTATCTGTGCTGTGTACTAAATACAATATTTTTGTTTTTAAGCACAATGCTTAACCAAACCCAGTGAATTACAGCTGCTAATTAGATAAGTATCCCCATATATTTCACAAGATAAAAAGCAAACATAAATTAGGGTGGATAATTAAAAGGGGCTGTACGAGGCTTTGAGATGTTTTGTTTGTTACTTAAGGGATTAGATGTGGTTTTCTTTTTGCTGCATTAGCTCAGCCTTCAGAGAGCTGAGGCTGTTTATTTCACTGTGCTATTATTGCATCATGTTGTTTGCAGTACATGTCTGTCCAGGCAGGCATTAGGGTTTATTCTTTGCAACAGAATACATCATATATTGATCCCTCCACAGGTGCAGAGTCTGCTTTGCATGTGCCAGTAACACTTTGCCTATTCGTAGGTGGCAGGAGGCTCTGACTGTGTACCCCAGGACCAACAAGCAGAACCAGAAGAAAAAGCGCAAGGTTGATCCACCCACTCAGCAGGTATTGCTCTTGCTCACACTTTCCACAGTTAAGTGCTTTTATGTGTTCAAACTGTACAAGGTAAAAGTAATGAGCAGCCTCGTTCACATAAAGGTCATGTTTTTTTGCGATGAAGCGTGGTGTTTTTTCGCTGTTTTTCTTTTTTTTTCTCTGATCCGTATTGATGGGCTCTCGGATGCTGCGTAATCTTAGAAAACTTCAATTTAGGGACTCGTGGGTGTAGATATCAGTAGCAACAATTCTGCTGCAAATCATTCTCAGCGTGAATGCATCAAAGCTGAAATACTAACTGAAGTATGACACCAACACTCAGAAGGTAGATTTGACTCCGTATCAGCGCTGATTCGGATTATAAATGAAACACATGTGGCAATGGTGCCATTGTTCCTCAACAACAAAGAAGGAATATATTTAAGGATGACTTCTGCTATGAAAGTATGCACCATGAAGGCTTCTCATTCCTTTCAAACTACACCAGCTTTTCTTCCCCCCTCATAGAAGGAGGGAGACAGATGTATTGTTCTTCTGCCAGCAACAGTTTATGCTATCTATATTTGCATTCTTCGGTCACATGATGTGCCAGTCTCGATAGACTGCATGTCTCGCGCTTGTCTAACTTAACCGCACTAGTCATTGATATACAGCAGCAAACGGTGTTTTACTGGCCGGCTGGATGGGATCACGGCCGTCGTGAATTACAAGCTGCTATTTTTCCACGAGCAGTACTCCAACAATGTGCATCTGGTTTTATAGATGCGGAACAGTATCACTTGGTTAGTTGGCAGCAAACATTACCGAGCTATCAAAAATATTCCCGAGCAAACAAGGATGATGATGACAGCTGCAACGTTCAGCAGCAACTTGTGGCCGTGATCGTCTTGCACATAAATTTGCTGGTGCACTCAGTTTTATTGTGGTGTCCAGCAGCTGCCGTCTCACCTTCCTGGCTTTTCGCATGGGTTCAGTTATTAACCTTACAGGCCCTGATCAGAGTTGTCCATGAGGGACCCCGCAAGCATTTTCTGATTTCACACATAACAGTTTCAAGTCCCCGCTGTCTTAATAAGACACACTTTTAAGCCCATAAACGCCAACTTCTAGCGTCGGCCACTGTAATCCCAGCGCTGCTGCTTGTTAGCCGACCTTGCTCATTTACTGCTTTTGTAGGGAGCGAGAATTTCCCTTTGGAGAGCAATAAAGTGTCCAGAATGAATAGAGAAACATGAGGGCAGTGGATCAGATGATATTAAGGGCGCCTACACAAAGATGAGCAACCAGAAACCAAAACACAGTTTGCATTCAGCAGCCGGAGAGCAAGGTGAGCAGAGTGTATTGAGCCATTCACGTAACATCCTTCAGACACACAAAGCCCACGGGGGGGGAATAAAGGCAATTTTCATGTCCGTGCAAGCTTACATGTGCTGCTGTCAGATTTCTCCCTGGTAGGTAGGAGTAAGAAAAAACAGCGCTTTATAAGACTTACCGTAATAATGGTGTCAATGGCAAGTTGAAATATGGGCACATCACATAATAATATTGTGCGAGACCACCCACAGTGGGATACAGGTTTTCCCCTTCCCCAACCTCCTTTTTGATACCGAGCCAAATTTGTGGTGAGCGCGCGCACAAACTCCTCTCTGAAGTTCATTGTCTGGTTCCTCTAATGACGGCGCCCTGAATCAGACTGTGACCTTGCTGGGCGAAAACACAAACAGACCCATTTACAGAGAAACAGCGGTGACACGGAGATGACCTTGATTGTGTCTCCCATCGTTTATGTCTTTTTGTGTGCTGTTTTCAAGCCCAGTACTTTCCAGTGTGGATAAATGTACCTGCTTAGGCTCTTCACATTCTATTGTATTATTCATCCCTATTGAGGTTATTGTTGGATTGTCATTGTTTCTGTGACCATTTTCGTCTTTTTTTCCATCTCACTGGCGAAACCCACACTTAATTACAGTAATTCAGTGTTTGGCTCCAACCCACAGACAGTATTGAGAGGAAGGCTCAGCCACTGCTCTGTAAATGTGCTGTTCCAATTGTCTAACCAGGGCTCCACAGTGGGAGCACTTCACTTGCGAATGACATTTAAAGTGAGAGAATGTGACAAATTATTTGGGTACACTAGTGCGAATGAGTCTTAATAGCGAAGCTCGGTCTGCGTTCTGGTCGCAGCTTCACACTTTTAGCTGGTGCTGATTGTTGCTGTTGCGGCTTACAATGACAAGCAGCAGGTCAGTCCATGCTGTCTGAAAGGAGGATGCATTAATCAAGCACAATTGTCTGTCTTTTGAAGTTCTGAAAGCATCTTATGTTCGCTGTCTCATATTATACATGCTTTACTGTATATTTATTGTTGCATGTTTGTGTTTTTTAAAAAAGGGATGCATTCATGGTATTTCTTTTTGTCCATTAATTGTTCCCCTAAATGTAAAATATATAATAAATGTAAGCATAGCGGCCTGCTATCGCCTTTGGGTGGCATGAAACTGTGATTGTATTTTGTCTCAGGAAGTGGCTTGTGTCTGCTTTAACCCTCTGAACTTCTTTTTTTTTGCTCCTGTCACATTTTTACTCACTGTGGGCTCATTTTTCACTGCAATATAAAGTCCTGAGAACACCACAATCATGACTAGAAGTAGGGAGAACTCAGAACTGTTTATAGTGCAGTGTAACGAAGTTATAATATAATACAAACTTGTCTCCTCTCAGTTCTGTGTAAACACAGCCTGCAGTTCAACCCAGTTCCGCCAGAAAGTCGCTGACGTTTTTGTCGGGTTATTGTTGTTGTGAGCTGAGGAAATCGAGACTTCACAGTTGCGCAGAGGGTTGCAGAATTTTTTGTTTTTTACAGAATTTTGTTAGAGCAACCAGTTAATTTTTGCAGAATATTTAAACGAGACACATGGAATACAGTAATTTCGATTTAATTTCATGACTTTAAGCTTAGATTTGATTACAGATGAGTAGTTCAAGGACATTTGGGAAGTCGAAAGCAGGATGATTCTCTTAGTTTTTACATTTTATGTCTCTGATAAACAATGATTTTTTTCTAAAGATAACGTGCCTTTAAAAACAAACTGGCATGTTTTGGGGTTCAGAGCTTTAAACAATACTGTTTGTACAAATCATGATTGGATTTATTGTGTTGGAGAGATAATTGAGCATCACTTGAAATAACATTACAACAGTCAAGGCCAAGCCATATAATGAGGGTCGATAATGTGTGTGGGTGTTTCGCTGCTTTCACTGCTTGTCTACTGTCAGTCTCTGTCGTTGTCATTTAGGCTGGTGAGTTGTTTAGGGATGACAACGTGACAGATGTTGCCACTGACGAATAAACCTCACATTTTCCACACCCCACTGTGTCAGCACCGCATTGCCACCTGAACGCTCTCCTCCCACTTTGACATGCTTCACTGGAGACATGGAAGCAGTTGTAAATACCTGGGCACAGGGACATGTTTGCCTTGTGGGTAGTGCCCCGTGATCTCAACACCTGACCCTAAGTTCAGTAAATGTGATGTTCTCATATTGTAACTGAAGGAATAAGGCTTTCACATTCTTAAGCTGGCCCTTTAGCAATAAGAGACTTAACATCTTGCATTTGTGCTTTATTTAATAATTTTACATACATTTGAATTAATAACAACAAAGAAACAAAACACGAAAGTTAGAAGAAATAATGAGACTCCTCATTAAATTATTATGGGATTTCTTCTGTATTGATTGTAATCAGGAGTACATTCCAAGCATTAACATCAAAGGCTTTTTGTGATTGGCAGGGTGGAGTAACTCCAAGCCAGTGTTTTTCCACTGAAGACATGAATGGACACCCAGTGAGTTCAGCTCGGCCAAACTGTTTTTTTTTTTTATCCTGCTTTAACTTTTAAAAATCCCAACCTTTGATACTCCATCCCTTATAAATTCCATGTATTGTAATTCCAATCAGTGAAGGTGAAGGGTGAATAATAAGGACATGCTTTTTCCTTCTCCCAGGACTGAAAGAGTGATTACTTTTCCTCCGATCGCCACAGCAGCATGTTTGTGGTGATTGGAGGAAAGGTTGTTGTGTGACAGTCGCTTTGCTTTGGAAATCTTGCTCTCTCTTGTTCCCGTAATGATTTTTGTGCATCTGATCACTGAAGGGATATTTACTGGTGACATCACAGCCCTGAGCAGCTGGGATTTTGTTTGTACTTTGCATCCATTAATCAGATGAAGGTGATTTTTATCCTGGAAATTCAGTTCCACTTCTGCAGAATGTCCTCGTGTTTTTTGTCCTCTGTGTCTTTCACTATTACAGGTGTGTTTGCCATGAATGGACTGTTTGTTCTTTGTCAAGCTGTCGATCTCTTGCTCCTTTCCTCGCTTTCGCCTTCTCTGTTTGGTAATTTATCATTTCACCGATGATAAAAGCTTTTGTTTTGTCACTCTGATATTAGATTCAGGTGACACATGAATGGAAAAATCCACAACAGGCCAGTAATGTGACCTCATGTACTACTGAGAACCAAGAGTCTTCCACAATTCGAGTTCTCACATTTACATGTTAGCATTTAATTGTTCTTCAATCTCCTTCCTTCTCATGTTCCTTTTTGTAGTCTCTCTGTGACCTTACCTCCCTTTATGTCCTCTCCTCTTCCCATCCACTCCTTCCCATCCGAACCGTCACCCAGGAGCCCGGCCCGGCTAAGGTAACGGTGACCAGCAGCAGCACTGGAGGCAGCATCCCCTGCCTGCCCAGCAGCATCGCCAGTGCCGAGCGAGTCCCGATGAGCCGATCCACTCTGTGGCAGGAGGAGAGCCGCTGGAGCAGGGCCACCATCCCCTGCAGCCGCAGTGCCTCCTGCATCAGCCAGCTGAGCCAGAGCCAGCCAGACTCCAGTAACACTACACAGGACGGTGAGGACTAAGAGGAGGCATGCACCTGCTTTAACATCCTGTATCTGTGATTCACTGTTAGATAAGGACATCTAGGCAGATTTGGGAAACATAAAGCTAACATAAAGGCATATTCACGTGGTATGTCTCACTTTTAATGAACCCTGAAATAACACCTGCTATGACCTGAGTTTAAACATGAGCTTTTTCAGGCACTTGACCATCAGTATTAACCCTCTGAACCCCAAGCAGTTTCTGGGTGTTTTTTTTGCTCCTGTCACATTTTTTGCTCACTTTGGGCTCATTTTTCACTGCAATATAAAGTCCTGCACTTTCATGGAATCTGCACAATCATGACTAGAAGTAGAACAAACTCAAAAATGTCTTTTGTGCAGGATGACACAGTTAGAATGCCAGAAACCGTCAAAATTCAAAATGACCTAGTTCACAAGAACTGGCAAAAACATACATTTTTCCACTATATTATATGATACGATACAATACTATACTGTACTGTACTGTACTGTACTATACTACATTACACTAGAACATTACATGTCTGGAGAAAGAGTGACCTATCTTACTATTCTGACAAGCAGTAGTAGTATACAAAACATATGTAACACACTTATTGCTATGTTCAAAAAGGATGTTTCACATTAGCAGTGTTATTTATTTCAGATGCCAGCACCGTGAGCACCGGACGAAAGGTACGAGTGGAGAGCGGCTACTTTTCCCTGGAGAAGACCAAGTCGGAGCCCGCTCCACAGTCTGCGCACCACCCTCAACCACCCCAGCACCTTCCTTTGTCCTCTTCAACATCATCCTCCTCTTTCGGAGCTCCCAGTCCCAGGTACAACTCTGAATCTGAACCCCAAACTTCCCCTCATCAACCCTTGCAGGACCCTCTCCCCTCTCCAGGTGCACTCGTTTCCCCGAGCTACTCCACCATCAGCTCCTCCCAGAGCTCACTGGACTCCGATCCCAGTGGAACTACACCCACCTGGGAGGGACACGGTGGTGGTGGAGGGAGCTCCAGCAGCATCAGTGGAGGAGGAGGCAGGGTCGGCCGGTCTGGCAGGGAGTATGCAGCGCTGTCAGATGTGCCTCGGGCTCGCAGGCTGACCTACAGAGAAGCTTTCCGTTCAGAGAAAAAGCGTCAAGAGCTGAGGGCCCGAACAAGAAGTCCTGGGAGGGAGGAGGTGGCTCGGCTGTTTGGGGAGGAGCGCAGGTGAGAATAGGAGTCGTCCTCTGTGAGAAAAGATACCACAGAGATCTTTTAAGTGCTTGTGATACTTTTGGCAACATAATTAGTAATCATTAATGAGCCACTGGTTGTTAGTCCTCGGCATAATCTTAAAATCTAAACGTAGCACGCTAAGTAATTGTGTGAAGCTCATGCATTGCTTTAAACATCTTAGTTTCTTAGCGCCACCCTGTGGCTGCTGTCTTTAAGGCACCTCTATAGCTCCTGAACATCTCTTGTTGCTGCTGCCTACTCTAGCTTACCAGTGGTTTGCCATTAATGATTTTGGGGGATTGAAATGCACGTGATACTTTGTTTTCTACTGGTCTCTACCTTTTTTTGCTCTTGCTACCTTGCTAGTTTTTGTTATTTCAATCTTTTCCAGGGTCTTCTGAACAGAGCTTCTCAGAGCTCATGCTCAACCAACCCTTCCACCCCTGTCCCAATGCTGTTCCCTGCTGGTCACCGCTGATTCCTGCTTTCTATCATTTCATCTCTGCACTGCCTGGGAGCACACACATGCACTGTTTTATTAAAAGTACTTAATTTACTGTACATACTTTGGGGTATACATGCAATTAGGGCTTCTTCTTTCTCAGACATTAACAGGTGCAGTGCCTCAAGGTAACGCTGACTATGTTGTCATTGCTGCTACTTCCTCAGTGCATTTAATCCACCATCCTAGTCATTTTCCTTTTCTTCTAAAATGTGTCTCTAATCATGTAACATCACTCTTGATTCTCTGGTGTATCTCTGGATGACTCTTTGTGGGGATATTACTTGCATATTTGTTATGAAAAGAGTTCTGACTCATGTCTAAAGCCTTAATTCTGCACAGAGTAAACTTCTGTTCCTGATCAAAAATGATTTAGACTCAAATTTGCTTTCATGTCATGCTTTAGTTTGGTTGTTATGGTTTGATAACTTGTTCTGCCACCATTTGAGGACAATGTGCTGCATCATTATGGATTACAAGAATGTCCCATTTAATTTACTGTGTTTTTGGTATGTGGAACAGTGCCTTTTGGGGATGTTTTGTTCATTGTCAGACTCAATTTACTGAAAAATGTAATGTATATTGAAAAGAATGGTCTTTTTGTGTTTCGAAGGAGAACTCAAATCATCGGCCGGTTCGAGGACAGTCAACAAGTTGAGCGTATGGACACAAGCAGCTCCAATGAGCCCTCAGTGAACACCGTGCTAACCCAGAGACAAGGCCGCAGCGAGAGGCGCTATCTGACTAGCAAACATGTAGGCTGCCCTCTTGATTAATCCTGGATAAATTGAACCAGATAACATAGTCTGAAAATTTACTGACTTCTGATTGCTAATACTCGTTTTCTAATTACAGGAAATGTCACTGGATTCAGCAAAGGACCGTTCAGCCCCTGATGTGTCCAGCTCCAGTTTTGCCAACTTAAGAAGAGCCAAGTCATTGGACCGCAGAGTCACAGAGTCCTCAATGACTGTGAGTGCTGACAGTACTTCTGAAGTGTAAAGGGGCCGTACACTGCGGGCTAGAAAATCATTTCAAGGTCCCATAAAGATAGTACAGAGAACATAGTATGCCTTCCCACCCAAAGAAAGCTGCCACCTGTGTTCTGTAGAGCATCAAGCTGAACCAGAAGCACTGCAGCAGAGATTCAACCCAATTTGCTGCACTGGTGACCCAGACAGTGTTTTTTTTTCCCCTTTCCTGCACCACCTAAAGTCCCCAAAGATTAGTTTTTTGATGTGGGGAATGTACTATAAAATCCTTTTTTAACAGTGTTGCCTATTAAAAGACATAGAAGTAGGTAGGGCTGCAGTTAATGATTATTTTCATTCTTGATTAATCTGTTGTTTATTCTCTCTAATAATCGGTTAGTTGTTTGTTCTATAAAATATCAGAAAGTTGTGAAAACCCAACCCAAAGATATTCAATTTGCTGTCATAGAGAAGTAAAAACACCAACTTTAAGAGGCTAGAACCAGATGATTTTGACTTTTTTGTACTTTAAAAGGAAATTACTCAATCTGATGAACTGATTGTCAGAAAAATGTGCATTAACTTCTCTAGTCTCTTAACTAATCTCTGTGGACTCATTTTTTTCCTGCAAGTCCTGCAACTCTATGGAAACAGTACAACCATAGTTAGAAGTAGAGAGAACTCAAAATGTCCTTTATGAATTATACCACAGTTACAATGCTGTTAGTCGTAAAAAGAAAAGTTTAATTAGATTCTTTAGATTGGAATCAGCTTGTACATTGTTTTCTCAAGTTCCAGATGTTAACTATTCTGGAAAAAATAAACCTGCAGACTGTTCATACTATAGATTTATTACCACTTACGTTTTTTTATTTGTTTCCATGCTTCTCCTCTCTGCTAGTGTATACACAGCCTGCAGTTCAGCCCAGTTCAGTCCCAGAATTTTGGCATGTGACTGCTGATTCCCACTGAGTCGCTAATGGCTTCATGTTTGCACTGAGAAGCACAGAGTTTTTTTTTGTTATTTACAGAATCTAGTTCATGCAAATGCTTTATAAGTTCTCTGACAAAGCAGCATGTTAACTTACAGATAAGAATGATGAAAAGTTGAAAACCCAAGGATTCTTTTTGTTGTTATAGTGTCAGGCTCTGATTAAAACAATCTAATTTTTGGATTTAAAAAAAAATAACATGCTTGTCAAACCTGCTGGCAGGTTTTGGGGCTTAGAGGGTTGATAATCGATAAATCATTGCAGCTCTATAAATAAGTAATACATATTTGCGCTATGCCAGATAATGCAGTTGTTTTTTATACATGCAAAAGAAAGCATACATTTATAGAAACAAAAAAACTTAAAACTAACTATAAAAGTGTATGGGAATAGTATTAAGCAGAGATGACCATAGTGATGCTCTCTAATCTTAATAGTCATCCAGACTGCTAAATGGTTTCTACATGATCAGATTTGTTTCTTTAGGCATTAGTGTGAGGCGCCCTGCTTATAAAGGGATTAGGTGCTATACACTAACTCATTTTAACTGCATGCATGGCCACATATAGTTAAAAACACTTAAAACACACTTAAATTGCCACAAATAAGGTTAAAGTTGCCTTCATGCTGCTTGAGGCTGCACTGGGATCCTCCTGAGGTCTGACTCCTACCAGTCTGATCTGTGGTCTGTTCGGGGCCTGATCCAGTCAGCGTGTGGTTGCTCTCTGAGTTGCAGCTGCCAAAACCCCCACCCACCCACTCAAACACACACATGCACATGTACACACCAGCGCCACCACCGCTACTGATGATTATAAATAGCCGGCACAGAAGCAGCCGTGAGTCGTGTGTATGTCCCCGGGACAGACGGACAGAACCAGATTGTCAACATAAGAAGTGAAGGCAGTTAGCCATCAGAATGACTCTCTGCCAGACGGTGACACCTCACCTGATGAAGCTCAACAAAAACAAGGTACTGCAGAGGAAGCAGAGGCCAGGGTTGTGGACCAGCGGTTTTACTTTAGAGTCTATAAACAGACCTGAGCTTGGTTTCGATGTGCAGCAGTTTGTGTTTCACAGGGAAAGTCCGGCTCCCGCCAGTCAGTCTGTGTAGCTGGAGCCACGTATCGGTGCTTCTAATTCTTCAGCGGAGGTGGTTACCTAAATGTAAACAAATGCACATAATGCAAGAGTTCAGGTATTTTTGGGTTTCATCAGAGATAAAAATGCACCTAATGATGACTTCTGATATGAGGATGAAACTAAATCTGATTCTTGCCCTCTTTTCCATTAATGTGCCTGATGTTAAAACGTTTAATATTTATTGATTCTTAATGAATTAAACCAGTTGCATAGCACATAATAATATTGCAACACTGTGATCTGTTTCATCTGCAGCCGGATCTGCTGAACTTCAAAAAAGGATGGATGACAAAGCTGTATGATGATGGAATGGTAATTTGTTTTCAATAGAAGGATTTCTTCTTGTCTGCTTTATTGAATGAATTCATTATACCGAGAACAGCTGAAATCCAAATATGGCTTCTGTTTTTCTTCCCTTAGTGGAAGAAACACTGGTTTGTCCTGACAGACCAGAGTTTGAGGTACTATAAGGACTCAATAGCTGAGGAGGTAAGACTTGTTATACAATAGGTGTATTTTTTTTGGCGTTGAATTTGAATGAACAGCGCAATTAAGAAGGAATTTAATATGACTTGTTGTTTTTTCCCCTCAGGCTTCAGAGCTGGATGGTGAGATCGACCTTTCTACGTGCTACGATGTCAAAGAGTTCCCCGTCCAGAGGAATTACGGTTTTCAGATCCTGGTGAGTGTTGATTCTTCATGTCATCAATTGTCTTGCGTCATCTGTCACGAGTGAAGACGAAACTCATTGTCCGCACGGTTTGGCTCCGCTGCCTCCTGCCTCATATCTATAAACAGCCTTGGTCGCCATGTGGTGCAACTTTAGGTATCAGGTTTGGCCATTTCTCTTCCTGAAATGCTCCTTTGTCTGTCACGAAGGATGTCACTTGACTTGTCATCTCTCTGTGAAGGGCTGACATCATCGGACTCTAAATCTGCCCCGGCCCCACTCGTCTCTCTCAACCTCTGTGGCCTTCATCCTGCACAATATGTTTACCTAACTTCTTGCATTCAAAAGCCCCGTCCTTGTCCGCAAGTTCTCAATAACACTTACAGAAGGGAAAAAAGAGATTGCAGAAATTACTGACATTGCACCAGTGTTGCTGTGAACAAGACAGTGCTTTATGCATATAATCCTTTGCCCGTTAAACATTTTTAGCACCCGTTGCTGGCAAAATACTTAGCAGACTTATATAGATGCTTGCAGTGCAATTCGATGTTAGTGGGGCTTTTGTTCCTGCTACATATAGATTTGAACTCGCCAAACTAATCCTGCAAGAACAGGAGCTACAAGGTCAGTTCTTTTGTTTACGCTTGCTTCAAGCAGCTTCCACAGCTATTTTGTGGAGGAAGTCAGAAATAGAGTAGTCAAGGGGATCGTTGTCTCTTTGGCTGAGAACAACATGGGTTTGGTGTCGAGAAATTAATAACTCCAGTATTTATATCTGCTCTCTGTGCACCACCGTCAGACTGGAAGGGGCTGTTGTCATTAGCTTTGCTGCCGGGTGGAGTTAACACCATTTCAAATCCTCATACCTGGATTGAGGCATCTGGTTTCTGAAACCCCGTCACTGTGGTCTGATAGAAGTCATTTTACTGCCACTAGAGGTCTCTGTATGTGATGTGAATGCTACATTTATTACACACACAGCTTACTGAGTCTAGAATTCTGCTGTTTAAGAGAATAGTACTACTACTAACAATGTAACAGTGTGTAGTTATATACAATAAAGTGTTTCATGTTCCTCAACGTGGTTTCACCACCAGAATTTATGAACCCTCTAAGCCCAAAAACCCACCAGCAAATCTTACAGGCATTTTATCTTAAAAAATTGCCACACATTTTTTTTTTAAAGCTAGAAACTGTAAAAAAGAAAACTGTTGGATTTTCAACTTTCTCACAGTCCTTGAACTACTCACCAGTGACTTGCAAAGCTTAAAACTATGATCTTTCGTTGAATTCACTTTATCTTGCATGTTTCATTCTAAAAATTCTCCAAAAATAAGTTGTCTCCTTTAACCGGATTCCGTAAAAGACAAAAATTTGGTGCACTTTATTGCAACAACCCTGAAGACATTAAAGAGTCAGCTGTGATGAACACACGCATGATAAAAATTCTTTGAGTCTTTGGCTGAACTGCAGAGAGGGGAACAAATTTAAAATGTAAGTTGTAAGACCTCTTTAGTATATACAGTCACCATTCTTTTACAGTAGTATTGATAACATCTGTGGGCACTTGGAAAAATGTTATTATTAATGTGGTAATATATGCATATTGAGCCAATTTTTTTCAACTATTGCAAAATAGATCATTTCAAAAAGTCACCTTTACTTTACAACTTTGTTATACTGCACAAAATTCAGTAGTCTCACTACTTGAGCTGTTGTTGTGCTGTTTCCATAGATGTGTAAGACTTTATGTTACAGTGAAAATGAAGAGTGCAATTTTTTTTCTCAAACGTTCTCTGTTTTTGAGAGAAAAAAATGCCCAAAAACTATTTGGGGTTCAGAGGTTAACATTAAACTTTATTGATAAAAATGTAATTCAAAGTAGCATGTACATTATTATTAATACGCTTGGTTTATGTAATAGATGACGAGTTAAGCCAAAGCTAATTTCTATTTTGCCTTTTGTTGATTAAAACTGAAATTTTGAGCTTAGTACAGGTCTCTACAATATTCTGTTCAGCTGCTGCTTCATCGAACTCTGGCCAGTTGCACACTTTATAAACCACAGCCAAGCTAATCAAATGTGTGACAAAGCAACATCCCTGTAGCTTTAGAGGAGTGGGTGTGCAGAACTTCTACAACACACTGTTTTACTCTTCATACAAATGTTTAACATAAACCTGGATAGGATTCTTCTAAGTATTGAACTTTAAAAATCCGGTATAGATTTGAATCTATAGTATGCTGAATATATTGCACATTGCACACCAACATCCTGTGTTTTATTCGTAGATGGTGTCAAAATTGTGGCTGCAATGACAGCCTAAAAATACAGACATTTCTCCTCCACAGTGTGTCGTTGTGATACTTTCATGCTCTGTATAGTTGAACAACACAAACTGCCAGTCCTGTTTCATGTGCTTTTAAAATAGTGAAAAGTTGTAAAGCGAGGCTGTGGATGTTTGAAATGAAGAGAACATGCAATTAATTAATGCAAAAAACTGTGCAAGTCAAAGGACAAAGCTTAAGGATATGTTATTCACTGAATAGTTGTCATTTCCAGTCTGCACAGTGGGCGAAAGTAGAACAAAGAGCAGTTCATCTCTCCACTGGAACTTGCTGTATAGATGAACTTGACTCCTTGTAGAAAAACAGGCTAGAATTTTTCACATTGTAAAAAAGTTATTTTGATCAACACGCTGTCTTCCCCTGTCAGTCTTCTAAATGAAATGCCTGTTTGTTTTCAGTGTAAAGAGGGAGCGTGGACCCTGTCAGCCATGACCTCTGGAATCCGTCGCAACTGGATTCAGGCCATTATGAAGAATGTGCGACCCACTATCGCCCCCGATGTCACCCGGTAATACCCAGCGAGGATTAACACCAGCCTCCAACAACAACAACAACAACAACAACTGCTTTTCCTCACTTTATTTATTATTTCAACTCCTGTCTCCTCCTCATCCTCTCTTTCTTTCTCTTTCTCTTTGCCCCTGCAACTGGTATTTTCAACCTGCTTCCAGGAAAAACATCTCTCTGAAACTATCCGTTCTGAAGCCCAGGTTGGAGTGCTTGTGTGTTGAATATCCTCCCCCCACCTCCTAAAGCAGTGATGTAATTGCTCAGCAATGTCAGCCCCGGCGTGTTTGTCGTCCCACCGTGTGTCATGTGATTATTGAGTAATGTCTCCCTGTCAGTTATGCCACTGTAGAGAGACACACACACACTGCAGTTGCATCAACATACTAGAATAATCTGCCCAACACCACAGATGGATGTTAATCATCACTGCAGCTTGACTGTCCGCTCAGTAGCTTTTAGAAGCAAATCACAACTGAAGCACAAAAGGAGACGGAAGACTGATAGAACAGCTGCTCCATCTTTTTCTTTACTCTCTCCAAGCTCCAAGTTGGCCTGAGGATGGTTTAACTACCTGAAATTTTAGCTTTATTTTTAAAACGCAACCTCACCCTGTAGGTAGTTCCTTACATGCGATTCTGTGTCCACATTCTGACCCACATTTACTGAGTCACACATTTCCTCTCCAAGGTGAGGTGGTGTGGTATTTTAGGTATTTCTGCGCCTCACTGACATCTCTTTCTCATTCTTGAGCTCTGTCACCTTCTCATTTTCCCCTTCTCTCCCCCCCTTCACACTTCCACACATGGTTAAAAGCAGATTATTCTGTCAGGTCACTCTGCCCCTTAACACTTTGAGTGCACATCAGTGAGCAGTTTACTGCAAACACATTCTGCACATGAAGCTACTACATAAATTGCATTAACATAGCGAGCTAAAGGCAGCCATCTGCCATCAGGCTTACCTCAGATCATGACTGTGAACACTAAAGCTGCTTTCAGCCCCACTGTCTGCCTTATAAATGTTTTGGTGTCAACGCTTTGCTTTCACTTGGATCCGTGCCACTGATGTTTATTGTGTTTCTATGTCAGGGTATCTGCTGGTCATAAAAAGTAAAACAAATAAACAAACAAATGAAAAATGTTTGGGAGGTGTTGCACACCTAATGCTCAAACCTCAAAACCCGGGTTTAAAAGGCTTGTTGTCTAATAGAAATTGGCAAAATATGAGCATTTATCAGAGCCAGAAACTATGAAAACAGAAAAAGTCATTGCATTTTTAACTTTCCAGTGGTCCTTAAATTTTTTATGTCACTTTGGGTCTTATCGGGTAACTCTAATCAGATCTAAGCTTCAAATCATGATATTTCATCAAAATCACTTTCTTTTGGATTATTTAAATATTTGTTAAAAATAAATTGTTTTGTTTGTTTCCACAAACCAGATTCTGTAAAAAACAGAAAATTCTGTGCTTTTCATTGCAACCGCGAAGCCATTAGTGACTCTGTTAGGACCAACAGTCACGTGGCAAAAATTGTGTTAAAAATAGTATTTACAAAGACTTTAACCCCTTAATGCCAATCGTCGTGAATTCGCATCATACCATTTGCATTCAAACTGCAGCTGAGGTAGCATATACATTCCCCCAATGCTGTTTTTGTGCATATTCATTACGTACGTACATAAACAATTTTGTGGCATCAATAGAAAAAACACCATTAATGCCTGTTGCTGCTTATTTGCATCATACCTAAATTTATATCTATTCTGTGTGCTATAGACAAATTAACAATCTCCACTTAATTTAGCATCATCTTGATGCTAAATTAAGCAAAAACACAAATAAACAACTCTTTTCTAAAAATAATCATAAATAAATTCAGGTGTTAAGGGGTTGAAGTGGGATAAGTGCAAGAGAGGGTTGGATTTTTGTGGCCTTTGATTTGGCACCTTTAGACTTACAGCATACACTGTTGCTATTGGTTTATAAAGTAAACAGGGAGCTCATCATTCCACACTGGACTAGAGTCAAGTGTTTAGCAAAGACTTAAAGCTGGTAAGCAATATTTTTTAGGTGTTACTGGGCAAAAATTTCAGCATATTGAGATCCCCCTGGTCTGAGAGGAAAGTAGACTTCTGCACCTCTCTTTTTAAAACCTGGCTTTTTTCATTTATCTTTTCCATTCTGCCCACTGAACCTTTAAATTAATGGATGGTTTTTGATTGGATAATCCTTCCATCAGTTTTATTACATTATTAACGTATTGTTATACAATGCTAAGGAGTACTGAAAAAAACCCAAAATAATTCTAGGCCAGATTTCCTGTCTAGTTTTCCATCACTTTTCTACTTTTGCTTGTATGTCTGTGAATCAGGTATTTAATCTGCATCTCAGTCGTATTAAAAAGTTTTGAAAAGATGTTGTATTTATCTCGGTGGACCCTGCAGAAACCCTGGAAATACACCGTTTAACGAAGCTGCACTACCAGAAATGTTGTTGTGTTGCTGTTTTGTCCAGCAAAGCTTCATGTAGTAGCTTGAGCTTATGTAAACACAGAAGGTCGCCATTATGTTCTGTTTAAACTCACCTATATACCTTTTCTCTTTATTTGTTGTGTCAGATCCATCCCTGATGAGCAGATCAAACCTCACGTGATGCTGGAACCATGTCTTCAGGCCGCCCCTGAGCCAAACGCCAGTCCTGACGTCAACAAGTCTGACGTCCACAGGCAGCCGGGCTCTGGTCCTCCCTCCGAGCCACGGAAAAGCCGAGTTCGTGAGCGCAGACGAGAGGGCCGTTCAAAGACTTACGACTGGTCTGAGTTCAAAATGGAACAGACAGAAAAGCCTGTGAAAGAGCGAGCGGGAACAATTGACCTCAGCTCGTCCTTCTCCACAACCTCCTCCTACTGCTCTCCTTCTTCTTCGCCCTCCTCCTTAGCGTCCTCTCCTGTCTCTACCTCCTCCCTCCAAACCTCCTCTGTATCAGGTGCTCACCCACCGTCCACAACAGAAGAGGCAGAAAAGGAGAATGTCAGGAGGGGTGTTCCTCCTCACAGCACAAACAGTGCAACTCACATGCCAAATACTGTTACTGTTACTGTTATTTCAACGCTAAATACTACACCATCGGTACAGCCATCAACGCCTGAAAGCCCGGAGCAAGGAAAGATGGAAGTAGACCATCCTGCTGCCATGTCTCCAGAGAGGGAAGATAAAAAAGACAACAGATCCCCAGATGTCCAAGTAGAGATTGAACAGCGGTGGCATCAGGTGGAGACAACGCCATTAAGAGAGGAGAAGCAAGTACCCATCACCACAGCTTTAGGAAACTCCAGTAACTCGGACAGATTGCCTGCTCATGAGCTTGCTGCGCTGCTAGACAAAGAGGTGTGTTCATTCACTGTGATCTTATACAGTCCAGAACATAAATACTCAGACAGTTACACATTTCTTGATTCATAAGTTTTGTGCTTAAACTGATTCATTTGGAATCTATTTAATGGATACAACATATAAGTGTCAAGTCACAGCTTTAATTTTGGTAGGTTTACATAAGTATACAGAGAACTCTGTGGAAGATACAGCTCTTTAAACATGACACCCAAAGTTACAGGTTGCAGGTACACATGAAAGTATACCAAATCATCATTTACCATTTGCATATCTAACATTTTTGAAATCCTTTTGTGACCAATCACTGCTTCTGTATCTACTTCTGTATCTTCCATTCTGATGCCATCTTTAGTTGTTGTCATGTCTTTCTGCCTTTAGTCTGGTCTTCAGCAAGTGGAATGCAGCTCAGTCAGATTGAGATCAGTTGACTCCCTCATCCAATCCAGGATGTTCCACTTGAAGAAGCTCCTCAGTTACTTTGCCTGTATTTTTAGGGTTATCTTAGTGATTATGAAATGTTGCACACTTTAGCTGTATCAGAACACACAGAACACTCCCATATACATCTGCATTCATGCTCTGGCTTTCACCATCAGAAGGTAGATAATCTGATGATTCTGTCTGTTTTTTTCAGTTTGCAAAACCCTCCAGCAAGGGTTAAAGGACAAACAGCTGAAAGACTACAGAGTCATGAAGAAATCTATTATTATGTTTATTGATACTGACCTTTGCGGCTCCAGGTGCAGACAGAGCACTAGCATGGAAAGTTTAGTATGTAGACACAGAATGTATCCTATCACGTTTGAACCCTTGCAACTGAGGCGCTGTGTTAAAAGGCCTAAGTCCATTTCTTTGAAAATGATGAACCTGAAGGCCAGAAACTCTATTACTGTCCAAATACCGTATGACCTGCTTGTAACTATGGTGTCAGAGCATTTTATTCCATTTACCCATGATATGTTCTCTTCAGTTGGGACAGAAACAGAAGGAGCTGGACCGACTACAGAAGCAGAACAACCTTTTAAAGGAGCAACTGGAAGACGCGCTCGGGAGAGAACATAGTGCCAGAGAGGGCTATGTACTGCAGGTACCACACTCACCATTTATCATGCAGCCTTAGGGCGTGTTAGAAAATAGACAGTATAGGAAGGAAATTCTGAGACAGAATGGTGTTAAAGGTTTGCAAGATACAGTCATACATGTGTACCGGTCAAATATTTGGAGAAGTAAATTCTATCATCTGTATCACAGCACTATGAACATTTTTGATTTGCAGTCTACTGCTTCATGACAGATCAGATTTATGTGCAGCTACTGTAACATGTCAAAAATACTAACAGGTGTGGGTGCTTATTCTCTGAAACTGATATGCATGGTTGTGGTGTTCTTAGCATGAGTTTTCACTAACTTTGTTTGACGGAGTTTCACATCTCCTGGGAAAATAACTGATTTGATCAGATATGCTCAAGGTAAGACACTTGATCAAGAAGCCTTGCGCTGTGCTTTTTCTCTCTGTTCATGTGTGTGTTCTTTCCCAGCTCAATTTTCCGCATGCTTTGTGTTTCTGGATTGCATGCTTTAACTAATTGCTTTTTTTATGTTGTCCATTTCAAAGTCATACATTGAAATTCCACGTTTGTTCTGTTTTTTATTTTAAAATCTCTATTGTAGTCACCCATTGTTTTTTGTTTGTTATTTTGTGGGTTTTTTTGGGGGGGTGGAGGGGGATGAATTCATCTTTCAGTTTCCAAGTGTCCTCTGAAAAAGCACAGTGGAAGCTTGAGGAAAAAAAATTGATAACAAGAAAGGAGAAAACTTATTTCCCCTCCGAGATGTGGTTCTCCGTGTTTGGTAAGGGAGGTAAAGACATGTCATTAATGAAACTGTCTCATCAATCTTTTTCAAGAGTGCGACACCCCCTTCCTCCTCACCGCACAAAGTGCCATGGCAACATTTGCACAAACTTAATCAAGACTTGCAGGGCGAACTAGAGTCTCAAAAGCGGAAGCAGGACCTTGCTCAGCACCAGATCCGGACATTAAAGAGAAGCTACACTGAAGCCCAGGATGCTGTAGACCGACATGAGAATGATATTCAGGCTCTGCAGGCTAAACTTGCATCTGCAATGGCTGAAATCTTAGCTAGTGAGCAGGCTGTGGCCCGAATGCGGAATGAGCTCAAGCTAGAGCAGGAGCGCTCTAAAGAACAAGAAGAGGAATTTGGCCGTGGTGAGGCAACCTTACGAGCCCAGCTGAAGGACAGCGAAGATAAACTCCGGGAAATAGAGGCCAGCCTCCTAGAGAGAAACCAGGCCCTTCGGCACTTGGAGCACCAGCAGGCCCTGCAACGAGACCACGTGAGGGAGGTACAGAGGTTGCAAGAGAGGCTGCAAGAGGTGACGGCTCGACTGAATGCTACAGAGGAGGGTCAGGCACTGAAGGAGGAGCGCCTGAGGAAGGAGCAGGATAGCATGCAAGAGTGTCATGAGAGGGAGAGGCAGAATCTGTGTCGAAGATTAGCTGAGGCTGAAACTGCACAGAAAGAAACAGAGGACAGGCTGTCGGAGGCTGAGCAGCAGGTGGAGGCCTTGCTAAGAGGAAGGCGGGCCTCAGGAGGTAAAGAATGCAGAGAGGAAATGCTGAAGTTGCAAGAGCAGCTGGCTCAAAAGACCAACATGGTTGAGTCGCTGAGGGAAAGTGTGCGCAGGCTGGAGGAGGAGAAAGGCCATCTCACGTGCCGCTGTCAGGAGCTTCTCAACCAAATTGCAGAAGCAGACCGCGAGGTGAACAAGCTCCGCAATCGTCTGGAAACGGAAGAAGCTGATTACTGCACCCTGGAGCACTCCTATGAGAGGGCTACCCAGGAGTTCCAGAAAATGAGCCAGTTCCTCAGAGAAAAAGAAGAAGAGATCCGGCAGACTAAGGAGATGTATGAGAGACTGATGGAACGCAAGGAAGAAGACCTAAAGGAGGCACTTATTAAAATGACTGCACTTGGCAACAGCTTAGAGGAAACGGAACAGAAGTTGCAAGCTAAGGAGGACCTTCTTTGTCAAATGAGTCAAAGCCTCTTAGATAAGGTTGAGCCTTGTACTGCTGAGAAGGAGCTGAAAGCCAAGTTGGTGGTTGCAGAGGACCGCATTGCAGAGTTAGAACAGCACCTCAATGCCCTGCAGCTGGGCTATGCTGATCTACGCATGGAAAGGAAGCAAATCCCAGAACAGACCAAGAAGGGAAGGGTTAAAACATCTTTCTCCTTGTCATCAAACACAGAGCCCTCATTTGCCTTTGACAATAGAGCCAAGACAGAGAACTCCCCAGATGATAAGGAGTCTCAAACTAAGAGACCAAGGATACGTTTTTCCAATATTCAGTGCCAAAAATACATCAGTCTCGAGGGCCTGGACTCTAGCCAGGTGAGCAGTAGTTTTGTAGATGCAGGACAGAAAGATAAGCAGGATGCAAATGAAGACCCCTCTGATATCACATTTGTACATTCTAGTGACCCAGAGAAGTTTATCTCCATCATACATGCCCTGGAGACTAAACTGCTAGCTACTGAGGATAAGCTGAGAAACCTCACGCAGAATCTAGAAGTGCAAAGATCCACCCATGCGGAGGACATGTGCAAGATTGATCTACAGATGACAGAAAAGACGCCCTGTCCAGAGACAGAGAGTAGTGATGGAAGTGGGATACAGAGTAGCGCTGCCATTAAGCACTATACTGAGGCGCTGGTGTGTGTGGAAAACAGTCGAGAGAAAGTAAGAACTATTCTCAGTGGCTCTCATGAGACCACTGATTCACAGCTGCACTCGTTGTCAGAGATAGAGAATGATTTGTTCAACGCTTCCCTGCACATTCGTCAAGGGCAAAAGACATTGGAAGAGCAATCGCCAGCTGTCCATCAGAATCAAACCCCAGAGACTATAGATAAAGACGCAACACATCTCTTTGCCAAAACCTTGTCTTTTGAGGCAGTAGTGTTGAACAAGATGGCTTTGTTGATACAAACTTCAAAGTCTGACCTCCTACAAGCTCTTGCAGAGATATGGGAAGGCATAGAGCACATTAAAAGGAGCGACAAAGATTGCTTGGCTATAGTTTACGCCGATGTCTTGACCAGAAAGTTGATGTTAGAGAGTGCGTTCTGGAAGGAACTAGAGAAAGCGGAGACAGATGTTGCTAAATCCAAAGAGGGCAGTGTAGCAGCTGATGTCGATGTCGATACCAAACTTGTCTTCAACACCTTCATTAAAGCAGAGCTAGTCTACTCCATTCAAAACCTCAAAGTTTGCTATGAGGAGAAATTCAAATTGCTGAAAAGGGAGTTGACTGAAGCCCATAGTAACCTGCATCAAAGGGAAACAGCTCTGAAAGCAATTATTGAAGCTTCCAAAAGGCCTGATCTGAAGGCTGTTATAAAAGAAGTGAAAAATAACTTTGGGTTCAGTAAACAAAAGCTGGCTGACATTCGGCCTCCTGAACTTGCTCCTTACATGGAGCAGATTGAAACAGACGAAGCTAGAAACTTGGCTGAGGAGATCGTGGACAGACAGTTGGCTGCAGAAATGCCCTCTTGTGGTGTTGACTCTGTTCAGTCGCTGCAGAATGCTCATGAGCACCTGGCTAATGAGCTTCAGAGACAAGCAGCAATCCTCCATCAGTATGCTCAAGAGATAGAAAGTGGCGGAAATCATCCTGGATTGTCGAAAATGATCCACGCTCTGTTGGGGCACCAGACTTCACAGAATTTCACAAGCACTTCTCTTTGCATGCGTGAAGCCCTCATCCAGGCTCAGGTGGCATATGTGGCTTGTAGGTTGAGGGCCACGCATGAACAAGAAATGGGCTGGTGTAAACAGACCGGTCAGAACATGGATGCTCTTGTGCAGCAGCACGCCCGCAGTGTCACGGCAATCCAAGAAAAGTACGAAGCATCTTTACAGGAGGAGCGCCTGAACTTCACGCAAACAGTGGCGACCCTCCAAAAGGAGAATCAAACGCTGAAGAGTGAGATTAGCAAACGTGTGAACCAACTCTCCCAGCAGCAGGAGCAGGCGACGCTCCTGGAGCAGCATTTTCAGAAGGAGACAGAAGAAATGAAGCATCGGCATAAAAAGGAACTGAGCCAAGCAGAGGAAGGTCGGGCCTCAACAGAGATGGCCCTCATGGAGACGACAGCAGACAGTCAGCGGAAGCTAGAGGTTCTCCTGGGAGACATGGACACTATGGAGGAGCAGCACGAGAGTCATGTGAGGAAGCTGGAGGAGCAGTTTGAACAGAGGATCTGTGAGCTGCAGCATATCCACAGAGAGGAGATCGAAAAGTTGCATTCCCAGTACGTGGAAAACGTTCGGTGTCTCAAAGTGCACAAAAAAGGCTTCGAGGTCTCACAGTCGCCTGCTAGTGACGATGCTGGGACACCAATGGAGGAGGAGGAGCAGGGGAAGGGGGAGGAAGCACACAACATGTCAGAAGTGGACTCCATGGTGCTTCTGAAGGACCGAATCCAGGAACTGGAGACTCAGATGAATAGCATGAGGGACGAACTGGAGAACAAGCACCTTGAAGGAGATGTGGCCAGCCTGAGAGAGAAATACCAGAGAGACTTTGAAAGTCTTAAGGTTTTTTTGCTCTTTCATTTTACCGTTAGTGAATTTAGAGACTTTTATTTAAAGAAGAGAGCAATAGATGAATAGTGGCGTAGCTAAATAACTTTATCACTTTGGTTCCTTATTCTAATAATATCTACTGATGATTTGGAACTGGGAAATGGTGTGATTTGAGGTTACTTGAAAATTTTGAAACAGTTTTCACGCAAAACTGTAGCATGATTTTGATTGAAGCTCTGAAGGATGTCCCAGACTTCATTTGTTGTTCTCGTTTTTCCTGCAATACAAGTTGTTTTTTAGTTCTTATAAAAAAAAATATATATTTATAAAATATATATTTATATTATATATAAAAATAATTATTTTTAGCCATGTTAGTGGTGGGTCATTCTGTCCACCACTTTTGTCAGGTCAAAAAAAGCATAGAACATAGAAACAGAAAGTCATTGCTTCCAGGTGATGAATTTCAATCTCTCAAAGAGCACCAGCAGGACAAATAAGGCCATGAGCAGACTGACATCTCCCCCAATTCCTGGAAAATTCAGACCTTCCTACTGTGCTTGGGCATTGTTGATAGAAAGCATGTACAAATCAAAGGTCCTCCAAAGTCTGGCAGCAAAATCTGCTTAAATTACAACTCTTTTAATGATGAATTATAAATGTATGGATGACTGCATATCTCCCTGCACAGCTGCTCCTCAAATCAGGCAGTTGTTTTCGTGACACAAGCAGGGTCGTTGTGTTTGCAGTGTGTACAGTCTGCATGTTCATAAATTTTGGGCTGCATGGGGATGCCCACAGAATTCATGCATTTTAGAAAGATTAATGAACCATAGGAAAAACCAATGATTTTTGTTTGTTTTGGTAAATAAATGCAGCTCTTGTTGACAGACAAATCAACTGCAGGTTGGTTTGTACACTGGGGTTCACCTACAACCCTCTGTGTAGAAGATGTTTTAGTGGTTGAACTAAGAACTGTAGGGTTTTTAGTAAACAATACTGATTTGTGTTTGTAAAAACTCTGATCTTGTGGATCAGCTTGGGACATCCGCTTTATGCCTTAAGAAATATCTTACATTTTTGCACTTTTAAAGTTTTATTAAAATAAACACACCATTTCCCACATTCCATTACAGAATAATGTAGTCTGTGAGTAAAAAATAAAGCTTTACTGGGCTAGAATTTCACAACTTTAACTGGCTCTGTTACTAACATAACTGGGCTTTAGAGCACAAAAATCTTGCATGGCTTCTGTCATTGATTTGCATGTAGGCTAGTGAAATACTCCTAGATATTGAACTGAAACTGTAGTCACATAGGTGGTAAATGCCTAAGTATTTCCATGATGACAGATTGTTGACCCTTTCTTCCCTCTAGGCCACATGCGAACGTGGCTTCGCCGCAATGGAGGAAACACACCATAAGGTGATAGAAGACCTCCAGAGGCAGCATCAGAGGGAGATTTCCAAACTCATGGAGGAGCGAGAGAGACTACTGGCAGAGGAGACAGCTGCCACAATTGCTGGTAAGACACTGTCTGAGCATCCATCAGTGTTGTCCTTTTAACAAGACTGACGTACAGCAATTTAATATGTGTTTTATCTTTAATGTAGCTATTGAAGCTATGAAGAATGCACACAAAGAGGAACTGGAAAAGACCCAGCGCTCCCAACTGAGTGGACTGAACTCTGACATTGATGAACTTCGCCTTCAATATGAGTATGTTTTACGACAAGAACATAAAAACCTTTTAGCTTTGTACATATGCAACGTGAGTTTTCCTGGAAAAGAATTCATGTTGGTTTAACTTTTTCTGACAATGAAAAAAAATGCAAAAGATTAGTGCCTGCAGCAATTAAATTTGAAAGTCAGATTTTAAAAACACTTTAAGGTGGAGGGACAAAAAAAAAAAAACATACAGTCTGTTAGCTGTGTGTAACAGTGAAGTCAACTATATGCGCTTAGTTTCTGAGAGTTTTCCCAAAAATGAAATGGTTTTTGGGGGAAATAACTGTCATTGTGAGATCAAAGGATCATTTTTATGTTGTTTAACTGTGAGGTGGAGCCTCTTACTTTTTAATATTGTAGCAACCAGAGGAGGAAGGCTCTTTAGTGTTGGCGGGCAGAGACCACTGTTGGACTTGTTAGCTATTAAACAGGCATCATGACAAAGTCTTAATGAGGCTTAATGACCTTCAGCCAGCACACTTGCATTCGATCAATTAAGTATGCATTCTTATGTCTCAATGACATATGTAGCTGCTGCTTTAATTGCCTGAATCATGTGTCTTTGGTTTTGTCAACATTAACGGCACATGATCCATTAAAAAAGGCTACATTTATATCAAGTCTTAATCAGTTATTGATTGACTTTGCTGCACATGTTAAGTAAAAAACTCAAATGTGCAACATATGTGTGACATAACTATAACATTGACTTAAACAAAGGATTGGTCTTAGGCTGTTGCCAGTGCTGATTTTTAAAAAGTTGCCGTTTTAGGGGCTCAGGACACCCCTGTTTAGGAAATATCAGATGAGAATTCAAGCTGATGTTGTGGTGATGTTACTGTGTAGGGAGGAGCTGCAGTCCATCCAGAGGGAGCTGGAGGTGCTGTCAGAGCAGTACTCTCAGAAATGTCTGGAGAACGCTCACCTGGCTCAGGCGCTGGAGGCCGAGAGGCAGGCCCTCAGGCAGTGTCAGAGAGAGAACCAGGAGCTAAATGCTCACAACCAGGTCAGAATCCACACACAGGACCTGCACATGTACTGTACATACAGAGGCTTTAGTTAAAACAGTTAAAACGCAACTTTATCTTTCCAACAGGAATTAAATAACCGATTGACTGCAGAGATCACTCGGATGCGCTCCTGTTTCAGCGGTGAAACAGCTCTGTCACCACTTACCCAGGGCAAAGACGTGTATGAACTGGAGGTATGTTTAAACACACACACACACACCACACACACACACACTCAATTTACTCCTCAGTCTAAATGTTTCTCTCTATTTTGTAGGTTTTGCTACGAATAAAGGAGTCAGAGATCCAGTATCTTAAACAGGAAATCCACTCTTTGAAAGATGAGCTGCAGTCTGCTCTAAGGGTAAGCAACATCGTCTTCATGAATTGCTTAGTGAGGACTGTTTTTCTTCACGTCCTTCCAATCTGATCTGAGAAACTGAGGCTGCACATTCATCACCAATCATTTTACTAGGACAAGAAATATGCCACAGACAAATATAAGGACATCTATACAGAACTGAGTATTGTGAAAGCAAAGGCCGACTGCGACATCAGCAAACTGAAGGAGAAGCTGCTCATCGCCACAGAAGCTTTAGGTGAGAGGACTGTGGATGGAACAGTTACATCCGGATATGGTAAGTAGAAAACACTGAGTTTTACTTTTCTTATTATTTTACCCTATGAAGCTTCTCTGAAACCAGCTGTTGCAGTTTTTTTTTTTTTAATATCTTAACTTTTATCACAAACAGAAACTGCAAAGGCAGAAAGGATGTCAACTTCTTAATGGCCCTGGAACTAATTATGTGCAACTCATCAAGAAACTGTTTGGGGTTCAGAGTGTTAATAAGGGATATTATGACAACCAGTTTTGACACTGTTATTATTTTCATTAATGCTCAGGAAAATGGTACACAAATACAGTATGTTGTGGACAGCTCCTGTTCCTGATGTTTATTTGTTAACTTTTGTGGAGTTTTCTTGAACTTTTATGTTACACCTGAGTTTCAGTTTAGCATCTGTCAAGACGTGTAACTAATGTAGTCTGCAGTTTTTTCAGTTCTAGGGCTCAGAAATAAAACACAAAGTTGTGAATGCTGGAGGTCACGGATAATAATTTTTGATATATCTTCATTGTGTTTTTAGATATTATGAAATCAAAAAGTAATCCAGATTTCATGAAAAAAGAACAATCATCAACCTCCAAGCAATCAAGAGGTCTAAGATCAAAGGTGAGTGTCAGATCTAATGTAAATGTTTGTCTTTCCCTAATTAGTGTCAGTTTTTCTGTCTTGTACAGATGTTACTGGTTTAAATTGACGGACGACCACTTGATAAGAGTGCTGCTGTCCTTGACTCCATGGGAAGTGAAGCAACTGCAGCTTAAGAAACGCTGTTTAACAACTTCACTCAAAATTTCTGGCAAAGTATGAGCAATTTGGACCAACAAGTGACGGTCCGAGCCGGGATCATTCCTGTGACTGTGATATTTCTGAGAGTGCCTCCTTACCAACTGAGCTAACACGGCCCTTGGACAGCAGAATATTTTTATAGTAACAGATTGAAGACAGATTAAAAGACATATCAGTAGCTGCATGCATATGTTGTTCAAAATATAAAGTAGAAAAAGATGCTTGAGGTCATTTAGAAACAGTGACATTGCACAGTTTATCCAGCAGCTCCATTCTGTGCAATAGTTACAGCACATGTAGCAGAGTGCATATGTAAAATTCATTGCTGGAAAGTTAGTAATCGATGGCCATCATTTTTCCTTCTCAGTATTTCTTTATACATACAGTATATATTATATACATATATAAACATTTATAAATAGTATCATCCCATATGTTAATAATTAAGTAATTAAATAAGGTTTTTTGTTAAATATTTACATAATCATAATAATAATAATAAAGTAGGTGAAACAAAACAACAAAATCAAATTGTGAAGATGAGATAGAAAAAAATCTACAGGCTTATAGAAGTTAATTTATTTTTAAAGCAAATACAAAAGTCATGAATCTGCACAGGAACCAAGCATGCAACCGTGCAGTTATAAAAACAAGCAACACATAAATACAGTAATGTAGTTAGAGTGTATGTACTGTGTGTATATAAATGCATGTGGACGTACATCACACACACACAGATATATGTGAATAGTATGGTGTTTTTATATGTGGACTGGACAAATGTCAAATTAGACATTTATACTATACAGCCTCACAGTGCTGTGACTCAGTCCCCAACAGTTTATTTCACCCCTCTTCATTGCTTCTTGGTAAACCAGCAACATTTGTATAAACTCCTAAACTGTCATTTCAGTTTGTTGGTGTTTCAAGCTTTTGTCGTGCAGAATCTGTCGCTGTTGTCAGTTGTTGTCACCACATACAGTAGAAACGTGTTCAGTAGCTCGTTGGTCAGGATGTTTTGACTGTAAGTCTCTTTTTGCTGTAAGTGTGTCACCTTCTTGTTCTGTCCATCAGTCTGTCACTGAACAGGTCTCATGGGATAGCTGACACTCCCATTGTGGGGTGATCTCCCCCCCTCAGCCCCCACCCCAAGATGTGCTGTAGGTATAGCATGATGAAGCCCAAAGCATGCCCTACCCCTCCTCGCATGATCTGCCCTCCTCTCCTACCCAAACCCTTCCTTTTTGCCCCACCACCTACAGCTGAGTGTAGTGTCCACATCACGAGTGTGAGCATTAGCCATGGTTTGCTAACGTTGTCCTAAAACAGTGTAATGCAGTAAAAGCTTTTCAGGTTGCATTCCTCTCCTTCTGCAACTGCAGAGGTCGAAAAGAAAAAAAGAAAACCGGTATTTTTCACAGGTGGATTACTGAACCATGTCAGATCCTTATATTGAGGAGCCTCAACTAACTTTTTTCAAATGTCCCTGCACTCTTTTTCTGTTTGTAAAACCACATCTTGTTGAAAATTTCTTACTGTTTGCAGAGTCTTTAATCATTCTGCGCTTGAATTTATTGGTGGTTTGTCTTCATCAGTTGGTCCCTTTGTATGGCATGGCAATATTCCAATATTTTTATATTTAACCTGAGTTAAATCTATAGCAGAAAAAATATCTGGGATTACCATGTGCCTATCCAACCCTGTCCCTCAAAAATTGCGCTTCCATTAGGGAGTCCCAATCAAGTTGTTGTTTTCCCCAATCTAATCCAAGTCATTGAACATTTAGCATTTTAGTATCTGGTCCCATTTCCTTTGATAACACACCCTTCAAGTATTGTAGATTAACTGTAGTACCTGGTTGTACCTCCAGTTGGAGCCTCTTAGTATTTTGAGATTGCTTTGGCAAGAAGAGAGCATTGTGAGGGTTTAGTTAGTAAAGGGTCACCATGATCAAGTTTTCTGTAAAGGCTTAATGACCTCTAGCCAGTGCACATGTTTAATCAAATTGGGACAACATAGGCCATCAGGTGTCTTAGGCCTTGGTGGCAATAGCAGGGCACAACCAATAGAAAGCGTGCTGAAATTATATTATTAACAACACTGATTTTGATGAGGAAATTAGCTTCAAACATGTTGTGAAGAAAAAATATTTTAACAAAAAATGTGATATTTTTGCCAAACTTAACCATTTTGCAGAACTTAACCAGTTGTTATGGCGGATCATTCTCAGACTAACATGTGTCTGCAATAGAGGAGGCTGCAGTCATGGGACCAGATTTTTATGACCATTATTTTTCGCAAGAGCGCCTCCTACTGGATTGGATGGCTAAACCAGTACTCTCTCCCCTAACCCTCTAACATTTCCATTTCACTTTCAACACAGCACTTATCTCAGCTGATGGGCACACACAAGCGATGGTACTTTGAGCTGAGTGAAATAATTTAGGGAAGGCTTTTTTATATGTTTCAGCATCGTTATTGATCCAAAAAAAATTCACAGTTTGTGTGTCACATCTATTAGAAACTGAAAAGTCGTTAAAAATATGACTTTACTTAAGTCAACAATAATGGCTGTAGTTTTGTGTGTTTTTTAAATAGTAAAACATAAATTAGAATGCAGTTTAGCTGTATAGGACCATCATTTTTGTGAGTCAGGGTTGGCCTAGCAGATAAAACTGTTTTGCAGTGTTTTTGTTTAGTTCTTTTTAATGCTTTTCTCTGCCCATGTGCATTGTCTTCTGTTAATAACCTACTGTGTCTTTCTCCTCTTTAACAGAGCCTGAAAGAGGGATTAACGGTGCAGGAGCGCATGAAGCTTTTCGAGGCAAAAGATTCCAGGAAGATTTAAACATCAGAAATCTGAAAGTTTCTTTTCTGTTACCCGGCCTTGGTTTTTCTCGCCTGATTGCCACGGCCGCGCCAGCATCAGCTTAAGACGCTCATAGGAAATGGAGAATAAATATCTTTTAAGGTCAGTTCTCGACCTGGACCTACTGCTTCCATGCCTCTGATAAGTTGTCGTATTTTAGTTTGATTTTCTTTCTTTTTTTTTAAGTAATGAAAACAGATTTACAGAATCAATCCTGTGTACGGTTTCTTTTAAAATTACATAGATGTATAATCTGGCCAAGTTGGAGATGTGTCAAATAAGCTGCGAGAGGGATACATAACAGCATTTATATTGATTCTCCAAAAATGCCAAAATAGACAGCAATACACAGTATGAATAATATATATTTCCCAATATGAATTAAGTATCTGCTGTATTTTATTATTGTTACAGTGTCTATATCTAATAATTTTTAATGTTGCACCAGTTCTGTTGTACATAACTACTGGATATGTGTAGAATATGGTTTGCTATTGATTGTTGGGGCATCTGCTGTACTATAACTATGGTTTGATTGATAGTGGAAAACAATGTGATGCTGAACTTGCTTATGTATGAGAGTTTTATAAAAATGGAGTGTCTGTGTGTGAAGAGGGGAAGGGTTGGGGTGAGATTGCACTTATCACTTGACTACTTGAGGAAGCTTGTTTTTATTCGTCTCAAATCGGTGTAGTGACTCCAAGTCGATTATTGCAGTGCAACCAAACATCCTGACTCGATGTCATATTTAGTGAACAACTCGTTAGTGATACTGGATTTTTAAACATTTCTTAAAACCTGACTTTTGTGTTTGTTCAGTTTTGACTTTGGTGTGAGAATATCATCTCATAGGAAAACCTATTTCGGATTTTTTGCATGACTGTACAGTATAATTTGAACTGCAGAATGATCATGTTGCCTCATTTTCCTACTTTATGCTTTAGTGTGGAACTCTTAACACTAATAAGCTTTGCTTTGCAAGTCCTACTGTTTCGATGTTGAGATTGAAATGTTTTACTGTAAGCAGCAGTCTTGAAGCACTTGGCCCAGTCCCTGACCTCTCACTGAAATCTAGTCGTGCCTCAACTGAGTGAAGAATAAAAACATCCATGAAACCTGTGCAGCTATGGATACACACTGTATAGTATTCAAACCATGCCTTGTACATATATGCCACACGGAAGACTTCTGTGTTTTGTTTTAAACTTGTACCTTGCTCACTAGCTCTATATGAAATATATATGAATATTTTTTATTTTCATTTGAATGTATAACGTCAAATAAATGAAGTGTTTGGAAATATTTCTCTAGTATTTTTTGTTCAAACGGTCATGTTTAAACTGTCCTGTAATAATGGAAAATCCTTTTATTGTCATAAACTAGGGGTGTCCTGATCAGGTTTTTTAGTCCCCATGCAATCCGAGTCATTTAATATTTAATGTCTGCCAGGGCTGAGTCCTAATCTGAAACCATTTTCCTAGATACTTCACCCTTCAAGTACATTGAGGTTATGAAGATCAATCCAGTGTATTTGCTTGACAACTGAATAGCTCTGCAGTGCATTAAAAAACTGATTTCCTGCATCTGCTGCACAAACTACAAAAGACAGCAAAAACCTTTTTTTCTACATGCACATAAGAACGTGTTGTACATTAGCTGTAGCACCTGGTTGCATTACCAGGAGGAGCCTCTTACTGTTTAATACTATGGCGACCCCAGGAGGTGGACCCTCAGACTAAGGCAGTTCTGTGGTGGAAAGCAGAGAGCATTGTGGGATGACAGTGTCCTCCATCCAGAGCTGATAATGTGTCCTGACATAACTTATGCTCTCCCATGCTGACATATGTGTGACAGCAGATACAAACAAAAGATTGAGCTGTGAAACCCTTGACATCAGCTCAGGACATCTCTACTGTTAACATCCACAGAGGCATTACTGCATTTGCCCATCTAACAACAAAGATCGCACAGACTCCTTGAAGGTCCTATATTATGTTTTGGGTTTTCTCTTTCATTAGTGCATTTTAAGTTTATTGTCCATGTAAAATTTCTGCAAAGGTGAAAGTCCACACCTCAGGGAGTCATTCTGTTTTACAGAAAACACTGCTCTGCACCTGTCTGAAACACCTTGTTTTCAAATCTAGGCTTTTCGTCTGTTACTTATTTATCTCACCATGTAACACATTTACATGATGCCTTGCTAGTGGCTACTTTTGCACGCTGCTAAACAAAGAATGAGCTGCTTCCTCGCAATCCATAAAACAAACCCATAACACCACGAATTGATAAAATCACTGACACGACAGTTTAAACTCTGACTCAGTTGTGCTGCTTTATATGTAGGCTAAGTTGCAGTCTTTGCAATTAGCTAATTGCATCGTTTCATCTTGCAACTTCTATTTGACATTAATAAAGTTACAGTATATACAGAACATTACCTGACTGTTGGCAGGCTGACCAATCAGACCAGACTGAGCTTTTCACATAAAAGGCTATGAAGAGACTAAAGTGGAGGTTTTCAGACGGAGGGTGAGAAAAGACGCTGCAGCAATGAACAGTATGAGAAAAATCGCTTTTTATGAGCATTAAAGCATACAAATATATTCCAGCAGACCCCCAAAATACAAGTCTGAATCTGTTATTGTGCCTAATATGGGCTCTTTAAAATAAAATTTACTCAGATGTGTGCAACTGGAGAAGGTAACAAAGTTTACCTGAAGAAAAGACTTTGTCCTCATACCAGTTGATCATCATCCATAGGTCAAACTTTGTTACTTTGCCAAGAGTGCAGTGGAATAAAAAGCACTAAGCAAATAAGCAGAGAAGGTCTTACCATCTCAGTTTGAAGTAGTGCACCAGCATAAAGCTTCATTTAATCTCCTAATTAATGTGTTTAAAACATTTATGCAGAAAAAAGATTTTCTTGCTGTTTAACATTAGTTTCCTCAAGTTTTAAAATAACCTTCCATTGCGTCTGCTCTCACTGCACTGCAGAGTGGGAGTTAAAAGCTTTAATAAATGTAACATCCATTAGCCTTACACACACTTAGTGCACAAGCCAAACAAAGAGGGGCTCTTCTGTTTGTTGTGTCCTCATTATTATCACCATTAACAGAAACAATGGAGTTGTTACCCAACTAACCAAGCCAACTCCTCCTCTCCTCCTCCCTCCTCCTCCTCATTGTCCTTCAAAGCATCTATCAGTCTGGCCCAGAAGGCGTCTTGCTCCTGTGGTTCTTCCGGCCACAGCAGGTAGGTCTTTTTGCGGACAATCTTGCGTAGGCGGGTGTATGGAGACAGGCAGTGTTCAGGGATCTCCTCCAGGAACACCAGCAGCAGGACGTCACTGCCATCACACAACAGCCTCAGACTGGCCAGCTGAAACTCCACAGAGCACCAGTCACTCAGCAGGAAGTGACGTGTTACCACACAGATGGTGTGTCTGGAGTTGTAGATGGCTGCTTCGATGTTCTCCAAAACAGCAGTGCCGGGCCGGAAGTCTCTGTGGTGGAGGCACAGTCTAAGCCTCGCTGCAACTGCTGCTGGATTCTCTAGATTAGGCACCAATTGTCTCATCACCCAGTCCTCATCCTTAGAGCTGTAGGAGATGAACGCATCGTACTGGTACCTGGCCCCTGCTCCCCCCCTACGTCCACGGAGTTTTGCTCTGAGGATGAGCATTAGGTAGCGGAGGGCAGGACCTTGTGTTTGCCAGGCCAGACACACACATACAAACAACACATCTATCACAGAACAGGTGATGAAGAGAGTGAAGGAAGCCTGTTCGTAGGAGCAGGCCTTATCATCAAACTGCCACAGGTAGGGAGACTTCCTGTCGTTGTCACACTGCAGGTTGTACAGGTAGGACACCTGGAGGGAATTTAACAGGAAAAAAATAAGATTTTTTTGTTGGTATAGCTGAGATTTCCAATCAGATGTCTTATAAGTTTCATACACACATTCCTTCTGCTTGCTTAGGCCTTATAAATCATTGGAGATTTGTTATTACAAATAACTTTTGGGATTTATTTGTCTAGGGCTACAAATAATCTTTTTCTAATCAGTACTGCCACATATTAAAACAAATAAAGACATTTTAGTAAAATAATCCTGACTTGACTGCATTGGTTCAACCTACCAGGTAAAAGGGGAGCTTTTGAAAAAGTTTCCTGTATGATTTTAAAGAGGTAATAAATTGATGTTAAATAGTTTATTATGTAATTGTGGAACATTAACCCCTAAGCAAGTGATAAATAAGTGTTTAAACCAAAATTTTGAAAAAAAAGAGCCTATGCTAGTGCATTTATTACCTAAAGTTTCTCCAAAGTAGTCGAGTTTACTGAAAACATATAGGGAACCCAGAAGATCAGAGACGTAGAGCAAGAGATCATCTGCATATAAGGACAGTTTATTTTACTTTCAGGCTAGTCTTTCTTAAAGGGGATCAGTAGCTAATGAGAAAAGGAGGACTGCTATTAAGTGGAAGATCCTCAGATTAATTTGCACTAATGCTATAGCGGACAAATATAATCATTTAATTCATGATATATAGTGTGCACCTTATTCTAATTTAGAAAGGGTGTACTGGACTAGGGAGTGTATAAGATTTAAAACAATCTGTTTATGTGTTTGATATTACTTTTGATTTCTCTGAGCGCTACAGTTGATGATCAAGGATTTTGTGACCTGATTTCTGACATGCATTTATACTTATCAGAGTATCTGCCAGCTTCTATTACCTGTGTCTGATCATTGTTTATGGCCCAGGTCTTGAACCAGGTGTTATCACAGGTACAGCTTAATGGGTTTTCTGTAACATCCAAAACTCGCAATCTGGAAACACACAAACATACTCCAAAAGTTATAAGATTATAGTTTTACTAGATTTAAAACACAAAGGCATTAAACACTCCGAAAAGATCATCCTGAAAGAATGGAAATGGGGAATGAGCTCATCTGGCTTTGTTCATATCTAACAAAATCAATGAAAGTGTTGAAATATTTAGTTTCAAGAAACAAAATAAAACCACACATTTTCATTAAATACAATGTGATTTTATTGAGCTTATTCATTCACCAATGAGTGAGGTTCATTGCTAGTTTATACACATGAGATATACTCTTCTAACTTTTGCCAGGAAAGCAGATAAGCATTTGACTGGAGCAGGTCATGAAACATTTCATTTTACCTCGGCAGAGCATCCAGCATGTCTTTGTCCACAGTGTGAATGTGGTTTGCTTGGACTTTGAGGACCTCCAGCGTATTATTTGGAGGCAGCAGGTTTGCAGGCAGAGTATCAAGGTCTGCCCTGTACAGAGTCAGCTTCTTCAGCCTTTTCAGAGGCGATAACACTGCAGTCAGGTTGGTTGTTTTCATAACTACACCAGCTATGTACAGTTGCGTCAAATTGACCAGAGGAATGAAAGCGTCGGGATGTATGTTCATCATGATGCTGTGTCCAATGGCAATAGAGGTGAGCCGATGTTGGCTTCGGAAGAAATTTGGCCCAATGTTCCCAATACCTTCACCTCCAGGCCCCTGGTAATTCATCTCCAGATACTTCATGAAAGATAGACAGGAAGACTACTGTTCAGAAAAAGTATAATGGGTATAAAGAAAGCATCAGTATCACTAACGAGTTGTTCACTAAATATGACATTGAGTCAGGATGTTTGGTTGCACTGCAATAATCGACTTGGAGTCACTACACCGATTTGAGACGAATAAAAACAAAAGAAATGCACTTACCTCCAGAGAAGGAAGGCTGATAAAAGGAGATTCATAGGTCCTAAAATGGAGGCGGTTGTTATACAGAACTAATTTTCTCAGATTTATAAGCCCAGATAGAATTGGTGGTGTCAGCCTCTTGATGCGGTTCCCGCTTAAGTCCAGGTATCTAATGGATTAAAGGATGTATTACAGAAATGAACAGAGAGCAAATATTATTTATTACCTGAGAATACTGAATACCTTAGCTGTGTCAGGTCCTGAAAGGAGCCCTCTTCAATAAAGTCAATGATGTTTAGACTGAGATTGAGCTTCGTCAGCTTCCGCAGTTTACTGAAAGGCTTCCTGGTGATGTATTTGAGCAGATTGAACTGCAGGTAGAGCTGCTCAAGTTGGGTGAGACCACTGAACACATTTGGTGTCAACTCTGTGATTTGATTTTTCAGTAGAGACAGGCGAGTGAGCCCCTTCAGAGGGATGAACCAGTTGGGGTCAAGTTCATGAATTTTGTTTCTGTCGAAGCTTAAAAAAGTGAGGTCAGCTAGGCCTCTGAACGTGTCCTGCTGAAGGACGATGTTATTTTGATTCAGCTGCAGTGTTTTTAGTCTTCTGAAACCCTCAAAGGTAGTTTGAGATATCTGCCTCAACCCACAGTTGATGAGGTCCAGTCTTCTTGTGTTCCCCTTACCCAGCGACACCTGAGCTGCGTTCCCAAAATTGGCATCCAAGATAGCAATCACCTGTGGAAGGTTACAGTCCAGCAGGCTGGAGTTACACTGAGGTAACTTGGAGCCTTTCAAATCCACCTGTAACACAATAAAATGTCTTTAACATGATTTGAAAGGAGCACCAGTTAAACTAATAGATGCCACAAAGGCAAAGATATGCTACAATACATGGAGTATACCTACTTCTACTTTCTCAAGCTGCTCCATTCCTCTCAGCAGTCCACAGATAGTCCATGGAGATTTATCCAGAAACAGAGAAAATGATACCCAAGACAGATTCCTCTTTGTCTGTGCAGAGAGTCCCACCAGCAGTTCTGCTTTAACTCCCTGCAGGAGCAGACTCTTCAGCTTTGTGTTGAAGGCAAAGGCATCAGCAAGCAGCTGCAGTTCCGTGTTGTTGGACAGTCTTATGTACTCAAGGGCAGGAAAACAGCTCACATTTAACTTCTGGATGCTGTTTGCAAAAAGATCAAGGTGCGTAAGAGTGGAGGAGCCTTCATACTGTCCACAGCTGAAAGACTTGAGCACGTTGAGAGACAGATCGACTCGCTGGATCGCAGGGAGGAAGTCAAAGAGAGCTGGGAGGATTTCTGTTAGTGTGTTGTGGGTCAGAAGGAGGGTTTGTAGCCTGGTTAGTCCTTCAAATGCAGTGGGGTTAATGTGTGAGATGTTGTTGCAAGTGAGGTTGAGCAAATCCAGGGAGTCTAGGCCTCTGAACTCTCCACCTTTCAGAGAGACAAGCTCATTCTGACTTAGGTCTAAGTGTTTGAGCCCAGTCAGCCGACTGAATGATCCAACTGGGATGACTCTGATCTTGTTCTTGGACAGGTTGATTGTAGTTACATTACCTGGGATCATGCTGACGACATCGGAGAGGTTAACAATGTTCCGGTTGAAGCACCACATGGTGTCTGTCTTGGGGAAGTTCTGAGAGCAGCCTTTAAAGCCAAAACCACAGCAGGCCAAGGTTTGAAGAAGTAGGAGCAGAACAGTTCGCACCATCTTTACGTCACAGACAGCTAAATGAAAATGGTAAAAATAATGCATTATAGGGAAAGTTAAAAGAAAATCTTAAAGAAGCAAAGCGATTAAGGCTGCAATAATAACAGGGTTTTTTTTTTAGATCTCTTGAGAGCAAAACAAGTTGTTAACACACAAGCCGAGTGAAGCTGCAGATTTGGATAATAATTCTTTGTTTAATTTGTTTATTCAACCACTATTTAAACCCAGAACATTGAGGCATCTAATATTTGGAGGCCTCATTTACAGCATATCTGAATAAGAAAATAATTAAAAAGTAGACACGCAAATAGAAAGGGTTGACAATAAAAGTATAAAATGCAAAATTAGCAAAATAATTAAGAACAATTAGAGCATTTAAATTTTTAAAAAGAGCAACCAAAACAGGAACAAATTAAGGTTAAATGAGGTTCAATTTAAAAACTAAGTAGCCCTTAAGATAAAAATAAGGAAGGATTTAGATGGTTCTGCTTGTTCTGTAAGTGACCCCTTTCCCAGTGACATATTGTTATTATAGAAATATCAAGTAATGCCACTTTAATGTTGAAAGTCTTCCACTTTGTAAAATATAATAATCTATCTATCTATCTATCTATCTATCTATCTATCTATCTATCTATCTATCTATCTATCTATCTATCTATCTATCTATCTATCTATCTATCTATCTATCTATCTATCTATCTATCTATATATATATTTGCATTATTAATCATTTTCAAACCTTAACAGTTATAAAATATTACAACTTACCCTTTTATGCTTCTCTTATGCTGCTTTAATGCACAACTGCACTTCCTAATTTACAGCTTCTCTATATCTGTGAGTTTTTGAGGAAGGATGTTGTCCACAGCTTTGCGTACATTCAGTATATTCACTTGACTCGATATAGTTCTGTTACAAGCCAGTTATTTGTGGTAGTAATATTTAAAGTACTGTGATTTTATGTCAGTCGGACTGCTGAGAAAATGTTGCTCAAGTACTGTTGCACTGAGCTTCTACAGTTCCTTTTTTCCTTTTTGTTTTTCATTGAGCATCTGCAGAGCTCATCTGTTCGCCCACATGAGGGAGCTGTCTGCTTGGGTCTGGTTTTTTGAAGCTATAGTACACATATGCAGCAAAAAAACAAACAAAAAAACAAACAACAACAATACAAGCAGGGACATTTTGCTAAAAAACATTTATATTGTTCAGTTGGACAATCATTATTATCATTTGATGTTTTAGGAGACAAACGAGGGGGTCAGTGATCCTAAATTAAACTTTATTATGTGTTTTCTGTTATCGGTGCTGCAGGATCTGTGTTAATGAAAGCTTTACTGCCCTGCTTCAGTAGGAAAATGTAGAAAGATTTGTATTTGTCTTTTGCTATATTATCAGCGCACTGGAGGTGTGGCAGTTAAACAAATATATGCTTTAATATTTCTTAAAATATCTTATAATGTCCACAACAAGTTTTTGTTTTATTATGTGCTTGTTTTTAGTTGCACCATTTCTGTATGGTTTTTCTTGTGACTCAGTTAATGTATTCAGGCCATATCAAATATAAATTGAAGGAAAAAATGATCAGACAGTCATTTTGACCTCTTCAGGCCGAACATCCGCTGGTGGCTCTTCTGTTCGTGGCAGCTGACCTTTGCTGAGTGTGACGGTGGTGAAGGGGCTGGAGGACGTGGGGCAGCCCCACACTCGCTGCCCTTCCTTGGGGCAGACAGGTAGTCTGAAGTTTTTAGCCTACATGGAGCTCGGCCCCAGGGCCCTGACCTTTGCAGGGGGCCCTTCTGGATTCAGGAGCAGAGGTACAGGTAACCACACTGATGGTGATTTGGCTTCAGGAGATGCTTCACCTTTAGCGGAGGGATAGAAGAAAATCAGGTGGTGGTGCCACTTTCGATTTGCGTGTGTCTTTATTTGTGTCTTTTTCTGCTTACAGTGAATAACAGCTGTGATGATGGCATGTAGATTTGAGATTTCTCTCTATACTGCAAAGGGATTACAATAACAGTTTTTTTCCTTCAAATACCTACAGCAAATTGTCTTGATATTCTATTATTTCATGTGTTTCTCATTCTGTTAGTTTTTCCCCTTAGGTCTTTCCCTTAAAATTTAAATTTGTCATGTAGATTTGCAATTTATTTTTATATCTCATTTGGAAAGCACTGTAGGTCAGCTGATGTTGTTTTAAATTTGCTATTCAAATAATGGTGACTTAACTTTTATTGTCCAACTTCCACAAAAACAATGAAGCTCTCTGCTTTTACTGAAGTTTACTCAAAGAAAAACAGTGTGTATAATACATTTTATTTTCATCAAGTAAAATGATGCAGCCCAACATGACATCATCCATATAAAAACATTACAATTTAAAACATTTTACATTAATTACATTTATTGTCATTACAGTATTTACAGATCCATTCAAAGGATTGTCTCTCAGCAAGTTTTTAATTGACTTATTTGTTCAGTTGTTTTATTTCAAGGAGGACTTTATTGTAACAATCAATGTCCTTATAGTGCATTACAAAAAACCCATCTTTCACATTTTCATTCATTCTCTGCTTGTCTCATAAGGTGCAAAAGTTTTGTTTTTGTGAAGGTAAACTTAGAACAAGAGTGACAGTCTTCTTCCAGCCGATGAAACTCAAAGGCATGCCAGTAGTAATAAAGACAACTGCATTTTAGCAGCAGTATGGAATCAGTTATTTTACAGTCAGAACAACAGAGGTTTAGTTGTCAGCAGCTGTCAAAGGGCTCGGAGGACACTGGGCTTCCAGCCGCTGTATGGATGGGGATCTCTTTGGGGGTTTGGCAGAGGAGGGGATGTCGGTGAACACAACTGATCGGCCGTCAGGGCAGAGCAGGACGCTGGAGTCAGCTTCACACTTGGTGGTTCTGCTCGGCCACAAGGTCTCAGCTGGACTGGGCCTCAGCCCGAGACCACCAGGAGACAGAACCTCCGTGTTCACCACCGACGCCTGACTCATCTTGATCAGCATGTCCAGCGATTGCTTCCGACTCTCCAGCGAAGCCTTCATCACCTTTCTATCTCTCTCATCCTCCTCTTCCTCCCTTTTCTCCTCCAGCTCCTCGTCATCCTCCTCTGTCTCAGTTGTGTTGCCTCTGAGGCTGCCCTCCTCTCTCATGCTCTGCTCGCCGACCGAATCTGTCGAGTCCTTCTTAACCGACAGGTCCAGAGGCCCGTCGCTCTGCCGAGCTGTTCGCTCAAGCGCCTGGTGAATGTGGGAGAGCTCACTGCGGATTTTGTTCAGGTGTTCCCAGAGGTGTCGCTGGGCGGGAAGGTCTTCTTTTTCTAGGTGGGATATCTTGCGCTCGGCCTCCTGGTACTCCTGCAGTGCCTTGGAGAGGTCACTGAGGAGAGCAGCTACTGACTCGGAAGCCCCCTCCCCGACTGTCCTGGCAGCTGTCTGGTCTTGGCTGTTGGGCCCCCCGCAGGTTGAAAGAGAGGATGTTTCACTGTTGGGGCTGGTATGAGGATCATTGTACCACAGTTCAGTGGGCCGAGTCTGAAGCTGAGCATCCTGTAAACTAAGAAAGGAAGGACGTTATAGATTTGCAAACTGGAAAACTGCAGAGATTGAGACTATGATAAAATGACACACTTGTAACAGTTGTAATCTAGCTTGTGGAGTTTATGGTGTTATGTGAGGACAGTAGGCCTACTGCTTAGAATACTTATCACAGAATTAGCAAAGTGACCTTTTTTTTACCTGTTTTGCAGGAAAAGTTTGTCCGCTGCCATATTGAGACTCGATGCAGTTTGAATATTCTTCAGAAGGTCCAAAGTGAAGCCCACGTTCGGCTTCTTCTCCACAGGAGCATCTGGGCTTCTCAGTGCAGCTCCAGTCCTCTTAAGACCCCAGCTTGCTTTGCCTTCCTTGGTTGTAGCCTGCAGTTTATCTCCCAACCTGTAGCCCTGGTCAGGGGAGTCTCTTTGAGGTGACACCCAGCCAGCAGGGGAGACAGCACTTCCTGGCCGCAAAGCAGGCACTTTCCACAGACTGACTTTAGGCTGGAACCCGGACAGGGAACTTGTTTCTAGACTGTTTGCGGATGTCTTGAGAGATTTGCTGGCATCGCTCTGACTGGAAGCCGGTCCGAACGTATGCTCACACAGGAAGGGATAGTAGAGACGAGGGGGGATGAGAGCTCTGTCTGTGTGTGCGCTGGAGGCCGGGTGTATCAGCTGAGCCGCCGATGCCAGGAAGGGAAGCTGGGCGAGCTGTGCGTGAGTCTGTGCGGTGACACTGGATGCTGCAGTGGGAATAGCCGAGTTCATGTAGGAAAAGAGGCTGGGGCTGATGGGGTAACCTACACCAAGCACTGACAGGTTGAGTCCAGTGGGATCCTGGTAGTCGACCAGGTTTGGTGGAGGAGGATAACAGGGGATGGAGCTACTCACTCGAGGCTGAGCACCTTCTGCTTTGGCCTTAGTGTGGCTGGACGCAAGCAGTCGCCACTGCTCTGACAGAAGCCCAGGAGCTGTTAGACATGTCTTTGACAACTTGTAGTGTCTCAGCTGGGCCTCCACCTCTACAGAACGTGCACGTAGAAGCTGATCTTCAAGGGAGAGCATGTCGGCCATCAGAAGTTCTGACTCTGGCTGTTTGGTTTTCTTGGTTGCACACTCTGAAGCATCTCCTCTGCTGTTGCTACTGGAGCTTTCTTTAGTCAGCCCAGTAACTTCTACTGCATCTCCTCGTCCTCCTTCTTCTTCATCTTCTGGTCCCTGGCTTTCCCTGCCTTCGCCTTCATCTTCCACCAGCCTCCGCTGCCCCTGCTGCTTCTCCTCTGTGCGCATTACCTGCTCTAGCTCGTCTTTCCCGTTAGCATGCAGACCATGCGCCTGCTGAAATGGTCGGAGCTGGTCCGGATGCAGGATGTTGCCCTTTTTATAAGGCCAGTCTGACTCTATGAGCAGAGACAAGGAGTTCTTGCACAGGCTGTACTTCATGTGATTGTACAGGTGGGACTTCTCCATGCAGGTGAAGGGGCATTGGAAGCACTTGTAGTTGTAGGGTTTGCCCCACGGCCGCGGGATGTAGTGAGGCTTCTTAGGTTTGCGCTCCTTGTGCTTGCTGGCTGATGTGACTTTGCAAGCGTCATCCTTGGACATGATTGAGTCTTAATTTTTATAAAGATTGCGTGGCTGAAATTCTGATGGCTCAAGCTAGACTTTTATCGTTTTCTTTGTCCTTTGGGTCAGAGTACATTTCATTTGATGTAGGCTTTTCCTCAGTTTTGTTGCATCTTCTTGGTAAAATGGAACCTAAGAAACAAACAAGGCAATAGTTTGTTAATGAACATACAAACCACACATAAAGATTTATGTGTTTTACATTTTGTGTTCACATATTTTTTCCCCATTTTGTTCCTTGTGACTCTGAAAGAGGGACGCATTACCGTACGAAACCTTTATACAAGAGATTAAGTTGTGTGTGCACTGAAGGGTGGTATATATATCATTATGCACATATGTGTATTATGAGAGCACATTTGTTGTCTGCCTAAGCTGAGGGTTGCCACTAACCTAACTGCAGGGAGGCCCACACTGCTCTGTTCTCACTGTACCTGCCACTACTCATTAGTTCCACTGCAGCACCAGGCGCTGGCAGGGCCCAGGGCTGGGGGGCAAACAGGGCCGTCACAGGGGACTCTGCACCTGTGCAGCCGGGCCTCGCAACGCTCACAGGCCTCACTGAGTTTAGGGGCCCCGGACCCTCGGAGGCCAGCTACAGGCCACAGCGCAACCATGCTCAGGATGGCACAGGCTGGTAGAGAATGGAGAGAAGTTGGGGGTTTGAGGCCCGACTCCTAATGAGAGCCTGGCGTTTTGCCTAAAGGGCGTCATTAGTGCCAGGACTGGGATCTGGGTCAGGACATGGTGCATAAGTTCAACTGCTCTCCTGTATATATCTGTGCATTTAGAGTCGGGTCATACTTAAGCAGTAGCAACACAGATTACGACAGGTAATATTTGTTTTTACAGGTTTTTAAGTGTTGAATATGGTATTTTGTATATAAAGGTTTTACAACTGGTTTTACAACAAAACTGATTTATTTATAATTTAGCACATCTCACAAAAGAGGCCAAACCTTTTAAACCTTTAGCATGTTAACTGCCTATTTTTGATATTTGAGTCTATTATATACAGTTATTCAAATCAAAGTCAATTTTAATTTTGTGTGTCTACCAGCTCACATGCAATTTACTGTAATCTACAGTTTGTCCTTTTAATGTACTAATAGCATTTTCTCTCTCATTTCTCTCTTTTTCTTTTAACTCATCTTTCTAACAATTGCATGACATTAGTTTAATTAAAACCCCTGCATTCTAATCCCCTAAAATAAATTTAAATAGTTTTTTTTTCATCTGATAAATTGCAGAAACTTTGTGATCTTTTTATACTGTGAGCCAAGCCGTTGGCTGAAGCCTGCAGTGAAAGAAGATGTGAGGAGGAGTGCGCTCCTCGATTTAAAACGCTCTGCTGTGGGGGCTTTTATTTTGCCTTTTTCCTCGGGTCATTCAAAGATGAAAGCCTGAGTGAAGTTCGAGGTCCAAGCAGAGGTAAAAATAAACTTCACCAACTCGTTTTTTTTGTGTGTCCTGCACAGGCCGCATGTAACAAAGTTTTGAAATAAAAACCAGTGAAGCAAACACAGGTGATGGATGACCAGCTATATTGAGTGACAACCTCATCTATAAACGCAGCACGGAGGGTGAAGATGAAAGACAGTGTGAGTCTAACGCAGGATGGCAGGTTGTTGCTGACTGCTCTCCCAACTGGACCCTCAGAACTGGCCCAATAGTGGCTGACCATTGATTGGCTCACTTGTCCGCCCCGAGGCTCTGACCTGAGCTTTGAGCTCATAATGGAGTCTAACAGCTGTTGCTACGAGCCAATCAATAAAAATCATTTTTACAGTAGATTTCTTCCCTCTTCTGGCCACTGCTATCCGCTCCCCTCTCCACTGACTGTGCACTTTGGCCCCCCCACTGTCCCGTATCCAAACCCTGCGGTCTTGTTTTAAGCTTTTAGGGATGATGATCAAACACGCCTAACCGCTTGAACATCTATCGTTGCAATTAAGGAGGTTCACCACACTAAAAGCTTTGACAAGCTACAGTGACCACACTGCTGACCGCCTATAGGACGGGGTTTTTTTACAGTAGGTTAACGTACTCAAGACCGGCAAATTAAATAGCCTTTAAGCTCTAACATTTTCTAGATTTATATTTTGAGAAGAAAAACTTTACCTAAGATGATATTCAAGCTGATTTGTTGTTTGTCTTCCTCTGAGAAGAGAAAAGTCCTGGAAAAAAAGAAAAGGAAGAATTAAAGAATTAGGATTTGATTATTATATCTTATTTCATGTGCCTTTTCGCTACAATAATGCAGAAATAAATACAATTCCAAATAAATAAATCAAAATTTGCAGAAACTGATTTTTAAAAAGCCATAAATTTATTGTACAAATGAAAAGTTATTAATTGGCATTTAAATTTCTCTGCAAAGATAATGCCTATGGATTAATATAAGCTGTGACTAAGCTTTAAGTAAGTAAATTAAATATGCATAAATAAAGTATTTTATACAACTATATTGATATAATTAGATATAGTAATAAAATAATCCTGTTAAATAAAAATATAACTATGAAACATTATATGAGTGTGCAGAATTTGTGTGATCATTTTAAACCCAAATTAATTCACATAATTAAATTAATTGCATGAAATTAAAGCTCAAAAACATGCAGCTTTAAAATGAAGCAACATCAGAAATTCTCCTTTAGCAACCAAAACCCCCATGTAAAAGGCCTCCTCTTAGCTCCCTTTTAAACATCACTTAATTTCCACTAACTAGTCTTAGTGCATGTCACGAGTCTCTTAAAAAGTAGAGGAAATGTATTCATCCGTACCTACAGAGCGTCCCGGTGTGGCTGGCTGTCACTCCTTTGCAGCAGCAGGGCAGCGCGTCCCGCTCAAATGGGAGCGCAGGAGCGAGTGTGGAGATATATATTGACTGGGAGCATTGCCCTGAGGCACTACAATACAAGAGCTCCCCCCACCTCCCACCTCTCTCCCAACAGCCCCCCTCTGGATTGTCAAATGTGGTCTCTACCTTGCAGCCAGGATGCAATATAACAATTTACACAATACTGGCAAAAGGTTAGGTTAGTGCTGGCTTCTTGTTAAGAGGGAGGATGGAGGTGATGCTTGTCTGGGTTAAGTCCTCCAGTATGAGCTAAATTCCAAGCTCCTAGTCTGCTTTAGTTATTTTTAAATCAAAGAGCGAAAGTTAAGATTTTAAAGGCTTCTTGCAAAAAAAGTCTGACGAGTATTGTATTAAAATGTTCATTTTACACCCCAAATTATGGGAATTCTAGGACTAGGAGAAAAAGCTAATCATTCGCAGCAGAGAATTAAGGCACTATGCTGATATTGTCTGAACTGCCAAAAGCTTTATGTTAAACTCTTTAAAAACTGTGAGCGTTGATTCTTTCTTTCTTAGAAGTTTATCTTTTCATATTTTTTTCCCTTTGTCCAGTAATTATTTTTTTTCTAAAAGCCTTCAATTTTGATGAATTAGGGAAATAAAATGCTACAAGAATGACTGCAGTTCTCTCCTCTGCTGCTATGAAATATGCAGTTAAACATTTGAGTGCAGGATATTATTCTCTACCTTATGTTGAGATAAGATAAGTTAAGATGAGATAAGATAATTTAAGATAAGATAAGATCAGAAAAGATCAGTTAACATGATATAAGATCATTTAAAATGAGATAAGATGAGATAAGTTAAGATAATATGAGTTCAGATTAGATAAGTTAGGATGAGATAAGATAAAATGAGATGAGTTAAGATTATATGTGTTAAGATGAGATAAGTTAAGATGAGATAAGATGAGATAAGTTAAGATCATATGTGTTAAGATAAGGTAAGATAGGTTAAAATGATATAAGTTAAGCAAAGATAAGACAAGATTAGATAAAAATTTATTGATCCCTAACTGTTGAAATTTACATGTTACAGCAGCTGGATACAGGTAAGGCATGGAAGAAGCAGGACGAGAATTAGAAAAAGTACAAAAACCCTTAAAAAGAATATAATAAAGACCTAATAAAGACAATGTACAAGGCATTATGAATTTACATATGTATATGTACATATATACTTTTACCATCTCCATCCATTTATTGTATTTTCATGACTTTGCCACACAGTAAGTCTGAGTGTTCCAGGCAGCCAGTGGAGGCAAAAGTGTTTTTTAGGGTAGCTCCAGGTTTTTTTTTCTGCTTCACCTCACTTCACCTGCAACAACATTCATGCAGTGGAGTGTCAGGGGTTGTAGGTGGGGGTTGGCATTTGTTCTGTCACTGCCTTTCTTTGGAAACAAGTTATTAGTTGAGCCTGTAAGATCACTTCCACAATGACTGACATGTGCCTCCTCTTTAACTACGTCTGTATTCTCATCCACTTCACCTGTCCTCTTTATTTGTCCTCTTCTTCTAAATCTAGCCCCAACCTCTCCTCCAGTCTCCCTCCCTCCTTCCCTCTCCTCTCTTAGCCTGTGGCAGGCTTTGGGTCAACTCCAGGTTCTTCATTTCTCTCCTCTGGCTGGGTGGGAGGCGCGCATGCGAGCCCCTTTGAGAAATGTCAGTGTCCGTGTGCTGGGAAAGTCGGGGGCCCTTCACGAGCCATCGGGCCTGCTGTCACACAGAGGCGGCCAAATGGAGACTGACAGGCCGCTCCATAGAGCCTAACCATCTGTACCAAATGTGACAGCAGGGGAAAGAGGATGTCTGGTAAATCAGGAGGAACGACAGGAGTGCACTATGACATGAGGAAGAAGTAGACAAGGAAGAGAAGCTGGGGAAACAGAGAAAGATCCTCCACTTCTTAAAAGCGCAGGCACATGGGAGGGGATGTCAGGGTCTTCTTTTTTCCATCCACGGAGTAGGAAACCGTTTCGCTCCAACTACAGAGACACTTGGGAGAAAGTGTCAGTTTCTCCTGTTAAGTGTAAGTGTGTTAAGTGAAGACTGACTCCTTCAGTGCTGCGGCTTCCTTCAGCCTCTTTGTTGTCGGATCCTCAGCTCTGCGGCTGCTGTAAAAGAGAGACTGTAGATATTAGTGTCAAAGGTTTAAGCCTTCATAATGCCAAAGACCTCGACAGGATCCAGCACTATCCCCTGCAAGGATTTATTTAAACTCTTACACATTTCTGTTTTGTTCCAGTAAAAATCAGAATGTTTCCAAATAGAAAAACGAATGTTATGCAGCATTACTGAAAAATGAATAAAATAAATGTTTTTTAAAAATCATGATTGAAGGGTGCAACTGCAAGAATAACCCCTCAACCTGTCAAAATATTTTGCATACAAAAACAACTGAGTGGAGTCCCTGGCATCCAGAGGAATAAGCTACTGTATGTAAAAACTATCACAACCAAATATTAATTCATTTCTTCTCAAAACTGAAAAACAATGACTATTATTTCAGTAAAGTTACAGTTAATTAGCATCTTTTGTAAATTGATACAAATTGCAGCTTTAATCCACACATAAACAGCAGTATTTAAAAGCTTATGTACCATTTTTCATAGCAGTATCATTTCATTTTTAGTTATTTTAAGGAAACTTATATGTTTTATTTTTTTGTTTGTTTGTTTTCTTGTTTTGCAGGGGGTGGGTTTGCTTCTGTTTTTTCTATATCATTCTTTCAGCAACACCAAATCTGGCCATTCTTAATCTGCTTGCCATTGTTCATTAAAAAACAACAACAACACTGACGTCCAAATGATGAACTGATGATCCAGAGCTGTGTTACACAGATATATTCTAGATTTATTACAGTCAAACACATCTTGGAGCTCAGAGAAATGGAGCAAACCCCTCCTTCTCCTTTGTGCTTTTCCCCACGTTGACACTACATCCTGACCTGTTCTGACACACTATTTTAGTCATATCTTGGACGACAGAACAAAAACATTTGTTTTGGATGGTCATAAAACATTTTATTATGAAATTATATATTGGATTTCTGCCCTTTAAACAGTGTCAGAGTGTCTCTCTGTGTTTCTCCTCAACAGTCCCTACACTGACAGTGTGTGACACTTTAAATTAGGACCCACTGCAAACATGAACTCAGTAAATACTTCCATGTACTACACTTCATAGCAACTGAAAACAATGATATGAAGTCAGTAGGAACAATATGATTGACAAAGTCAGGAAAACCTGTGAAATGTTACAAGAAGTACAGCCCTGGAATTTGTGGGTATCCTCATCATTAGGATGATTGCTAAATATTATTGCTGTAATGTGATATACTTCAGTTTGGCTTAAGTGAAGTGCTGAAACACATGAAATACAGCGGGGAAAATATCTTTCTGGAGTAGGCATTAGGGTTATATAAGAATAACTGAGTCAAATGTGATGTTTTCATTTTAAATGAAAGAATACCTATAAATAATAGTATTGCATTGCTTATGATGTAATAGCTGCAGAGCAATCAATTACATACTGGATGACTCAGCAGGCTGATTGAGACATAGGTGGTTAAATCGGAGGTACAGTGCCGTGCAAAAGTATCTGCACGTATTTTTCCCTAAAAAAATAAAATCTAAAGAATGCATTTTGTATATTCTTGGGTTATCTTTGTCCTACATCAAAATTAGTTTGATGATCTGAAACATTTAAGTGTGACAATATACAAAAATAGAAGATTTCTGTAGGGGGCCAAATACTATACTTTTGCATGGTAATGCATGCAACAGCTAAGATAGGATGATGTCCTCCAGCAAATTAAACAGTGTGGTCTTACTGAAGGACAGAAACAAAAATTAAAGGTGTCCCAGACGGATTTTTGTCACTGATACTTCATACCTGCCCTACATTTCCTGATACTATCAGTTTGCATTATCCAAAATAAAAAGAACAGTCTGTTAGTACTGAAACATGTCATTTTGTCAGCAGCTGACTTTCACATTCATACATTCATCACCTGCACACTGTTTTAAACTGTCTTTCGTTGCAGATCGCTGAAAAGACTTCATTAGTTTGAAACTGGATGCTACAGTCCACAGACAAGTTCTCACTTTAGAAAAATAGATATCTCACAACGATCCACTGGGACATGTGAATATTAATGGTGCACTCTGCTGTTTGTTGTTTCCATGTATGTGACTTCCAGTGACAAATTATTGTGTCATGTTTGGAACATATTGAGCTACAGTTTGAGTCTGTTTTAAAAATCTATTGGCAGTAGCTGGCGGCTGCTCTCCACAAATTAGCTCAGATATGTGCGTATTGTATTCCATTGTACTTTTTAAAATCTATTTGGGGATCAGAAATGAGTGGGCTAATGAACTGTAGTCTTCCAAATGAGGATGTGCTTTTCTTAAATGTCTATTAAATGAAGTTTTTTGCTTTAGTTTTGCACTTTGCTCCTAAGCCGACAGAAAAGTTGTCAGTTTCCGTCCCCCAGAAAAGTTTCTCCTCGTCTGACTGTAAACTGCAGCGTGTAGCTCCAGAGAGAAAAGCAGAAATGTGCAGAGGAAGCCGAGACTTGCAGTGCGAACACAAAACTCTCCTGGCGAGTTGAGGGTCCTTATGGAGCGGCATCTGGGGAGGCTGACAGGAGCACTCTATTACCACTCAGAGAAAGGAACCTGAGGGCCGCAACAACACCGCTAGCAGCCAGATCCAGCTGTGCAAGACGCCTCCAAACACACACACACACACACAACCGAACCCATGCAAATTAAGAGAACTCCTCAGAACACACATGCACACACAAGATGAACTATATGCTGTGTAAAGAAATAAATACAGATGCAGAGATGAATGATCGAACGTCGACCACTAACCCACCATGAGTCTTCAGCTTTTTTTTTCCACTGCCTGAGTTTTAGGCCTGAGGTGGAATAGCTAACAGCTCCTCTCTTAGCCGGTGCTGCTGGGCACATTAACTAAACTCATATCGCTCTCAGCCACTATCAATTATTCACTGCCCCCTCCCCACTTTCCCCTCGTTTCCAAGGGAGAAACACTCCGACGGCCATTCCCAGCTCCACTAACACTCTGTGACAAAACAACCTCATGCCTTTGGTGACTTCCTTTGGTTTTCTTTACCACCCTGCATGTTCTGACTTTAAATCATCATTAGAAACTTAATAGTATTCCTCCAAATTTTAATAACATGCTTACATCACTGTTACAACAATAGACTATATATATCTGTGCATAATTGGGCATGAGCCACTTTCTCACAGTATTAAAGCGCATATGTGTAACCAGGCTGACATGTGATGGGAGTTTTTACGCTTATAAATACAGGCAGATTTTGATTTCACTCCAAGATGAGAAGATTTATTAGCAAGGTCAAAATTAAACGCCGAACTTTTGCTGATGCTGACGGGCTGCAACTGTGCACAACCACCAAAACGAGGATATGTGAATTCAACATACAAAAAATACACATAAAAGTAAACAAGTAGCTCAAAATCATTCCTAAACTTAAAATAAAACTCCAAAAATGACTCTGTTTCGTCCTTCTACCACCGTCTAACCTGACTACCTAAATGTGATTCTCAGTTGGTCTCATAGGGAGAGTTTTTCTGTGTGAGGGCTAACTATAGCTGAAAAAGACATAGAGTGTCAGGGCTGAATACTGGGAAGCACAGCTGCCTCCATGTGCTATAGCTCTTTGACGTATATAAAATTTATATGTAAAATACTTCTTCCGGGCCCTGCAGCAGGCCTGCAGTAAGAGGAGTTTAAGTGGGGCACTTGAACTCGTGGACAGCAGCTAATAAAGTTTCCTAAACTCTAATGTCACATCTTGTGGTCTTAAAAATTGCCAAGCAGTCGTGTACGTTGGGCTGTAAACTAAGCCACAATTTCAGCTAGGACTGATTTGATCTTTTCCTTCTTCTAGTTATGGAAGATGGAAACACAAAAGGAGTGTGGTCAGAGCAAACAGGATCATTATGGACCCCCACCACCCCAGCAACACACTGTTTGGCGGGTTATGTTCTGCACAACATCAATGCGAAATCAAAGAGACTCAGCAAGAGCTTCTTCTCTCAGGGATGTGAACTCTGACCTCAGATTTAAATAATAGCACTTAATCTCAAACAGCAAATATGTGTATAACATATAGATGCATAAACACGCTCTTATGCATGAACATAACATATACATACACACACGACTGCAACTCTTGCACATGTACACTGCACAATCTCTTCTCATTATTTATGACTTTTCTCTTTTCGTTTTGCTTTTCATTCCACAGCCGTGTAAAACTGTCCTATTGCACTTCATTGGCCATAATGTACGAGCATGTGACAAATGAAAACCTTGAATCTTTAATAGTTTGACAATTATGGGAAAATGAGCTTGTCAACTTTCATTTTAAGGAGTTGCATGAGAAGAACAACACCACTTTTATGTCTGGACGACAAAAAAGGTACAGCTTGGAGGTGACTAGCTTAGCTTAGCATAAAGACAGGAAAAAAGGGACAACTGCGAGCATGAATCCACTAACCAGCAACTTTAAAACAAGCTAATGTCTCATTTGTACCAACAGAAAAAAAACAGTAGTGTAAAAATGGCAGGCTGTGGAACTCGATTTCTAATTTAAAGACCCCCTTCACTGACAAGATTTTATCTCATTAACATGTCCATATTGTCTTTTTTTAAATGCTTAATGACACATCGTGAGTGAAATATGCAGTCAAACCAGAGCAATTCCACAATGAAGTTCCAACAGGATGGATTCAGACCCCCGGGTTCATGTTTCACACACAACAAACCTTAAGACCCGATCCTGTCTGGTTGTTTTTGCATGGTGAGACTTTCCAAATCATTATTCTTCAGAATCTGTCTCTGGGTTCAAGATATTAATTGTTTGAGTAGAGTTAAAGTTGAAGCTCGTATGCTCAAGCTGCAGCGAATAGCAAAGCAAGGAGTGAAAAAAAAGAGGCCCGGACTTGATAGATCTAAACATTCTAGAGGAAACAATGGTGTTAATGGAAAAGAATCCTGATATGTGACTTTGGGAGAAAGAGGTGAATATTTAGAGGTTTAATTTAATGACAGAGGAGTGACTTTAACTCAGCAATATTTCAAATTAACTCTTTCCTAAATGCCAAACAATGTTTATCATTGTTTATGGGCGTCTTTTAATCTCTTAGAACCACATTCAAGACCCAAAAACCCTGACAAGATGACAGTGTCCTTTTCGGAGGTGAACTGCCCCCACAGTATGTCAGCGGACAGTGCTGGAAGCACACAATGAGACATTTTCAGCTTCACACTGAAGTGAACACACACAATTATACAGATGAAGGCTGGACGAACACTGGAAACGTTCCAATGTAAAAACGCAGCCTTCGATGTGAGCTGGACTGATATCTGAAAAGTGCAAATGTCAGGGGTCAGTCATGACTCTTTGGGATTTTTCTCTGCAGATATCTACGCCCTTCATGGCTGCAGCAGCACCAGTAGGTGAGAGAGGCTTGTTAGCATCAGAGGCATCCATTTGGAAGGAGATGCAGCTGATGCCTGATATTCGCTGCTTATCGTTCAGATATCTGTGAGTGTGATGGGAGGTGGAGTTCACACTGATGCTGTGGTGGATGGAGGGGGGGTCACTGACAGGAAGCAGCTGGTGCTTCGGCCTCTCACTTTTTTTTTTTTCCGCCCATCGTCTCTATCATCCCATTTTCACCAGCTGAACCCCTCCCTCCTCCTAAACACACCCGCAGGAGGCCGGGTCTCTCTCGCCAAGGCACCTGTGGGTGTCACCTGATGGGGGAAAAGCAAGTGGAAATGAAAGCAAGCAGCCGATTCTGTCAGAGCACATCAGGGCTGCTGTCCATCACGCTGACCTTCAGGGTGTGTATGTGTGTGTGTGTGTGTGTGCGCGCGCGGGCATGTGCATGTGTAAGTCTATCAGCGAGTGTGTGCAAGTATGTGCATATTAAGTCACTGACCCACAGGGAGTGTATGTGTGCATATGCTTGTTCATCAATGCAAGGGTGTGTGAGACCATGTGTGTGTGCTAGCGCCTTGATCTTGGCAAGTGAGTGTGTCCGTAAACACATAGACCTTGAGGGTGTGCGTATGAGTGTGTGTGTAACTGTCTGTATCAGTGCAGTGATCTGTAGAAGAGCACTGCAGTAGCTGGTAGGTCACTGACAGCCTCCTAAAACTAAAGCTCCTGACCTCACTCGATAAGCTCCCTTCTGATGAATTCCCAGAGCACAGAGGATCCATTACTTGACAAACATGTCCGGAATCAGAACACTGATGCACAGCAAATGTCCATATGTGTTGGGACCTCAGTACCAGCGTGTCCTCTTGCCAGCACCGGTGCTTGTAGTCCCTCAGCAACAGGGCTCAGAGCTGCACTACACTCTGGGGACCAGGGACAAGAGGATGGTGTCAGTCACTTTCCCAGCTGCACCCCAGTCCCCTTATTCCTCCCCCATCTTCCTCCTATGTAGGCCTTTAAGCCAAGAGTCCCCCCTCATCTCCTCCCATCTCTGGATTAGTCTGAGGATGGGTGCAGCGGTGAGTTGCAGCAGCAGCAGGGAGAGTGAGAGTGAGAGGCAGCGCCGTGCCGCCGACTCCTAGAGGATGGCTGTTCGGCTCTGGCTGTCCAAGCGGGAGGAATCGAGGGAGACAGGGACCAAAGCCCGTCAGCTCCATCCCTTAGGGTGCCTTGGCCTCCCCAACTACAAGTCCATGTTTTAGCAAACCATATGTTCACCCTCTTTCCCCCAACCCTCCACCCCTCACCCAACCACCCACCCACCCAGTTAGCAAATAAACAAGTCAGGAAGCCATAGCTAGAGGGGGGTCTTGTTTCCCTCTCACTGGCTTTCATTCTTGCATATTCATACTGCTGCTTGGAGACTCTCTCCTCTCACATCCCATAGTTTGGAGTTGTGATGCTCTAGCAGTGGATAATGTGTGATGTGTTTTTCAGTGTCTTATATATAAAGTCTCTCCTTTTGTATTTATTTTTGTATGTTTGATTAAAAATATTAAGAAGGCTTCACATTCTTGGAAACCAGCACAGGTGACTTGTACAGTTTGATTAGAAAATCAGTGCATAAATACAGTTAGCCAAGAAGTTATTTTCACATTGGACATTTCTGCACCTTACGGTTAAATCCCAATAAAAGAGGTAGTATACCCTTTATCTGATGGGCAAAAAATAAACTTTGTGCATGCCAGTAGCTGTGTTTTCACTGACTTCTCTAAAGCATAATAAAACAATAAACAAGGCTGTGTAGCGTTGTCAGAAGGTGGCGCTACACGCTGTGTTATGCTGTAATAAACAAAGTAGAAGAAGTACAGATGTCAAATTGGTAAAATAAATAAATAAATAAATTCCAAATCGCTTACATTTCCTTTTTACTTTTAGTCTATACTGCAGCTGTCCTCACAAAGCACAACATGTACGTACTGAGTCCTTTTCATTACAATATCACGCCTTAAGCTTTGACTCTCTCAGTCTGTAGTGCAAAATGAACTATCATCTCTTAGCATGTACACTACTATTGGCTCAAGCTTGTTTTGTTGGAAGGCAACACAGCATATGTCTGTGCAAAGGATTGTGGGTCTGACTGGCCAGAAAAGCACACTGGCCTGCATTAAGCAAAATCCAAATGGATGTAGTAGGACATCTGCCTATTTTTGGCATGCTGCATTCGACTCACTATGTGTTGGAACTACATAGTATAGAATTATGGATACTGGAATGCAATCCAGTTGTTTGCCAACTGCCAAAAGACCTTGAAGAAACAGAAAAAACAAATGAAACCAGTGGCATGGACCATGGACAGCAGAAAAATGGAGAGAGATCCTGAGGAATTTTGTTAATTTGTGCAAGCTGTAATTATTCTTTTATGTCAGTTGTTTCATGCTGTCCAACAATGTGCTTTTTCAAAAATGGTCTTTTCATCTACATTAAAGCATAAAGTCTTTTTCAAAAAATGTTTAAAAACACCTCAAGTGACAGCAAAAATTAGTTTTACAAAATTTTACGTACAATATTTTTGTTGAAAATATTGCAAAGACAGTTAATTTTACCATATAACCCCTGGTTTTAGCTCTATTCTGAATGGAATGCTACAGTGTCTGTAGCTTCAAATGCAGCTGATCTGCTGCTGTCCACACCCCCTTCAGGAAGAAGACTCTCTCTGGTATTGACAGCAAAACAGCCGGGGTCTTGAGAAATAGCAAAAGTAAACAATTTCATATCTTAAGAGCTTGTACTTTACCTTGTAACAAGTGTAAAACATTTTAAAAATGGAATTTCACTGTTAGGTCTGACCAACAATAGTGCATAAAGGAGGGAGGGAATTATATGCATGGATGGATTCTGACGCCTGTCTCTCAGTATAGTGAAGAGTAATTGTACATTTATGTGCAAAGATGTAAAAAGTCTAAAAAAGAAAAGGTAAGCACTGGCATTACTTTGGCCGCATCCATCATTGTACACTGAGCCACTTCCCACCACTTAATTAAATCATTTTTGTAAGATAATAATTCACTGATTTAGTCGCAAACTTCATTTTAAAGGGCTTGGGTGACATAATAATATTGGCAATTACATCAACTTAATATTGTAATTTAAACTCACATTTCTGTGTCATTTAAAACGGAATTCATTTTGAAGTAACTTCATTAAAATTAGTTTGCTAACTTTTTTTCACCCTGAGAAAAAAATTGAGATCAGGATTTCGAGGTCCCTCTTAACCCCCTGGAGGGACCCCATTTTAAAAATATGACAATTTAAAACTTGTGTTCATAATTATCGTAATTTAGTATTAAACACTAAAAAAATCCTTTCAAATATTGTGGAAATGTTGGAAGAACTTAATTTTTATGAGTAATCAACTTTAAAACTTGTGTTTATGCTACCAATTGTTAAGTGGGCTACAATTAAAAATACTTTTGACGGTAATGAAAAAGTTGATCTCCTTAACTCAAATTAGTTTCTTTGTTAGACACAATTTCATTTAAAATCAATTTTTTTGATTGTGTGTATTTTTGTTGTTGTTTTTGTTTGTTTTGCCAAGTATAAAAAATAGTTGTACACATTACAAGCCAGAAACTCTGTTTTTCCTGTCAACAATTAAACACTGCAAACTGAATTTTTGAATATCTTCACCCAGGAAGAACTTTTTTAAAAGTTCTGTTTTTCGTGACCTAAAGTTGCTTTTCCATGTGGGCAAAAAGCTGAGGCACATAGAAAAAGGCATGTTTTAAGTAATACCCATGTACCCGTGGACAGAGCCTCAGTCCGCATTTATAATTCAAATTGAACCAAGTTGTCTGATTCTGTTTTCCAGGGGCTGAATGAAAGGCAGCCCAAAACAGATGGGCCTCGTGTGTACAAGGTCCGTGGAGCCAGTCGGTCCTCCCTTTGGGCAGAGAAATCGTCCAGAGATGGACAGCTGTGCCCAGGGCAGGGTATATAGGAAGTGAAATCACACACAGTATTTATGGCTCCCTCAGGGTCTGGGGACTCACTGACCTGGCCATCCAGCAGCAGACAGGCAGACAGTCGGCTGTCCAAAGTTTTCCACAAGGTCAGCCACCATGCAGCACAGTTGTAGGTTACAAGACGAGTCACTTCCGTTTTGTTTGACAGATCTGCACTGTTCATCTGCCACTTTTTTTGGATACAGTACAGATAAAGGCCGGAAAGATGAGTGAAGGCACGCAAAAAAAGGGGTCTTTAGCCCAAACTTAGCATCGCTTTTATGTGCTACATGTCTACTAGGATGCCTTTTGTATAGCACTGAGTTATTCATATGTACTTTAAAGTGCTTTACAGGGTAAAAAAAAATGACTAAACCAAGCATACAGCAGCAGGAAAGAAGAACAGGAACAAAATACAAACTCCAAAAGCAGCAAAAATAATCAAAAAGCATGGAAAACACTAGGACATGCACCACTATGGTCTACCTCCAGCTGAAGTTAATCCATGAGTTCACCTGATCCATTGCAGTAGTGATTCAAATGTTATTTTGAATTAGACCAAGCCTGAGGAATTTCAGACATCGTGATCCCATCTTTGCAGATTTTGCCATCATTGATTTTGTCAGGGGGGATCTGGCAGCACCCGTAAACACACACATATACCCACGGACGCACAAACATGGACACACGCATGGTGACATGACAGCCTGCCTCACTGACTGGTCCATTGAGTCATCAGTGACCTTCCATGGGATTGGAGTTGCCAGGCCAATTGACCAAATCACTGATCTTTAAAAGCAGCTCTGTGGGTTGGAAGGGGGTTGAGTAGCACTAAACACACACACACACTAACGCTAACACACACTCCATCCACCTCACTCTAATCAAGGAGCAGGCAGGCAGGACTCTGGGTCGCCACAGCGACACTAACAAGAGGCGACAGCTCCTCAGCGCTTGGGGCAACGACCAGCTCGGCTGTCGAGACCGCGGAGAGAGTCCGCCAGGCACGCACTGAGGCAAGGTTTGCTGTTTTGGGAGGAGGAGGAGGAGGAGGAGGAGGAGGAAGAAGAGCAATTGTGGAAGGGAAGGACAGGGAGCAAGCTGGTGGTGTGGATGAGAGTTAATGAGGAAGCATGAAGGAACGATACACTGACTTCCACTATTGATCCAGTCTTCAAGTACACATCTAGACCCCAATTCTGAAACACACAGTTGCACGAAGCAACACCAAATATACGAGCAAACGAGTGCACGATCTGAACTGACGCTCATCCTCACCAGCCCATCCAGCCCTGGGGCCTCCTCGCAGAGTGCTCTCGCCCCCTCCCAGACTCCCCCACCATCCTCCCCCACCTCTCCCCCCACCCCATCTCCTCTGGAACACAGTTTAACTTCTGTCATTTAGATGAAGCAAGTGAGTCAGTCTAGCAGCGGCGAGAGGATGTGACAGGCCGGTAATGGACAGGACAAAGAGGGGATTTATGAAGTATTAGTAAACCTTAATAATTCACTAAACGAAAGACCCCGGGAGTCCCCCAGCCGACCCCCTGTCTCTGGCTCTCATCCCAGCCCTGACGTCCTCTGGATCTGTTTCTCTCTCTGTGTTCCAGCGACAGTTTATAGATGAAACCAAGGAGGAGAATCCAGAGAAGCAAATCACAGTGCAACGATAACATACCTCTAAAACATTAACTTGACACTGACAAAATTTCATTAATCATATCATTCCATTATAAATTGCTGCGCAATATTTGGAAAAAATTGTGATATTATATATTTCTTTAGTATGCATATTGCGGCATGAAAGCATACATGAATTTGCACCAGTAGATTTGAATTATTATGATTAAAATGGCCATTAGTTGCCTCAGGTAGTGTCAAAAATTACAAGGCACTGCCGACAGAGTGCCTGTTTTTGATCAACATCGTCCTTTCTATAGTCAAAATCTGCCCACATAGCTGATGGTACAGTTCTTTTTGCAACCACATCTTCCTTTTCAGTGTTTCTCTCCTGTCCCTGCAGATGTGGAAGCTGCATGTCAAAAAACTCTGTGTTTCCAAGAACCCTTAAATCAGAGTAGATGATGCTCTATCAGACGGATCTCTCTTGTAGATGTAGTCATAGAAAATAAGAACCATGTGAGTTTTGTTTTTGTATCATGCAGCAAAAACAGTTGTAGTCCGATGAGTTAACTTGCCTTGCCTGCTATTGTACATGCACAGAATTCAGTGTCGGTACTGAAAGGTTATGTTGTGCAGCCCTACTTATATTTTATCATATCTTTTAATAAGAAGGGTGAATAGGTTCCTACATTAGCTGAGAAAACAGTCTTGCTACAGTGTGCATTTAGTGGCTGTGTGGAGTTTTTTTAATGTATCACAGTCACATTTCTGCAGAATCATCATCACTGATTTGCCCCTAAATACTGATGTGCTCAAAAACAGTCAAACTTCCATCCGTCTTCAGACACCAGAATAACAATAATAAATAAAAATCACTGTTTAAGTCTTTGAGTCCTTAAAGTAGCAGATTCTCTATTTCATATTTGTAGATTAAACACTAAGTATCTAATCACAGCCACACTAGCGGATCCAAACGTGCAAATTAGCTTAACATGCTGACAATGAGGGTATTCACTAAGCAGGTGTAGCGTTTTCTATGATGACCTTATTTTACTATGTAAGCATAGTCTGGTTTTTAGACTGGATTTTAATTAATTTTATTTCAAGTGCTAATACAAGTACAAGTGCTATACAAAATAAGTCTGACTGATTGCTGCCTGGAGTTTCACATAAATTGCAGCAGTGGCTGATGGGAATGTTATTAGTTTCTGAGGTATTAAGACAGAAACCAAAGTGTTGGACAGAAACTACGACCTAGTGGTGAATATCAAGTGATCACTAGTATTCATCCAAATGAAATCCATCTAATAGTTTTTGAAAAAAAAATCACTAAAACCTCTGAGAAGCGCTAGAGGAAAAGTCAGAAAATCACCAAAGTCAGTCAGTTGATCCACGAGGACACGTGACTGTATGTGCAACATTTCATGGCAGTTCATGTACTGGGTCCACAGATATTTTATTGATGGAGTGACACTTCTAGTGTGGCTTTAAATATGATCTCGTTGCAAACATGGATCTGACCGGAGCAGAAATATTTGCAGAATAAAAACGGGGTCAAGTCGGAACTTCAGCATCATGTCTCCGACTTCTCCCTCACCTGTCTGGGAAGTAAACAAAAGAAGCACGACGGCCACTGTCTCAAATTTTCGGGTCCCTCCTCCCACCACCACCGGCCACCAATTAACTGTGATCAGAGTTTAGCAGGTCACGAGTCAGTCAGACAGGTGGCCTAAAGGGAAACACACACATGTATATTCCTGCACAAACATCTCTGTCGCAGCTGCTCCACTGTGGGTCCATCACCAAACAAACAGAGCTAATTCTCTCCCTCAGCAGCCATCGCTATGACGACTGCAGCCGTGGCTGTGAGTGGCAGGCGCAATCATTAGATCCCCAGATACCCCCACTGGCTGCTCTTTTTACCCTCTTTTGTGTGTGTGTGTATGAGTGATAGTGGAGGAGTGGGTGGGGGGGTTACAGAGGAGCAGTGACGGGTGTCAGTACTGAGGCCTGGTCCAGTCTGCTGTGGCCTGGTGTGACAGCACTGCTGCCTGACCACCACCACCCTGACCCCCCCCAACTCCTGCCTACATCGCCCCGAGAGACGTAGAGGGTGATGGGGACTGGCACCGCAGGGGCCTCCCTGGCTGGTGCCTTTGCTGGTGGTCTCTGTGGCCTATTAGTGTCTTGCTATGGGCCTGTCAGACTGACAAAACAGGGGCCTGTCAAATTAAGTAGGGGCTGAATATCGGAGATATGTATTCAAACGCACCAAGGGGAGATGGTGGCGGGGAGGGGTGAAGAGAACCAGGATGAGGAAACCACCGGTGCTAATGTCGACGCTAAGTGAGAGTGACAGGTTGCGAGCTGATCGGAGGGAAAGGACAGAGAGAGAAGGAGAGGAACAGTAGCAGTAGTTGATAATGGTGGTGTGGTTGTCCTGAGGAGACTTGTTAAGGGCCAGTCCAGACAGAACCAGACAGACACCGGTCCTCAAGATTTGAACGCAGGTAAACTGCTCCAAGTTTGGCCCAAAACAGCTCCGAGTTACAGCAGTCCCACTTAATGAGATCAGACTGATGAGGCCTGTTTGCAGGTTTTTGTATGTATGCACCGATGAACCATCCCAAAACACGAAAGTATTTACTGGAACCATAATTACTTCCTGTGTTGGGCAGCGTGTGTACCTAAGGCTCTACTGAGTTTTTTTGTGTGCACATGAAAAAAACAAGTATTTATCTGTGCACCGAAGGCATCTTGCACAACCTTTTTACATCACTGAACTGTAACTTAAACTTTTAGTCCCTCCTCTGGAGACACATTGGCTACTCGTGCTTCAGGCCAGGCCATTATGAAGCCAGTGTACCTAAAATGCACTGAAATTTCCGAGAGTGTTACAAAACAGCGACAAAACTTCAGCTGTGAGCTCCACCATGTGTGCAGCCCTCAGATGGAGGAAACTGAGACTCTGGAGCAGGTGAAAGATCAGCAGCTGGATCGAGTGTTGTGGCAGTTGTATGACAAAGCCCTGCGTAGGCATACATGTGCGACGCAGGGAACTGTGGCAGTGTGTTTCTGAGAGGGCTGCGACTCTTCCTCTCATGTCGCTGTGCGTTGCTGAGACTGAGAGGCTGATGCACAGTGGCAGCTCCCCCCTCGCAGCCACAGGCCTGCCCAGAGCCACTGCAGATGATAGTTTTAATTGCTTTCAATCTTTCAGGCTAGTCCCTGCCCAGTGGCGCAGAGTGCTTGTGTGTGTGTGTGTGTGTGTGACATGGTGTTTCATTGTGTTCCTGTGTGTGTGCACATGTGGTGCGTTCACGTTGAATGGTTACTGTCTGCGGATGCTGTACACATATGTGGTGTGTGCTTGATGAATGTGTTTGTCCATTATGAGGGGAAAATTAACAGAGAATTAAGGCCTTGCAGTGCCACATCTGACGCACACTTCTGCAGACTGAGAAAAACATGTATTAGTCAGCCCGCCGCTGTCATGTCCTCCGTGTGAGCATGCTCAGTAGAGGTGGAAAAAGGCAGAGCGGGCGGTTAAATAGATCAGCGTTTCTTTAAAGCTTACGTGCGTTTATAAATAATAAAGTTCAAGGTTTTCATGCAAAGACCTCAAAACACGCACTCACGTCCTTAAAAGCATTTGAGACGCGGTGAACTACAAAACCAGCTGATCAATTATTCAAAGGGGAACGTCAAGATGGCATAACAGAACACAGCAAACAGCCCTTTTTTTTATTCCATATTTGTGATTTAAATACTTAAAGTGTGACTAACACCTACAGTCAAACAGAATGAACACAGAGCAACAACGCTTTAATGTCAGAGTGTGTTTGGTTCTGTGGTGGCAGCCACGATATTTGAGTGGATCTTGCCTTTGCATCCATAAGTGCAATGTACCATACAATGTATATCACAAACAGACCATTCAGTGGATTTAATATGTTTTAGGACTGCATGTCTTATCATAACTTCACAGACCAAAATGCACCGAATACAGAGCAAAGAAACAAAAACATGCAGGCTAAATGTCCCAAGAAGAGAACCCAGTTTTTATGAACCGGCCTTTTAGTTCTGGATTAAATGGACAAGTAGGATATCAAATAGATGGTTAATGTGACTGACATGTTCTCCCTGTGCAGCGTGGGTTCTCATCGGGTACTCCGGCTTCCTCCCACAGTCCAAAAACATGCTGAGGTTAATTGATGATTCTAAATTGTCCGTGGGTGTGAATGTGAGTGTGCTTGGTTGTCTGTCTCTATATGTAGCCCTGTGATAGGCTGTATATATGAGGTGAGACTAAAAGAAATATTTTTTTAATCCAGTTTTCTGTCATTTTTTATGTTTTTGTTTCAGTCATAAAAAAATGGATAGACTGATCCATTGACATAGTAAAATAAATGAACCAGAAGAATGGATGCCCAGGATTGGCCAGTTTTACCCTGCAAATATTCAGAAAGAAAGGAGTCTGTAGCTCTTTAGGTAGGGAGCTGAGTACTGAAGGTGAAGGCAAAATACAGGTTATGAGACTCTAGAATCAAATGCAAAGCCTCCTGTAAGTGTTTTAGATCAGTGATCTGATGATGTGTGCGTTAAAAGGTCAGGTTTGCTTTATAAATCCACAAAGCCTCATTTAAATCTCATTCTTCATTCTAACATCCAAACTATGTCTCATTTGTTTAATGTCTTCACAAGAGATTCATCAGATCCTGTGTGTTGCAAAATTTAAAAGACCAAAACTGAACATTTAAAAAGAAAAGCTCACAGCTGATAAACTGCATTTGTATGATGGAGGTGGACTGATCCTGTGAACCTGCTCGCACCTCTCAACCGCGGCAGAACATTCACCCCATGAAACCGCAGAACATCCTCCACTGACCTACTACTGAAATCCATTTACGCTGCCGCACATGTATAGCAGCCCCGACCCCTTCATAGCTGCACACACACACTCTCTCATAGACGCACACACATACACACATCTGGCCGGGGGGTAAATTAAGCCCTAACATTCCCACAGAGGCTAATCTCCATCCATTTAGAGGGCTGTAATATTTAATCAGGAGGCCCTGGACCGTCTCCCAGCACCACACGCTGTGGCACGGCTCATATGTTCACAGGAGAGGCCAGCCCAGAGGCGACGGAGGGGAATTCGCTGCTAAAAGCCACAATGCAGTCGACCACAGAGCCGCTCGCTCTCCTCTGGCCTCTTCTTTCATTTGGAGTGGAAGAGGCTGGAAAACAGGAAGGTGTGTTGGTGTTGGAGGAAATGTAGTGGACAGTTTGGAATATTGTTAGTTAATTACTCTGGTAAAGAAGTAAAAGGCCTTTATTTAGCATTAAAGTGCCTCCTTGTGTTGTCACACAATCATCCCCTGCACTGTTTTTGTGCACAGCCAGGCAAGGATAAAATCACTATTTAGTCAAATCTATTTGATCAGGTGAATGAGGTGGACAAAATTATGTAAGTTTAGCTTATATGTTGCTTATTTCTACATTATTTTAATGGTTATTGTTAAATAAAAATTTAAAAATAGGCTAAAATGGCCTAAATGTTACTAGAATCCAGAGTGGCATCTTTAATTTGCCTGTTTTTTCACAATCTGCCAAAAACGTCAAGATTTAAAAAGCTTTAAAAATATGTACATCATAAAAACAAATGAAAGAAGCAAATTATCGAATTTCTGCAACTGAAACTGATGAATAATTTGACTTCTTTCGTAATAAATTATTTAAATAATCACTTAGTTCTCAAAAATAAATAGTGTATTCCAGTAAATGTGTGTTGCATTTTAATAAAATTTACCAGCACATGTTGAGATATTCAGATATTTAGTCTTGTGTGTGAGTAAACCTTTAAAAACCTGCATTTCCCATAACCCAGTTGAATGTTTTCTTTCAAATTAGACTCTCACTGCCTGGTAAACGCAAAACTTCAAAAGTCGGTCCACAAAGAACTATGGAAAAAAGGCTTTTTAAATGGATCAGTGATGATAAAAAGAGAAAAAAGGAGGGTGGAACACTGAGCTGAACCTAGAAAAGCTTTTTAATTTAGTTAAATGTCGCTGAGGGCCTGCATTTGTGCAAATATTAATCAGAAGGAATGTTTTAACTTTCCTTTCCAAAAGAAAAGTCCAGTTTCCACACTTGCAAAAGCTCCTCCAGAATGCCTCCAATTTCAAACAAATTGACTTTAAATGTAAATTATGTGCAGCTTCCCGTTAATTTGAGCTGTTTAATGCAGTAAAACCACCAGTTACGGCCTTTAAAACAGTCAACTGAACATCTCATCTTTCATAAAGGCTTTATCTATCAGCGGACTATTGTCTAGGTGTTCCTCCTATTCCGTCCCTCCCCTGCTCACCCTCAGCATTAGTGTTTCTGACACAGGACATGCAGCTCGCTCAGAGGTAGACAGCACGTTGTTAGCCGTCCTGCCTGAAGGTATCACACCGGACCGAGCCAACCGCTTTCACACTCACACCCGGAAAAGGTCAGGCCTCGCACCATCAGCGTGAAAATCCTGCACCGAAGAGCACATCTGTTTGTAGCAATTCAGTTGCATGAGATTACACAAGAGAAGCAGAACACGCTCGGCTCGACCGGCGACTCAAAACAGTGGCCTCTGCTGAGATTTTGGTGTTTTATAAACATAACATTTGCGTTGCTAAATGTCGAGTGATAAAAGTGTCATGCGAGTGGCCATTGTAACGCCTGCTCCCTGATTCGGACTGACTCTAATGGGAAGGCCTGGTGAATTTTTCATACAGCCCAGAGGGGGAGGACAAGCGACCATGCTGGCAGAGTACAACCTCTGAGAGAGAGAGAAAGAGGGGAAGAGGAACCTGACAGTCAGGTCATATCTTCACCAACCCCCATCGGGCTTTTGGTGATTATTTGCTAAGAAAAGATTAACGGAACCAAATTTTAGTGTCATGAGATGTTTTAAAAGTCAAAAAAAGCTCCAGCTCCACAGTATTAAGACTGCTGGAGACTAACCTTTTTGACCCATATGCACAGTAAGTGAAGATACATTGCAATCTTTTGGCAGGTTAACTTTTACGGTGTTTGCAAAAGAGGACACAGTCAGTGGCTATGTTAATGCACAAATTTCCAAATTAATGCTTAAAATATGCAGATTTTCTCTGTTTCAGATTCATCTTCAATCATCCATCATGACTCAAATCTGATAAACAAGAGGCGACTTGATCCTGATGCTTCCTTTGTGAGCCTTATGAATAGAAGCAGGCTGAATAATGCCCAGGATCTCAATTTAATGGGCTGAAATTTCTGCAAGAAAGCTCTAAAAAAATTATCCATCTGTTCAATGCACACATGCCACAGCTCACCCAGATAGCTCGTAGCACTGTCTTGCGTATGCAAATATGTTTTGCCTGGAAATCTATTTGGAGTTGCTCGAAGGAATCCAGAACGGCCCTCCTTCTGTCTCCCCCTCGCCGCCTCATGCGGGGCTCCCTCTTGCCGTCTATCTCCTCTCGCGTGGAAAACATTTTCACCAGCTCCACACGCATTGGACATACAGTCAGCGGCAAGCGCCTCGTCTCAGACAGCTTCCACCACCATGGGCCAATATGCAGATCTCATAGGCCTAGCGCTGGCAGCCTTGTCCGCAAGCAGGACAAGGAGCCCTGAGACTGTTTGCTCAGTTGGATAATACATGCAACACAGGGACACAGGGAATAATTATCCATTCTGGGAGGAGGCCACTGATTTTGTCCTTATGTTAAGCATTTAAAAGGCCTCGTTTGGTGCAGAAATGGGAGTGTGTGGTCCCAAAATAGATGTCCCCATTTATCCTAACCCTATGTTGTCTCTAAAAAAGTAAAACATCATGTTTTTTAAAAAGACAAGTATGTTCTTCACTATTTACAGGCGAGAAAAGTTTATTCTTAGTCTCTGGAGGTGATATATGATGAGCACAAAGCTGCTTTTTAGTCTTTTTCAACTGAAATCTTAAAGCTATAAAAACCAAATCAAGTTAAATCTTTAGGTGAACATTTTTGCATGACTATGTCTGAGGGATTAGTATCCCTCTTGGGCAGAGATGAAAAAGAAGGAAATAACAGGCTCTCTCTACATATGAGTGTGTGTGTCCATGTGTGTTTGTGTGTGTGTGTGCGTACCAGAGGGCTGAGAAGCCAGGCCTGGGCAGATGGTCCACAAAGGTGTTACCACACAGTGAGTGGGCACCGCGATTGATGCATTGCAACATCCAAGAAGGTGGAACATTTGGCTGCTGACCCGCAGTCAGAACTCATTGGCCCTGCCTTCTCCTTATTTAGCTGCTGCGAGAGAGCCGACGGGTGATTTGGTCGGAATAAACACACACTCGGAACGCACCACTTTCCCACCCTGGAGGAAGCCTGCTTGGGCTGCGCGCCGGAAACTTCTCCCTCGTCTCTTGCAAGGAGGTCATGATGGCGCAGGAGGGGAGGCCGAGTGCACGGAGCCATGGAGACGAACGGAGACACTGGAACTCAGGGTTACTGCGTTACACTTGGATGGAGAAGATCTGACCCTGAGCTTATTCTGAGGGGCCTTTGTTAGTGAAGCTTCTCCATATGACTTGATTTCTGCCAGTAATGTGTAACACGTGTTTGTTTGCCGTAGTTTGTTGAAGAACACAACTGACAAGACAAAGCACAGTGGCAGTGCCGTGTACCTGTGCTCTGGTGGTAAAATGTCCATTTTTAAACTCTACTCAAGAGGCTTCTTTTAAATCAAGGCTTCTCCTTAGTTTAAAAATTCCCATTTTACAACTGGAGCACAAGCAAGTGACAATGACAAGATGCTTTCTCAGTGGAACACAGTTTAACCTGTACCTTCAAAATGATTCCGACATAGCAGGGAAGCATTTCTTTATATTCAATTCCTCCTCATAAATTTAATGTCTTTCTAAACAGGTGAAATTCTGGGGGAAAAAAAGTGAATTCCTAAACAAAAAGCAGCAAAGTAAATGTAACAACTCCCCTTCTGGAATCATATGTACAAGTGTGAAAAGGAAGACTTTTGTGAAAAGAGTTCAAAGACGAAATATTCCCTTTAATTACAAACATTATTAGTTATGCACATGGCAAGATTTTTATTTCAGACCCAAAAGCGCTCTTACATCAGCTGAAACATGGAAAATTCATGAGTGAGTTCGCTAACCAAAGGCAACATTAAGGCGCTGGATTTTAAACATGGTAATTGCTGTTTGTCTCTCAGTGCAGATTAAAGTCTACTGTAGAAACAACACGGCCTCCTTGTTTTAGTATCTCCTGCACATGGTTTTGTTCTTCCATTCTGAAAATAAGTGTGGCCTTATTGCATGCATGACAGCAGGCTTCTGAAATATGCCAGTTTTTGCTACAGTATGTTAAATTCTGACAAATAAAAGTAGAATTTAGTTAGATAATATTTTACTGAAATCCGTTTTTACTTGTAAATAATTTTCTGACTTGCAGTTTTCAATTGTAAGCTGCATATTATTAATAGATCTTAAATGCACTGTAGCATCATGGTAATATAAGCTGATGCCTTAGTTATTTGATTTTTTTAATCTACTAATTTCTCACCATATGCAAATATATCTTGGGTTAAAAATCTTTTAATTAGACTGTTTTCATTAATTTTAATAAGTGCCAGATCACATTAGTGGATGCATGTATGATGATGTTTAATTAGAGGCGAGTCACTGTGTGGCGTGAGTGACTACAGAGTGCCCCCTCATGGATACATCTGGCACATCAGCTTCTGTGTTTAATATTCACCTGTGAGGTCTCACGACAACTAAAGGAAGATACAAAGAGTATTAGCATGAAGCACAAAAATTAGTTACCATTTAACAAAATAAATAAGTGGTGCATGTGGAGTGTTGGCTTTTGTTTCCAGTGCGTTGAAAGTAACTAAGTACATCTACTCAAGTACTGAATTTGACTACAATTTTGAGATACTTGTATTTTGTTCAGTATTTTGATTTGTACACCATTTTTAATTCTACTCTGCTACATTTCAGAGTGACATATTTAACTTTATACTCCATTATATTTATCTAACAGCTTTAGTTACTCCCAAAATGGAGATTTTACACAGTGGACAATACAACAAGCTCTTAAAACATAGCACATTGTTGGAGATTCAACCAGTGTTTTCCAAAATTTTTGGTTTCCAAAAAGTAGTGTGTAGTCCGGCTTACATTTCAGACATCTATGGGTTGTTAACAGCTCCACCAAATAGTGTTTTTTCCCCCTTTAATCTTTTAATCTATTTTCATTTCCTTAAATGATCTGATATCACACACAAAAAAAATTTAAAATGGAGAAGAAGTCTAAAAATTGAAAACAGATTTGTGTATTGGAACATTGTTTCTTCTTCTTTCATCTCCCATTAATCATCTCTGTTTTATCACTATTGATAATCTGATGTACAATATGTAAGTCAGAGGGACCGAACCAGTGATTTCACTTTAACAATTTAACTATCTTTTGCTGCTAATACTGAAGTAAGATTTTTCATGCAGCACTTTAACTTGTAAAAGATTATTTTTCATTGCTGTTTTGAATCTTCTGCTTTGGTAAATGACATGAATACTTCTTCCAATGCTGACACTGACAAATCCAGACTTTCTTCATGTACCGTCACAATCAGAAACTTTTGGACTTCATGGGAAAACAATTGAGGGGTCATAACATAAAAAAACACTGAATCTGATAAAGACAAAAACACATATCAGTCCAGCACCGACCTCTACAGCCTGATCCCTCTCTGCACTGGACGTCTCATTGAGTCAGTCATCATCCACCACCATCACATTTCCGTTCAAAGCGTACTCGATGGTGCCCCAGTCGAAGATATTTCCCTTAGGGACCTTGTGTCCGTAGTGCCAGGCCTGAATCATGCTCCTGGAGAGCACAGAATCCCACATATTCAGATCAGTCACCTCCCCTACGAAGCTCTGCACGGCCTCCAACCCTCCCAGGTGTTTGTCTGGGTCTTGGCCCAGGATGATGGTGCCTTTTGGACGGATTGTGTGACCGGGTTTGTAGACCTGGTAGGTGCTGCGTTTCCCTTCCACCCAGAAAGCAGTGAGGCCAGTGCGAGACTCCCAGGTGAGGCAGAGGCTGGTGCGGAAGGTGGTGATTGGAGGCAGATGGAAGAAGGCGCCGTCGCCGCTCATGTAGAAGGACACTCGTCCGTCCTTTTCGCGCCAGACGTTGAGTTCATCGTAGTCGGCTGTGCGGTAAGCGAACAGGATGATCTGTCGCTCCTCCGGCAGCTCGGTAGCGACACGCATGCAGAGGGTGAAGGCTTTCAGAGACATCTCCTTCTGAGGGGTCAAGGCCACGAAGCTGAAGTCCGTCTCATAAGGGAACACCAGGACTTTGTCTGTCAGACCCACTAGAATTAAAAAGGAAATAATTCTGTGTGAACAACATGCAGTTCCAAGGAAAAATGATAAAACCCCTCTGAGTATGTCAGGCTTTACACACGTCAAAATAATCAAAGTAGTATGTTAGTATGTAAGGCTCTGAAACTGTTGCAAAACACAAGCTTCATAACAACACTAAATTTCAACTGTGGTTGGCCTACTGATATAAATCTAACATACAGTATCCTGTGCAGCAAACATAAGATAAAAGATCTGTCTCATATTATTTCATTCCACCAAAAAGAAAAAGAAGACACAAGACCTTTCAGGTTCCAAGAGCCAATTGGTAGCATCATGCACAAGTATAAATGTTTTAAAGCAAGACCAAAAATACTATACTACTACTACTGAGGAAGGCTGTGTTACTTACATGGTCATTAGGTTTTGGTTGTTTGATTTCCTCCTATGTGTTTTCCTTCTCCATGCCTCTTATGATTTCCTGTTTATGCCTCTCTCTTTTTTGTCTGTGTATCTTCAACGTTACATTTCTGTTACTTACTTCCTGTTTTATTTTGAAATTGCTTTCCCTTGTGTGTTGCTCACATTTTTACTTCCTCCCTTCGTCTCTGTTTCCCTCCTCTTTTGATTTAACTGCAGGGATTCTTCTGTATCCTCCCCCGATTTGCTCGGGATTAGTTTTAGATTTCACTTGGATTCTTAGTTTGGATTTTTCCCATGATCACCAACTGCCTTTTATTTGTAGGTTACTCTCCCAGGGAATTTCTTCGTTAAAGTTCCTTTTTTTTTTTTTGCTACCACATCCTGTCTGCTCTTGGGTCCTTTTCCTGAAATTCCTGTGACAGTTACGTCCCAGATCTGCTCAGGTGCAGGGAAGCAACATGAAACCAGTTGTTTCTAGTTTAGTAAAGTTACTTATTGCTTAATATAATAATATAATTAACAAACAAAGGAGGAAAAAATGCATAGGAAAAACTGGATTGTGAACCAGTTAAATAGGCCTAATCAGACAAATGCTACTGGTGGCAGCAACACTCCCGAGACAACATGTTGACTGTCCCTGTGACATTGGGCATGTCTGGGAGATCAGTTTCAAACTAAGAGTGTCTGAAAACCTACTTGTGTTCTACAATGGGGCACGACAGCTTTACCTATGTGTTCAAATGTCACAAGAACATCTTCAGTTTAGATCTGGATCATGGTGATGAAATAAGCCTGTAACTCTATAAGAATGTTGCACTATTTAGGTCATCTGCATTACTCTATGTGTAGTGACAATCAGCGTATTGATTTGAAACGTGTGCTGTTTGTGTTTAGTTGTCGCACTAATTTCTCTAATTGCTATTCATTTTACTTGTTTGGTGGTTAAGAAACATGATTAATTTATTTGTATTGGCATTTGTTGGTTAGAGGAGCAGCATGCCAACAACATTTTACTTAATGGAGATGTTACACATTTTGAATGTTTCTAACTGATCCAACTTGTCTGACAAAAGACAAGTCAGTATGGTCGTCATCAACGTTACATTTAATCTGAATAATTTTAAAAGCACCAGGCACCAGTTGTCCCTGTCTGCTGCAAAGCTCTTTGTGCACACTCTGCTTTCTCCATCTTTCTTATGGGCACTCATTTTATAAACAAATACCAAAAGCATCAGATAGAATGCCAAGAGATCATTACCATTGTAATATCCTAAAAAAAACTGTGGATGTTGCTAAATCAGCAAAAGGAACAAAATCAAAAGTGGATAACAAATTTCTAGTTCGCTAAATAAACTGCTAAAAACTAACAAAAAACTTCCTACCTAAGTTGAAGTACAAGCAGCACTCCTGCTCCTACTGTAGCAAACAGAAGAGCTAAGCCTAAGCGAAGCCTGGCTCAGTCTCCAAGCAGTCACACAAGTGCCTCATTACGCCAATCAAAGCTCTGAGTTTCTACTAACCACCAGCTAGCAGATGCAGAGAAACACAAGGCTGCTTCAAGTGTTGCACAATTACAAAGAACACAAAAGGACAACAAGAGGCACAAGGCGAGCTGCTCACACATTATCACAACCACCAAGAATGACAGGTTAGCTCCGCTTTGAAAATCAGATGTAATGAGTGCTGCAGCTTGATTGAAACACAGGACTGGGCAGCGGTCCAGTCAGTCACAAGGATAGGCCACCATCCCAACATCCAAGCATGGAGAACAGTCTTTATTGTTGGCATCTTTTTAAAATAACAGGCCTAAAATTGAGGCTTGGTAATGAGTGGGTTTTCCTACAAGACAGTGATCCCAAGCATATATCCAAGGTGACGAAAGCTTGGCGTAGGAATCATTCCTGGAAAGTCCCTGAGTGTCCATCTCCTTTCCCAGATTGGAATCCGAATAAAAATATTTGGCATTGCCTCATTAGTATTAGTTTACTACCTCAATATAACCTCCAGTATTACTTTTCTGTTGTAGTCTTAGTTCAGCGTACATATTTGTAGTTCTAGTAATGCATCATACTGATATCTTATTTGTTTTCTGCTAGATACTGCATTTTCTAGTGTATAATGTGTTCTGAGCAATCTGGCCAAAGACATTCCTTCAGGATTAATAAACCTCTGTGTTCTTCTGTGTGAAGTTTTTGGTCACTGTTTAGGAACAGGCTAAATTACAAAAGAGAGCTCATTGTTTATTGGAGATCATAAAGGTTAAAGGATGTCATTGTTCATAAATACTGACGATGAGGTTAAAATCATTTATAAAGACCTTTTTGAAGAAGGTTGTCATGGCTGAATAGTTTATATCAGCTTCAGTTTTGGTTTTTGAATCCATACCTTGTGTAGCTGTGGAAAAAGTCAATCCAATGACTCCAAGCAGAGCCACAGCAAACGTCACTGTGTTGATACCCTGCAAAAAACACGAAGAGAATCCATAATCAGGCATCATCTGACAGTCATAACAATATATTATTGAACAATTACCGCACATTAGAGAATTAATTATATGAAACGACAGAGGAAACAGCTTTTCTCACCATTTTGATGTTGTTTTCTTAATCCTCTGTGTTGCTAACTCGGTCCCACTCTCCAGTGACCCGTGCCCAGTCCTCTTCCCTCCTAGCACAGGCCATGACGTCAGCTCTGTAACGGATGCTCTGACAATAGGCTCGGTGTGTGAGGGCAGCGTGACACAGTGTGACTGAAGCACACATCATTTCACCTGTGTGTCCACGATGTCGCAACAGACCAGACTACAGTGTTTGCATCATTATCGCATTATCATCATACATCACTCTGCATTCATTTATGGTAACTACTCATGTTAATATAGAGACTTAAAGGGTCAGTTCACCCACATTAAAAAACTAAAAGATTCTCTCATTTAATTGTAACAGAATGCAACAATGCAGATACTTTGGGGTTGATTTGTTGAGATATTTGTGGGAGACGGTTCTTTAGTGCTACTCAAAAAACAAACCTTTGAAAAACTTATGTCTCACCAGAAACAACGACCCTGGTTACATCACTGGGGGCAGTTTTCTGCTAAATTATTTCCAACTGAAAAATGGTCTCAATAAGACTCAATTCCAAGTCAGCAGAGACACACAGCCCTGCTGACATGTTAAGACTAAGTACCTGTAATTATGTGAGCAAGTTAGGCTTTAACCAAACCTCATATCTTGTGGCAATAGGTTTCTAGCAGCGACATGACAGAGTGGATAAAGTAACAGACGCCTGCACTAAACAGGGTTTTTCCTGCCTGGAAGAAAGAGAATTTAGTTTAATTTACTCACACATATTTCACATTTTTGCTCATCGAAAGGTCTGCAATGGAAGGAAAATATCTGATTTCTATCAAATGATGGAACACAGGCTCATTGCCTGTATGTAAGCAGAGAGAACTGACTGGTTGTGCAGTCGGCCCCTCAAAGACACATTAAAGGGTACACAGGTTTAAGACTGTACAATCACATATTGCACTTAATATTATTAATATTGCTAATATTCTTTTTAAAATTCAATAATGATATGACAGCTAATGCAGTTTTGTCATTTTAAGAACAGCGACCAGCATGTGTACAGATCAGGGTTTTTAAATATTTTTCATGGGAGAGAGTTTTTCTTTTACTGATAGGGAGACAGAGTGAAACTGGGGAGTAGAGAGGCGAAAAACATGCAGCAAAGGGTGTTGAGCCGGACTCAAACTCATGACCCCTGCTTGGAGACTGAGCCCATACGGTATCGCCTTAACTCAGTGAGCTAAGCAGATGCCCCAGTTTAGGGTTTTTTACAGGCAAAAAATAAATTACTGACTGAGAGACAAAGCATTGTAATCAACTGTACTTTTAACTCATCACTTTAAATAGTTTAGCGGAGATGACGATTCGATCCCCGACCCTCCCACATGCCCAAGTGTGCCTTGGGAAAGACAATGAACCTAAAGTGGCGACCAACGACAGGCGGCCTTGCATGGCAACCCCACTGTCATTACAGTATGTCTGTGTGTGAATGAAGCCCTTTGAGTACTACTGAAGTGCTAGAAAAGCAATAAAGAAGGGAAAATGATTCACACATGCAACACAATATATCTGGTTAAACTAATATCAGCAAATACATCAGCTACACATCTTACATTTGCTGCAATGCAGATCTAGCAGTTATGTTTTCAAGAATGCACATTTCAAGAGATACTGAGAGGCTGGACAGTTGCTATCTGATATGCAAATATGGGGAAATTATGCAATGTAACAAGAGAAAGAAAACATCCTGAAGAAGAGTAGGCATGAGAAGGCCTGCACCACAATCGACCCACAACAGTTGACGGGACATTTCTGAGATTCTAAACGAAAACCAAAAAAAGATCTTCACCAACAACACATGTATTGCCAAGTTCATGTCATGCATTTGTGGTATCAGTAGTACTACATACATGTGAGGAACCATTTCATTCCCATCAAAGTGTTTCTAATAAGCAGCCGAGTTGCGTTCATACTTGGTATCTCTTTAATGATCATCTAGTGTCAGAAACACCACAACAAACAACCTCAAAGTTCATGGTTTAATGGGGACAAATGAAAACTGAATCAGGCATTTTATTTTATCAACATATCTACATTTAATACAGTTTCTCAAGCTCTAGGATTTCTCAAGAAAAAAAGAACCCTATTTTGTCAAGAAATAAAATCTGACATACACCAGCACATTATGTACACCGCCTGCAAACCCCGACACGAACCACCGACAGGCCTAATTCACCACAGACACATTCAGCTGAGAAAAACCTGTAAACTAATAGCACTGAAATGAACGCGTGTTTTACAGAGAATGCCGGAGAACCAGCACGCAATAAACTCGGGACTGAGGTACGGATGAGATAAGATGGTCGTAGCTCTTCCAGCATTTCTATGACGGAGGTCGGGCAGTGATGCGAGTGAACCTCAAACCCTCGTAACGGGAAACAACCTAAAGTTAGTTTCACGCCGATGATTGCTGCAACCATTTTTCTTCATAACTGTGACACTGTGAGAAGAAGGTGCATAAAAATTAACAGCAAAAACGGAGAGAAGAAAAAAATGACAACCATCTTTTTGCTTTTTTTTTTTTGCTAAGGAGAAGAAAATTCACTTCATGCTTGATGCGAGAGTTCCACGGTCATTTCACTCGAACAGCCAAACAAAACGTCTGAGCACATTGTTGCTTGTACAACCGACTGTTCTTCCGGGCAGCAACAACCCAGACAGTCTCATATATCTCAAAACGTTTTGAATTAATATCCAGCAAAGTGAAAACCTTTTTTTTTTGTATGCAACTGCCATTGCCACTCATTTTCTGTCTCCAGTTCGAGGCTTTTCACCTCGCAATGTCCTGTTAGACAACATCTTGAATTACTGAAGGTCGATTCTACACCTATAAAGAATGCATACATTCAACTTATCTCAATTGTCTGTAATGGGTTGCGATTGATATGCAAAGAAAAAACTAACAATCTAGTCAAAATGTAATGGTGACGTATGTGAGTATGTATGAAGCGCCACCAGAGGGTAGAAAAGGGACTTGGTTCCCTTTTCCAGTTATCGTCATGTAAAACTTGCATACAAACAACCCTTGTTCAGAACAGGTTTTTTGGCATTTTAGTTACCACTTCAACAAAAGTACATTAAGAAGTGGGCAAATGCTCTATTGTTGAATGAAAAAGTGACTACAAAATACTGGAGTAAACGCCAAACAAAAGGCCAATGTCTTAATCGATCCTGCCACCAAAATGTGGATTTCTTTTTTGTATACTGGTGGTAAATGTGAAACACTGGAGTGCAATGCTGATGCTTTCCAAGAACTGTGGCACTCAAGAGAAAGAGAGAGACAGAGATAAAGCAGGGAGAAGAGCAAGAGAGACCTGAGAACGTGGCCCCTGTTTGAGTACAGAAAGGAGTCAAGGTTTGAAAGAGCAGAAAACAGCATGACAGAGAGGAAGAGAGAGAGACTAGAAAGAGCAGAAGGGTAAGAGATTTTAAAGGGAGCAGCAGGCTATGAACACCGAGAGTCGGTAAAGTTAGAGCGGGAAGTTTTACAGCGGAGATAAGATGTGGGGAGGAGGCAGACCGAGATACATGGCTCCCGTTAGGTAGTCCATAGTGTGGCTTTTCCCGCTTGTGTAAAGTACATATCCAGGCAAGGGGTGATCTGTTCTCGATAGTCTTGTGTTGTCCAGGCTTTGTGTTACGGGTATGAAGGAGAAATGGGAGGCGTCTCTTCAGTAGTCCTCCACCCAGCCGTTCTCCTGGATAAAGGCATCGATCACTTCCTTCATAGCCAGGTTCGGGATCAGCTGGTCCTGGGTCAGGGGACTCCTGGTGACCGGGTCGAAATGACCTACTCGCTGTACAGGGAGACGGTTAAATGCTAGTGTTACCATCTGTGTTTGAATTTTATACACAATATATTCAAGAAAGAAACATTTGACATATTTAGGTACAACAACACCCGTACTGTATTGAAGAGCCCACATTATGTGCATTTACAGGTGCTTCATTGTATTTTAGAGTCTACTAGACTATGCTTAGATACGTCACTGTTCAAAAAACATAATTTTTCCTCATACTGTATATTACTACAGCACCATTTCTTATAAAGTATTTTGTCATTCCTGACCTGTATTGTATTTGGGTGTAATATAAATGCATGACTAAATTGTGTGTACCAAAAATATCTTTTGAAATTGCCCAACTTGTAACTGAGAACTGAAAACTTCAAAGAGGGTAAGTCAGACCACATAAAAGAAGTGGTATGTAAATTTCGACATTCAGATTTCAGTTCAGTTGTTGCATCTGAAGTCGGATCTCTATGGTCATCATTTGTTTCCATACAAGAAGTTTGCTTAATGGATGAACCTATGAGACATGGCCAAATTTGCTTAATGATGAAAACACAACAGAAAATATAAGTAAAATACTGAATATTGATAGAAACACAAACTAGCTTATCAGATGCACAGTAAATAAAATTCCCAAAATTATAAATTGGAGCTGTTATCGTGTTCTTTGCTGTGAATCTTCTGCAGAGACATATTTGGTTCACTGCTTGTTTCCTTAACATGACAAGGCTTCTTCATTTGGTTGTTGTTATCAATTTCTGGGTATTCTGTGCTCGTGTGAATTGGATTCATCAGCTAAATGCTACATAACTGCAAAATCAGCAGCCATAAGCAAAATAAATGATAATTCTGAGATGGTCAGCATGCAGCATTTACCTGTAGGTGTTCTTCAATGTCCTTGCGATCATAAGTGATTCCACTGGGTGTGATGCAGGGCTCCCTCATCAGCTCAAAACTGATCTTCCCACAAAGGTAGTCTGGGATTTCCCGTTTCTGGTGGGACAAACAAGCAGCCACAGCAAAAGTCAGTCCGATCTACTACTGACAGATACATGGATATTCTATACCTGCTTCCAAAACAATGTTGTCTTCCAGGTCTTGCAGGGCTAAGTGCTCTTTAATGGCAAACTGCAGCTTCACATTAATGTCGCACTGTGATTTTTTCCCCCTCAGAAACCACATCAACCTACATGGTTTTAAACACTGCATGAAAGCACCCATGCTAATTATAAAAATGTCACAAAATGAATATAATGGATGCACTCTGTCCAAAGTATTTTTGTATTAACTTTTATCAGGATCATGCAGCTTTAAACTGAACATCCCCTGGTGCACACAGGAGAGAAACACCCTAATGGCAGACTGCGCTGTGCCATTTTAACAGACAATTACATGGCAGTTACCTCCACGGACGAGTCAACAACTATCTATGGCAACAACAAACAGCGACAGTTACCATAGGAACAGCTCGGACCAAAAATAAAAAGTTGCTTGTTTGCCTTTAATGTAAGTGCAATTTTATGAGATGTAATGACAAGCATTAGTGGCAGCATGTAGGCTGAATAACAGACAGAATGCACTCACAGTAAAGAAATCTATATGCCACGCGTGAACTTGAATCTGGAAGTCTGTGAGCAAGTCTATTTCTGCTGTTGCTATGTCAACGATTAAAAGGAGACAGTGTGAGGTTGGTGTGTGCTGTTAGCCAAGATGCATTAGCGTAGGTGAATGTGAGATGTGTGTGTCTGTCTGTGTGTTAGCCCCATAATGGACTTGTGACCTATTGAGGATGCATCCAAATGTTTGTGTGGATAATATTTCTCACAGCATTACACAACCAATAAGTCATAACATTTAATTTTCAAACTCACTTTTCTTTTCTCGTCCACTTGAGAGAACAGCTCGTCCATGTCCATTAGATACTTGTCCTTTGTGGGTCACATTTCCACGTTATCAAAATATTCAGACACATTAATAAACATTCAGAAGCATTTCAAAACCCGGATTTTCTACATTTGTTCAATGAAGTCAGAGATAAATGTAAAAACGTACGTGTTTTGATGAAATCTTGGCAGCATCGCCTCCATTTTGATTGTCATCCTGTTTTTCTTTGTATTCTTCTAGTTCTCTGCAAAAAACACCAAGTCACCATAAATGATTCCTTCATCCAAAATAAAAAAATGGACCTACACCTCAGACTCATTTCAGTGACTTGCAATTTCATAAATCCATCATTACCATATAAATAAGCATTCTGCTTCCCAGCCTCACCTTTCCTTCTCAGCCAGAATGAGTTTGGTCAGATAGGCATGTAACTCGTTCTCCTGGTTGATGCGCTTCTCCTCAATGCTGTTCCAACGTTTTTTCTTGGCAATGCGCAAAGCACTGGGGATGTCGTCTCCAAAATTCAGCCTCTGTTCTTTTGCCAGGTTATAAGCTGTAAAATGAAAATCCTTTATTAAAGATGCTAATTAATTAATATACCTTGCAACAAATTCTTTAGATGCTCACAGGTGCAACAATTTTGGATCATCAGAGAGAAAGTTTCCCCTGTCACCAGAAGAACTTGAAAAGTCTTGCAGCTGCAACTGCATCATTCTGCACAGTGAAGGTCAAACATTCAAAAGAAGCTACAATGACCAAAGCACATTTCTGAGTGCATGGGGACTTCAAGCTGTCTCTCCTTTTGACATCTTTTGTTCCACAGACGACATGTCAGCAATTTCAATTCATGCTGTGCCCACACAGTGCCTCAGAGGAGAAGAGCTTATATAAGAACAAAAGTTTCATTACTTTGAATATTACAGAGAAAGTTACAGCTGATTCCAGGGTCATCACTTCAGCTCTGAGAAAACAGACTGCAGGGACAGGACAATGACAGAGTTTAAAAAGAAGGAAACATGAACTTAAACATAAGTGAGGAAACACGTGAGAAAGATTGTGCAATATATAAACTATCTGCTTTGATGCATGGACACAAGATGTTGCAACATTTTCCCCATCACTTTGAGTTTGCTCTGACCTTTCTGCAGGTTGCCGATGGCCTCGTCGTAGTTCTCCAGCTCCAGGTGACACTGGCCCAAGAAGAAGTGGGCCTTAACGGACTGACTGTCCAGCTCCAGCGCATGCTTACAATCTGCCAGAGCCTTGTCATGCTGCTGCAGCTTCACATGGCAGAGAGCCCTGTTGGTGTAGTATACTGCCACTGATGGATTACGGTTCTGCCAGACAGGACATACCAGACAGTACACAGGCACTATAACACAATGCCACTTTGCAATAATTTGTATTCACAGTTGCATCCAGAAACAAACTGGCATGGACACTGCTATATCTTGTTCCAGTAAAGCAGACATCACTCCAGCATTGATGTTACAATGACTCACAATGGCTTTGCTGTAGCAGGTAGCAGCCTCCTGGTACTTGCGGCAGAGGAACAGCCGGTTCCCTTGCTCCTTCAGCTCCTGCGCGGTGGAACTCTTCTCCGGGCTGCCGGCCATCTTCTCCACCGGCTCCGCGGGGCCCGCCTCGCCCTGCTTCCCTATCCTGTTCCCCGTCTCGGCTGGCTAAATGACAGGTTTCAGAATGCCCTGTCCGTCCTGGATCGCACACACTAGATGAGAGACACAGCGCATGCAGAGATGAGTGAACATTCACGGCGTGCATTCACTGCAATGCACCTGCAATGCGCGTCTTGGGCGAATTAGGTGCAGTGCTTGATGCCACCCAAAAGGCATTCGTTTAATTCGCTGACTGTGCACACAGCTGAAAAATACAGCGAGGTGGCTAGACTGCCGGCGAATTAACTATTCATACGACGGACATCGGCGGTGACTAAATGAGCGGCGCTGCTAGCTAACCGGCCAGCAGACAACATTATACACCCACAGTCCTCATCGTTAGTGTCGGGCTTGTAACTGTAACATTACACCACAGGTATAAGATGGTAGTAATAAACACATAGCATCGAGAAATTGTTATTTTTCGAACTGTTAATTGAGATGCAGCTGTTGCAGCAGCATGCACAGATACAGAGTGACAATGTCGCTAACTTTAGTCAACAGAAAACAGGAGATCGGTGCTATGCTATCTGAGCTAAGCTAGCATGTTTTTGGTTTACGCCGGCCGGGCAGTTAGCTAGTAAGAGGAGAAAGCTGCTCACTCAACCTGTACTCACCAAAATACACATGTATTAGTAGCCTTTTTATCGTGTTAAAGCTACAGCTACTCAGCCGCCTGAAAACAGCATTTATTAACATTTTCTTAACCCCGCTAGGTAGCCTCAGAGAGCAGAAACGAGCTAATGCTAGGTTAGCTTCTTTTCTACACAACCTACTGCCGTCTGTTTCCAGGTAAATTAGGGTTTGATGACACCTAACGCGGTTTCCAGTGCTTACCTTTTATTGGGAATCTTACATCAAGGTGAAACTGAATGTATATAATTTGATATCAAATCTTAATCGATTATTTTTTCCCCATACGAGCTGTCATGACAGGTTGTTGTTATGCTGACGTCAAGCGCTTTTACGCGACATCGACGGAAGCCGAGAAGACGTTGTTTTCTCTAGCAGAATCAATTAGACACTAAATTGCAAATGTCAAAAGTCAGAATAAGCTGAAACAGACATAAAGTGAACCAAAAATTTCAGTTCCCTCGACCAGATGTATTGTTAGAATCTTGAAACACTGGTGGCTTAGCCCATCTCAGAAATATATAGATTCTAACCTGATATTTGGACCATTTTCCAAATTATTTCAGGGTAAATTAAGAATAAAATGTAAGACATGGTGCCTAGTGCAAAGTCCGGTTATTCCACTTCCATTTCTTTCTCTGCTTAGTCCATATTCCACATAAAATCACAGTGATTCCAGGTTTAGCCAGAACAATGGTTCTCAAACTGCGTGCCTTGGAATTAGTCCTATTTATGATGATTTACATATATAATCATATGTAAAGATGTGCCTTGGAAGCATTTGTTTTCATAAATTTTATTTTGTATAAATTTCGGTGATCAGCCATTTCAATAGTCCAAGAGAGGAGATGAAGATGCTGGGGAGGAGAAGAAGTCCCACAGCACAATGTATCCCAAGTAAATTTAACAATTAACAATCAGAGCAACTCTTGTGACTGTGTTTCTGACAAAGAACCTGCTGAAAATTCTGCCTATTGCCAAGTAATACCTGATCAAACTACGGCAGCTTACTATAAAACTATAATATTTGTTTTCATTGCTACTCACTACTCTGTTGTCATATTTTGTTGCTTTAATGATTAAAGTGGTCATGTTTTATATGAAGTTATGGGGAAGCATCCATACACACAATAATGCCACTGCTACAAATATCCAAACAAATCTCTGCAATATAAACAATTGAAATGACAGAAAATATGTAATTTACAGATCAGACTTTTATTAGCAGTGAAATAGCATCCTACCCCATCTTTACACTTGATCTTTACAGGTTGTGGTACATCTCACACTGCCCTACTCCTTTAGCTACTATTGTCTACTGTCCTGTCTGATGGGAGGAGAGAAGCACATCACAAAGCAATCCCCAGCAGATGGCGCTCCATAACAAAAGTTTGTCGAAACCCCAGAAATGCCACTAATGCAAATGTTCACTGAAAAAATGGTCAAGTAGAACAGATAAAGAAGTGGTCATACTTGGCCTTTTAGAGAATGCTAATACTTTTTTGAAGCACTAGAGACAGTAAGCATCTGAATCATCAACCAAAACGCTCATACTGGCAGTTATACTAGCATCAGTGTTGCCCACTTAATCTCTGATTGACAATTCAGAATAAAATAGAAGTAGGTGTCAAAACTGTATAACTTTTGTTGCCATATAACATCACAGTGTTCTGTTCAGTTGTAGGAGGCTTGCTCCAGAGGAAAATACTGCTGTTCAAAACAGTTGTTTCTTTGTCTCATCAGAAAAAAAAGATCTTACTTGAAGATGACTAAATTCTGGCCTGTGTCTTCTAAACCCCCTCTTAAAAGAGATGAGGAACAAATCAATCTTTCCTGTCCAGTTTTTAGAAAAACAGGAGAAACACAACAAAAACACAAGTTAATTTGCTCGGCTTCTCAGAGTTTTCTCAACCTTAATAAGCAATAAATAGAGAAAATAGAGAAGGTGACATTGGGCGAGAGATTTGTTACACCGTGGGCATGTCAGCAGTCCATTACAGGGTTAAACCAGTGACAGACAGCCATTCATGCTCACACAAATGACCACGTATTTGGAATAACTAGTTATCCTACCATGTGTTTCACGCAGGTAGAACCTGCAAACCCCACACAGAAAGGTTCCAGCTGACCAACAAGTACACACTCAGAACCCTCTTGATGTGACGCAGAAATGCCGACCACATTGCTGAGCCATCCTTTGAAGCTTTTAAACGCACAAAATCTTTATTGCAAATTTAAAAGAAATAGGAATAAAACCTCTATCCAAACCAGATGTGCACTGAAAAGGAAATGAAAAAATATGTGCTGAAGATAGCAGGAGTGTTTCTTGTGATGTGACGCACCACCACAGATACACAGAAACCAAGTTCCATTAAAAACTAACAAAACTACAGTGCACATTGTCTTGGGCATGTTGTAAACTCTGAAAAAAAGGCCCCTAACTTGGCCACTGCAGATCCAAACAACTTCAAACTCAACACTGCACCTCCTCAGATCCCCAATTATACATCTGACAAGTTTAAAGTAGATCGGATAAGCAGTTGTCAAGATATGTGAAGAACAGACACACAAACACACTCATAGGCTGTGTTCCAAAACACAAACTTTTTCTTTTTACTTCAAATACGCACTATGGCTGCCCTCACAAAGTACATGCAGTATCTGTACAATTATGACGGTCTACTTTGTCAACATAGTGCCTAGTGATAGTCATTTTTCTGTCCACTCTTGGCTACTTAAGCTTGTTTACACTCCTAAGAGAGACACATGAGAGTGACATATGTGAAATAACTGTGCAAAGGATTGTGGGTCAGAAAGGCCAGAAAAAAAAGCGGGTTTGCATACTGCAAAATTGGACTCGATGTAGCAGAAAATCCTGAAATTTTTGGCACACAACATTTGACATACTATGTATTCAAACATCCATCCATCCATTCTCTATGCACTCCTAATCCTCTGTAGGGTTGCGGCGGGGCTGGAGTCTATCCCAGCCAACTAGCTGGGCGAAGGCAGGGTTCACCCTGGACAGAATGCCAGTCTATCACAGGGCTACACATAAAGACAGACAACCAAGCACACTCATGTTCACACCTACGGACAATTTAGAATCACCAATTAACTTCAGCATGTTTTTGGACTCTGGGAGGAAGCCAGAATACCTGGTGCTAACCCACGCTGCACAGAGAAACATGCAAACTCCACACAGAAAGATCCCAGGCCCAGGGACACGAACCAGGGATCTTCTAGCTGTGAGGTGATGATGCTAACAACTGAGTTACCGTACAGCCCCTGTATTCAAACATATCAAAAGCAATTTTGCATACTATTTAGTATGGGTACTGGAATGCATCCAAACAGAGAAAGAATCTTTCATTTGTAATTTCCTATGTGGCTCTTAGAAGTCATACAACTCTAACAACAGATTAAATGTACAGAATTGAAACTTAAGTTTGATTGCTGAATCAAATTTCTGATGTTGTGCAGGCTCATTCATCTTTTCTTTTGGCTCCCACTGTTATTTGGTGAGTGGATTTTTTTTAAACAACTGAAGATCAGTGCAGTGAGAGAAGAACATTTTAGGATCTTAAATCAGGATCAGGCTAAGACAAGGGAAAGGCTATTTCTCAGGAGCTGAAATCGAGACGTATGAGAAAACGTCCAAAATCTCATATTGATGTTAAACAGAGCTGAGTTATGTCAAGGAGAAATAAGCAGGACTAAAAAAGAGATCCTATTTTGGATTTTCCTTTCCTCTGGGGGGTCAGATTATGGTCAAGAATCTGATATATATTGTTGGAGACATCCCACCCACAGAGAGAACTATAGCTGACCTTCATAGGCCTTTATAACACAACACACATTAAAGTTTAGCAGTGGAGGAATTAGCACGGCTGTGATTGTGGACAGGGTCACTTTCATCCCGGCCTGTTGGGCCTCTGTGAAGGCTTCGCTGCAGAGATCAATGTGTGAAGCTTAGGACACATCCCCTGAGCAAACACACTGATAAATGTGTGAAGGGGGCCGTTGAGCCACAGACCCACCAGCGCTGTGTGTCCCCAGCTGTGTTTACCTATCTCCGCCAGTCTGGTCCCCTGATCCCCCAGAACACCCACCTACCCGACTAATCTGTAGGTCACAACAACAAAAAAGTCCTCACTCACTGATTTAAATGGGGTGGACACAATATTAAAAAACACCCCTACAGCTTACAAAATAACCATAATGTGAATAAGCTCCTCTCAGCAGGTCCAACAAAGCACATTCTTTCTTAGGATTTTGTGCACAGTTGTATTTTGTAGAGAAATGATCACGCAAAGACTAATTTTAGCTTAGAAGTATGTATGTTTGTACTTTAACTGTTCCATTGCACACAATTATAATTTTATATTTTGCAAACACGTTATCACAAATGGAAACATCAGACAAGTTGACTGACTCATGTCCAGGATGCACTGTAAAAAAATATGTTTTTTACTGTATTTTTTTTTCAACAATTCAATGTTATTTGACAGATTTTCCCTGTTTTGTTACATTACAAACAATAACTAGCAAAGTTGAAGAAAAAAGTAATGATTTACTTGATAACTGTATTTTTTGCGGTATTTTTCTAAACAGTATTTTTTTCATAATGTCTGAGTGTAAAATTACACTGTTTAACTGTATTCAAATCAGCTAAAAAAAAACTTTATTTTACAGATATTTGCTCTTATTTTCACAGTTTTTACAGTGTATGAATGTTTCAGTATTCCTCCATTTTTTGTATTTTTTCTGGCACCTATGCTGCCAAATTTGTTTATTTTTTATTTTACTGATTTAGTTTTTACAGTGTAGACAAGCAAATAAATACTAATACTAAAACAAATAAGGAAACTTAAATCTGAATCTGAACTGAGATGGAGGCCCCCACAAACGTGTCATTTATTTTTACCTAGATCTTTTTTTCATCATGGACGTAAAGTTCAGGTGTAATCAGAGCATTAGCTTGCATCTTTTGCTCGTAGTTTGTGTGAAAAAGTATTAGGTTCTACAATTTTGATTAAACCCCTAAAAACTCACCTCTGTGTCATCGGTCGGCTATAATGAAAGGCTGAAAGGTCAGCCATAATGTTGACCACTTGTTTTGTCTTCTAGAGTACCCTCAAGACCACTGCCATCATCTACTGCTGGTTCATTGGAGGCTCCCAGAAACAGCAAAAAGAAAATTGCTGATGCAGCCTTTGTTAATTATGCCCCAAAGCTATGGGATGCAATACCTGTAGACATCAGGGAAGCCAGCTCACTAGATCTTTTTAAAAGAAAGCTTAAAACATATCTTTTTACCTTTGCCTTTTAGCTTACTCGTACCTGCTCTCTGCTGCACTCCTAATGCACCTCAAATGTGCCTCAAGAGTACACAGGGTATAAAACTGGATACACACAGCGGTTCTTCTAGTGTTTTGTATGTTTCTGTCTTTTTAATGTTTTAAATGTTCTTCTTTTATGATGCTGCCTCCACCTTCAGCACCCTCTGTACTTTCACTACCCCCTATCCGAACCAGGGTCAGTATCCCTACCCCGCTTTCATTGGTGCAGTTGGTGAGAGGTTGGGATCATGTCTTGAAGAAAAAAGATGTGCAATTCAGACAAACCTCTCCCTGCCAGTGAAAAAATAGTCAAGGGCAACTGTAAAAATCAGAAGTTTAATTATCTAATCTCACCTGGGATCACCACTCCTAACTCTGCACTGCGTGACCTGTCATCCTGTTAGACACACCCAGTGAGCTGTATAAGCCCACCTTTTAGAACTGCAAAGCCCCTTTTCCCTCCAAACCACTGCACCGAGGACAAAGAAATAATCACTGCCAGATTAAAAAAAAGGCCTTTCTAACTTGCTTCTGTTATTTTACTCGGTCAACATTTTACAGAAATGAGTCTGTAGTTGTTTTTTGTCTTTAATTTGTATTGCACTACATTAGATTCCTATGTTTAAAACCTTGCATGTCAGATTAGTGCATGGATGCATAAATTAAGAAAGTTCAAGTAATGACAGCTTGCTTTACTTTATTCATTAAACTGTAAGTGCTGACTCTTTGATTTGATCTGTAGCTGTGTTTTTTTTGTCTTCATGCACTGATATCCCCTTTTATGTATAGGAAAATCATCAATTCATTCACCATCATCATCCAGAGTGAAATAGTGTGTGAAGGAACCAAGAGCTGGGAGTTGACAGAGGGATTAGGGGCTTGTTTGTAAAATATAAACAGAAGTGAAGCGCTCTGACGAATCAAAATGGCTCACTCTGTTTAAAGTAGCCACATGCTTACATTTAAACTCCCTCATTCATTACTGTAGCTCCTCACCTCCTCCTGTCCAACCGTCATCCTCCTCCATCCCCCCTTCATCCATCCCAACGGCTGCCCACTGCACCAGCTGGCTGAGCTTCCAGTCACCTTGGCAACGACACCAGGAAGTTGCCCTGCTCCTTTGGCAATGCTGAAAAGCTGCCACTTCCTGATTGAGTCTGGTCTTTCTTTCTGCCTGTGTAGTCGTTTTCCCATTTGGCAGTGCGCTCCACTGTTTAGCGCCAAAGCGGCTGAAAGGAGAAAAAGGGTGAACACACTCTCCTCAGCGTTAAGGGAAACCTCAGGTTCAAATGGCTGAAACAAAAGCAGTATTTATCCACAATGGTGGCCCTTTGTCTGGTGGGTTTGCTCATTTTGAGAGGGAGAAAGTCTCATAGACTTATTGCAGTTTGTTCAAGTGGGTCTGAGTGCAACATGTGCAAAAGAGGAACAGAATAGTTTCACTGTTTTAACTGGATTATTTGCAGGAAAAAAGGCAGCGTAACTCGTTTATGTGAGGAGACCTTAGTCAAAAAAATGCTCGCAAACAGTTTCTTTTTTAAACTCGCATACAAACATAGACGCCTGCCTACAAACTTTAATTAACTATACCATTGTACCCCCAAAGAAACTGTTATTCAGACGCACAAATGCGAACACATGACCACCTGTCAATCACAGTTTCCCTCTGGACAAGTAAAGGTAGTTAACATTCTCCGCCTGTCTTCACGTTTACTCCTGTTACATTACAGCTGAAGATAACTCTGGCCTTAAACTACAGATGTATCTATTCAGTTTGTAAGAAATGTAGGTCTTGTCAACACTGATAACAGCATTTTTCAAGATTGAAATCTTCCTCATCCACTTTAAAAAGAAAACTCTGTCCACAAAACCATCATTTTACAAAATATTTTTGAACACAAGACTCCAAAAATGACCAGAAATGCTGTAATAAGTGTGTTCCAAGTCAATGAAAATCAACAATACATCAAATACCAGCGAAGAACAATTCGTCGTTTCATAGATTCTGCAGATTTTAAAACTGCACATGCAGATGCAGAGGCTTTTGTGGTCCGGTGAAGTGGTGCAGCAGTGCAAAAGGGAAGTTGTAACTATGTAATTGCTAGTGCTAACCAAACATAAAGAAACCAGCGTATATATGTCTGAGGTTGTTGTTGCAGTTGTTGTTGTTTCAGGCTCAGTAAAGCAACATGAGGCACTGAAGTGTAAAATTATTGTTTCCCAAACCCTCTGTCTTTCATTTCCACACAGATGTCTAATCAAATGTATTTCTAGAGCCGATTTCAAAACAACTTGAGTTGACCAAAGTGGTGCACATGTTATCAGACAGGCAGCAACAAAAAGTATTACAAACATTAAGACACAATAAAACTCGTAAAATAGCATAAAGTACTAAAAAAAAGAAAACTAAAACCTAACTAACTAACACGATCAGTTTCTTAAATAAAAATATACATGAATTATCAACACCATTAAGGGCAGGCAAAGCCACTGGAAACATGTATGTCTCGAGGTTTGTCTTGAAAATATCAATGATGGAGGAACATTTGACTGAATATACGTAAAGTGGAGTTTTTGAAAATCTGCACTTTGACATTTGCATGAAAATGACAGACCTAAACAAAGAAAGAAACTTTGCAAAGTGCCTGTGTTATCTGTTAGTGAGGACAAGGCCTTCAATTCAAATCTAACATGACTGTAAAATTTAATACTGAGTTTTATTTTCTCATATTTCTCTGTATTTGCCACATTTGTACGTGGTGGATAGGAACTGTTTTATTTTGTCTAAACTTAACATTCAGACTCAGTTCAGTTTAACTACATCCAACTATGTACTATTAAGGATGTTTTACTTAATAGTAGCTTTATTTTGGAAGAATCACTTGTGTTAGCAGTTACTTCTATTCAGGGCCTGAAGTTGCTGCAATAAATTATAGAATAAAGCCACTTTTAATGTGATCTTAATTACTGCAGAGAAACTGAAAGTACAAAATAAAGTGTGTTAAGAATTGTGATTTAGATATCAATTTTGCACTGACTATTGGCAAAACCCACATTTGTGCTCCCAACCAGAAGTTATTTCAGCATCAGTGACGTATTGTGTACAGAAAGGCTTGAACCAGTAGAAACAGAGTAAATATGTAGCTTCTGCACACTTTTCATCTAACAGGGTGCAGGTTACACTGTACTGTTCTGTCCTCTGGTATTTTCCTCCGGCCTTTTAATGTTTAAAAGTGTTCAGTAACCATTTAAGACCAACTGAAAGTGTAAATGCATCTTTATGTGTGCATGTCTTAACTTGGAATCCCCGGTTGCTAAAGCTGCCTGCTCAGGTTAAGAGTTAAATGAGGGATATCCTGATGTCACCCTGAAGGCAAGTAAGAGAAAGGCCAGAGATAGCTGAGAGGTCAGAGGTCATCCACACACCTCTGCAGCCCTGATTAAACTTCCTGACAAAAGGAGGGGGAGCAACAACTCATCTTACCTCCTAACGGACAGATCCATCGCCTTCATTCAGACCTTGTACACACACATGCACAAACAGGAAGAGCTGAATCAAATGCAAATGAATAAAGTCTTGTGCTCTTGACATCTGAAGAAATAACACGATGAGCAAGAACATAGCATCAAACAACTTTATAAAGTCAGACTGGGTACAAATAATACTGTCCTTCTCTGCATAATTTATTTCAATACACTTAAAAAAAAAAGTTGCCTGGCAACAAGCGCCCCAGAAAAAATATGTTCAAAAAGGTAGAATAGTGTAACATTGAAAAACCGCATAAACTGTGAAAATAACAACAAATTTTTTTAGCTGATTTAGATACAGTGTAGTTTTATGGGAACAAATAGTAAAATAACTAATTGTAAAAATGCATATTTTTGATTATGTTTATGTGCATTTTGTTCAGTTTTAGGCTATAATTTTACATTTAACATGTGAATCAATATTTTTTACTTTGCATTTTACTGGTTATTTTCTGTAGTTTTTACAAAATCTTTAAAATAACATTCAAACAAATGATTTACAATTTTTTCAGTTCTTCATATACATCATTTTTTCTTCCATATATGACAAAAATCTGTAAAACGATGACTTTTTTTGCAGATTTTATACTCATTACAGTAAAAAAAACAGTGTAATTTTAGAGTCAAATGTTGTAAAAATTAAATTACGATTTGTAAAAATACTGATTTAGCACATAAAAGAAATTCTGTGATTTTACTAAATATTATCTGTAACTCAACAAAGAGAGACAAATCTGGAAAATAACAGTAAATTGTTCAGAACATTACAGTTAACAATCCCCCCGTGTACCTAAAGGAGCTAAAACAAACTGAAATCAAAGAGTTTTTTTTTGTGAAACCTGCAGTGTTGTTTCAGAAATCTTCTCCCCATGGGGGATTAACAACTAGCCACCCGAAACACCCCCACTTCCCCAAACAGCGCCGTGGATGGATGTGTGATGGCTGTGGATGGAGGCAGCTGCTGACTAGCTCGTATAAGTGGGAGACGTGCTACAATGGGGCTGCGTTTTTGGAGGGAAATCAAACTACTTGAGGAATGCGGAGGGAACTCCATCCTTCCCTCCTCCACCATCAGGTCTCTATGTATAAAAATAAAGTTAGCTATTAATACGGCTGACAGCTATATATATGTTTACCGATTGCTCTAAAATACAGGTTCAAAAAGACAAAATTGATTTTTTTAAAAAAAATAATTATAATTAGCTTTGTTTTGGCTGCATCTCATCACATTATGAGTTCAAAAGCAGCTGTTGTGGCAAAACTTCAGCAGTTTACTAGTGGTGACTAATCAGTGGATTCTTCTCTTAGAAAATCAATGGGGATCTTCACAGCAGAAAAGGCAACCAGCAGGGGCACCAAGAAGTTACTTTCCCTCCCTGTGAGTTGATACCCCCTCCCCCTTACCCCACTGCCCCTCCTTATCTCTCCAAATGCCCCCTCAGGTCAGGATCTCCAGGGTCACCAAACCCCACCCAGTCCCAAACTCCCCCCCCCCCAACCCTCCCCAACACAATCCAAAGGAGCTAAAGCAGACATAATGAGCTATGGGCTAATTGTGTGCAGTTCAGTGTGTGTGTGTGTGTGTGTGTGTGTGTGTGTGTGTGCGTGTGTGTGTGTGTGCATGTGTGTGTGTGTGTGTGTGTGTGTGTGTGTGTGTGTGTGTGCATGTGTGTGTGTGTGTGTGTGTGTGTTGCCCAGACAGAAGTTTATTTTGGGGGTTGTGTGAGTGTGTGTTTGTGTGTATATAATCCTGCACAGTCCTTCAGGGCAAATTAGGGGAAAGTGTTTGTTACAACTGACTGACAGCTCTGTACAGAAAACTTCCAAGAGCTCAAATAATGAAACGTCACATTTATTTTAATTATCAAAGCACACACAGTCGAGCATATGCAACCAGTAGCCAAACCTTTGTGGCACATTTTTCCACTGCTCAGGTATTTTTGCTGTGACAAGCACTTCCAAAAGAGTGGCTCCTTTATGAACTTTGCCACATAAATTCCTCCCACTGACTGCAGGCAAACCACAGTGCTGATGCATGAGAGGAATGGAGGGTGAAGCTTAGTTTATGTTTGACATTGTTGTCACATGCGACTCCCGCCAAAAGTGACTTCACAGCTGCCGGCCTTCACTTCACTCTTTTGCTGCGGTGGAACTCAGTGCATTTACTCAAGTGCTCAAGTACAACTTAGAAGATTTTCTGCATTTCAGCGGGAAATATTGCACTTTCTACTCCATAATATTTATTTGACAGGTTTAGTAACTTTTAAGATGAAATATTCTGCACAATATGTGTAATTATGAATGTGTATTCTGTGCAAACAAACAAATAACAAATCATGAAAGACTGAATCAGTGTTTTCTAACATTTTTTGGTCTCTTTCAAAAAGTGGTGTGTAGCCTGTCAGATGTCTATGTGTTGTAAGCTGATCCACCGAATAGTGTTTTTTTCCCTTTTAAACTTCTCATGTGATTTAATTTCAATACGTTCAGATGATCAACATTTGATCAAAAATAAAAGATTAAAGGAAAAAGTCTTCTTTTCTCTCCCATTAGTCATGTGATGCCCCCTCTGATTTATCTTCAGTCTGTGTAAATAAAACTGTATATAAAGTAATTCAAATCTGCAGCAGCTCCAACATGCTGCTGACACACTCACACTTCACTATTAATAATCTCTTAAAGTCATATATGACAATATATCAGTCAGAGAGGCCAAACCACTACTTCTACTTTTATACTTTAACTGCATTTTGCTGCTAATACTTATGTACTTAAGCAGGATTTTTACTTAGAATGGAATATTTTACATTAATGGACCAGAATATTTCTTTGATGGGCCGAACACCTCACATTTTTTGTAACCTGGGAAGCAAGGTGAGCCAGATATATTGTATTTTTTATCAGCAGCAACACATATCTTGGTAGAAGACTGTATCACTGCATCACCAAGACATGCAATGAATTTTTCTTTTCCAGTTGTGGGTCTGACCTATAGACTATGGATGAGGATGGACAGAAGTAGTGTGATATCATCCTCTGGTTTGCACTGGAGCCAACTAGAAGCCCAGAGTTGCAGCTTATGGTCAGCAATCTTTTCCATATAGAACCAGGACCTGCCAGATAACGAGTATGGGGACTTGCCTTTTACATTCTAATAAGATTCTACGCTAGGATAAAGCAAAGACCGACTTTTCTTCCTCAGTAATGTATATTCTATCGACAACATAGTTTTTCTTTAAATTTAGCACTTTTTTAAGGCACCACAAACAATAAAACAGCAAAAGAAACACAGGAAGTCATTTTAGAACCGCTTCAGTGTGCAGTTAACTCTGCTGGTTTGGACCAATATAAATACTGGCATACTTCGGTGATGAACACGGAATATTTTTCTGTGTCTGGATCCTATTAATCATTACATCTGAATGATTCAATGTGAGACATGTTTAGTTTGGATACTTATTCTTTCCCATCTTTCACAACATCCTCTTGTTGTTTTCTTGGCCTGTGATGCCTGTGGAGTCCTTTCAGTTTTAATGCTCTTTGTATCAGTTCTTCATTAGACGAGGAATGCCATTAGCAGATACCAATGTGGCTTCCATCTAATATTTTGTCCGTCCCTCTCCCTGAATGGAACAAATACTCGTCTCTTTACTCTTCCCGTAACAATCCGGCTATTTGTTGTCATGTAAAGTTGCTGAAAAGCAGCTTGTCTTGATCCTAGAAGTGTGCAGTCGGCAGATCCCAAATTGGACGGTAATCAGATCAGTGCGAGGAGTTTGACAAATGACCAATGACAAGCACTGGACCCCGGAGGATGGGAGGAGCTGCCGAGGGGTCAAGGCTGGGGGTCGGAGGTCAGCTTTTCAGAAGCGCTCAATCGGAGGGCCATTAAATCCCATCTTTGTGAGATTTCTCAGTCAGGCGCGGAGGTTCCATTGGATGCCCCCAATCTAGGCACATCGGCCCAGTAAGAACGATGTGTCTTGGTGAAGGAACCACTGGGCCAGCGTCAGGACTTCACCATAGATTATGCAATCAAGTGAAAACATTTGTGTTGCTTTGGCTGATGTAAAACAGGAAAACAGGCCAACATTCAACAGAACTTTAAAAAAATCGAATAGAAAGCCATTCATTTGGCTGTAAAGGCCAAACTGAAACCAGGATAGCCATGCAGATTCCACTGCTAAACATTAAAACTCAATAAAATATATTTCTGCAACAGTGTGGAACTAAACCAACAAACAAACTAGCTTTAAAACTCAACTATTCTCCTATAATTTCATTAAAACGTCTTCGATGGACCATTTTTATCAGGAATATTAATGAAAAAGCCTTTGTGATCCTATTTTAAGGCTTTTTTGTAACTCCTCAATGTGTGTGTTATCTCATGTGTAAAGTATGTCGTCTCTGGGGCGTCTTGTCTCTAGCTTTGTTTTCCTACGCCTGCCGTCCAAATTTCCATCACAAACATCTCACCCTGAGTGACCCTTCGCTTTCTGTCTGTGAAGAGGCCCTGATTAGCCTGCATACATGTGCAGACAGGCCCAAAATCTTTGAGTTGAGACTGGGCTGTATATGAATGCGTGTATTAATGTGTGCGTGGCGTAGAGAGGAAAAGTATGAGTGCGTGCATGCACTCATGCATATGTGTGCATGCATGAATGTGTCGGGCAATTCGAGACTACACTCCATGCTCTAATTATTCAGCAAGTTCCCTTTTTCACTTTTTGAGCTCCCCTTCGCTTTGCACAGTTCACTGCAGAAAGAAAACCACCTCCATTGAAGAGTCACTCAGTCAGAGGACAGACTCTGTTTTGTCTGTCCTCGATCAGCTTCCTCTGCTGGTCGGCCTTGGGTCAGATGAGGAAAAGAAAGCCAAATAACCACATGGAGCTGTGAGATAAATATTTATTGCTTCTGCTATGCTTTGTGAAGCTCCCATTATCCCAAAAACAGAAAAAACACATCACCTCTTGACAAAAATGTAAAGGATGTTGATCAGTAATTCTAACGTGTAGCATGAAAACACACTTTAAATAATAAAACCCATAGAAAACAATGTTAAACCCAAAAATCCCACCTGTTGTATACATTCAAATCCACCTGCTATCATGAGAGCGTCCAGCCTCGCACAAAAGTCCACCCCAAGGGATCTGCGATACGATACCCCTGAAGTAAGAGGTGTGTTCGAGAGACAGAAGTGGGGGTTGGAGACCACTGGAGCCAGCGAGACACCAAGTTTTTTTGGCGGTCCCCTCAAGGGTTTCCCCAAACAAAGGCTACCTCATTTGCAACAGATGTATACATTTTTAAAAGGTAGGCTCACTGATGAGTGGGAGGAGGCTGGAGTGCAGGTGCCGGGGAGGGGAGGGGAAGGGGGGGCAGGTCGTGTGCGATGGCATTTTTTAAAAAATGAGATCAAAAGGGGCTTCAGGGACGAGCTGCAGGTCACCAAAGAGTCTGAATGGAGTTGGTGAAAGATGGTGGGAGATAAAGAGACGCTGTGGATGCAGATTTGGCGCACAATTATGGCCCCACTGAGTCGCTTTTCAGAGATTTTAATTGTCATCTGGGGGCTGAAATGTAAAGAATCTCCAATTACTGCTGAGGCTTCAGTCACACCCATTATTCTTCTTCTATACAGTTTTTAAAGCCTGTTACTTTTACCATCCTGTTATCTCCCTCTCATCTCCAATTCTTTGAAGTTTTATCACACCAAAATGCACAATTCAGTGATAATAAGTAGAGGCTGCATAGTTTTGGGAAAAGTTGAAAGCATCGACTTCAGATCCTTATTAAATCTAAAGCTCAGCACCATCTTTGGTTACAAACCTCACAGCGTGCAGCTTTAAAACCACACCACGTTATTAATTTTATCACTTGAAACCTAATACATGGAGGCGACGTTGAGCACAATTCTGACCAGTAAAAAGATTTAAAATCTCCACAGGGACAGCTGAGATTCGGCACCTGTTAAGCTCTTTCTTATTTCTCTGATATGACGTGAAATGTGATGCGTCCCAATGTAAACTTATCAGCCTCATTATTCTGCTGAGTGAGCAGCATGGAGGAAGGCGGAGGCTCTGAGGATGAACAGGGAGTTTTTTTGTGCATTTAGAGATAGCCGTGGGGGTCACAGTATTGGCATGTGTCTATTGTCTGAGCCTGCTATTGTAGACGGGGGGGGTTTAAAGTTTAAAGTCTATGTGTGTGTGTGTTTGTGTGTTTGTGTGTGTGCAGGCAGCCTAATTATATTCTGCACAGCCAAGGATGACCAATAGGCTGACCAAGCTCGATTCAAAGGAGGATGCAGTGCAGAGGAGGAGGAGGAGGAAGAGGAGGTGGTCGAGTGCAGTCAGGCAGCAACAGAAAACACCAACCATTCACTCCTTTTTGTTTTTCAGTTTGTTGCCTTTTACAAGTCTTACTTTCTGATCTTCTGCTGTGAGCATCTGATTGTTTAAAAGTGAGAAAAACAATGAGAAAAGACAAATGCAGACAGGTTTTGATACACAGTATTATACTGGATCAATGTGAGGTGTTGTAGTGGGATGACATATATACAAAGTTAGTCACATGCAGTATATTTATTCTGTGACTTTCTATTAAAGGAACAGTTCAATGTTTTGGTAAAAAAAAAAAAAAAGCCTCCTCACCTTTGCCCTGAGTGTTACACAAGAAGATTGTCTCTGTTTAATGTGATACTGGAGTCAGCTGTCAGTTAGCTTAGTTTAGCATAAAGTGTAGAAACCTTCACTGAGTTTGTAAGTTTTGTATTTTGGTCTTTGTATGGATTACACACGTTTAAACAAAGACAGATGTACTGGCAGAGGGATTCAGTTGCCTTTAAGCGTTGAATATTCTCCTTTGCTCATGCGTTCATGGACTGCTGTAAACACCACAGACACATAACTGTTGCAGTTACTCTAATTTCAGATCCACTTGGAGAACGGTTTCATACACGCACAGTAGGTCAGTATCTATGTATTCTGCACATGCACACCACTGTCGAGCTTGTGCACTACTGACTTTGTAGGGTAGCTGCTGTGCTTGGACACAAATTTTGGCCTGAAGGGTCCACGCAGACTTTTGCACACTTGGTGAGATGACAAAATTTATGTCATGTGGCCCCTTTCAGACCCTTGTGGGTGCAGACAGTCTAACAATGGACATGCCATTGTTGTAATTATACTACTTTTGTAGTCTGTGAGAGAGCACTTGGAAGACTTTGCTGTATACATGTGAAGTAGGTCAGATCTACATATTCCACGCATAAACACTGCTGTTTAGCATTTGCACCATTGTCATTGTAGCGTAGTCAGTGCACATTCTGGGCTGCATGAGGATGTGTGTGGAGGAACCTACACAGTCTCACGCAGACTAATGGTAAAAGTCCACAGGGACATTTTTGTTGCACTGCTTCCCAGCATTGGAAGCTTGATGGGTTTACAACCAGGTAGCACCACATTACATGACTGACAGGCAATCTCCAACAGGAAACCATTAAGAATTGCAAACTCTGGCTGCACCTGACTGGATGGACGCTTTATTCAGCAGCTGTTTGCGCCTAGATTTCAAACTGGACCAACATGGCAGCTCATTTGAAAACTCACAGCTATAAATTACAAAAATCTACCAAATGACTAAATTAATTTGGGAACTGGGTATAATCTCATCAGCCACACTCACATATGATTACTGTCATGCTTGTTTAATCTAAACATCACTTAAATAGAACCTGTCTGGCATTGTGAAGTGGCCTAATGCTCAAGCACAAATGGGTTATGCAGCATGACAAAGACCTGAAGCAGACAAGCAAGTCTGCCTCTAAAAGAACAAAATTAAAGCTTAGGAGTGGCCAAGTCAAAGTCCAGATTTCAATTCAATTGCGATGCTGTGGCAATACCTTAAAAGGACAGTTCATGCTAAAAAACCATCTGATGTGGCTGAATTAAAACTATTCTGCAGAGAAGAGTAGGTAACATTTCCTCCATGGCGGTGTAGAAGACTGATCACAAGCTATCACAAGCATTTAACTGCAGTTGTTGCAGCCGAGGGTGGCCCCACCAGTTATTAGGTTAAGGGGGGCAAATACTTTTTCACAGGGGAGATTTCAATAAATCTTTAATAAATCGCCATTTTAAAGCTGCATTTTGTGGGTTATCTCTTTATAATATTAAATAAATATAAATATTAGTTTGATGATCTGAAACATTTAATTGTGAGAAATAAGCAAAAATAGAAGATTTCTGGGGGGGGAACTTTTGCACGCCACTGTATATGCAACAGCTACCCGTCTGCACCAGAGTTTAATCAAAACTTTAGGCAGAGTCAGAGCTTCTGTTTTTTTCCAGTGTTCATGGTAAGTTAACTAATTACTGCCTGAATCTTTCAATTTCACATACTCCAGTGATACATGTGAGTGCTGACGGGCTTCTGATCTAACTTGGTGCAAGAATCCAAGTCTTTATATTTTAATTTGTGCTGCTCAAATTTCGAAAACAGGGATAGATTTTCAAAGTAATTACTTAATTATTATTTTAATTACATATTATTTGGACAAACACATTCTTTTCACATGACTGAATTAAGTAATATCCTCAACTTTAGGTTTGGAAATTCTACCATTTGCAAAGACTAATGTTAACCCATTGTCAGGACCATGATTACTTACTGGGTGACCATGAAAGTAAAAAACTTCACACTGTTCTACACTGACAATGCATAATGTACCTAGTGATGCATAAAGGTCATAATAAATGTGTATATGGTGGTTTCTGTCATTCATTCATTTTATTTAAAACCTCAGACCTCAGAGAAGACACTGAGGGATAACCTTCAATGATAAACAAACAATAAACACTTAAAATAAAACAGCAATTAAAGAAGAAGGGCTATGGCTATATCCAATAAAAAACTAAATTTAACTGTGAGGCAAATAAATAAAAACAATTTTTAAATGATAGATCCACAGCATCAGAAGTATGAAAAGTCTATTGCAACCACTTCAGGAATGTGGACTTTTCTTGGCTCCTAAAATTATGCATCTGCCTTGACCGCCAAAATATCGGCCCTTTGTATTTTGGTCCATTGTATCCCAATAAGGGTATTCAAATGTGGATGTGGTCGAGAGCGGCCACATCTGTCTTTCCTGTGGACATATGTAAAACACTCTACCTATTGTGAATTTTGGAGGGATCCTGCGTCTTGTTAAGTTTCCCTCCAAACCGATTCAGCCAATTAGAAGGAGTGTGGGGGGTGGGAGAGCCACAAACAAGACAGACAGCGGAGAACCCCTGTCTGACCCCCCAGCTGGGCTCCAACAACACTGCCTATCAAACCCACCCTGCCCGAGGCTTCACTATAGCACCGCTGGGCTGCTGATAACAATACGCCCATCTGGATTACAAATAGTGGGTTTGGGAGATGCTCTGTTAATTGCAGCTAATGAGAGTCATAAACGTGCAGTGAAAGGAGCTGAGGGTGCTGTGTTTTAAAGGGGCAATAGCAGAGGTGGGTTTTCCCTCCAAAAACAGACAAACCAAACCATTCACAGACCTGATTTTGCAAATAAATGTCAGGCAATCATGACGAGATCCCCCACACACTACCCTGATCTAAAGAGGGACTGTATCTGTAGAGGAGCACGACAAGTGATCGCTTCAATCTGGCTACAATCAAAAGCTGCGGTGCTGCCTGCCTGCAGATGCTTTGTAGTCTAAATTTACCCCTAAACCTCATGTACCAGGAAACTTCCTGTGCATTCTGTGGGGGCTGCGATGAGTGTTTTCATTTTTTCATCCCTGCCTGCTGCTTGCAATCAAGCGCAGACTGTCAAAAGCAAGAATCCTCTGAGTTAACAGTGGCAGCGTTGTGTGAAGAACCACTTAAAAAGAGTCTGCCCTGTTTACCCTTGAGCTCAACTATTCCCTTGTGTGCATTTGAACAGTGAGGAATGTGAGAATCAACGCAAAGGACATCAAGGTTGGCTGCAGTATTGACGCTTTGCCTGTTTAAAGTCAGTCCCAGATCAATGACACTATCATTATCTGTTTGCTCTGAGATAAGGGACTGGATCCAACCTCTTTGTCAAGACAGAGATACAATAATTATCAGGATTAAAAAATAATCATTTTATCAACACAACACTTTGGCAGGTTAACAATCAGAGGAGCTGTGAGGTAACTGCCCCAGCCATTACATTGTTTTCATTTACATTCTGTAAGAGATGAATGATATGCTTCGAAAGATGGTAACAAACACAAGCCGAATGCCTGCAGATGTTTTTAGAGGTTGTGCAGGAAGTCAGCTACTAGAAACTGCAGTGTGGGATGTTGGCAACATTCTGAGGTCTCTGATGTCTTAATCAGCTACTTGAAGACACATTGCAATTTTAGTGTTGGCTCAGACGAGTATCTGGCTCCATTTAGGAGCAACAGTGGTAGAAGAAGTATTTCATTCTCTTTCTTAGGTGCAAAATGCAATAAATAATAAATGCATCTGACAAGCAAAAGTACCTTGTAAGCAGAAAAGTGGCCCCTGTCAGTGTTATATTAACTCTCAGAACTCTAAGTAGCTTCTGGGCATTATTCTCCCGACACCTTTGTACTCACTCTGGGCTCATTTTTCACTGCAATATAAAGTCCTGTTATAGAAACTGCACGGGACAGAGAGAGATCACAAATGTCTTGTGTGCAGTTTAACAAAGCTGTAGAACCAGAACTCATAAAAAAGAAGAAAAAATGCAAGTTGAGTTTCTTTGATTATCTATTCTACAAATATTGAAAAAACCTGGTATTAATATGTATGTAACACATTTCCAGGAGCCAACAGATATCCCCAATACTGAAAAAATGCAACTCATAGTATGAATATTTGAATTCTTACTGCATTGTGTAAACACAGCCTGCAGTTCAATCCAGTTCTGCTGAGTCCTTGAATTTTCGTCACATAACTGTTGGTTGCAGATGAGTCACTAATGGTTTACTGGTTGTGCTGAGGAGCCCAGAACTTTTTGTTTTTTTACTGGAAATATTGAGTTATGTTTTCTGACTGGATGGCATTTCACAGATGACTAGACTGTAGAAAAAACGTTGAAAACCCTACATTGTCCAACTCTGATAAATTAAGTCATTTTGGCTTTTAAAAAAAAACTTTTTTTTTAAAGCTAGCATGTCTTCAAATCGCCTTCGACGGTTAATGGTTTATTAATACTGGTACACTGATATGTAATTCTTGTCGTGGAGGTGGAGATAATATCTTACTTTAATTGATTACTTTTTATGTTTGTGTACATCTGGACTTCTGCTGGTTTCTCTATTTATTACTTTTAATTTTGCATATTTGCACTATGGGGAGATACTCGCACCAGTTTTGTTGTATATTTTTTTGTGTACAATGACAATCAAGGGCCATTCTATTCTATTCTATTCTATTCTATTCTATTCTATTCTATATGCTGTTTAGTTGTTTGATCTGTAACAGTGCAACCCTATTTAATAACCTGGTCATGTATTGTGGACTGCATGAAAATTCTCAGTTGTAGCTGTTCAGTTGAGTAAAAACTAAAATATTCCCCCCTTTAAATGCATTATGAAGAAAGATTAGGTAGCATTAAAAGGTAACATTAAATTACAAATACTTCCAAACTGTCAGCATGTAAATGTGCTTTGTTAAATTCAACCACCGCAGACAAAGAGTTTAGCTACTGCAGTCACTATTACATTTTTTCACTTTAATGCCAAAATATCTACGGACAAAAAAATTTCTTATATGAGAAAAATACCGGAAAAAAAGCGGAAAAGATGGACCTAAAATCTGAAAGCATTAAAGAGAAGTTCCTGAATTTGGACACAATGGACAGAAAGGTCCATTTTAGACACATGCAGCTTCTTCCCTCCATTTTACTAATGATAATGAAAAGTCCCCAGGGCACCCAGCTGTGACCTCTGACCCCAGACACTATAATTAGGTTATATCTGGAGCTGCTGAATGCGAAAAAGGAGAGAAAGAAGTAGACCAATAAAGGAAAAAACAAACATCCTGAACTTCTTCCTTTAAAATGAATCTGTCGCAATGTGCCTTAAATAGACACAAACACAGATGACACTGACAGATGAAAGACAATGAAAGGACAATCAGCTAAAGGAGAAAGCTGGAGAAAGAAAGTCACAAAAATAGAAGAGTCTTCGTCGGGTGAGAGTTCACTGCGGATGCTCGGTCGCAGGAAATGTGATTTGTGCCTTTCTGAATAAATCATGAGATGCTTCATGTGGATATAACAACAAGTAGGCAGGATCTTCACGCAGAAGTTATGCGAGATCCCGATGGAGAGGATTAAAGCACACCAGAGTATTGTGACAGTGGGGCTAAGTGATCTATTACATGTTTAGGGAAGCATTAGAGAGCGTTCTCAGGGCGTCTCTGTGCGTTTCCAGCTGCGTTTGCTATCAGCCCTGTCTGACTGTGTTTATCTGCTGTAGGAGCCGCTTGTGTTCAGTTTCCCACTGGGCTTTACACTAACACTGTCACTCACACACACACACACTGCACAACCCAGATGAGAGGCACAAGGAGAAATTTACTGTCATACAAACAAACACATACACAATCGGGATCCTGAGAAAGTGCAATGAGAGAGCAGGTGTCGGTTTTCACATGCGGCTCTCATGGGGGCTTTGGATGGTAAATATCAGGGTTTTTTTTTTCCAAACTCCCAGCACCGGCTTTTCTCACAGTTTCTGGTCGCCATTCGACTCTTGACTGCTGACCATGAGCTGCTCACCTGCATGGAAAGGTGGGAAAATGTCGGCCTCACGGCTCTCACTGACTCATCACATGGGAGCCTCTTTGCTATAGCACCAGTAGAGTCTCACTGAAAGATAATAGATCTAGAATTTTGACTTTACAGGCCTATAATAACAATAATGTAGATCATAATAGCTTTTGTAGCAACAAATTTTCATATTATTGTCCATTTTGTGTACTTTTGCTGCTTTACAGACAAAAATAGTCCAAGCATGCACTCTTCTTCCACCCTGTTTGCAGCTTGATAATTGGGGTTTTCTCATTAGTACGTCTCTGCAGCCAATTTAAAAGCATTTCCTCCCCAAAACCTCAAACGAGCCAGGCAAAACACAGGACTCAGCACAATCCTGCGGCGAGAAGGACATATTTTACTGCCTCCCTCCAACCTAAGCCGATTATCAGAGCATCCCCGACAAGGTCTTAGATCTCATTACCAGCAGATAGATGACTCTGCGCAGAAAAACAAACAGCAGTGATTTCAGATCAACCAGATTAGCGCCGAGGTGCCATGGGAAGCTGCAGAGGGAGTCTGGGAACGGGGACATCTCAACTTCTCAGCTCCTATCAGGTCTTACTTTGGTGCTTCAGCTGCACGATTGAGACAGTTGCTTCACCTGCAAACTGTGGACAACATCCGCTGCCTGTATAATACAGAAAATGTCATTTGAAGGTTATGTTACATCCCTTTTATGGCCAATCCAAAGCTTTAGCTACTGGTTTAAGGTTTGAAAGAGTAAAGCTCTAAGGATTTTTAACTAGTAACTTTCAGATTGGCCTACAAGTGGAGATTCAACAATGGAACTTTAGCAAAGAGACTCATTACTTGAGGACTGGAACTGAAACTTGTTAGATGTTATTAAGCCTCAAAATATGCTTGAATTTAGCATTCTGTCATTAGGAAGCTAACTTTGCCTGTTAAATGAGACAATAATGTTGCACAAGAGATAGAATTTTAGCATAAAAGATGTGTCTTCTTGAGTTAACGCTCAATAATGTGCAATAACCACACATCTCTGTGCAGGAATACTATTTTGTATAATTACATTTTATTTTATTTTCTTACATTTTACATTTTCTGTTTAAGTTTGGATCTTTAGGACATATTTTTCTACTTATGTTTATCTCTATATAAGACTTTGAATCGGAGCAACTGTAATTGTTTCCTTAGTCTTTCTACCCATGTACAATCTGTGTAATACCACTGATATGTACAATAATTCAGAACTAGTACTTAAGTATATTTTGGTCTGTTTTTATTTTGATTTTATACTTCATTCCTTAAATTTTTGCACCATTTTTGCTACTGTAACATTGCAAATTTCCCCACTGTGGGATCGGTTATCTTATCTTATCTTATCTTAATGTGAGTATTTTCCCCTCAGGGATCTACCAAGTACATTTGCATACTGTAGGTTTCATATGCAGCCTGTACAGCAATCGATTTCTGTCCCCCAACACAGAATTGAACACATCATGAGTCTGTTTTAGCCTCTTTCCAACTAAAATTAGAATATTAAGCACATAAAATTGTGCATAAACGCTGTAAATAGAAAGGTTTTGCACTCATGAAAGACCCTCTCTTTTTTTAAAAGAGTGACAACAAACAGTGAGAGAAAGTTGCAAACAATGTCAAGGTTCCATAAATACCACTGACACCACACCGTCACTGCGTCCTCCCAGTGTCTGGACATGCCTCCACACAGAGGAACACAGTACGCTGAGTAAACACACCCAGGGCTGACACATGCACGCAAACTCTCGTATGCACTGTTTGAGGACGTTCCCATTGGCGGGCCGGTGAGAATGCGGCAGAGAGGAACTCTACGGGAATCTGGTTCAGTGGTTAAAGTGGACAAACAGCCAGTGTTTCATTACAGTCAAAGATGGCTTTGTTCTGGACGCAGAACGGAAACAAACAGGTCTGTTGGTTCACGTACACACGCTGACCTTTAATAGGAGCTCTGACACAGTTTGATTGCAGTTCTGTGTGCTGACGTGCAATTTGTGGCTCTTTCCTGTGTGTACTCGAAAACACAAAGGTCCTGTGAGACAAACATGTTGACACAGTGTAGATGATGATGCCACATGAGCGTTCAGGACATCTTGGACACGTGGAGGAAGAGCTTCCTTTATGAACATGTCATGGAGGAAGCAAAGTTATTCTAGTAAAGCAACATGAGTTTAAGTTTTGGTGTGTATGGATTTTCAATTCATAAGGCCAGAATCTCACTAGAGTTTCAATCTGTTGCCTGGCAACTGGTCCCAGAAAAGGAATAGTCACATTTCTTTACCTCTTGGGTTGTTGATGAAACCTTTAAAAACTCATCTCTGTGCATCAAAGTTACAAATTTAGATTCTTTCCCCCATGAAAATAATCTCTCCACGTCTCAAAATGCCTTAGATGTGCCTTTCTAGAATTCTTTCTCACTCACACCAGCTCATCGATGGTGTGGTGGATCCATGTAGTGGTTCCATGGTGTAACGGTTAGCACTCTGGACTCTGAATCCAGCAATCTGAGTTCAAATCTCGGTGGAACCTGAATTTCTACAAAGGGGTATCTGTCCTTCTAGTTCAGAAAACTTACACTTCATTCTTATGTCATTTTGTTCTCAAAGAAATTGCATTATGTCTTTCAGTGATCGGACAGGGGAAAACAAAATTATTAACCCACTGAGGGGGGGATTCACACTGACTTGCGCTTCCTAACTGGACGGACTGATATCCCAGTTCAGTTGAGTTAATGTTATACTGTGATGATTAAGTCTTCACTTAATTTTTTGAGCCCTATACAGAGTCTCACTTGCAGCTAGACGGGATTGGTTCTTTGAAACGCTGTCTGTCAGTGGTACATTCGAGATGGAAGTGCTCAGCCGTGGTGTTGACTGCTTGTTTCGCTCATGATATGCCTCACAGCTTATTAAAAAAAAAAAACAGGATATGCATGTGTTATCAAGGTTAAAGACTTGATTTTTAACACAGGGGTTGTTAAAGGTGCTGGTAGGGCATCACAGTAGCTCATCTAGCTGGGCACTTTGCTGCACATGATATGTCCTCTCTTTCATCCATTTCCTTGTCTCTCTTTGGCTTTCAATTTATTTAAAAAAAAGAGGCACCGGTAAGCTGGTAAAGGTCGAGGCTGTATTTTTCTTTTTACTTCATGTATGTAGTGTGCTGTCCTCAGAAAGTACTGTTTCATGCAATATGTTTACAATTGGGACATATCACTTATAGTTATAATAATACACCTTAATCTTCGACCGCTGTAGTCAATAGTGTGAAATGAGCTGTCATCTGTTTGTGCACTGTTAGTGGCTAAAGTTTGTTTATACTCGTACATGGCACAGCAACATATGCGACGTACATGTGTAGAGGATTGTGGGTCAGAATACTTGACCAGATGTAGTAGAGCATCAGGGTATTTTTGGCACACTACAATAAATACACTGGAATATACATCTTGGGACATACTAAATCTTTTTCTGGCGTACTATACAATATTGCAGAATAGATATCGTAACACAGCTGTAGTGTTTAATAATGTGGTTGGCAGATTTATTTTTACCTTCAAATTTCTGTCTGGAAGCTAACCAAGTGTATTTCCCCAAATTTCATACTATCCCTTTAATACACTGAATGCATCACTTTGAAAATGTTGTTATAGAACTGCTCAAAACCACATTAAAACAGTATGCTTGATGCATAAGATCCTTATGTGCACACAGCCACGCCACATAAAAGCACCAAATATGATCCAGGCTGGATAAAACTGCTGGTCATACGAGGGTCGCATGGCGTGTGTGTGCTTTTGTTTTAACGGACGCATGCATGAAGACTGCACGCTGATGTGTTTGACAAACTGCAGATCTGACCGTCCATGTCTGAACACACTGTGCACACGTGGGCGCTGTGACATCCCTGTGAAGTCCATAACTGAGTCCAGGCACTAATATATTCATTTCTCTTTGACCGAGTCACCCTCCTGTCGCTCGGCGCTTTAAACTCAGCCACTTTGAAAACGCCCCGCAGAAAACAAAGCTCCGTCCCGCTGCAGACAATAAAGCAGCTGGATTTCTGCACATGTGCCTTTGTGTCGGTCTGAGGCCTTGTCATAACTCCATCGCAGGAGCCGAGATTGATCACGCACACACACGAGCGTGCAAAAAAAACACCCGCACACACGTACACCGAAAGTCAGTGACTCGGGGAGATGGATGGCAGCGCCGGCACAAAAGAATATTTGATTTGGTTATAAATACCACAACATGAAAGAGCAGCCCAGCAGGGGAAAGGCCAGAGGGCACGACAACCAGAGGAGGCCAAATCTTCAGCGTCATCACCATCATACATGGCGTGTCTGAAAATCAGGTTAGCATTAGTGGACTGTGACCACTTCTTCATGCTTGTTTCTTTTCATTTTGTGTTTTGTTTTCATGCCGCATGAGGTTAAATATATTTTTCTACAATTCCAGACGCCCTTGAAACGGCCAGACCACTGTTTAATGTTGCAGAGAGAAGCAGATGTAAACTATAGACTATGAATTAAAACCCATGAAAAGCCTCATTGTAAGGCAAACATAATGGACTCGAGCTCTGAAGGGACATTTTCTGTGCTTATTTAAGTTTCATAACCATGACTTAAAAACAAAATGCCTCTAAAACCCAGACATATTTGCTCTATCACGAAGCAGAGAAGATATTTATTGTGGTATATTTCCACTCCCCCTCTAATCTCAGGAATGCATTTTGCCTATTGTTTGACCTTCACAGGACTGAGATGCGCGCAGAGTCTGATGGAGAAATAAGTTTTTGCGGCTCACTAATTAACCAGTAAGACTTTCAGCTCATTAATTGTGTCCAGAGGGCCACTAATGCATCCAAAAGTAAACTAGTTGGGACGGCTTGAGTGACTAGTGAGGCTATTCTTGGAACTAGTTGGACAAAAGTGCTACTAGTTGCTGGAAAATAGTGACTAGTGAGACTTTTTGTTCAACTAGTGCAAAAAAATGACAAACTGGGGTTAACAATGTCCAACTAGTGGAGGAAACTGATGGAATAAATGGTCTAAAAGCTGTCCATCCCAGCAAGCAGGGAACGTTTCCACAATGTTGGCTACCATTACCTACAATTTTCCATAATGTTTCAACCTAATTTTATTTTTTTCTGTTTATTGTTCCCATGAGGTAAGACGTGAACTTAAAAATAGTTACAGAGGACGTTTGGAGGATGTTGTCAGATTGTGACAACAAAAGATTCTGCCACTGAAAAAGTGTTTTCATGATGTCATCGAGGCCTCAGATGACAGAATGTTGTTTTGATTCGTGAAATGTTCTCGTAATGTGATAAGAATGGTACCTGCCTGCAATGATCTGAGGATGTTTTAGGTATGTTTAGAGAATGTTCTTCCACACAACGTTCCCATAGTGTTCCATGATAACAAAAGAAGAACGCTCTCAATGCAACACTTAGCAAATGTTTGAAGAAAAGCATGGACTTTGGAGAACTTTATCCTGCCTTTAAGAAAAAAAAACTTTTAAAACATTGCTAGAATTTTCAGGAAACTTTCTCAGAACGTTTTTAGAACAAAAAAATGTTGCCAAGGTCACATCTCGTCTGAAAACCTATGCAACTTGCACAAAAGTGATTTAGAAGCTTGCATTTGCAACTTTAAAGAGCATATTAATAGATTCTGCATTTTAAATGAGGTGGAATAAAAATGAAAAAAATGTTAAACTTAATTAATTATTCACAGCGGAGTGTTTTCATGTCTTAAACGTGTCTGAATGGGGGTATTTAAACTGCAACCCTTTCTGTCAACTCCCTCAGCACGCAGGTTAATTTGTATTTTCTCTGCAGACTCGTCCAAGACAATGCTCCATCCATCCCTGCATACAGTTAGTGATCCTGCGGTCAGACGTCCCTCCCCCTCCGCCGTGTGAGTGGTTTAAAGTTTCACTAGTCGTGCTCTGATTGGTCCGCGAAGTTTTTCCGAGGGGGAATAACTTCAGAGCTCCGAGGCTGTTTGACGCACAGCAGCTCTGAGAGCAACTTCAGCTGGATGTTCTGATCGGTCACATCAGGAGGCTGAGTGATGGAGGCGATCAGAAGCAGAATATTAGTGGTTTTATAGCGGAACTTTACGCACGAAGGTTTAGGACACCGCAGCTTTGGAATAATCTTTCCCCCCATAGACATATATATTTTTAACTTCTCATCCGATGTCGAAAATGCCTGTCTTTGCAGTTTGGATTAACGCAATTTGGATTTTACTTTTTGCCATTTTTGACGTTTCTCTTTCCAACTATTCCGAAGACCAGTGCAGCTGGAGAGGCAGGCAAGTATCTCATGTTCTCTCTGTCATGTTGGTGCGTTTGGCTTAATGAGAAGATGGTGCAAAATCGCTGCTTAGAGATGCTACAGGTGGTTTACAGAGAGAGAGAGAGAGAGAGAGAGAGGGAGAGTGGCCGATGGCGTCCTTGAATGCAACATGTTGAGACTTGCCATTAGGGCTCAATTAGAATGTTTGCGCTGCGCTGCTGCGAATGCGCCTCTGGGCTGTCTGCAGGAGGCATGGAGGCTCCAGACAGACAGGAGACTGGAGGATTAATTGAGCTGCATGGAGAGAATACTCTGAGGATGTAGTTGCTGAAGGGAGTTTTGGTTTATTTTAGCTGCATTGTTGCAATGTATTTCAACTGTCTCTTCATTTTTTTTAACTTTATTTGCTCAAAGTGTGGCCCTCAAAATGTCATGAGGGGCCCTTGGATCTGCCAGTAGGGGGCACCTTCTCTGAGTCGGTTCATCTGCATAAACTGTTTTTTTTAAAGCTGTCAAGATTCAAGAGTTTTTTATTTGTCACATGCTCAGACAGTATGTGCAGTGAAATGCAAAGTGTTCTCAAGGCTGTGCAATAACAACAAGACATTACAAAAAGGAGAAATCCTTAAAAAAACAATAGAAAATTAGAAAAATATGTCATAAATAATGAGGTAGAGATCCCAAACTAAAGTGTCATCTTGTGTTTCCACTTGTTTCTGCTCAAAATGTTGGTTTTAGTTGCAGTAATCTCATGTAAGCCACCTCAAACCCTTCAACTCTTGTTTTAGGAAAGTTTAGGATTTGGCCCAGAACTCTCTCTAACTTTGCCTCCCCTCTCCCCTTCCTTCCCACAGTGGTTTGTCTCAGCAGCAGGGCAGCGTGGAGCAGATCTCCCTCCACTGTTCCGAGGGCACCCTGGACTGGCTGTACCCCAAAGGAGCCCTGCGCCTCACCCTGTCGCCCCGCCTGCCCTCGGTGGCCGTGGGCCCCAGCGGCAGCAGCTCGGGCCTCATCACGGCCTGCGTCAAGCCCTCGGAGCAGTTCCACGGAGCTCAGCTCTACCTGGAGAGGGACGGCGTCCTGGAGCTGCTGGTGGGGGACCGGCTGGAGTCGTCCCCCCCGCCCAGGGTTCGCTGCTTCAGCCGGCTGCCTGGCGAGAGGGTGGCCCTGTTCCTGCAGGCGACGCCTCACCAGGACATCAGCAGGAGGATTGCAGCCTTCCGCTATGAGCTGAGAGGGGATTGGACGGCTCGGTTGTCGCTGGACTCCAACCCAATCAGCAGTGAAGGTGAGTCAGTCAGACATGATGGTTTATTCACATCACATCCAACTCTTTGCACCAGAACTCAACCTCTTTTCCTTCCTTCCTGTGAAGTTTGCAAGCGTTTGACCCACCCCTAATGATACTATACCCCATAAAATCCTTTTCCACTGATGATTCATAATTCAGAGCAGGCCTCTGTGGGCTGCCTGGACTTTCCACGGCTCATGCAGAGTGCAGAGAGGAGGAAGTGGCCAAACTTTCCCCCAGAGGCGTGCTGGTTGTGGAGTAGCAGTGGAGAGGGGAGGAGGGGCACAAAAGCACAGTATGTGGGGCTTTCTCCAGAGTCCAGAGCCCTTTGAATGGGTGCCGCATGAGTATTCTGGGATTACTGCTGTCTCCTAGGCAACGAGGAGGCCTCTGCCCAGCTGAGATGCTCCCCTCTTTTGTTGAGCTGCCTCTCTGTGGGGAGACTTGTCTGTAGGAGTATACTCCCCCTCCCCTCCTCCCCTACATCTTTCTCTCTCTCTCTCTCTCTCACACACACACACACTGATTAGGTTTTGGAAGGGGGTTTGCTGTGGACTAAGAGAGGAAGGAATCTCATTTATCAAGAGGTTTTCACTAAGGAGGAGAATGTGTGGGGTGGGCAAGCGAGGGGCCTCCGAAGAGCCACAAGGAGAACTTTAAAAAATGCCAGGACTTTTTTTTCCCCCTGGCCACAGCTCAGTCAGTGCAGACAGCCAGAGCTATGCTGCTTTGGGTTTAATCTTTTTTTTGTTGTATGCATGAAAAAAGTAAGGTGTACTGTATTTTATTTTTTTTAAATGTCCAGAAACTCCTTGCAGAAAAGGAAAGCAGTATTTTCCTCAGAAGTTTTCTTTCTTTAACCATCTTTGAAGTCCTCCCCCCACTCCTTCTCTTTGGCCCCTGTCTTGGCTTTGATGAGGTGTGACTGTAGACACCCTGGAAGGCTTTAGGAGGGGGGGAAGTTTCATTTGGCCTTTAAATTGTCTGGCATTGGAGGAGCCTCACACCTTAAAGCTCCTCCGGTCCTCCTCCGTCAACTGTAAAAGTAGCAGCTGTCTGTTAGAACGCAGTGGTTGGTCTCCCCTTTGTTGCCAGCTTTTGCACAGAATACAAGGTCTAAACTCACATTCCTGTGCATGTGATCTGGAAATGCGGTCTTTGATTTCCAGTGTATTAGCATATAGGTGTTTTTTCTTTCCTCCCGGCAGATTAGAGTCTTGTGTGAGGTCACCAACTGACTCTCCTTTCTTTCTTTCTTTCTTTCTTCCTTCTCGTCTCTCCAGATGCCTGCAGACCCTGCAACAACACCGAGATCCTGATGGCTGTTTGCACCAGCGATTTTGGTGAGTTACGGATCTGAAGTGTAAAAACAGCAAATCCAAGAATAAAAAAATCAGCGAATCCACCCCCTCGAATTCACCCGAGATTAAGCCCAACCGACAAATGCCAAGAAGTCCTTGAAGCAAAGCCACAGAGTGTAATGATTTCTTGTCAGGATCTTGAAAATCGGTTGTGTCGAATTGGTTTATAGGCAGGACATCCCTGTGCCTCCAAATCCACCCCTCTGAAAAGTGCAAAGGTTAAAGGTGAAACAGCAGATCTCTGCACCCTCCCCAACACACACCCACAGAACCCCTCCTACTGGAGGCACTGTAGTGGACTAATCCTAACATCAACCCCCTAGAGAAGAGGCAGTGGACTAATCTGCAGGCCCCTGATTGAGCTGTAACAGCACTGAGGAGAAGTTCAGCTGGCAACAAAAGTTAGAAGGATTAGCGAGCAGGCCAGGGTCTCCTCAGGGTAGAACACAAAGAAGCACATCTGAACTGCGGGTGAAAGAGGGCAATTTGCATTTGCAAAATGAGAAAAATACAGCAAGGTTTTCTCTCTTGCTTTGACTTAAAGTAAAGGAATATGTTGCAGAATCACAGTGGAAATGAACCTGAATGTTTGTTTCGTCTGCAGTGGTTCGAGGTAACATCCGCTCAGTGGAGGAAGACGAGAACTTGCGGGCAGCAGTGATAAAGGTCAGCGCCACCCGGGTGTTTCGTCAGAAGTACGCCCTGTTCACCGGCAACAGTCGCCTGAGCAGCCGGGGCGAGATCAGGACTCTGCTCCAGTGTGGCGTCAAACCGGGACCCGGCAGCTTCCTCTTCACCGGCCGAGTCCACTTTGGCGAGGCCTGGCTGGGCTGCGCTCCTCGCTACAAAGACTTCAAGAGGGCTTACACGATAGCCAAAGCGGCCCAGCAGATACCCTGTGAACTGCCTGTAGACTGAGACAAAATCTCTGCAGCAAGCTTGTCTACCAACCAGAATGGAAGCTGTGCTGAAAGCCGGGCCAAACTCAGCCCTGATTCAGGAAGAAGCCACGATGTGCAACATGTTGGCGCCGAACCACCAGTGGGTATCGTCTTCCCAAAGGGCTGAGGAGTGACATGGAATCCTTCCAACGCCATTTCAGTGCAATACGCAGTCGCCTGGTCCGAAAAAGACCCGGTGGAGCCTTGACATGAGGGGACGATTTTACAAACAGACATGCCACAAAGCTGGTAAAATTATTGAAAAGCTTTCCAATGGGGACACATTGAGTCAAGCCATTAATTCAGGCCTACTGAGAGTCATTGAATTGAAACTCAGGAAAAATTAAGAAAAGTTCTACAGAAAGCTTGTTATCCAGTTGAGGATACACTCAAGGCAGGTGTTGCTGTGGTGAAAGATTTCAAAATATCTACCTTTCTCTCACAGATCATGTCGGAACAGTGATGTTCAGCCTTCAGTGTTACCAGTATCAAGGAGATTATATAAAATCCTCACTAAAGGAAACGTTAAACACTATTTGCACTGATAAAGGTAAAGGGAATGGTCTGGAACAGTTTGATGCTGCAAGCACTGAAAACCAAATAAAAAAAGCAACTATATGTAGCATAGCGGAGCGACTGAGAATTTAATATATGTACAGACGATATGAGCACATACAGTAGGAACACAAAGCTGAGGCTTCCTGAGCAGCTTTCACAGCTCGATACGGTGCTGAGAGCACTTTCATATTCTAGCCACTCGGAGATTTCGCTTCTGTAAGGACATACAGGCGCTGTATTGAGAGAATTTCTGTAAGATAAAATATGTTTAATTACCATAGCATGAAATATTTCTGCAAAATTCTAACTAATTGGAGTGATTTTAAATAAAAAGGAATATTTAAAGGTGAGTTCAGACGCAGGAGTCTTGCCAAAGCAGTTATTAAGCTGGTTGTTGTTAAATCTGCTCTTTTTTTGTCGCATATTGATGAAAAATATAAGATATTCAACTGTATATAATCAGCAATGTTCAAACAGCTGTTCATAACTGAAGTCCAGTGAGCTTATATGATATAAAGGTGAGTGTGTGGATTTTAAAAAACAGGTTTTGGTGGAAAACATCCACTTGGCTAGCTCAACAGAAAACACAAAATATGCATTTAATGTATAAATTTTCCGCTCTGTAAAGTGATCCATATCTAATGTGCACTATATCAGCAAGGAGAAGGAGTTCATACCAAATTACCGTCATGTGCTGAATATGTCTTAAATGCGTACACTGCCATTTTGCTGTTTGTTTTGTGAATTTATGTTAATATCAATGTGAATGTAAATATGTCAATAAGAAATTCTAGAAAGAAAAGAATGAAAAAAAACATTGTGTCAGTATTGTGGATTATTTTTATGTTTGTCTGTGTTATTAAAATATTCCGTAAAAGAAAGCACAATGTTTCTGGATGTATTTATTTCCTTCTTTTTTCCTTTTTTTTAACCTTCAAACAGGTTCTATAAGGCTTTCTAACCCAACAAAGCAGCTTCATGCTCCATAATCCTCCCATCTAATGCATCAGCTCTGTTTAGCCGACATTTGCAGGGTTTCTTCCATGCTTAGCTTTTCTCAGACATAAGTCACTTCAAGTACTAATGAATCAGATTCCTGAAAGCGCAGAACAAATGCTATGCCTGAGAGAGCGAGAGCGCCTAAAAGCAGGAGAGATTTAGGGACTGTTTTAGGACCCTGAGGGCATTCGGACAGGGAAGGAGGTAGAAAACAGCAGTTGGAATTCTGTTGTCCTCGGCCTCCCATTTTCAGGATTCAGGAAGCAATAAATTGCCATTAAGGGAGCGGCATGGCAGACTGGACTGAGCCGAGGTGCCACACAGTCGCTCGCTTTATCCTGACCACGTGTGCACAAGGACACAATCAAACTCGAGTCCTTTCCGCTCGGCAGCCTTCGACCTTGATTTGCTCTATGGCATCATAGTTAGTCAGATGTTTTCCAGGTAATTCTTTTTATATGAGGTGAACAAAAGAGACATTAGAATAGAAGACAGGCGTCTAACAACAAAGTGCTCCATGACAACATCTCCAACAATGGAAAAAAAACATGCAAAAATGCTGGAGAAAGTGCAGAGAGACCTACTTTCTGGCTCTGTCTCACACTCTGGCACTGCCTAAACAAATGTAGATTAGGCTCTAACAGTGAATTACATTTTGTACAGGTGAGATGCCACACAAAGAATGAGTGCAGTTTATCAGCTGCAGTTAAATCATCTGTTACTCGTCCTCAGGTTGAGCCCTGAGCTTCCATCACAGCTGTTAGGATACTTTCATCTTCTAAACATCTGATCTGTTTGTTGAAGTCGCCCTTTTCTGTCAAATCAAACGTTTTATTTAAAGAGGTTTTTCAGTTTTGCAGTCTCACAGCAGAAAATGATTTTGTGTTTGCATGCCTTCCATAACTACATATAAAAGTCTTTCTAATGTCTAAAATGGAAACCAAAGTAGGCCACAAGTAGCCAATGAAAACATCTTCTATTTAGTTCTAATGATCAGTAGGCAATAAACTGAATTTTCAGGGGTTTTTTGTCCGCTACATAGACATTTGGTCTGATTATTATTGGTTGTTTATGGAGGATGTGGCAATCTGACTACAACACTCCCTCAATTACTATAACACCAAATAATCATAGAACAATTGAGAAAAGTAGATTCATTGTGCACCACACAGAGCATCCTCCAGTGAACTGAGCTGGTCTCCAGGTCGACTGAAGTTGTCCCAAAAAGCATGACCGCAAATAAGATTCTTTAATCTGCCCAACATGCGTCATACATTCTCCCCAAAGTGTGATTCTCACCTGATCCTCCATCCTGAGCTAAATCGCCACATTGTGTCATCTTCACAGGATTTTGTTTCCATTCAAGCAGTCTTTGTCTTTGGCACATCTTGTGATGTGAATGTTGAGGGCGGCAGAATGGCTCCTGGAGGACTTTTGAGACTTCACATGCTGAACGTCAATTTAGATATAATCAGTACGGTTTGTTAGCATTGTTTTCATTGTCCTAAATAAATACCATCAATTTATTTTAGCTTCTATGATTGTTTATATAAGCATATCTTATAAATATATGTAAACACATTGTGAAGATGGCCTGCATAGACTTACACTTGATCATAATTTCCAACAATCACTCTGTATTACAGGACTTTATGCACCTATATCTCGTCTCTTGGACTATTTAAGGAGCTTACTATTAAATAAAGCTATTATAAAAGATGCAAACTAGTATTAAGAACCTGCAGAATATATCAATCTCACTAAACACAATTATATCCATGCAAATCCTCATAAATAAGACTAATTCTGAGGCACACAGTTTTAGGTCCACTGGTCTGGTTTTCCTGCACTCACTGTGGTATTTATGGGTGAAACATAGAAAGAAAGTGGGAAGAACTGACTTTGATCTCACATTTTAGACTAATTTTTGCCTGAAATAACTTGAAGAAGGTGCAGAAAACAAAAGCTTTCTGGGCTGGGATATGTTTCAAGATCCCAACAAAGCGTCTGGTGTGATATATTGCAGAGGACTGCCCACCCTTTCCTCATCACTCTTATCCCACAGAGCAGTGTCATACTTTGTTGTTGTTGACTCACAATCTTGCTAGAAATATGTACAGTCTTCTTAAATTTCTTCTTAGTAACAGAAAACAGTTAAAAATGCAGCCACTAAAGCAGAAAGTTGAAAATACTCCCCACCAATGAACATTATAGCCAATCTGTTACCTGCCATGACTGCCATGCTCTGCTCCAACACACCAGGAGTTTCATGGTAGATCTAATACAGACGTGCCAGCATTACTGAACTGCTATGATAAATTCACCACCTGTTTCTCCTCCATTGCAAAATTCTGCACAAACACGTACAGGGCACACCTCAGTAAAAACCTCAGATTTACTGTGGGCGGTAAATCCGTTTGAAAAAGAGCAGCTGGAGGGAACCAACACGGTGTTTAGGTTAAATGGAAAAGAATCACAAAAGCTTGACATGCTTCCCGCGTCCGCCCGCCACTCTGCCGCTGCATCAGGAGCTTCATGCGAGTGAACCTCCAACCTCCTCGGCCATTTACTGCCTCAGTGCCCCTTTAAAACATCCTGTGGTTGGGGGGCCCTGAGATACACACACACACACACACACACACACACACACACACATATATATATATATATATACACTCCTCTGCCGCCTCCCTTCCAGTCCATCAGAGGTTACTGCTGCAGGGCTGATAAGCCAAAACAAAGCATGCTCAAATTATCCGCCCTCACCTAATACTTCATGTGACATTTCGACAAAGCTCAACTTCCTGCATTGTTGTCACTTCTTGGTGACCCCAGCTTGAACCCCTAAATAGGCAGCATTAATGTCAGTGCAGCCACAATAACACAGCAGCACAGCTTGGATCTGAACATGGTAATAAAAGCTGAAATGCATGCACCACGCACAATCAAGATAAGAGTTTGTGTACAGAAAAATGATTTTCTGCAAATAATTTCATCAAGAGAAAATTTGATGGAAACCCTGAAGACCTGAATGAGTGATTTTCATTTGTTCTGCAGTGACTCTGCAGAGTGTTGCAAAGACACAATAAACCCCCACCCCCACCCCCTCTTTATTCTGTCCTTGTTGTGCGACTGAGGCGAGGTTGGGACATGGCAAAGCAGGAAGCACTCAGGAAAGGAGAATCCAAAGTGGCTGGAGAGAGTTATTGGGTGTGGGCTCGCATCAGCCTCTGGGGAAGTAGGAGGGAAGTGGCCGGAGACAAAAGCTCCAGAGATGAGAGTGCAAACAGGGGAAAGGTGCGCCTGGTCACAGTACAGTACAACACCCCACCCAGCGCTCAGGTCCTGTGTTTCCAGCACAAACTCTTCCTGTTATCCAGCAATATTACAGTTTATAAATCAAAAGTGCAGAACCCTGATACAGAATGTAATCAGACAGACATCAGACTTATAAACTGGCCCAGTCTCTCTGTGCTGCTGGTTTCCTCATCTGTAAGGGTTTTGATGATCTCACCTCAAGATAAATTACTCAACACCACGGTATTGTAGAAAACAGATATACATGAGCTGTCACACATCAGGAAAACACGGACCAGAGTCTGACAAAGTGGTGCAAGTAATGTGGTTAAGTGCAACTTTAAGGTACTTTTACTATAGTTGAGTATTTCCATTTTCTGGTAATTCATACTTCCACTGCTCTACAATTTACAGGCAAATCTGGTACTTTTTACTTCACTACATTAAGTTAATAACTTAACTGACCAGTTATGCTGCATATTCAGAAAATATAACCAATGAATAAATCATGATGTATTATTGGAAAGTCCCATAATGCAGGCTTATTATAGGGTTAAGATCTCACTCCGGTTATTGATTTCACCCTGTAAAATTCCCCTCTGTGTTTAAAGGTACATATTTATAGGTTTTTACATGAAAAGACTCACTTCCAGCCTCAAACTGTCTCACATGTAACTCCACACAACTGCTTTCTTAAATCCCCGCTTCTTTCTCATTCCACTTCTCCACCTCTAGCTGTGTCTCGAGCACACCAGCTCACCTCAGACTCTGCTCAAACACTGTAAAACCACTCTAAGCATCCCAATGGCAGGTTGTAACATTGCACTTATTCAGTCAACATGTTCGAACAGGAAATCAATACTGAAAAGGATTAAGGATATGGAACACCTCACCATACAGATTGGCAGGAACGGTTCCTTATGTTTGGTATGAAACCAAAGAAGACTCAATCTGTGTTTTTGAGACTGTCATTGATAAACTGTAGCTTCAAGGTGGAAATGCTCAGCCATGGTGTTGACAGCTTTTTTTTGCTCATGATGTATCTTACAGTACATTAAAAATAGACATACATGGACATGTTAACAGGGTAAAACACTCGATTTTAAACAGAGTGGGTCTTTAAGATATAACTTTATTGATTTCCAGGGGGAAATTTACAGAACAACTTGCAACATTAAAATGATGAACACATCAATGCCTCGGTAATTACAATCCAATAGAATAATATCCTTTAGCCTCAGATGGGCAGTTCTGCTTAATGAGTCATTTTACTTTTGGTACTTCAAATACATTTTTATTATACTGCCTAAGTAAACAATTTAAATGCATGACATTCATTTGTTAAAGAATATTTCTACACTGTGTATTGTTATTGTGACCTCAGAGGAGTCACCAGCTGTAGTCAATTGTAATCACTTTTTACGTCACCAAAACTAATAATGAAAGTTGCTGTATATTTTTGATTCAGCAAATTTGATCATATTACCAAAAGACTTATAATAAATGTATGAAGAACCAAAATGGAAAATTAATTAATTATTTTTTGCATGTTTTTCAGTGATTCCATCCCAGAAAATTCAGAGTTATAGGAATCATTGGAAACTCAAGACCGCCATATTATACATGGTCTTTACATGTGTATGAAAACTTTTGTCCATCACTGTATAACTGAAGGAACAGCAGTTAACTTGTCTCACTTTCTTATGCAAAGTATTAGGATCCTCTGCCAGGGTTAAACCAATGTCTTTATCACTTGTCTTTCTTTCTCCATCACTTTTTAGCACTCAGCAGAGCTTCTCACGCTTATCCTTCATCTGGATCTTTCACCGCTGGCACTATCTCTCCATGGGTTCGTCATCTAATCTTTCCCACAACTTGGTTTGCAGCTGCTGGCTGTTGTGTTCTTACACATCCAAAACAGTCGTTGCGATGCTCTGACACACACTTGACACAAATGTCAAATCTCCCTCTTTGTGCCAAACAGCACTTAAGGTTTCTCTAAAATGCTCTTTGGTTGCTTTCTTTTTCCAGTGATTAACTCTTATGCTACTGAATGGCAGGTGAGAAAGAGACTGGTGTTCAGGGCGTCCTTTGAAAGACAAACACTCCCAGACGAGACATAACAATTCGTCTCACACAAGCTTGTGGCTGTATGTTGTATTATATGGCACACACTCAAACAGGCTTTTGCTTTCACACTAATATCTCAGCGTTTGTCCAAAAAACTTTCACAAAAGCTTTTCAATTCATAAGAAAATTAAAGGATCAATTGATTTAACGATTTTGCTTTTGTACTACTGTTGCATGAAGAAACAGCTGCTTTATTTTCCACAGAAACAAATGATTTACCGTACTGGCCGACCAACACACTGCAACCGAACATGTGGTCTGTCCAATTCCTCCAGTGACTCAGTGGCTGCGCATCATATTGTCTCGCCAGCAGCTCAGCACCAGCTGAGAGCGAAGCCCATGACCACACTTTGGCATCCCCAGACTCCCAGCTGACAATTTTGCGTTCCCATAACACCCTGCAACAGCTGGAAGAGATGACTTCCAAAGAGGAACATGCTAACTTGCTCTGTGCTAATTCTCCTCCTCGGGGCCACAAAGATGCCAACCATTATCACACAATGCACTTCATGCCCTGCTCCTTATTTGATGGAAAAACTCGTGCAACAGTTTGCAGTGTCTCATGTTGGTCTTTCTGTAGTGAACAATTTGCAAAAGAAATCCAGAACTGATGAGCCTCTATTCACGGAGCAGAGTGACACTGGGGGAGAATAACACGGTCAGCTTTAAAGTAGAGTGGGCAGTTTGGGTGGGTTGAGAGGTCAAGGCAGAATAGAGAACAAGTGCAGAGCGGTGCAAGAGCATGTTTATCTGGCCATGTTATCCCTCTGAAGTACTGAAGGGAGGAGAGCGAGGAGCCCCCTTTGTTCCTCAAGAGCCTGCAGATGGCTGTAATCCCTTCCAAAATGCACACTGAAAATCAATCAAGACAGGGTGGACATGGTGCATGAGTGCGGAGGCGGGCGACACTTTTCTCAGGGAGGGGGTCCCGCAAAAGAAACACAAGTCGGGCTGGGCAAGCGTCTTTGGTGCTTTCCCGCCAAAAAACAGTATTGTAAGGAAAGATAGAGGGAATGAATTGCAACCCCCTCCGATAAAGGCCCACTCGCTAACCCACTGTTTGAGCCGAACACAGCTGCCACCTCCTCACCGTATCCTGGGGCTGACATCTCCTGCAGGGGGTACAACCACAAAAACCTCCAAACACTGACATCATACTCTAATAATGCTACTTAAGAGACATTCAGTGCTGCCGGATGAGGGGAGAGATAGACAGATAGATAGATAGATAGATAGATAGATAGATAGATAGATAGATAGATAGATAGATAGATAGATAGATAGATAGATAGATAGATAGATAGATAGATAGATAGATAGATAGATAGATAGATAGATGGATGGATGGATGGATGGATGGATGGATGGATGGATGGATGGATGGATGGATGGATGGATGGATGGATGGATGGGAAAATGTTTACTGAGGTAACAAATCAAGTTAGAAGTAAGGTCATTTTTAATGGACCTGTATACAATCAACCACAGGAGTCACCCCGTGTTGGATATTAGAAGGTTTAAAGTATTTTACAGTCATGGCTTCAGTCTGACATACCCACCACAGTGATAGAGAGATCTGCAATACAATAAATTTGGCATGTATGAAAGATTGAAACTGTACATCAAGGTTCAAAGAGATACTAATACACGAAAGACTAAACCTAAACTGATAGCAAAGTAGTTAACATGGAAGACAGGATCTAATGGTGCATAACACTGTCTACTTTTCACTATAGACAGGTGAGCTGTGACACAGAGTCACAGTCTGACAGTTAAATCATTTGTAGCATAGCGGCCGTCCTCAGGTGAAGTCCTGAGCTCAATGACAGCTGTCGGGATATTTTTATTTAACTGTAAAAGTCTCATAAACTTCCTGAAGTCTAAATCATATCCATCTCAGTTTCAGTCTAACAGCTGAATATTTGCAGCAGTAGCCTGATTATTTCTTGCATGATGGATATGTTCCTATAACCATGTATAGAATGTGACCTCGCTACTCATTAAATTAACTAGCAAAACCACATAGCTCAACAAATCTGTGGGCGCTTTTGTTAATGCGACAATATGCAGTTCAGACTTTTGCCTGTCAAAAGTGATATAAAAATGTTATATGGGCTGATCTAGTAAGGTAGTGGTTGCTGGAAAAGTAACCAGGATTCTCATTCATATTGATCTGCCGTCAGATTAATGGAAAGGTGCTTGAATAGGGGCTTCAGTAAATCAGTTAGGCAGAGAGGATCATAAACTGTCAATTTTGAAATGGTGCTAAAAAACAAAAAGGCAGAGGAGCAACACCAACATGGGGGTTACTACCAACATTTCTGTCAATTTAGACCTGTGAGTGGCGCTACATGAAAAATGCTCAAGTCAACAAGTCAGTAGGATTCACTCTCTCAGGGTGGTATAGATACCAATACAAAAGGTAATAGCAATCCATTCAGTAGTAATAGTTTTTCACTGATGGAGAAAAATGTTAATTCCACAGTGGCACAGGAGGAAACATCGGTTCATCAGGAGATTCGTCCTCTGGAGACCATAAAATTCACATAAGAAATCAAATCATCATCTATCAAACAGCTGCTGGGCTGCAAGAGGCCCACACTGCTACCTGTAGTACACTTTTGCCAGTGCTATCATATGACAGTTTCTTAAAGGGTAACTTGCTTTTTCCCACAGCTGCTCCTGGCCTAAAATCCTCACCTCTAAGCAGAATTCTTTGTTCTACAATGACACTTCAATTCTCTGTCTTGCTTCCTCAAACAGCTGACGTCAGCCCCCTTGGACACTAAACCCCAGACTGAGAGTCTACCCACTGCAGTGAAACACACCTGTTTTTTTTGTTGTTTTTTTTTTTTACTGGGGCCTCAGACTTTCAGAATTAACCACATGGATTACAGTTTTCTGACAAAACCTTTCTGATTGTCAACACAAAAGGGAGAAACTTCCCTGACAGATTAGCTCCCTCGCTGCCTACCACCCACTCTCTGTTTATCCCATTTAATCTCGCAAACTGCAGCGCTGCCCGCCTCAACTTTTGCACCCATTTTCTCGTCAGAGAAGTTGTCTTGGGTTACCTCCTCAGAGACTAGTGGACTGTCCCTATTGTTCCAGTTGTTTATTGAGGAAAGAGGTAGGCAGGAGCGAAACTGCCTTTCACTGTGGTTTTGTTATGTTACTAGTATCTCCTTGCAGTTTTCTCCAGCAAAACACAACTTCGGGGCACAGTTTGACAACAGATACGCCTGGTGCACAGAGCGGAAAAATAAGTGAAAACAGGATATTTAATATCACTCTCATTATGAAACACATGCTGCTTTCATTTGTTAGCATTGCGGAAAAAACATATCACATGATGAAAATATTTTGTTAGATATTATCAGCTGGAAGCATATTAAGGTTCGTATTTGTCTTTTCTCAAGCCTCTCAAACGTCTACATGATTTCTTGCATTTTCCACAATTTATCTGAACAATCACCAGAGAACAGTTGTGGCTTTATAGGTTATTACCCTGCAAGAAACCAAACAATGCTGTATCTACCATCCCAATCCCTTAATCAGTACTAACAATGCGCTGTAGCTGCATTTCAGTTTGGTCTACTGACTCTGGGTGAAGAAAATGATCCCTCCACCTCTTGATTGTGATATTGTTGTTGAATATCAGTGCAAAAATGGTGCTTCTAGAAAGCAACTCTTGTATTTTTCTTTGGAGAAACCTGATACAAAACCTGGTGCTCAGACAGTTTTACACCCTTGCAACTGCTCTTAACACGGTGCCACATCCTCTCTGTTTCACCAATAGAGAACCAGATGTTCAGAATCAAATTCTATGTAGATATTGCCCAAAATTACCCAAAGTAAGAGTCAGTTTATGCTGGAATAGAACCAATCTGATTGTAAAGTTGGCTAACTAACTGTTTGTAAGCGTTCAGAAAGGATCCCTTAAAGGCAGGGTGAAGCCAGCCGTCACATGAGAGGGGGAAGAAGAATCATTCAAAAACAGGCCTGACGGTGCACAATCTCAGACAGGGTCTCCTGGAAGGCATTCATGTTTCAATGCTTCACTTGTTTGTACACTCAAGCACTGAAAATCAAAGCTTTAGAGAGAAACCCTGCTTCTTTTCTCACCTCTGCACTATTAGTCAGACGTGGTGTGAAGGGGGTGTGAATGCCAGCTTGCCAGTTTTAAAAAGTTGCAGAAATGAACAGACGAAGCTCCCCAGAATCCTTTTGTTGGAAAGGTGTGGGTGGAAAAGCCAGAGAGACTGTCGGCCTGGTGGAAATAACAAATTATGTACAGACGGGGGAGCAAAACAATTCAGTCCCAAAGTGGGGTAATATCCACAGATCCTCAAAACATAGTGTACATGTGAACCCCAAGACAACCGTGGGTGGACTCCTTCCATAGTGAATGATTTCAAAACACATATGGAGCCGAAATCGTTGTTACTGTTTTTAATATGAGGCAGACAAAGCCACAGGTCCTGATGGACTGCCAGTTGATATCTATAAGATATTCAAAGATAAACCACTTGAACCTTTTTTAGCTAAGTACAAAGAGGCCTTTCAATGCAGTTGCCTGCCAGATTCCCTAAGGAGTGTGCTGATAACATTTATTCTGAAACCCAATAAGTCTCCTACTGATTGTACATCATTTAATTGCTAAGGTCAGAGTTAGGAGATTGGAGCTGGCATTTCCAACTGTGATCAGCCCTGATCAAAGTGGTTTTGTGAGAAAGGTGTGGGTGGACTGGTTTCAAATACTGTTTGACCATCCAACAGCACTTTGGTTGGGGTATGCTGGTTACTTTACTCATAGCCCAAAATGACTTGCAGCTGTGTTGCATTCTGGTCTCTTGAGTCAGCAATTGTTCAAAAGTGGTCTCTCAGCCTCTGGATGTCTCCTGTATTACAATGTAATATCACTGCCAAAAAAGTAAGCCCAGAAAGAACCCTTTTGCATCTTAATTTTAGGATGCCCTTGATTAATAATTGTGTTAACTTTTGATTTTAATGGTCCCATTTGGCAAAAATCTATTCTGATTGTGTTTTGTGGTTTGTTATAAACTTGGAGGTGAAAAATATAAACTGTTCAGATATGAAGCAGTCTACTTTCCCCATTCCCCAGGCAAAAATTAATTTTTGCTGAGCAGCTACATTCAAAATGAGGAACAAATGGTTGTCTAGCTCTAATAATTCTACATAATCCTGCCACCTCACTGCCTGCTATTTCCAAAGTGAGCCATTCAGGAAGAGTGGCTGCTTCTTGGTCCACCAAGTTTATTTACTTTCTAAAGCTGCTTCTGGTAACTCTAAACGGTCTCAGCCACAAGCAAAACATGACAAATGTTCTGGTGTCGGCTGCAAGAGTGAACACAATAGTCTTGATGCACTCCCAGCATCTGAGGAAACAAGGATCTAGTGAATTACTTTTATTCTTCATGGCGATGTCTCTATAACAATATAGAAATCCTTCGTGTTAGCACATTGCACAACTAATGTGGATTATCTTACCATTAGGTTTGATCGTACGCACACAGGTCAAGACTATCAGTACACTGTAACACCAAAGAACATTCAGAGATGATGGAAACTTTAGGACAGTCTTGAAAGCAATAAACAACTACTGTGTTGGTTACTGTGTTTTCTTTTTGCTTGTTGTGCTTCAGTACTGCCTAAACAAAGCCAGTGTTTGTATTCGTTAGCTTCTCTCCTGCTCTCTGGGCTCACATACACTGCATTTTTATACAGCCGAATTCTCAGTACGGCTGTTCTCATTTACATATACTTATATTTCTGTTGTCAGTCAACAGAACAAATATAAAATAGTAGTTGATCTGCAGCCCATTAAGAATACATGTTAACCAGTAATCACCGAAGAGCCATTTTCTTGCCTGTCCCTGGTGGAGAGTACTGTGCAGATAATTTGGTTTAAGTGTTGAGCTTTTGAAACTTCGACTGCAACCCTAATACAAGGGAGAAAAGTAGAATTTAATTACTGTCTGCAGACCATTACAAAAAACTCCAGAAACGTGCCACTCAGAGTAATCTACAGACATATCAAAAGTTTTAGGAGCAGGCTTGGTGAAGGCTTTATTCACCAGTTTTGTACTGGATAGCACCAAATATCATTAAACCCTGGCACATAAGCCTGAAACTACTCATGACTGGGTAACACTAGAGGTAAGGGAATAGCATTTTCTTTCTAAAAAAATCTTCTTGAGGTAAGATTTGATACTTTTCATAAAATGAAACTTTTAACTTACATACTTCTTACATGGCGGAATGTGACTAAGCAATGCTAAGTGGCTGCTAAGAGCACTTCTCACATTGGATCGGGTGAAAGGAAAGCGAAACAGAGTAACTTGCGAAGCCATTTATGCATCAGATGTGCTGACAGTCGGGCGGCGTGTTTATATTCCTACAAAGTGCACTCACACATTGTGCATCAGGCCAGCCGCTCGGGTCTGTCTGATGTGTCAGGAGCTGCAGAGCTTTTTCCTCTCCCTTCGCTCCACACTCATTCCAGGGGAACATGTGCGCTGGAATTCTCCCCCAATTAAGACAGGGATTAGCCGGGTCCACTGTGGGAACCCGCCGAGTGTGGGAAAGCGGAGGGTCTGTCCCTCTCTGCTTCCCTCACCGACACTCAGCCTCATTCTCACTCGCTCCTGTTCATCACGCTGCCTCCCTCCCGTCCTCCTCACTGTAACTGTTCCTCCTTTCCTTTTGTCTCTTTCTTCTCTTTCTTCCAAACACTGCATTTTCATCACATTTTTACCACTCGGCTCTTTGTAGCTTATCTTGCTTTAAAGAAAATCATATTCTTTTTATTGTTTTCCCTCTCAACCTTCATAATTATGCACACATTTTTTTCTTCTCTTGCAGCCACCCACAATCTCCATAGCTTTCAGTCCTAATTCTTCAAGGTTTCTCTGAAGTGCACAGTTTCTTCTGTGCTCCCCTTCCCCTCCTCCCTCTTAACGCCTCTCCAGCCTACAGAGTGAAAGCTTGTCTGGAGGAAAGCTGAGGACTCTTGCATGAATAGTCTCACACTGTCAGATTGAAAGAGGGGGTGAAAAGACAGCTCATCAGAAGAAGGCAGGTGTCCCGGAGAAGTTTGTTTTGGCATTAATCGTACTGTATATTGTAGATGCAATCCACATTGAGCGAAAATGTATAATAAAGCCCCTAAAACTTGACCGTGCACTAGCTAAACTTCCATGAGAACACCCTGTGTGAACTGCAATGCCATCTTTCCATTGTCACCACATCTTTTTTTCTCATGATCTTGCAATCCTCTCACTATCACAGCAGATTCCTCTCCCACTGCCTCCGCATTCCTCCTACTCATTGTCACCTTCTCTTCCCACTCGGCCTCTCCTTTCCTTGCGTTCCCATAAATCCCTTCCCCGTACACTCCTCCACACAAGGCTTGTCCGTTCCAATTATGGCCGGCCCGTCCAGCCCCCCGGCTCACACACTCTGCACACACAGCTCGCTCTCATTAAGCCTGTATCAATTAGGCATTAACCTCCTAAAACAAAGGGCCTCTTGACGAGCGGCCCATCGCAAGCCATGTGAGGTACTTCCTCTGTATCGCTACACCCTGCTTCCCATCCTTCGGAACGATGCATTCATCCAATCTTTTTTCCCACTTTCCCACCACCAAAACAAATCTGTGCGAAAAAAGTAACATCAACAAAACAGAAGAGAGTCATGAACAAGCAGCAAATGTTTATGCGCCGATGTAAAGCTGATTAGGTCAGGGCTATGTAGTATAATGGCTTCACGTAAACCAGAATGTCCCAGTGTTCTTGTTCAAATTAGGGCCAAACAGTTATTCGAAGTATTAGAGAAATCTCAACATGGACAAGTGCAAGATCCAAATTGCAGAAGCTGTGATTTTTTAATTAATTTTTTTGATAAAATGTGTGAACCATCTTAGCATTTACCATTTTAGTCATGAAGCATTGTGGTGCAACAGAAATGCCCCAAACAAATCGTTTTCTCCAGATGTAAGAGAACATGTCTGTGTGGTATGTAGTACAGGAAACATCACATCATCATTTTTATTTATTTTTTATTTTTTTGGGTGGAAAACAAATGAAAAAAAATACTATTCCCACTAAAATTGCCATTTAGACTCATCGGCCACTTTATTAGGTACAACTGTTCAATTGCTTGTTAACACAAATAGCTAATCAGCCGATCACATGGCTGCAACTCAGTGCATTTAGGCATGTAGACGTGGTCAAGACAACTTGCTGAAGTTCAAACCGAGCATCAGAATGGGGAAGAAAAGGAATTTAAGTGACTTTGAACATGGCATGGTTGTTGGTCTGAGTCTTTCAGAAATGAATGATCTACTGGGATTTTCATGCACAGCCATCTCTAGGGTTTACAGAGAATGGAAAAAGAAAAAACATCCAGTGAGCAGTAGTTATGTGGATGAAAATGCCTTGTTGATGTGAGAGGTCAGAGGAGAATACTGGCTACTTCCAGCAGGATGATACAAAGGCAACAGTGACTCAAATAACCACTGGTTGAAACCAAGGAATGCAGAATACCATCTCTGAACGCACAACACGTCCAATCTTGAAGAAGATGTGCTACAGCAGTAGAAGACCACACCGGGTGCCACTAATGTCAGCTACAATTCGCACAGGCTCACCAACTTGGACAACAGAAGATGGAAAAACGTTGCCTGGTCTGATGAGTCTCCATTTCAGCTGCCACATTCAGATGGTAGGGTCAGAATTTGGTGTAAACAACATGACAGCATGGATCCATCCCTCCTTGTATCAACAGTTAAGGCTGGTGGTGGTGTAATAGTGTGGGGGGTATTTTCTTGGTACACTTTGGGCCCCTTAGTACCAAATGAGCATCGTTTAAACTCCACAGCCTACCTGAGTATTGCTGCTGACCATGTCCATCCCTTTATGACCACAGTGGACCATCTTCTGATGCTACTTCTAGCAGGATAATGCTCCATGTCACAAAGCTCAAATCATCTCAAACTGGTTTCTTGAACATGACAATAAGTTCACTGTACTCCAATGGACTCCCCAATCACCAGATCTCAATACAATAGAACCTTTGGGATGTGGTGGAACGGGAGATTGGCATCATGGATGTGCAGCTGACAAATCTGCTGCACCTGCATTATGCAATCGTGTCAACATGGACCAAAAATCTCTGAGGAATCTTTCCAACACCTTGTTGAAAGTATGTCATGAAGAATTAATAGAGTTCTGAAGGCAAAAGCAGGTCCAACCTTTTACTAGCTAGGTGCACCTAACAAAGTGGCCGGTGAGTGTATATCACTATTGCAATATCTGTTGAAATAACTGCAATCAGATTTTTTCTTTTTTTCTTCTTTTTGCACATAATTCAACCGTAGATTAAACCACAAACCACCAAATTTTATGCGAGTTTGAGTCAACCGAAAATATTACCATGCTGGTGGTTTTACATAGTAGTATTTTGAACATTTTTGATAAATCATGCAGCATTTTTCATCACAGCTAATCAATCGTGGAAATAGAGAGTATAAAAGGTATAAATGGCGCCTTTGTGTAGCTTAAAATGTAACACAGACAAGTTTGTTTTATTTCATTCTAATTTCTGAGGCTAAAGTCTAAAATGTTGTGATTGAATTATAAAACTTGTCCTAAACCTTTTGTGTGATGGGATCAGTGAAATTATTTCAGAAAAATATTCTTTCAATCTTATTTTAGACTCTAAATGCATCGAGATATGGAGGTCTCATTCACAATATAGTCAAGTAAGACACTGAACTAAAGATTCTGGCACACAAATGAGATGGTTAGATAAGAATGACGATGAAAATATAAGAAATGCAAGGAAGTAAAATCATAAACCCATTAACAATAAATAGAACATTTAAATGTAAATAGGTTGGATTGAGAAGACAGAATACAAATGGCTTTAAATTACACCAATTACATGAAGAGCTCTTACATTTAACACTTACTGCTACTTCCTATGAGTCGACATCCACCACATGGACGTTTAACATCTCATCACTCAGTTATCACTTCACATAAACTGATCTGCTGTATGTAGGTTTGGAGATTTGGGCGCTAAATGACACTGGAACATATTTTAGCTCCATTTTGGTTGAGAAAAGTCAGTGCAGACTCATTGCCATGATCAAGATTTCTAAATAGCCGAGGCAACATTTTGTAATGAACCACAATCTTTTCACTGCTGGTTGTTTCATAATAAAGTCAGTGCAGATCTTATCACCAGCTGCTCATTTTTGTGGCATTTCTTCATACTATTTAAACGATATCATGGTAGAAAATCACTATTCAACATCCAGCTGAGTCTAATCAGACACTTGTCGTGTTCAGTGTTTACAATATAACCGTACAGCAGCCACATAAACAGCAGATAAATGGCTGTTCACATACCAACAAGTCAACTTTTCCAAAAACTTGGAGGGAAAAAAAAGCTGGCACTTTGCCTCGGGGCACCAGCTGTGGTGCACCACACTATACTGGGCTTTTATAATGTTCCAATTTCCACTGCATTCTATTTACTCGTTTCATTTGTGCAGAGGCGTCGCCGCCGCTGAGTGTTTGGTGACCGGGCAGCAAATAACAACCTGGTTTTTGGATTTTTCCCACAGATCCGCCGGTGAGAGGAGTGGTCCCCCTGCAGCAGCACCCAGCCTTTTTGGCACAGTGACTATGTTGGCACCGACCCAAGCCGAACACCCCACCTCCCACCCCTTTTCCCAGGGCCCTGGGAGTGTAATACATTACTAACAAAATCCCACTTCCCATTCCTCTCAAACTTTCACACCCCTGCCTCCCCCCTCCTCTCTCCCTCCCTCCCATGGCTGGCATGCCCCATGAAAAGGGAATTGGGGTGACATGCGTATGACTCTTTCCATCCCCTCTATTTTTCCCATCATTCCCCAGAGCATCTTTACTTCAATATTATCTCTCTTTTTTTTAACACTTTCCAACCAAATTCCTACTAAAGACTCTTTCTAATGTCAAAGTTCTGTCAGCTGCAAACTATGGCACCGGCCCCAGCCACCACACACACAAGGACAAAAATGCCGAGCTTTTCACTGTTAAAGGGATTTAAAGGGAATAGTTGCCCATTCATGCCATCACTAAGGTTATAAATATGAACCCTCCATCCTGGAAAAAGCCTGGTTTGTTTGCCCTCACAGTTCTCAGCGCCGCTTTGAGGGGAAAGTATTCACGGGCGTGTACGTGTCTGGGTAACATGTAATGACATTATTCTCACCAGGGTGACCCCTCATTGTCACATCGCTTTCTTCTCCCGGGCTCGTGAAATTGACATAAGCTTTACAAACATTCCAGGCATTTTTTTCTCAAGGCCAGATTTTCTTTGGGGGGCCTTTCACAGAGGAAACCATCAGCATGAGCAGCACCACCTACTGATGGTGGACAGGAAGTTTTAAATACTCAAAATGGGTTATTCAGTTGGATTTATGCAGAGATTCCATTTATAAAAGTTTTTTTAAAAAAATTAAAGACAGCTTTTACTCATCAGATACTGTATAATTTTACACTTTCTGTTCAGTATTACTTCACAAATGTGTGAATTTTACAGTTTTCTGATCTCACTGTTAGTTTTTTTAATGGAGAGATGAATGAGCACTTCGGGAACGCCCAGCCTCCTCCATCCCATGCAGTCTGCGGAGATGTGTGATCTCCTGTTTGTACCTGCAGGTAGTAGTAAAACTCAATATAACACACTTCTGAGAGTCCACATTGTATGATTCACACCTCAAGCCTCTTCCTCACCTGACCAGGTGGTTGTCAACATAATCCTGCAACTCCAGCACTTGTGCCTCGGCAACTGTTGCCCTGGTGACCAGAAGAGCCCGTTCCTTCTCAAAGTCCACCTGTTTGAAGAAAATAAGTCTTCAAATTGCCTTCATCACAGAAAACTGTACTCATCTTCATTTTAAAGAATGCAATCAGACAATTTTAAGCACAGAGGAGATTTGCTTACCAGCGTAGAGTCTGTGATCTCCCTCAGCTGCTTCCTTATGTCCAGCCAGGATTCCTCACATATCTGCCCAGCTTGCCTGATAAAGTTACATTTTTCACAAATTTCTTGGGCAACAATGCACAGCTGAGCACATTAATCATTTGGTCAAATAAAAAAATGACACTCACTGCAGACGGCTTGAAATTTGCACAGGCACTTTGGAAACAGCCATCTGAAACACAGAAAAGTCAGAATGAAGGTCTAGAATTACTTTAAATGAAAAAAAATACGGCAGTATAAATGAAGACTTGAAGCTGGTGACATAAAGAGAATTGAATCTGTTCCTTAACACTGAAAAAATTAGTTGTATTATGAATATTTGAAGGTTAATTCGATTGTGAGAAGTTTAGTGAATTAAGGCAGAAAAATGCTAAAGGAATAGTCTGACACTTTAGGAAATACACTTAGTTACTTTCTTATTGAGAGTTGGATGAGAAGATCAAACCACTTTCTTGTTTGTACAATAAATTATAAAGCTACAGCTTCATAATCAGGTTATCTTAGTTTAATGTATAGACTGAAAAAAAGCAATAAGATATCCTGGTGCACTGTAAAAGTAATACAATCGAGTATCAGCACATCTAAAGCTCAGTCATTAACATTTTATATCTTGCTTACTTGGCAGATCAGATTGCAGTAACTTTCTTTCATGCCACTGCTCTGCTTTGTAATATCTCAAAAAGACAGTTTTTCTAAGAACATATGTAAATTAATTGCCATCATGTTGGAAGCCGGACAGAGTCACAGCGGTAAATCTTACATCAGCGCTGTTCCATGACCTACAGTCCACCTCTGTAATGTGTTTTTTGTTGCCGTAAGACCCAAACTTTTGAAGTCATTTTTCCACATCACCACACACAGAACAAATATTCTTTGGCTTTATGCTGGAAACAAGGACACAAAGAAGAATTCCCCACAGACTAAATGCAAGCATTCGGCAGACTAAACAAAAGCAGATCAATCCACTTCAAAGCGGCCATCTTTCTTTTGTGCTACCTGCTCCCCAGCCGCCTGCAGCTGACCTTCCAGCCTCGCCTTGTCCTGGCGAAGCTGCTGGAGCTCCTTCTCGGTTTCATCTCTCAGTTCAGCGGGCTCCAGGCTGAAGTTGGCTTCTGGCAGTCCGGGGTCCAGACCGCTCTCTGGGTTTGCCAAAATCTGATCCCTCTGAACCCTAAAGATCAAGATGTAGTAACATCACATCATCATTATGGATTAACTGGGAATTTACCATTGATGGTGGTGCTGGTTCTCTACATGTTATTGTTTAAAGTACATATGGTGCACAGAGGTTCCCCATCTATGAGTTGGGTCCCTTACAAAAAAAAAAAAAACAATACTGAAAATCTGCTTTACAAAATTATGTTGGGTTTTGTTTTGGAGAGAAACTGTAATATTTCCTTTTTTCTTAAACTTTTTAAAGAGATAGTGTTCAGCTCAAAGATAAATGTCACTATTAGCTAATAGGTAATTTGCATCTGTAGTCCTTTGGCAGGTCAGAGCAAAAAAAAACAAAACAACAGATAGTACATGATAGTCACAAAACATAAAAAATTATATTGAAAAAGATACAAAACTTTTCCACAATAGCACATCACAAATGCATGCTTGTTAAATGAATATGACACATGAAGACCAGTGGATAGGATGTCATATTCATTGAGCAGTATTCAGCAAATCTTAAAGCTGGTTTTGAAGGTGCTGACAGAACTGCAGCCTCTCTCGTCATCACACTGTTCCATAGATTTGTGACTGATTGGCCAAATGCAGCACAGCAAAATGATTTTGCAGAGGATATTCTTGAGGATCAAATACAATATACCGAGGGAGTGTTTAGGAAATCAGATAATAAGCCTCAGAAAATTTTATGAACAATGTCCAAATTTGAAAACAATAAAATTTGCAATGCTTAGTCAATTGAATTTCCCTATTGCCTTTCAGTACCCTACAGTCATGTAAGGGCATCTACAGGGTCAGAAGCAAAAAAAAATTCAGAACGACTGGTGTCAAAGGTTCCAGCATTATGTTTATGGGATATACGGTAAATATCAGGACATGAACAAACAGGAAAGTGTCACCTGTATGCAATAAGGAGTGCATGATGAGCTTTGGTGATCTTCTGTAGCCTCTTCTTATAGGAGCGTGCAGCAGAGGCGAGCTGCTCCTCTCTAGCCCTGTAGGACGAACGGACATCCTGCAGCATGCTGTCCACAAATGTCCTCGTCTTACTCTGCTCTGAGGGGCTTTTACTCTCTTTAACTCCATCGATGTAGTCCTGGAGCACACAGAGATGCTATGATGTTGTGCAGGAAGAGCTTATCAAGATTATCATGTCTTATTTCAAAAAGTCAAGTCAAGTAACCAATATTTATATTATTCATATAGCACATTTAAAACAGCAGACATTGAGCCAAAGTGCTTGCCAGTAGAAAAACCAAACGTTTAGGCTCAACAACAAAAATTAACACGGGTTTGTATTAGCCTTTTTGACTTCCAATGTAATTATATTCACGTAGCAACATACTGAGCTAACGGAATTAGCTTTTCCTCTATAATTAATGGTATTTAAAACAACCTAATAAATAATTTAATTAATGTTCTACCACCTGAATTATGTTTAAAAATCAATGAATGCAGAAAGTTTAGCTTAAATGACACACAAGATTAAGTTAGTGACACTATTAAGTCAACACAACTCATTAAAACAATGTTTGCAACTTAAAATGTTCATCCGAATCAATAAAATTTCATTTTTATCTTGCAACGACGAATTATATAGGTGGTAGTAACAGGTCCTTTGAATTATTTTTTTAGAGTGCAAGTTTAAATATTAAAGTGAAGACCCTACAATATTATTTATTTTATAAGTTTACCTGAATAAATAATAAAATACTACTGTTAAGGACCTACAATATGATATATTATACCAAATGGCCCAACTTTTTTCAAAATTCAGGTTAATACTCTCAAAAATTATATAGAAAACCCAACAAATCCAAAGATTCCCTGTGAAATCCCTTGGTAAAAGTGCTTTGACTATGCAACTACTCACAGCTAAGTCCCGTAAATAACAAACCAGCCTTGCACGATATTCCTCATTCAGCTCTTTGACCTGCAGCTGCAGCTTTGAGTTCTCTTCTTCTGCCTCCTTCATTTGGCTCTGAGAACACACCAGGGCCTCAAAAGGAAACAGCACAAACATTATTTCAATTTAAACACACTTCCACCACTTTTAACTTTCTGATGTTACTACTGCACAATTCAGAGGCTGCAAACAAGTGTTAGAGCTCCAGTAATTTCAGGAATGTTGTGTAAATCAGTAACTGGGTCTGTTCAGGCTCACCACACTCTGCTCAGACAGTTTCTGCTGACTAACGTGCATCGCTCTGTTGTTCTGCTGCTGCTCTTTACTCATTGCCACCCTGATGACCAAACACAGGCCCGACCACAAGAGAGCAGCGACCAAAATCCACAGCCGGCCACATCACAGGGAGGAAGCAAAGAGACCACATCACACACGCAGCAAATAGAGCCACAGCTTAGAACAGAAATCAAAAGACGCAACCACGAAGCAGATGCGTGTGGGGCGAACACTGGGACATACATCCTGAGATGGGCTCGGTTGTTTGATGACTGGAAATGGAAAGATAATCATGTTTTATCTTGATTAAGCTCACACACGAGTAAATGGCAAACATTTGCCAGCGCTCACACTTTCTCCTCCAGTTTCCTCTGCTGCTCCTCGTAGCTGTTCTTCATTTTCTCCAGCATCTCTTTGATCTCGTCTTGGTTTCCAAGCAGCTATGTGAAGGCAAATGAATAAAGAGCTATAAGAAGTGGGCAGCAACTTAAAATTATATTTTACTGATGCCTGTAAAACATGTGTGTTGACCATCATTTCTAAAAATGAGATATGCTGTATTTTGTACAGAAATACTCACAGTTTTTTCCATAGTTTTTTGCTCCTTATCCAGTGCTGCTAGGTCCTCAGGCTGGTAATACAATTGCAGTAAAATTAGAAACTTAAAATTTAAAACTTTCTAAAGCCAACGAAAATGTATTATATGCATTTTTTTTGTGTTCAAAAGACAGAATTTTGTGCAGCCACAGGAAACTTCTGCACTTAATGTACATCATTTTGCACTGGCTGCGTAAACAGAAATGTGAGCAACATGTTCTGCTTATGTTGAGGTTTTTGGGTCTCAGTGTTCGGTTTTCAAACAACACTAGGCTGGGCAATTCCTGGAGAAATTGCAAGTGTGACTGCAGAAAACTGATGCAGCTTGCAGTTGCTGGAGCTGGAATCGAAAATACAACCTTACATTTAGTGGACTACCCCTCGACCAACTGAACCAACTTAACACAAGAGACACTTATACATTCTACAAAAAGCTGCAAAACTTTTCATTTTAAGGGCACATGCCTCCAATACCACACATTTTTCGCAAATGAAAAGTCATACATCGAAAGACCAAATCCTTGAGAGCATTTGAAGTCATTAATAGAGTCTGTAGGTGAACGTGTCTAAACAGTTAGCTTTTAAAGTTGAGTATGTTTAACCAAAGTTAATTCTGTTTTCCCATAGAATCCAATTCATTTTGAAATTTATAAAAATATTAATATAAAATCAATCAATACTTATATCATCTTTTATCTCTTTAACACACTTCATATGTTGGAACCATGTTTCCAGCTTTAAGCAGTTTGGAAGAAGAAGAAGAAGAAGCAGAAGAAGAAGAACAACATCAACAACAACAATGGGCAATTCCTGGAGAATTTTGCAAGTGTGATTGCAAAGCGCTTGCAGTTGCTAAAGCTTGTTTAGTTGAACACATGACAGAAAGACGCTAGTATTGAACCTGCAACCTGACAATTAGAGGGCATCCCTTCTAACAGCTGAGCCACAGCCACAAGATGCATCATGTTTTATCATATCTTGCTTTCTTGTTTTGTATGTTTCTGCTGCTGTAAAGTTCAAATCCTAATAGAAGGCACTCAAACACAACAAATGAGTGCCACAGCACTTTCGTGTTAAGGAATTTGATCTGTCTTAGTCACGTGAAATTGACAAATTGGAGTTATAGTGTACCAAAAATGTCACAAAACTGAATGACAGACAAAGAAAAACAATTGTGTGGTTTCTCTGCAATCACAATAATAATAATTCCATTAAAGGAACACTTTAACCAGTATTAACACAACCGACAGACTGTCTCACCTTGACTCTGTTATGTGACATACGGCTGATTAATGCTCGCACCCTGTCTAACTCCCCATGAAGGTCCTGGGTGGTGGTCTTCACGCTCTGCTGTTGTTCCTCCAGCTGCCTGCGGAGGGCGTCCTGGGCCTGAGCCAGCGCCAGCAGCTCTGCACTCAGCTCTTCACTCTGAGCCAGCTCTTTATCATGAGCCTCAGTCAGAACCAGGTAGTTCTTCTTCAGTGTGGTGTACTCTTCAGTCAAGGCTTGCCCGCTCTTCTCCTTCATTTTCAGACAAGCCTCAGTTGACTGGAGTTCCTGGAACAACTTGTCTCGCTGTATTTCAAGTTTAGTAATCACACTGTCTTGGTTCAGTATCTGACAAGAGGAAAGAAAGTGTAGCACAGACTAAAGGTTGACTGATATGATTTTTTTCAGAGCTTATAATCAATCAAGAAAACTGACAACCAATATAAAGAACTGATATACACTGATCAGCCACAACATTATGACCACTGACAGGTCAAGTGAATAACATTGATCATATTGGTACTATGTGGTGTTCTGATGGAAAACTTTGGATTTTGCCATCTGTGTTGATGAGACTTAGACACCCAAAAACACTGTCTCACAACAAGCACTCTCCCTCATGCAAACGGCCCACCCCGGCAGGAAAATGCAGCCTACCACATGAACATCTTGATGTGACAGTCGCCCAACATGTTGATTTGACCTCCAAACCTCCTAGACCCCATTCTGATCAAGCATCAACAGGATGCAGTGGAACAAGTTTGATTGACAGAGGCCCCACTGCACAAGCCAGAGTACCCAAAGGATCCACTGCCAACTTCCTGGTTCCAGACCCCATAGGACACCCTGAGAGGTCCTCTTGTCCATGCCCAATGGTTTACAGCATTTCTGACCACATAAGGGAAACTAACACAATATTAGGCAGGTGGTCATAATGTTATGCCTGACTGGTGTACATTTGTAGTGAAAATGAAAATCCTGGTGTCAGAATGTAGAATAACACACTCCAACACAAACTTAGTTGATTAATTAAAAGTGAACTGGTCAACATTTATCTTTTGGTTTTGATAAGCTAGTACTAGAGGTGTGTAACCAACCAAAAATAGCAGAAAACAGTGGCTGTATCACGGTCAAAGTACCACATTTTAAAATTCATTTTAAAAAAATTGAGAATCAGTTAACAAAAATAACATTACAGATAATCACAAAGCTATGTTTAACTGTCCTCTAGGACAATTTTATTTGTTGAAACATACATTTCTAAAGCAAGCACTAATTTTTTTTTTATATTGATGCATGCATATCTTACCTTATCTGTGATATTATTTCCACATCGTTTATGACGTTAATTAAATACAGACCAAATATTGCCCACTTTTTTTTTACCACTGCATCACTTACTTGCAGAGAACCCTCACCTTGTTTTTCAGCTCAAACGTCATTTCTTCATATTGCTCTCTCATCTTGTTAGTCTGAATTTTCTCCTCCACCAGCTCCTTAGATATCTGAAAGATTAGACAGCAAAAACGAACTGTTACCTTACAATTAGTTCAAAACTCTGCTGCAAAATTATTCATACTGCTCACATATCAGCCCAGTTCTAAAACAAGGATTTAAGATTCTTGCTCCAGAGCACATTAGTGAACCACTATTGCCTCATATTCTTGCGAGGCCCATCTAACCTTCTGAGCCAGGCCTGCTGGTCGATCTTACTTACTAATAAATACGGATGGAAAATTATTTTTATGTATGCTGAACACAGCTCTGGAGCTTTAGTTACCTTTAGTCTTTCCTCTTCACTCTGGATTAGCCTGCAGGACAGGTCTGTGTTGGAGCTGGCCAGGTGGCCCAGTCTGCCCTCCAGGTAGCCCACTCTGGTGAAAAGACGCTCATTACTGTCACGCAAGTGCAGCTAAAGTGAGAGAAAAACAGAGGCAATTAGTTAGGTGCATTATGCTGCTTAAATTCTGCATCTGCGTTGTTGTTAGGCCTGGGCATCCAAGGCTAAAGCTACAAATGTTTTATGAATACCCCCAGATCTACATTCTTTTGTTTGTTTGTTTGTTTTTCAAAAGTAAGAATCACAAAAAACAATCAGAGATCTATTCATCTACCTTTCCATGCATGACAGATGTTGAAAATAATAAATAGTAGATTAAACACATTGGAATATAATTTTACTGTATGTAAAGTCTGATCCGTTAATGAAAGGTAAAGTCTATTTTTTGTCACATCAACACTTTTATTAGAGATTTTTTTGTTTCACAGTCTCACAGCTGGATATCTGCAGAAGTGACACTATGGTGTGTATGATTAACTATATATAATACATGACCTCTGATTAACTAACAGAATATGGCATTAGATAGCAGATCACAGGCTGCTGCAAGAAGAGCTACTCTGATAGACTATAATCAAAGATGGAATCTGATTAGGCAAAACAATCAACTTAATTAATTACGTATTAAATTCATTAAATCTCTGCACTTGAGAACACAACTGAGCAAAATCATGTTCAGCTAATTCAGAGGACATGCTGACTGTAGGCTACTGATCTGACCAATGGTGCCGAGTGAAAATCCTGTCCTGACTTTTAACCCCACAGTAAAACCTTTTTCTAACCTCCTGAAAAGGCAACAGTTGCTATTACTATCCCTTCAATTAACTTGAATGAACTGATGAAAAAAAAAGGGCTGACATTGGTTAGACATTCAATCAGTTTTAAACATAAAGACAGCATAAACCATTATCGACATCGAGTCTTCTAAAGTTGGTTTTATGTCAAATTTATAAAAGTGTAACCACTTAACAACACAAGAACAAGGCAGCTTATGTATCTTTGGCATCAGATTATACAGCATCAACAGGTAGTGAGCATGCACAGTCTCCAACACATTAATGATTGAATGCACATTCATGTGCTTTGTACCTCTCTCAGTCTGGAGAAGAAGCCTCACCAGCCACTATCAGTCCAGAATGCTTGGCCTCTACCTAAATCTCTCCTGTGTCAGCAGTGGAAAGAGAAAATGATACTTTCGAGCACTAGAGCGATATCAAGACTGTATATTTGACTCACATTTTCTTGTGTCAGCGCTTGAACTCGATCCTGAAGTTGATTTAAAGTTGGCTGCTGGTCCTGAGCGTCCATCTTGATTCACTGTCAACAGCTGCTTGTATCCACCAACACAATGTTACCATGACTTCACAACACAAATGAAACTGCTGTGTGCACACTTTCTGTTGTTCATGTCTCATTTGATACGGAATATGACTAAGCATTTCGGTTATTTGTTTAAAGAAAAAAGCCCAAAACATCACTGTTATGTTCTGGAAAATTCCAACCACCCACTGTTGTGGTTTGCTAACTTCATCCTGTTGGGCAATAGTGTCCACAGTTTACAGTATTTCCCCTTTATTTGTCCCAAAATATAGACAATATAGAAGAGCTTTTGCAACTATATGTGTTAGTGTCTGAACTCACATGTTTATTTCATCTTTTCTCCAGTAAAATAAATTGAAGCCACTGTCAGAGACGAAAGATTGCTGAATTGCACAGACAGCAGCGCCCTTTGGTGTCCACAGCTGGTATAACTGCTTAGTGTTTCCAAAAATACTTGGTTTCTTCTGGAAATTAAATTAAATTAATTAAAACACAAGTTTAATAGGTCTAAATGATCACTGTGCACTCTTTGTATGTCAGTGGAAAAAAATCCATGTTTAAATAATGACTGTTGTCAGTAGTTCTGCTAAACTAACCAGATAAAACGGAACAATATTCACCATTTTAATCAATTTGTTTGATCGGTTACAATTTAACACAGGCCTACGAGTGTCACTACTGATACAAAACATTACAATTCAATTTAATTTTAGACCTTTTTTATTATAGGAACTTTACAATGTATTGGAACACTATAATTCACAGTCTAAGATACTAGTGGAAGTGGCCTCACGGGCTATCAAAAATAGTTGCAAAATATTATACCGAGTTTAAGTTTTGACACTGAGAGGAAATTTACATATAATACACGAGCTGGATAAAAAAATACATCGTACCAAATGCATGTAAACCAAACAGACCGACTTGCGGACGACTCCATAACATTCAGAGCCAAATTTAGCTCAAAGGCAATAATTTAATCTTCTATCTGAACCATTCTGAACAAAAACTGCAGTACAAGTAATTAAGCCAAATATTAAATAGAACCTAAGAGCTGCGATATAATTACCATTTTTACTCCCTTTTGCAGATGATACACACTTAGGATTACTTATATTTAACATTCTGTAATGTAGCAACCCAATGTCCAATATCTCCATTAATTTTACATTAGACTCTGCAGTGTTGATTTCCCAGGCAGTATGTTCTGCAGGTCAAACCAATTTTCTGATGTAACAGACATCCTGTTAAGTCAGTTACCTTCAGGAGCTTGGATAAGTTTAAGTACCATCATGTCATTTTGGTGTAGCTTTCTCCCTTCGTTTTTTTAGTCATTGTTCCACAGTACTCCGCTTCCACCGGCTGGTAGTGAAGCACATATTATTGCAAACAACTGCTGTGCTCTGTATTACCAAACGTCACAGTTAAGACACATTTAAGTCCTCCTCCACTTCATCCTCCTCCTTCACATTGTGTCTGCCATCACCATGATGCAGTGATATACCCATCTCCTCCTGCAGGGCCTCCAGGCTGGCCTGGCTGATGTAGTACCTCACGTTCTGTGAAGGCAGCATCTTCTGGAGCTCCTCCAGCTTACGGTAGGCCTGGAGAAGAATTCTAAGTGTTTATTCTTAGAGATCTGGCAAAATTGACTTAATTTAAGAACATTCTGTAGTTAACATATTTTTCACAAGTGTACTTTTACATATTAAAAAGGCTAGAAAAAAAGATGAGTCACCACTTGAAAGCTGCCTTGCTGACAATGGTGCTCGATGAGGAAACCGAACGCATCTCCGATCCTGACAGCAGGATCCAACTCTGGCTCCTCCAGCAGGGCTTCACATAGCTGGGCCGCCTCATGAGGATCCTCAGCATACAACCTACAGACAGACGTCAAATGTCACAAATAATATAAATATCAGAGTCTGACAATAAAAGAGCCCCAACAAAAAGCATAGGCAAAAAAGAGGAACTTCTTATGATACACAGAAGCACAAATATGAGTTACATCTTTTTGATATATTTAGGCAAGAAAACACTTGAAACTTTGTGAAGCAGTCCCTGAAAATAAAGACAGACTAATTAAACAACTGGCAAATGCAACTGACATTTCGCTGTCATTTTCCGAAATTAAATAAATAAATTGAAAAAAGAGATTAGTCACGGGAAAAAAGTCAGTACGCCCCTACATCACACCTCCACAGGTGGAATCTGTCTCATGTAAACCTCTGACATCTACAATCTGGTGTTCTCTTTGCTGTTGAGGTATGTGGTGTCATCATGCCGAGAGCAAAAGAGCTCTCTAATAGCTTCACAGAAAAGGTTATGAATGCCTGTGAGTCTGGGGAAAAGTTTAAAAAGATCTCAGAATTATTTGAAATAAATCATTCCACTGTGAGGAAAAAACATTGACAAGTGGCATAGACGGCCACGATGGCATGCAAAGCAGCAAATTCAGGCCAAGAGCAGAATGTTTGACACCAAAAATGCTTCTAAGAACCCCAAAATTTCATGACAGAATCCACAGGTAACTATTTCAACTCTTGGTCTTAAAGTGCACATGTTTACAATCTGTAATAATTTTAACCTGGATAGGAGACGTGCCAGGAAAAAGCCTTTGCTGTCCATAAAGAACATTAAAATTAAACTGCAGTTTGCCACTGAACATAAAAACAAAGAGCAGGACCTTTAGAAATGTGCTCTGGACAGTTAAATCAATGAAAGAGTTGTCGGGTCACAGAAGACATGTTTAGAGCAGATCAAATGCAGCCTTTTAGGACAAGAACCTCATATCAACTTTGAAGCATGGCAGTGAAAACATGATGGTTCAGGGTCTTTCAGCTGCTGCTGTAGGAACTTGGCAACTTGTAATCATTGATTCATCTATGAATTCTGCATCGTATCAAAGAGTGCTTGAAGATAATGTGAGGCCATCTGCCCAAAAGAAGAAGCTGAATTAGAAGTGAGCCTTTCAACAGGATGGCCATCCAAAGCACATTAACATATCCATCAATGAATGTCTCAGAACTAAGAAATGGAGGATTAGGAAATGGTTTTATCAAAGACTAAATCTGAATCCAATTGAGGGGAATTCAAAGCGTTTATCGAATGTAAGAAAACCCTTAAACATCTAAGAATACTGCACAAAAGAGTAGTCAAAATTTCAGAAAGCCAATAGCAGAGACTGTTGCACAATTATGCAAAACACCTACAAGAAGGTGTTTCTTTCAGATGGGGCAATGGGACTTTCTGGGGCCAGGAGTATACTTTGTTTTTTCCACAGAAGAGTATTACATCTATTGATATTTTTGTAGAATAATGAAAAAAGACAGTTTTCCTTGTGGCTGTACTCAAGTATATCACTATTATCTTTAGGTTCTGTATGAAAGACAGTCAAATCATTGCTTATGTATATTTTTACCTGCGTATGTGGACAAACTTCTTGATCAGCGTGATCTTATGCTGCAGGTCAGACAGCCTTGCTTCGTGTTGTCCAGCTGAAGCTTCCTTTGATTTTGACAGACACTTGGCAGCCTCTGTCAGTGCATCCAGAGCCTTTTCATAGTTCTGGTAATCATCAATCTCCACCTTAACCATAGAACCGAAAAAACTTTATTATTATTACTGTTAAATTAAGATTTGAACTCAATGATTTTTTCTTGAATCATCTAGATTTTTAGAATACTTTTCAAAAGCTAATATACAAGCCAAACCAGTACATTGTTACCAATGTACATAAACCTAACCACATTAAGTCCTTACAAGCGTCTGTGTCTTTGTTTAATAAATATTCCTACAAAAATAAAACCAAAGCTAACACACATATGTGGAAAACATGTTTTGCCTACTTTAGTCTGAAGTTGTAGCTGTTGGTTCAATTTTAACATATAGTATGATGGGAGAGAAATGAAAATTTAACACTCCTAAAATTGAAAAACTTCTTCGAAAATGTTTACTGTCAATTCATAACCAGTTAATGATAACCATCCTGAAACTAACTGATATATTGTAAGAAGTGTTGCCCCACCTGAGCACAAGCTTCATAGAAGCCAGCCAGGAGCTCTGGTGCCCTGCCTTTAGTATAGAAACCAATGATGGTCTTTAAGATCTCTGGATTTTTCCGCCAGTCCAGAGACTGGAGATAGTTGGCGGCCATGATGAAAAGCTCCTTCTGACGGCAGACGTTGGCAAAGAATATTATTTTCTCTGTGTCACCTGACTTGAGGAGGGCTCTCATCGCCTGTTTAAAAGAAAAAACAACAAAACTTTTTTTAAGTTTCAGGATCATATTTGTTAGTAAAACATGTGACATCAGACTGACAGACCAGCAGATTGTCCCTTGTCTTATGATCTAAATACATACAAAATGTTCTAAATCTAAACTTTCAGATAATCCATTATGTATTTACCACACAGCACTCATTACCTTGAGTTTGCTGCCCGCCTGTGTGTATTTCTTGGTAGCCAGGTGGTAATTTCCCTGACGCATGCAGCAGTCTGCAATCTTCTCCAGCAGCTCCCTGCGGGCATCTTCGGACAAGTCTTTTGAATCAGTTATAGTCATTCTCTCAGCCAGATCCTCTGTGATAGTCAGGTTCTGGGCCAGACACAGCTCCAGGGCTTGATGGTACTGGGTATACATATGCACATAAGCGTCAAGACACATCCACATAAGTGAGCACATATGAATACATCTGCGGGTTTACAGGTGATAATGTTTCATACCTTCTTGGCTGCTACTAGTAAATCCACAGACTTATCATACTGGGAATGTGTGATGAAGAAGTCAGAACAGCGAGCGAGGAGGGCTGGGTCGGAGTTCTCATTCAGATCCTCCGCAATCAACTGAAGGGCGGAGAACTGTTGGGTGGCAAAGGCCAGCTCTAGAGCTTTGGAGACATAACCAGCCTACAAGAGAGAAATTAATTTTAAAAAACATACTGTTAATTCGATAGGGCTTACTTTTGTCCTTATTGCTAAGTTTTAATATATGTTGCAATGCCGCCCCCTTATGGAAAGATTTAGAATGCATTCATTTAAAAAAGATTGGGACCGACCTTGTGGTAGAGTGCGACAGCTCGGTCCATGTGAGTTCCTTTCTCCTCATAGTAACAGGCGGCCTCCATCATGTCCTCTGGATTACTGAGCAGAGCCAAATTCATCAACTGGTCATCCAGACTGTTCTCCTGCTCAGACAAAGACAACTCAGTACACCACGCATTGATCCATTAATATCTAAATGTTGGGTCTTCACAGAGATTTCCAACAGAGCTGCTGACGGGTAGAAAGGTGCTATTTTACCTTACAAAGTCGTATGGCGTTGTTGTAGGCCTGGGCTCGCGTGTAAAAGTGGACTGCTTGTTTGATATCATCATGGCCCTCATAATGTCTGGCCAGGTGGTACGATGCTGCTCGGTCACCAGTGTTATTGGCTATTTTAGATGCCTGGTAAATAAAAGTATTGTCATATGTATAAACTGAAAGGCATCGATGTGTAACTGATGAAGGAATTTATTTCACGCTAAAATTTAAGTTAAAACAAAAAAGAAGACTTCAGTGACATCACATAACGTCACAGTACTGATACTGTATATTTTTACAGTAAATGCATGAGGGTCAAGTGCAAATAATGTGAGTTAAACTGCCATCAAACAAATAGCATACACCTATATAATAATACCTGTCTACTGTAAAAATAAGTAAAATTGCATCCTCAAAATTTAATTCTTTTCAATAAAATACTGTTACATGACTACTCTAATACAAACTGAGTCACCTGCTTAATGTTCCCCATGTAGCAGTGGACTCGAACCAGGGAGAGGTAATCCTGAGCGAGCTCATAGAAATGTAGCGCTGAAGCCATGTCTGACTGGCTCTCCAGGTACTGCGCCCACCACTTATAGATGTTCCTGGGTTGATAAGATGATAGAACATATGCATGCGGTCTTGTGATATTTTTTGCAGTTACCATGCTTAAATCTTGACTTACTTGTCTTTCATTTTGTGAACATAAAACTGTAGAGATGAGGCGTCATCCTGGAGCATTCTGGGCACTTCAACCCGGTGTGTGTCCGATTTCTCATAACTGTAACAAAAAGGATAATAATCAAACTTTAAATCTGCATAGACAAAGAAAGTCACGAACTCTGATTTCAAACTACAGACATAAAACCACAGGTTAGATCTTACTAAGTGAGGGCCGTTGGCTTGTCTCCCATGGACTCCAGGTATTTGGCATAGTTGTAGTAGGTGGTGCGCAGGTGGATGCGATCGTGAATTTCAGCTGTCTCCAGAGCTTGATGCCATTGGCCAGAAGCCTGGTAGAAATTGTTCAGCAGGTCATAGCGTTGACAGCTCTTGTACAATTTCTCTGCATCTTCCTGTTGGAAGACAGGAAAAGATGATGGAAAGATAAATGCTTTTGGTCTGGAAAGTCCCCTGGTCTGTGTGCGGTGAAATGGTCAGACCTAAAAAGAGAATGTGTTATTTGTAGCCAAAGGATGTGAACTTGCTGTAGGCAGTGGTGAAAAGTAAGTAAATTTACTCAAGAATTGTACTTAAGTACAGTTTGAGATACTTAGATTTTACTTGAGTATTTCTATTTTATGCTACTTAGTCTTCCACTCAAATACATTTAAGAGAGAAATATTACACTTTCTAGTGTACTACAATTAGGTGATTGCTTTGGTTACCTTTCAAAATGAAGATTTTACACAATGGATAATATAACAAAATACATTACTTTTTTAAAGATTAAACCAGTGGTTTTCAACCTTTTTGGCTTGGGACTTGTTTCAAAAAGCAGTGTGTTATCAAGGTCCTATTTCAGATGTCTATGAGATGTTAACAGTTTTACCAAACAGTGAGTTTTCCTTCAAACTTCTTACATGGGTTCATTTTAATGAATGTTCAAACAATCCAATATCCCACAAAACATAAAAATAGAGAAAAAATCTTAAAACTGGAAACAGATTTATGTGTCAGAACTTTTTTTTTCCCTCTCCCATTATTCATCTCATGGATCCTCAGATTTATCCGCTGTCCCTGTATATTAAACTGTATAAAAAAGCAGTTCAAACTAGCTCCACCTGCAGCAAATACTATTGTAATATGCTACTGACACACTGATGTTTCAGGATTGATATTTTAATGATGCCATATATAATAAAACTCCGGTCCTCGAGGGCCACTATCCTGCATGTTTCTGATGTTTCCCTCTTCCTACACACCTGATTCAAATGATCAGGATCGTTATCAGGCTTCTGCAGAGCTTGATGATGAGCTGATCATTTGAATCTGGTGTGCTGGAAGAGGGAAACATCTAAAACATGCAGGATAGTGGCCCTCGAGGACCGGAGTTTGAGACCCTTTTCTCAGCTTTGACTGTGTGGTGTTTTTACATATCTCATCTCTGTCATTTATCTCAAATTTAAAAAAGACATCTTGTGATAGTGAAGGTCAACTTCAACCTAAAAAGAAAAAAATAACAATTTTATGTATTTACTCTAAAGTCGTCCATTAATATGGAGGAGAAACATTCAGCACAAGCTTGACTGAGACTCAGGTATGTCTTATCAGTCATTTACACTCTAATACTCGAATATCTTACCAGCATGCCGAGCTGAATGGCCAACATGGCCACTTGGGCCTCTGGTTCAGGCTCAGCCTCCGCCTCCTTTAGTGCTTTTGCTGCCCTGGCATTTCCCATATTCCCAAGGCACACGCGTGCCACATCCAGCCGGCGAGTTTTCACACACATCCGGGCCATGTTTTCCCATACTGCTTTACTACAGAGAAAAGAGAAATGGCTTGTTTGCAAGGGTGATGTGTGGCTCACTGCACTGGTATTTTATTATTGAAAAGCAAATACAGTTGCACACATGTAAGTACATCTGATAAGAGATTTCCTGTTGGAAAAAATACAGTGTTGGTCCATGTTGGTATTACTTTCCAGTTATTTTAGGTTCAGTTCAGGTCTATATTTTAGACCTGGGGTCAGATTGTTAGTATGCACGTGAAAATGGTGACAAATCTGAACACTTACACAGGCATAACCAAACAAATGAGTAAATTATAAGACTGAGTGTAGGACTTTAAACTCAAAGCAAGAGGCGTGCTTTTCATTATGTCTTCCTTTTTTCCTTTTTTCTTGCTGACGCAAATCGGCCCATCACCCCCTTTGCTTCAGCTTCCATTCCAAATTTAAGATTCCACAGCCATCTGGTCTGTATTTGCATCCCCTCCCTCCTCCTCGCTTTAGCTGATACAGATGTGGGCTGTTTATTAAAGTTAGGCAACAGGAAATACCCCAAATCTTTAGGGGCCCTGCTATAAGAGGCATGCCAAGTGAAATAAAAAGAAAGCAAAAGAACTAAGTGTTGCCAAAATCTTACTCTATATGGACACAGAAAACCAAGCCTCAAGACAAAGACTGAGATATTTAAAACTGCTGTGAAGAGTTGAACTTGCTGCACATAGAGCGGCAAGATCTAGAGAGCCAGAAAAGGAAAGACAAGAGAAGAAACGGGTCTACATTTGGCCCCTCTTCCCATCCCCTTTTCCTCTCAGGAAACACATCCTGTTGCTGGCTGACTGTGGCGGCCAATGTGTTTGTTGCACACGAGAGAGAGGACTTTAGCGAACGCCCCCTGCTCTCCAGACAAAAGAATACACCAAACAGTGACGTCTGAGAGGGGGCCTTTTGGACATTCTCTCACACAAACACACCGACACACACACACACATATTTAAAATGAACATGAAGGAGGGAGCTGTCTGTTTAAAGCTTGCTGCAGTTGCGAACTGATGTCTCGGACTATGATGAACAGCAGCTCCCCCACATTTAAACTCTGACCTCCAGCTTTGCAGAGAAGAGAGAGAGAAAGAGAGGGGGAAAGACAGAAAGAAGCAGAGGGAGGTGGGCTAGAGGACTTCTTGTTCCAGTCAAACAGCGGGGACTCTTCAAGTTGAGAGACAGTCCTGGGCAGTCTAAGCAGAGTCACTAACGAGTCAGCTCCTAGCAACACTGCATGAAGAATCTATGCTGTTCTTTTTCATCTGTACTCCTCTGAGAGGGATGTGGCATTGCTGAAAAGGAAAAAAAAGAAGAAAAACAATCTACTGCCTACACAGAGTAACCAGCTGCTCACACAGAAGTCAGAAGAGTGCAATAAGCAAAGCACAGGAGGAAGGAAAAGTAGAAGAGACTAAATCAAGCAAGGATCCAAGAGTCAAGCTGCAGCCAGCCGAAGCCAGTGGAATGGACCTAGGTGCCAGTTGGATTAATCCCCACGTGCCCACAGTGCTGTCTGAGGAGGAGGGCTGAGGATCTGCTGCAACGTCAACCAACTCCTGAATGAGGATGAATGGAGATGTTCTTTAGCTAAGCCTTAAAACAACACTCTTGACAATTCCACCTCTGTGCGAGCTGGAACAACACTAGCGAACAGCTGGAAGAAGTGGAGGAGGTGGAGAGGAGTCAGGGGGCTCAGAGCACTGCTGGTGCTACTGGCCCAGAGGAGAGGCCGGGAAGCGGGCAGCACGCTGAGGAGGACCAGGAGCCGGAGGAGGGACGTGACGGAGGGGGAGAGGTGGCGGGCGCCAAGCGTCGCATGGCCGTGCAGAGGCTGGTGGCAGCAGCGGTGGTGGTGGCCCTGTTGTCCCTGGGCCTAAACAACGTTGCAGCCTTCACACCCAGCTGGGTCCTGCAGGCTCTGGAGGATGGGCGCAAGAGGAGTGTGGGATTATGGAAGATGTGTCCCCTTGGTGGGGAAAAGGGCCGCGAAGACCTCCAGGCTGGGAGAAGGGCGCAAGGGACACAGAGGCAGTGCGAAGCACTCGGATGGGGCTCTGAGTATGCAGGCTACCAAGAATCCCGCAGCACTGTCAAATGTAAGTTTTTACTTTAGATTTAGTCGACTGGTGTTTCTGAGATGTAGTAGTTCTTAACATAAACAAACCAGTGGTATGTGTGTGCCTGAGGTCATGTAGTTGTAATTTTTGTTCTTTTCCATTTGAAAAGACACTGCAAAGGAATTTTACTGCTGGGGGCACCAACTTGATATGTACATTCATAAATTAAATCTGAGTAAACATTTGCCCAGGGCAGTCAGCCAAGAATTCAGGGTATGTACTATTATTTCTTTATGTTGCTGCCAAGTGGGTTTGAGTAACTGGATAAACATTCAGGCAAAGTCAGTGCTGTGATGGATTTATATGCTTCTGCTAAATTAAGCTCCATTGAGAAATTGCCATTCAAAAACAAGCCTGGGAAATGCTGAACTTCCATTGGCCAGCTTTACTGGGCACAATGGGCAGCGCTGCCTACTAATGTTAGACAAAGACATGCCGCACCATTCATGAAATAATCCTGTCAAAGCCAGCTTGCTACGAACGTATACCATATTCCCCATTAGGTTTTATATTGCTGCAACACCCCTCATTCAGGCTTGTCTAGCTTGACATCTGTATAAAATTATTGCGTTCATTGTGCAAGAAATCTGACATAGCTTTTTTTCTGGTCACTCAAGTGCAGTTTAACATGATGCGAGCGTGTAACCTGATGGCGACAGTGGCCCTGACAGCCGGACAGCTTATCTTCCTTCTCGGCCTGATGAAGATGCCCTTCATCACGCAAGAGTCCCAGTGGTGGGAAGAGGCCATCGCTGCACTCTTCCAGCTAGCCAGTGAGTACCAGTGTTCCTAAAGCTTGTTTGTTTAAAGTACTTGCATCTGTAAAGGTCTATCCAGCACACTACATACACAGTATTCTGGCACAGGAACACAGAAATCCAGATGCTGCAGAGCAAAGTTCACATGCTCTCTGGCTGGATGCCATAAAATGGGGTTAAAATCACAGGGGAGGCAGGTAGACTGGCTGACTTTTCAATACTAAAGATCGGCCTCAAATGCTGCAGGAAATCACTGTGAAAACTTCCAGACACTAGCAAAAGGCAGGACACCTTTTGCCTTGTGTTTAGCTTGTAAAAGTTAAACATTTCCTTGCCTTTGAAAATGCCTGGTAGACAATATTTTTTACAAACTGCAAATCTACAACCACGGTCTCTGCACTGTAGCTGGGGGAAAAAAGGATTATATTTGCACATTTCTGAAACATAGTTTGCTGAAACCACAGTGTTTCTGATTTTAATGTAAAGAGAGAAAAAAAACTTTAAAATATGACTAAAAAAACAGACCAGCCAAACTAAAAAAAGATTTAGGAGACACTAGGAAAACAGAAAATGGAGGTTTATTAATTAATTAAGTAATTAATTAGAAGCAGACAGTGCAGTCACTGAAACAAAACCTCTCCTTAAGAACTAACACCCATCCATCCATCCATACCACAGTGTGACACTGTTGGCTGGCATGGCCTGTCCCAGTGCCCCTGTTGAGGAAGTGTGTTTGTTGTGTGCAGTGGTCGTTCAGCTGCTTGGTATCAGAGCAGCATAAAGGGGGTCTGCTGTGGGTCTAAATTTAGTCCTAGTCCAGAATCCATGGGCCAGAGCTGCAGCGAGCCAGGGAGCGACTGTCGGGCGCCAGGATATCCCTGCTCAGGACGAGGAAATGTCTGTGACTACCTGTTATGCAAACCCCTGAGCTGAAGAAGGAAAAAGAGGGGAGGGGGAATGGACGGGAAAGACAGTGTTCGACAGGGACTGTATGTTTGTGTGTGCACTGGCAGGAGGGATTATGTGCATGCATGTTTGTGTACGCTGGTGTGTTTATAATATGCTGCGGTAGAGAAATGTCCTGTGGTACACATGACAGCAGAGTGGGAATTGCCTCTGTCTAGATAAGCTCGCTTAGCTTTTATGTCTGTGTTTACAAAATGTCCAAGAGTAGCAACAAATAAAGAATCTCCTCTTTATCGTTACTGTATTCAACCCATTGCAGCAGGGATGACAGCTTTTATCTACAGACCTTGGCAAGAGGATTGAGACCCACCCAGTGTTACTGTACTTTCCAGTATGAGACAATATTACCAGCCAAACCTCAGTGACCAAGAACTTATCCCACCGAAGCATGTTCAATAAAGACAGTTGTGAAACAGAAGCATTTCCTGGTGTAACAAGAAAAACAAATAGCTACTTCCTTGATATCTAAAAATAATCATTTTCTCTGGAAAAATGTCATAGTCCAATTCTACTCTGTTGCCATATATAGTCAACAAAGCCACGGGGTAACAAGATGACACATATCCTAGCAGAAGGGATGTTCCCCAACCAAACAGTAGAACGACAATGATTTACATCATCCCATCATACATCATCAACATTGACAATCTCAGTTACACAAAGGGAAAATGTGTCTCAGTTACTCTAAAGATATTGTTGATCTCTAGATCTTAAATTGTGTATTTTATTAAAACATAGGACTAAATAAAAACAGTTTGTTAAAACCATCCAAATTCAAAGCTACTAGCTTTTTTTTTTTGTTTGTTTTTACAGAACTTTAAATCTATTGCATGTCTTATTTTTACACATCAGTTGCTGGAGTTTGTTCAGTTGTCCTGGAGACAGTTAAGTATCAAAGTTTATTCTTGGCCACACACTGTATATTATAAATGGGCGTAGCGACCATGACATAACTCATTGGTTTGTCGACTACTGTTATGATGGCTCGGGTTTGGCAATTTGGTCAAAAGCATCTTGTTTTTTTTTAATCAGACATGATGAACGTGGGGTAGATCTGACTGAGAACAAGAGGAGGCTTCGCTCACCCATAGGGTGGGGACATGTCAAACTCAAGGTAGCCCTGCCCTAAAGCTTGCTCAGCTTTATTGTCTATTTTCTTCTAAATGAAAATGAACACTATGCTGCAAAAGTCTTGAAACGTAACTGGAATTTGGACATGGGCATGTTAAAGTTTAGAAATCAAACATGATAATGATAATAGTAACTGAGACCCTAAACTCACTAGGAAAATGTTTACTGAGGTGCCAAATTGAGTGACAAGTAAGGTCATTTTCTCATAATCCTCTAAACAGTTAGACTTTGTTTGCAACCAGAGAAGCCGCCCCCTGCAGACCAGTAGAAAGAATACAGGTTAAAAACACAACCATATTTGCTTCCTTTCTCAGAAAGGCTGCATCTATCTTCTATTTACAGTCTATGGTCTTAGAAGTAGTAGTTTATCAGTTCATAACGGTGTAGTAATACTGACGCTTGACCTTTTAACCAGCACAGACTTGAAGTCCACGATACTGCAATAAAGTTGAGGCCTGCAAAAAGTTAATTCCAACATTTTCTAATATTACAAGCCCCATAGACACAGAAGGTCTATTAGTTGAATTCTAATCTTGGCACACAAATATGCACACAATTACTGTGACTGTTTACGAACATCCACTGTGTTTACCATCTTAGCATAGCATCATGACACGCTAACACTGGGGATTATCACTAAACAACATACAGCTGAGGATAAACAGCAAGAGCAATGGACGCATTTTGAGCCATTAAGAAATATGTTAATTGAGAAATCTCCATGAACAAATGAAAACTTTGCTTTGCTGGTCGTGAAAAATACAAATTCAGGGGACATCTAAGTCGTCATGATTCATCTTAAAGACAGATATCTGTTTCAAATTTCATGGGAATATATCAAATCGTTGTTGATGTATTTCAGTCCAGACTAAAATGGTGACTTGACTAAACAACTGACAGATCAACATTGCCATCCCTAGAATTGAAATGAAGATACCTGATATTCCCTTATTCAGAAAAACGGTACATTTGCTGCTTCCCTTGCTTCACAGTAACTCTGTACCTTTATCTGAATATTATGTACTGTCAGTTGGGCAAAACATGCAACAGAAAAATGTATTCTAGCCTCTATAAAAATAGATGGACATTAACCAAGATTTAGCTAACTGAATGATTAACTGAATAATCAATAATGAAAATAATAGCTAGCTGCAGTCCTAATTCCTCAACTTAAGGCTGCAAAATACACAAGTGGTGGCCTCTCATTAGCAAATTAAAAGGGCCTAATCTTCTCAATACAGACAGTTGTGCAGGCCTCTACCATTCAGCAATTCAGTCCTTGTTCCTACTACATCCCTCCCCCACTGAGTCAGTGAATGGAGTTCAATTCTGAATGAATGGAGATATTTTTACCCATCGCTCTCTTTCTTTGGAATGTTTTCATTTTCAGACGTGCCAAAATGCTCCACAATTGCAAGGAGAGAGTGAGAGTGTGGAATAACAATATTAAGCTCCGTAGACTGATATCTCAGCAGCGTGGGCTGGTCCACGCTGAAAACACAATACTGACCATTTCACCCCTGGAGGTGTCTTTGGAATGTGTTTTCTGAATGGGCAGGGCTCTAACATGTCAACTGTCAGCACGGCAGATTGTATCCCTCGGGGATGAAGTCCATTATTGCTTTCTAAGGAACATCAATTTAAGGAACTTCAGAGGAATTCAGTTTAAACCTGGCTCACAAACAAGTCATTTTTCCCCAGAAGTCTGTGAGCACAATAGATTCATGGTCATATCCATAGAATAAAGTTTGAGCAAGACATCCAAGCAGGCTGGGAATTTTTTGCCCTTTATGAATAAACCAAAAACACAACTAACTGGAAGGAAATTTCCAAGAACTAGCCTTTGATTTTCTCTGTGACAGATAATGTCAAATGTCCAGCAAATGTAATATATTACCCTCGAAGCTTTGGGTGTGGTGAGGAGGGAAGGAAGGAAGGATGGAAAGAGGAAGAAGGGGAAGGAAGCTTGAGAGATAAGTCCGTGCCAAAAAAGAAGGTTCACACAGCCCACCCTGGCTGGAACCTGAACAGGAGATTATTCATTTTCTTGGATAAGGAGCCAGACAGGTTAAACACGAAGAGAATGAGCAAAGTGTTTCATTCTTATGCGTACACATGGTTGTAGACACGCACTGATACACAGACACAATTATCCACATCCTAACCTTTAAACAATGACAGCCATCTTACTGCACTGGTACAGAAATCTATGAACTCCCCCCATTGGTGCCGCTGACTGCTTCAGGAAACCGACTGATTCATATCCTAAAGCACTAACATCCCTATTTCCACAGATTATTTTTGGTTCCTATATTTATACCACTGTCGATGGGGCAGGTTTTCAGACATGTATTATTGTTGAACTACTGAATGGCTCCGGACCACTCTTGAATGCACTGAGCGTGGTAGCGCCTGAGGGATACTTAAAAAGCATTGCTTTGATACGTATCTCTAAAGGTAAAGAATGAGGAAAGGTGTGGACTATAGAGACATTGGATAATGTTGATAATGTCGATAAAACAAAGCAAGGATCAAAGAAGCAGCATGGAACCGAAGGCTGTGGCTTTCTACCTTCGCATGCAAACAGGACTGCCGTGAATCAAAGAAATCAGGAGATAAAACATCTCAAAGGCTTTTTCTGAGCTTATACTCAGGCTCAGATATTTTTACGCTACTGAGAACTTTAATCTGGAGATCTCAGCAGTTCTTCCTAAAAGGAAACAGATTTCCCAAAATCAAAGGCCCCACACAGAGATCCAACTGAACCGTGAGATACAGGGCGGCAGGGATGGATGTCTTATTGTCAGCATGAGGGATTTCAAGACAGTTTAGGTTCACATTCAGCCTTGCAGCCTTTTATGTAACTTTACATCTAAACTGCGGTTTTATAAACTAGACAAATACATTCATACATTATCATGGCAAAGAAAACATGTTCCAGATTGCTTTGCTCAGAAAAAAATAGAAAACATACAAAGTTATTATCAGTTTGAGGAATTTCTAACGGGGATGCATGATAGTGCATCTTTGCCGTTGTCCGATATGCAGGTATTTTCTAACTCATTTTGGCCGAAATTCCAATACCAGTATAAGAATATATTTTCCCAACTAAAATGGTAAAATAAATGGTCTGCACTTATATAGCGCTTTATCCTACCTTAGTGGTATCCAAAGCGCTTTACAATGTGTTTCGCATTCACCCATTCACACACACATTCACATACCAATGGTGACAGAGCTGCCAAGCAAGGCACTAATCTGCCTTTGGGAGCAACTTCGGGTTCAGTGTCTTGCCCAAGGACACTTCAGCATGCAGAGGGGCCGGGGATCGAACCACCAACCTTGCAATCAGTGGACAACCTGCTCTACCACCTGAGCCACAGCCGCCCTAACTAGTAGTAAAGAACATCAGGTCTCTCTCTAGGAACTAACATTTTATTATACCGACTCTTATCTTGATGTCTTTCTAAAGGTGAACATCCATTAGACCAAAATAAGGAAAGTACTTTAACTCACGTGTAAATATTAATTTTTCGGTAACATTTTCAGACAAATGAACTGCTTTTAAGCTGAATTTTAGGGGGGCAATGTGACATTTCATTTTAAAGCCTTTATCTGCTGATATGAGGATGATGAGGATGACGACGCAGATGTCATAGATGTCGATGTGAATATGTCAGGTGCTTTGGTCCAATATCGCCCCAGAAACATTTGTACAACTTTGATGGATTACCATAAAATAAGCACAGACGTTTCTGATCTGCAGAAAATGAACCCTCCTAATTCTGGCAATCTTATGATTTCTCAACCACACCACAAGGTTATTTTTTTTGGTTTGAGTGAAATGTCTTAAAATCATTTAAAAGATTTTCATGAATTTGGCATTTAGCACATGAATGTAGACTTTCATGTCACTCTCAGGATGAATGTGAATGTAATGATTCTAATTTTAACTGTCTGTCTAGAGCCACAATTAAGTTAAAAAAAAACTGATTGGGTGAACTTTGTGTTTGGTTTTAAGTAGCACATACTAGTATACTGACACACCAAGCTAAATGCTGTATCTAAATGTAGACACAGAGTTGATAACTTGTCTGTAAGTTCTTAGTGTTGCTTCATCCTCAACAGCACTGATCATTCATCATGAATATTTCTTCAGCAACACAGTATTTGCATTTTACAGCTCCCAGTAAACATCCTAATATCTCTAATGTGAAACATGACAGCGCTTAGAGAGCACAAAATTGAGAAAAATCCTTAGTTTGCTGAGTGTTGAAAAATATATTCACTGGATCCTCACTTTACACTGAGATCTTAGTAAATGACTATGTATTCTCACTGACTGAGGTCTTTTCTCACTGTGCTCCTGTGCAGGTTTTGTACTGGTGATTGGACTGGTGACCTTCTACAGGATCGGGCCCTACACACAACTGTCCTACTCATGCTACTTGGACATAGTTGCTTGCTTGCTGGCCACATTGGCTGCAGCCATGCTCATCTGGAACATTTTACACCGCCGTGATGACTGCCGTGCGCCTGGAATTATAATCATCAGCCGCTCACTGGCATCACCTTTCCACCCGCGTCTGGACAACGACTATGTGGAGTCGCCTTGTTGAGCTGCGACGCATCACAAACCAAGCCAATAAGGACTAAAAGGCGACAGTGACAAGACTATATTTCAGCTATTCCCGTTTTATTCCAGCAGGGCACCTGCAATGTGACTCTTAAGAGAAGAAGACATTCCTGTGGTGCACAAACAGCTGGACTAACATGTACCTGCAATTGTATTCAATTTCTCCAACTACTTCCACTATAAATAAGGATATCAGAAATATTTTGCTGCTTAGTGCACAGAACTCACATATTTAACTACAGTTAATGTATAAAGCAGCCCTAAAGTTCCAGACATATTCAATGATGTTCCATGTATTCATGCCTGGGTGAGCTAATAATGGAATTTGGACGAGGACTGTCTTAAAGAAAACATCCTTACGAAAAGATCAAGCTGGAACTTGACCTATTTTGTTAAATGCACATGTATTAAATTGTCTCCACCTTAATTATAAATTGGAAATAATGAAAGATGTTGAAATTATAAGACCAGAATACCTCATATTTGTCTCCATCAGTATAAAGCTTATTACAATTTTGATATTAACGGTATATTTTGCAAGTACGTAGGTCACTAACAAGGTAGCAGCAGAAGAGTTGGTCAACTTCAGAAAACGTTCTAATTGTACTTTTTCAAATCAGTGATGATATTTAATGTTCAAACAGCTACTGCAAGGTGACATTTTTATTAAAAAAAAAGAAGATATGAGAGTATATTCCCACTTATGAGTTTTTGCCATATGAATATTTTTACTCTTGAAACAAGAAAAATAAAAAAGACAAATGGCCTGCCAATTAATGCATGTGAATTCATTTGGATTATTTAAAAAATAGTTTCTGTTAAATTGAAGTAACAACTACTTTGCCGGAAATTTGAAATGACAAACATTTCATTACTGAAGTTCATTATTTCTGATGCTTTCCATGTGAATCTCTGCTCGCTTGTGGTACATATTGTATACTTAAATTAATATAATATTAAAGAATAGAATAGTGCTATCATTAGTAGTAGTATTGTTGTGACCATATCATATTTCAGCAGAGAAATCCAGGCTATGTGTGGGCCTTTCACATTGCCAAGCATAGGGGCACATCTGAATAATTATATATCATGTAAATTCAATAAATTTATTGGTAATTATTCAAACACACTGGTGGTTGTTGTTACTACTGCTTGGTGTTTAATATCACATCTGACAAACAGCACAAATGGGAAAATGCTAGATAAGAAACAGGACAAGAAGTTATTTGAAGCACTGACATTATTTTAAGACTAACTCTGTGATATACTTCATATAAAGTACATTTACTACCCCTTTCCTGAGCTTTCAACCATATATCACATTGGCACCATCAACTCAAATTTGTATATAATTTTAACATGCTCTGTTCAAGTGCTTGTGGATGCATTATGCTGTTGTAGCTGAAGAATAAAAGACAGAGTAAATCTAAATGACAAACATCTAAGGTTTTTAGCCTCAGTATCAATGGCATGACAGCTTGTTTTCACCTCAGCCAGTTTTCTGAGGAACATGACAACTTCCCAAGATGTTGATTTGACCGCCAAACTTTGACCCCATTCTGATCAAGCATCAACAGGATGCAGTGGAACAAGTTTGATTGACAGAGGCCCCACTGCACAAGCCAGAGTACCCAAAGGATCCACTGCCAACGTCCTGGTGCCAGACCCCATAGGACACCCTGAGAGGTCCTCTTGTCCATGCCCAGTGGTTCAGAGCATTTTTGAGCATATGAGGGAGATCAACACAATATTAGGCAGGTGGTCATAATGTTGTGCCTGATCGCGGTATAAAGGTGAGCATATAAGTCAAGTGTTACATGTCCTATACACAGATTTAGGTGTACCCTACAGCAACTGAAACCAAAGAAACCAGAGAATAGGTCCATTTTCAATGCAGCTGCAAAGCATTGTCATTTAGATTAAGTAGCAGTGAAGAAAATAAATTTAAATTCTGGCACCTCTATCATTATACATAAAGCTAATTCACACCAAGAAGTGACACACAGTCTCACTATCCTCTGTGGAGATATCTATATGAAGTGCCAATAGACTAACATTGAAGAAAAACTGTAAATGTTTAAAGAACATGACCATAACCTGAGAGCATGAGGGTCAAATGTATCACAGCCAACTATGACTACAACATCATATCAGTCCCAGCCTGAACACTTCCTCTGGTGTTTTAGTTCCTGATGGAAAGGGGAGTTTTGCTTTTAAATAGCAAATGCAATGGAGATTGGAAATGGAAATGGAAATGCAATGGCATTGATATGGGAAGATAACCCTGTAACATGTCACCTTCAAGTCAAGGACACCGTGAAAGCGAGGAAGTAGCACAGTCTGGACTGAATGAGACATTCCAACCTGTATCTGACACACTGCTTTGGGCAGCAGAGGGAATTTCATACTGAGAGTATCTGTTTTATCACTTTTGGTATTGTTTCAACTTGAGTCAGAACATCCAGGGGCGAGGCTGAGTAAAGCCCCATTGACAGAAACCGGACACTAAAGCCTCTTCTGATGACATGAGGTAATGGATTTTGTACTTCACACATACAAGTAGCTCGCCTACACATCTGTAACATGTGTGAAATAGCTCTTTAATGTACATGAGTGAGACAGGTGCGTTTCCAACACATATTTCATGATAAAACCTCAAATACATGCATTGGATGAAATAAGCCTGACTTCTGATTCCTACTTAAATATGAGAACCTTTGTTGTTGATGCAAAGATCTCCATCACAGACACAGGTCCCAGAAGATACAGGTTGTTGCTGCAGGAAATGCATATTCCTGTGGGTGGAGATATGCGGGAATCGAACACAATACCAATCTTTAAAAAAAAAAAGCAAAGCAGCAGTAAAAATAGCCATCAATGAGGAACTTAGTAAAGCTGTCATCAGGTCTATTAAACTCCTTGGACTATCCGGCCAGTGGAATATGCTGTTTTCCCATTTGTTTGTTTTTATGCTATTTTCCCATTTGCGTAATGTTTGTACGTGCGAAAGCCACAGCAGCAGCAGAATTCAGGATGAGTGCCCCGAATCACGTATTCGTCTACAGATAACATCACATCATTGCTGAAATCCCATATACAGCTCCCTAACAGACAGACACGCACGCACGCACGCACACACACAGGAATGAACACACACACATCCTTTTAGTGACCTGATTTAATGTTTGCAAGAATGGAAAGGGCACTCCTTTTGGACCAAACTGGCAGGGGGACCTCATCTGTGACTCTGAATGTGTTTAGAAAAGTACATCCCCTCAGAACACACCCGCACACTAACAGAAACAGTTGCATATATACACATTGAAGAGTTCCTTCCCTCAGCACAGGACACAAAAAACTCCTTAATCATGTCCTGTGTTGTAAAATTTATTTAATACACTTACATAAACACGTAAGAATTTGGCTTTGGTGGATCTTATTTGGGCTCAGTGTCATTGTGTGATATATTCAGAAGCAACGTGCTGAGTTTAAAACTACATATTATTTAACAACGCATATATAACATTTTAAATTTACTAGCCTTTTGAAAAATCATTGGTGTGTTGTGTTTTTTCTCTAACCTATAAAATGTTCTGATTACTCATTAACATAACTTTTAAGAAAATACCAAATAGACAGGGCTGAGTGCCTTGATGAGACTTCAAGAAAGCACATCGGGTTAAGGTTACAGAACTATTGTGGTGGTTTGACCTTGACAGTCAAAGGTGCTGAGTGAAAAGAGGAATGAAGACAAGCAAACAGCAACAATGATGCATTTTCTGCATAAGTCAAAAGCAATTTACTGCAGCTTTCCTACTGCAAACTATTGTGGAATGTTCTGAGAAAAGTCAAGGCTGTGGTAACAATGCTACCCCCGTGTGTTTTGCTATTCCTTTGAACTTAAGCCTCTGTGGAAAAGACTAGTGGGAGTGTGATGACAGTGATCAAACATGGGGAGGTGTCCCTACTGAGTATACCAGGCTGTATGTCTCCTCTCTGTGCAAACACCAATGAGCTGACACATGATGATGTACACGTACTAATGTCCTACCTCTTGATGAGCTTGATGGACTTGAAGGCTTCATCCATGTCACCAATGGTCAGGTAGAAGCTGAAGTTGAGCATGGCATCACGGGTGGCCTTCTCACAGTTCTCCAGGCCCACAAAGTCTCTGAGAGGTCGCCTGGACACCATGTGAGGGAACTGGGCAGTCGCTCCTTTGGATGTCTGGGTCTGATGTGAAGGTGGTGGTGAAACCTCTGCTAACCCTGGATCCCTCTCACCTGGCTGAGGAGTGTAGGTAAGAAGATACGGTGTTAAACCAGTAAGCATGAGATTCACAGACAGTAATAAGTGAAATATTTTGTGAGATAGGATTATAATAATAAAACAAATGTAAAAGTTAAAATCCAGGGAAGAACATATATTTTGGGGAATGGGTAGGAGGAGGAGCAAACTTAACAACGTAACACAAAACAAATCTATTCATCAAGATGAGTGTGTTAGGAACTGGACGCAGATTAGTGAGATAGTTCATGGATGCATTTGTGCTGCTGATGTTGGAGAGTCCATATTTCCAATTTTGCTCAAATGCAGCACAAGGCCATCAAAGGCTGTCACAATCACAGTCACTGGAAGGTGGGAGTCAAGAACACTGAAAGTTTCTGAACAAACTGCAGGGGACAGACACTTACTTCTGGCTGAAAGACGCCACCCCTCCGAAATAATAGCTGGGGTGTGTTAGACCAAGCAGAGTTTCACATAAGAACAATGATAGATGTAAACAATAAAGCACACAGATATGTAAATCTAAAATACAAACAAACAACAACACAAGATCTTAAACAACCAACCTACAATTTTCAAGAGAGAAACACCATATTTGTATAAGGAGCGCCCCCCTCCTACACCTGAAAAGACAACACACAAGCAGGACAGAGTGTTCTGTCTCCTCACCTTGCAGCTATAACAATAGTAGGGCACATCCAAAGCGAGGAGGGCTTGCAGGCCTGGAGGTTTGGGGTAACAGTCCTGGAGGAGAAGCCCATGCTCCTGTGTACAGAAGAGTGTCACCACTGACACATCCACCTAAACAGACAGAAGGCATCACATACTTTTTAATCATTTAATTACATCTATTAACATCATTTAAGAGGTAATATGTATATGCCTTTAAGTGTATGTTACTTTAACACTTGGAGTCCCGGTACAAGTCAAAGCAACCAGCAGTTTTAGCAGCAGGATTTGGTTAAAGAACTGTACATAAATATCTCAGTGTTAAGAAGTAGCCTTTACCCGATCCATGTAGCTACTTGAGGATTCAGAGCTGATTGGCACCGTCTCACAAACAAAAAGACGAGGTTCACTTTCATCCCAGAAGTGAGATACAGGACAGCGGCCGATGAGCTCTGTCCCCTGAAACTGCTGCCTGAAGAACAGAACAGACATTTGCAGTATATGAGAAAAAAAATTGATGAAGACAGCTTTAATGCTGCTACTGCAGTTAAGACTGGCAAAAGCAGTTTAACGTACTTTTCACTTTCTTCTGGCTGAGAAATACCACTTGACGGTCTGCCAGTGAAGAAGTCAAAGTGTGTCACAGTGTCCATCTCAACATCATAAAAGTACACTTTGTGATCAGGTCGCCCATTAACCTGATAGGAAAGAGTTACACTCACTTCAGCTGAAATAAATATCATCACTTATACATAAAGATATTAAATTTACAGTATGCAATTTCATATTTGGCCAACAAGATTTCAGAAAGGAAAATGAGGCTGAAAGCTGTTGGTCTATTCACCTGAGAAATTAAGATGCTGACTTGGCTTCCATTGGCGTTACATTTAACAGACCTCAGGGCTCCCAGATTTGCAATTTGTTCAGTCAGGTTCTTAGCACTGCAGTGAGCTTTGGCATCTCTACAAAGACATAGAAAATGCCGACAAAAGGACATTTAAGATACATGAAATGTAGCATGCTTTTTATATTTTGGTTAAATTAGGATAATATCATAAATTCCATACCTTCTGGAGAGGTCGAACACTCTGATGTGTGCTGTGTCTGTGCCTACCACCAGGTAAGACTGGCACACACTGAGTAGCACAGGGTTTCCCTCTGCCTTGGAGAAGGTCAAAAGTTGCTTCACTGTGCCCTGTGTAAGAGAAGAGAGGGAAATAAATGGATCAACAAAGCCAAATACTACTTCCAGTGTTGTGTATAATCTTAAAGTTATTCTGAATCAACTTTTAACTTTTGGAAAAAAAAAATACTTAGGCATTTGCAGCATTTCTGTGTTTATGTGAATACTGAATAGAACGAAAACGGACCTGAGGTGTGCGGATTTGAACCCTGTTTGGTTCCACAGTGTAGAGGTTCTCTCCATGTGCAGCTACCACATGGGAATCACATGGAAATGATCCTTGGAATTTAGAAGATAGAGAAAGGCAGTGTGGAGAAGTACAAAATAAAGATTGTAAGTAAGTAGAGAATGCAGAACAGTACCACATCTGTCATACACTGTTTGGACTGTTCAGTGAGTTTATGGTGAGTGTTGTACCTGTATTGCGTAAAATTGTCCCTGAAAGTTCGTACACAATGATTTGCTTGCCGTTCCACACTGTCACTGAGTCCTATTTGCATGACAAAACATATCATGTTATTGTGACATTGATTTAAATTTCTGTTTTCGTCTACATAGGCATTATTTTGCAGAGGCCTTCGTCTCTACTCTTACCTTAGTAACACACACTCCCTTGATGTGTATGTCAGACTGCAGAGCAAGGTGCACTCCTGTGCTGAACTGAGTGATGCTGAGCTGTGCTGGGGTAAGCTGCACCGCTGCCACCTGCTGGCTGAAGTGAGCTGACATCACATGCTCACACAGGATCAGCACTGTGTTGGAATTGTTCGCTGCCAGCAGATTCAGACAGGAGCCCCACTGAAATTAAAGATCTGGCTTAACTTTCTGAACAAAATACATTTCTTGTCAAGAATATCACTGATGTATATACATGGTATGTGACTGATATTTATTTATACAAGTGGTGGTCAAAACAGTACCTGCAGCTGAGTGACATTTCCGTCTATTTCAGTGGGTGTTTGTAGTTTCCACTGGGCCTTGGTGTCACCCCTGCCTGGCTGCACCACCATCTTCCACATTGCTATGCGCCCATGGGTGGTGCCAGCTGCTAAGATTTCTGAGGATAACATAGAAACAGTGATTTTTTCTAACACCACAGCCATCAAGTTGTTTACTCAAGTTTTAGGTATATGGTGAAGGATGAAATAAAACATCTTAAAATTAAAGAACAAAATGAATGCAAAGGTTAAAAAAATGCTTTAAACAAATATGACTAAGTGCATAGAGTCATCTTAAGTCAGGTAGCTGACTTTCTAGCGCATTGTATTTTTACATTTTGCACACTGTGTGACAAAACCACTTCAGTTACCTTTTCCTGCACAGAATGAAACACAGTTGATCATCTCTCCCCTCTCAAACCCCAGAGTCTCATCAAGAGACAAAACATAGTTGTCATCTCTCTCCAGGTCCCACAGCCTAAAAAATTCACGAGACAGATTATTACTCAAATTTCAAACGGGCATGCGCGTGTATACAAACAGTGCGTGTATAGACACCTGACAACGTGTTCCCCTGTCGCGGTGATGAGGAGGCTGTTCTCTGTCCAGACAATGTCTACGTTCTGCCCAGACTTACTGCTCAATTTAACCTGTCAGTATAAACATATTCACCACCAAAGTTGTGTATTAGCTCAGGTTGGTCTTCAGAAGTCACACTTAGTAAAACAGATAAAAATATGAATATATACTATAAATGTAAGTATTTAGGACACCAAGAATTGCATCAGTGTTTAATCATCAATTTCTGTAAAATCAGCACAATCACACAAATGTTTTTTTTAGTTAACAAGACTGATGCAAACCCTTTTGTTCTGAGATCACACTATTAAACAAGACTATCTGCATTAGAAAATACAACAGCCTGATTAGAAAGACATTGTTTTTTGAGAATTGTAGTAATACCTTCATAAACTCTGTGGCTCCACCGTCAGGTCCCAGAGTGTATTGTGACAACATGAGGGATTCTGTGATGACTGCAAGGGCCTCTCTCTTCTCAATGTAAAAGAGTTTCTTGATGGAGCCCTCCACACTGAGAAGTGCACTTGTCTTACAATGTTCATCCACACAATGGACTTTACCTATATACAAGGAGCACAGAGTTAAAGAGTGCTATCCCTCCATCCCTCCTCATCCCTACTCCCAGCCCAACCGGTCGAGGCAGATGGCCGCTCTCCCTGAGCCTGTTTCTATCAGAGGTTTTTTTCCCCCCTTCCCTATCCTAGGGGGTTTTTGGTTCCTTCCTACCGTCGCTGATTGCTTGTTCATAGGGAATCCGTTTCTGTTCTTCCTTACAATGTTTAGCGCTATGTGATGACATATTTTGTAAATATGCGCTATATAAATAAAATTGAATTGAATTTAGAGTTTTAGATTTTGCCTCAGAGCACAAAATGCTGCTATTTTGTAGAGATCTGATTGGATTTTAGATCAAAAGCAATACTTCGCCCACTGAAATAGGTACTGTTTTCAGACATCTTCTGTCTAAAGCCTCCTACAGGCTTGCTGATTCACAGAGACAAATAACATTTTACATGTTTTACATCCCCTCTGTCAGACTCTATAGATTCTTATTGGAAATACGTCCCCCACATATTTTTGCAATTGTTCAAAAACTGAGCAGAGCAAACGAACAAATAACCATCCTTGCAAGACATATGCACAAGCCTGAGTTCTGACATTGTGGGAAACTGTCGGCCACAGATAGAGATAAAAAAAAAAGAAAGACAGAGTAATGAGATACTTGGACAAACTCTTACCATCTGCGGTGCTGACATAGAACACAAGTCCCTCCTGTGGGCCCATCTTCAGAGGTGCTCCCTTCCAGCTGAACATGTCCAGAGCACTCTCATCTCCACTCACTGATGCTCGAGCTAGCATTGCTACATCACTGTAAAAAGAGTCAGGTCCTATTATCGGCACTCAGTTCCAGAAGGCATAGTAATGCCACAGTGTTTTCAATGTAATTCTGCGACTAAGATTACTAGGAAGAATATCCCACTACTTACTCCCCAGGTGAGGCAGGTTTAAAGATGCAACAGGTTAGGGGTTTGTTGTAGTCATGCTTTACTAGATGGTTTCCTTGAAGTCTCCCTCTGGCATCTATCTTCCAAACTGCCAGCGCTCCAGTCTGCCAATACATAATTACACTATATTTATGCAGCACAAAAAGCAGAAATTCAAAGTTTAAGCAATTTCCAGATTGCATTTGGGTACATAAGTACTGTGATTCATGTCTAGTTTACCCCACTAAAACTTGTGCCAATGTTGCAATGAAGGTAATTCAGCCTTTAAATTATTCCAAGAAAAAACACATTCATCATGTATGAAAACCTGGCTCTTCGGCATATACACAAATCATGAATACATCAGTATGAAGATATGTTCCTATGTTGACAGTCATTGCAAAACACTCACCAGATCACCAGTGACCAGGCGGCTACCCGAGCTACTCCACTCCAGCAGTGTGATGCAGGCTGTATGTACGCTGGGCAGGACTGTTTGATCTCCAGAGGGGTGTGTTAGCAGCACTACCTCACCATTTTCCCAGCCTACTGCTAATACTGGCTTTGTGGGATGCCAGCGCAGCACTATGGGCAGGTGAGGACGTTCTACATGGCAACTCTCCACATGCTCTCCCTGTACATGGACAGGAATGGTTATAAGGAAGCAAAATTTGACAAGTATGGTGTGATTGGTGATATATTCACATGTAGTGAATATTGCATCCTTGAAGCCCAGTGTTTACCTGCTGCAGGTAGAGGTCTACATTGCCTCCAGTGGCAGGACTGCTTGAGGCCACCGCCAGCACAGGAAGAGCCGAGTGCCAGGTCAAGAGAGAGGGCACATCACTGTTTTCAGGGGCTTCAATACGGTGGTCAAAATACACCGCCATGTCCCCAGTATATCTCCCTAAATGAGAAGAAACAAATATAGAATGTAACGGATTTTACGTCCCTATTGATCGATGCATTCTTCTACTTCACGTTTTCTGTTTGTTGTACAGCTTGATGTCTCTGTGCCAGCTGCTTAGCTGTTTGGCTAATTCAAGCTGTAACAGACCGCTAATCACAGTTAACTCCAAAATGCACCCTCGAATAGCATCCAGTGATTTAAGTATTTAATTTTACTTTGCAAGTAGTTCACTTAGTTCGCTAGTTTGCTATTGGATACAAATGAATAATATGGACCTAAGCGACGCCACAAATTCTCCATAATACTTCACAGTTAGCTAGCATTCACGTTAGTAGCGTTATGTGACAAACGACTAACCTAAGTTAGCTTTAACTAGCGGCTAGCATTAGCTAAGCTAGATAAGCTAGCCAAAGTTAGCATCTGTGGCTGGCCCTCGCTAGCGTAAAACGAAGTCAGCCAGTATGTTAAGTTATTGGAGACCCGTCTCTGGATCGCTTTCTCAACTTAACGTCAACTTACTTGTTACAACAAGAAAGAGCAAATGACATCGACCGTTACTTCCAGTGTTGTCTTGTAACTGGCGTGTGTGCACAGAGCGTCTCTCACAGTTGCCCCTGACAACCTCGCAGTCTGGACAGGAGGCGGAGCTACGGAAAAGAACGAAGAGCTCCGAGTTGCTGTCGAAGATGGTTGTATTATTTTCGATTTTTGAAAGATCTTCCTGTTACTTATATTCCAGCCTTTTGTTTTTTTATTGTTTCACCAATCAAACAGAGACCAGCTTTGATAAGCTGGTCTCTGTTTGATTGGTGGGTATCATTGTTTACTGTATTTAGTTTTGGTTTATATTCATTAAAAAAATTAAATATTATTTACAGTTAGTCCTAGAAGCACATTTACTATAGATACTTATTTGTATAAAAAGGGATTTATCATGCAAAAAAGAAAAAAGAATGTGTTCTGACTGAATATTAATTTACTTTACTTCAAATATTTTTTTATGTAAAATATGCAGTACACACTTTTGTATTTGATGTGATTGTTGAGCAAACAAAAAACTGAATACCTTACAAGACTTGGTTTAATTTTTTACCTTTGAGACTGACTTTAGTGGATTTAACATTTCCTGGACTCTCCCAGCTTTTAGAAATTTTGTAGCATTTTTGTCTGATCACTGTTGTGCCCCTTTGTCCTAAACAGACAGTAAAACATGAATTTGGATTTTTTTAAAGACGTTTAACCCATTACATAAAATGTATTTGTCAGAAAACTGCCATGATCTTTTACCCCATCATGAGTTTTGACCATTAGTTTAATAACTGACATGTTTTTGCTATTTGATCACAATTTTATTCTTATACTTTTATGTTTTTTTAAGTGTGTATTGTCTTCTCTATATGTAGCTGTGGATACTTTCAGCCTTTTTCTATCAGACTAATATTCAGGTAGGAGTGTTCGTGAGAATTTGCCCAAAAAGTCATAGAAAAAGATAAAATAGCTGTCTATACAATAATGTAAAACTAATTTAAAATAAAAAATATTGAGCAGAACTCATCCAGGATGGTAATAACAAACCATCCTAGTTTCATTGTTTCAGAATATACAGATGAACATGTTCCACTGACCGTGACAGCAGGAAGCAGTAGTAGTAGTATTTCCATTATATGTGAGAATGCACGTGAATATTCACAGGATGTCCTTTGCAAACAAACAAGCAGAGTACAGAGAGAAGTTCCCGGACAGGAAAGATGGTGCGAAGGATATCCTTACAACATGCCTTCTTATTTTTTTCCCCAAATTTTAATTTAGGAAAAAAATGGCAGCCTGTTCTTTATTCTAGTAGTATTTTATTTGGTCCATAAATTATACACCTGACAAGTGCAAACAGTGCAGTGTATTATAATGTGTATATGCACGAAGCCTTTCACAAATGTGTGAGAAGACATGTGCCCATCTTTTCCCCTGGTTGGCTGTCTGTTCCAGGAAATGAAATAAAATGTGCAGCACCGGCAATAAGTAACTCTGGAGCTCGAAGGACATCCGTCACTGGATCATTGGGATCATCCATTTCCGCCAGGCTGGCCCTCTGTGCCAACAAATATCCGGAACATCATTTCCACCAACTTCAGTCTCGATGAGGACCAGTGGGTGGATGGAAGTGCAATAACCTCCTTTCGTATGTGTTTATTGTCACGTACTGACTTTCATTATACACTGCTGATGCTGTGATCATGACTCAAGGCTTGGTGTTTGTGGATCTTGTAGCTGCTTCTTCAGGCTCTTATCCAGCAGCACCAGACTCTGCACAGCCAGACTCCGGCAATCTGCATCAGGGTCTCCTTCAGCCACATCTGTGGATCATTACAACACAAAAATGATTATTAGCAGCTTTTAGGACTGGCGGTGACAACAGGGTGCAAGAAAATATTTCACTATAACTACAAAAAAACCAAAAAACATTTACTTTTAAATCTTAACGTTGGAATTCTCTCTGCACAATTTAGCCTGTCAAAAGTAAAGTATATCTGTTGCACAGTGTCCTTCATCTCCTTGTCACTCTAGTGTAAGACTAATTTTATCCTCATAGGGATAAAAAAATATGCAGCTGTTCATCAGCCAATTACGTCACAGACATCCATGTAGAACAGGACATCCTGGCTCCTCATCTACTTCCCAGAAATGATCCTCCTAGCTGTGCACGTGTGTGTTTGTGTGTGTTCGTGCAAGCAAAAATGTGTGCTAGTGAAGGGATGTCGCTGACAGAATTACATGATGCAGGTGGAGTTTTGGGCCAAAGTGCATCTGTTTTAGGGCTGACCTATTTTTATCTTTTAACAGATGGAAAGACTTTAATGGCATTTATCCATAATATCTCAAACCTTCTATGTTTAAATTTACTGAAGAGGAACCACAGCAACTTCATCACCAACACTGTTTCTTTTTTTTCACCTGCCAGCCAAGCTCTGGTCTCAAACAGCTGATCACTGAGGTCCACCAGCAGCTTTTGACTGGGCACGCTCAGAAACACAGAGCAGACGGCGAAGAGGACGCCTCGTCTCACCATCCTTAAAGAAACAGAATTCAAATTAGAGATCTGGCTGAAATACAATAAAGGAACATCATGTCCAGACCTTATAGTTTGTACAGGCTTTCTGCCGTTTTCTTCAGACTGTGCAAACTCTAGAGTGGCCAAGTGGCAAAACATATTGCAAAAAAAGAGCCTGTTAGAGCCCAATATGTAACAGCGACCCAAAATGTAACAACAACCCAAAATGTTATTTAAAGAAATGCAATAAAACCTACAATGTAATAACTGGTCAAAAATGTAACAGAAGTTACATTTCAGGTCATTGCTGCATATCGGGCTCTAACACGCATATGACGGGTGGCCATTTGTGAGGGGGCAATATAAGAGGGGGACCATTGTGTGTGTGTGTGTGTGTGTGTGTGTGTGTATTATATATTTTTTTATAACAATCCGGGTTGTTGTTACATTTCGGGTCGTTGCTACATATCGGGCTCTAACAGGGCTCTAGTCAAATAGTTACTCAGTCATTGTTAATGATAAAAAGCCTGGCTGGCAGCAGGAATACTACACTAGAATATTGTTAAAAGCCACAGATATTTTCCTCAGATTCACATGATTTTTTTCAGTTTAAAGTGAGACAAGCACAAATATGCAGCATACATACTGGTCAACATGATATCGCACTGCCCACACAAAGTCCAGCAAAGCACAACCCATCTGTGCAGCTATCTGAAAACAAACATGTAGAGTCAGGCTAGTGTCATGAACATACGTGCACATACATAAAAGCTACAATATATAAACTAAAATGTTCCAGTTGAGTAAAATGAATAGTGAATCTCTATTGTTACTTGGTCATTAATGTTGCTTTTTTTTCTTTTGTATACAAAACTCTAATTTTAGTCTTTATGTTGGGATTACATCACACTAGCAAAGACAGACGAATGAAACTACCGGTGCATTGACTGCCAGATGCATAAAGAGGCCCAGAGTGTGGATCAACCTGCCCAGTACCAGGTGGTCGCTGCCCAGCAGGTCAAAGGTCACCTGAGGCCTAACAGAAAGACATTACAGGTTGAAAATGTTCAACTGCACGACTGTTGAGGTTTAAAATTTGCATAAAATAACATACTTGTCATAATTCCTGAGCAAAGGAAAAAAGAAGTGTCCAGCAACGGGGGCATAACGGTTTGGGGTCGCCTTAGCTGGAGGTTTTGTGGCACCCTGTAACAACAAGACAGCAAATTACTGAAGAGGTCCGGAGCTCAGGTTTCACTTAAATGCTATACAGAAATGTCCGCCTGCTTTGAAGTACCTTACTGAGGCGTTTTGTCTTGCTTTGGATTCTCTTTTCTACCACTTCTCGCCAACCAGCAGGGTTATCGCCTGGATATGGAGTCAGCTCAGAGGTATTAACAGGGCTAATGGATGGATTTCTCTTGTCAGTGACTGGCTTTGAGAGCTCCTGAGCTGCTATGGCAAGGACCTACAATGCCAAAACAATAGCATTCTCTTAATTACATGGTGTGAGGCAACAATCAAAGACAATCTCATTTTTTTTAAAAAAGCATCTGTGGTGAAGCTAGTGTTCCTTACCTCCAGGATATCAAGCCGCTGGCGAAGACTGTAGTTCAAGGAGTAAAACTCTGTAGTCAAATACTGAGTTACCTATCAAAGAAGATAGAGATACAGTCTGAATTAGAAAAAAGGCTAAAACATGAGGATGAAGGTATGTGGTAAAGAACACAACAGTGTTGAAAGTGAAGGGAATCATACAGGAATACAGTCTGTGACAATGAGAGCCACCATAGTCGCCTGTCTGAGACCCAGGAATCCAATAATGTTGTATTTATCCTCCATGTGAAGAAGCACTTTGGACATCTGCACACTGATCTGGAATGTAAATAATTCAAAATCATGAATAATTAGCGAACAGAGGAAATATTAGCATCACTGTCCTTTTGGCCTTGTAGCAGTTTTGCGATTCCCATCGTACCTCTCTGGCTGCAAAGGCGTTCCTCCGCACCAAACTCTCTGCAACTCTCAAACTGAGCTCCACACGCACTCCGTCCTCAGAGGATTTTAAAACTGTGATGGAAAACACACACAACTTTAAAACAACTACATTGCAGGATCATTTAAAACAAAAGACATTAGACGGGTGGAGACATACTTTCCAGACAGTCTCGTATGTAGCGAGGAGGGGAAGCCTGACTGATCTCCTGATCTCCAGACATGTCGTACGGTGTGAACTCATCATCACTGGATTGACAACAACCATGTGATTAACAATACATTTTTTATAAACAATTCAAAAATCACAAAACTGGTGAACACTTCAAAGGATGTGAGCCTCACTGACGGCATGACGGAGCGAATACTCACCTATCAAGGTCTGAGTCTGGATCAGTTTTTGATGATTGAGGTGCTGATTTATTTTGCGATGATGCATTCAGAGTAGATCTTGTTTCATTGGTCTCTTTAAGGGAGGCGACTCTGCAGATGACAGATTGCATTGAATAAAATCATGTTTCCACATGTAAAGTGATTGAGTTCCATGAGATTTGGCCATTTACTCAATAAAGTGATTAACTATTGAGAATACAGAAGCTAAGATTATCTACACTACAACTTGTGTCCCAGACAGTTAGGTTGGATTACAACACTATAAAGGAGCATTCATTTAGACAACAAATGGCAGTTCTTCCTAAACAGACTCAGTTTCTACATTTAAAATATAACCAATCATTAACACGATGTAGCAACATACACCGATCAGGCATAACATTATGACCACCTGCCTAATATTGTGTTGGTCCCCTTATGTGCTAAAAAATACTCTGAACCATTGGACATGGACAAGAGGACCTCTCAGGGTGTCCTATGGGGTCTGGAACCAGGACGTTGACAGTGGATCCTTTGGGTACTCTGGCTTGTGCAGTGGGGTCTCTGTCAATCTAACTTGTTCCACTGCATCCTGTTGATGCTTGATCACAATGGGGTGTAGGAAGTTTGGAGGTCAAATCAACATGTTGGGCCATTGTCATGTTCCTCAACATGTTCCTGATTGTTTGATGTTTTTTCCATGTGGTGGGGTGCATTTTTAGACACTGATTTTTAGCTATAACAGTACAATTATATACAGCTTAAGGAGACAGGGACAGTAATGCAAGAAAATTCTTAATCGTGTCTTAAAACTACCACATTTGTTGCACATTAGTTAATATCCACAAGAATTAACTGTTGTATAAATTCTCATTTTCTAAATTAAGAGTTAAGGCTTCAAGAATCCAAAATGTGAGCGTACACCATGAGAGTCCATCATCAGACAGGGGGCATTAAGGAGATTGGACGTTATGTTTGTGTCACCTAACAAGTAAATTGCCGATGAGTTGCACGTACCCATTTACAGGTTCAGGCTCAGGCTCAGGCTCAGGCTCGTTACAAGTGATGGGAATCATGAGAGAAAGCAGCTCACGGGTTTCTTCATCCTGATCATACTACAACATAATACAAATGTCTCACAATTACATTTCAGTCAAGTCATGAATTGTTTACTAATTCTACTTTCATTTATACACTGACTGTACCTCAAATTTGAGCTTGGTTCCGTTGATATCCATGCGGGCGCTCAGACACTCTCCCACCACCATGCCCATGTGTCTGATACGCACCACGCTGCTGTCCAGGTGGCTCTGCATGCCACCCAGCATACACTGAAGTAACTCTAATGACACACAACAGAGAAGAGCGCTTAAAGCATCCATCTACAGTACATACATTTATATGAACATTGTGTTACTTCTGTTTGAACATGAAAACACCTAAAGTCAGATTTAGGGACGGACTTCTTATTAAGAGTTCAGCAATTTTTATGGGTAAAAAAAAATATTTTTCTAATGTTTGATTTGTAGTTGTGCTCAAGAAATTATCGAAAATAGAAAATTAAACACCCACAAACCTATGACGAGTGTGCAAACTTCATTATTGACTTGAACGCTTTAGTTATAGCATAATTCACAATGTGAATAGAAATAATATGATAAATAAATAACAAAATTTCCAAGTTCTTAAAAACCCAGATAATGCCAGAATATAATTTTTCCTCCTTGCAGAAAAAACTTTCAGGCGCAAAATCATGTTTGTTAAGAACTACAGTCAATAGTCTACACTGTGGCTGTTGACTTATTGGGTGAGTTGTTGTATAAACGTTATTGTACCTGAACGTAGCTCCTGTAGCTCAGAGTCTTTCAGCAGACTCACACTCAGCAGTAAGGTCTTGCTGACATACAGCTGCTGCTCTAGAGGTGTGTGTTTCACTGCACTGGGGTTAGCCCAGGCCTGGCATACAGACCGTAGTACCTGAAAGCACACACACACAAACATTCCTGTCAAAATCATACATTTACATAACATGATGTTATAACATATATACTATATAAGGCAGCTAATCTTCTCATGAACCCACCTGGATTAGAAGTGGTCTTCGATCTCTGTCTGCTGCGAGGTAACCCAGAACAATTCTCAAGACCTGAGTCTGAGAAAAAAAACTGAGTTAAAACACATGCTTCATACAATGTTCACAACACATCAGATTCACTTCCAGGTGGTAAGTTAATGTTTGTTTTACCTCATACTTGTATTGTAGTAATAGCAGTTTATGAGTGATGACAAACTGAGCCTTTTTATTTGTCAACACTAGATTTCCAATGATCCTCCCGAAGGCATCAGGCCTGAAAAAGCAGGTGAGAGACTGGTGTCATAAAATGCAGACAGAAAACAGAGAGCTGTTTAAATGCATATGACGATTCATTTTTGACTGAACCTGCAGCCATCTTACCCACTGACAGCCTGCACCAGTCCAGTGAGAACACTCTCCATCCATCGCTGAGGAACGTTCTCCATCAGTTTCCAGCAAACCCTCTGCCAAACCATGTCTGAGCGTGTGCAGACGGACAGCCGAGGAGCCATCACAGCCAGGACCAAACCTGTAGACGGACGAAAGTGCCAGAGAAGGATGAAAGGGATTCTGTTGTACTATAATAAAGAGCTAGGAATTCATTATTTCCTGTAGTTCCTGAACAGAGTGTGCCATGTGTACTCAGATGTACATGACTTAGTCATTGAGACAAGCATATGCCACAGGCCAGATCAACCTGAAAAGTTTGGTGTGGCCAAAAATTTCTAGATGTACAACTAGGAGTCAACTAATATGTGTATTTCAGGGTCGATACCTGGTTTGTAGAATCGATATATATATTTGCACTAAAAATAAAACTTTAGGTCTCAAAATTTTGAATTTGACACATCTCCAATACAAAACTCAGCCGAAATGCCTTTAAGAATAAAAAATGTTATATATGTTTTCTTCATTGTAGAAAGCACTCTACATCAAGCTTTTACTCTTGATGTATAACCAGTCAGACAGAGCTGTGGGCAGGACGTTGCTTAGCAGCACTCTGACTACAGACACTCACACTCAGAGCAGAGGCTGCATCAGAGTCAAAATAGAACATTTCAAATGAATATATTACATTGGGAATCAGTAGGGAAAAAGGATTCAGATCATTTGAAAAATACTGGATATTGCATCCAGTAATCAGTCTACAACTGTTAACAGACCTTCAAAATTCATTGCTTCCTTACTATGAGCTATAATTATGCCCATTAGTGCAAAGTCCAAGCTTAACCACAGCTATTTAAAGCTAATTTTCCACTTATTAATTAAGTATTAAGATTACCCAGCTATTGAGAGACCTGCATGAATGTGGAGACACTAAATGAGTAGGCACTATATAGACACCAAATTACTACAACTCTCCCAAAATAAACTCACCACTGTGTCCCTGGACACACACTTTCCCAAGTGTTTGAGCCACAAACATCAAGGAACAGTCTGTGCCATCTGCAAATGACAAATACAAGTTACACACAATCAGACAGAATGACAAACGGTATACAGTTGTACATAGATGTTTGCTTCTTAGATGTTTAATAACCTCTGAGCGCCTGGCAGGTCCGCTCCAGGGCAGTGAGCATTTCTGTAGCCAGCAGTGGGTAGTACTGCTGAGGGAGAAAGACAGGCCTGTTGTTGAGATGTAACTTGTTAGCAGTGAGGTCCGGCAGCGCACTGATGCGTCCCAGAAGAGTCTCTCTGAGCTGTGGAGAGTCAGACGGAGCTGCTTGCAGACAGTAGGACCACAGCAGCTCAGAAAGATGACGACCCTGAAGGAACTTCTCTGTGATGCTGACCAGGTGGTCCAGATTTGTGCTGGGTCTATGGTGGAGAGAAAATACCAGGCTGATTAGTAAATGGACAAAATGACAAATATGCTTCTCATCCTCTTTCCACCACCCACCTCAGCTCTCCTATTGCTTCCATCAGCACCAGCAGTGCCTGATCTGGAGGACCTTTGAGGAACAGACTGTCCCACAGCTCTGAGCGCTGAGCTGCTGTGAAGCTGTGCAGCCAGTCAGCCTGGATGTTGCTCACAAGGAGCTGAAGAGTTCGAGTGTAGTGAGCTCTCCTGAACTCTGCCTGCTGGGCTGCGGAGGTGGTGCCTTCTGGTCCTCCATCCAGGAAGGAGAGGAGCGTTTGAAGGACGCTGATGATGTCTTTACTGTCTGTGGACGTGGTGAGAGTCCGGAAACACTGGGACACAGTGAGGCGAACCTCAGCGTTTGTCGAAAGTTGCTCCATTTGCGAAAAGGTAAACAACGGCTAGCATCACCTCCTGCACGAAAAATATTAAAGGGATCTTTAAAATAGTGAAGACTTCTAAATATAGACCCACACAAATAAACATACTGTTCACAGCAAAGTACGAGGGTTATATTAACATTTAATAACAACAAAAATAGCTAGAATAAGTAGGCTATATAAGTTGAGTGAAATAGCTTCAACTGTTAGCTTGTAAAATGTGATACGCACCTTCGCATTTTTATTGAACAAAATGGAAGAACTTCTCCTCCGGGTGGGTTTTATAGTCACTCTGATATATTAAAAAATTCTTTTCGAGGTGAAATTTTATCTCTAAATTTTATTTTAGCGTTTTGACGTAGATGTCATGCCGAAAAACCGCTCGCCGCTTGAGGTGTTCCACCAAAATACGGTCGTAGTGAGCAACACGGACAACATTGGTTCCTCGCATAATGAGTCCGGTGGGGCGTTCAAGAAACCCATGGTTTTTGTAACGCTTCGAAATAATCAGTATATCACTTCAGATATCGATTAATAAATCAAATAATGACAACAAGCAATTTAATAAATTAAAAATGTGTAAGTCGAATGAAATGCGTGACTTAATCTCGGAATGCTGGCATACATAAAAAAAGAAGAAAGTTCCTGGCCTCTTTCTGGGTGAGAGTTCAGGGTGAGCTGAAGCTGTTTATGTAGTCATGGCAAAGATACAGAAAAAATAACCAGCTTGTGCCTGAGTCTGGGACAGCCATCCTGAAATTAATTCTAACTTGCATAAAAAGAGCTGTACTGCTCTTTGCTGTGGACATCTCTGACCTTCACATGCCCATTTACAAATACTTACAATAAAATTTCAGAACGACATTGCTTAGTTGTATTGTTTGTTGACAGATTTCAACAACATGCTTTCAGACAAATAGTATTTTTTCTAGCCACACACTGTAATCAGTTTCTAATACAGCCATGACTGCTAGGTAAAGCCCATGAGAACACAAATACAGTATCATAAGGTCTTTAATGTCAACTGATTAAAAACCTGGAACTGTTGCTTAAATTGCTTTTTTAAATAATTGATAAAGTTCATAAGAGATTTGCAATTTAAATTACACAAGATGTAAGTAAATGTAATACATTTCCAATTGCCTTTCTTATTTGTTAATTTATTTGCACATGCTCTCCATTACTGATACCTTAGTTGAGCACTGACTAATGCAAAAGTATGTACACAATAAGTAACAGGGATGAGGTGTGGTTGAAGGTGTCAGTGGTGGAAGCTAGCCAAGTACATTTACTTTAGTACTGAATTTGAGTAAAAATTCTAAACAGGTGATCTTTGAGTATTTCCATTTTACACAGCTTTTACTCCACAGCATCCAGAGACAAATACTATACTTTTTACTCCTCTGCATTTAACAGCTTTGGTTACTAGTTACTTTTCAGATTAGCCTTCTATACAGTACAGCTTCAAATTTGGTGATTACAAATTTGAATTTTTCCTATATGGGTTTGGAACATTCTTCCGTTTCCCAAGATATATTAACAAATGCACAGAATGAGCAAAAGAAACAAACAAGCAAACAAAAAACTCTTGGATTAGCTGTAAAATGCATTGTGACAAAGTTGAAAACTGGGCTGTTTTTCATTAAAATGTCACATGGACGTGTAACACATGGTCGTCACAGGACAGCAAGGCTTTCCCCTTCACCCTCACCACTTCACATCACATTACATATATGCGTGTATGTGTGTCTGTGTGTATCTTTTTTGAAGACTCTTTTTGCACCCTTCTTTATTTATCATTTGTCTATTTCTGTATATGTGGACCATGTGTGATGAGTGCATTCTGTAAAAAGGTTAATCACAGCACTTGGCAGAGACACAATGAGCTACAAGTTTCATTGCACTGAAAACTAGTTAATTTGCTGCATATGACAATAAAGCATTTGAAGGAAGCCTTAAACAGTGAAGAACATGATGCATCAGTGTAGATTAAACACCTCAGCAGGATATAAAGTTAAAATAAGCTCAACCTTCAACATCTGCAACAGTAAAATGCAACAAAAGCAGGTGAAACATTCATTCAAAACCGCCACATGTAACAGTAGGCATCAGTTTTCTTCTGAATAATTACTTTTACTTTTGATGCTTTAAGTAAATTTAGTGGATAATACTTACATAAATTTATTCGAGCAAATTTTAGAATTACTTAGGGTACTTTCACAGAGTGGTATTTGTACTCTGGCTGAAGAGAAGCATCTGAATACTTCTTCCACCACTGGAGGGCCCATAGAAAACATGTTTACAACCAGCAGGTGGCGCTGATGAGTCAGAGACATTCTGTGAGAGCCAGAAACCCAAACCATAAACCAGAGGAACACTTCAGGTTCTGTGGAATATTTCAGTGATCAATACACTGACAAACCTGATGTCTGCATATGGAGCTTCAGCATCTTTAAGAAAACGTATTGCACAACGTTACATGTTATCTGAAGTAACTCACTATGATGTTTGCTGCAGTGAAGGAGGCAGGTTTTCTTCTTTCAAATTAATTCTGTTAATAGTATCATGGTTTGGGCAGGACATGCAAACACACAGAAAAACATGAAATCTTACATACAAATAAATGAGACAACCAAACACAGGTCCTTTTATTCCATTTATTTTTCTAATCTTACTTTCACTGCTTACCTTTAAATTTTCTCTTTTTACAATGACTGAAATTATATTTCCCCAGTAACAATTAGGATTAGATCATTTCGGGGATCTTCAAAAATAATATACAGCTGTAACCAATACTGTTATAATTTATACATTTATCTTTGAAAATAGGAATAAATTTAAGTTTTACAGTTTCTCTTTTCTACAATATTCTCTTTTGAATCTTCCCATGTCACGTAATGGCAAGCCATGCACTACTCCAGTAGTGATGTTTGTGCCTTGAGCAGACTTTCTTTGGACACTGGAAGTGAGCGTGAGAGGAAAAAGAAAAGAATAAAGTCCACAAAAAAAATGACAATTCATATTTACAGTTTAGGCTTCATCAATATAATTTAACAAACTGACAGTCACGTGGTCAGTGCTTTCCCCAGGGCTCATTATCAGGTTAGTTTAGAGGCAAAGTTTGAGACACAGAGGCACAGTGTTTAGACTAGCAGGCCAGTTCTTACTCTTCTTCCAGGGCAAGCTGTTGATTTGTGATTTATAAGAAGAGGCTAAGTGTTACCAAAAAAGTGTGATCACGGACCCTGATAGATAAAGTGATCAGTCCGAACAACTATCTTTGGTCATTTTAAAAACAGAGTGTTAAAATGGGAGAAATCAGATCCGGTTAAAGTGCAAATGTTTTATCAGCTCTGTGGTCTCGCTGTCTAATCGTACTGTTGCCAATCCTCAAACTATCTGTCAGAAACAGACGGTAAAATATGAATCGAGGAGAGAATAAAGCGTAGTAAAGCCCGCTGTGTCATCCTGCTTCCGCTATTTAGCATAAGTGATTCATTGTTAAAGAGAAATAAATCTGTTGGGGAAAAACCTCCAGTCACACTAAAAAGGCAGAAAGCTGAACTCCGCAAGCCTGGATATGAGGTTTAAGGTGTCGTTACGAGGTCTCACAAACCTACAACTCCACTGACGGATGTTATAGCGTATGATTTGTCAGTCAAATAAGTGAATCAGAAATATACAATAAGAAATCCGTGTTTCCATGCAGTACCTGACTCCATCTGGGAAGACAACGGCAGAAACTGCAGACTCTGCCGCATCGAAATCGCAAACCCACGAAGAGGTCAAAGCATGATCAGCGTTATTGGAAGAGTGCACAGACCTCAACAAACGACCAGGTCACATTCAAGCTTTTTGCACACAACAGCGACTCGCCCCCTAAGAGACGATATAGCTTTTCGTTTAAAACTTTCCCTTAAATCAATAAATTTCTCCCACAGATTCATCAGCCGCGAAATTCGATCTCCCCTCGTGAATTCAAAAAATGTACAAACGTATTCTTCAGCAGAACAGATCGCAGAGTTTTGAGTTGAATAAATATCTGCATGTGATTTTAAAACAAGTGAAAACAAAACAAAAAAAAACCCCAACGGATACTGTACACGCTACATGCTAGAGAAGAATACAGGCAGCTGTCTCTCAGCATAAGACAAGAAAAAGAAATGCTCTTTTCTTTTCCCGACTATAAAAATACCTAGAATCTAGAGTGAAAAAACTTTACATGTACAAGTCATTTACATCCAAGGCCATTTTTCCGTGGAGTGGCAGGTGAAGGAGAGCGGTGAGATTTTTGAGGTGAACGGGGTGAAAAATAGGAAATTCTTCTGAGCATATTGGTGCAGAACGCCATGCTGTTGGGACAAAAATAACCGACTTTATAAATCCATCGAGATGCCTGGCGTGTAAATCCAATGCAAATGTCCATTATCCAGGTCGGACAGAAACGTCCAGAAGTATTGAGAGGTGGCTGCACAGTACCGATTAAGCAGGCAATCAGTCCATACATGTTCTTGCTGTACTTCTGATTTACAGCAAAAAAGGAGAAATTGCTTCAGCAGAGGAAATGCAGAGCAGTGTTTTTCTGTTTTTTAAAAATCTGCCCTCCACCAATGTCCACTTTCTTGCCAAGCATTATTGCTACCAAGGTCTGCCATGTCTCCTCAATGATATATGCAGATGAGGTCAAGATAAAACAGGCAGACAGCCAGCGAGAAGCTCATCTGAACTCTTGATGACTGAAAAAATACAGTATGTAAATGAGAATTCAACTAATCTTCAGATATGGCTGCAGTGTGTTTCTGTTGGATTCTTCAATAAGTCCAATTAAATATGTTATCGGATCATAATGGGACGCCTGCAGTCCACACCAACATTGCTGGTGTGTCTGTAGTAACAGATCCCACGCTTTACCATCAAACAGGCTTCAATATGATTTTCATTTTTGATACTTGATCCCTTCACAATAAAACATTTCTTTCTATTGACAAAAACAATAACGAAATCAAAACGTAGTGCAAAAATACAACCATTTGATTCTTCACATACAAGCTGTCAAATGTTACTGACAATAAATCACTTGTGCAGAAAAAAAAACAAAGGTTGAAGAAGCTTCCCTACAACTTTCACTCAGCAAGAGAACACTGGACTCAGGTGGGCTGTACTGTAAAAAAATAAAACTACAAGTTCCAGGATCACTCGTCTGTTTCCCTTCAAGCTTAATTCAAGTATTTGGAGAGTTTACAGTCAGTACTAGCAGGTTCTTTACCGTCAGTATCCAGTCTTATAATCTAAGTTTGAGTTGTGTAATGCTTGTGCCAGGGAGTGATGGGAAATGTAGTGTCTTTTCCATTTGAGCTTTCCAGCCCACCTGAGCTCCAGGACCCTGTTTCATTGTAAAAATAAATGATGAAGCAAATTATAAACTGCCCTCATTTGGGACATCGAAAGCTCACAAGAATGACTGTCACTCTCTTCCTAGTTTCACCCAGCCTTCTTTAAAACCATAAGAGCAAACAAAAGGGGATGTCGAATACCTCACACAAACGGCACACACACACACACACACACACAAACGAAACCCTCCAGGCATTTCTGGTCTGCAATCCAGTAGAAATGTCCCTCACTTGGGTTCACTGGAAAGACAGCTGAACTTGGTTACAAGGACAGAACACACAGGGCTTGGCAGGCAGCACAGCACGCTCTAAAATGTTAAAGACTACTTCCCTCCTGACCCGCGCTTCATACGGCTTCGGGATTAAAACACGATTCAGCGCGGTGCAGGACATCTCAGCTCACATACCACCAGTAAGACGTCACTGACTGAACTGAGGCATGTATGGTGTATGTATACTTAATGAATACTTTGATCACCTTTCATTTAAGGCCTTTAGGTATGAATTGTCTGATCGTTTTTTAGCTTAATCAAACGTTGACACTTTGTTTTTTGGAAAGGGATGGGAAGATATTCTACTCTTCATGACCACACATTTACACGTTCATTCACTCAACGGGGGGAGACTCAGGTCCCTCTGGCCAAATACATGGAAGTCACCAGAACCCAAGTGTTTTCAGGAGGGTGAACACATACGCTCACATATAAGCACAGACTCGAGGGACATCCAACTGAAAAACAGCTTATTTTTCACTGACAGCCATGGGCTTCTTAGTAATCTTCAATTTTTCTTTTTGAGGGGAGGAGTTGAGTGCGTCGTTTTTATTTTTTTCCTACCAAAATGAGTATCTTTACATCCTCTCTTGGTAGTTTCCTTTTAGCAATGTCTCCGATATATTTTACAGCCTGTGGTGTCACTGCAAGCGACTCTCCGGCTGTATGGCGTCTATTTGACCTCAAGGATGGAGGGGTTGGACTCCATGATGGCCACAATGATTTTGTCGATGTAGTCCTGGAGTCTGTAGTTGATCTCCTCCTGTTTGTGAATAGCCTCCATCAGCTAAAGCAGAGAAACAGAAATGAGTGGATTTAAATGACGATAAAGTCACAGAATAAAAGTTGAATTTGATCTGACAACGAAATCTTCTTGTCTTCCAAACCTACCTCTGCACGAGACACAGAGTTGATCTCAGCTGCCAGGGAGTCAGAGAAGGAGGCTGACATTAAATTCTTGGCTCCCTGGATGCTCAGGTTGATAATCTGGCCGTTTAATTCGTCGTTCTGCTCCTTCAGAGTACGGTTGTCCTTAAGAGGTAAAGCCAGATGTCATGTAAGGATACAGTCTGGATGCCAAGTCACTCTTACATCTCACAACAGCTAAAACACTACAAAACAAGCCTAAATAGACAGAAAAGTGAGGAGAACTGAGGATGTGCTTGCTACCTGTTTGAGTCGTTTAATCTCCTGCTCTAACTCGGCCTCACGTGTGCGGGTCTGATACTCCTGTAAGCCTGCACCAGGCGTGCGTCCTCGCTTTGCTTCAGCTTCCAACTTATACAGCTGTAGGTGCTCGAGCTGTTTACGCAGGTCTTCAATCAGCTGGGATAGGAACAGATCAAGTGGCATCAGAAAGACATCAGTCAGAACATGAAAGGTACAGACCAAAAAGATTAGACTCTTTCAAGTAAGATATAATTAAGCCCAGGATGACTGACAAATGACAGTGATGTTTAACTCAGTGTTGTACTTTAATGTTTTGTACACAGAGTGTTTGTGCTTCTCTGTGTTGCACATAGACAAACCAGCCCCACCTCCTGAGTGCACTCCTTCTCCTTCTGGCTCTGGTGGCGCTCATGGCTCAGCTTGTCCGCCATCTTTCTGCGGGACTCTATCTCGTCCTGTAGCCTGTCGGTCATTGCTTCTGTGTCATCCTGCAGCTTCCTTTTCTCCTAAAAGAACAAACCAAAAAAAGATAAGGATGGAGAGAATTTAGAAAGATACAGGTAGAGATTAAATTGGGTTAGGAGCACAAATAGGCAAAAGATAAGCCTGAAGATGTAATAACATTGCTTTCACCTCTTCTAGCCTCTCGATGTTTGCTCGAAGACAAGGAACACAGGACCTCAGCTCACTGTTCTCTTCATCCAGCTGTTGAAGCCTGAGAAATAAACATAAGCAAATATATATAACAACTGACACATCTGCACTGTTTTATGATAGTTAGCAATGCCGTAACACAGACAAACAGCACACTTTCCATTAGTGCCAGATGGAGGCAGTGTAGAGCCATGAGTCCTTCAACAAACAACATGGCAATTACTGGCATCACAGGAACCAATTTGTTTTTACAACACCATTAAATCAACAGATACAACAAACACAATAACAGGTACATCCAAAATATAATTAGGGAACCACACGCTGAGTGGTTTTGTGGTTAATATGCAGCTAAATCATCACAAAGAAGTATTTACATTGTTTACTTAAGTTAAAGTATCGATATAGCAATGTAAAAACTCCATTAGAAGTAAAAGTGAGTAAAAGCAAATGTAGATGAAATATTCACGCAAAAGTACTGGTTTGGTCCCTGTGACTGATATCTTTTTATATGTGGCAGCATTACATTATTAACAGTAAAGCTTCAGTGTGTCAGCAGCATGTTACTGTTGTAGCTGCTGCAGTTGGAGCTAGTTTGAACTACTTTATATACGGTTTTATATGCAGCAGACACCAGATAAATCTGAGGGATCATAAGATGATTAATGGGAAAGGAAAGAAGAAAGAGGTTCTGATTCACAAATATGGTTTCTGTCTTTCACCTTGTCTTTGAACTTTGGAGAAATATTGGATAACTTCAATATCTATCCAAGTTTAAACATGAGAGAAGTTCAGAGGAAAAAATCACTATTTGATGACTCAGAAAATGTAATCCCGACCTAACACTGCTTTTTGTAAAACACAATAGGCAAAGAATGCTGTAAATTACTCTTCTGATATTTAACAATGTGTTGTAATTAAAAAAACTATTATATGATCCATTAGCCAACATCTTCATCTGAAAAGTAACTAAAGCTGTAAAAAAACGCAGTCTAGAAGAAAACACAATATTTCTTTCTAAAATTTAGCAGAGTGGAAGTTTAAAGTAGTATGTGATGGTGATGGACATTAATGTACTTAGTTACTTTCCACCAAAGTATCCTACACATCTAAATAGCGGATTACAAACAGAGTTTATGTTTCTTGTGAATTGCAGGCACTTTATAGTCATCAAAATAGTAACCCCAGGGATCAAAATGAATTTCATAAATAAGGTAGCATATGCAAATCTAAGGGAATATAAATCAATGTTTTGTCTTGTAAATAATTATATTTTGACCTTTCATGCAGACATGATGCTCTTAACACACCCAGGTTTTCCCAATCTGCTCACCTGGCCTGCATGTTTTCTAACTCAATCTCCCTATCTCTCTCCAGCTTGGACATGGCCTCCTTGTGACGGCGAGTCTCCTGCTGTAGTTGTTCGTCAGCGTGGAGCTCCTGCTCCTTCAGCTGCTCCTCGAAAGCATTAGCCCGGTGCACCAGCTGAAGGTTCTCCTGGCGCAGTCGTGCGTGCTGCTCCCCTGATGCCTCAGACTCCTTCTCAAGCTCTGCCACTCGACGCTCAAGGAGGAGCACCTGGAGAAAAGTTAATGTTTCATGGTTAGCAAAAATATTAAAATGTCTTGTTGGAATAATAAACTGTGATGTTATAGGAATCTAACTGCCAATAAAAATGTTCCTCCTTCCTTTAGCAACTGCTATAACAGATGAAATCTGTGGCATCTCACTGGTGCCAACAGATGTGTAAACAGCGGGGTGTGAAGGAAAGGGTTTCTGATAAAGATCATCAGATAACTTTGTCACCTTGTCTGTGATGTCGTTGTCAGCGAGCTCCAGGATGTCCCGCGTTAAGTCACTCATGGTGTCCAGAGTCATCGAGCTGTTCTGGAGGAGGTGTCTGCACGTAAGGAGGAAAAAAATAACTCCCTGGAAACTGTTTACATTTGAGAAACTGCTGTTCCCAAACAAATCCATCTATTACAATACTCATATGTCTAATGCTGGAAATGTGAGCCCTGGTTTGCTGAAATCTGAGCAGCTGTTTAGCTTACCTTGCGACTTTCTTGCTGGACAGCCTCTTGCCAGCACTGGATGGGGAGACACAACAACAGGAAAAATGTTCAGGAAGAGAAAAGATAGGGGAAAGAAAAACTATCTCCTGGTTTTCCTCCTATCCCCCCTCCCTCACCTCTCTCTCTGCTAGCAGAGGAGCCACACAGAAAAAGTCTGTTTAGGTTGCCAACGAAGTTCTGGATTTTTATTGACACTAAAGCTACAACGTGTTCACACAACACAGCAATCTAACACACACTGCTGATGTAGGATCAGTTTTGCCTCACAGATAAACATGGGCATTTGACAGTATTACAGAAACTTTAAAAGAAAACCTAATATAACAGTTTATAAATTGGACAGAATTAATCACTCAGTTCCAGATTTTGTAGAAAAACCATGTTTACACAACCAGTAAACAGATCAAAAAGGCTTTCAGAGTTTTTAGGTTTCTGTAATATGGCTACTGATCTCTAATCCTGGATCAGCAAGTCTGTTCCGATAAAAAGCAGGTTCTCTGAAAGTTTTGCTCGACTACCAGAAGGCATTCTGCAACAACATAAGTGAAGCATGAAGGCAATGTTATGAAGAACAAAAAACACTGAAATAGACACCACTCACCTGCGATACCCAGGATTATTTGTACAGCATCTTTCAAATGAACTTAGCATGTACAACCAAGTTATGAAGCTTGTTTTCAGATGAGCAAACTGTTCAGTCATGAGTGACAAATCATAATTTATGCAGATGGCGACAATGGGATGGGATTGGTTGCCACCGTCTACAAAGTGCAATGTAGCCACTGAAATCAATAAATGCTATACTCTAACACTGCAACTAAAACCACAAAGAGGGTGCAGATGAGGAGAGATTGGGAACAGAGTGAAGTAAAATGGGCTTAAAACAGACCCACACAATATACCATAATGTGTGTGCATGTACCTTCCAAGAAACACCATGTGGTTGCTAGTCCAACACAGCATGCACACATTATGAGAACATGCGTGATACTGCGTCTAATTAGCACTGCAAGCACACTCACACAGCTGACAAATCAGAGGAGGTTGTGAATCATGTGTTACCTAGTCATCTCTAGGAAATTGAGACGAGTGGAGAGGTCCTCGAGACGACTTATTTGTTTGTGACACTGGCTACAGAAAAAGTCCAGCGCCTCCTCCCTGAGGAAGCTCTGAAAGCAGTCAGGGAGAGAAGCGGGTGCACTGGAGAGAGGAAAACAGGGAGGAAGAGGAGGAGGAGGAGGAGGTGGTGAGTGACGGACAAGAAGGGGGGTGCATTCAGGTGGGACAGGACACCCCTGGGGTGAAGGAGGTATCAGTGAAATCCACAGGAGAGTTTGAAAGTGTGAGTGCTACGGTGGGAAGGAGACGTGAAAGAGACTGCACTGTGGCTGTGACTTGTATTCTGAGTGGTTCAAGGAGACAAAACATTAGTTGGATAGAGAATGTGTTAATCTCTCCTTAGTCCTGATAAGAGTTTCTCCCTGCTGCCAAACACTCCTGACTATTCAACCATGGCACCTTTGCAGTGGGCTCACAAGAGCTACTCATTAAACACAGAGTTGTTTATGTCATTGTTGGGAGTCTGTACGCTCTCTTCACCTCACCTCTACCAGCTGACTCTTCGTTCAGGGAGGTCAGAATTATGCAACAAACTGGCACATGTTCCTGCTTAAGTAGGCAGTTACACGACAGACTGAGAGTCACTTGACGGCCATATACACATCGTCATACTGAGCCATTTTCTCAGTGTGAGCGCAAGGGAACACTTTGTTAAATGATGCCTACGGGGATGTGTGTTTGTGTAGAACAGAAGTAACTCAGCAGCGTGCGCTCATGTACTCAAAGTGTTGTTATATGTGGATAGATAAATGTGGGGGTGTGCGTAGGCAGCACTGCTACATGCGCCAACAATGTGCATGACTGGCTCAAAACACAGTGACGCATTCACACTGAGTGGGTGAAGTTTGTGGGATGCAGTTATTTTTTGTGTGTGTATAATTTTTCTGCCTAACCACCGAGCAGATTTCTGCCCAACTTCTATGGGAAATAATGATTCACGTACAGTTTCTCTCACTTTAAAAATATTATATAATAGCTTTTAAATAATTAGTGACTAAAGTGATTTTTAAAAAAAAAATTGTTTCTCAACTATCTTTAGAGAATATTTACCCTCCACATTTTTCTCTAGTATATCCTGACACTGCTACTTTTATGACACAGCTAACATATGCAAAGCATTCAGGTTATTATCATACAACTGTAATATACATAACAAAATAGTTCTAGTGATGTTAGCCTGATGACTTCTAATGATATCAATGACTTTTACAAAGCAGCAGGAATTAACCGTGAGGTTGTGCTTCAAGTCTTTAACAGTGGTGACTGAAATAGTACTATTAGTGCCAGTCCAGTTACATGAGGTTACTTCCACATTGTCAGTGGGCTACAAAAACTAAGCAGTTAGCTGTTTAGAGCTTCCTGGCAAAGGCAAATCACGGAAATATCACCCAAGTGGGAATTAAGCATTATCCGGCTTAGAGTCTCTGATGAAAAAAAAGAGGAGGAGGGAGGGAAAAAATGAGTAGGAAAAGGCTACAATAGGAACTCAACACTCAACATGAATGGTGCCATAAATTGGAGAGTGCAAAGGTGTTTGTGTTCTGCTGTATTTTTGCTGTCAATGGAAACTTTACACAGCTAGACGCAACCTGTATCTGTGCTTCAGCAGCCCAGAGGCAAAGCCTCGTTAAGATGTCTGAACAAAACATCCACTTCTGTCTGTCTCAGCACACTTGGCACAGATGCCACTTCTTAGACAGGCAGAGTGAAAAACATTTACTCAGACTAATAAGGATCATCCAGCACAAGCTAATGAAAAGGAGCACAGCATTTAGACATGCATCCACATTTTCATGTCTTTGCAACAGTCAAAGGAAGCCTGAAGGGTTGAAATTTGTATTCACTCCATCTTATCTAGCCCTTGGCCGCAAAAGGAGGCAGACACGGTGGGAAGGACATCTCCTGATAGATCTTATCAAAGCTTAACCTCAGTATCTTTGTTGAAAGAGAAACATTCTCCCTGAGGAATGTAAAGAGATGCATCTAGGCCTGGGCATTGTTACTGAGAATGCAATAGTGTCACACTTCTTATCAGAAAAGCCGATAGAAAGAAAGTTGTGACCTCACAGCCTGGTGAAACATCAAAATTCACATCAGTAACCTTTTTGCTGTCTCCATTTAAACTCGTTCTAATCCATCAAAATTTACACATAAAACATCCAAAATTATCATATGTTTTTGTTAAAATTAGATAAAACGTGGCCCTAACATTCAGGCAGTCTGGGTTTAGTTGTGTAAGGAGGACAAGCTCATACCTGGGAGAGAGCAGTGATGACCCATTGACCTGCTCCGGGGGCTGTGTGAGAGGTGAGTCACCCTCCCCCTCCGGCCCTTCTACACTGGTCTCCAGCAGCAGCTCTGAGGTATTACTTTCCCCAAAGTCCTCAAAGTGCTCCTCCTCTCCACCGATGACGGTCACCAGAGAGTGGTTATGGAGCTCAGAGTTCAGAGAAAACCTGAGGGACACATAAGAATGCACGTCTGTGTTACAGTGCTCATGTACATATACAATAACAGCGTAGTTGTAGTTAAGTCCAAGTCAAGAATAGAAGACAATGTGACAGTTTAAAAACAAATATTCAGCTGTATATATTACCATTAATTCTCAACATCATAATCTCAGCAAAACTAACAAGACCCTGAAAATTGGAACTGACCACATCTTAATTGTAATTCCCAAAACAGTACAATTAATCTTTTCCCTGAAAGAGCGGCAATCTGGACAAGTTCGATCGTTGCCTTCAAAGGTAATCTGTTAATTCACATTAATCCTAAAGGCTGCTTGGGTGAAACAACATGTCTTGTGCCTTGCTGCTAATGCAAACCCACGATGGCAACATCAGAGACACGTGAGAGGACCTTTGTGGGCCAAGCTCATAGAAAGGCCTGTGACTTTGGCTCTCAGACTAACTGGTTATCTTCCACAAGTGAAAAAATGGGAGGGTGTGAAAGGCTTTCCTGTAAATTTGTCAGAGTTAGAAGACTTTCAGTAAAGAAACTCCTTGATCTTCTGTTAACAGGAAAGCTGGAAAGGTAGCCTTTCCTGTTGTCCAACAGGATGTGTTAGATATCTTCAAGCACACACAGGACAAGGATGTCTAAATCAGCAGAAAAGCTTGCTTTCTCAGCATATGATGGCACAGCTCATTTTGCTAGTTTACAAGAATAAAACCACTGAGTTGTCTGATTCAAAGCTAAAACATCACAGTAAGTTAAAGTATCAAACTTAAAATAATCAAAATAACAATTCAGTTTCAGCAAAACCCAGGAAAAACATTACGCTGACCTGGTTAAATACTGACACAACCAATTTTACAGCCACTTACCCTTTACTCAGGCTCTTACTACTTGGCCCCATATTGAGGTCCCGCACACAGAGGGATGGTGACGAGAGAGAACGCATCTTTGAACGCCCTCCGCTGCCCTGGCGTGAAAGCCTCGGAGCAACTGGAGTTAAAACCCCTGACAACCAGAGTGGAATCCTGAATTTCACAGTTTGCACCAATTTAAAATAAAACCACAACTCTCCAGCTTGGAGAAAACAAAAGGGTCAGGCCTTTGGAAACGGCCAAGTCAGTGGTCCTAAAGAGCTGCCAGTCTCCACTGTCACATAACGAACGTTGCATCGCCTGTGGCACCACAAAGACTTGAAGCTGTACCAGTAAGGGTCGACTGTGAGTGGCCTAATCAGATTTGAGGCTAAGCAACGGCCAACAGACAGTCCTGCTGACTGTCCGAGGGCCAAATGTGTGCTGGGACACAGGGGCAGGACAGAGAGGGGAGGGGGGAGGCTAATCCTGTTAAGATTCTTAATCCCCAGTTCAGAGCATATACCCCTATCCTTAATACCTCTTTGGCTGCAGCCTATAGCTAGCGTTAACTCAGCTAACCAAGCTACATGGTCTCAGTTTACATACTGTTTATTTATTTTCATTTCATCTGTCTTAACTGTAAGCAGATAATTTATTTGGACTTGGAAGCTCCATTAAAAGATTTGGAAAAATCTTACATGCACATCTGTTTTCGGAATGAAAATGGTGCCCGTATTTTTCATAGGATCTAATCTCAATTTGGGGTGGTCAGGGCACATACCATATGAGCAGCAAGTCCCTGGTTTGATTTCCAGCTGGCTGAACTATTTGCTACATGTTGTGCTCTACTTTCTTTCCCCACATTTCCTGTTTCTCTCCACTGTAGTGTTGTAGTGGTCACATTTTGGAATTGGCCACATTTTTTACTCATTCTTCTCTCAGCCTCAGACAAAAAGGGGCTAGATTATATTTCGGGAAGTCCGATCAAGACCACAACTGCGCGGATATCACTAAATTGCCTGTGGATTGTCTAATTTATTTGGTAACATAAATATTGTGACTGGATGCAAACTTTGCATTGCAGATGCCACTTGACTCATTTCTGATGTGAAGTTTTTGTTACTGTTAATTGCTGACACACCTACCAAGCCTTCTTTACACTCACTCCAAGGACAAATTCCAAATGCTTCCACATGCGCAGACCAAGGCCGACTTTAAAAGTAGACTGTGCAAGCGGTTGTGTTCATACTACAATAGGTCCACGTCAGTTGCATTTCCCCTTATATTGAATAAAGAAAAACACAGGGCACAATTTTTACAGGATACAGCAGCTACTTAGTGATTGGGCTGTACCACCATGTCGAGTACAGCGAATGAGCACAAGATTTCTGGAGAATTTAGAATTTCCAACAGTGTTCAAGCTCCTTCAATGGAAAACGTACAAATCAAAGCACCTCTAAAGTTCTGCATGAATGGGCCTTACAAAGGTGAATGCAGGAAACAGCAGGAGAAGCTGCGACCATCCAAGAGGAAATGTCCGCAAAATCCTCCAAAATTGAACTCTAAACTGCGAAGAGCTCAGCTACAAAACTCTGCACAAAAGAAAAAAATGTAATGCTTGGTGAGATGGCTGGGACAACATAAAACCTTTATCTGCATTTATGAAGGAAGCATAAAGAATTTAAGAGTAAATTAGCTAGATAGCCAACATTATGAATCTGCCTCTGCGGAAAAACTCATCTGAAATCTCTTCACCCTTCACCCAAGCAGATTAAGTATTAGCTATACATATTACTGATGTATATTGGGTGTGTTTTACGGAGATAGTTCCAGTGATGCAGCTCAATAGTTTGTATGTCCCACATGTTAACATTAGGTATGTCAGGCAGTGTGGGACGCACACTGGTCTGGTCTTGACTTGGTGTCAACCCTGCAAAGTTGTTTTTTAGAGTATATTCAGGATTTGGTCACAACTTGGTCTTGGTTAAGGTGGTCTTGACTATAACACTACTCCACTGTCTCTATCAAATAAAATACCATCTAAGGAAATGAATCTTTAGGAACTATTCTCCATTCATAGACTCTTTCTGGTAAGGTGGTGATTATGGAGTTTCCAGTTTTTGGTAAACATGCTGATGAAACAAGAGATTATAAAGGTCATAGAGCAATACAGTTTGAGAGTGAGGTTCCAGTCATCAGTAGATTTAGCATTGCGATGGTATGAGTGAGTGGTCGGGGGGAAAAACAGATTAGCTCTTGCCAATGAAAGGAAAAAAAAAGGGAAAACAAAAAAAACAGCTAACTCAACACTTCCTGGAATTCAAGGCTCACTCATGGAATGGGAAGTCCAAACACATCCATGTCAGGCAGACCACTCCAATCCGTCATCAAGCCGGACAGACAGGTCACACAGTCAGCAGATACAGCCACAGCGCTCTGCACTTCCTCTCTTGTGTTTGCCCTAAAAACTGTGTCAACATTGACGCGCGGGCATATAAATCTACTTTGCAGTAGTTACCTGTGCAGACCGGTCTTTTCTATGGAGGGAAATTCAAACTGATCACCTTCTCTAATTTAATGAGAAAAAACAATCACTCTTCGAAATAAAGCCACTAATTAAATTATTTATTCTTAAACTTAAAGATTGTGTGACATGTGGATTGACAGCTGTGTGTCAGTATCACTCAGCTCACCCGCAACAGATCTGGGACACAGTAAGAGTCAGCAAAGAGGACAGCCTTTACTATTTTGTGAACTTCGAGTGGGCTGAGGCGGTATTGAGGGGAACTGTGATATCTGAAACTACTAACCTCTACAAAACTTTAACAAAAGAAAAAACTAAGGAATTTTCTAATCTAATTCCGGTCCAACGAGCATATCATAGTGACAGTGACAATGAATGGACCACAAATGGTTTCCTCAAAACACAAAAGGTTGATCAGTTCTTGCAAATCTAGAAAATGTCTCATTTACTGCCATCCTTAACAGTTAATGCCATAACCTGAGAGTTCAGGAAAGACGAGACGCTCTCAGTGTCTTTTCAGTCAATACAAAAGTTAATCCACATCTACCACGAGTAAAGAATGGCAGAAGGGCTTTCTGTGTTCAAGGTCTCTTGTGCTTACATTGTTCAGATTCAAGTTATCCCTGAATGAGCTTTCCGGTTCAGCCGCAAAGAAAACACCAGCACTGAACAGTGTCCCTGTGATGATACATGGCGTAGGAGCACATCTGGAGCAGTGCTTAACAGACAATTAAGGAAAAAGTCAAGGAAACCAAACACAGAAGAAAAGTAAGATACAGTATTTTTGACTGCCTTTCTACACACTGGGTTATCCAGGCGAAGGCAATATGGTGGTGGCAGTCTATGGCCACAGTTTAATCTGCCTGTCTGGTGACCCACATAGAATCCAAGTGATCCAGTGTTGGCACACAAGACTCGTAAGTCACGTGACTGGTGTGAAAGGTAAGTCCAGGGCAGCTCGAGGGCTAACCCTTGGCTGGAGATTTACACACAATTACTGGTCAATTCAGTAAACATCAGTGCTTAGAAACAGCATTATGACGTTGATCTGGTTCTCGTAACAAGTGGATTATGACTGATGATGTATGACAGAAGTCATTCAGGGTTATAAACAGCCTTCTCAGCATCACAGGCAGGATATATGCACCGTCTATACCCAGGAAATACGAGCAGATTGACCAAAAGTGACATATTGAACATGGTTAAGTTGAAATTTATACCGACCTATTTCCGGCATCATCTGGGTCATGCAGAGTCGCCTCAATGCCGCTGTCAGTCTCCACATCCTCATGCATCTCAGGCGGTACGAGGGCCCCTGTGTCTTCATCAGTGAAGGTCTCACACTCACTGTAAGTGCTCTCGGAGCCCAGGTACGCACTGTCTGTCACCTCATTTTGCTGCAGTAACAAAAACAAAATAATAACATTACAGTAGGCCCCTCAAGCAGTAAACATACAAATCTATAATTATCTGAATAATTAAAAAAAAACAAAAAAACAAAAACAGTATCAGGCCTGTCACAGATTGGTCAATTACTGAATCCAATATTCAGCTTTTTTTTGGATTAATGGCATTGTTACTTTTGTTTTAAACCAATTTCCAATCAAATAAGTCAGTTTAAAAATGTGGTATTTTGGCTCTGATGCAGCAGCCTCTTTCTACATGTAGTCACCACTCTGGTCTTGAGGAATGTCTCCCCACCGGCACTATCTGAGCAGTTCCAAATGAATAATTGCCTATTCACACTGAAGGATAAACAAAGTTATCTTTTAATCCAGTATCTAAAACATAAATAAACAAGTGCAGAATTTTGCGGCAAGGTTTCAATTTTTGCTGTTAATGTTTATCAGTTCTAAATATTAGTTATTGGACTCCCTGATTACTAATGATCAGTGCTGCTGTCAGTTCAGAAAAAAGTTATCACCTGACCCCAGTCACAATGATTATCAAATCACCTGGTTTCAACTACATCATTTGGCAAACAGTTTGAATTGTTTCCATTCACCTGAATAAAAACAGCAGGAAACTAATGGTAACATCTTATTTCAATCACTATTTTCATGTTGTTTTCCACCGTTTGTGCCCCCTTCTTCTGTTACTGCTTAATGGCAACAACTGTTGATATCAAGATGTTTAACTTTTAATATTCAACCGACTGCATTTCTTTGAGCAGCATGGTTTTAGCTGCAGCCAAACACCACAGCACCCCTGTGGGAACATTTTGGTTTCAGGCCAAATGAAAGACGAGAGTCCAATACCTTGGAAGAGTTGCTGGATTTGCAGCAAAAAGGTGGCAGTTTAAGGCCATACTGCCACTAATCTAAAACTTACAAAGTCATAAAATAAACAGGAAAAGAAAATCAAAGCCTAAATTTTTAAAAAGTATTTGCACAACCTTTAATTATTAACTTAAATTTCATTATCGTGACAGCCCAATACTGTGTATACAACATATATTTTATGGGTGTTAATATAATAATACCATGGCTCTAAGAAGTACACTTCCTCATTTAAGCAACACAAAGTATTCATGCTGATCTATATACCGTTACCATCATTATAGATATTAATTAATGAGACTAGTGTTGCTGACTACCTGTATCATTTTGAACAATGTGTATAGAATTTAAATGATTTTATCAGGTGTATTTAAAAATCGATATTTTTTTTTCATTCATGTGAAGCACACGCAGGTTAACAAATCTATAGGTTGATCAAAGAGTGTGGAAAAAGCAGCCATTTCAAAGATGGTCTATACTGAATCTTCATGTGTATCCAGCAGGTACTGACACCAATTACAGCAACAACCAAACAAATCTTTGAGCATAAACAGACTTCAGAGACAGTCTGCTGCGTTTCAGATGGTAGTTCCAAGCAAACCCTGCTGCAGCAACACGTCTAAGCAACAAGTTCAAACAAAATGAGCGTGCTTACGGCTTTCCAAACAACAAAAAACAAATTCTAAATAATGACTCATGCCAAAAAAGAACCTCTGAAGCTATCAGCAACTAGACACACATTATCAGGCATCAAAGCTGTTAAGCAACAATGAAGGCAAGAGAGCTCAGTCATGTTGGAAAGAAAACGTACCAGTCTACATGAAGAGTCAGGAGCAGCAGGACCCAGAGGGATATCCACCATGCCCAAAACCATTCTTTCAACCCAGTTTCACTGACAGGAAAGCTGGCCTGCCATGAATGCCTCTAATAACTCCTACGTACGCTTCCTCACAATTACTCTCAAAGGGAGTGAAAGAGAGAGTATGTTGGAAAAAATGGAAAATACTGTTACACCTTGTTCCGCTCCGCCGGGTGGTCAGATGGGTGGAGACAAAGTCCAAAGAGCAACAGAAGTCAGCTGTAATGCTCAATCAACTACTACCAGCCTTCAGCACTGAGCAAAAACGCCACACACACACGGCTGAATAGCTGTTTAATCTTTCCTGGCTCCTGGGAGCTTCACTTCCTGGCCCTGTGTGACAGTATAAATCATTAAGCCATGCTCTACATCTCGAAGGCTGTACAGTGAATGAGGACTATACATCACAACAACCTGCCTCAACTGTCTGACTGTGTGCCAACAGAAAACTAACATGCTGCTAAGCTGTACAGGCTGTATGACAAATTTAAAACAACAACACTGACTATGATAGATGGAAATGCCACTAGCACTATTAAAAACTAAAACGCCAGTAGCAAAAGTAGAAGATAGCAACGGCAGAAAATATTTAATAAAGGAAAAAATGTGGCGGATGGGGCGTTGCAGTTCTCTTACGCCAGGCCTCAGCTGAACAGCCTCACCTTGCCTGTTTTGAGAGCAAACAGGGATAGAACAGGACAGCCATTCAGAGAGGGGAGCCCTTTTCTGCCAAAAACTCAAGGAAAAAACAAGGCCATGGGCACAGGTGTGGCGTCTACTTCAAACATGCGCAAACTTCCCCAAAAACTCCACTCATGGGTTCCAGTAAACAGCAACCGCAGCGGCTGGAATATTTAATGTAGAAAATAGTTCACAAGTAACTACCTATGTTAGTTCAGATTCATTAATTTTCCACTTAAATGTTATTATAATTTTCACATCTTTGGTTTTGTTTTTATTTCAATCAATTTGTTCTTTTTCATTGTTTTCACTAAGTGAATTTAATATGTTATAACTGTGACAAACTGCATTAGAAAGCTGCTTAACATATGATCATGTGCAACCAAACATAATATAAAAGCTATACCTTATCTGAAACCATTTACACTAATGCCTCAAGTGGGAACATCCAGCTTTTGAGCAGCTTCACACACTATTCAGGAAACAAAAACCACATCAACTTATATTGTCTCCATAAACTAATTTGGAGACAGGTAATTTATCGTAATTTAATCCTAAACCAGGTGGTCATCATTCATTTAAACCTAATTTGTATGTCAGCAACTCCTTACAAGGTTTTCACTGTGCTTTTGTGCATTGGAGAAATCAATAAATCCAATACATCAGTCACTGTGTTAGAGTCTTGAGCATTAGATTTACTCGTCCTAACAAAGGTTTACAGGGATGTAATGTTTTATCTTGGAAGGTTTTGGGATTTTATCATCTAATTATCAGCTCATGCAGATAGTAAAAGGGATGAAGTGGTGACAATGAATTTGCACTCTTGACTATGTAGTACATAGGCTGCACTTGTAAATCAAGTCATGAGGGGGCGCTGACACTATGCAATGCAGAACCACTAAAACAACAGTCATAGTCCAGCAGCACTCAAAGTGCACACAATAGCAGAAACATTTCAACTTTGCAGAGGCCAGCAAAAATGATGGTTAAATATACAAGTTCCGTGCACAAGAGGAGACAGGAATTCCAGATATGCCAACCACAACTGTAAAAACACAAGTCTACACACAGATGTAAAAACTCCTGCACATTCCAGCTAATTCAATATTTGTCAAAGAATACTCAAAGGTCCGCCTGCCAGATGCTATTTAGTGTCAGCCAAACCAGGGTGTTCAGTCTGTGGAACGTTCACAGAGTGGTAATGATAGCTCTGCGAGCCACTCAGTGAATTACAGTGGGATGAGCGAGAGTGCATGGGGAGTTCAGCCTGTGGCCTTCACACTGCGCTGCTGAGTGCGCCAATGGGAACTGAGTGCACAACAACTGGGCCACATACACAGCTACAGAGAGGCTAATCCTCTCGCTCGGTGCCTCACCTCGTCGTACTCCTCTGGACAGCCCACAGCTCCATCCCCTGGACTGTAGTTTACATTGTAGAGCTGTGGCTCTGGTCCTGTAGATAGAAGAGGAAGAAGATAAGTTTAATGTGTGCAGAATAAACAAAGTCACAGAGCAAAGGACACTCAACAAACACAAAACTGGTGTACATAGCACCGATGTCCATGTGCAAACAGACAGTAATTATGCGGAAAGAAGAGAAAGAAGGTGTCACAGCAGGTAAATGAAACAACAGAAGTCAGTGAGGAAATATTTTTTTAAAAATACAGCACCATAATTATTGTTTTCAACTAAGTAAAAAACAATCTTACAGAGGAGTTTTTTCCACTAATGCAATTTAACTGTCAATCGTGGGGAAATCTGTATGCACACGTGTTGTGAACAAGTACACAGAATTACATTTCTGGAGCCTGTGAGCATTTTTTCTGACATACACAGGATGGATGAGACAGCAGTTTTGAATACTGCCTTTTCCAAATCCCACTTTCATTATATTAAAATGTCTATTTAAGTGTATAATAAAAAAAGATCTATGAGTCCACTTTAGTGCCTGTACCAGTCTCCTCCCCCTACTAAAAACTGTGGGACCTGTTAAGATTATCTCAGAATTACTAGATACTCCTGATGCTTGTATAATGTAGTTAAAAGAAATCACTTTAAGTTAAAGTTTAAATAGTACTTTAACAATAGATTACAATGTGTTGTGTACATTTTTAATTTTATAAACTAGAATAACATATCCATAACTCTGCAATGGGGCATTTCTTTCTATAATGATTTTTTTTTTTTAAACAAATATTAGTTTAATAATTGAAGAAAATGAACAGGAAAGGCAATATTTTTAAAGCTAAGTTTTTTACTTTGTCTTGCATATAAATAAACAATATTAACAAAGATTATTGTAAATGTCTATGTTTGGGGAAAAAGAAATTATATTTTCCCCTCTAAAGCGTTCACTTAAGTATGCATTCAGCACATTTAGGAGTCTGCGCCCTAGCTGGCCTACTTTGGCAAATTTACAGTCAGCAATCTAAGCGTGATGTGACAGCAAACATTATGTAACTTTTACACTCACATTTCAAGGGCTATAGAATGTCAAGTAATAAGGGTGTGTGCAAAATAAAACAATAAAAACTGGCAAGAAGCACCCCATATCCAATTTTATATTTGTCAATAAAGACCTCCACTGAAAGCACCTTCAGACCAACCGTGTAATCTGAGACGGACCAACAAGAGTCCCATGAGCCACTGCGGCTCCTGTATCTAGTAAACAGAGCAGTGAATAGCACCCTGCTGAGAGAACAGAGCACAAACAGTGTTCTGCCAGGAGACCCAAAGGGTTTTTGTGCCCCGTGGGTCTTATGTAACCCTTTGCTCTTCAAAGCTCATACACACTGCAGCCTAGTAAAGTGAAATGAGTCTGAAACGAATGGAACTGTGCTGCAGAAGCTGGCTTCTGTTGAACAACACACCTGCAGTCTCCTGGCATAATGTCAAAATGAGAAAGGAGTTTCTAAACCAAGTTTTGTCATTCCAGACATGCCATAGCCACTACAGGGTGCAAGGCATTTCCACAGCCTGCAGGAATACTTTTATTAAAGTTACCCTTTTCACTGACAAATGGTGCAGAAAGCTAATTTAAAAAAGAAGGTGGAGTGCACTGAGGTACTTATTGAAGCTACACTGCAGGCTGGGAGCTGGAAGAGCAGGTTTCGGCCTGTGTTTACAGCCAAAGTGGGGGCAGCGGGAGTAAAGAACACAACATGGATCTAAAAATCAATTGTTTAGCTGCAAAGTGACAAGCACACTGGAAATCTGTCAGCAGAGTGTGAGCGCCTTGGGAAGGTACAGTCAAGGCCTGATTTTCACACACTAATGGGAAACTGCGTTCCAGGAGGAAATATCTGATTCACTCATCACATGGCTTGTTGGACAGAAAATGCTAAAGAGAGACAAAAAGACAGGATGATCAGTGGCTCAGGTCACACCAGTGACATCCAACAAAACAAACCCCAACAACAAGCAGAATTTCTTGTGGCATATGTGTTTATTTACTGTCTATTAAGCCAATTATTTCATGTTGTCTCAGCTGTATAATAACTGTCCAGTAAGGTATTCTGGTGAAATGCATATAAAAGTAGATAATTTTGGTAAATTTGTCAACATATGGCAATAAAAGAATGTCTTTGTTTTCATGGTGATTTTACAACACAACTTAGCAACAACAGTAGTGACTGGAAGGACAAAAATAATGGAGAAACAGAGAAGACAGGGCAGAGAGAGAGGACAGTAAATAATTAAGGTGAACAGGACTCTCTGCCCAAACCTCATCTCTCTGCCGCTCCCGCTCTGAAACCTCGCCAATCAGCCCATGTGTCCGTGCATCTCATGCTTTCCAGTGCATAACTTATTAATGGTCTGAGTAACCAGAGCTGTGCAACCCAGAAAGCCTTGGGAAAGAGTTCTACAAATCAATACGCTGTGTGGATTGAGGCATCAATTGTACATTATGTCAAACATCCAGCATCTGCTGTAAAGTGTGCCATCTTCAAATGATTTCACTTTGGACTACCTACATCCATCACATCCACTTTACTACATTATAAACAGAAAACAGCTCAAATTTAAAGTCAGTTCAATATTTAAACAGGATTAGATCAGATTTTGAGATGTGAAGCCTGAGAATCCCGGTGACAAAGCTGTCCCGTAAAGTTGTTATGACGCACGGTGTTGCTTGTAAATATGTGAAACTGTTTGTAAAAGTGGAGCAAGGGGGCATAAAAATGGTTAAAAAAAGACTAACGTTGATTTTGAGTCCAGCTACAAAGAATTTGGGTCAGTGTTCTGCCTTTCCTTTCAAAATCCCTCACCTCAGCTGAGCGATACATGTGAACATACTGTGTTGATAACAGTATTTGGCACCATGTGCAATGAAGACAAATGGAGCCAGATGCTGGAGACTGAGGCTGTTCATGTACATGCCTATTAAAACGTAATGCATTATATAATAAATAGGGAGTGGTTTAAATGCTGGAATTTGCTGCTGGGGCGTTTTTAACAGCAGATTTGTTGTTATTCATGGAATACTACAGACAGATAAAATGGCATTAAAACACCATTACATGGAACATGGATTTCATTGTGAATCACAGCAAATGTTAATAAGCCTTTTAATAGGCCGCTTTATGTCAGAATAATACTATTAGGCAGGCTGTACAAATCGTTGCATGTAGAACCTCCAGTCTTAGATTAAAGGCCAAGTGAGTCCACATAAAGGGGACACTGGGTAAAGAGTTTACAAGGAAAACAATAAAACAAGAGTTGTGTTGACTCACCTCCGTTGCTAATTGCAGAGATTCCACGGTGGAAGTCTTCAAAGCTGATCACTCCAAGGCCACTGGGATCCAAAAATTTGGTCAGATCCTTCACCTGAAAGAAGTAAACACCACAACTTTCAAATCAATTTCACCATGGCAACGGAAGAAAACCCCTCTCGCATAAAGCTATCATTTTGTCATTTTGTTCTGCCTAGAATGATTCAAGATGATGTAATACATGACGTAAGGGGAAGTTTACCGCAAAAGGGGGCAAGTGACTTTGCTGCAATGTTTGCATACTGACTTCAGTGGAAAAGCATGCCGCATTCAAGAGAACAGGCCAGGATTTTATCTGAAAATCGGCTACGTAAAACTGCTAAGACATCATTCTGAGGATCATTTCACTCACATGACAGTTGCACTGCAGAGTTATGAGCACTCCGAGGACGTTCTGATTACAGGAGCAGAAAATAACCAATAAAACACATCTGACCTCCAGAAGAAAATCAACTTTTTGCAGATGTCAAGTGTTTTGCTTTACTGGATTCCAGGCAATAGTGAGTTTATAGGTACAAAGGGTTTTGTCTTAAACTCTTTGCATAAGTCAAAAACATGAGAAAAAGAAGACATATGTAAAATGCAATGTTTACTATTACACACTTTATGAAACAGAAACATTTTGAAGAAAAAGATTAAATCGGTTCCCAAAACACCACAGAAAATCATACAGAACTATAGTTTAATTTGGTTTTAGTTTAGTAGCACAAATATAGCCTTTTGTGCACACTAACTCTGCTGCACTCAAGTGTTAAATGTGTTACATAAGTGCACCTACATTATCTATATTTCTACAGTCTGTAGCCTGGCAACCCTCGGAACACAAATAGCAACAGTACACTTTGGATCACCCTTTTCTTTAGAGTTTTTTAAAATACATGAAATTAAACTTAACCTGATCCATACTGAGAGAAATTACTGCCACACTGTTTACTAACCATCATCTGTCTCCCAAAGATTTAACCTGTGAACTAGACATGAGCCTGGATCTGCAAAATTATCTGTGGCACCAAGCAATCAACATCGATTCACACAAATAATAAACTAAGTCAAATGTCGGCCATCACAAAATTATACTAACCCATCATTACAGCATACTTTCAGGCGTGTATCACCGACAAAATTACTGTAGCTGGGAGGGAGCCTGGGAGCATGTCGAGTGAGGTTTCTGTGGCTTCGGCTCGCTTATTCCTTGAGAAAGTGAGCGCACATTGCGAACATGGCCATTTTACAGAGATTTTCATTCTCTGTGTGTGGCGTCTTCTTCTCTTCTGCATTTTTTATATCAGTTACACATGAAAACAAGTTGATCTGCTTAGCAACGCTGAGCCTTGACTCAAGAGGCTGAGAAGGCTGAAACTTCTAATAAACTGACTCCAACAACCCTGTGGCGTATGATCTGGGTTTGGTGAATTAAACCCAGCTGTACTTAGTGAGAGAAGGGGAGTGCCTGATTTCACTGAATGGTGGTTAACGCAGAAAACTTTAACTTTAGCATGTGGCATCAAGGCTCATCCAGCTTTCATCTCTCAATAGAGCAGATCAGCAACATATTCTAGACTACAAAAGAAGCCGAAGAAACAGGGTTTTTTCAGGACTGAACTTGTGCAAAGAAGTGGTAGAGGTCACTGGTAGGTGTTTGAACACAGCTTTCAGCTTTCCAATTCACAGTGGAGCATCACAGTTCACAGGAAATAACTTTGTTCCATGCAACCGTTTAGAAACACCTCTGCTGGGTGAGGTGAGAAAACAGTGGTGTGGTGTGATGGGGGACATGACTAAGAGTGTGTGTGACTTCGATGACATTTTTGCATATCTGCTATAATAAGCAGCAAATAACTTATTGCTGCGGCAGTAAGAGACTAGGGCAGCATACTATAATAATTCACCACTGAACGGGATGGATACACCCTCAGCGACAGCCAAAGCTACCAGAGCAGTTTTAAGCTACTACACGGTGGAAGCTATCCATGGCCTATATCTGAGTTGTTAAGTCTGTACAGCAGTGCCAGGCCCCTCAGGTCTTGTGAGCAGAGCCTGTTGGCTATTCTAGGTCTAACCTAAAAACGAAAGGTGAATGTGATTTCAGTTCAGCAACACCCTGGAAAAGTCTTTCTACAGCTGTTAAACGGTTTCTATATATAAATATATAAACTAAGTACTCAAAAAAGGCACACATAATTTAATATTGTTGGTATTGCTGTATCTTTTCAGGGAATAATAATTAATATACTTACTCTTGTTTAGACAGTTACTCTGTACTGTATATTTGACCTGCTGACTGCCTCCATTGTTTTACTGCATGGGTCTTGCTGTACAATTACAGTTTGCATGGAACAAACTAAACCTGTCTTTAAAATAACTTTTTTTTGTGTGTCTTTAATTTTCATTGATTTCTTCACTGCTTTTTCAGTTTACTTCAATTTTAAGATTTTATTTTTGAAATTGTAATTTATAGTATAGCCTTTAACACTTGTATCAGTATGCTTGGTTACACCTTACAAGTACAAGCGCGACAGACAGTGGTAAGGCACAGATAAAAGCTACACTCAAATGCTGCTCAACTTAGCAGAGCAGCAAGAGCACTGTGGTTTTTCTGTTTCCTCTATTTGTGTCTAATCAGTGCCGGGGCACGCCTGACCGCCTCCACACAGACCACTGTTGTGCATAACCCCATAGAGAAGAATACCCTTTGGTGAGAGTTTTTTCCTGAAGGGGATTTCACAATAGTTCCTAAACAAAACTGTGATAGCCACAATCATGAGCCTAGTGGCTTGGCAAAAGATGATATAAAAAAAACTAAACAAGAAGAGTCTCTGAAAATAAAACATTAACACACATGCACACAAAAAGGGAACTCAAGAGAGGGGATGTTCCATGGAATGGGACATTCCATTGTGGATTAGAGGGTCAGTACATAAAAGCAGCGGGTGAGGGGAGGGAGGCTAGCTAAAGTAGGGTTGATAGTGTCGACTCACAAGAGAGACGCCACCACAATGCAGTTCTGTATGGCTTTTGTGCAGAATCAGGGTCAAAACCAGAGTGAGTGGGGGTCAGAAAGATCTTTTCAATAACCAAATTCCCTGATCTGATGCATATCTGCAGGACATCTCACCAATATTCATCAGAAAGTCTCAGAGAGTAATCCTACATGGATAAGAGGAGGTCAGCATTTAATATTCCTAGTGTTCCCAACACAGTTGAGAAAAATCACCAAACTACAGTAAATGAGATGGTGTACAGTAGAGGTTACAAATCAAACTTATCTCAACTGCTCTCCTGAGAAATACATCTCACCCACAAAAGTGGCAGAGACAGTATTGGGAAATTTCTTACATTCTACTTAAAAAAGCAATATGTTTTCCTATTGAAAGTTCGATATCTGACACATAAACTGCATTTTTGCTTTAAGATTTCACAATGTATGATGCTCATACACAAACCGTGTGTGCGTGTATGCACAGGGCCGCTATCATATCCTGGAATATTTCTGAAGAAAGCATTTGCATGCTTAGCATGCAGGCACCAGCTGAACATTGATGCAAATGCCTCATGAATACCTTCCTGCTGTCTTTGACAGGTTGCTGCAACATTTGCAAATAAGTACCGGATAATAGACATACAAGTCCTACTCTTAGCCCTCTTAATGGGTTTGTAGAGGCAGTAGTGCACAAGGGAAGCAGATTTTGTAGAAATTAATAACTGCATTATGTTCTGTTTATCACATTTAATCTAAAAATTTCCCAGGACACAATGAGCTTACTTGTTACCCAGCCCCAATATGCTTACATACCTATAAGCAATTTAAACTTTACATTGTTTTAATCAACGTGTTTTATGGACGTCCTTAAGGATCAGTATAACTTCTTGCCCTATGGTTTTCTGAACCACATGCTAAACGCTGGTGTTACCACTGTGGCCCACAGTATAATTTCACACATCCGAGTCGCTCAGGCATGGAAGTTATTCAAACCCCTTTTATCTCCAGATGACTGAAACACAAGGACATATCAGGGCAAAGCTTATTCAAATATGAAAAGTACATTCACATGTGTTCCAAACTGATATGAGAGAAGTCTACGTCAGCCCTGTTAGATCAGGCCTGACTTTCCCACTGATCTTTGTGTACAGCTAATTAATGCCAAAACTACTATAAAGCTTACATGCATTATGTAACATTCCACAAATTCTAAAGATAAGTCTGTCTGCTCGCTGCTTATTTACTGTAAATGAAAAGTGGGTTGGAAAAAGCAAGCATGCCTAAACCTCTCTTTTGTTTGGATCAAAAAAGGACCGAAAACTGAGAGGAGTTTCCTGTAAAGGCGCACATTAGCTCCCGCAGCTCTTGGAAACCAGATATCCGATGGCTAACACAAAGAAAAAAAGCACAAGTAATCAATCTGCACAATCTGGTTAGCAGTACACAACAGACCTTCAGATGCAGAGATCCAAATGAAACTTCTGGATTCAAAGTGCAGAAGGAAAATTCCACCAGAATCTAAACAGTATAAAATAACAGAAAAACAGACCACACCTTTGAAAGAAAATTTCAAGTTCCCTGTGTCATGTAAATCTAACACCTTTCACACTCCCTAGCAAAATCAGCAGGTGGAAGTGATTTATATTAAACTAACATGACCAAAGCTGTGCTCCTCCATCCCTCAAAACAAAGTCATAGGCAGTCAGTGGACGGCACCCAAACCATGAAGTCCCTCTGACTCAGGAAAACACATTTTACTCTTAATCCTTCACAATTCCCTGCCTGGGGAGCTGCAGATACCTATGGATAGACACAGGACAGATCAGGGGCAATAGAGGCGCTTTGAACTGGGAGAGAAGGGATTAAAAAGCATTAGTGAGCGAGCATCACACTCTGTGTGTGGAGTACCAACAAGCAGCCATACTCACCCAAAGGCCCTGTTCAAAGTCTGAAAAATCTGAAAGAGTTTAATTTAAGCTAGTTAATATACCGTAAATCAACTATTTGCCCAAGGCTATGAGCACACTATTAAATGTATCATTTCAAACTGTGTTTTAAAACTAAAACAATTTTCATTCAGATGACAGTTTTAGAACCATGTCAGTATTAATCCACATGTATGCTAACACACCTTAAACTGCGTATCACATGACCATTCGCATACACTGAGCATGCGGCTGCTGATGTAAACAAGCAGAAGATTGGTTGCTTAGTTGTACAAAATACTACAGTACAAGAGCAGTAATAGCAAATACTAAGGCCACAGATTTTCTAAACTGCAGAACAGCTGCTAGCATAGACAATAAGGTTAGCAACACCTGCAATTCATTATCCATGTTGAATTTAACACTTGTAGACAAGGCTGAGGCCTTTGTTTTCTTCTGGTAATAGGTCACTTGATAAGAGTGTGACAAATCAGGGAATAACACATATTGACAATTAAGACCCAATCAGAAACCAAACATGAGTGTACGTGTCATTGTTTCCAAAAGTCTGACTTTCCACCTCCAGAATAAAATGCAATCTGAGTTTTCAAACTAAAACAGGTCCAGCAGTTTCCAAAAGTCTCCACTTCATGTCTTGAATACCACAGTAGTGTCGACCCTGGGTGTAAACGTATCAAAAGTTATGTCTTTTAGTCATGCCTACATCTGGTTACCAATACAGATGGGTTGTGGGAGATGTCAAAACGCAAGAGACAATTCTGACAGGCTAGGAAATCATGACATGTCTAAAATGTGACATGAGTTGTCAACTATGAAACATCACACAGGAAAAAACAATCGATTGTTGTGCCCAATGCCCATCTTTGGTCCTGATGCCATACAGGTTTCGACTGGGTATTTCTGTGCCGATACCCTGTAGTCTTAACTCAGCAGTAAACAAAAAAAATCATTATGACACTTGAAAAAGATCACTTATATTTAATTTTAGTGTATGCTCATTGAGACACTCTTGACTTGAAAGGCTTATTTCTGTTACCAGGAAAGTTACATCATCTTTCACATCCATCTTTTTACTGTTATTTGCAAATGTGTGTTCACTTGCTGAAGCTCAATGTGATTCTTGTAAACACTGGAACAGGCACACAGACAAGCATGTCAGACAGGAAAAGAAAGTCAGGTAACTGAAACACTGACGCAAGTGTGATCTGCTTCAAATGTTTACACTCTAAATTTCACTTTCAGCTGAAATCAACACTTGCACCTAAATGCGTTTCACCATGATGAGATGTAAGTTTCTGGTCTCGACTTTCCAATAAAATGTTATTAAATAAAGTAGAAGGCCTGGTGAAAAGGGCAAGATACAACAATTGGGTGAGGGTCATGGGTGGAATGACACACTTCAGCCATACCGCAAGAGATTATCCCCAAACCACAGGGTATGGAAATGGAGGGATGAGCATTTGTCATTTGACATATGGATGAGTTTCAGGCCTGACAGAATTCATTACAGACAATATGCCTGGATGATAACCCAAATCCTTGCTTTTGAACACTCACCAAAGATAGATGACAAACTAATCCAGGCATGGTTTTAATGTTATGCAGAACTGTTAGCGCCATCTTTAACACTGACTGTTAAGAGCTGCTAGGAAAAACAACAAGCAAGAGGTTGTGTTACCTCTGCTTCATTATGTTTCGGGGCAACATATTTCTGACGCAGTTCATTAAAATATTTACACTCCTAATTTTAGAAACAGTATAAATATATACCAACAGTACTTACTACTGCATGAAATCTTTAGGTATTTATAGAAAAGACCTGCCAGTAAAAATTACTCAATTTGGCGGATTCAACTCCAAACAATGGAAAGCTAAGTGACATCAGTAAATGGATTTCAATTGATTGAACTAAACTGGCTTTTTGCAGGAAGCCCTCCAAAGTCCTGTCGAAAATCAATGATAAATCATTTACGTAAATGGAGCTGTATATTGTTTTCCATTAAATTTTACTCAACATGCCCGAAAGAGGGAAGTGCAAAGAAGAACAAGGCATCTCACCTGATCGGCTCCGTAGGCAGCAGCAAACTCCATAAACTCCTCAATGCGAACGAAGCCATCTCCATCTTGGTCTAAAGCATCGAACACAGCTTTTAGCGGGGAGACATCTTCTTCCCTCGTATTCACAGCTGAGACCATTGGCAGTGAGTCATCTACCACCATCTTAGAGATTGAAAGTGTCTCCACAGCTTGCTCACTAGTCCATCCAGCCTCAGGAGAAGAGGTGTTTAAGTCCTGAACTGAAAAATCAAAAGAAGCTACTTCATTACAATCTGAAACCTCCAGCTGGTCGGTGTCCGTCATCGGCCTCTCCTCTTCCCTCTGCTCTGCTGTCAGATCAGGAACACCTCCACTCTGTACATCCTCAGGTGGTTTCAAGTCCCACAATTCCTCATCACGGACTTCTTCAACAGTCAAGCACAGATCCAAAGCCATTTCCTTATTCCCCTGATTTTTGGCTTCAGAACAAATTTCGTCTTCCATCAAATCCTTAGACGTGTTCTCCACAGAGCAACTCTCACTGGTGAAATCACCCTGGATGAGAGCATCTTCAGCTAGAGGCAGTGTCAGTGATGAAGTTTCATCTGACAAACACGGTGCAAGTGAGTCATTCTCACCTTGATGCTCTGAAGTAAGATTTTCAGTTACAGTAGCTTCTGCATGTACCACCTCTGACTCCTCTGTCGATACATCTAATGGAGCGTCTGTGCTGATAACAGAGGCAGGACTGCTGTCGATATCTGGAACCTCAAAATCCAACAAAGGCACAGGTCCTTCAAAACACTCCAGTGGTGTGCTGATGTGGTTTTGCGGGAGGCAGCTCTCAGGTAAACCTTGCAGGGTAGCGCTACTGGTGACAAGCAGATCAGTCACTTGATCAGGGAATGAACCTTTGTCTCCAGTTTCAGATGACAAAGTCTCCATGCTCTGTGAGGGAGGGGGGCCTGCCTGCTCATCTCGTGACAGGTCTGCTGCCTCTTCAGTGACACCCTGTGGGTCCAACTCACCTGTAGACTCTGGGGTGAGACAGGGGTGTTGATCTGAGAAGAAATCTACTAAAAAAAAAGGATCCCCTGCATTAGCCTCAGCATTCCTCTCAAAACTCTTCACTGGAGAAGAGGGCACACTGAGGTTTATTAGCTCAGCCTGACCACTGAGGGTATCGGAGTTCTCAAGAGGGGAATCCTGTGTGAGAGTAAGTTCCTTCGAAGCAGAGTTTTTCCCAACTATATCAGCAAAGTTGGGAGAGAACAGCCACGATAAAGTGCAGTCACTGATTTCATCAAGTCCCTCGATTTTTTCTGTGTAAGACAATTCCTCTTTATGGAGGGAAGCTTGGGAAACAGGGGAGTGGTCTCCCTCAAATTGCAAATCTCCACAAGACAGTTGATTAATGAGCTTGTCCAAGTCTACTGGTTTTTCCACTTTTCCTGCTTCACTTTGGTGGGATGTCTGATCCTGGTTTCTGAAATCCAAACCTGTCTGACCACTTCGGCTTTGACAGGGCACACCTCCATTGTCTGTATCCAGTGTTTGAAATCCAAGAGGAAATGGCTGTTCTGACTCCCACTGTGTGTGCCCCAGAGGGCCAGACAGAACTGTCGGTTCCATTTAGACCGGCTTAGTCCCCCTTCTGCAAACTTTAGAGAGCTTCTGACGTTTTATCTCACTGCTGTAATCAAGATCCAGTTCTTCAGTTTTAATGCCATGCTTTTATATGGCACTATACATCTTCAATGAAACCATAAAACAAGTGTGGACTTCGTACAATCATATTCTCGCTTAAAACAGTTAAAAGATGCTGACAGTTGCTGTGATTTAATAAATAACAGTGTAAATGAGATGGTTTTTAACAAACAGTATCTGTAGTTTTAACTTCTGTCATCCACATCTCGACAGAAACGTTACCTAAATTTAGCAATCATGTTAATTTTTCATCCTTACAGACTATGATGTGAATGTGTCCTGACTCACTATGTCCCCTCCTGTCATGGCAGGTCCACTCCTGGTTGTTGTTGCCGAACGTTTTAGCTTGAGCGAATCCACCGTCAACATGCTTCACATCGGCCAGAAAGCAGCTAAATCGCCGTAATAACGTCTCGGAGCTGAACCGACAAACACAAACACAGCATCTCTGCCTACGAGCCGCTCTATAAAGTAAAGAATTAACGTGTCGAGTTACGAGTGTTTGTCAACATTAGCTTTCTTAGCCGATTATCTAACCGTATCCATCGCAGGCTAATTTGCTGAGGAGCCGCCAGCGCTGCGAGGAAACGCTGGAAACAACGCGACTCAGACCTTAATTAACCCCAAGCTGTGCATTAAATGTCCCGTTACAAAGAGGGCTACCACATGTAACACCGACTCTTTCCCCTCAAAATGAATTTATGCTAGCAACTACCGTTAACTCCTCCTTCGAGCATCCCACTTCTTTCGTGCCATTGGACACCGGAGCTGCTAACTGACTAGCTAGCGAAAATTAGCCTATTAGCTAGCTTACACGCCAAACAGTCCACCTTGTTCGTTTCTCAGATAAACAAAACGATAATTTGAGCTTCGATATGTCACGGTTTAAGAGGTAATTACGGAAACTGTCGCCTCGGTCCGGCGTTAATTCTTCATGTCGACGCCGTTTTTTTTCCAGCGGCAATCCACCTGTGTCAGTGAGAAGACAGGCCAGACGAATGACGAGACGAAACCGCTCTTTTCCTCCTCAAATTCCTCTATTGCTCCCGTCCCGACAGCACGTCCGTCTCAGCGGCCCTCGTCGAAAACCACTGCGAAACGAGCGAGGGGTGAAATGAGGCCAAGGAGCTCCATCGTTTGGCAGTCGGCACCACCGATGTTGATCACAGACGGCGAATGCTCTCGCATCAGCATCAGCAGTGTCCCATCCTCCTCCTCCTTCTCCTCCTCCTCCACCTCCTCCAGCCGCATACACACCACTGACGTTTCACGCAAGCGTACAAAACACCCCGCAGTATCATTGCCTTCATAGCAGCCATCAGTTGGGGACTTTATGATTTGTGTTTTTCCACAAACTCTCCAAATTCTCATGTGTCACAGACTGGCTGTATTTGAGGTGAGCAGCACTTTACACAGAGGTCAAAGATCAGGGTCAGTGAGAGGAGCCCTCAGCTATCATGGATGTGTGGGTGTTTTGCTCAGGGACACTTCAGCAGGGTGGGTGTTTGTGTAAGAATCCACCACCCCTTATTGTTGTTTTTTCTGAGCTCCGATTACGCAACAGCTGATTTAACATATGAACCAATGATATTGTTTTCACAACTGTGGAGAGAAGGCCATTTATCATTTTCAGAAAATTGCCCAGTGGATGTATTTGTAGTGTTTTGGCGCCCCCATCTGGCTCACAGCAGTAGTGATTTAATTCAAGTTTTGCATTACCCTACTGTGTCATCATGTTTGTCTTTAAATCCAGCGTTTCAAGTCATAGTGGGGAGATGAGCTGCAAGCAACATTAAAGGAGTGATATCCTCCTCTCTAAAAGATCTGATCTATTGAAAGCATCAAGTCTTTGAACAAAAAACAGGGGAAACGTGGGAGAATGTACGCCTGCATTAGCATTTTTTTGAAGGCTGGGAGTTCTGATCATTGGATGGATACCCCTGATTAAACCTACAGCATACAACAGCAAGTACACTCATATGCAATAGCACTTAAAAGCCAAATGACTCCAAACTGGATCACCTCTCAATAATTGCATTCTGTCTAAGTTGACAAGTAGTACATTTTCTGTTAAAAAAAAATCAAAAACAAATCCCTTAGAAAAAACTACACTGAAAACACAGGCCCCAAAGTTGAAACTCAGTGCAACTAAAGGGAATAACAGGCACACAAAGCAGAAAATCTGTGATCAAACAAAACTGAGTATACCTGTGTTTTACAATTAGAATAATCGTAGAAACATGGGAATAAAAATATAATTAAACACCACAACATCGCTAAATTTTGGACCTAAAGCCTGTGTCTAGCTGCATGTCTCCATAATGGCTTCATATGGAAAACAATTTCCCCTGTAACTGAAAAATACAATTGTGAGACTTCACAAAGATGGAAAGTGAAACATGAAGATCAGAGTCCAACTAAAAATCAGTGTAAACACAGTTGCAGCAGTAATCAGGAGGTGCACAATGAGCCATAGTACCACTAATCAGAGCTGCAGCGACCGACCTCCTAAAATGCTGCCAAGGACAATGCACAATTTGCAAAATCTAGCTCTGAAAAACCCACCAGCAAGTGCTTTGGACTTGACACAGTGGCAATCAGTAAGAGTTTCTGTGACAGCTCACACAGCGTGAAGGACACTGTATATCATCAGCCTCTATGGTGTTCAAGAAAAAAAAACCATTGCATGCTGTTCAATATAAAACTGCAAAAGTAGACTTTGCTAAAGAACATGAGAAGAAACCTGGCATCTATTGGGAACACAGTTTTGGTCAGATAAGACCAAAATAAATGTCTTCCCATCAGATGGGGTCCTGCATATTTGGCATGAACCTGGCCAGGACTACCACAGTGAATGCATAGTCCTAATAGTGAAGCACGGAGGTGGAAGCGTGATGATGTAGGGCTGCACTGGTGCAAAAGGTGTTAGGGAGAAGGTACTTATAGATGGTGCCCTGAATGCCTCTGGATATACGAAAATACCGGCTGACAAGATGACTCCCAGGCAGAGTCTAGGCCAAAGAGCAATATTCAAGCATGCTAGCAATTCAAAGCTAATTGCCGAAATAGGAAGAGCTTCTGTAGAAGAGAGAAAACTATGACCTGACTGAGTATGCTGCATGACTTGAATAAAACAGACCTTTGAGAGGGAGAGAAAAACAACCCTTCCAGCAAAGAGCTGCTGAAAAAAATGTCTCTAAAGAATGGCAGAATATCTCTTTAGAAGTTAGTCAGTCATAAAAAATAAAGATGGGCATATGATGTGCTGAAGAGATAAAAGGTTTGAATCTTATGAGAGGTATGACACCGATATTTAAGTTCTGTTGTACACTGTATCTAACTGGCATTAAAAACTGTTTGCTTCATGCTGTATGTAAAATCTGACAAGGAGACATGCTCGGAAATGACCAAAAAGCAAAATAATCTGTCACCATATTTGCAAATAACAGTCACACTTAAAAGTAATTACAAAGGTTTTATTAGCAAATGAGAGGAAAACATATAAAGTGACATGTGATAAACATGACTGTACATGAAATGCACGATGACATGAGAATACTCAGCACTGGAATGGATAGAAAGTGTTTGTTTTGTTATATCATTTGATTAATTACTAAGACGGTAAAGACATATCACACAGTTAGTACATTCTGTTAGTGTTCTACTCTGTTAAGGCACCAGTAGGTGAGATAAACCATGTCAGTACTACAGATGGGCACGAAAGTTTTCTTTTGTTTTCAGCATTTACTTGTCTCTTTTCTTTTCAGATGACCAATAACCTGAAAGAAAATGAGAGAAACACGTGGATTGATATGGGTTACACAGTGATTCATACAATCTTTTTTTTTGTAATTTTCATGCACAATCGCATTCTGAGTCATGCTGTCTGTCCACAACGATCTCAAGCTGCACCTCCTCCTACACACCTGAGTCAGGAGGAGGACAGGAGAGCCCCTGTTCAGAGTTTAGCAGAGTTAGAAGTGGCAATACCCAGCAGCATGGAGACGTCATTAGCGGAGGTCAGCCATGAGCCGCCGTCTGCCACCAGGATGGTTCCAGTGACATAAGAAGACGCCCGGCTGGCCAAGAAAAGAGTGCAGTGAGCCATCTCCGTCTTGTTGCCGGCTCGCTGCAAAGGGATGGACTGGAAGACACCAGCAGCTTCGCCACGAGGGCCACCTGAGAGTTTTAAAAGGAGAAGTCAGATGACATTACTTGCACTTAAGTTGTACAGGAGTGGTTTCATTTTTTTCTGTCTGGGGTAACCCAACAGCTCTGTCAGAAGAACTCAAGAACCCCATCACTGGCACCACCTGTCATAGTCTAAATAGGTTGTATTAACCAATTCTAAACTGGATGTTATCCATCTATTAAAATACTGTTATCAGCATCTAACTGAGATGTTTTAAGGAGTTTGAAGGGAAACTGTGTGATACAAATGTGCTGTAATTTGGTTTTTGGTGCACCTCAACATGTTTTGTTTAATTTGTTACACTGCCAAGAATTCCCTTTTTATTTCTGGGACAACAGTCCCAAAGGCGTAGTATAGGCATAAGACAAAGAGCATAAACCAATAATAATTACGAGCTATATAATGAATATGCAAATGACATATTATTAGACAATAACTACTGCTCCTAAAAGCTAGGTTCATCCTAGGTTGTATGTTAAATTGCTGCACAATGTATGAGATCAAATGTTTAGCCATTAAATGAGTAATTTTGTCAATATTGTGTGAAGTCTTTACCCAGTCTGCGGAAACCCTCTGTACCAGAGATGGGACCCGGAGCCACAGCATTGACTCTCACCCCATTGGGCCCCCACTCCACAGCCAGGTGCTTGGTCATGGCATCTGGGGACAAGGCAGGCAACACAAAGTCATTAGATTCTCACTTTCATACTGTAACATAACACTAGCTAGAATTACCACCTTGCAACTGTATGCCAACCATGAAGGTGCAGCTTCCATCCATGTCTGTCCAGGCTCAGAAAATATATGTAGTGAAGATTTTAAAGGAATCTGATACCAGGGTACCTAAGATAAGTGCCACCAAATCAATATCTGACCAACCGTGAAACATGATCACAAGGCTCCCCTCTGCTCCTGAGTGATGGTGTTGAATAATGGCCAGAAAAGTGTTTTTTGCAGATCATTATGATCACACAGTAAAGTTGGCATTTGACCTTTAAGATACAAGATGTCCTCACTACATCATTTTATCTTATCAGACATTTGTGTGGAATTTTGGTATAATTACTGTATCAGTTACTTTGACCTTAGATCACCAGAAGGCATAAAATCTGTCTTACCATTTGCTGCCTTGGCGGAGCCAGCGTGCACCTGGAGGGCCTGTCCCTTGTATCCAAGTGTTGCAGAAATATTCACAATGTTTCCACCGTGATCCTTCAAACAAAAGCAATTAGAGACTCATAACTGAGGCAATAAGCAAGTTATAAAATCAGCTCCGAGACCTAGAGAAAGAAGTTAAAATCCCATTTAGGCACAACAAGGCACTTTGCAACTGTGATCATTACTGCCCTCTTTTGGTGACCAGAGTGTACTGTAAAGAATGAATCTTACTGAAATGTATGAATCAATTATGCCCAATTTTGTTCCACAGTATTAATGAGCAAATTACTTACAGCAACTTAACCTGGAATTAAGGAATATTGTGTCACGCAAACAGAAGATGTACTGTACCTTGAACCACTTCTCAAAAACCACCTTGCTGGTGTTGAATGTACCCATTGTGTCTATCTCCAGAACTGTCTTGAAGGCGTTGAAGGACAGCGACATGGCAGGGCAGAGGAAGTTTCCAGCAGCATCTGTCCAAGAAAGAATTGCGATTACGACCAAGGACAAAACTATAACCCACGGCTGAACAACAATTCCAGCCAAATGCTTTAGTAAAGCTATAAACTGCATTCATTACAAGGCTCATTAATGATGTGGAGATCACCTTGCATGGAAAATCTGCAGAACTACTAATCTTGTTGTGATGTAACAGGTGGCAGAGGAGACGAGGGTGTAAAGATAGAAGACAAAGTTGCAGCGTCAGAAAAGTTGATGATTAAGCCGAAATCTTTCACACCTGACCTTTGCTCCAAGTGCATGTGTACCTATTCAGCCTACTAACACCTTAAAATGTATTTAGACAAGTGATGGCTTGATGGCATGCAACGCTTCCACCACAAACTAAGTGGAACAGGTTTCAGAGGACACATAACAGATCAGGTTTATAACAATTAACATGCACAAGACCTACTGTTAATAAGGATGTCTATACGGCCCAACTCCTTCAGCGTCTCATCCACAGCAGCAGCGATGCTCTCAGGCTGCCTCACATCGATGCACAAAGGAAGACAGCGGCGTCCTGTCACAGCAGACAGCTTGTTGGCTGCCTAGGGAGAAATATTTGCATTATGTGAGGCCAAAACGCTGACACTTAGCTATGGTTTAGTGAGTCTTGTAGGATTGTGGAAACAATAAGGAGAAACAACCTCTTTGAGCTTATCTAGGTTTCTGCTGGCAATCACCGTGTGACAGCCATGCCTGAAAGACAGAGAAGAACAAAACATATTGTTGTAGAGAGACAATGAAACAAGCAGAAAGTACACATGCTGTATTTTGTTGATTAGGATATGAAAATGTAATCCTTCTATACATAAAGCTGAGGTACAGACAGAGGGAGTGGAACAGTTAGGACAGAAAGTAAGGGACATTGAGCAGGGAATGCAAGGTCATCAAGAGGCATAAAAAAGTTGGAGTAAAATGAGAGATTTGTCCTTGGATGATCCTCAGACCTACAAATCAAGATACAGTGATAAGATATGCACTGATACATTATTTAGCCCTTTTCAGCTTTGATACACAAGCTAAATAATGAAACTCTGACCCTGCTTGAAGCTTTAAAGCCCTAGCTCAGTTGCACATTTCAGAGTTTTGAACTAAAAGTGATGACCTAACACTAACAGAGTATCGATTCTCAGGGTTTTTTCTGGCTCAGAATGGGCCTTTGGGGGGTGACTACGCTCGACAGTGAGCATGATCGGTCTGCTTGCAATAGAGGCAATGAGTCTGTTACTTTATTTGATAGAAAACAATGCATTTTCCTGGTATGTCTGACCATTTGATAAACAAAAATTTATATTATAACTTTATACATGCATCAGTAACATCTATGAATGGAAGAGGAGTGATTAAATATTGATATTTCTGCAATATCTTGTTAGAGAAAAAAACGAGCAGGCATTCCTCCCTTACCTCATGAAGATTTCAGCAATACGGAGTCCAATCCCAGATCCCCCACCGGTGATAAAAGCAACCTGATCTCTGCAAAATAGAGTGCATCTCATGCAATTATAATAGCAACCAGCAGCGTGAAATGCACTGAAACAAATGGCAAACACTTCTAAAAGTGCATATTTCCATGCTTACTTTAGTAAATCTGGACTGTAGATGTGTGTGTACGAAGTCAGGCAGTCATCTGTGTCAACATCTTCAGGCAGCTGCTCTCCTTTTCCTTTCGGCTCTGCCATGCTGACAAATAATGTCTGTTACTTGGATTCAAAAACAAAAGCATTGCCATAATCAAATGCAATAAATAAGAGATCAACGAATGCAGAAGTTGTACAAAATAAATAAATAAATCACATTCAAACACGAATGCTCTCCCCTGTACTGCAGTTTAGTATTTGTTTAAATAAATACACTTCTTTAGCTATCTTCTTAACATAATGAGCATTACAGTTGGTTGTTCTTGCTAGGTCTAAATATCACTATAAAATACAGTCTAAGTTGCTACTGCGTTCTATTACAAAGTCAACATTTTGGCCATGAAACTTGCAACACTTCAGCTCTGACTGTAGTCCAGTTAGCTTGTTGCTGTCGTATTACCTGCTAAAGAAAACAAGCTAGTTTCTGTAGCGTTGCAAAAAAAACCAATAAATGTCCAACTTCCTTTTGATGAAACACGACTTGAACACGAGGAACTTATCTAAATGTGACCGAGCATATCTACAGTCGCTGACAGTGGTCACTGCTCTCTCATTAGCTGTTCTTTTGGGAGGAACGAATTGTACCTTGGACATAAACTTTCTCGCTGTCCTTCAGTGGTGCATTGTGGGCAATGGAGTCCGTCAGGGGCGCGTTCAAGATCACAAATAATTTACAACTAAGTTCACAACTAAGTATGCTTTCGGTTAGGGTCCCCAAATTAGTTTTCCCCAAGGGCCAAATCATTTCAAATGTGCCAAGCCAAGGGCCAAAACATATGTTTTTTTGAGCAAGTTGATTCATGTGCAGATGATGTTATTGCTATTATTAGTAGTATTATTAGCAGTGGTAGCAGCAGTAATACTTTAGGCATGAAACTGTCAAACCTAGAGGCTCACACAAGAAAAGAAATTGAACTTTCAGTTACCTAAATACCCATTTAAAACACTCACATTCCCACCAGCACACTGAAATATATATATTTGAAAGATCTCAAACCAAATGCATTTACAACTATACCTTCCATGCTCATACAAAGCCCAAACAACAGCACTAAGATGACAGGAGAAAAAGAGCATCCGGATGCAGAGATTACTGTTAGATTTAGGTCTGACATATCATTGAATACTATTGTACTGTAATTATATTGTTTAACAGTGTACACATCTGCAAAAAGTCCAAACAGCTTTCCATATAGCTCTCACATTTCTACAACACATTTATCTCATGAAGTACCAAGTAAGAGAGGATGACACCTGAACCAACAAACAGAACAACAAAGGCAACTATTTCATTTTTTACACACAAAAAAGATTTTTTTAATCACTTTTAAAATATGCGGCTAAATGCAACAATAACACATTAGTTACATTTTCATAAATGTGCATGTCAGAGCATATCAAGATATAAAAACCTAATAATATTAGCTTTTGGGGGCAAAAATATTGCATAAAAATATGTAAAGCATGAAATGATGCAACACAAATGTAATTATAAGCGTTATCGTTGCTTTATGGACAAAAATAAATGGCTGCTCACTCGCCGATCAGTGAGAGAAGTGACAACACTGGGAGGAGGCAATGCTTCTGATATCAGACCTGTACACTGTTGTGGAAATCCTGAGGCTACTTTCAATGATGCAGCTGAGACACTGTCCTGTGCCGATGTTGATTTAGAGATCGCTGATACGGAGTGCTCGTAGGATGTTATCATATTTGCTATCTTTTGCTTGCGCTGATCGGATTTTGGAGGATGGCTGGCATTGAAACTGGCAGCATGCGCGGTGCTGAAGTGCCGCTTCATATTTTCTGTTTTGCAGACAGCTACGGTTTGTGTGCATATCAAGCATTTCGGCTTAGCTTTGGCGTGATCTGGCAACATAAAACAAAAATGATCAGTCCAGTCAGATTTGAATTGACGGTTTTCAAGGTCCACTTTGCGCTTTTTCGTGCTGGCCATGCTTTTGGATTTGGACAGGCGTGCCCCGGCACCACCACTAGAGGCGTTCCAGGTAGCCGGACTCACCTCAGGACTGAAAAGAGCGCGCAGGAGATCTTACGTCCACGCGCGTTCTCCGGCGTAGGGTCTGAGGTGAAGTGTACGGTGTGGGATGAGGTCAAAATGAAATAGCGCAGCGCATTTATGTTCCACGTTGGGACAGGTGCGTTAGTGCGGTTGGGCTGGTACGGGCCAGCCACATCCGGCCCGCAATACCCAACTTGGGATTCGGTGCTTTAGTGGCATGGACATCCGGTTGAGGATTTTGCCAAAGCATAAAGGATGATTTAATTCCAAAGAAAACATTCAAAAGAAAGAAAAGATGTGTAAATAATATAAAACATCTCGCTGTCAAAACGTGTTCTCGTTGATAGGACATGCGATAATACCAATAATACAGAAATGAACAGAGCTGAAATTCTAAAAGCTGTTGGCCCTGTAACATAATAATGCAATCATCTACTGGAAAATGTAATAAAACCCAATAATGTAAAGTAAACCAGGGTAACAGGCCCCTCTTAAGAAATGTTTTTATTTTCTTTAAAAGAAAATAAATATAAATAAATAAATTCATAGATAAAATAATCAAGTGCATCATCATTAACACAAATACAATTTTCTTTTCAATATCGTGGAGCAAAATTATGGAATGAGTATGGAGATGGTTTGAAACAGTCAACAACTAACAGTAAAAAGATTCTGAAAAATCTATTGATATCTAAATATAAGTATAATGCAAAATAATTGTATTGTTTTGAGCAATCAAATCAGAATCAAAGAATATTGAAGTAATTTTGTTTAAAGGTTGTTATAATATATTGCAATGTAAAGGTTAATGAAGTGATGATTATGATTGTATTTCAATATGTTTTGATCTTATTTTATTCTGTATTATGTTTGGTCTACACTATATGTGTGTGTATGTATGTATGTATGTATGTATGTATATATGTAAATTTTTCATGTTCACGATTTAATAATGTTGTTGATCATAACAAATCATAATTTTCCTGTCAATCAACATGAGTTAGTTTGTAAAAATGGAAATCCTTTTTTAGGGGTGTGGCTCAAAGTATAAGCCCTTTTGGGTTTCTGTCACACTCCATCACACTTTTATTTATGCTTTTTTTTTTTGCTTATTTGTATCAATTTATATGTTAATAAAAAAATCATCTCATTTACGATATAAAATAACATACATACACCATTGTTTACATATAAAGGGAGAAAATATGCATCTAATATGTGCACAAGAAGCATGCTTAAGTCAGCTCAATCAGATGGTGATTAAATCCAAACAACTTTGTTACTTTAAAACTAACTTCATTCTTGTTGCCTTCTTGACTTCAACCGTGGGAAGACGGCCCCCTCTGGGCATAAGACTGCATCAGATTTGTGTTTTCAAATCTTATATGTTGCAGCACAAATGAAACATAACAGTTTGATTATTGCCAGTTTGAGACGCAACAATTAATTGCCAAGTCACCTATTAAATGAATAATCTGCTTTTTTGGTTTGTTGGTTTTAGTAATTTTTAAGAAAAGAAAGTCAAAGTTCTGTGATTGCAGCCTCTTAAATTTGGATATTTTCTGGCTTCTTTCCTTCTCTATAAGGGAACACTGAATATCTTTTGGGTCGTGGACAACACAAGACATCTGAGGACGTCATCTCAGGTTTTGGTAAACACTGATTGACAAAGCACTATCGCTATACTTTTATTCATTTGTAACTTTTGTTCAAACTAATGAATACCTATTCACATAACTCTGATGTTTACAGTTCAATAAAGCCTGTATATGCATGTCCATATACGAAATTACAGAGGTATATTTTGTGTCGTCAAAATATTACATAAAAACCACTTCTTTTGATTTCCTTACACCAGTAAAATGATTTCAATACCATCTAAAGGTTAGCAAGGCCACTATCATCTAAGAAAAGACCTCACATGATAATGATCATACCATACCTACTGCTTAGGAATGGAATTATGGGTTTAAGGGGGTCTTATCTTAATAGCTTCACCAGTAATGTTATAAATGTCTGCGATTATGTCAGTTTGACACTGAGAGTAAAATAATAGCCCTTTCTCAACAGGTGGAACAGGCAACTGTGAACGTTTTTTTAGTAGGCTATTATATATCAGTCATCATTATTACATGTTTGATTAGGTTAACTTCAAATTTTATTGTATTTTTAGTAAATTATTACATTATTGGGGGCTACTTGCACTAAACTTTAGAGGTCAGGACTGATCCACAGAGCTGGTGAGCAAAGGAACACCCAGAGATTCACTTAAACATTAACCATCAGCTTCTGAAATGGCACCAGCGAGGGTCTCCACCTGTAAACCAACACTGAATTAAACGATCCAGGGTTTAAAGTTTCTGTATTGATGCTGATTGGCGCGCATTAGAGCAGAGAGGCCCCGTATTGATCTGTACTTTGGGAATTAGTGTTTGGTGGGGGGGGACACGCTCCATGCAATGGATCCCTCAAATACTTCTGGGATGGATATTTTTCTTTGCACTCAGGCCGCCTGTCTGAGAGGATCAGAAATGTAAGATGAGTGCTTTTGTAACTCGATTTGTTTAGTTTCCGAAAGGCATTACAAAACAAGAGCAAAAACAGGAGTGCACGTAAAAGTGTGCATTAAAATAAATGATAATGGACGCTGGCAGCTCTCTGAACCTCTGATGGTTTTATCAGTGTAGACTTACCTTCAAAGCACCTGTTTCACTTTGTCCTTTAAACTTACTTTCTAATTGTTCCCATTAATTTTAATACTGTATGGAAATGTCTCCAGCTTAGTATGGAACTCCATTTTCAGTGTTGTTTTTTTAATGCAATCAGACTTAAAAGGTTACAGTGTCCTTGCATCGTGGAGCCGTTGTCAGAGTAGATTGATTTGCAGTGTAGTCTGCATCAGGTTACTGCAAAACAATAACACAACTGACAAAAAGGAGGTAATGTTTCTGCATAAATGGATTGTCAGACAGCATGCCCCCCTCCCACCCTCCTAAATGGAAGCAAAACACCCAGACTGACACTCAAGGACACAAAGAAATGCCAAACAATCTCAAAATGACTACACAGAGACTCACACGTTTGCCTAGTAGGTTCATTTTGTGTCTTTTTGTGGTCATTTTGAGGTCGTTTTCTGTTTGAGATCATTCTGAGGCTGTTTTGTGTTTCTTCGTGGTCATTTTAAAGTTGTTTTGTGTTTCTTTGGGACCACTCTGAGGTTGTTTTGTGTTTCTTTCTAATCACTGTGTCTCTCTGTCATCGTTGTGTGTCTTTGTGGTTAGTTTGGCATCTTTGAAGTTGTTTGTCGTCTCTTGGTTGTGTTATATTGTTTTACTGTTTTGTGTTTTGGTCCGTTTATGCCGCTTTGTTGCTCTTTTTTTCTTTTTGTGGTCATTTTGTGCATCTTTGTAGTTGTTTTCTGTCACTTCGCTATTGTCTCGTGCCTCTTTGAAGCCATTTTTTGTCACTTTGTTGTAACTTTTGCTTCTTTGTAGTTTTCTTGTGTCTCTTTGTAGATGTATTTCCCAAAATTGCGAATCATTGTGTATCTTTTTGTACTTGTTTCGTGTCTGTTTGAGGTTGTTCCACCTCAATTTCTCTGTCTCGTTTTAGTCATTTTGTACCTTTTTGTGGACTTTTCACGTGTTGGTAGGTACTCTATCCATGCGTCTGTGATGGACTACCAAAGGCCAAAATAAATCAATTCCAGGACGGGGAAACATATTCAGAAACCTAAATCCCAGCTGTACACCTGTAAAACTGATCAGCAACAACACATGCATGTTTTGTACAAAAACGTGTGGAAACATGTAAAAACTACCATTTAAAAAGTTTCATATATTCATTATTTGCTGTCAAGCACCAGTTTTGTTATGCTTGGAAGGCAGGTGGCGCTATATGCCAACATTTTATTCATGAAGCTGCAAAGACAAACCATTTGCATAACTATAAAGCCTGAAAACCTACAGTAAGACTGCATGAGAATGTCCTCCTTCTGTAAATACACTTGTAATGACTGAGGCTTGGTTAACTCACCTTCCTGCTGTCGAAAACTGACTGTGCTAATGTGTGATGTGATTTTAGGGGTTTAAGGTTTCAGCATGCAGTAATACAAATGAGGTGACTGAACAGGAAACAGTCGATTTTGACATGAAAAAATGCAAATATTTGTGTTTTATGTTAGTGATTTTTAATTTTCAGCAGTATTTTAGACTCTTCCTTTTCTTTTTGTTTTATTTATGATGAGCTGTTTATCCAAGTCCCTTTCTATACATCTCAAATTTTATCATTGCTAGCCTGATATTTTGGCAGTTTGTGCCATTTTTCATATGTACTATACTATACTATATCTCTGTGGGTCGACACGGTAAAACACAAGTAGAGAACAATCATAAACCCAACAAAACAAAGCAACTGAATTAGAAATGTCCAATATTAATGTAAGGCTTGCTAACATTAGCTAACAGTAGTCACCATAAGTTATTTCCAGACCATGTGAAGCCATGTCAGTATAATCCCTGAATGTATTGATGTGATCAAGGGTATGTTTTTTGTTGATGAATTTAATTTTGAAACTGATTTATGAATTAAGTCTCTTTTTTAAAAAAAAAAAGACAATATCCTGATACAGGAACATAAAGAGTTGTACAAAAGACTGTCATAACACAGAAGGCCAGAATCCAAGTCTCAGACAGTGAATTGTTCCTATGAGCCTGGTAAAGCTCACGTCATAAAGGTCTATTATTCCCTGCTGCTCCAGAGGCCAGAGTTGACCTACAGTCTCTATGTACTGACAGCTGGTTCTGGGTTCTGTCCGACTGTCTGCACTATGCCTCTCTGTGCAGCTTTGTTCTGGACTTCTGATGGTGGGTTTGATGTGCTGGACTGTCCTTCCTCCTCCAGACCCACCAGCCTACTGCTGACCTCCCACAGCCTGCGAGCTGCCTCCTCATCCAGGGCCTGGGGCGCTGGTTCCTTCTCGGTCATCACATCGTAGTACCGCCCCGTCACCCCCTCCATCTCTTCGGACACGGCCAAGTAGACACTGGGCTGGGCTCCCAGCTCTGGGCTCTTCACCAACATGGAGAAAAAGGGACCTGTGGAGGAGGGTCTGCTTTAAACTCAACACCAAACACTTTTCTCCCCAGAGCAGAGGATGTTTATTACCCCAGAGTTTTGCGGTATTAAAAAATAATCATTGCAGATTGCATAAACATGTATCCACAAATTCCCAGAATGAAGACTGGTGTGCTTTGATTTCAGAAGTTTTACATGAACTGTTACATAACAGCTGAGCACAGTAGCTGTGGAGGGAAACCCTTGCAACACTAGCTTTGGTGATTTTTATTTTAAATTCAGGTGACGTACTACATGCTCTGATACTGGCTACAAATTTCAGGCACTTTACTGTCCATTTAGACAAATCAGTCTCAACACTGAAACAACTGGTGAGACAACCAGTGAAGGGACTAACATTGATCTGCTCAGTACAATGGCACCTGTCAGGCAGTGAGATATATTAGACAACAAGTAAACTGTCAGTTCTTGGAGTTGATGTGTTGGAAGCACGAAAAATGTAATAATCTTACTGACTTTGACAAAGACTGAATTGTAATGGGTTCTCCCAAAACAGAAGGTCTTAGGTGCTCCTAGTATGTAGGGGTTAGTTACTACCAAAAGTACATCAAGGAAGGATACATGGTGAACCACTGACAGAGTCATGGGCACCCAAGGTTCACTGATGCATGTGGAGAGTAAAGGTTGGCCTGTGTGGTCTGATCCCAGAGAAGAGATGCTGTAGCACAAATTGCTGAAACCATTAACGCTGGCTATAATACTATGGTACACTGCATTAGAGCTTGCTGTCCATGGGGCTGTGTAGCTGCAGACTGGTCAGAGTGTCAATATCTAACACTGAAAGCACCTACGATGGCCTAGTCTGATGTATCACATGGACGATGGGATACATGTGCATCATTGATCTGCGAAAGAGATGCAGCGTGGATGCACAATGGGAAAAAGGCAATTTAGTGGGAGCAACATGATGCTCTGGGTAATGTTCTGCTGGAAACATGGGGTCCTGGCATTTATGTGGATGTTACTTTGACATGTACTACCCACCTAAACATTGTTGGAGATAATATACATGGCAGGAGGATAATGCACCCTGCTACACTGCAAACATTTTGCAGGAATGTTCAATGTTCCTGTGTCTGAGTGGGTCCCATATGGGTTCTCCAGCTTCCTCCCACAATCCAAAGACATGCATGTAACTGATGGTTCTTAATTGGCTGTAGGTTGAGTGTAAAAGCGTATAGTTGTCTGTCTCTCTGTGTTGTTAGTGTGATGGACTGGCGACCTGTCCAGGGTATATCTACCTTGACTCAAGCATCTACTGGTTGTGATAGAAAAACAAGTCCATGAAGACACCACCTCGGAATTATTCAGACTCACAGAAGTCCATGACTCACCAGATCAGAGCTGTTTTTAGTGTCACGCAGGGAACCTACGCACTAACAGACCAGTGGTTTTATTGTTGTGGCCGATCAGCGTACAGTGCATTGTTATGAATAAATCAACTCAATGATGTAACCAAGATTAGTTCCACAACAATCAGCTACAACAGCAAAATGCTTTTTACTCACTTTGCATTATTAATAAGAATAATTTTATGATAAACACTGGGGCCATCCACTTTTCTATCCAGTTTGTATCTTTGATACTTAAAATACATTTTGCTTATAATACTTATGTTTTTTTTTAGTGGACTGGAAGTACCACTTTCAGTCTTATTTCTGCCAAGAGAGCCTTGATTAAATACTACTTTGTCCACCAAGAAGATGACAAAAAATTAAATGCCACAGTTGCAAAGCCAAAAATCTGTGTTTTCTTTTTTTGATACTTGTCAAGTTGAAACTTTGTGAATCATAACTTTTCATAATAGAAATGTGGCCAATTATTTTTGATCTTCTGCCTGTTAATGAAAACAAGAATAGGACATTCACTGAGAAACCTACACCACACAGCCTATGCTAACTGTTGCATATGCATTAGGTAAGCGTTTATTGATTCCTCTGAATTCAGAGACCAATAAGGACGCGGGATACTCACCGAGCACGGAGCTTGAGAACTGTGATTGGTGCATCCCTGTGTACCTCCCGAGCTCCGTGGCAACAACTCCTGGGTGCACAGCATTCACAGTGACTCCTGAGCCTGTTACACACAAAAAACACATGCACACATACACAGCATTGTTTTAAAAATATATATCCAATGGCCAATTACAAACAAGCACATAGGCCGTACTCCCTCCCACACATGCCCACATATGCAACAGCCAGTAGACTTGCCTTGTAATCGCTTGGCGAGCTCTCTGGTGAACAGAACATTGGCAAGCTTGCTCTGACAGTACGCCTGCTTGGTATCAAACTTCTTCTTCTCCCAGTTCAAGTCCTCAAAGTCAATCTTTCCAACAATGTGGGCGAGTGAGGCCAGGTTGATCACTCTGCTGGGGGCGGACTCTTTCAACTTATCCAGCAGGAGATTCGTCAACAAGAAGTGGCCTGGAGGAAGACAGAAACTCGGAATCAGTTAATGATGGAGTAAGGAGAGATGTCACTGGGGTGTAAGGAGAGTTTAGACTCTGGTAGAGAGTTTAGAAAGGCAGGCACTTCTCCGTTTTCACTGGTTACAGTGTGTTTCTGTGTGTTTCTTCAGGCGGCTGAAGTAAGTACCTAAGTGATTCACTCCAAACTGCATGTCGAAGCCGTCTTCTGTCTTCCATGCCGGACACCTCATGACCCCTGCGTTGTTTACCAGTATGTCCACACGCTTCTCCTCTGCAACAAACACAATATTAGAGATGCTGTGACTAAGTGAGCTCGTTTTAATTTTAGAACTGAACCCACAATAATCTATTTCCATCACCTCGTTTGATTCTCTCCGCAAACTCTCGGACGGATTTAGTCGAGGCCAGGTCGAGGTGACACGCGTAAACGTGAGGATTCAAGGTTTTCCCACGTATCTCCTTCGCAGCTGCCTCACACTTCTCCACATCACGACATCCCATAATGACCCGACCCCCTGATGGTGTAGGAGAAGAAGTGTGTCAGTGAGAGCAAAATAGGACTTCATAACTTGTGCCTTTTTCACACCAAATCACAGTTTCTTCACACCTCTTTGGGCCAGTTCTCTCGCAGTCTCTTTCCCAATGCCTGTGTTGGCTCCTGTGATCACCACAGTCTTTCCAGTAATGGTAGCTTTACTAGGACACCGGCCTCCAGTCACATGGTTTCTATGAGAAGAATAAAACTAAATTTAGTGCTATTCAAACACTTGAGACTGTAACACCTCCCATTTCCACATCTGAACCACTTGTCATGGATTTCTCTCAATCCAATGTGATAAATGAATCAGATCTGTCTCTCTTGCTTCTCTTTTTCTATCCTGTTCACCTTCTACTGCAAACAGCTGGAGTTACCTGTGAGCATTATATAACAGCCAGCAGCCCACAAGCTTATCAGTCTGAAGCAGGGACTCTAAAAGATGCTAGCTGCACCTTACAGAGCTCCTTTTATAAATCCGCATCACTATCCAGAAGATATTTATTAGCACTGTAAGCATTACTACAGTCAAAGTTGAATTACTGACTTACAAGAGAGAGGGAAACTGGAACAGGGCCACAGCTTTGTAGGATCCCAAAAGCTCAGATGTTACTGTGTGTTTGTCATAAATTATATTCAAAGGTCCCTTATTATGTCCCTTTTCAGCAAATGAATTAAAGTCTCACATGTCTCCAGAATGTGTCTTTCAAAAACTGCAAGGAAGGGTCATTTCACCATGACTGTGTAACTCCTGGTTTTAGTCCTGTTCTAAACATGCAGGTGAGTGGCTGCTGTTCACACTGCTTTCAGGAAGAAGACTATCTCTGCATCTGTGATTGAGAGTTGACCGCATAAAAGCAAACAGACGTGAAAGAAGAAGTGTGAGACCACCTTCTCGCTTCCAGCTTTTGTCACTGAGAGATCACACTACATGGAAATATCACCAAAACCATCACACAGCTGTTGTTTGATGAGTTTGTCAGACCAAATTGTGGTTATAAAATCTGTATTTTAATGGTGCAGAGCAGCAGCTTGGAAAAGGCTTTGAAGTGACAGATGGTTAACACGTAGACTTGTAATCTCTTCATGTAAATGACAACAGCTTTGTTGAGAATTCAGCTGTATTAAAAAGCAGAATATGACAACAAAGAGAGCTGGAAAGAAGCAAACAGATGTTAACATCGTCTGACTTTAAGTTGCCCTGACGCACAACAGGCGACATAAAAACACAGTAACCCATCCAGTCCTTGTTTATCGGTCTCAAATTGATTTTCCAGCAAGTTTCCAGCATCTCTGCAGCATAACAGTTCCCACAGAGGTCTGACTTGTTTTGAATAGTAATGTTAGGAAATATTACTTGCACTAACACTAAGGATTTTCCTTTTGATGTGGGGACATTGTCATCAAAAATAAAAGCAATCCACTGCATTTTCACTTCCTCAGATGCTGGGAGTGTATCATAACTCTTGTGTTCACTCTACCAGCCCACAGTGAAACATTTGGTTTTGCTAAGACATTTTGGAGTTAGGAGAAGCAGGTCTAGCAAGTTAGCAAACCTAATGGACTACTAGGCAGCTACTCATCCTGAGTGGCTTACCTCAGCCTCAGTGGGATGGTGGAATTATGCAAATTTTTAGCTGGACAACCATTGGTACCTCAATTCCTACTTAACAACTGAATAAAATTCTAACAGGCCTGTAAAGCTGGGAGATCTTCTAGTTGAGGTGGAGCTATGGCATTAGTAAGCATCTTCAAGTTGTTAAGACATACAAAGCACAATAAAAACCGATTTCATCATATGGGACCTTTAAAAACATATTTGGGGATACATAGCTCTGAAAAGAATATCAACCGATAAACTGCAGAAGCATTCTCAATAACTCTGACTGATCAGACCTCTGGCCAGGTTGAAGCTGGGTGAAGCACAGTCTTTAAAATGACATGATGTCAACAAACTCCTCACAGGCCCACACAGTCTTGAGAAGTGCTGATCAGCAACATAAGTGGAAACATCTGCTATTGGACTCGGCTGTGCAAAGGCTTTAAAGTGGGTCATGCTTAATTAACAGAACTGTCCTGAAGAGGGTACCTTTATCAACATCTAGTTTTAAAATGCTTATTTTTTTTTAGTTTTGTATGAGTGTAATCAAATCATCCACTTTTAGCCCCCTCAGATCCTCCAGAGCTGTTCCACAAAGCAGAACAAAAACATCTGAGGCCCATCTCATTTCACTACTTTGAGCCTCCTCTGTCCTCTCCTGACCTGGAAATCGACCTTAGCGCACCAACATGAAGGATGTCTCAATTCCAGTAATGTATCTCGAGGAGAGACACACTCTTTTGTTTGCCTCTTTTATGCTTCACAGGACTCGAGTGTGTTAAAAATAAAGTCCACAAAATATATGTTATTGCTATATCCGTATATATGACAAATTCTGACACAATGTGAACTGTAAAGTAAATATATGCTGCGAGGTATCATGAGCACTGCTATGCTCATGTGACATCATAGAATAAAGCAGTAGACTGTAACAAAACAATGGACAGATCATGCAGCTGTGTCACACGTCATATTTAATTGACATCGCTTTGAAACGACAGCTCCGAGGCAGGGATGTCACAGTTTGTTAAAGGCCTGATGCCACCACTCACATCTCTCGGGGGAAGGACTAACACACGAGGAGAGGAGACAAGGAAAGGAATCAAGGATTTACAAACTGACAAATAAGAAGAATAAGACAGGAGAGGAGCTGAAAATAACTAAAAACTGATCTATTTAGTCTGGCTTTTATGTAATGTTTTACAATTTAAGGTTTTAGTATTGATATTTTATTCACCATTGTATCTTTTAGTCCATTTTATACCATTATTTAAGTTATAATCAATTATTTTGTGTAATATTTAATGGGGTTTTTTTTGCTTGCATTATCTTTTATTTATCTAAACTACCTATCTCATATGTTTTCTTATTTAACGTTGTTACTTTGAGTTGCATTAATCTTTAAACCTATTTTACTGTTAATTGTGAAAAACACATAATGGCACAGAAAAAATCATAGAATGGGGATTTTTTTCTTTGTATGCGTTTGTATGAATTTCAGCTCGGACATGATCTTCTCAAATCTTCACACTTTTGTCCTGTACTTCACTTGAAGACAACAAAAGCGGCTCATCGTGTCACACTGTTCTGTCTAACAGGAAGTCTAAGAATTTCCTAACTTCACACTGGCTTTTTTCTAAGCTGTGAATGGGCGAATCAGAATACCATTAACACCTCACACCTACAATCTGTTCAATCAGTTAGAAAAGAAGCCTATAAGACGCATAACTACACAGTTGACCGTGAAGTCTCTACCTGGTCTGGACTGTGGAGACACTTACGATCCATCTCTTGAATTAAACAAACACTCTCCAACACTGAAGTAAAAAAAGTTATTCATCCTCTTCATTTCTCCAGGCTTGACTACTGTGACTTCCTCCTCTCTGGCATAAATCAAACTCTTGTCTCCAACTACTTTCGAATGCAACAGCTCGGCTTCTTACTTGTCTCATCAGTCGACTTCACATCACTCCAGTCCTGGCTTCTCTCCACTGGCTTCCTGTTCAGTTTAGAATTCATTTCAAGATTTTACTGACCACTAATAAAGCATATCTATGTCTGCTGCTCCATGGTAGATGCTTAAATCTAAAAGGGCTCCCAGAATCAGTGATTTCTTTTGAATTATTTCTGAAAATTAATCTTTCATAGACTCATTTTTCTGTGCTGTTGTCTCTCTTTACGGCTTAAGGTGCTTATTGCTTATATTATTTTATTTGCATGGATTGTTACTGACATACTTGTATTTTTATATCTTTCTAACTAATTTTGCCTGGTTTTGTTTGGCCTGACAGTTAATATTTTGCCTTCTGTGTGGCCTGCATTGTCTTTGTCTGTCAAAGCACTTCGTTAACCTTTGTTTTTAAAGGTGCCATACAAATGCAGTTAATATTAGTAGTAGCAGTAGCGTTAGTTAAGAGCTCTCTTGTTATTGAAAGAGACATTATTTCTTCATAACGTGATATAACTGAGCTGTCTCACAATTTAGTGCACACACTACTGAATAAACTGCATTTTAAGTGTTTCGTATCAGCAGCAAATGTGGCACAAACAGTGTAAAACACAGCTGACAGTTACATCATATATCACATTTATGGTATGAGTTACTCACTTCAGTAAAACAGCAGCTCCAAACACTGTTCCGAAAACTGAAGCTGGTAAAATATATTTATTCATTACTCCGGAAATATTCTGACAACAAAATATACTTTATAAAATGCTTAAACACATCTAGTCTAACAGCATTGCTAAGCAGCAGCACCACCACCAGCACAAGGTTACCGGCGCGGAGTTTCAACGTCATCACCTGCTCCTGACCAACCGCAACAAGGCGAGCAAGGGGCATTCTGGGAAATATAGTTCCACTGTTTCAATATTTTTACACATTGTTGCTTGAAAATGATTAATAAAATAAACATTTTTATGTATTTGTGTATGTCACTCTGTCAAAAAAAAAGTTCAATAAATTGAATTGTGATAACTGTTTTTACTTGATGCACGTGAATGTCTTTGTTCAGGAAATCAACTCTATAAATATCTCTTAACATATTTAGCCTATATGTTTATTTTATACCTTTAAGTGCATCATAAAATTGTAGCTGGTTGCCAATTTAATCTCACATTTCCCACTTTTATTACATTTGGAGTTTTAAAAGCTTTGTAATGCAAAAATAACAGTAGCATATAATACAGTTAAAGTATAAATAATAATCATCCAATATTTTTATAAATATTTAAAACATTTTTGAAACCTCATCATATGTAGGTTATTCAAAATACTTCACTAGCAAAAGATAGTAAAAATAACATTTAAAAAAATGATATGTAAAATACAGGTTTAATAAAAGCATACAGACAAGTTTAAATCAGAAAAAAATAAAATAAACTACACATTTTATTAATACAGAAATATTTCATTAACAGTGCCAATAAGGTAAAATCAGGATTTAAGGTTAAATAAATAAAAATACAAACAAGATTAATAAAAAAGTATACAGACAAAATTTAATCAGAATTTGAAATAAAATACATTTTATAAAGTAAAGGCAGATGTAGTAAAAGTATATAACAGGTTTAAATTAGAATTAAAAATATAATGAATAAAAGTACAGATGAGTTGAAATCAGAATTTAAAATAAAATGAACAACAGTACAGGCATATTTAATTAACTGTGCAGACAAGATTAAATCAGGATTTAAAATGAAATAAATAGAAATACATACAAATTTAGTATAAACTAGTCAGACTAATTTAAATCAGAATTTGAAATAAAACAAATTTTAAAAAGTAAAGGCAGATGTAGTAAAAGTATATGACAAGTTTAAATCAGAATTTAAAATATAATAAATAAAAGTACAGATGAGATTAAATCAGAATTTAAAATAAAAAAATTTAAAGGACAGGCAAATATTAAATTAGATTTTAGAGAATAATAAATGTGGCACTAAAATAGTCAAAAAGCAGTAAATAAAGCAGTAAAGAGTAGCCTTAAAATCTGAGGTCCAGGGTGAGTCGATTGATATGTTTTGAACTCTGAGCATTAAGAGACTTACTGGCCATAAGTAGGGCCTTAAACTCTACATTGAACTGGCAGCCATTGCAGGGATCTCAGAGCTGGAATAATGTGTTCTCTCTTCTTGGTGCCTCTCTGTATTCTGGCTGCAGCATTCTGAATGAGATCCAAACGTCTAACGGTCTTAATGGGAGGCCCTGTCAGAAGTGCATTAAGAGTTCACCCTGGAAGAATTAAAAACATGAATGAGCTTTTCGAAATCTCGTCTGGGCACCAAGTTTTCTTATTTTAGCTGCCAAAAATGATGATTTTGCTACAGCTTTGATGTAACCAGTAAAAATTTAGGTCCTCATCGGCGATTACACCAAGATTTTTAACGTGGGTGTCTTTTTTTAGTGGCCTAGATTCTCAGCAGTGAGCGCCAGGCTTCCATTTATTTTGCCAAAAGGAATTATTTTTGGCAATAAAAAGATGCGGCTGAGAATTACCTTTCTCTGTTTATGGATCGTGAAAGAAAAAGCTGTGAAAAAAGCTGTTGTGACTGCAGTCAAAGAGGTCTTCCACCATATGGGAGCGAGGTGAAAGCAGAGCAGAGGAGAGCTGGAGGATGAAGCTGGAAGCTGCTACTGTGGAGGGTCAAAGAGACGCCCAGAGGGCTGAGGGCCGGGCAGAGCTTTGCAGAAGCAGCAGCGTAAGTTTAAATTCAGTGCTTTTCTTTTCCTCCCTGCCAGAATATTACTCAACATGTTCTCTACAAAGACAACACAAACTTCCTACTGTACCAGCTGTTCAAAGCAAATGTTGCAAAAGTTTCTAGAGAATTGGTTGGACTGTTGGCAGGGAAAAGTTGTGCTGCATCTGCAAGATGACCGAATCTGGACCTCATTCTACTTTCATCCCACACTGTCCACCTTTTCAGATGACAAAATCCATGAATAATATAACTCAAATTAGAGATTCAATTATTAATCAATTAACAGACACATAATTTGGCATTAAGACTTTGTTGAACACTCTCATGGTTGTCCAGGAGGAAAATACAAAACCTTTTTGTCCTTTTCTTCCCGTTGATCACAGAAAATACATTATTTCTGAGTCTTATTTCTTCCTAATTTTATGTTTTCTGTAACTTTTACGAACTTGCTAGCAGTAACCCTAACAGAGCAGCTTCAATGAAAGTCTAATCTGAGTGCAGTTTCTTAAAGATTAATTTTTTAATCAATTAACAGACACATAATTGGGCATTAAGATTTTGTTGTGTGCGTTCAAGGTTGTCTGAGAGGAAAACACATGAACTTCTTCTATAGAAAATATCCTATTCCTTCCTAATTTTATTTTTTCTGTAGGTTTTGTGACCCTCTTCTACAGACAGAGCAGGATGAAATGAAAGTCTATCCTGACTGCAGTTTCTTAGTGCAGATTCATTTATTTAACAGACACATTCACCAATCAGCCACAACATTATGACCACTGACAGGTGAAGTGAATAACATTGATCATATTGGTACTATGTGGTGTTCTGATGGAAAACCTTGGATTTTAACATCAATGTTGATGAGACTTAGACACCCAAATAAACATTGTCCCACAACAAACACACTCCCTCATGCAAATGGAAATCCCAAATGTCACTGGTCTACCCCCGCAGGAAAATGCACCCCACCACATGGAAAAAAACATTAACCAATCAGGAACATGTTGAGGAACATGACAATGGTCCAACATGTTGATTTGACCTCCAGACTTCCTACACCCCATTGTGATCAAGCATCAACAGGATTCAGTGGAACAAGTTTGATTGACAGAAGCCCCACTGCACAAGCCAGAGTACCCAAAAGATCCAGTGCCAACGTCCTGGTTCCAGACCCCATAGGACACCCTGAGAGGTCCTCTTGTCCATGACCAATGGTTCAGAGCATTTTGGACCACATAAGGGAGACCAACACAATATTAGGCATGTGGCCATAATATTATGCCTGATTGGTGTAGTTTGGCATTGAGACCTCGTTATGTACTTTCATGGAAAACACATTAACTTTTTCTCTTTTTTCCTCCCGTTGATCACAGAAAACACACTTTCTTAAATGTTATTCCTTCATAATTCTATATATTCTCTCGATTTTATAATCCTGTTCTAAAAACAGAGCATGATGAAACATATATCGAATCAAAACGCAGTTCCTTCATGCAGAAAATGACCCCCTCAGCTCGAGGCCCTGCTATGACACTGCAGCTTGTAGCGCAGCCAGGAAACAAAAGTAAACTCTGCATGTTTTGAGAACACAGAAAAAAAACAAGGCCATCCCTTTGCAATGAGAGGTGGAAAACTTTAGGTGACACATAAAAAGTGAAAACTAGGACGTGAGTCTGCTGTCTGAGAAAGTAGTGAGAAAGGAGGAGGAGGAGGAGGAGGAGGAGTGGAGTCCTGCTCTATTTGTTCACAGCTCTGAGGTGTGTCCCTCCGGTGTGTTTGACCCTTCCTGCTCTCAGCTGTCAGCCCACAGTGCTTGACCTTCGCTGTGATTTATGACAGCTCTGTTCCCACGATAACCTGGAGGAAACTCTGGCAGCCTGTTGGCCCGACTCTGCAGCGTGAGACGTGAGGATGCAGCTATTAAATATCCACCCATCCTCAAGGATTAAAAAACACCTTGGGTCAAATTATTTAGTTTCAGGAAACTGAAAGATCAGATTCCCTTGTTTTGCCTTCTTGGGCTAGGCTTCATTGTTCTTCTTCTCCTGACCTTGCTCAGCTTATCTTTCACTGTCTGAGTCTGACCTGCATCTATTGGCTGCTCGGACGGTGAAAAGAGAAAAAAGCTGTCAGATTCCATGTGTGCAAAAATCAAATATGAACTCTTATCCACACTTTTCAGACTTGTAAGTACTGGGAAGATGCATTAAAACCCCCTCAAATGTGTTTAAGATCCCTCACAATCAATCATTGCTGAGAGCAACATTTGGAGTGGTTATATAAATTAAATGCAATTGCCTTTGCATCTCTGATTGAAAGATTAATAAGTCCTCATAAGCAGAAAGATGAAACACCGCCCACACACACTGACTGGATCAGAGATCTTATGCAGTTTTTGCAACTAACTTAGATTCACCCTGATGTGATGTATAATGATGGATTCTATAAGACCTGGAAGGAAAGGAACTGCAGACTGGATATCACACCTCGAGGATGATTCAGTCCGGACCAGAGTGTTGCTGAAATGAGCAGCAAGTTGATAGCAATCTATCTTCTGCAGTTGACTACAGTATAAGTTTTTTAAATTTAATTTACTTTACTAATTAATTTTATTTTTGCAGTCATTTGTGTCCTATTTTTCAGTTGGTTTTATTTAATTTAATTACTTGCTTGTTTTTTCTTGTGGGACATGATGAAGGTTACACCAGTTCTTCATATTGGAAAGCTAAATGAGATTTTTGTCCCACATGTTTCTAGATAATAACTTTTGAATAGTGTCCCAAAAAAGGAGGCGGAGAAAGTACACTCAAAAAGGTATTTCAAGGGACCTATTCCCACCGCTGGATGGTTGCAAGTAAAAATTTCTTATTTGTTGATGTAGACAAACCTTTTAAGTTGCAAACATTATTTTGATGGGTTGAGTTCATATAATAATGTTGGTAACTACATCAACTTAACTGTAATTTGAACTCTGTATGAGTTAGCTTAAAGCTGAATTGAAGTAAAGGTAACTTAATGAAACTGAGTTCAGGATTTCAAGTCATCTACCCAACTTGATTAACATGCACCTTTCAGCCACAACATCATGACCACTGACAGGTGAAGTGAATAACATTGATCATATTGGTACTATACTAAATGGAAATCCCAGATGTCACTGGTCTACCCCTGCAGGAAAATGCACCCCACCACATGGAAAAAAAACATCAAACGTTCAGGAACATGTTGAGGAACATGACAATGGCCCAACATGTTGATTTGACCTCCAAACTTCCTACACCTCATTGTGATCAAGCATCAACAGGATGCAGTGGAACTAGTTTGATTGACAGAGGCCCCACTGCACAAGCCAGAGTACCCAAAGGATCCAATGCTAACATCCTGGTTCCAGACCCCATAGGACACCCTGAGAGGTCCTCTTGTCCATGCCCAATGCTCAGAGCATTTTTGAGCACATAAGGGGGACCAACACAATATTAGGCAGGTGGTCATGATGTTATGCCTGGTAAGTGTATATGGATGTTTTTTTATTATTATTTTTGTGTGTTAGAGTTTCTGACTGAACTCATACAATTCAAAGGATGTGTCAAAGTGAATGCCAATTCTTTTACAAGTAAATCCTGTTATATCAGTGACTTTGGGAATATATTTACAATCGTGATATGACCGATAGTAGACTTGTGTACTGGGACTTAATAGAAGTGATATTTAGCAGTAAAATTTGGCCATCCGACTTTACAGTTAAGCAAAATCATGGAGGAGAATGATGGAGTTTCCTTTTAACAAGGCTGTCCAGCCTGAGAGGACTTTTCATTTGTGCTGTGGGATGGAAAATCTTGACTTAGTCTTTTATTATTACAAGTAATCGTCTAAATATCTATGTGAAAACTGCATTAGCTTGTAACAACTTTTACACTTTGCTTTAGCAGGATCCTGTCTTAATCTTTTGGTTCCTAAACATGTTTAATTAAGCACAGTACAAGTTACTTAAAAACTTGGGTTTATGTTGCCAATCAATGAAGAAGTGGTGATAAAAAATAGTTTTGACTGCAGATGAAAAGTTAAATTCAAACACTCATTGTAATTTGCTGGTTGAACATAAATTCAGTATAACTTGTCGTAACTAAAAAACTGTCATTTTTAACACTTTACCATGATGTTTCAGGGCGTCGAAAGGAAACAGAAGCATTTGAGAAGCTTCTTCTTGACTTAATGTGACATCTTGAGTCTGAGGTGAGACCCAGGTTGCAGAAAGGGCAGCATCAGTCTTTCTATATCTTTCTTTGGGAATCAACCAGTCTGGAAAACTCCCATCAGCCCATCTGATGGTCTTTGATGATGAAGCACCGTCAGGTTATCCCTGTTATGTCAAGGCTGTTTTTCTACGAGTCCAATCTGCTCTTGTTGGCAAACACGTCTGGCAGGAGGCCTGTAGTTAAACATGTACAGTAAAGGGGAGCTGCCGGGCCAGTGAATTAATTGAAAGTCTTGCCTCGCTGTTACCTAATAAGGACAGTTGGCAAAGTCATCGTGTGAAGTTGACGCACTGGAGGCCAGAAGCTGCTGAATTATGCAAGAGTAGAGCAGCTTGTTCCTTCAAAGCATGAATCAAAAGTAAGAAAAAAGAAGAAGAAGAAGCTCCTGGACACATTCAGATTAGGAGGCACTAGGACCCGGGACACGTGAGCGCATTAGTTAGCCAGAGGGTGGAGACGGTGAACAATGAAGGAGCTGACTGGTAGGACCAGCAACATCTGAGACTCCCTCCTTCTGCACTAAAGTCCTGCTGGACTGACGGACAGGACAGAAAGACGGCAGGCAGAAGGACGCGCGGGAGGAGTTTGGGAACATGCAGATGCGTCTTTGCGCACCGCACAGAGCCCAGCTTTGCACGAGTCCCCCTGCGTGGATGTGAATGAATGGGTTCGCCTCAGTGTGTGAGAGCGCGTGTGTGACTGTGTGTGTGTGTGTGGTGCTGAACTGGGTCATGCGGACCACTGGAGGAGCGAAAGATAAACACGCAGCCTCCTCCCGCGGCTTGGCAGGTTGAGATGGTGGGCGCTCAGAGGAGGGATCCCAGCCTCGGCATCCAGCGTCAGATGCTGCTTCCATTCAACCCAAAGAAAGTCTGAAGAGGAGAGCAGGACGGTCTTTTTGTCAGCTGCAAGGTTGTTGTTTTGCTTTTGTTTTTGTTTTTTTTGAAAGAAAGCAGTTTGTTTTTTTGTGAGGTGATCGGAGGAGAGAAGCTTCCATCAGGAGCGCCGGAGCCGAGCGGAGCGCAGCAGCAGCTCTGCTCGCCGAGCGGATGCAGGACCATGGAGGAGAGAGACAGGTCGCCAGCAGGTGAGTAACACCCAGATTGCACCCCGAGGAGCCTGTAACCGGGTCAGCAGACATCACACTGCAGCCTGCAAGGAAAGAAAGAAGAAGTTAAACCCCCAAAATATTGCTTCCTGTGGGACTTTCCTCACTTTACTCCCCTGCTCTGATCCTGTTTATGCTGTCTGAACTTTGACCCGCTCACAATAATATCCACACATGAATAATAAATCTGTCAGCAATTACTTATGCAGCACCACAGCTTTATTTATCACCAGCCCTGTGATTAATTCTAACTACTGAGCTGCTTTATTTGCACCCACATTATTCGTGATATCTGTTTCCCACTCTGCTGTTCAGCCTGTGATAGATGGATGCATCCGGTGTTCTGCTCCACTCTTTTCTTTCATTCTAATGGCCCTTTTTTTTAACTCTGTCCAGGGCAGACAGGTAATACCTCATTGTTAATGCAGTCTAATGCATTTAAATGAGCAGCTGACTTCATAGAGCAAAAAATCCTGCGTGAAAGCAACTCTGAAAGTCTGGTAATGGACTGATTTTTATCACTTTTATCACAAATATTGAGCCAGTGTGAAGGAAGCAGCTAGAGGAGTGGACTGGTGTTTTTATATTTTAAATTTGGGCTTTGGTAGAGCTGTTTCTTTAAAGTTTAGACAAGAAATCAAGAGTCACCATTGCTCTGTGAAGCAGGGGGATCTGCAATATTGATCTGTGAAAACTTCATGCAAACAGCACTTCCTCTGCTGAAAGCTGTAAAAACAATAGACATCCTGATATGCGTTTAAATTCTTGCCGATACTGAGAAAAAAATCGTCATCTGATGTGCAATCTTTAATGAGAGCGGGCCACTGGGTTATTACACAGAGCCACATTGTCTGAAATTCTTCACAAGAACATTGTGGGTGTCCAAAAGCTACTCCTGCTAAAAAAAAACAAAGAGGACAGCTGCAGTATGAGGGTTTATATCAAATACCAGACACATGCAGTGACCCACACCAGCTGGTAAACAACAAACTAACACTCATCTTTTTGCCCCTTAAACTTAAAGAAGTGCAGTTTTGTGATGAATCCTGGCAAACTGAGGTTCAGTTTCTCACTTATATAGACACAGATATTTGAAAATGCAAAGACACATCATTTTACTCTCCGGCAGATTACATCCTAACTCGCTATCATCTCAGTGAGAACAGCTGTCTAATGACGCTCCTGTCAATCAGTGCACATATTGTGTTTTCTGTGTCCTTGGGTTACAAGAGAGGTGCTCAAAATCAAACATCCTCCTCTTCTTATTGGTAATAACAATGTGAATATTTGTTGTTTTTTATGCTTTTCATAGTGATTATGAGTGACTATTCGCTTTTATAGATTGATACATTTTTGATTTTTACTCACTAGTATATACGATTGTTAATATTCTTCCATGCAATTAAAGCAAAGCTGAATTTCTATAGAAACAGAAGCGGGGGGCGCGGTGGGTGGGGGGTGTCAGTGAATGCAGCCTCAGCAATCAACATTAGTGCATTGATTGTGGTTAGAGGCTATCGTGTGTGAGAAGGATAACAAATCACCATATACTGTTAGTTTGCCTTCAAGTTGAGAGCAAAATGGATTAAAGAAGGAAATTTTTTTTTTTAAAACGAAAAAGCAACGTCCGCCTGAGCGGTGCTGTTACATCATTTAGCTACACCCCCATTTAGACCCCATTTTGCTGAGCTCCTATTAGAGTCACCATGTATTTGACATCAAAGGGGTGCAGCCTATGTGGTGCTGAGGAGGGGGATGCTTCAGTTCTGTCTCACTGGATTTTCCCCCCTCACCCAGTCCTTCCTCCCTGCTCTCTCTCTCTCTCATCACATGAAGCCTCCCTATTATAACTTGAGGTTACTGGATTGTGAGATTGTAATGGAGTGGAGGTGGGGGGGGGGTGGTTTAGGTACAGTATGTTCCATGGGTGGCTTATTGCGGTGACTGATTTTTGCAGGACATCATAATGACAGTGATGGTGACATTCATAATCAGATGAGTGTGTGTTTGTGCTCCCAAAGCCTTAATCCTAAAGTACAGTAATGATGCATTCTGCAGTGGGATCTATTCTTAGTGCTATTTTTCTTTTTTTTCTCGCTGCCGTGGCCACTTTTTCTTTGACAGTTGTCCTTGTGGTATCACCGCCTGCAGCTAATCTCCACTCCCACTCACTGTTTGGGAACATTTAACCTTGGCTTGTCCCTTCCTGGGTCTTAGGTCATCCCAGCAGGAGGCGACTGCCTGCCAGCATTTCCTCTGGGCTTTGTCAGCAGGCAGTCCTCCTGTGGGGGGTTTGTGACATACAGCAGAGAGAGGGGAGTGATGGGAAGGGGGAGCCAGGAGCATGTTATACAGCCCCAGCAGGGGTCCTCCATATGGGCAGCTGGGCACAGCTGAGAGCGGGTGATTTGTCAAAATAAGAGTCTGTGGCTCGGGCTGCTGGTTCACCTATCAGAGCGCAGCAGGAGGTTTCTTCATCCTGACGGAGGCGCGAAACCCACCAACTCAAGACGACAGCGATTCTGTTTTTTTATAAATATATAAGCCTGAGTAGGGAACAGAGTGTCCTAACTGCAAGTGGCTGTCACAAGGAACCCCATTTTGTTTAGATCGAATGATATATGTTTTCATTCCACCCGTCCGTGCCAAGACAACAAGGAGTGAAATGCAGATAGACAGATTGGAACAGATACCATCTATGTGTGCATGCAGCTACTTTATTTCCAGACAGACAGCGAGATAAGACACATCAGTCACATCGCATTTCCCTCCCTGGTTTCACTTTGACCCAGAGGCAAGGCGCGCTGGGCATTTTGACAGTAAATTGGACACGAGAGATCAGTCCTCACCCATAATGACTCTTCTGCCGAGAGCAAAGCAACTAGTCCATTAGTAACAGAGAGAGGTAGGGACGTGAGGCAGACTCTGCAATCTATTTATTTCTTTCATTAGTCCCTTGTTTATATTTTCAGGAACAGATAAAAGGGAAAGGAAGGAAACGGGAATGGGCTAAAAAGGACAGTGTGTGTGTAAATCTGCTGACTCTGACCTCCTTCTCGGTAATATATGCTCCACGTGCATTAAAAAAACATTTGCAGGAGAGTGATAGCCAAATTTTCAGCTTTTTTACAAACCGAATCTCTGAGATGTGGATTTATATTCACGCTTGAATCCTGCCCCAATAAAATCTTTACTTACTAATCAATATCATGTCACAGTTCATTACGACTGTATCGTTCACACAGTTTGCACTGGGAGAAGCAGTAGCTTGAACACACAGTTATCGTCCCTGATGAGTACCATGTCAATACGACGGATAAGATTTGCCTGTTTCCAAGCTCGGATTTCTTACAGTCATGAATTGTTGACATTACTACAGTTAATCCTTGTAGAACAAATAGATCTGTTGAGAGTGTGTCTGTGAAACTGTACTGTACACCGAACAGCCATAATATTAAAACCACTGACAGGTGAAGTGAAAAACATTGATCGAATTATTACAATGCAGCGTTCTGCTTGAAAACCTTGCATCCTGTCATTAATGGGGATGTTGCTTTGATGAGTAGCACCTACCTGAACATTTGTCGGTGTAGATTCTCAGTCATCCAGGTCATGGTAATCCTAGGACCTTCAACAGGAAGCAACTAGACGTCTCGTATAGGTTCTTGGAGATGTTTCACCTCTCATCCAAGAGGCATGTTTAGTTCTAACTGACTGTTTACTGAAGCTCCTAGCATTACCTAAAGACCGACCCCATTACGACAATGTATCTCGCCTCATCATGAAAACTGCTCAGGTGTGGCTTGAGGAACACAACCAAGAGCTCAAGGTATTGACTCAGCCTCTAAACTCCCCAGATTTCAATCTGATCAAGCATTTGTGAGGTCCTCCGGCACAAGCTTGATCTACGTTGGCCCCACAGACACTAAAAAATCCACTGCCAACATCCTGCTGCCGAATATAAGACAATCCCCACTGAGGATGGGTATTCATGACAGTTCACAGCTGTGGTTGATTGGTGTGAATGCAGTGTCGTTCTGAATCAGATGTTAACATTGTGTGCTCATAACAACAATGCTAATATGCTGATGTGATGTTTTTCGCAATGACCAATCCAATTTATTGTGTCAGCATGTTAGCGCAAAGGCTGGAATGTAGCTTTGCAAGAAATAAGTCATAACCCAAAGTCTTAGGTCAAGGGATTGACACAATTTAGGCAATTCATCCTGAGGGGAACATGATTATATAAAGCCAATCTAATGGAAATTGAAGGAAAACAGTTGGTATGCAGATGCTTTTTTCAAAGCCATGAATGCCAACCTAATAGCGGTGTGATAAAGGAAAAGTCAAAGTGGTAGTCCATGATTTATTTCAATCTCAACTGAAGCAGTGAACCAGCTGATGCACCGACATCGCCATCCCTAGAGCTACACCACGAGCAGTTCTAAACGTGGAGCTTATCTCTGTCAGAGTGAAGCTGAAACGTGTCCCGTCGTCTTTGTGGAACAAGTGCCACCTTAATTCCAGAGTAGAAGTTCAGAGGCTAGGAACACATCGCGCCAGGCACATGCTGAGAACCCTCTGAGGATGCGATAAGAGATACAGTTGCCAGTGGCATCGCAAACTTCATCTCTGCTCTCATCTACAGCTAAGTGTTTATAGAACAAAAGGTCAGCCGCTCCTGCAGGTTAATCTTATGTGGGAACACGTGGAATCAGCCACAGCAGGTTCCCAGAAACCACTGTGTCGGTTATAATGAAGCAAAAAAAACTGCGTGTTTTGCTTTTTTCCGGGAACAATGTGGCTTTAAGCGGGTTACACTGCAAGTCCACTCATCTTTGTTAGAGTAATTGCTAAATGGAGCGCGATTATCAATCTGTATTTGTGAGGAAATTAGTAGCTGGAAGACTGATTGTTGCTTCAGAATGAAAACCTTGTGTCTGTCCCCCTTTCAGGAATTAGGAAGATGGGTTTGTTTTCATATTTTCAAATGTCAGAGTATTTTTCTGTCAAACAAGAAACAGAAATATAAACAACACAGGAGCAAGCAGTCAGCTCAGGGATCTGATTTTAAAAGACTTGCAGATGATTAACACCAAATGAGTCTTGCTCAAAAAAAAGGGAAAAACCTCCAGGCATTAAATTGTGCATCAAGCCAAATCCTCATCTGTATGTGGAGCATGTGCATGCTACCTTGTCTTTAGCTGCCTGAGAGGACAGCAGAGGGGCAGAGGGCAGATCAGTGGGGCATGTGGAGGTGGTCGGGCACGAATGCTGAGTCGTGCCGAGGCTCACAGCTGCTCCCTCTCAGAGGTTGGAAACACAAAGGGCCTTTGATAGTGTCACCGTGCGACTGATACACCGGACCACCCCTGCCTCGCTCAAACACAAACACTCATCCCCCCTGGAAACCACATAACCTCATCCCCACACCTCCGAGGAGCCGCACTGTACTTTTTACTGCCTCGCATTTAACAGCGTCACTGCAGCTCCGGAGAGGACCTTCTTTCAAACCACTCATCACATTTTAGGACTCTTAATCCAGTTCTGCAAAGGAAATGGAGGAGGGGGAGTTGTCTTTGTGGGAGCTGAGTAATGTGATTAGGATCCGTGCTAGAGCGCCGCACATTCTGCCCATGGAGCCGACTGGAAGGAGTGCCAGTAAACAATCGCTCCCTTTGCTCGGCTCCCGTTCCCACTGATCCGGGGCTGTGGGGCCACTCAGGGTGGGCGGTCAGAGGAAATGTGCTTCCAGTCTGTCTGTCGGTCTGTCCGTTCGCTTTTAAATGTTTAATCACCCACCCTGGAACAAAAAACCGGCCTGGACAATGATCAACTTTTTGTGTTGACTTGCTGACGGCTATATACAGTGTGCACGCTCAGCATGAGTTGGCTACAATATTCATAGCTTCTTATATAACCATCTTCACGGTTATGATAAAAATCAAGAAGCAAGTGTTATCTACAGAGATACATACGGTGCGCAGGGTGCTCGTTCTATTTGCAGTCTTGGTTGGGTTTTTTTTTTCTCTGTTAAAGAAAGTGTTGAGCCAAGAACACAAGGCTGCAAAATGGTTGCGTCTTATTTTAGTTCCCACTGTCTCATAGCTATATTTACCACACGGAAGACCAGCACCTTCCAAATATCTCAGCTAAGCTTCCTGTGCCATGTTTTCACCAACTGTGCTGTGCATTTTTCTGCTTTTTTTCTCCCAAAATGCACCCAACAAACACATTAATGATGCTCTTGTTCAGGAATTTTGGTGCGATAAAAACAATGGTTGCCGGAACAAAAAACAAGGCGGTTGACTTCGACTAATGGATGAAAAAGGCCATCAGTAAAATTGTTTGTGCTGATTTGGTGCCTATTAGTATTGTGCGTGTGCATGCTGTGCATGATTGGGTGATTAAATTTGATTTCGCTAGTGCAGGGAAAAGGGGGGTTGAAGGAAGACAGAGGCAGTGGTGTAAGACCATTAGTGTGATCTGCTTCATTTCATCACCAGGCCTGTTTTTTGCCGGATAGTTTTCTTTGGTTTTACCATTTGCTTAAACACAGTAGCGGAGATATGCACAGCCACTCACCCCTGATATTTAATTTGTTGCCAATTGTGTGTGTTTGGTGTGTCTGCCTCGGTCTGAGCTTGCAATTAAAGCAGCTATATCTTTACCCTCGCAGGATCAGTTTGACCTATTTCAAACTTGGCACTTCTGGAAATCAGCAATAACTTCTCTATTGCAGTATCTTATTTTTCTGCTTCAGCAATTTGCCCCGAAATACTCAAGAGCAGCCACGGTGCAAACCAAATGTGTTTTCGAGGCAAAATGAAGCAACCCTCTTTTCTTGTATCCCCGCTAATTATCACTGCTGTATGGAAAATGTATATATATATATATATAAGATCGAGTCAGAGTGTTCACAGTTTATGTGAGGCTTATCTCAGCTGCAGTGTGTGCACCTTGAGACTGTCAGCTCTGTCAGTTTGTTTCCATTTGTTAGTCCCTCTACCTGGTGTTATTGATTTTCCTATAGCTGTCTGCCAGTAAGTGCTGTCTGAGAACAGTCATAGCTGAAAGCTGGACAGAGTGATCTAGACAAACAGCAGGAAGTCCAATACATTTACTGAAAGTTCCTCCCCTGTCGATGCCGTACCCTGAATTGATTGCATGGAAATCAGGGCCCGCTAAAGCCTTCCTGATTTAACTGTCCTTCAGAGACCAGAAAACAAGGATGCGACGCTTGGAGAATAATCCGTCGTGAACACATACATACATGTATGAACCGTCATCCCTGACTCTAAGCTGTGTATCCTCCTCTCCTGTCAGTCTGCCCCACAGCGTCAAGGCGAGCCTGTCTCTTTCTCCATCTGGACCGGGACGGGTGGGAAGCGGCGGGGGCTCCCCTACATCCAAAATGGGCTACTGTGGAGGGGTGCCAGTGGAGGACATGCAGGCCCTGGCCATCACCTCGCTGTCGGCAGCAGATGTAGCCAAGCAATATGAGCACATCCGTGAGCTGGGGAAGGGCACGTATGGCAAGGTGGACCTGGTGGCGCACAGGACGCAGGGTGAGTTGGTTTTTCCTCTATCCCTTCCCTTATTAGTATTTCTTAACTGTCAACCACCTAACAAAGCAGAAAAAATGAAACTTAAGATTGCAGATCGCTACAATCTCAGCATTCACACTGTGCCGGCATGCCTCACAGCTGAGCAGGCTGATCAGCATGCCATAAAGTCTCAAGGCGCTGCGCTGAGAAATTAGCACAGTTAGAAGGGTTTGTTAAAGATTTCTTGAGGTTTATTCCTTAATCTTTGGTTGTAAGGAGGTTAGAGATTCGGCTCAGTCTGACTGCGGTATAAACTAAGCTTTGTAAAGTGGAGCAGAGCAAGATGGGAAGCTGAGAGGGCATCGGAAATCTGAAGGGCTGCGTGAGCCATACAGAGCTTCTCCAGATGTGATTGTGAGCAGCTGGTATTGGAGATGAGATTCACTGTTTATGTAAATGAGCGTAGCAGCTGTCACAAAGACAGGGTTGGCTAGTCAGAAATCTCTCTCGTCCCTCAGAGGACGAGGTAGTGAGTAGTTTTTGAATAATAAAGAATTTTTGATGGTAAATTGAGAGCCATACTCATCAGTGTTTGTCTGTGTGTTCTGCATGGTAATATCTGATTTTTTTTAGGCACCAAGATGGCGCTGAAGTTTGTTACCAAGAACAAGACAAAGCTCAAAAGTTTCCTGCGGGAATACAGTCTAACAGGCTCGCTTAGCTGCAGCCCTTTCATCATCAAAGTCCTGGACGTGCTTTTTGAGACAGAGGACAGCTACGTCTTTGGACAAGAATATGCCCCTGCCGGGGACCTTTTCGACATCATACCCCCACAGGTAACGCTATCATTCTTCCTCCCACCAATCACCGTCCTCATTCAGCCTGAGCTGCCCCAATCAGTCAAAATGTTCAGACACGACGGTTTTAACAAGCTCTCCTGGGATAGGAGCCTTGTCTTCGTCCCGGTTTCTCTCCGTGCAAAGCTCTCATTTTGCTTTAGTGCTATTCCCGTTGATGTGCTGGGAGTGCTCGACTTCAAGGTTCTTCTAAAGACTCATTAAAAATGGTTGCAGTGGAACTCAGAACTGAGGCGCTTTTGTTTCAGTTTCCCTTTTTTTGGAGTGTATAATTTTTCATCCTGTACTTTTAAACCTCCACTCATTATAACATTGTCTATTCTTTTTAATGGTACTGTATCATACTCACCCTGAAGTTCTTTTCCAGCGTCACCTCACATGGCGTATTAGTCACAACAAAATCTCTGTTGCCGTCTCCTAATGCTTTCTGCTACTGGGTCAGTGGTGGAAGGTTGAGGCTCTGGGCTACTAGTCAGAAGGTCGAGGGTTAAAGCCGCAGAGCTGTCGAGCTGCCACTGTTGGGCCCTTGAGCAAGGCCCTTAACCCTGTCTGCTCCAAGGGTGGCTTAATAAAGCTGACCCTGCGCTCTGGCCCCAATTAGGATATACGAAAAGAGAGTTTCACAGTGCTGTAACGTAATTGTGACATTAAAGGCTTCTTTTTCTTTCTTTTCTTAGGTGGGTCTGCCAGAGGAAATGGTCAAACGCTGCATGCAGCAGCTGGGTTTGGCCCTGGACTTTATGCACAGTAAAAACCTGGTGCATCGGGATGTCAAACCTGAGAACGTGCTCTTGTTTGACCGTGAGTGCCGCCGCATCAAGCTGGCTGACTTTGGCATGACCCGGCGAGTTGGCTGCCGCGTGAAGCGGGTGAGCGGCACCATCCCCTACACAGCTCCAGAGGTGTGCCGCGCTAGTCGTGCGGAGGGTTTCCTCGTGACCACCAGTCTGGATGTGTGGGCCTTCGGTGTGCTGGTGTTCTGCATGCTGACAGGCAATTTCCCCTGGGAGGCAGCTCTGCCGGCCGACGCCTTCTACGAGGAGTTTCGGCGCTGGCAGAAGGCCGGGTGTCCTGTGGGAACGTACCCGTCTCAGTGGCGCCGCTTCACCGATGACGCTCTGCGTATGTTTCAGAGGCTGCTGGCAGCCGAACCGGAAAAACGCTGCGGAGTCAAGGACGTCTTCTGCTTTGTCAAGTATGAGCTGGTCAGCGAGCTTAGGCGCAGAGCGTCTTGTCGAGCTAAGAGAGGTGAGAGGTCGAGCTCGGGAGTGTGTACCGGCAGTTGCGCCTCCTCATCGTCCACTACTTCACGGTCCTCCCACAGACACCCTGAACCCTCCACCCCACCGGGAACATCCTGCCTGCGCCCGGCACCACTCAAACGGAGTGTCCTCTCTGACCCGCTGTCTCCCAGAGAGGAGTCTGGACAGCACCAGTCTCCAGGCCGAGACAAGAACAAAAGCCAGATGGTGATGGCAACAGCCATTGAAATCTGCGTGTGACCATACTAATCTTAGTGCTGGATATTAGATGGCTCTTCACAGTGATAACAAGCTGTGAAGAGGTGTTAATGACTATCACAGAGAACCCAGTGAAAAAGAAGAGGTACTTTAACCATGAAAGAGAAGCTCAGGATCCCATCCCAAGCTGTGGAAATGGACATCATCAATCAGTGGTGCACACTTGGACAGCTTATCACTAACATTCAATGCCATTTAGGTTTTGATTTGTGACCAAAGACTGCTTCCTAAGCTGAGAAGCCATGCAGGCAGCGTCTCAGAGGATGCTGTTGCTCCTCTAAGCAGCTCCTTCTGCCATCCTGACATCTGTGTGTTCTCCCCATACACTGTGGTGGTGCTAATGATTCTATAGTTAGATTCACTCCATGTCTCTACATGTTATTTATCTCAGAATATTAGCTCCAGGAAAACGTCATCTGATCAGGTGAGGCTGCTCAGACTGAGGCTGGCGATCAGAGGGCAAACTACGCAACTGCCATTTCTCCAACTTCCTGCCAACTTCCGATGCATAAAACTTTTTCAAGATTACAAAGAGAAAAAGAAAAAAAACATTAATGTAGCAGTTTGTACGAGACATCGTTTCATGTAGGTGTCTGGACTTAGACGCTCAGTGATAGGCATCAACTCAGGACACTCCAGCGGGTCACTTGGTGTTTCATTATTAATGGAAATCCATTGAGTGGCTGCGAGGCACATCTGCCACTTTTGAACTGCTCTCGATGAGATTCCTCTCCAATTAAACACAACAGAATACAGGGATTGTACATTTTCAGAATGAAAACAAGGTACCGAACAACGAGGAGGAGAAGAAATGTCTTTGTATTGTTTCTTTTCTACCTGCTGTGTGTGTTTTGGACGTGTATGTGTGTTTCAAATGCTAAAGCACAAGATTTTTTGTAAAGGAGAACTCTTAGAGTTCAACTATGTAGCTGTACTAATTTTCTACAACAGGGGAAAGGGTTTTAAAGTGACTGTCGGGGCAATGCACTGTATGTAGCAACAAAATATGACAGAATGTACAGTCTATCACAACAAATTAAATGTACAGAAATATGATCTAGAGCCTATCACATTGTATAACAGTGTAGCAGCTGCTGCTCTCTTTTTCTCGCTTATTATTTTGGATTTTATCAGAACTGGATCAAGTTTTTTTCTACCCACGTATGACACACAAATTGGTTAACAGACATCAGTCATTTCTGCAATGTCCTGTCATTGTAAATCATGAGCAACATCCATTTTCTGTGTAAAACAATCACCCTGTTAAAGCTAATGAGGGCTGCTGTGCATGTTGATATGACGGAAAATGTTGCTCCTTTCCCTCTGCTCACCTTTAATTTAATCTTCCTTCCTCTCTCTGGGAATATATCCGAGTTCCAAATAGCAGAACCCAAGTGGTTATTATCTGTGTCAACTATTGTCATCGCACGTGCTGTTGATCAATCCCAGCTTCAGCTTCCATTGATGTACCACTAATTATGAAAGCATCTGAAAAGAACAGTATGGTCAGCATGAAAGCTCGTCACCATCTTTTTTCCCGCTTGAATTGCATTACTCTTATGCCACTCAGTTGTGCATATGTCTACAGTATGTCTTCCCTTATTTCCCAACTCCTCCCATGACAGCCCATCACCACCGTCGCCATGGTGACAGTACCGGCGCTGCCCGGGTTTGGCTCCTGTCCTCCTCTCGAACATCAAGTCTAATTGAGCCCAAATGAAACAACTGGTCCACCAACCCCTCCCCTCCCTCCTCCTGCTGGCTGTCGTCCACGGCTGCTCATGACAGTTGCTCAGCCTATTATACCGGATGATGCATTTCTGCAGATTTTCCTGCGTTTTATGAGCGAGTTCAAAGTCTTCATTCAGTCTCATCAGAGCTGATGATGGTCCCGATCATTTTCCGCGTCTCTCTCTCTCTCTCCATCCTCACTATTCTGCGGCGGTGACCTGATTGAGGCTGAAGCCTTGTCAAAGGAATGTATTGTCTGCTGAGATGCTGGCTGCCTCACAGGATTTGTCAAGAGGTAATCCTTCAGTAGACTGTAGTGAAATGTGAATTAGTCCTGCCTTACAACTTACTATTCGGTCTGTGTGATAATGTCGGATCTACGTAACAGAGAAAGACAGCGATTAGATGGGCCCTCAGACAGTGCATAGGGTAATCTAAAGTAATGCAACTCAATGGAACTTAATGCAATGATGACAGTACCTGGAATAAAGTATAACTTAATGCAAATGTATTTAATTTAACTTAACATGATGCAACATAAAATTAACTTAGTGTTCTTGTGTGAGCAGCTGTTACTTTGTTAAACATCAGAGCCATCATTAGACTACTCGTTGAAATGTGAACTGTTGTTTCTCATGGACTGTTATGACAGGAACTGTCAAGTTTAATGATGAGGTGTCAAATTATACAAAGTTTAATTTAAGCTCTAGGGAGAGTAGCTTTCCTCTTACCCCGTTTATCCTGATCCAATGAGGAAACAGTTTTTTTTTTTCTGCCAGCAAATCTTGCTGTAGAATCTTGTGTAAATACTGTACGTAATGTGTCTTTAACAAAAAGAGAAAAAAAGTATAAAAATGTTAATATATGTCGAAATAAATTTATGCACCACATCCAACGGCTCCTGGGTGTTTCTTAGGGTAGTTTTAAAATACGAGGGTAATATTTTTTTTCTGCCACTGCAAGCAAGGCTTATTCAGTGCAGCTTTATAAGGTCCCCTGACCATTAGATGAAGGTCAGCTTGAATCGTGTGTGATTTCCCAAGGCTTTGGCTTTCGTCTGGTTCACCAGTAAGCCCCCCAGTCTACTTTAATATGCTGACTTCCTTCTGAAAAGCCCAATTAACACATCTGTAGATAGGAATTATCTACTGCCCTCAAAGAGCAAATGAGTTCAAGGACGGTTCGAATATGGCACCGAAGATGAGAACAGTTATCAGCCCGCCGCCCCTTCGTGTTGCATCTCGGCTGTTGTGTAAGAGTGGAGGAGTTTGCTCAAGTTGTTATCAGGCTGAGTTTAGACAGTGGCGGTAAGCGGTGGTGTATCTGCCACTGAGAAAAGCTAATCAGTTCAGACAGTGCAAGAGGAAGGAAAGGTCAACCATGACACACCGGGCATGTGTAGTGAGGGGAAGCTTGTCCTTTGTGATAGCCTCTTCTCTGCCCTTAAAGGGCTACAACAGCCCAGTGGCAGTGTAAAGGTCTTAATGGTGTTAGCTGCAACGCAGGCTGAACCAGAAAGTTGAAGGATTTGATGCAGGTTACACAACACGAGACATTTTACTCAACAGCAACCTGTCAGTGCCAAAAACCGTGGTTCCTCAAATGGCCATTTGAGACTGCCTCCAAAAGCGAGCCAATCCCAAGGGACTTCCATCTTAAAATGCCCAACTTTACAGCAGTAAACATGTTTACAGCCTGGTACAAATACAATTTTGGTCTCTTTAGCTAATTTCCTCCATTCGTGGCAGCTGTACAGGGAGTGACTTATTATAAAACTCACCTGTTTCATTTATATTAAGGGTAAAATTATGCATAATTAAGAGCCTGGCTGCTTTTAGTGACAAGTTAGTGATGACACAGAACAGTCCATGACCCAAAAATGTTTGCATGGTCCGCCTCAGATCCACTTACGCACCGCCTCTTTGCTCATTTTTGAGCAAAGAGGTCAGTGCCTGAGTCTTTGTGAACAAGGAGTTAGGCACTGACTGATGGCGGCAGTCGGAGCATCAGAACTGCTCTTATGAAACCTATGGATGACGTCATAGAGAGGTCATTCGTCTTTATTTACAGTCAATGCAAGGGACATGTTAAGGTTGTGCTATTCTGTATGTCTGCAACAATTTGGAAGGCTGGATACTAATAAGGCTAAAGCTGAAGAGGAAAAAAACACTTGAATTTGAAAATATGGAGTCCATCTCTTGCAGTCCTTCTCTTTTCTAAGCTCCTCCTACCACATGAGCACACTATTCAAATGCACAAAGGTAGTCAAGCTACAAGGTGATATTCCTTTGTCTTCTCTTTTTTAATTGCAGGAAAAACATCCTGCTCTGTACATGAACTTTAATGCTGTTTATACTGTCTACTCTAGGTGAAAAGATCTTTGATTGGCCAAAAAGGAGGTGCAGAGATCTAGTTTCCTCCAACATAATTTGATATACAAATTGCTGCAAGGTTAGTATAGAATAGTTGCCCAAAAACACTGCCTACTCCAACTTTAAGGAGGAAAACATATTATTTTTCTGACTGGGATGAAGTGACCCTGCAGCACTGCTTGCTTATTCCTTAGCTGCAGCTTTTAAAAAGGCTGCCGGCTAAACCAAATTGAATCCCAGGACTGGAGAAGGATGGATGTTAAGCTTTCAGTAGGTGGTCCAGGAGCGTGGACAGCTAGGAAAGTGATCTCCCTGGATGCAGCTGTCTCCACGAGATCAAGTGTTAAATCCTCTTCCGTTATGCTCTCTCAGCGAGGGCTAATGTCGGTAACATGAGGTGACTGTGTGACTGACGGGGGGAGACCGCTCTCTGTCCCGGTTCAAGTCAGCACATCTCAGCTGGTAACCACCAGGTTCCACATCTTCTAAACAAACAAATATAACAAAATATCAAAGTGGCAGCAGAACCCCCTCCTCCAAAAAAAAATCTCACGTACAGCCACAACTTTATTTATATCACAGCATGAAAAAAGAGGCTGCCAAATCCTTGTAGCTTCCCTGGATGTATGAATCAAAGGGAACTTGAAGAAAAATAAATAATTCAGGTGCTCTTGCTTCAAGTGTAGCTGCACGGTTTAACATTTTAAAAAGATGTACATGACACAAGTTAAACCTAAAAGTTGTATGTGGTTCGATGTAGTCTACGACCTTGGATGGGGAGCATTCGGCTGAAACAGGGAGCTGCACAGATGGCGGCTCATATCTGCCATATTCTGCCTGCAATACTTGAAACACTGCGTATGTTTTCCAAAACTGTGTCACAGATGAAGATGGGGACTGAGAAAACAAAAGGCCACAGGCATATAATTAGCGAGCATCTCTTTCTTGCTGGTGACCAGTAAAAAGATGCAGCTGTTGCGTCTTTACATAAACCACCTATTATGGGTTTGTTCTGTGAAAATTCAGTAAAGGCGAAGCATTCTTCTGGAGGTTGTATGCATAGTAAACAATGAGGCGAGATATTTTAAGGTTTTCTAAGTTGCAGACTGCAGAGTAATATTATTTTTCCTGCTCATTTTAACACCACAGGGAACACACTGTACAGTATTAAACCTCCTGCGTCACCTCGACTCCCTTCCTCTGCACCTACATATGAATCACTGTCGGTTGCGCCGTGAACTATTCCTTTTGTCCCTGATGCATTGTTTTTTTGTTTTTTTTCTTGCAAAACAGCCGCAAGCATTATGCTGGAAAAGCAGCTGAAGATTTCAAGAGTCGGAAACTCGGATTGTGATAGTGATCTCAGCAGGGGTTGATTGTGAAGGGATGTTCCTGGCTCCCTCAGATGTAGACTCAAGCGTCATGTGAAACAGTTTCAGATCACAGCGGGTGAAAGAGAAAGGACAAGAGAGGAAGAAAGAATGCCAGAGCAGCGAGGAAGAGAGTGCGAGCGCTACAGACAGGCGGAGATGTGTCAAGTGGGAGAAATGTGTGAGTGTGTGCCAGGGAAGGAGTCACACGAGGACAAAGTGAGCACTAAATAATACATAATGTAACCACGAAATTGGCATCATCTGTTTTTCCAGCCGGTGCAAACCTACATGTGTGCATGTGTGTTGCTTGAGATATGCTACTAAATTTTGTCAGTGCCAGACATAAACTCTCAGACAGTGTGTGGTCGTCTGCCACCATTGCTATAGCAACCGAGACGGTCCCAGTTTAGAAAGGCTCTGAAATCGTCTTCTTGTTTTAGAAACTCGCACCACATTTCCTGCTGTGGAGTTACTGTATGTGCACTCACTGACGTTTTCATTATGTGTCTCTTTTGTTTTGTTTTGGTTCATAATACTCAGGCTTTTTTTTTGTTCTTTATGTTAGAGTGGGTGTATTGTCTCCGGCATGGATGGCTCATTAAGCTGGAAGGGGCCTGCTTGTGCTGCATTTTTTAAACATGCATACAACTGGCTTCCTCTGCACAGGAAAGCATCCAGTACAGTCTGTACAGCAGGTTACACAATACAGTGTGTGCACATGATGTACTGTGAATCAGGTATCTTACAAACTGCTGAAGATGCTGCTACATAAGATTTACTCTGAACCTCAGTGAAGGATACAAAATGAAACTGATGTCCCTTTGACCTTCCCTCTAGCACCACACTGACGGACAGATTTTGTTCAAATTATATCATAATATTTAAAAAAAACAAAAAAAACAAACTAAACTAAATCTAAAGGAATTTTGCCATGAAATGTATCATTCATGCTCACCCAAAGCAAAAAATATTGTATTTGCTATCAACATCTGCAAATTTTATATGCAAAATCCACCAATCAGACACAACAATAAATGACTGACAAGTGAAAGGAGTAACACTGGTTATGTACACCAATCAGCCATAACATTATTCCCACTGACAGGTGAAGTGAATAACATTGATCATATGTCATATATCACTATGTGATGTTCTGATGGAAAACCTTGGATTTTAACATCCATGCTGATGAGACTTAAACACCCAAATAAACACTGTCCCACAACAAACACACTCCCTCATGCAAATGGAAATCCCAAATATCACTGGCCTACCCCCGCAGGAAAATGCACCCCACCACATGGCAAAGACATCAAACGTTCAGGAACATGTTGACGAACATGACAATGGACCAACATGTTGATTTGACCTCCAAACTTCCTACACCCCATTGTGATCAAGCATCAACAGGATGCAGTGGAACAAGTTTGATTGACAGAGGCCCCACTGCACAAGTCAGAGCACCCAAAGGATCCAGTGCCAACGTCCTGGTTCCAGACCCCATAGGACACCCTGAGAGGTCCTCTTTTCCATGTCCAATGGTTCAGAGCATTTTTGAGCACATAAGGGAGACCAACACAATATTAGGCAGGTGGTCATAATGTTATCCCTGATCAGTGTAGTTTGGCATTTTGACCTTGTTATGTACTTTCATGGAAAACACATCAACTTTTTCTCTTTTTTCTTCCCGTTGATCACAGAAACTTGACTTTGACTTTGACAAGGCCAAATTGAGATGGTTAGATGACAGGGTCAGATCATCTCCAAAATGCAGATATTGTGGGCTGTTCTCAGTATGCATGGGTCCAAAAATGGTGCATGGAAGGACAACTGGTGAACCGGTGACAGAGTCATGGGAGGCCAAGGCTCATGGAAGCACATGAGGACCAAACTGATGAAAACCATAATGCTGGATATGACAGAGAGATGTCTGAACACACCATGCATCACAGCTTGCTGGGTATGTGACTCTGTAGCTGCAGTCCAGTCAGAAAACACCTACAATGGGCATGTGCGTGCAGAATTGCACCATGCAGTAGTGAAACCTTGGAAAATGCCCTTCATGTGGATGTTAGTTTGACACACACCACCAAAACATTTTTCATAGTGTCAGATTATCTCTTTACTCAGGTTAAAATGCTTTTTTAAAGTAAGCCACTGAGTGTGTTAAGATGATAGCCTTAGAAATATATTGAACAGCAGTATTTTCAACTCTCATGTATGTCAAGTCCAAAATATCAAAACATCTCATAGTGACTGCAAAAACTTAAACAGTCCTCATGTCAGCATAAAATGGCAATATGGTGCAAAATACAGGAAGAACCTGTTGTGCCATATGAAATCTGACCACCGAAAAACAGTGTCCACCAGTCCAATAATGGAACCTGCTACACCTCAAAAATAGATCAGGAATGATGTGACGAAGAGTTTAAGGTGAGGCCTTGGCCCTGCTGGAAAAAACAAGGGTCTGCTGCTGACACCTTGGTGTCTGATACAACAGAACACAAGGGGGACCTGCACAATATTAATTTTCAGGCGGGCTGGTTTGTAATATAATGCATCAAAGGTATAATCTATCTCAATCTAATAGTCAGATTGAAAATTGTGTGTGTTGCATAGCATTTTAGATGCACTATGGAAGCAATTAAATGGTTCCTTAAATAAACACGACTGAAAATCAAAGCACTGCAACTTTCCTGAACAGCTGGTGTTTGTGTGAGCCAGGAGAGAAAACATGTAAAGATGTAAACATGACTATAAGAGGCTGGTCCGTTGAATTTAGTCATCATGTTATAGCCTATGCTCTGATTAACCATCTGAATCTTTTCATACTACTTGAATCCAAAGATGCTCCTCAGCCTTGTTGATGAACCCCATAAGTGATCATCTTTCAGGGCACAAACCTGAATGTGTTGCCTGCTGTCGGCTGCCACGAGACTTGAATGTGCCACCCACCAACATCTGCCATCTTCTATCTCTTCACACCAAACCCAAATGACAAATCCACCTTCTTGGCACCTACCTGTGTTGTGCACCTCTTTGATTTGTACATCCTCTGTACCCTTCCTCTCCTTGTGTTTTATTCCCTACCATTTTAGATGTGACAAGGAAGAGACACGAGGAGAGAGGAGTCGAGTCACGAGGCATTTCATGAAATGAGACATCCTCGCTTTAGGGCCGTTGTTTTAAAGTCACCTCAATTAAATATGACGTGTGTCACAGCTGCGTCATCTGTCCATTGCTTTCTTATAGCCTACTGCTGTGTTTTATGAGCTCTGTCAGATGAGCACAGCGGTGTTCATGACAAATGAGATGTTTGCTTTTAATTCTGTCCACAATGTTGTATAATGTGACAAGAATGTACAGATGCCATGCATTTTTTTTATTTGTCCAATGCACGCTTGTACCGAAAAGTATAGGAGCAATGACACTTGCCACTTTACAAACTCAGACTAATTATGCTATTTTCTTGTGTATGACCTCTCACCTTTTTCTGGGATTTTTGGACTTTCACTGCCTCCTTTGTCCCGTGTTCATAATCTGTAATGTTCTGCCTACACCAGAGCATCTTAAAGACACTTTTCGATATATCAGACAATATTACAGATGAAACATTTGTTTGTCTCAGTGAAAAATAATAGGCAAACAACACAGGAGCTCAAACCTGTGCCTCCTTTGTTTTTTGCTTTGAAAATATTCAGCAAGCAGTGATCATAATTCTCCATGTGCGTCCGAAGTCAGCCGAGGGTTCGACTGATTAGGCAAAAAAACAACTTCAAATAGAGAAGATTGTGTTCTATCAATAACAATCCCAACAGACATCGAATAAGTAGAAAGTTTTGTCATATCTTATTCATTAAGGCATTTGCTGTCAGTCTTATCAAATGGTATTCAGGAATAGGATGTGGGCAAAGCAAATACAACAAAGGGAGGATATTTGCGTCGTGATAAGTCCTCAAGTCAAACAATTGAAAAATGAAAATCTTGAGGGAGAGAGTCAAAGAAATACAAATAAATGTTCCACCAACAGCCGTGACCCTCTATTAAAATGCAGCCACTGCTGGCTTTATTGCATTATAGTCCTCTGAGACAGAAGAAGACATGATTTATCTGTCTTTTCTCACTGAAATATTGCTTAACTTTTGATTCTGAGGGGCTGACACCAACACCACTTGCTGTTCAACTTAATGTGAACAATTGTTGGAGCATGGTATGATGCTAAAATGCACTCTCAGTGAACTGCAAGCAGAAAACAGTCATAAGGTTTTCAACATACATCATCATGATGAGTCTGGACACATCATGAGCAATGCTTTCTGGGGTCGTTGGGTGTTAGGGGTCTTTCAACATCAGCTGAAGCTGTAAGCCCCGGTTTGTGCCCAGGTAGCACAACACCACAGCTGGTTCTCCTCTCCTGATCCACTGCCTTACTGAAGCAACTTAGGCCTCAAAGATCAACTCGATGACCCTTCACCAACTGGTTCCTGTGATGCTCAGTATGTTGTTGGCCCTGCAGAAGGAATGGGCTATGAACCGTCTGTATCTCACCTCAGTGGGCCGGCATCCACTATCCTTCTTCCTCAAGATCAGCATATTGCCCTCAGTGCAGTCCTCCCAGGGAACAATGAGTTCTAAAATAATGATCTTCTTGGAAGCCTCTGAGATCAGCACCCAGTCTGGCTTTAGTGTTTTTTGTAGCAGTGGATTTGTTAAACTTCATTTGCTTCCCCAAGCATTCAATGAAAGCGACGGTTTTCCTTTCCGAACGGAGGTGCCTGCAGTGACTAATCCAATGGTTACCAAAGAGACACAAAAGGTGGAAGCTTTGTTAAATTTGACACTCAACTCACGTTCAAGCATCAATGCTAGAGGATACTTAGACTTAGAGAGTCAAATGTAGATTTTGGTCTTTGCCATTGTAGTTTTTCTAAACCAGATGTCAGAAGCAAAACGAGGATCTGACCGAGAACTTGAGGACATGCGAAAATACAGTAGGCTTTCAATCACAATCTTACAATCAAAAACATACCTTGATTTTTTGCCCATTTTACTCTAAATGGGACCATAATTTACAAAATAAACACTATTATTACTGTATTTTAATTTTTTTTAGCATTTCCATTGTTCAGTTGGTAAAATCATATGAAAAGAGATATTTTTGTTCTTTAATGATAAAAAACAATTGTTCAATTAATATAGAGCTAGCGCTAGCAAACCTTTAGCTTGGCTTAGCATGACAGCTAAAAACTCCTAACCTGACCATGTTTGAAGGCGACCACATGAACCAGCTCAGCTTAAGCTCACTTATGATCCAAGGTACGACCGTGACTATTTCCTGGAACCTGCCTGGTAATGAATTGGAAAGTTGAACGTAGACAGGTTCCTATAGATTAAACCTGTAATCTCATATTTACCCTGCAGATAGGGTGACATAAAAATCTTTTCATGTCAATCACATAAAAAGAAATGAGTAAGTGTATTTTCCGAATTGCCAAACTATCCCATTTAATAAAATTGCTAAGTACAACAGAAATTGACAGATCAACAGTACCTCAGAAACTTGTGTCGTGATTTCTTGGGGATTATTTTTCCTTCTACGTATTCTAAGTTTTTTATTCATTTTCCTTTCCGATTCAAATTATTCTTTATCCACGAGGGAGAAAACAAACTTTGCAGCTCATCTTGGAGGTCAGGACTGGCGATGTGGAGACAGACATGCTGAAACGTAACATAATAATTAATCATAACTAAAAACTGTTTTTTCTTCCTTGCCTGTAAACAGCACAGCTCCCTCTTGGGTTGTGGCAGACAATAGCGTCAACCGCATGTCATTGCCAGCTTGCAAATTGCAGAGACCCCTGGGATGCCGCTCAAGCGCTTCTCATAATCAGTGTCGTTACTTTCAATTATCTACTAATGAGTTTCTGTAACAAGTGCGGGAACATGAGGTGCAGCTGTGACAGAAGAATTACAGCTAGCGGATCCGTAGAGATGATTCATGTCCACCACAAACCCTTTAACAGCAAGAAAGCAAACCTCCATCTACGCTTGGACATGGGAGATGATTTCCTGCACCACCTTGACTGGATAATTTAAATGGTTTCTTATTTGACTAAAAGCAGATCATTTCCCAGGATTACAAACAGATCTAAGCTGGATTTTCAAAGACGGAATGTACCTCAATAGTGACATTTAACAACTAACTCCATGGTAGGAAACACTTCCCATCAATATTCTGCAGCCCTATTCAGTGACCACCCTCCAGTCAAGGCTTTCGATTAGTGTGAGGACTGTTTAGGACCCCTGCTGGGAAATATACAGCTTTTTTTTTTTTTATTACTGAGAAACAGCATGTTGGGGAGGGCTGTTACCTTTGGTGAAGACTCTTACTGCATGCTGTGATTAAGAATCAGCCTCAGCGCTCTCATGCCTGGCAGTTCTTTTCCCTTTTTTTTTTTTTTTTTTTGTTGTTCACTTTTTTTTCTACAAGCACAAGAATGTTTAGATGAAAATGTCTATAAATCAGTTTTACTTGGAAGCACATCAGTGTGTTTTGTAGCAACGATTGTTTACTTTCAGTCAAGTGGGGCACGCTAGCAATTTAAATTAGCATTTCTGTACTCTCGAAAAACTTGCAGGAGACAGACTGTGAAAAAATGAGGTAAAATTAACCCAGCAGAGTCTGAAATGTCTAGATTTTAGTCTCAAACTCCTCAAACCAAGGAAAAACTGAAAAACACATTTGCTAAATTAATTACTTGATAGATCAAAACTACTCCTGTGATTATCCATTACCTGCTCAGTCACTGTGTTTAATTATAAGCAAGCATGGAAAACATCTGTTGGTTGCAGGTTCTCTTATAATATGAGCTTTTTAAACCTGTATGCCATTTCCTGGGGTCAGTCTTATATTCACAAAGATGATGATGAAAAACTAACTGTCATATGACTGCATGGAACCACTGAGAGAGAGCAACCAAAAGAGTCACATATAGGAAAGGACACACAATCATCTCACAGGTAAAATACTACACTCAAAGGATACAGTCCAAGTGGCAACCTCCTGGGCAGAAGAATAAAATGACAGTGTCAAAACTGCAGTTCCTCAAATGGCCACTTGAGGCTGGATTCAAAAGCGGGACAGTCACCGTAGACCTCCATTTAAAATGTCCAACTTTACAGTGAAATAAACATGGTTACAGCCTGACACAAAACAAAGTTCTGGTCTCTGTAGGTTATTTTCCCATTTATTAAAACTGTACAGAGAACTAATTTACATACAAGTCACCAGTTTAAATTGTATTAAAGGGTTAATAAATAATAATAATAATAATAATAATAATAATCTAACCTTTATTAATTCCCTTAGGGAAAGTCCTTCTCTGCATTTGACCCATCCCATTCATTATGCTAGTGTGCTAGTATTTATGTATTTTCAGAAGAACAAGGAAGGTAAAATAAAGGAGTTGCTTCTTTACATTTATGCATGCTTGGGAGTCCTTTTTGGCTTTAAGTGTGTTTGCATTGCTCCACTGACACGCCACCTCTTTGTATACCCTCTTTATATGCGGTCAATGACAGTTACTGCTAGTATTCTTTAGATATGACAGGACCACATTATGATTTTGCATGTATCTGGGATCTGACCACTATATGATTGATGCCTTTCTGCATGTATAAAACTAGTTTTGTTTTTCCAGAATTCTTTGACATACTGAAGCAGTATTTTCCACCTAAAGGAAAACAACGATTTGATTTTGAAAGCTCATGTCCAATAAGCAAAGCAGGCTTCCTCATGTACACATCTTCTATATCATATTTTTTTATGCTGCATGAAGCTGCAGTGAATCAGAGGACGCTGCAGTGATCCAGAAGCACAAAGGATGTTCTCAGTGTGAGCCCATTTATCTTGCCGGCCTCTTTCTTTCTCTCACCCTGCATCATATAACTGACCGCCGCAGTATACTCTGTCCCTGCAGTTTTGTAACATAAGTGGCTGGTTGATAAAGCTCGATGCCCTGCTGCACCGACAGCTAATGAAGAAGCTTCAGCTTTGACGTCACTCGCCAGACTTACTCACCCCCAACACCCATGGCTCCGCCATCCGCCATGGACCAGAGTGCACCAGAGACGCGCTGGGAATATTCACCCTCCAGTCTGTAACAGATATTCAGTCAGCGGTGACCCAGCACAGCATGCGGTCCCTGCCAGTGAAAGAAAGAGTCTATTTCAGTTACTGTGTGACACACTTATGGAAGACGATTAGAGCCAGGAGAGGTGCTGCTGGAATTTCATGAATTCCAAATTGCCGTGCTCATGTTGAGAGGTTAAACTCAAAACTGAGACTGTTGAGCTGAATATAAAAACTGACTATATAAAGTACAGCTTGAAAATAAAGTGCACCATTTTAAAGTTAGTTGTGGAGCAGAAAAAAACAGACTTTGATTAGTAGTTGCTCTACTGGTACTTCTACCAGTACTACTAGTAACGATGATAATGATGTTAATACTATTCATAAATATACAATTCAGTTCATCCATACATCCATCTTCTTATGTTTATTCAAGGTCGGGTCACAGTGACAGCAGGCTAAGCAAGTCATTTTGGACATTATCTCCACAGCAACGTTTTTCAATATCTGGACTGGGAGATCCCTAAGCGTTTCCAGGCCAGATAAGATGTATAATCCCCCCACGAGTTCTGGGTCTACCCTGGGGTCTCCTCCGAATTGGACTTGCCTGGAAAACCTCCAAAGGAAGTCACTACCCAGAGGTCATGACCATAGGTGAAAGTCGACTAGTAAATCGAAAGCTGAGCCCTGTGGCTCAGCTCCCTATGCACCACAGCAATCCACTACAACGCCCACATTACTGCAGACACTACACCAATCCATCAGTCCATCTCATGCCCCATTTTCCAGTTACTGGTGGCCAGGATCGTGAGATACATAAACTTCTCGAGGCAGCAAATCGCCTCCAACCCAGTGGTAGAAATGCACTGGTTTATGGCAACCATGGCCTCGGGCTTGGAGGTGCTGACTCTGGCCATTTTACATTCGATTGCAAGCTGCCCCATGCTAAAGGCCCTGGCCTGATTCAACCAACAGAATCATGTTACTGCAAAAAGCTGAACTTTTAGGTTTCCAAACCAAACCTCCTCCTCCTCACCCTGGCTGTGCCTTATCCTTTCCATTAACATCACACACAGGATCAGAGACAAGAGTGCAACATCCACTGTAAACATGTTTGACTTTGTGCTGAGGATAAGAACACAGCTGTCACTTTGGTTGTACAAGGACCAGATTGCTTGTAGTAACGGCTTCAGTACCCCATACTTCAACAGTACCCCCCAAATGGCTCCCAGAGGGACATGAGGACCTGCTCCAATGGTCCATTGTCCCATGAGCAAGACAGATTCAACATTGCCTAAATCTGAGGCTTGATAATTGGTCACAGCCTCCCTTCCAGCACCCTGGAATAAACTTTCCCAGGGGAGACTGAACAGTTTAATCCCCAATAATTGGGGCACAATCTCCAGTCCCTCTTTTTGACAACGGGACCCACTGCCCCAGTTTGCCCCTCCACAGGCACTGCCAATGACTTCCTCACAGTAGTGAAGAGAAAAGTGCTTCTAGTAGTTCCATTTTATCCCTTTAGTCCTCTACAGTCATAGTCTGTCCCCACAAGGAGTTACTTTTCAGATTAAGAGTCATGATAAAACAGCAAACTATCATCTTATTAAGGAATGCCGCATTGTTACATAATCCTAAGTACGCAATGGTATATAACTCATTAAAATTAGCTCCACTAACCTTTATAACCGCACAATAATAAAATATCACATACATAATGTAATTTGCTCCAGCACTGCCTACAGTACTGGTTGCTGCACTGACAGAGTGAAGATGCAGACGCTTTTGTTGCTGAAAATAGAAAAAATGAACTGAGAGAAGTTCGAAATGTAAGTTCATGTGCTACAGGTTGAGACCTAAGTGAGTCATACTGCACACCCCTGTGAATGAAATGACGAGGTGAATCACAGCCGCTGAGCTCACCACTGAACAGCTTCACACTGCTCTGGATTTCATGTCACAGCCTGCCGAGCTGGGTGTTGTTTCTGTGAAGCGGAGACGAAGTTTGATTGGGGCGACGGCATACGACGGTGGTTTCAAAGAGGTGATTAAAGCAAGTCCCATGCAGTCTGAAGTGGTTGCTTTGCATCTGGTACACACACACACACACACACACACGCCCATGTTGCCAAGGTAATCTCGATTAATCAGCATGGTTGGTAACAGGATATGACTGGATGCATGTTGTTTGTCGTTAAAACGACGGAGGAGAGAAACTGCTTTTATGAAGCAAACAGGAGGCCTACTGAGAGAGCCATCCACTCCCCGTCAAAGATAATAGATCATGAAAAAAGATGAGATGCTTTGGAAAACCAGCAGCTTGGAGGATTTTTTTAATTTACCTCTTAAAAGTACCAATCTGCATACTTGTGTGTTTATAAAAGAAAGAAACGAACGTCTTGGTGACTCATTCTTGTCAAAGCAGAAGGGGAAAGAGACAATAGCTCATTCTCATTAATTGCATTAACACTAGAAATACAAGCCAGCACACACTACCTCATTAATTATCTCATTGTATATAATGTAATTAAGGCAGCTTCTGCTTGCTCTTCAGTTTTAACACATCATTAAAGCGAGCCGAGAGTCTGCCGACGTTCTGTGGAATATTGCTCCACTGATGAGGTCAGCAAACATTTGAAGGTCAAGATCATTACAAACTAATTTCAGAGCAGAAACCTTAAAAAAGCATTTGTCAAAACCTGAAGACAAACAGAGAAACTCACCGCTGCACACTGAGAGACAGATTTATTATGTTAGTGAGGGAAAAAAGCCTCTTCCTCCTGTCATATCTGTGATATTCAGACCGAGAAGAAAGGTAATTTCGCTGCATCCTTTTTTAACATGTTCATCTTCAAGTCAGGACTCAGTCTGTGCCTTTGATTCTGAAAGTCGTAAATAATTTCAGCCTGGGTGAAGTGAGGTCTGTTCAAAAGAATATCAGTGCTCAGCACAAAGGACTAATACCTATCAAACTATGATAATTACTTCACTTCACTTCCAGTGACAGGCTCTGAACGAATATACCTTCATCTGAGCAATGGCTTATTTTTAATAAAAAAGGCAAGTAAGGGTGAAAGAAGTGTGAATAAAGCTCTGTTTAAATAAATTACATTTTCAGAAGCTTGGATGCCTAATTTAATATTTATGATACAATTTTATAACAATAACTTCTAAAATGGGCTTTGCAAATTTGCTTTTGCAATTTTAATAAATAGATTAAAGACATCTTTCAGTGAAAATCAAGTTTTTTACCATGTTAACTTCGATATGGTGTTTTTAATAAAGACACATAATGAGAAAAGCACGCAGTCAACACCCTAGCTGAGTATTTCCACCTTGAAACTGCAGCCTACTGAGGACACGGATTAGGACATAACCAACCTAAGGAACAACCCAATTGACTTGCATTGTGGGACTTTCCATATCATTCTTCCTCTTTTGGATCAATCATGTATGGCTGAATTAATCCAATGTTACCATTTTACACTATGTAGCATAAAGTAGTTTTACAGTGTTTGGGGAGAGTCATGGGTGAGCTGGTGTGCTCGAGCGAGTGGTGGCGGAGAGAGGTGGAGACTGAGGATGGGACTTCTTTGATAATCCTTGAAGAAGTGACTTTAAAGTTTTACAGTTTACAGATCAAAGTATGAGTTAAAGTACCTGAGTAGGCTATGTTTATCCAAGTACATTAATGCAAAATCAAGGTACTTGTACTTTGAGTACTTCCACTTTATGCATCTTTATATATTTCTACTCCTATACATCCCAAAGGCAAATACTGTACTTTTCACTATATAACATTTGTCTCACAGCTTTAGTTACTCTTCAGATTACAATTTTCATACCTCTATTGTCCACTGAAAACCACATGTCTTTGAATTTGTTTTTTTTATGTTTATGATAAACTAAAGGATGAAGTGTTCCTTTATGGGTGAAAAAAGTCCTATGTCTTAAGCTAAATAAACTTTTAATAACCCTCTTGGATTAGCTGGAAAATGCATACACAGAGATGAAAACAGGGCAATGCTTCTGAACTCATGAAAATCTTTTTCGAGATACATGGTTCTAACAAGAGAGCACAGTACAAACCTGAAGATCTTAAAGAATATGATGCATTGCTGTAGACTGAAATTACCCAACAGTACATATAGTAGCTCAACCTTAAACATCTATAGCAATAAAATGCAACACGCTAATGTGTACATAGTCAACAGTCATATTCCGCTCCATTTCTACTAAAAATATCACGTATTACATTAAAATATACCAAACAGACAATTTCATTGCACAACTACTTTTACTTTAGTAAGTTTTTTCTAATGGAATATATTCATGGTGCTGTATTAGTACTTTTCCTTAAGTAAAGAATATGAATACTTCTTCTACCACAGTTTTTTTAAAGATAAATTGCACGTATTGCTTTATGGCTGAGACACTGCAAAACTTTTTCAGACGGGATGCTTTGTCAGCTTTAACCTTTTATTTTGGAATGACATACATTTGTGTTTGGCTGTGACTCTGCTCGAGAGATGCTCTGGAACAATCTGAGCAAGCATGACTCAGACAGTCCCTGAGATCACAAACCTCTAAACCTGCAATCCCGAAGGGAGCAGATTAGCAGAGTCACCTTGAAATGACATGGACTTTAATGGCATTAGCCTATGTGTCACGATATTTCCTTTGAATTCATGCAATTCATGCAAGCAGCAAGACCTTTTCATCTGAATGCATTGAATCAGCAGCGTGCTAAATGCAAACAGAAGAACGCCTGGCAAGACGTTAATATAGTGATTTGATACAATGGAAATATACCATGTGAGATAGGCAACTGTGTGAGGTCAAGAATGACGCATTTCCTTTGAATTCAGGCAGGCATGCACGACCTTCACATCGGAATGCAGGGGATCAGTGGGATCCTGAATGCACACAGATGAACATCTGGCAAGACACTATTATAGTGACTATACTATGTGAGGTAAGAGACTACGAGTGGCGTCAAGTATGACACATATCCTTTGAATTTGTGCACGCATGCACGACCTTCATGAACTGACATGAAACAGCTCCCCAAATATATGAAGTTATCACAGATTATGTGTGACATGAACTATTAATAGCCTTTGAGTGATATTTGATGGCATTCATGCAGAGGAAATGTTCATACACTGTGGAGGATGAACGGAAAAAATAGGTTGTGTAGCGTAGGGGAGACACCACGGTGTTGGTATGGGATGTGGAGGTGAGCAAACCAAGGCCTGGACAGAGTCCGTGTTGGACAAAATCTCACCTTCACTTGCATTGGTTTGACCATTTCAGGCGCCCCAATACCTGCTAAGGCAGCAGTATGAGATAAGAACTTTGAGGTGGCCAATGATTCTAGTGTGTCATTATAAAAGAAGGTTATGCTGTTTCAGTTCCTGCATAACGGCGAGCCACTGTGAATCTGATCATAAGTCTTCATGTCAAGATGACGAGCAACTTATCCACAATTTAGAAAGGTTGAGAAGTCTGGACACAAAGGAGCTGCCTGAGAAATCATTATTGTTGCTGATCAAGACTTTTCCTCCACAGCCTGATTAGAAGAACTTAACAGAATTTAATTACACTGATATCATTACCTGCCAGTATGTGGCTGAAGGAAAGCCACACACCCCCCCAGCAGGGAGCGCTGGCGCTGGTGAATTGGCTATGACGCCACTCTTGTGGGCGGAGATAGCGGACGTGAACCCGGAAGCTGTATGGCAGGTAACAGATGCTGAGGAAACTTGATTTCGGGGCTTGAATCAGAGTTTATGGTGTTGAGAGAAGAGACTGGTGGACGCCTGGAGGAGACATGATGAGGGGAGCCTGGGTGAGAAGACTTCCAGAGCCGGGGTAGGATTAAAGCCGTTGTTTCTTGGCTATTCCTGAAGGAGCTGTTGCCGGTGGACCGATGGGTAGACCTGGGACGCCCAACGTTTTCAGATGTGGATTTGAAGTTATGAACTGAAGTAGCTGAAACGAATTAAAAGGTCGTATTTGACTGCTGGAAGCTCTTACTGGATTTTAAAATTGTCTGATGAGAATGAAAGGGATTTTTTTCCAAGTAACATCGCTCCAGCCGACGCTCGAGACTTAGGAGACGTCATGGACAACTTCTGCAAGACTAGCCTGCTTTGGTTTGAACGCTGAGAACCTACTTTACAAACGGATTAGCCTGCCTGGACATGATCACAGTCTGAAGGTAAGAACAAATCTACAAACACTGAATTCTATAGCTTGTATTAGAGATCTCTGATGACCAGCAGCGATGATGTGCGGATCTGTGGAAGCTGGTGTAGCAGCGTGGATCAGGTGGAATGAATGAACGCTGCCTCGGTTTTAAATTTCGCTGAGTGGGTCGGCTGGACTTAAGTAGTAAGTGATTAAACAGAAAAAGGCCTTGTAACTTCCTGCCTGTATGAACTAACATAAAGTTACATTAGGCAAACTAGACAAACTGAAAAACTCCTGATTATGACAGAAAAATCCAGTGTCACAAGGCTGGAAACTGGGCTTATGTAATATGTACCAAAATAATGAGATATGAGGTTTCCAGTAGTGACAAAATATACATTAATACCAAGTAAACACAAAAACAATTTTGATTTCAGCACGCAAATGTATTTCCTCCCAAATTTCAATCAGTCTGATCATATTCTCATTTTTCATTTCTTCTGTGAAGACAGAAAAAGACAGAAACTGTCCTTATAATGACGACCAAACTGACAGTCTTCTCTCTGAGACACATCCACAGCTCAAGAAGAGGCGGAGATATTAATAGTCTCCTTTGAAGGGAGGGTGTCTTAACCATTTAAACGCTGCTCTGATGATCTAAATCCGGATTATGGAATCCTTCACTTCTTGTTAACATCCATTGTGTCTGTATGATTCAGCCGTTTTTATATGCAGGTTTGCCATGATGTGGGCAACAAAGACACCTGATAGGGTACCTACAGAAAGACAGCTACAGATCACAATGATTTCATATACAGTAATGTAAAAAAAGCAATTGATGAGGCTTTAACAGAATCACTGTAGTAATCAAATTAAATTTTCCACCAAGGGCCGATTTTCAAAAATGTATAACTCAAAAAATATTTGGAGTAGAGCAGTTGGATTTTTGCGAAGTGCCGCGGTTTTGATAAAAGTTTTTCCATGAATTTTTTCAAGAAAATCCACAACCCCAACTGGGAGGCCCTTAGGTGAGTTGGCGTGGAATGACTTTGCACCAAATGGTGGTCGCAAAATGAATTTCCAGACATCAATAAGTCAGTCAATAAATACAGAAAATGAGGAAAAGTGAAGGATGAGGATGAGGATGTTGAGGTGGCCGCCTTCAAAACTACAATGAACTCAAGCGAGATGCAGACCCACGCCAGATGCCTTCCTAAACATGGTAGGTAGCCCTGTTACCTTGACCTTTGATTTTTTGACCCCAAAATTAATGGGTTACCAGGGTAGGTCAAGATCAACATCTGTTCTGAGTTTTATTATCCTATGTGTCTTTGTTATCGAGTTACAGTGTGGACATACACCCACATACATACAGACAGACAGACGGCAGTAAGTTCAAGGTCAAAGGTCAAGTTCAAGGCCAAGAGGTGCAATGTGGTAGTCCTACCCTTAGATATACTAAAGTTCATCATTGCAAGCTTGTATAGTTGATTATAAGGGGAGTTTGAACTAAGTAGCCCTGCGACCTTGACCTTTGACCTTTTGACCCCAAAATTATTGGGTGACCAAGGTAGGTCAAGATGAACATCTGTGCTAAGTTTGATTGTCTTATCGATATGTGTTCTCGAGTTATCGTGCAGACATAGCCACCCACCACCCACGCCCTACCCACGGCCGACTCCGTCAGCTTGGGAAATTAAGCTCAGAATGGACTTGATGTGCTCCAAGCAAGCCAACCTTACTGGGTGAGTCTAATGTTGAAATGAAAGTAAAAGTTCCCAAATTGCACATAACAGCATCAAAGTAGGATTCTGCTACTTCTACACACTGTCTACTCATTACTGCAGTTTATACATGGAGATTACTTTGACTGATGTGTTCTGCTGCACATCTGTATCAAATTACTATTTAATAATAGTATGGCTATTAGGCTGTTCTGTATGTGCATGGCTGTGTGTAGTGTTTACATCCTTTAACCTCCTCCAGGGATGGTTGCACGTCTCTTAAACCATTATTTTGGGGGTCAAGGACTGAAAAGTTTGGCAACCCCTGCCACTAGAAATTTTTTGATTGATAAGTTGATATATATAGTTGAATAAATATGTGCATTAAAATGTAAAGACTGTATTTTGCCTTCAGTGGTGTCAAAAGATATATGCATCTATCTCACTATCTCTCATGTAATTTTACAACCTGGCAAGCGATTCAGAACCTCCTCCAGCAATCAGACCAGAGCTGTCTGTAATCAGAGCTCATGCAGAACAACCAGAACCTGAAAACACACTCAGCCAGTACAATAAAAACACAAGCACTAACAGCACCTGGCTGAATATCCAGTGACCCGTTATGTCCTCTATAGGAGGATCAAGTCCAGCAGATATTACTGCAATATGTTCTCAGGTTCTGCTTTAAGCTTGTTATGCAACACACTCAGTGTTTGATTAAATTTTGCCACATTGCATAAGCATTTCTTGAAAGCCGGCACTGCAGACGTTCTACAATGGCAGGCAGCAGGAAAAAGAGTTTAAATTTTAATCGTTCTTAAAGTACTTTGGCCTGTTTGACTGCACTGGCTGGGGCTTGGCGAGGCTGGCCCTGCATCGGGAACAGATGGAGCAATGCAGGGGAGCAATTTGGAAGTTAAAAGCGAGCTTGACTGTAAACGTTTACTGCGCTCTCTTAATTTGAATACCACTCGGACGGGCGGTGCATTTTAGGCGACCGTCGAGAGCTTGTTTGGCGTCGTGAAACTCCAAGATAGGGAGTGCAGATCTGGAGTGAGTGGTGACGAACACTGAACTCCATCAGTGAGCAAGGTTGAGGTTGGCTAGCGGCGAACAAAAGGGACTCTGCAGCTTCGTCTGTGCTGCCGTGGGCATCGCTTTTTGGATAAATGAGTGCGGTGAATGGACGCATTGTCCGCAGTGAGCATATTCCTTTGTGTCCTGTACAAATCTATTCAATTTGCTGTGGAGATAATAATCCAAAGAACATTTTCTACTGTGATAATTACAGTGCAGACACGTAGCTTTCATCATAATCGCAGAAAAACACCTTTTATGTGATAGTTTCAATATGTGCTTTAATAATATTTTCTTACCTCGTGTATAAGGAAACAGAAAGTCCTCAAACAACTTCCTGTCTCGGCCGACAGTATGAGATTTATGTGTTTTATTTCTGCAATTACTCGCCAATGAGATTTTCCTCATGATAACAAATCAGCACAGGGCATAGTGAATGAATTAAATTAGCATGCTGCATTAGTCTTTGTAATGGACCCGCATTGTTTTACTTATACATTAATTCACCTGCACATGATTAAATGCAGCTCTTTCACCTTGTAGTATTCCTGCTCATTCTTTTCTTCTCTCAAATATGGGCTCTCAAGGATTTAGTGCTCCATAGAAAGAAAAAGCTACAGTGAGTATGTCAAAGCTGCTCGGTCAAATTAGCATTCTCTACATCCCTTTCTTCATAAATTTTTCCTTATCTCCTTCCTTCCTTCGCATGCATGAAGGTTTTTATTCCCAGCTGTCCATCTAAAAGGCCGTAATACACAGTGCATGGTGAAGTGAGTAATGTGTGGCATGCAGTGAGCAAAAACCTCCTCTGATTAGACCAGGACAGTTAGAACGCTGCAAAAAAAATGTGATAATTGTGTTTTCATGCTGCCCTGATGAGAGTCTGCACCTCATGTTGAGGAGGGAGCGAAATCATCCTCCTCATCATCAGCTGCAGCTTTTACTTAAAGTAGCCGCATGTTTCTGTCGTCAAAGGGCAGCAGGATCGCGCTGTACACACGCTGAAATACATAAAGTACTGCAGATATGACTGTATCTTCCTTCCCATTCAGACCGAACTTAAAGAGCGCAGCTGGATGTGCTCTTTAACGCTTATTTCCTGTGTGATATTAAACAAATGAAGGTCTATTTCTTTCAGCAGGAGGTTTATTAATACGAGCGGTTGGAGGAAGACTCGCAAAGAGGATGTTACATAAAGTGTGTAATTATAGGGTAAAGATAGCAGGTAAGACAAGGAGGTGAAGAGAGATGTATCCAGGAAGGTAAAGTACAAGAATTCATCTTTTTCTTTCACGGCGTTTATGTACAGGGCTGGAGCTGCTGTGGAGGACACTCAGGTCTGTCAGCTCAGAACTGTAAGATAAATGTGAGTTTATGTTTAAATAAATTGCAACTTGTTGTTGCATCCAGGCGACATTACCATGTAACCACACTATACCTTCACTGTAAAAAAGAAAAAATCTGAAATTTGTCGTTTTTATTTTACAGATTGTTTTAGTATTTTTAAACCGCATTTGAGTATTTTCAAACAATACACAAATGTATCAATAAAATAGAAAAGACAGACAATGAATTACATGTCTAATATAAAATTACACAAAAAACCCAAACCTGTGAATAAACTAAATAATAATGTATATATTTTTTAAATATATTAGTATATTTAATACTATTCACAAATTAATCATAATTTCTTAAATAATTGTTTTTGCTTATTAGGTCAGACTATCAAATTAGGTTGAAGTTTAATATAGTAAATATATTTCTAAATTTAGATACAATTTGTGAAAATTAAAAGAAAAATGTGTTGGTTCTGTAATTTTTCAACCATTTTTTTTTCACCAGTATGCAAATCCATAAGCACTGCTAATCAGTGAAGTTCTACCTATCGATCTGTCTATCTATCTATATAGATATAATGGGGTCAGCCTATATTCCCACATTTTTAAGATTTATATATATAACTTTATAGATAATGTCATTGTTTTCACTTATGTACTTATATATTATGTACATTAAACGCATTATCTCATGTAAAGACAAGGCTGGAAAATGTTTTTCAATTATGGATATTTGCCATGTTATTATTATTTTTTTGTATAGTTCGGTATTTTTTGACACCCTAGCAGTCAGAATATATCAGTTCTTTTACATTTCTTTTTGTTTGTTTCTTCTGGTGTTGAAAACAACAAAAAAAAAACTTTTTCATGTAGCCCTGTGAAAAGAAAAAGAAAAAGAACAACATATACATATCTTTCAGTTAATATGAACTCATCTCTGCAGAGTTTGCAGTATGCATGAAACTGCTATTCAGGCCCTGCAGTTCGGTCATCGTACACAAAGCTTATGTGTTGTTTTGATACGGGGGCAATGCAGAGGTTTTGGCAGCATGCACATAATCAGTCTCTGTTAATGGTTAAATAATTTGTTGAGTTTATTTAGTTTTTTTCGGTCTCCACTCAGGCAGGATTTGAATCACTTTCGAAACATCACTTCAATTCGAAACACTTGCTTGGTGTAGTAAATTGGCATTTGCCTCACTGTTGCATGCACAAACATTCATTCATCAATCTGTCCCCTTTCACTTTCCCCCTCTTCATCTGTCTCCCTCCCGCCGCCCTCCCTCTCCACTTCCACTTCCTTGTCTCCCTTTATTTCTCGCTCTCCTCCCTGCCTTCTTTCTCAGTCCCCTGTTTCCCTTTTTGCCACTTCCCCCCTCTGTCTGTTTGTCTCCTGAGGACTACACCACCTACTCTCATGAATGCATCTGCGTCATTCTTCCCATGCAGCTACGTCAGACCTACTTAAGGATCCTGGGGGGGGGGAGAGAGGTTTTTGTAACGCGCCCTCACCCACAAAGACGGGTATGTGAAGTGTGGAGGGGAAGAAATGGGGATGAAAGGGGATAAAGAAGAACAGCGAGAAGGAAATAAAGGAGGAGAAAAGTGGAGTGCAGAGAGTGTTGAAGGGAGTTTTGCTGCTGGAAAATGTTGCATGATACTCTGTGTGCACTGTGTGAACATGATATATGATGTGCTTTGGTGGCATTTGTGCATCTGTCCTGTTTTGAGCACTAGTACAGTCGTAAAAAACAAGACTGGCCGAATCCCAGTTGTTGTTTTTTCGCTCCCAGTCCCCTAACAACAAGACTGTCGATACCAATACTGAGTCCAATTTGTTATTTCTCACAGAAGACAGCGTGCTTCCAATTTTTCCACTGCAAAATTACTGTATTGGACAGCACGCCCTTTTGACCTGCACTGGTTAAGATTCCGAACAAAAACCTGCAACATCCTTGTCTCGGCTCCGAAAATGAGAAGCCAAACACTGAACACAGAGACGGGCAGGTGGAAGTTCACCTGGAGTTTAGCTGAAAAACAAATATTCTTACACGGCAGGCAAACAAGGCTAAAGCTTTGAGGCAAAAACAGGTAAGAAAAAACATTGCAGGGAATGAGTGGAAAGCTGTGATAAGTGCAAAGGAACACTCTGCTAAAGAATGAGTGTGGACTGGTGGTATTTATACTGAACTGGAGAGTTTGAAGCAGGGAAACAGAATAAACACTAAGGCTACGTCCACACTATTATGTTTTCCCTTCAATAAAATGATCACCATCCAAACCAGCATTTTAGAATGATTTCAGAAATAACCTCCTTCTATTCTGACCGTCCTTAAAAGATACATCCCATGCCCATTTATGTACATTAAACATGTCTGTGCGGCTGTAGACTGATGCTCTCTGTTTCAGCCACAAAAATGGAGTCAATTGACGTCTAACCTCTAGAATACTTTGCCTTTTCACAGACAAACTGATCGAAATTAAAATACATTTATCTCACTGTTAAAGATTCACCTCTTCTCACTGGAATATGATTCGAGTAGAGCTTGACACCCTGCTTTTGTTATGTTGCAGCTCCTTTATTCTTACTATTTTTCTGCTGCCTTTTGTTCACATTTGTCTTGTTAGTCATTGTGTTTTGACGGTTGGCTTTTTTTTAACCATACCGCACTTTAGTTTAACTGTTGTTGTTCTTAAAATATGCTTTATAAATAGATTTGTCTTTGACTCTAATGGTCACAGTAATAACAGAAGCAAAGCAGGAAGGAGGTGGTCGGGGTGGATGGATGGGTGGGGTAAAAAGAAGATCTGACTTTTGCACAGGGAACTGCTTTTCACTTGCTATTTCAAACTAACAGTCAACATTTCTTTTAACAGGGACCATTCTGTAATCCCATGTGTCACTTTAGTTCAGCTGTTGTTCTTTTTAAAATGTGCTTTATGAATAAATTTGACTAACTCTAATGGCCACAGTAATTACAACAGGAGCAAAAGGAGGTGGTCGGGGTGGATGGATGGGTCAACAAAAAATGTGACTTTAACTCAGGAAGCTGCTTTTCACTTGTTATTTCAAGCTAACAGTTAACATTTATTTTAATAGTGACAATTCTGAGACCCTATATAGCACGTTAGTTCAACTCTTGTTCTTTTTAAAATGTGCTTTATGAATAGATTTGACTTTAACTCTAATGTCACAGTAATTATAGCTGGAGCAAAGAAGGAAGGAGGTGGTCAGGGTGGATGGATGGGCCAACAAGAAATGTGACTTTAATGCAGGAAGCTGCTTTTCATTTGCTATTTCAAACTAATATTAACATTTCTATAGTGACAATTCCATAACCATAACAGAGTGCTTTTTATTGTAATTGTGACGATGAAGATCTTTTAATTTAACTCAAAACCTTGATCTTTCCCTGAACACAACCTTGTTGGTTATGTGCAGACACATAACTGTGGCAAACATATTTGTGTTTCATTACTTGTTGCAGCCCAAAATACTCAAAATCTGCACTTAAGACTCGTAGCAAAGTGCGTTATTACCTTTGTTGGTTTTAGTTTGTGTGAAACATTGCACATGTGTATTATTCCACTGAGTTCTTCTTCCTTGCATGTCTAAATCCCATATTGGATTTTTGCATTGGTCTTCGTCTTTTCATTATTTGATGTGAAGGATAAGTTTCTCATTTGCATGTTGTTTATGATGGACTCGAGTCAGACATTCAAATCGAATGCAAAGGCCAAGTATGTCCTTGCACGCTGCACTTGCATGACAGCCTGTATGCAGATCTTTTATCATAATGTAATACTCCGCATTGCTCCCTCAGCTTAATCACATCCAAATCCCCTCCATAAGCCCATATGCTTTAATTGAATCGGCTGCCAAACATTACACAAATCCTGGAAGTTGATGACATTAGAAGGACATCAAATAAGCAGCATATTGGGCAGCAGCAGAGAGGAGGGGAGATCTGCCCTGACACTGAAAGCTGCTCTGTTATTATTGCTCTGGGACTTACCTCTCATTAACTGCCTGTCTCTTATCTTCAAAGGACAGCAGAAGCGGTGGAGAAAACACTGAAGCTTTAGCCTCTAAATGTAGAGATAGTTTAACTCTGTCAGGATGCTTGCAGACATAAAGCAAGCGATACTCTTGTTATTGTGATTTCTGTAGTGGATCTGCAAATAAAATAGCCTAAATGTGTTTCATTGAGAATTTCCATCAACTTGCGTGAAGTCCAGTGTTTGCCTGCCTGCCTCTGCAAAACTTGCCAAGATGAGGAGTCGCTCACAGTCAAAGCTCACTGAAGCTCTTACATCATCATCAGCGTCAGAGATGCCCCAGTCTGGACTGCTAAAGATGGATCACATCTAAACTGGCAGTTATCAAAAGAAGACCAAAAATACTCCACCCTTGCACACTCGCCAGGAAATCTAAACAGGGAGTCGGAAATTCACTTAACAGCGGTTAAAAAAAGGAGTGAGGTGAATTTGTCAGCAAATGTGACCCTTTGAGCTTCAGACGTGCGAAACAAAACCTCTATGGAAACATTTTCTTTTCTGCTTTACAGCGCTCTGATTTATTTATTTCCTTTATCTTGTACTTTATTTATTCCCCCCCCCCCCAGCCTTATTCTTTTCTCTCTCAGTCTGCGCTCTTTATGTCATGCTCGTTAGTCATTAGTGGCTTACAGAGGAAGCGCCATCTGTCCTTGGCATGTTGTGATGATTGTGATGAGCTTCTCTAAATATAATCGGGACATATGTGATGGAAACACATACGTCTGTGGGGATTAAACGGGATGACGTGACCGCGATGTGTATCATTTCCAACGTGGTAGTGTCAATATTGACTGCACGGTGTGGGATCCATATGCAAAGGCAGCTTCTGTGACTTTTGAGAAGTCAAATGGATGTAATTAAATTCTGATTGACTAAAGAGGAGGATGAGTAAGAAGTAATCCGCAGGGTGAGGAGGCAGTAACAAACACTGCTTCTCTGCAAAACAGAGCCATATACCTGCATCTGTGACCCCCACCTCCCCCACGTAATGCTCCTCCCTCAGGATCGGATCTTCATCTGCAGCTCAGTGTTATTCTTCTGGACAATTGATTTCCCTGATGCACTGAGCAGCCTCCTCCCAAAGCGCAGGACTCTGTGTGTGTGTGTGTGTGTGTGTGTGTGTGTGTGTTTTGTACATTGCAGCAGAGTCCAGCTGTGTCTTTCAGGGTGTCTGTCCGTCTTCACCATCCTTGTCTGACCCATTTTTCTTGGCCGCTGGGACAGAAAACAAACCACATGCGAACAGGAGAGATAAAATGAAGATGTGTGCTGAGGTTATGTTCTCCACAGATAAACACGGCTGCAGTAGGTAGTAATCATGCAGCAGTTCTACAGATATATAGCACAGGTCAAAGGCTGGGTCTAGTCCAGTCTCAGCACAGGAGGCTTCCCTTTGAATAGTTGAGGAAAGCAGCTGTGTGTAGCTTTTTTTTTTATCACTGGTTGTAAAGTTAACCAGACGTACATTTGTCCACTTTGACCTTGAAAGATTTCACTCTTGTAAAGCCAAAACATATCGCTTGAAAAACATATCTGAAAAAGCACACATCGTTGGTGACCCTCGCGTGTGATGTAGAAGGCAAACTGTGAAAACTTGCAGCTGCAGAACTCACTAACGTTGGTGGGAGTGTGTGTTTTCTGTTCTCCAGCCTCGGGGGCCAGTAATGAGCCCATTATGGTTTGGTGCAGCAGAAAGAGGCAAAAAAAGATGCTGCAAAGATGAGGCGGTTAAAGATGAGGCTAAGCTTTTCTATACTGAGTACATGCAAACTCTCACAGGGGGTGTTTTATACTCCACAGGAACATAGTAATATTCCTGCAGCAGCTGGGGTGCCAAACAAATACTGATAACAAAATTTTCTAGCCTTAATTTTGAGACTTTTCTCAATGTTTAGATAGATAGATAGATAGATAGATAGATAGATAGATAGATAGATAGATAGATAGATAGATAGATAGATAGATAGATAGATAGATAGATAGATAGATAGATAGATAGATAGATAGAAGCAATATTTTTGATCAGTCTTACAGATATTATACAATAATGACAGATTAATTTAACATTTTTGTAATAAAAACTTCTGAAACTATGTAAGATACCTCTTGTTTAACTAACATATCTACGTAATATTACAGAACCTATATTTCCTTTTCTGTTTATTAATATTCAATAATAATATATTCACAATATTGCCATTAATTTTATAAATTGTTTAACAGTATTGCACTTAAATGTGAGAGTTTGATTACTTAATTTATCAAAATATTAAATATTTGTAATATTACTAATATTGTCATGAACAGTCATCTTATGTCAAAAAATGTATTCCTAAAAACATTTTATTCTGTTATAGTTATTCTGTAAGGTACAGTTTTTAAATATTATTTTCACATCACATATCCTGTATATTCAGTGTTTTTTGTAATTTTTTATGTATTAAATATTTTTGTGAATTTTTCAAAACTGAGAAAAAAAATCTGTAAAATACAAAAAAAATAGGTAAAATTACTGATTTTTAAAATTTCATTATTTTTCTTTATATTGCAAACTCATCTTCAGACAGGAGCTGTAACAGGCAAAAAGGAAATTGCACATGGGTTCTTCTGCAATCAGTGCAGTGCAGGACACTGTCAAGTCAGTATGAGATCCAGATCACACTCAAAGATTTATAAGTCTGTTTGATTGGAAATGCACCACCAGGGCATTGCTATAAAGTTGTTCTGGACAGCTCGACTCTTCACTGTTGTTGTCCTGACGTCTGTGATCAGCAGAAAAGACAACAAGCCTGCAGAGACTCTTGTTTGGTGACATTAGAGTGGCATCACTGTTGTTTGCAGATGATAATGTCCTTTTATTTGACCATGGCGATGGAGAGGAAAGTGTTTCTTCATTCTGAACCTCTTCTATAGGCACACGCTGGAGAGAGCACCTGGTGAGGATGGACCTGGTGTCTTCTTTGAAAGCATTGGTTCAAATACTTCATGTCCTTTGGATTTACTGAGGGCCTGCATGTTTCAGGCATCTTCATCTGAGATCTCCCAGGAGGAGCTAAATGACACTGGGGAAAAGGATGGCTGGGTGCCTGGGAGTTCTAGTATCCAAGAATGTTTCCATTACGGTAATAAAGTTGAAGAAAAATCCAAAAATATGGTAAAACGTCACAAAATACTGAATGAACTGGAAGTCAGAATCACTGGTGACATTCAAAGGCACATATTTGTCCAACCATATTATGTATGTCCTTTCTCAGGACACCAGGACTCCATGCACATAAGCACTTACACGAAACAAGCAAGCATTTGCACTGCAAGCTGCCTGTGTTCACTTGGGAACTTTGCCTTTTTAGCAAACCTTTAAATAAATAAAAAGCTCCGCCATGCAGCAAGACGTGCGAAAAGGTTTGGAGATGATGGGTTTGTTTAACAAAACATGAACAGCATGAATATGCAGAGACATCTTTTACTATAGGCAGTGAAATAAACACATGGAGTCATGATGTTGGATGCTGCTTCAAGATGAACATCTGCATGAAAACAACAAAAAATGGGTACAGCAGGAGGAAAAGGAGCGCATGGAAAAACGTGAATAGCACGGGCTAAGAGATCAGTGTGACTAATGCTTTTGTGCGTCCATGTGGTCAACAACAACAACAACACACTGCTGAGATCATGAGGAATTAACATGATAATCAATTTTTTAAACCATGTAACACTTTTAAGTCTTCATGGAGAAGACTGTGCCCTTCGTACATTCTAATAAGGACCTGGTGACAAACTCAACAACCTTCTACATGATTAAATTTGTACAACTCATTAGGCAGCAGTGATTGAATATGCAGACGTGTAAACAGAGGGGCTTATGAGCTGGTGACCTTGCAGACTGGGAACCTGCCAGAAGTCTGTTCATGGGAAAAGCACCCTTCGATTATTCTTAAACTGGCTGTGATCATCTTCGGCACAGCCGGCGGCAGCCGATCCCAACGGCAGCTGTGTGCAATATTCCCATGGTGGTGACCAATCAAGACTCCTGTCATCAGAGCAGACTTAACAATCGATTCATTCTTGCTGACAGTCTGAAGCCTGAGGCGAGAGTCTTGTTGAAGGAACAGCAGTCTAACCTTCAGGTTTGGGTGTAAAAAAAGATACATGTGGTCGTGGGTGATTGAAGACACTGAAATAGAATCACACCTTTGCAGTCTCTTTGTCATGACTCATATTTTTATCTCTTGCACCTTTGCGGAGAATGTAAAGACAGTGTTGGATTCTTTTCCGATAATGATTACTTTCTTCTCCTCTTGCGATGATGACAGGAGCATTTATGGTGCAGAGAAAACAGACAGGACACGTAATGTAGTGTATGGATGCCTGCAGACTAAAGAAAGAAGTGTGTGACAGGAGTGTGTGTGTTGTTGGTTCAAGCACCGTGCAGTGAGACAAAAGCTTCTACAAAAGTAAATATGAAACGGAGGCAAGAGAGGTTTCTCCATAACAAATGGAGGCACACGTTAAAAAGGAATGCAAAATCTCCTCTCACCATAGCGACCTTTACGTACACAACATGTCTGAGTCTTTATGTGCAGACCTGGTGTCTGCAGTCATATTCTCCTAAGAAGACTATATTTTTGCCTGCAGAAATGCGAGCCAATGATATCCACTGATCACATTGTATTTTTAAGTGAGGTGGCCTTCATGTCAAGAGCTCTCTGGATGAAAACTGTGACAACTGTGGGGGGGGACAATGTGCCTGGGCATGGAGGAAACGCTACTAAATGGAAGGAGACATTCCAATGTGACTAAACCGAGTGCCCAGTCAACCAGCTCGCCTTCAGCTCACAGTAAAAAATAACAGAAAAACACACACACACAAAAGTCTCCGGACAAAGAAGGTTGTCTTCATTTGCTTTGTTGTTGTTGTTTTTTTTCCGGAGGTATTCATCACTAGTTAAAAATAGTTTGCTCATGTTGCAAATCGAGAGATGAAAGAATGGAAAAAAAACAAAACAAAAAAGGCACTTGGGGAGAGACGAGGCTTTCCAGGCTAATTGTGGTAGCTCCTCATACATAGTGTATCAGCTCGCACAGTGCTGTGTCTGTAGACTTTGTGCCAGCAGGAGCAGGCTCTGTGGGCAGCTGCGAGGAAATGAACTGTGTCTAAAAGGAAAACATGGGAGAGTTTGTACCCAGCGTTTCTTTTAGAAGTGACATGCAAGAAACTGCGAATGCACTTCTGTCATAAGGTGTTCTTGTATCTCGAGGCAAAGTGCGGAGATATCACAGTGCGGTGAGGAAACCTCGCTGTTAACAGTTGAAACCGGTCCTTTTGTGTGTGTGCGTGTGTGTGTGTATCTTTTTGAACAAGATCTTAAAGTGGACTCACCGAGAAAGACATTGTTTGTGCTGTGTGACGTTCAGAGCATGATGTATTATCTTACATAATTTCCCCTCCGTTCCCATTTTGGAAAACCATTAAAACCTAATGAACCCTCCGAAACGCTTCGCTCTCCAGACTATAAATTCCGTTTTTAATTATTATGACGCAAACAGAGTTATTCCCAGGAGCGCAGGCGGCGGAACAACACGAGATATGAAGCCATTTCGTGGAAGAAGAGACAGCGAAAGGTGAAGATGTGAAATTATGGCCAAAAGCGACAACGGCACTAACTGGTTGCTCCTTAGTAGAAAAGAAATCCTTCCCTCGTTTTAAAACGTGTGTAATCGTAATCAGTCCAAAACAACATGATTAGGTCTTTTGTCTTCATTTTGCATGTCTTCTTTACTCAAAGTGGTCATAAAGTCTCCTGCAGTTTTGACGTATCACACAGAAAAAAACACCTTTTCTTTTACTTGCAGCTGCTGTGCTTTGCCATTAAGTGTGTGCAACCTGCTGTGGCAAAAGAATTCACGTTGCTCCTGTTGGTGCTCCACTTCTGTCTAACTGAATATGACAGGGCCATTTCAGTTTGCTATCCCAAAGTGCACTTCCATCCCGGCTCCCTGATTTTTTTTTTTCAATCAGTGCGGCACAGTTTGTACAGAGCCACACAATTTGCTTTTGTTGTATGTGATCATGCAAGTACCGCACAAACAGTCCGGGTTTTCTCACAGATCCGTGACAAAACGTGATTATTACACGGTATTATTCTCCTGACCTAATTGTCAGAACAACAGCTGCAGATAAATGTTCATTTCGGTCCAGTATTTTCATGCATTTTGTCCCAGGAGGAGATGTGCACATTACTCACTTCTTCCGTCTTTTTAAGGATGAATAGAAATGAGAGTCCAAAGAGGTCTCAGGAAATGTGAGTCATACACGCCCCTAATATGACCTTTAGCTTTGTAATAACCAGGCTTCTTTTATAATGTCTGATATCACTAAAGAGCTTCCTTATTCATGAATTATAACAGCAGGAATAATTTCAAATAATAATTTGTGAATAATTGCACCTTTTAAAACACATCTACAAAGTGCTTCACAATAAAACGAAACAGATTAAAACACAAACAAAATAAAACAACTAAGAGCTCTGAAATCCAAAAACACAAAGAAAGTAAAATGAGCTAAAATGTTCAAATAAAAGTAATGTCACTGCAAAGCAATTTTTAAAAGAGTGGGGTCTTTTTAAGTGATTTGCAGCCCTGATCTCCTTAATCTAAAGCCTAAGAGCCCTGACTGCAAATGCTCTGTTATCTTTGTTTATCTGTGTCTCAGAGCAGCAGAGTGGGCACATTGTGTAGCATGGATTTTATGAAGCGGGAGGGGACATAGGGCAAAAAGTGATTTTGATGAGTAACTTGAGGTGAGACCACCCAGGGCCCTAAAAAAATATTGAAATCAATCCTGAAGGCAACAGGTTGCCAGTGTAATGAAGCCAAGTCAAAATCCTTGCCATTGACTTTTAAGTAGGTTGGAGGTGGAAAACAGATCTTTCTATATGCAAAGAAATCATGCTGCAAGCTTGTATCCAACTAATTGGAGGATCTTAATGCCAATATTCAGTTGACATTAAAATAAATGCTTGGCTAAACATCCATCCATCTGGCCATTTTCCTCCAGGTCTTCGGGCTCAGGTCACGGTTGTAGCAGGCTACACAGGCCACTCCAGTTGTCCCTCTCCCAAGTCATGCTTTCCAGTTCCTAGTGGGGGATCTAAGGGGTTCCCAGCTCAGAAGAGATATGTAATCCCTCCGACAAGTTTTGGGTCTACCCTGGGTCTCCTTCCAGTTGGACATACCAAGAAAAACCTCCAAGGTGGCCAGAAGGCATCCTAATCTTGTCTACTTTCGGTTCCAAGGAGCAGCAATTCTACTTCAAACTCCCGTCCGGATGTCCGAGCTCCTTATCCTATCCTATCCTGTCTCTAAGGCTGAGCTCAGCTACCCTACAGAGGAAGTTCATTTTGGCGCTTGTATTCGCAATCCCATTCTTTTGGTCACTACCCAGAGTTTAGGACCACAGGTGAGGGTTGGAACAAAAACAATCAAGAGCTCCGCCTTCTGCTTCAGCTCCTTCTTCACCACATCAGTTCAATGCAATGCCCAGATTACTGCCAACGCACTCACGCTTCCCTTGTGAGCAAGATCCCGAGACACTTAAAATTCTTTGCTTGGGGCAGCAACTCAACCTAACCTCAGACAGAGCAATCCACTGGTTTCAAGCAGACAGCCATGGCCTCTCACTTGGCGGACTCTCATCCTGGCTGCTTCACACTTGATTGCAAACCTTCTGGTGTGCACTGAAGGTCATGGCCTGATGAAGCCAACAGAATCACATCATCTGCAAATAGCAAAGAGGTGATTTTGAGTTTCTAAAACTGGATGGTAAACAATGTATTCCAGAGCCATTTTTTGTTGTATTTGTTAAAAGTTTTTTAAAAGGCCAATTCATGCTTTATGTATTCGTGTATCTCATGTGTACAAGCGTACACATGCCGTAAATTTAGTCTATTTCTGAGGGTCCTCTGTGGACGTCTGCATGCAGCCCAAAATTTGTGGACTGTACACATTGCACAAACAAATGGTGGTAAAAACAGACACTTACTTAGAAGAGAGACTGTATGAGGAGATTCTCAGTCATCCACAACTTTAGAATTCAACAATAAAGGAGTTTTAATTGGACTTGCTTTGATTTGTACATGCTTTCCATTGATGGAGGCCAAATGCAGTGGGAGGTATCACTGTCCACTGTGATCAGCACACCTCAGGAATGTCAACAGTGCAGTGCTAAAGGCCAATCTGTAAGTAGCTGCTATATCCTGTTAAAATAATCCCATGTGTTTTTCTGTGTGCAATATGAGGTGCAGTGTGACTTACTATGGTATGAGCAGAGCAGCAGGCGCTTCTGCAATCTGCTGTTAAAGTCCACATCGTTCTTCGCATGGAAAAAAGCATATACTGGCCCTAACAATACAATCAATCAAGTAAGCACTCACTGCATTCGGTCCACATGGATGCATCAGTGGAGCCTTTCGTAAAGGCTCAGCAGGCACATCTCTATTGTGCAGACTGTACAAGAACGGCAGACAAATTGCAGCCACATTTGATGGCTCCAACTAAACATCTTGCACCACTAAACAGATGGTCTTTCAGTGCTCGTCATGGTCTCCATCCTCCTCTGGTTTTGTTGGGTTTGTTTACATAAATCTGTGTACTAGTATATGTCCCCACCTGTCTGCATCTTAGCCCATCTATGAGCAAGTGCAGTTTACTGGTATTCGTCTTATGAGAGCTGCCTTTGAACGCAACAATTTGCATGTATGGAGATGCAGCCTTTTCATGTGTTTTTAGACATGAGGTGGAGGTGTGGCTTTGGAGGGGGAGACCTGAGGGGAAATGATGGGATTTTTACCTCTGTATGTTTTTAAAATCTATTTAACGCTTCCTGGATTCTACCGTTCTGCATATCACAGCTTTAAGACAACCAGCATGCAGTAGCTATTTTTAAACTGAGTTTATGGGAAAACAAGTTTCAAATATAGTCGGTGTTACATGAGGTTTTTTTTAAATCAGTTTTGTTCATCTAATTTAACCAAGGGAAAGATCTAGAAAAAAGGCTTCAAACTGGTCTGCAGCCGATCTGTAGTACTTATTTAACACTCAAGTAGTTGTCTTTAAATAGATCAGTCTTACAGTGGTAGTGTTAAATTCATAGTCAGTGCTGTCAGAAAGTTCAGCTGGGGACAGAGCCCTATTTCAGATGAAAGGGCCAGCTGGATTTTTAGCAAACACACTTATTTAGGTGCACCTCTATGCTACTTTTTTGGCCTACTTTCTCCCATTTTGGAGGATGGATGTATCTGTATGGGTGAAAAGTGGGACAGAACCTTCCCATGAGCCTCCACATGTAGACAGGAATTAGATTTATTACCCAGAATGCCCCACAGGGGAACACTGTCCCATGCCCTGTCTAGGCAGAATCGATGAAACATGGAGAGGAGAAGAGAGAAAAGGAGCAAGACGGAGAGGAGAAGAGGTAACGGCTATTTTGGATTGCAGCAGACCCAGGAGAGAGAGAGAGAGAGAACATGTTGAAAAGAAGAGAAGATGCAGAGAAAATCAAGGAAGGAATCAAGAAGGCAGAAGGTCAGCAAGTTGTTCTAGACATATAACACATGAAGTACAGATAAGGTCTGCATCTTTGCAGGAGGCTTCACTCTCAGCCGTTCTGACTTTTTAGCCCTGAATATGAAGTGACGCCTACTCACCCCCAGCAGAGTGCTGAAGAATTTAACCAAAGACAGACTGGCTCATATGTAGCAGCTATAATCAATATTTTTATTCCAACAATGGATTAAAAGACGATCTGCTCATGACCCGAATCTGCATCTTTAAGCTCATTGCTTTTGTTTTACTGTTCACTTTCACAACACCATTTGCATTCGCAGCTGGCAGCTTTTTTCAGCAAATGTCTCTGATATACCCACTGTACACTCATATTTAAACTATTTTGAATGCCATTTTTCTTCAGAAATTAAAAAAAAAAAAAAAGTTTCCATGCCTAACTGTAGTGGGTTTCTCCTTTGAAATAACAGCAAATATCTGTAAAATTATGATCATTAGGATACATTTAATTATCATAAAGCGACACAAATTTGCAGTCAAAAAGTGTAAAAAAAAAAAAAAAAATCTGTGAAAATGTGTATGTTTCGTGTAGATATAACTTAGAGCTTCATTTTGTTTGTTTTTTGAATGGAATGGAATGAAATGAAATGGTTTTTTTCTTTTCAATTTTTTTGTGTAATTTGACAAAACAGAAACAAGTGAGTCAAAAAAAACAAATTTAAATAACTTTTTTATAGGGCTGTTCTTAGGGCTGTTTGATGATGACTCTTCAAAAATTCGGCTGGAGCCGTAGCAGTGGGTTTGGCACCAGCTTTACTTTTTTACAGTGTTTATACTGCTCATTCCAAGTGGGCAGAGAGTTGTCAAGTATCCAGTGAACATAGAGAAGCATTTAGTGGCTGTAAAGCTATATGTTTTCTTTTAAAAGTAGGAGGAGGCCAAAACTGAGATAAAAAGGAGACTGAATATTGGAGTTGCATTTATCAGGCAGCCAGGAACACGACTCCAAATCAGTGCTAATGTAGCTCTCCTCTCTGACTGTTAGATGGCAGCTGATAGCTGTTAGTTATCATGTTTGCTGGATGATGATAATAAGTCATTGTTTTGTTCACAGCTTGTTTCTGCTTTCCCCAAGCGGCCAAATAATCTGTTATTATTGGTCTGAATCACAATGTGAGCAGACAAAAAGGATGACAATTATTCTGTGTTGACTGTTCAGTCTGCCTTCCAGTATTTTATAAATTCTGCATCTAATTTGGATGTTATTTGACAACTTGGATGATGAGAGATGCTGTAAAATGTCACACAGTATACAACAGAGGTGGGTACACCCCTGTTCAATATCATTTAAATGTTAAGTGATTCAAAATCGTATCTCTTTTTAATAATCACATTACTTTTTACTTAGAGTTTTCCATTTGGGAAGTTTTTCTTATGTAGAATTCTAAACTAACGATTTTCATTTGCTATATTAAAATTACAGGCTCCACACTATGAATTCAATGTAGCAAAAGTCAGTGCACCAATACTTTGCCTGTCTACTTTTGCTTTTGATGGCAGACTCAGTCTTCCTCAACAAGGCTCTAAAAATGTTACACAAATGTCTAGAAAAAATACCACAAAGCTCTTCTGTTGGATTCAAATCAAGCAACATACTTGACCAGGTCACCAGGTTCACTTTTTCCTTCTTTGGAAACTGAAATATTCCTTTTCTGCCAAGCTTTCGGAGGCTGGAAGTTATCACGTCAGCCAGTATTTTACCATATGAACTCATGCAGCCCCATATCATCATACTTCCACTTCCGTGCTTCACTGTTAGGTCTATGCATTCACTCTGATAGTTCTGACCAGGTTTATCCCAAACATACAGGACCCCATCTGGGCTGAACAAATTCATCTTAGCCTCATCTGATCAAAGAATGTGCTTCCAATATTCATCAAGCTTCCTTTCATGTTGTTGAGGAAAAAATGTGATCTTGCAGTTTTTGCAGAGGAGCAAGGGAGTTTTTTCGTGGATACCATCCATTGAGGTAGATGTTATGCAATGTCCTTCACCTTATCTAAGCTGTCACAGCTGCAACTGAATTTGAAGTAGTTTGTAGTTGGCCTCAGATCTTCCTGTTTCCCTTTACATCTTCATGAAAGGTCACAGTGATATATTACATTTCCTGGTTCGTTTTATAACTGGAAATCACAACTGAGTTTGTTTCAGTGATTGCAGGTTTTCTAACTGATGCATTAGTAACCACAGATGTAGTCATTTCTGCTACATTGAGTTTTTACTCTGGGGCCTGTATTTATAATATTATCTCTAAAGTATTTGTTTTTGATTGTATAGAAGAGGAAATACTGTATTTGTCAACTCAGAAATAATGCATTATTGAGAGATAACACAGTTCTACATTTCAGTGTTTTTTTAGGTGACATTACAAAAAAGGTGTAATCACTTTTGTTTTTGTATAGTAATTAGTACGGTGTCATTATAAAGTGTGGATGCTAATTTTTCATCATCATGTCAGCTATATAACACAATTCCTGACACTCAAGCTTGTGATTGTGACTTCAGTTTGGTGTCAGTCCTCTCATTCATCAGGTATTGATAATCTATCTGCAGGCTCCACCTTGTAATTTCACTGAAATGGAGTGATGGATGGCGTCAAAGAGGCAATTTAGAGCCAGGAATCAAAAGATGCATCTTGTGTACGTGTCTTTGCTGTAAACACATCAAAACAGACTGAAAGGATGTAGTTTAAGGGATTCATTTAACTACTTGTATAGCTAGAAGTGTTGTCAAGTCTCCTGTTCCCTCATGGGTATGGACTTCTATTAATTTAATATCGTACAATAGCTGCAAAAGGTTCAAAAAGTATGGCTATTTCATTTTTACTTCTAAAGATAATTTCATGGTATCTATTCATGGCACTTTAAAGATTGCATGTCTTGTCATCTTGTAACAAATGTTACGTCAACATATTTATAATAATTCCCTCATATGTTTGCATATTTCCCATTGTAAACACAGAAGAGCGACTTGTCACATTGTGATGGGCAGCCTTTGTTGACACAACTCATTGACAGCTTCTCTGGAAAACGCTGAAAGCAGCTCATGGCTCCTGTGTCTGTTCTTGCGATCACCGACGGACTCATTCAGCAGCCACTCCAAGTCCCCACCATCCGCCGTACAAAGCGTCAGTAACAGATGGTTAGCGCATATTTGTGTACATACAGCACATATGTAGGTCAGGTGCGCCACAGTTGCCGGTTGCCATGGGAACTGGGTATCAAACATGACTGCAATCTCTCGGAGAAATCGACTTGTGGCCAAGCTCCCCGCTCTTGCACCTCTCATCCCCTCTCAGCAGTTAACCCTTTCGGATTACCCAGCAGATTATGTGGTGGAATATTCATCGGAGAAAGTTCACGTTGTCAAAAAGAAGCTCAGGCTGAGGGTTTTCTCTGCACTTTAGATTAATAATCCAACACACATCTGGTCATTCAGAAGCACACTCGGCTACCATTAACCTAAATTTACTGTTAAAAACCCTAATCCCAGAGTCTGACCTGCAATATCACCCACGCCTCATACTTTGTGCCTCTGATCTGTTCACAAGTGCCTGTACATGACCTTGGGTATTCAGAGGCAACACAAAGGGATTCTCCCTGCCTGTCTCTGCCTGACTCCCCTCATCACACACACAAGTTGCCCATACACACACACACACACATGCACTGTGTATGGTAAGAGCACGTGATTGGATGCAGTGAGCTGGTGATGCATGTTGAATGCTGATGAGGTTCTTTGGGTGCTTTCTTGAAAAAAAAGAAAAGAAGGAGAAGCTGTGAAAAGCTTCCTCTGTGCCTGCAAGACAGAGAGGAAGGGAAATAGAGAGGGAGAGTGAAAAGGCGGGGGGGGGGGGGACAGACCATCCCACATTATTCATCAATGTCAAACCCTGCCCTCACCTCCTGGTTAGCCCGAACACGTGCGCGCAGTCACATATCGACACACATAGGTGGAAATACTTTGTCACCCTCGCACGTGACGCCCTGTGATGCATTGCTGCCCTTTCTTATCGCATAATTCATTGTCTCGAAGCCTCTGAAGAAGTGTAGCGTACAAACACTCCGGTTAATACGGCCTCCGTTTCCGCCGCATTGTCCTGTGCCTTCCTGCTGTGGATGTGTACACAAGCTCGCTTTTGTCCTCCTGGTGTCCCAGTTTTTATGTCTGTCCAGGCTAATGAGGTGAAAAATTAGCTTGAGGCACACCAGGGAAGCTTTTAGGGTCAGCAGCATGCAAAGCAATTTTTGGTGTGAGACAGCTGCAGATAAGGCAGAGCGAATACATTTATCAGCGACTGGCTGACTGGGAGTGTGTGATGGTCGGCTGTGTCGGGCCAGGCTGCTGAGGCAAAGGTCATCTGAAGTAGCATGCTGGAAAAGTTAAGATCAAAGCAGGCACTAGTTTATAGTTTTTCTTATTGTTAATAAAGCCCTTGAGAAAAAAAAACAATAACCGACAACATGAGTTTCCTATGCAGACAAAGCCTCAACTGTATTACTACAATGTAGCATAGACTTCAATTGTTCTCCACAAACAGAATTAGCAAATAAATCAAGACAAACATACAAACATCACATGGCCTGGGTCAACGAGGCGACTCTAACCTTATTAAAAATGATCATAAACCAACCCTAAATGCCATACTGCCATCACATTTTCCTCACTGTTTGACTGGCACTCTGTTAATTACATCATTTCATTGTGCAGCAGTTTAATGTGCCACCAACTGTTTATCTCAATGAACCAGCCTGATGAATGAATGTGAAAACGCACAGTCCACATGCTGTAGTTTATTTTTACTCATTCCCACATGCATACATATGCTAACAATCTCTAACCAACGAAGGTGTGTTAATCCTCAGCTCAAAGAAGTCCCTGAAAATGCTCTAGTTTGTCCCCTTTAAGTAGCATTTGTAAAACATGTGCTGAACAGGTGTTTGAGGTAATTACCAAAATGAAACTATACACCACACAGCCACAACATTAAAACCACGGACAGGTAAGTTAATCATGTTGCTGCAGTGCAATGTTCTGCTGGGAAACCTTAGATCCTTGCCTTCATATGGATGTTACTTTGACATGTTCCACCTGCCTAAACATTGTTCCACACCAAGTTTAGCCCCCACCTCTCCTAGCAGGACAGTGAAACTAGCAAGGCTGCAAAAAATTGCTCAGGAACAGCTTAAGGAACACGACAAACCATCCAAGGCATCCAAACTCCTCAGATCCTACTTTGATCAAGTGTCCGTTGGGTGCACCAGAACAAGTCCGATCCATTGAGGTTCCACCCTGCAACCCATAGGATCCTCTGTCTACGTTCCGGTACCAGAGACCCCCAGAGGTCCTGTGTCCATTATCTAATTGGTCAGAGCTGTTACGGTGGCATGAAGGGAACCGACACAATATTAGGCAGGTAGTTTTTATGTTGTGGCTTATCATTGCGTATTAAATCCACTTCTTACCAATTTACACATTTACACACCTAGCAGTCCCTCCAGGAATTAACGATGTTGCGATCGCAACAATTAACGCAAATTCAACCAGTCTCTGTGAATTCTTCACGGCCTTGCAATTTTGTCCAATCACCGCGACTTTTCCGCAGTTTTGGCCAGCCTCCCGTGAGTTCCACCAATCATAGCAGTCCCCAGCGCAAACGTAATGCACGTACGTCACCAAATTCACTTCCTTGTTTATGGTTTGAAGATGCAGACATGTGCGACAGTAATGTCTCACTTACCAACAAAAATCACTGCTAAAGACCTGCAAAACAATTCCCTGATGTTCTTCACAAAAACGGAGGTAAACTGTTTTGCATTCCGTGCAATATTGAGGTGGAACACAAACAAAAATCATCGACTGACAAACACTTTTCTACCGTAAACATATTAGGAGAATGGGTGAAACAAGCGGACCACAGACCAGACAAATCACCGTGATGGAAACTGTTGCATCCAGATCTGTGGCCAGCACTAAAAGAATGAAGGTAAGTTAGATGAATTAGTTGACGTGACGAGCTGTGAGCGTGTGTGCCAGGATGTGAAATTAACTTTTTAAACTTTTAAAATTTTTAATGAACTATACAAAACAAACAAAAAAATTAAACCTTTTAGCAATTTTTCACTGTCTCCCGCAATTTCATCGCAACAAATACGCTTAAAACGTCGCAACTTACATCACAATTTTTTTAGAAAAGGTGTCGCAAATTCAGACATTTTAGGCCGCAACAATCTTGAAAAATGCCCGCGAAATCCTGGAGGGACTGACTAAGGTACAGAAGTAGCATCTTCTCTGTGATGTAATAGCACAAGATGTACTGTTAACTGATTCTAACATTACTACACAAACAGGACAACAAGGCTGTGTTCTTGAACTTGCTTCAGGAAACTCGATTGAAAGAACAGTTCTGTATAGAAAGTCCTCAGTCTCCTTAATGGAAAATGAAACTAACAATGCATTACTATTGACAATAAGAGAAATTCAGAAGAATGACTCCTTTATCATTAAATATCCTGAGGATATGTGCTCCACTGATGAGCTAAAAAACTTGACAGTTTTAATAAATCTATTGCGCCCTTGAGCTTTGAATCCCTGCCTCTCTTAAATGCTGAATTCACCTCCTGCTCAACCACTATCTGCTGGGAGGATTTCATTAAGATCACTGTCTTGAAAGTTTTCTCCAAGAAGCCACACAGTAAATGTGCTGAAGATCAAATATGAAAACATGGAGATAGACGCTGTGAAAATGACAACAGTAGTTTGTGTATTTGATACATACACAAGTGGAAATGTCCCTCAGGTTAATCAGTCTGCATCCAAGCAGAACTTCATGCTACAGCATCAGCGGAAACGTCCTAACATTCCACTGCTGCAGCGTAATGTGCATCGCTTTCAGCTGTAGGTGGTCTTCCATGTAGAGTCTGGGGCAGGATGTTCTGTGGTTTCTATTTGACCGCGCTCACTCTGGTATTTAATCTGTCTAGAAGTTGGTCCCATGCTCCCAGTGGGTGAAAATATCCTCCCAAGCGTGCTGCCGCTGCCGCTGCTGCTGAAATCCGTCTGATAATTGAGTCAGGGATGATGCTGGCTGCCTTCTCCTCCAACAAAATGACTCAACACACACATCCAATCGCTGTCACACTCTTCACTGTGATCAAATAAGTGACATGACAGCACATTCGTCTGAGATAAAATGTGCATCCTGCTGTATTATTGCTGAATCGGAGGCATTTTTTTGCACCGCTGGCATGCAGATTTGGATTGCTTTGTGTTTTCCTGATAAATAATACAGTGAATCAACAAAAACACTGGGCTCGGGGTTTGTGAAGGGAGCCAGGAACAGCTGTTTGAGATAGAATTATTCGGTGCATTACAGTGAACTGGCATTAAGGAGGTATGGAACTGTTAATTAATAACCTGCCAGCTGAGGTTGAGGTCAGTTCACCTTCTCCTCAGATACCTGTTAGTGTTAAATGAAACTCCAGTTGACTCACTAATGACTCTTGTGGACTGAGGAGTCTAATATTAATCACGTTAATTAGGTTAATCACCTACAGATCATACCATCTTTCCATGCCATCCGTGGGGAAGAGTATTTTCCACCACGAGCAAAGGGACCAGTTATGAATCAGATGCCATGACATCTAAGTAGTGAGTCATCAAAAGAAACCAGCCAAATAAATTAAATGTACCTTGTCAGCTCCTCAAAAAAAGCGAGTGGCATTTTGACAGGAAGTCGATTGCTCACGCTGCAGCGCCGACGTCATGCACACAGCACAGGCAAAATGTGTACACCATTAACATTTCAGCTGACCTTTTTCTGTGTCAGAATGCACCCAGTCTCATCAAAAAGGCCCGACAAATACACAATCAAGCCCCACATGCACCAAAAACATCAGGTTTGAATTCAAATCACCCATAAAGAGCTTCACTTCGAGCTGCCACAGTAATTAAAGGCGTTTTTTTTGCTTATTTTCCCCCAACGTACAGTTTCATTTTGTGAGCACAGCATAAAATCAGACACACTCCTACAGGCTTATATGGCCATCTTGTGGTGCTGAGAGGAATTAGAGTCGGTAACATGACTCTTCAAAAACATTTAAAAGCACCTCAGTGTTACTTTATAAAGGCTTATAAAGGATCTAGGTTATTTCAGAGTCTGGTTGTTTGTGATGAAGAGGTAAAACAACAGAAGCTGCTGAAGCAGAAATCCACATTTCATGAAGTATAGTGAATATACAAAATTTCACACATTTCTGATGTGTGATACACGACATCCTCCTCTGATCCTGCTTCCTTTTAGCAAGTGCATATTACCAGATAATAATGTGTCTTCTCTTCACACTGAAACACCTTCCTCCTCCTCGTCCTCTCACTTCCTAAATAATGTAGGGCGGCTAATCTCATGTGTAGATCAATACGGTGGCCTTGGTGTGAAATTATTTATAGAAGGACATTAATTGGTTTTGGATTTTTTTATGCCTCTAATATATCCTCCCACACATGATAAGACTGGGTTTAGTGACATGATCTCCTTCACCTGAGGTGACAACAGGGCTGGTAGTGAAGAGTCAGGTCAGTTTTTCAACCACATTTCCAGTTAACAACAGCAGTTGAACAAAGCATAGTCTTTTAGAGCAAGAAAAAACTACATTCAAGCTATTTGGATTATGAGCACCCAAATCCAGCAGTATGATGAGGGTAATATTACAATATTCATATCAATTTTAAAAATATTTGCCCTAAATTGGTTAGTGGTGTAAAATAAAACTAGAAAATCACTCAGAAAGCACAGACCTCCACTAACCAGCTCATTTCCACCCATATTGTGATTTCCATCCTATGTTATAGTCCTACATCCATTTTATATACACTATTGGATTGACTGATAATCAAAACATACCTTTAGCATTTGGAATCACACTGGTGTAATTGTTGTTATTGTTGTTGTTAGTTTAATAGTTATTCACGAAAACTGATATTTTTCAGTAATGGCTGTGTTCTTCTGGATCTAGCTCCATAACTATTAAAGCTACAACAAATCTGTTCGCACTGTCCTGATTCAGCAGACACTCAGCTACAATCTGGTGCTAAACTGAATGTTTGTATCTTCATTTGTTACCTTACAGTGCCCAAAAATGTGCAAGCATCTTAATTTTTCTGTTCTGGATTATAATATCCAGGATTTTGCCAGGATCCAGATCAAATTTTGATATTTTACAGAATCTATTGTGAATGTATCCTGGATTTTTTTTGCCAAGCAATCTGGCCTTTTGTTGTGAAGTTATGTGCACGTATGCTGAAAATGGTCCTATCTCGTAATAATGATAAAGAATCCTTCAAAAACTTTCTGGATCCAGATTGCAATCTAGAACATCACCAAAATTTAATCATCTGCTCCTTGTCCCGTTATCATTTCCTGAAAATTTCATTAAAATCCGTTCATAACTTTTCAAGTTATCTTACTAACAAACAGACAGACAGATAAACACCGGCAAAACCATAACCTCCTGGTGGAGGTAGTAAGTTACAAAGTGCTTCAAAGGCAATAAAATAAAACACATAAAAGACACAGAATTATCAGAGACATGAGACAGATAAAAAAAAAAACAATATTGCATTTAAAAGAGTAGAGTTAAATAGGTAAAAATATTATTGGAATAAATGAGAAAATTTAAATGTAAATAAAATCAGAAAAGGCTCTCCAATAAAGGTATGTTTTAGGTAAGTGATTATAATAAGTGCCTTTATTGAGATCAGTGACTCAGCCAACCTGACTGAATATCAAACAGTGACAATAACAGAGATACTCTTCCAAAAAAATAAATAATAGCTTGTATATAAAAGCTTATTCATAATCACCACAATTAGATTATTATTAGTATTATTATTGTTTTTGTTAACATTATTATTACTGATATTATTATCATTATTACCAATATTGTTGTTGTTCATTTTTATTTTTGATCTATTTAATTTATTTTTTGTGTTTTTATTTTGACATTGTATTTGACATTTTATCTGTCCTTTTTTTTACGCTTAATGACCTTATTTTGCTATTCTAAACTCTCATTCATTCTGTATCCGGTGTTTTGTCATTTCATCTATTTATTTAAGATAGTATTTTTTATTCGTTCCTCAGTCCCTGCTTTTATTGGGTCCTCCATTTATAACTTTATAACTTCTTGGTTTTTTATGCCTTTTGTTCCGTGAAGCCCTTTGTGTTAAAGCCAGTTTTGTATGAAACGGTTTGTATGAAAAGTGCTGCACGAATAAAGGCTGATTGAACTCATAGACTTTCTCCATTTAAGGTGAATTTAAATTGAATTACCAGAAAATCCAGAAAAAAAAGATTCATAAAGTCTAAACATGAATAGATCATAAAAATCTACATTTACTGTATAATTAAACTATTAAAAAATCTGACCTTGCACTTACGCCATCCTGTTAACTCCCTGACCAAAGGAAGCAGAAATGAAACTAATGGCTGACAAAACTAACAAAGAGTTTATGTCAGGACCCCAGACACCAGGACTTATGGTTTCATTTCAATCAACTAAATGATTTCACTGGAAACTCAAAGTCAGCCTGTCTGATAAATCCCTCCAGAAGTCTGGACTGGTATTTTAGGCTTGTTCATGAGAGATGATACACTGAAACATTTGCTACACATTCTTCTAATTCTCAGGAGAAGCATAAATCAGAGTCTTTGGAATATTAACACTTTCCAGGGAATGTATTAGTAGCCCTGAGTATTTTAACCCCTGATCATTATATTATTATCAATCAGTAACCTTATTGCACTCAATGATGCTCTTATTTAAGTAGAAATATGTTCTGTGTCCACATTGGTTTGTTTTAACAAGCATAAAGATCTAAAACAATAATTCCATCACAACTGAAGCATGGTTAGACCGATATTTTTATACTGCCCCCGATAAGTAGATTAACAGAATAGTGAGAAAAATAAGCTTTGTTATGCCATTAAAGGATGCAGAAGTAGAGATTGGCTTTAATTTTAATTTTGTTCTATGTATATGCAAAACACATATAAGGAGATATTTTTATATAGCTATTCATTAGCTATATATGTTAAGTTGTATATCCAAAAGCACATTCACAGTACAACAACTCTCCTGTTAGCTTTGTTCTGGATATATAGCTATAGAAATATACACTGATCAGCCACAACATTCTGACCACTGACAGGTGAAGTGAATAACATTGATCATATTGGTACTATGTGGGGTTCTGATGGAAAACCTTGGATTTTAACATCCGTGTTGATGAGACTTAGACACACAAATAAACATTGTCCCACAACAAACACACTCCCTCATGCAAATGGAAACCCCAGATGTCACTGGTCTACCCCTGCAGGAAAATGCACCCCACCACATGGAAACAACATCAACCAATCAGGAACATGTTGAGGAACATGACAATGGTCCAACATGTTAATTTGACCTCCAAACTTCCTACACTCCATTGTGATCAAGCATCAACAGGATGCAGTGGAACAAGTTTGATTGACAGAGGCCCCACTGCACAAGCCAGAGTACCCAAAGGATCCACTGCCAACGTCCTGGTTCCAGACCCCATAGGACACCCTGAGAGGTCCTCTTGTCCATGTCCAATGGTTCAGAGCATTTTTGACCACATAAGGGAACCAACACAATATTAGTCAGGTGGTCATGATGCTATGCCTGATCAGTGTCTCTGAATATGTATATACTTATATACTTCTTTTTGCCACAACATTAAAACTACCTACCTAATACTGCATAGGTCCTCTTCGTGCCACTACGGTGTTACGGGACTTTGATCTGTAATGTTTAGATGGGTGCCAGAACCCAAGGTTTCCCCCCTGAACACTGTATTGTAAGAACATGATCAATGTAATTCACTTCACTTGTCAATTGATTTATTGTTGTGGCTGATACTTTGATATGTAAATAACCATTTAGTTGTTAGTTGTGTATAAACAGCATTAAATGAAACCAGTTTCTAATTTTGTCTCGTGGTCTTGTTTTGATCTCTACTCAAATTGTATAATGTCTTTATCATTCAAGTTTGTAATATTCTCTTTTTGGGCATGTACTTTGAAACAAACTAGTAAACTTGCAACTACACTCAGCAAAAATCAAAATGCAGCATGCAACATTTCATTAAATTCTATCTACGTTTTTAACATAGGGCAGTTCATATTTGTAGTTCCAATCCAAGGCATTTCTGTGTTGCTTTGTGCCACACATCTGCAAACTATGAGTTAATGAGGTTGCTGATGCAACTTGAAGTGTTGTCCTACTCTTACTAAAGGAGTTGGTGAAGTTGGTGGACTTTTTGAGGGACAAGATCACGTTGTTGGACAGAAACAGTGTCTTAGCCGACAAATGATGATTGGAAGCAACAGCCCGTTCTTGTCTTTCTTTAGTCACCTGTGGCATCCTGACATTTAAATCAAATGTATCTTGGGGCAACCCTTTATAGTCGCTGGTCAAAGGAGTGTCTGTGTGCTGGTCATACTATCTGGTTATTGTAACATTGTAAGTTCCATATTTTGCCCTTCACAAGACTCACATGTTCCTACAGTGTGCTGTCACTGTCTTCAGCTTGAAATATTACAAAGATGGTTCTTTTCATCATGACTGTGTGACCACTGGTTTCAAGGCTGTTCTAGATTGGGTTGCTTTGCTCTGAAAACCAATAAGCGGCTGCTGTTTACACTTCCTTCAGGAGGAACACGCTGCAGGTCTAAAGCTAAAACTTCATCTTTTTACTTTCGGTACGTACTACAGTTCTGTTATTTCGTATGCAGTATACACAGTTGAGACATGTTAATTCAATACTGTTGCAGTCTACATTGTGAAATGAGCTGTCATTTGTGCACTGTTGGCGGCTCAAACTTGTTTATACTCGCGCAGACACCACAAGAAGGACCAGAAAAGCATGCTGACTGACGTACTACCAAATGGTGCTGGTGCTGGTGTTTTTGGCAAACTGCATTTGACACACTATATAACAGGACGAAGTAAATCTTTTTCTGGTGTACTATACAGGGTGGTATAATATTCAAACGCAGAGTGTGTTTGTGATTGACAGCTTAAGCCAGATGCCTGTTGGTCAGTTTGTTGTGAGGTAGCACCATAACCCCCTAACCTAGGGGTGTCTAATCCTGGTCCTCGAGGGCCACTATCCTGCATGTTTTAGATGTGTCTCTGGTTCAAATGATCAGGATCGTAATCAGGCTTCTGCAGAGCTTGATGATGAGCTGATCATTTGAATCAGGTGTGTTGGAAGAGGAAAACATCTAATACATGCAGGATAGTGGCCCTCGAGGACCAGGATTTGACACCCCTGCTCTAACCCTATGCTTCAGAATATGTTCAGTTGTGATACATATGAAGGCAAAAGCTGTTTCAAGTCACTTTGTTTCAGGGGATTCACAGGATTTGACTAAATCTGACCTTTTTAGGCTAAGAAATGGTGTTTAAATGCACAATAATCTGAATGTGTGCTCAAATTCTGGCTGTCTTGTAAAGCTGGGAGGTCAACTACTTGTTGGGACGTCTGAGGAATGGTAGAAGTAAACGCCTTTAGATTTTAACAGCTTTTCTTTTACAGCTCAGAGTTTACAACAAGCTCAAACACACACAAACGAAAAAGTTGATTTTCTGCGCAGGGGACCTTTAATGCAACATGTTAATAGTTGAGGATTTGTCTTGGGCAGAGACACTTAAAGACTTTTGGTGCACAAATGGTTAAATTTAACCCTTTTCTAACCTGAGCAATAGAAATTAGATTTGAACCTTTTCCCTTCCAGTCAGAAAAAGAAGAACTTTTGCTTGCTGAGATGAGGTTTTTGCTCTGCTTAACTGACAAGCGGTTAACAAGTGTGGCCTCTGGAGGTCAGGGGCCCCATTGGACAAGACAAAAGGGAGTTTTATGAGTTTTATGTTGTGTAAATACAAGTTACCTGTTCAGATAATGATGTATAGATCACAGAAAAAGTTCATATTGAGTATGTATATGAGTCTCACAGCAGACAAGCTGCTGGATCAGAAGCTGTAACCTGCAGCTGGGCGGGACTTGAGCTCTGACTGAAGTGTTAAAGTGAACCAGCTCCTCTGTGGTTCACTAAGTGGGGTCAGGGGGGCCCCTTGGGTCTTTGAATGCGTCTTGGGGATGAACCAAAGACAAGAAAGAGGAATTAACACTTCTTTTTTTTGTACTTTAAAAGCTGCACAGTGATCGGATAAGTTTACCTTTTTATTCCTGCAGCGCTGCTTTCTCAGCTGTGGATGTCTGAATGGTGGAAAAAAGAAGGAAGGAGAGAGAGAGAGAGAGAGAGAGAGAGCTTCCCCTGGCAGCTTCATCCCCCTCAGCCAGTCTGACCGCCCACAGTCCGGGGAGGGGGGGAGAGAAAGTGCTGCTTTGTGAATGACGGGAGCGGCGGAGGACACAAAACCAAACTTTAGCGCTCACATTTCCGAAGATTCCTCTCCATCCAGCGGAAGGAAGTTCTGGACGCAGCGAGCCTCGGAGCCACCTGGCAGCCGAGGAGCAGCGAGCGAAACCCGGTAAGACGCGACGAGATTTCCCCCCCCCGGTATCCTCTGTGTGATAGAAAAGCAGATTGACAGGCGGGTTTTTTTTTTCTTTTCGACGGAAAGATGCATGAACGGCAGCCCGACCGTGACTGGAATAACTGTGGCGAGATGGGAGATAACACTGGGCCAGAATTTAAACTCCACGATCTCTTTAATCATCTTTATTCAACTGTGATTGTCGCGCAAACTGAATCCAAGACGCGTTTTAAAGCTCGGATGTGGAGATCCGGAGTGGTTTTTTTGAGATTGCATCATGTGTTTGATCAAATCTCTCTCTATTTAAAAAAAAAAAGAGAGATTGGTTGAGATTCATCTGCAGCATTTCACATTTCACCGTCTCATGTAAAGTTTCCATCTGCTCTCCACTGTTTCGCAACATTTGGTGACTCATGCAGCAGACGTGCATTCCCAATGTCACCATAGACACAAACTGGACTCATAGAAGGCTCATTCATGATATTTAGGAGGTTTCTTCTCATAAGTCTGGTCCACAGGGGGTAAACAGGACTGGATCTCTGTTGCTGTTTGGCTCTAAATTGGAAAATGCAGAAAGAAACTGGCTTTAACTTTGATTTCATGCTATTTTACAGGCAGTGCAAGATAGGAATGAAATTGTATTCTCTGTAGATATCCAGAAGTAAACCTACTGTTACAACACTTCCAGATATATATTTATAGAAATTAAAATCACCTGTCTAATATGGTGCCAGCTTGGACCCATGGGTGCATAATAAGGAGTTGCATAAAGGGTGCGTGAGGACTTTCAGTTATGCCCTAAAAAACCAAGTCAAATTCCTTGCATGTGAAAACCTACCTTTTCTGATTCCCGGTTCTGCTTCTCTGAGGGCGTCCTTTAGTGTCTGGCTTTGGGACATTGGCAGAAATGTTCTTTGGGTCTTGTTAGTTGCCCTTGTGAGAGCCCTACCGATACTGGATTTTTGGGGTCAGTACCGATTTTTAGGGAGCAAGAACTTCTATTATTGATACTAACATTGCTCATATCTACTGTTTGTTAGAGTTCTACTGAAAAGTCAAAAAGATGGGATCATTGTTTATTAATTTTCTAATAACGACTAATAAAATGACTCCGCATCACCGTCTGCTCCATTGTGCATGCTCTGCTACATGTGCTGCAGGCAGTATCGAGAGTGTTGGGAACAATGGAGTTTAAGCTGCTCTGCTGGACAAACTGTGATGACACTGTTGTCATTGTTTTTTTAAATTACCCCGTGCTTCTTTTTTCTGTATTATGTTCAGTAAAAGAGAGTTTTTACACTAATACATCTGTGATAGGCCAATTTATGTAATATCAGCTGGGCTTTAGTTGGGGGGGTAGGGTCTCTGTGAATTGGGCTTTTTCCAGTGAATCACATGGAAGTTCAATCAGATTGGGATTTGGCGAGTTTGGACTGATTATCAATACTTTGGGCTTTTTGTCATGTTCCTCAAACCATTCTTGAGCAATATTTTAGGGTGTAGTGGGTGTAGCCGTTTATTTTATGACTCATGCAGAAATCACCGTGAACAAAAAATAGACTTGTAGAGGGCTTGTACATGATATTATGGTGTTTCTACTCATAAGTCTGATCCACAAGCAGTAAACAACATTACTGTGAAGAAAGCTTTTTGTTCAGCATTGTTTTTTTGTTACGTTTTGTTGAGTTTTTTAGAAAAACTTTGCTATGTGTACTGCTTTCACATTACTTATGTTATGAATTGTATTGGAGCTATATGAATAAAAATGATCTGAATTGAATATCTTTGTTTTACTGAGAAATGCAACTGGTGGTCTTTTTGCAGAAGCTGCCCTGCTCCTACTGAGACATTTCAGAGAAGCTATAAATCATGGTGGTCAGTTTGGCCTGCGCTACTTGGTGTCTCATCCTAGTGGTGGTAGTCAGCGGTGACCCCTGCCTCATCATCAGTGAGATCAACGCCGACAATCCCCGACTGGACACCACTGAGTTTGTGGAGCTGTACCACACCAGTGGAAAGCGGTCCTCGCTGGAGGGCTACACCCTTGTGTTCTATAACGGAAATGGAAACATCGCCTACAAGGTGCTGGACCTGAAGGGCTACAGCACAGACGACCGAGGGTTCTTCCTGGTGGGCTCTGTGGACATGCTGCCCAAACCGGCCATCCTCCTGCCTCCAAACACTGTTCAGAACGGCCCTGACGCCATCGTCCTCTACCACACATCTGCTGCCCGCTACAGTGAGAAGATGAACGTCACGGCTGTTGGGTTGGTGGATGCTGTCGTCTACATGACTCGCCGCACCGGAGGGGCAGAGTTCCTCGCCGAAACTCTGACACCCGGTGAGCCAGCATTCGTTGAGGATGAAACAACACTTGAGGGGGACGAGTCAATCGAGAGGTGCCTGCTGTCTGAAGATCGATGGGGCTTTCAGGTGTCTTCGCCCTCCCCGGGTCAAAGAAACAACTGCACCCCACCTGTTGCTGCTGCAACCAGTCCTGTAATTACCGAGCTGAAGCTGGGTGGAGGGCAGGTGGACGGATTTGTGGAGCTGACAGAGGCTCCGGCTGCAAGTCCTCTGGTGCTGGTGGTGTGGGATGGGAAAACTGACAAGGTGAGCGTCGGAGTGGACGTGGATGTGGACAGCTCCAGAAATGGACTTATCTCCGTAACCATAGAGAAGAACTACATGAAAGGTGTGTTGTCATATTCTGATGCTTTGGATAGTGCTTTTTATAGTGCATGAGCGCTGGATTTCTTCTGCTTTCTAGGTTTCACATGTGGAAACTTACAGAGTGTCAGCATATTTTGATCAATTTTGCGTCATTCTTAGATTCGTTTCACCGTAAATTCTTTGTTCCCTGTTTGCTTTTCTTAGGAGATGAATCGGGAGCAGTGGCCATTTACAGCGGCAGAGCTAGAGACTTCCCCGCTGGCAGTCCACTGAGTCAGATACAGCCTCTAGACGCGTTTGTATTCGCCGGACCTGGAAACAAGCCGAGTGCCAACCTCACCGAGACTCTCATCCCTGGCAGGCAGCCGTACCAGCTGAGCAACAGGCAAGGCATTCTGATATATCATTTAGAAGAATCATTTCCAGTTTGCTTTTGCACCAGTTTTTGTTGTGACTGTCAGTATTGTATGGTAGTTATTTCTGATGCTGTAGTTGCAACACATTGAGTTTCACTGTGTAGGAGGAGAGGGTCAGCTCATGACCGGTGTTCCTGTTTGCCTTCCTGTGTCATCACAGTGGAGCAGCAGTGAGATGTACACGCTCAGTCTGACTCAGTCACTTTAATGATATTTGCGCTTATAGTTGACCACCGAGTTTAATAAGCACATCTGTGGTAGAAAGTAACTGATCACATTTTGCAGCAGGCTCAATTGCAATAGCTCTTGTAGCTAAAATGCGAACATCAGCATGCTCGTAATGACAACATGCTGAAGGTTAGCATGCCAACATTTTATAATTAACAGGAAGCACAAAGCACAGCTGAGACTGATGCAGGTGTCATGAGTTTTCCAGGTGTATGTTCATAAACCAAAGTACTGGACGTAGGGAAATTTGAACCTAGAAGACTAACAAAGTTGTTACAGTTTATTGTCTGGACATTAGTTCCAAATTATTGGTAATCCATCAAATAGTCATGAAGATATTTCACTAAAAGCCGATAATGTGAACCTTCCTGGAGCACCAGCTAATGGACTGGAGCTATTCCAGTATCACGGCAGGAATTAGTTTCTTTGTATTTTAATGTCATATTATTAAATATCATCAGGATGCAAATTTGTTTTTCTACAGTTCAAAATATGACCCAGTCATTTGACACTAACCACAGAGGTGTACTACAAAGCAAGTTCGACATGGCCTGGCTTTCTAAAAACCCCAGTCACAGATATTGGGTTTCACAATGGTGGTAATCAACTTTCTTTGTTAACCAGGTTTTCTCCACCAGACTCTCTGTGTGCTCTCATAACAGGAGGTGTTTGATGAGTCATTTGACTCTTTCCTGCACAAAACGGACCAACCCCATGCCGCATACTTCAGTCAAGATGACCGTGTTGTTATAATGGAGAGCAGGGAGGAATATAAAAACGTAAAACACCGTTGCTGCATGTGATGAAAGGGAGGGATGGTGGTGGAAATTTGTTCATGGTGTGTGTTTACTTTAGCAGTAAACATTCATCAACATTGATTTTGTAGAAGTGCATGTAGGTCTGACACTGTACCATTATGAAGGATATGTAGAAATAACTTCAGTTTTTGGAGAAATCAAATTGAAATTAATGTTGCTGATTGAATATTCCTAATGATAAATCCCAGTAGACTAATCGGTTTTCTAATCAGTGTTCTGTTAGCTGCTACCAGTAGTGTAAATCAGACTTGGCAGCAAATCAGAACCAAGCATAAAACCATTTTTATGCATTTTGTGCATCACCAACTGAATGCATGTAGGTTCCCGTGGCAACACAATGCATGAAGTTTACTAACTGTAACTGCATGGCTTTGTACAGGTCTGCAGGTATAATATATTCCCGCAGCTAATAAACTGTATCTGTTAGAGAAAATATCATCTGGAAAAGAAATGGTTAAAGTGAGATGCTTCTGACCGCTGATTTAAATCCCAAACTCTGAATAGAACCTCCTCCTTAGCTGGTTAGCTGTGCAGCCTCAGTTATCATGGCGATGTAGAAGAGATTCAGCTTTGTGACTCTGAAAACTTTAGGCTCAACATGTCTTGCTAATCCGTTCATCTGGCTTTGTAGTACAGCCCTTAGATCTAATATTATAAACATTCAAGATAAGGGAAATTTCGAAGCTTTGGTTTCCTAATGATTTTATTATTTTGTCAGTTTGAGAGAGGGAGGCTTCTATCTGAGCCGCTGTGGTGTGGCTACATGGCCCAGAGATCCTGGCATCTTCTGGGAGGCTCCACAGACTCCAGGCCTCCCCAACCAGTGCCCCTGGCCCAAGATCTGCCCTCACAGTATTGGTAAGTGTTCCAGTGTGCTTCATAAATTAAGTCCTGTGCCTAAAAAAATGCATTTTAGTGACACTTTCTTGTTTACCCAAGCCAGTTGATGTTTGACAGCACCAAACATATCTCTGACTCTTTTACAGTAGTAAGGAGCAGAACAGGTGCTGTTACACTTGATTGCCTGAATTGGAAGTTCCAGCTTCAAGCAGGTTTACCCGGAAAGTAATGTTTGGTCGCTAGCACTTTTCAGTGCTGTGAAATTGCAATATGGCATCTAATCTAATTACATTTGACCCACACATACATCATCTTATTAAAATTGCATACTATCGCTTTAGGTCTGCCAATGCGCCCAGCTTGCCAGCATTAGAAATTCCATAGACTAACATTGTATTCTTGTGCCGCTTGCTCTCCCCTTTAAGAGTTTTTAAGATGAGATAAAACTTCCCGAAGGAGATTCTTGTGCCAGACATTGATCATAAAAAACAAAATGTCAGAACATAAGAAATGCAGCAATAATATACTAGTACGATACAATACTGAAATTAACAAACAGCATCTTCTTTCTTGTCATTCTCTTTTTTTAGGCAAACACAGTTTTGGAATGAGACCATGTCTTTTTGATTGCGACTTATAATTTGGCCTGTGTAGCATAAAAAGCTAGATTTCTGCAAACATACACACTTTCAAATAGATGTTACTTCTTCATCTTGTTTTTTTTCCATCTTGGAGAATGAAGTCATTCTCGAAATAACACACTTCCTTTGGCTATTTAAAAGTTTTTATGCTCAAATGAAGACAGCATGTTGACCTTGGGGAAGTTACAGGTTTCCTCCTTCTCCAGTTTGAGATAAAACGGCTACAACACTGGAACAAGTATTGCTTATTAAAGAACTGAGAGCTGGTTGAAGATGTTGCTCCAAGAAGGAACTGATTTTAAGAGAATGAACAGTGAAAGTCTGTTGCTGAAAAAATAAGTTGTGCTTTCATCAACACTGATAGAAACCTGTCGACTTGTTTTCTGTCGTTGA